>OY720683.1:115488899-116785686 GCA_963170755.1 Amphimallon solstitiale | reverse complement strand
AAAACCTGTATGCTAAATGTGAATCTCCGCATATAAGGACAATAGGTGGCACCACCATATCACAAATAAATAGGATATGAAATACTTGAATGTGTAACGTACATTAACGTATAATAACTATCACAAGTATACATTTATACGTAAACGTATATGCACATATGTACGTGAAAAGTTCTTATTTAATTTTGTATTTATATATAGTAACAGCCCATCCTACAGGGTGTATTTGATTAGTTTCAGTAACTTCGAGATATATTTTATAAATTTTCTTACATAAGAGCCCATTATACAGGGTGAATTTAAATAATCTTTGCACTTGTCATACGTTTAGTAATTTTGTATAAGAGATAAACAAGAATAGCTTACTCTAATTTTGATTTTATGTACTAGGTTAAGGTTTTTAATTATTTTAGTGGTCGCTTGATCCACGACATAACCTATTGTAATTGATCAATTTGCAAATTCTTCGAGACCTACAGTAATATTTCACCGATTGTGTTTATTTTAATTCGAGGAGTGCTCTGATTAATTATTGTAACTGTTTACTTAATCATTTCTGCTTATCATTTAGTATTATTCTCTTCTTTTATTGCATTTCAAATTTAGTATATTTAATATCTTTCTTTTACATACAGTGTAAGTTGATAGGTGCACCCTTGTTTTTTTTTAATCGTTATGTGTTGTTGCTTTGTTTTTACTTTTACCTTAAAATTTCACATTATTTCTATTCATTCATTTCATGTTTGACTTTTTCTTTTCTATATATACATAAATATCTATCTTTCCTCTTTTGGGAATTAAATTTAGGACTTTTGGTTTGAAAATGTTTTATTTTATTGTTAAGTTGCTTTTACCTATTTCCACCTGATTTCTCTTACGATGTACGATTCGAGTAGGCTTTAATTTCGCGGTGGCGATGGCGCCCTATTAAATTTAGCTTCACGTCGTTTCGACCAATACATCTTCACTGAGTAAGCGGCAGTCTAAGTAACAAGAATAGCAGGTAGGTGGACATAGAAGTTGTGACTCATTTGGAAGTACTATTTACAAATATCTTGTATTAGTAATTTTAATTTACCCAGCGTCATATTATTGTTGCCACAGACTTTTTGACGTTTTATATGTGGCAATTGTTATCCCCAAAATATTATTCTCACTAGAAAGGTGGAAGGTGGTGTAAGTGGAATACATATATTTTAGAAAACGTGGTGATATTAGATGTTTATCTTTGATAGAAATCAAAAATATTAATTCTTGTATTATTACTGAATATATAAAGAGATACATTGCATACCTTTTTTCTTGTGACAAACTCATTTTGTGCAAATTGTAGACTTATAATAAAATTGCCTTTTTATTTAAATATTAAAAGCATCTATCATTTCATTTGTTGATTACTCTAGAAGTTATAACATTTGGTGCAGTGTGTACCTTATTCTAATTTTTAATTAAAATTTAATGCATAATTGTAATTTTCTCTGAATAGTAGAGAAAATATGAATTCTATTATTTAATATATACACTTGGACACTGTAGACCGAAATATGAAATATTATTTCTATTGATTTTAATTCTTAGTACAATAGATATAGTCTTTTATGATACTCCGTATCTTAGCGCGCTTCAATAAGTAGAAAAGTAAAGATAAAACTATTTGAAAGCTTTTATTCATATTCTCGCAAAATGGATTTTACAATTCAATGCCCCTATAAAAGTTGAATATAAACGTGACGTTTTTAAAAGGGTCATTGTAAAATGTGAACCTTTAATGGAATCGTTAGTGGAATCGTAATTCATAATAGGTCTTACTTCAGGACTTAATTTTATGGAATATAAATTACATTATTAGTCAAAGAGAAGTGATTTATAACTTTCAGTTGGGAGAAATATTATTGTTATCCGAATTATTTCATATAATCCAAATTCAGATATAAAACAAGGAATTTAATAAAGTAAACAATCGTTTGTCAATAATTTAGCACACTGATTGTAAATCTTACTGAGTACATTCTAGTTAATATGTATCTTATTCCCAAATAGAATGTGCGATGTGGAACTTCAAAATATCTTGCAATAAGGCTTTCATTGTAGAATATGGTTAATATTACGTTAGTTAAAAAAATAAATAAAAGCATTGTGAAAAAGTTTTTGTTTGATTAAATTAGCGCTTTTATAAAAATTTATTAAATAAATTAATGGTTATTGAATAAATTTTATATAGACACCCTAATATAAAACATATTTAAACTCAATAATTTACAATATACATATATTTATTTACTGTTACTACTACAATATTATTTTGTCATAAAATTACTTCTACATGTGGGTAAATCATAAGGAATTGCGAACAAAGTTAAATTACACATGTACCTACATATTGTAATGTTAGAAATATAACTGGATAGAAGAGAATTTTACAATAAATTTTCAATTAGTATGGAGGAGTTAATAATAGAAAAAAATAGTGAGATCGCCACGTTCAGTTATGTATAGGTTGAGTCTCTTCTTTGACACTAAAATAGCTACTGCACTGAATCCATGCTCAGCCATATAGCACGAAGGAAATGTAACTAGAATCTTCTGTACTATTGTCCACAATTCAGGGTAGAGATCTGGTATTGATTTTTAATGCCAAAACTCTTGGCATCCATGTTTGAATTTTATTTTGAGTTCTTGTTTGTCGTGATTTCAAAGAGTTCGTCTTCCAAATTTGGTGATTCTTCATTATATCTGTTTGCGAAAAGAATCCAACTTGGTACTTTCATATATAAAATATCTTAGAAACGCTCCGTAATATCAAAATAAAGATTTTCCAAGTGTTATCAGTAAGTAAGTAAATTTTCCGGTTTTGCAGAAACTGCTGATAATGTGGGAAAGTGGTTGTATTCACATCTACCTAGAGTTCGTTTGAACAGAGGAACTTTTCTCGCAAAAGTAGCTATGACGTCTTAATAATAATAATAATAATAATAATAATAATAATAATAATAATAATAATAATAATAATAATAATAATAATAATAATTTAGTCACTATAAGACCACAATATTAGGGTATAAGTTTCGTCATCAAATTCAAACATTACTTACATGACAATAAATCACAACAGATAAACAAATTAATTAAAATAATCCTTTACATCATAATAGCATTTGTTCACAAGATATTGTTTCAGTTTCTCCTTAAAGGTTTTTTTAGAATTGAGGGTTTTTAGATCTTCCGGAAGGCGGTCGTACACCCGAATGCATGAATACCGAGGAGACTTCTCATATGCGGCTGTTCGATGCAAGGGAACACACAAGCACCTCCGATTACGAGTCTCATAATCATGATAGTGAGAGTTTGTAATTAAAGTTTGACGCCTCTCGTAAGCAAGAATTGCGCACTTATATAGATATATACTGGGCAGGGTCAATATACTATATCGACGAAAAGTATCACAACAAGTTTCTCTATGTTTCAAGTTAAAAATCAATCGGATCACTTTTTTTTGCACTATAAAAAGTCTGTTGATCTCAGTTGCCCTGCCCCACACAACAATGTGATAAGACAGATGACAGTATACCATGGCATAATAAATATGCAATAGGCAGGCCACTAGTATCGAGACAGTTTTTTAATTTCATTATTGCGTAAAAACTTTTATTAATCTTAGAGATTATGTTTTGAACTTGAATGGACCAATTCATATTCGAATCCAAACATGTTCCCAGAAAGTTAGCACACTCAGCCTCACCCGGAATTTTAATAGAGATATTGTCCCGAACAGGAAATTTCACAATTACAGTCTTTTTACTATTTAATATTATTCTGTTCTGCCTACACCATGTTTCTAATGTGCGCACTACACTTTCTATCTTCAGTTAAAGATCGTTGTCATTCTCACCCACAACTACAATGGATGTGTCGTCTGCATAATTGATTAGGTGGCCATCCTTTACATACGATCTCATGTCGTTAATGAAAAGTATAAATATTAGGGGTCCCAGGATAGAGCCCTGAGCCACACCGAGCTTCACCTCATACAGTTCAGATTTTGAGCCATTCACATCCACAACCATATGCCTGTGTTCCAAAAATGACAAAATTAACCTCAGCACATTGCCCCTGATGCCAATCGCGTTCAATTTTTCCTCCACAAAGCTGCTCCGTACCGAGTCAAACGCAGCAGTGAAGTCAAAAAACAACCCAACTACATATTTTTTGTCATCCTGATTCCTTCTAATATATTCCACAAACTCGATGCACGCCGTCTCTGTGGATCTTCCTGGACGAAAACCGTGCTGACAGTCACTAATAATATCGTTCTTCTCCAAGTAGTCAAGGATGCGTTCATACATGATCGACTGATAAATCTTGGAGAATGCGCTCAACACTGAGATGGGGCGATAATCATCTAGCAGATTTCCGGCGTTCTTTTTAGGCACAGGTATCACTCGCGCAGTCTTCAGTGCTGCCGGAAAAATTCCTGTTTCTACCGACATATTAATAAGGTTGGCCAATGGGACACTAATATTGTCAACTATTTCTTTCAGTACTGTCACAGGTACTCCATCCAAGCCACACGACCGTCGATTCTTCAGACGAATGAGGGTATTTGTAATGTCGGTTTCGTTCACAGGATGGAAAAACATACTCTCACTAAGAGGCGCACTCACTGTAGAGGTGATACTCTCATCACCTCCAAACTCCTTAATTAATTTGGCTTGAGTGGCGTGGGAGAAATGTTTGCCAAAATGATTCGCAGTATCGATGTCATCGATCTCGCTTCCATCGTCATTTTTAAATTTGATTTGATTGGCTATTACTGTTTTAACCTTTTCTCCCTTAACTTGCACTTGCCATAATCTTTCTATCATAAAACAAGAGCTTTTGTTCCTTGATAATTTGTTTGTGTTGACGCTTGTGCTTCCTGTAGAGGTTAATAATGTGTTCGTTACAGTCAGTGTACTTTAGTATCGCCTGAAGGTCTCTTAACTGCCTACTTGATTCTCTAATACTAAAGTTCATTCATTCAGGTGACCTTATATTATATTTTTTGACAATTCTTCTCTGTGGGCACGCTATGTCATAATAATACAAAAAATGTTCTAAGAATTGTTCGAATGCACTATCGATATCCCCAGTGTTCGTAATATTCCAAGGGTTCCTAAGCAGGGCATATCTTAGATATTCTATATTGGTACAGTACAGCTCACGAGAGCAGTATTCAACATCGTTAGTTGCCTGTACCGGCAAACTTCTCATTGACACTGTTAAACGTTGTGCTGTATGATCGGATATTGCAGGGTATAATATATCCACTTGAGTGTCACTTCCTGGAAAAATACTCACAGCGTAATCTATCTCCGTTTTCGATGTATGCCCACTTCTATTCGTAAAAATTCTTGTTGGTTTATTATTATTATTAGTTAAACCATAAGATTGGAACAAATCACGAAGTAGTTTAGAAGAATTCGTATTGATCTGGCCATCTATATTGAAATCACCACATAATATCACGTGATCACTTGCAGTGCACATGCAAGTCAAGATATCGGAGAGTCTCTCCATAAACATTTCCACATTGCTGTTCAGAGGTCTTTTGTTTCAATTAAATTTAATTCATTATAAATTCCAAATTAACTTGATTAAATATTTTAAACAGGTCTGTCAAATAAGGGATGTCATTTTTTGATGTAAATCAGTCTTTCGCACACTTTTTCATCTCTGTTTTCAAAAAAGTCCAGAACTGAGTCTAATATATTAAAAAAGGATTCAGAGAGCCAGCATTCTTCTGTGTGCAGCAACAAGCGATTGTACTCTTCATCACTTTCATTACAAAGCTTACCAAATAATCGGTTATTTAATGAAATGCTCCTAATCTTGTTGACTGCTTTAATAAAGTAATGGATCAACGTATGCAGACGTTCATACAATTTTTGTGCAGCAGACAAAATATTAGAATTACGAATGTCTTACTCTTGAAAAACTTTTGCATGGTATTAAATGTAGATTCTCCCTTTGTGTCAGATTCCAAATTGTTAGTAAATAATAACCATTGGTGAACTTTTCTTCTTGTATAAATCGTAACTATGATAAGGGTAGAAGCTTGAAATTTGGTAGAGTTGATTCACCGAGTTGAATGGAAAATTTGCAAGTCTTTAAGTAATAACTTAATGATATTTCAAAGTCTTTTGCCATTTTATCTATTCTTTTTTGCACTGAATTATTACTGAGAGGAATTGTTTGATCATATCTGATGGTATTCTATGATAAAGAACAGTTCTTATTATACCTGCTGGCAAAATATATTCCTCGCGCATTGTGTGTGGTTTTCCTACTTTTGCGATTAAAAGTGAAACATTATGTGAGGCTCTTAGTCCGTTGTCACATTGATTAGAAGAACACGCAAAAGGGTTTGATATAGTTGGCTGTTTTAAATATTGTTTTTCCATTTCGTGAAAATAGGATAAATCTTCTTATCAGCATGCACTTTATCTAAATGCTCTTGTAATCTAAAAGGTTTCATAGCTTCATTTGAAAAGAACTCTTCGGCAAATTTAACACATTGGTAAAGATTTCTTTGTAGAAAAGTACGTAAATCCATATTTCAAATACTCAATACTGTACTGCCAACATTTCTTTTTAGATGTAGATTCAGATATTTTGAAATACAAAATAACTTCTCAACAGATTTATATAGATAATTATAAAACTAACTCTAACACTTACCACTCACGACTATGTATTACGTCATACCAGATAAAAATAATAAAACATTCCTAGTGCTATAAGTTTTATAGGTTTGATTTTGTACTCACATTAACGTGTACGTTTTCGATGCCGGCGCACTTGTTCCGTAAACTAGTGATTTCAAGCTCCCATATTCTTGTCGCAACATGTTAAATTGAATGAACCGCGTGTTTGCCTACCAACTTGCAAGGACTCATCGTCAATCTATTCTAAACTATAACAAATTAGGTACAGTTATACCTAATGGTAATTTAAAAATGCTTATTAAAGCGATAACAATAAGATAATGTACATAGCTAGATAAAATATTATTCATGAAAACAGGCATTTTCAATGTATTTTATTATATTAAAACAAAAATATTAAATATAATAAATTTCTGTAATACTTATTTATTTGTTTGGCAGCCATTCTTGACTGCCTCAAAGCCTCCCAATTGCCTTGGAATCCGCTATCGCCCCCATGAATGGCTTCAGCGCACACTGGGGAAGGTACCGACCCCGTTGGGAATCACTGTTCTAGAAGATTAAGTTCTTTTGCTTTTATTTTGTCAATGTAAGACATTTAATTCATACTAAGTGTGTATTTCTAATCTGAACAATCTGCAACAAATGTAGATTCTTCTTCCTATCGGTGTAACATTTCCGTAATTTTTAAACCCGGTTTCAAAATCTCTTCTTGTTTATCCCACATACACTTAGGAATACACTCGAAAAGTTACGAAGTAATAGACGCTTAATTTCCACCTAAACTTTGTTTTAACTCTATTAGATCTAAAGCATTTTTATATAGAGTTTTCGATGTGTTAAGAGATAAAGACAAAGTTACTGTTTCTTGTTTCTGTGAATAAATGAATTTCAATTGCAAAACCACTATTTAAGACCTAGAGTATCTATTCATTTAATTATATGTCCATATTTACTTTTTCTATTTTGATGCACAAAGTTTACTTTACAAAACCGGTTTTGGTTAAATGGAGTCTTACTTTACCGCACAATAATTTTATTTATCGCCAACCGTCAATAAAGCGATGTATTACCATACCGTTCTACGGAGGAAAACAATCACTTTATCGTACTGTAAAATAAAATACTTGAGACTTGATTCTATGACATTAAACATAATTCGTTTGTCGCTGTCATAAGATGTAATTAGTGATTATATTATTACAAATTTTTGCGGTTAGCCATAAAATTCTGTATGCACAACGTTAGTAAAGTTCGTTTAACGAACTCGCATGTTACTCGCCTCGCTAGTTTCCTTTGCTTGACTCATAAATCAGACTCGTTCGATGAAGCTTCACTTTATGTACCAAGTCAATAAAGTGATCTTCTATAGAACAAGTCTGATTTATGAGCCAAGCGAGAGAGGCGATCATTTCTGCTTTAAACGAAATATTTTTGAATGTAACCAGTCCTGGATTGCAACTTTTCTCCATGATAAAGTAGGCAGCCTTTCCACTCTGTGTGAATGATAAATTGCATTGTCCTTGACTATTACCTCATTATCTGGTTAACTTTGGCAATATTTGTTGGAATCATGTTTCGAAAATGCTGCTGTTCATTTCATCATGGTAATCAACAGTTTTCCTTCCTTCCAAAAGCAATAGTCCATGCTCCAGAAATCCCAATACAGGTCTCGTATGTAATATTATGAATCGCCTGCCTTTACCAGTAGGGTTTCTTAATCCTCTTGATAAACTTTCAAGGAAAGCTTACCATGCACTGACTATTCCTATGTCAATCCAAACTTTTCTCTTTCTGTGTTCTTCGTTCAACCATATTTGATGTAAGTAAAATATCGGACGATCATCATCTCTCTACTGTTATATTGTGCTCAGGTATTTTCTTCTCCACCTGATAATTTCATCTTTTTCTATTAGTAAATTTTTCTTATTACGTTGAACATATCTGAAATGTAACATATATATGCACATGTAGTACTCTGATCAGTGTTTCATTAGCACCTACTTGAAATTAATAATTTTCAAAAATCTGTGTGGAGTTGTTCGGCTCATTTTTGATATGAACTCATTCATAGTTATATCTGGCATAATTTTATCTAAGCTTGGAAGTTCGTCAACTTCTGTCGTACAGTATTTTTTACAGATTCATCAAATTTATGAAGTTTCGAATGCCTTCCTACTCGTTGTTTAGGAGGCCTGAATTTTCCTGTCTTTATATTCCTTCGTTTTTCGATATACGGTTGACTTTGCCTATCCTAAAATACATATTTATAATATATTGTTATTGAAGTGATACTTCTACCCTACTTATTGTTATGGAGATATTTATTACAATTTCTGTTGTTCCCATTCTAGAAATCTGTACCGTTAACATTTTATACATATTTGAAACGGTTTGTTTTTCGTGATGTGTTAGATGTCCTAATCGATTACGCTGTTCGGGCGGCGAGACTACCGCTCTGCTAGGATCTTACAGATCATTCATGTTTATGTTTTTATTTAATAACAGTTAAATGTGATATATCAAAGCAAAAGTGTAAGAAAGCAAAATCATAGGTTATAAACACAACATGTCGGAATGTGCGTACTAATGTTTGCATATTAAACTTGTCTGCGCAAATACCAATAAAATCTCAGAAAAAATGTATCATTTTGCCGGGATACATGAATCACTTCTTCTTATTATGAGACAAGATATACCATAAGACCGCGTGCGTCTGCATTATCGCGATACCTGTAGAGTAAGCGAAACAGATAGAGATGTCTGTGTATTAGAACGGTAAACAAGTGGACCCAGTGTTATACTGGATTACAACAGAGCTAGTATTTCGCATATGCCTATGATGCACTCGATTTGTCCAAAAAATCTACATTTATACGGTGTAGTCGGGCAGTCGCTTCCACATATGGGCGTCAGTTCGAGTTTTATTATTGCTCAAGAATAACATTTTTTTAGCTAATTACAGGTTAATTGCAATGTTGAATTACAATTCTGTTTTAAGAAGTAAATATTTTATGTTTCAGTATTTTATTATAGTTGAGTTTTTAGATTATAATATTTGTTGAAAAATATTATTTTAGTTAAGAAGTTTTTTTTATTTTAAAGTCTAGGAGTTATTTATTATTTATTTTTGCTCTTTTATGTTGTTTATGAAGCTGTGATGAGTTACTTCACTGACATATTATCAGTGATTATCTGATGCTTCAAACAACTATAAAAAAAATAATTACTTACAACGGGAACGCAATACCTATTACACTGCTTTTCACTTGATTTGCCTACGAATACATTTATACGTATAACTTATACGCCCGCTGTCGGTGTGGCAATTCAAGTTGGCATGCCCATTTATAGTCGACCAGTAGTTACTAATACATGCATCGCGCTATGAACGGCGGCCACACGGTATATGCTTCTAACAGTAACACAAGCGCATTAACGCCAGGCATAAATATTGTACCAGTTGTACATTTAATATTAATATTTCTAAATAAGTTAAATGTAATTTAGTTTCTGAGACATTTGTATTAAGAAAAAACATCATTATGACAGCGCTTCCTGTCATCTTACTTGATTACTTTATCGCACGCTACGCAATATTATTGCATTTCTAATTGAAGTTAGCCGTGCCAAAATGTCAGTTTTTAAGTGTGTTTGTAGAAAAAAGTTTGGCATTAGAAATTGTACGAAAAATAAAAGAGGCGCATACTACCATTTTACTTGGACTAATTAAAAATATAAATCTGTAAACAGAGTTGAATGGTAAAACTAATGCTATCATTGAAATTTACTACTCGACACCACCCATATTCCAATATTTAAAATGTGCTAGTTAAAAGTCAATGTCACCAACTTTTTACAAACTACATTTCTAAAATGTTCCAAGAAAGTAGGCTTCTTAATTTAAGTCTATTTTAACTTTTAATACCATATATAGAAAAAAAATAAAACAAACGTTTCGTAAGATATCTGGGCTCTTGAACGCATACGCAAAAATTTTGTCTTATGAAACTTTTATTTTAATATACTTATATATACTTGATATGCCCATATTGTATATGTAATATAAGTAAAAATTGTGTTTTAGCGTATATGTGGGTAGGTTTATGTTAAAATGTAAAATGGTTAGATTTTAAAAAAATTATGTCTTAATTTTCCTCTGTTTCTAGTATGAATATAAAATTACGTTGAATTAAAATTGATATAACTGGCGTATGTTCCCAGGAGAATAGTTTGTATTGTGTCTAGTTGTTGTAGTTCAGGTGAATGTTATGGTTGAGTTAAGTTTGTGTCATAGATTTCCAAGTATAATGGATGAAGTAACTTTTGTCTCGGTTCAAGTTGTTAAGATGTTTACGAAGGATTCACGGATTTTGCGAATATAAAAATGGGAATTTTTGGAGAAGATTTTTGCGAAATTGAAGTAATTCATGTGCCTTGCCGGCTCTGAGACACGAAGTTTGTAATTTTATTCTAATATTTTATATCAATACTGTAAAATTTTTTTTTATTGAATAATAAATAGTTTGCACAATCGAATCCAAGGTAGGGTAAGCCGGGGACTATTGAAACATTTCTGCTAATTGTTTTCTTCTCTGGGGCTCGTCTATTTGATGTTTTTCTAGGAAACGCTTTCGGCAACGGTCTAACGACTTGTGGCAAAAATGCAGCTGTCGGGGTGTTTGGTTTTACAGCAGCATCACTGACTTCGGTTATATTTGTATTACTGAAGCTCGATGATGATGGTGGAATTTGAATACTTGTTGATGCTGGCCACTTATCATCGCCGAAAGGAAATGACGGACCAGCTCTACTGGTACTTACTTCTGGGACAACTTCAGTGGTATTCGGCGCTGTATTATCAGGAGCTGGTCTATCCGTAATATAGAAAGGAGCAAAATCTAGCTCTTGAATATATCTCTATTAAAAAAACATATTCCGGTGCAAATAAATCCAGGCATAATATTTGACTGCGTGAGGCCCAATGGCAGAAATTATTTGACAATCATGGTAATGGAAATTGTCATCGTTTTTCTTATTTCTCATCCATGCGATGCAATTTAAATTTACAGCCATTTTGAAAGGACCGTAAACAGATAAATCTAGCGCTTGCAGCTTGTGCGAGTAGTGCGGGGGAAATGACAAAATGACGATACCCTTTTGCTTTATTTTTGATTGAAGTGTTACCACGCACTTTTCGTTGGTGTCAGAGCCGCGGCGGAGACTCTTAGGGCGATAGTAACAACAATAAAACAGGGGTTGAACACAAGTAAAACCATATATTAACGTATTTTACAAATATTACAGGTTATACATATACAGGGCGATGAATAAGAACTTAGTGTCTGCTTATCACTGGGAGGGGGAAACTCGAACGTGCACTAGTCACTGTTGTGGCGTTCACTAGACACGGGGGGATCAAACGTTCACTAGTCACTGGGGTGGCGTTCACTAGACACGGGGGGGGAAGTCACGTGTTCACTTGCACAGGGGGGGGGAAGGTACTCACTCACTTGCGGTCCGCACTCACGAGCACTATGTTCGGTTCACGACGTGGTGGGCCTGGTGATGTGGTGGTCCGTTGCCGAAGGCCTGGTGCCGTTGAAGGCCTGGAGTTGGAAGGCCCGTAGTCACAGAAGGCCTGTAGTCGCAGAAGGCCTGTAGTTGCAGAAGGCCTGGGGCCGTTGGGCCTGGTGACGTCAAAGGCCTGGAGTCGGAAGGCCAGTAGTTGCAGAAGGCCTGTGGTCGCAGAAGGCCTGTAGTTGCAGAAGGCCTGTAGTTGCAGAAGGCCTGGGGCCGTTGGGCCTGGTGACGTCAAAGGCCTGGAGTCGGAAGGCCCGTAGTTCCAGAAGGCCTGTGGTCGCAGAAGGCCTGTAGTTGCAGAAGGCCTGTAGTCGCAGAAGGCCTGGGGTCGTTGGGCCTGGTGACGTCAAAGGCCTGGAGTCGGAAGGCCCGTAGTCGCAGAAGGCCTGTGGTTGCAGAAGGCCTGTAGTCGCAGAAGGCCTGTAGTTGCAGAAGGCCTGGGGCCGTTGGGCCTGGTGACGTCAAAGGCCTGGAGTCGGAAGGCCCGTAGTTGCAGAAGGCCTGTGGTTGCAGAAGGCCTGTAGTCGCAGAAGGCCTGTAGTTGCAGAAGGCCTGGGGCCGTTGGGCCTGGTGACGTCAAAGGCCTCGAGTCGGAAGGCCCGTAGTTGCAGAAGGCCTGTAGTTGCAGAAGGCCTGGGGCCGTTGGGCCTGGTGACGTCAAAGGCCTGGAGTCGGAAGGCCAGTAGTCGCAGAAGGCCTGTGGTCGCAGAAGGCCTGTAGTCGCAGAAGGCCTGTAGTTGCAGAAGGCCTGGGGTCGTTGGGCCTGGTGACGTCAAAGGCCTGGAGTCGTTACGGCCTGGTAATACTGAAGGCCGAGATGTGTTGGGCCTCTTATCGTAGGTAGACCGTGATGTGATGTCTTCTGATGCTAGCTTTTTAGTTCTAGTAGTAGAAGTAGTAGTTCTTCTGGAAGTTGCTGGTAGTAGTAGCTGCTAGTTCTATCGGAGGTCGAATGAATCCTTTCTGACTTCTCCCCCGGCTTATATAGGGAGCCGTCGTTCTCCCATTGGTGCCTATTTCGTGGGGGAGGAGCCTGTAAGATGTTTATTACCGGATGATGTCATGGTACACGGCGTCACTATGTCGGCGGGGGTAACAGAAGAACTAGTATGCTTTTTAAAGTGGTTGCGGTATAACACGAACTTTTCTTTTTGCATCCAGCCGCTCGCGTTTCCTGCCCCAAAACATCCGACTAGACCGTCAGCGGCGCGGGTCACATATTGGACCGCCCTGATCTAAGCTATATAGATTAAATAGAGTAAAGAAAAATAAACAAATAAAAATTGGCGCAGCTGGGTACCTACGGTCTTGTTTCTTAAAGTAGACACTCTTCACCACAATGATGGTGGCAAAACACATACGAGGTAGAGAATTACATTCTAGCTGCCGCCAGTGGCCGATAAATGTCTACAGGAAGTATCTACAGACACTTTGGTATAGAGGCGCGCGATCTAAACCAGAAGACCGAGCAGACTGTTGACGTTACTATTCTCCCCTTTTTAAATTATCCCCGGTCTACCATACAGATTGACAAAATTCAATGTAAATTTCAATACGAATATAATCACTTACAGTTGTACATCTTATTTATTTGATAGGAACGAATGAATATCATTAATTTATCATAAATTATTAATTTGCAAGTAATCAAAACACAGAATTCTTAAAATACAATATTATACTCCAATGTTGAAATTAAAAGTAATGCTGAAAAACAACGGAGGACGACTAAGACAGACATAGGTGGACAACATTGAGGAGGACGATAAATAATTACTGAAAGTGCGCAATTGGAAGGCAACAGCAAGGCAGCGAGATGACTGGAGGCAGAAAATATGGGAGGTCCAGGTCCAAATGGGACTGTAGTGCCACGAAGATGAAGAAGAAGTTGAAAAACAACTACTAACGGCAACTATATACTGAAAGCAGGTGTAGAAATAAAATTAACAACATTCCTCTGCGTATGTTCAGCTTACATTTTAAACTATGCTTGTATTAAAACGTTGCTTAAGTATTAAATGTTATTACAATACAATATTAATAAGTACTTCCAGGAATATATGACCTGGATGCTAAACTTGCTTATTGCTTTATACATCAAATTGAGAAAATTTCAAAAAATATATATATTTGAATTAAAATTGGGAAAAAACACTTTTTCGTTTTCATTCACTTGGATTTGCTCACTACCAACTACTTACAGAATTTATTCTAAAAAATATGTCGGGTTTATTCGTAATTAAAAGAAAAAGAGAGCATTCAGCGAGTTTTGAAACAAAGTTTTTCAAAAGCGAGTTTTGTACCATTCCTACTAGAAATTGCAAAGGAAACGAAATTATTCACATTGGAATTTATTAATTCCAAAAGTTTAGGGAAATTATATAAACATATCTACTTGACATTGTTTTAAACTACTATATTCAGCCTCAATGTTATTTTCATTACTATTATTACAGTTTTCACCAATAAAAAGTGTTGCACAAAAGTCTTTGGTATAAAAGTTTAAGACAGTATTATTCTTCCAGGTACCACCGTAATGTTTTTTCAAAAGAGAAGTTACTATGAATTTATCATCGTTTCACAGACAAGCAACAGGAAGCTCTTTGGGATTACATGACATTAATTGTTTTCCATTCTTACAAACAGACTTAGCCACATCTACGTTGGCATAGTAATGTGATTCATCTCGCACCAAGGTAATGATATTATTCGTTTTTCCGTTTGAGAAAATAAACTTCTTTGCCTGGGCGACCTGAAAATGCCACTATCCTGGAGCTTTAGTGATAGTTTGTGATTCATTTCTCCAGTCATATATTATCCAGTCTACGTCCGGCTTACGAATCGTTGCAGTACAATCTTATCTTACTATATTCTTCTTTTTTCTATTACTCGAAACACCCGATCGGGTGGCATATAAGAGTGAACAACTACTGGAAATATCAGGCTAATAGCTTTTGTATTTTGAGGTGCTTTCCTTTGTAGCCAAACTGAGATCGTGGTCATCATTATACTATCGCCGCAAACGTCTACAAATAAATGTACGGTATCAATTGTCTCTTTAAAGTTAAACTTATTTAATACATCCCAAATAGCTGATGTAATAGCATTTGAGTTTTGAGGACAGTCTACTTGTGACCATACATAAGAATAAACAATGTCTTTATTCAAAGGTCCATTGGAACATTCATGGACTACCGCAAAATTGTGGTAATTAATTTGTTGGCTAAAATAGCTAGCCTGATCAGGCTGTTTTGGTTACGTCAAATTCTTTTCGCAATCTAAAGAAAATACTGCAATATTTTCCGACGACGGCTGTTTCATTCATGCAAAAAAATGCTTTTGCTTTTGAGTTATGTAGTCGTTGTTGGGTTATAATAGCTTGCTTTTCAGAGCTGGGCATATCTTTGTCTTTAAGTTTCTCTTTAGCGCTTGAACAAGTTGTACATATATCTTCGGAGATACAAAAACCTATGTTATAATTACAATTTATATAAGTTCGAAAATATCCTATTTAACGCGTAGCCCATCCTCTACTCTGGAATTGAAAATCTATCATAATTTTGTAAGTCACTAGTAAAACAGTAGTGACTTTCCACACATTGAAGAGATTCAATGATTTCCTTATTGCTACCCTTTTGCACTAATTTGTAATACCTATTCGATCTCATTTCCTCTTTTTTTCTCGAGGCATTTACCTCCCAAAACTATGATTTTCAAAAATGCGTTTCTGCAAAAATGGATATTAGGTATTACAATCTAATCTTATGAAATATTTCGCAGAGATTTTTTATTATGCAGCTTCGATCTTTTGCATTTTCATTTGTGCAACATGAAATTACATAACTGTCTGGTTTATCTTTCTTCTTGCATGGGTATAATCTTTTATAAGACTCTGGAATTTGAAACATTGTTAACTTAAAACAGTAATGTGGTTTTCCCGATTGACCATTATGCCCACAAGTTGGATATTCCGGTAAAAAATTCGGAGTATGTCTAAAAATGTATTTCCTTAGACACTTCCTACAATATACAATAATTATTTTTACTATAGCCTCTTCAATTTCTGTCGTTGCTTTTTTCTGAGAATTTCTTTCTGCACATATTGCGAGGTGCAGGTTGTATTGGCGAACTAACAACCATGGCGGGCGACATTAGCGATTCACTTAGTATTTCCATTTTAAATAAAAACTTTTATTCAACAAAACGAACTATTTCAAAAGCTTTGTGCATTATAGGATAACAGAAACAAAATGAATCAAAAAATTAGGCACAGCGTGATAGGTCACGTGTTTCATATGTGATTGGTGATGTACATAAAGCGAGTTTTGCATCTAGTGCAGCAAAGCAAAAAGGGAGTTTTGCATCAAGTCGTAGATTTTTAAAGTGATTTTCTATGTCAAAAAGGCATTTTTGCACTGAACTGTTTGGATATGTCATAGATAATGTGTATGTTAACAATATAGCGTACATAAATCATATTTTCAATGTTTGTCCATTAGCGAGTTTTGCATCTAGGGCACTCATATAATTTTCGACATATTTTTAAAATACCCCTTTTCGATATGAGTGAATACGTTCGTTTAGGTAAGAATCTTAATTTATAATTTTGATAGGATCTTCTAAATTTAGGTTTATATACTATATTCCTCAATTCCGCAGACTACTTTGAAAATCACGTGTTAAATATACATTGTAAATAACTTACGCCTAGCTTGATTTACTCTTACTTTATTACTCACTGACTTGACATTTATTTTGTATATTTTACGGCTAGTTTTTCTGTTTAATATCTTGTGATATTACAAATATTCTACAGAAAATACACTACTGTTCACAACCATCAGCATTTCCGTTTAGAGCTTTTTACATATTTACTACAAATATATTTTGAAAGTGACGCCAAACACAAACGGAAAATAAGTTTTTTCAGCGAAGCAAAGCACTTCAGAGAATAAAAAACGATTATCTAAAACGTAGTAATTACAAGGAAAAGTATTAACTACATAGGTACATAATCAAAATTTTACATTTGTACGTTAAAATTGGAAAGATTTTAATATTTACAAGTAATGGAAGCAAAAACGTTATATTTTATTAACATAAAGATTCTTCATTTTGAAACACGTTTCCTACGGAAACCATACACATATATAGACAAATTAAAAATTCATGCATACCATGGGATGGATGCTGGATCTGCCCTAAAGTCGGCATTACAGCAACCAACGCATTGACACGTGTTTCAATCTACTATAACTTTATCAGCGTGCGACGTACTTACTGCAATGATCAACGAGCTCTAGACCTCCCGAATATCGTCTCTACACATAACGATATCTTTGAGAAAATCTTGGTGACATGTGTTATAAAAAGCAACACGCCGCGGCCGGAGGCCAAGGAGGTGTGGTCTATAACTAAGTTATAATATTCTAAACTACTGCAGATTTTCCTTTTCTAAGAATTAGAAATATCATTTTTCTATTTTCAAAATCTACTCACAACCTCCCTCTAGAAAGCCAGCGCACTTCACAATGAAGCTTAAGATTCCAAATCTAACAATTCACTATATTCTCTGTATTCTCGTTATTTACTGCTCTTGCTCTAATTTGATTCACACAATTCACAACCGGTAACATAACATGTTGCATATTTAAAGTTCTGGCACACTATGCACATTTGTGTATAAAGGAATGGTATTTTAGTATGAAACAATTAAAAAATGTTTAGACAAAGTTACAGTCCCATTGACTTTATGCATCATTGATGGCGCTCCGTCAGTAAACACACAAATGACCTTGCTACAATCTAATTTAAGATTTTCCAGGCATGATTTTACTTTTCCAAATTTGTCTGATTTTCTTGTTATACCATGCAATGATCCAGACTGACGAGTTCTTCAGATATTATAATTATCATCAATTTCTATTATAAAAGTGTTTGACTGTGCAACATCAGATATGCCCGATAATGCATCCAAAGCCAGAGAAAAGAAAGTACAAGAACGGACAAATTGCTGGGATACAGCTTGAGAGAGTACCTTAATACGTGTGTTTCAAAGTAAAGCTGTATTTAGTTTCTGTCAGAAACTAAATACAGCTTTACTTTGAAACACATTCTCAGAACCCCATTTGAAAAAGGCCCGCTAGGCCGAAACATGTAATGGAAAAAAAAATAATTGTTATAAAATAAAAACAATGGCATAACAACGCTTTTGTTTTATTCACAAGTCGACCTAAAAAACGCCAAAAAAAGAAGGAAACCATATTAATATACAAGGTCACTGGAAAGAAAAATACCCTCATATATATATATATATATTATTTAAACTCTTGATAAGCATAAGGTATTTTCAGCAGAAATGAAATAAACATACATTAGTTTATAATGATGTTTGATTTATTTAACATTTCGTCCTTTCTTTTGGTCTTCATCAGAAATAATAATATAGGTAAGAAACAATTTTTCTGAAACAACATACACCATGTATATACAAAATGCGATAACATAAAAATAATTTGATATATACAAAAAATATAAGAAACATATTAAAAGTGAGAAAACTTACTCCAAAATATGTAACAACAGTGTCCTTATAACTTTTATAAAACATGCACAACAATAAAATACATTAAAAGGTGTTTTAAAATTTAAAATATGTAACGTCAAACGATTAAGATCTAAAATGTCAATGAAATATCTACAATGCTGGTTTAGTCTGACATGGAAACGGCCAAAACAACAACAAAAACGCATAAAATGTATTTACATGAATGTATGTATGTTAATATTAATGGGTTTTGTAATTATAATAATTGTCGGTATACTGTTGACAAATTCGAGATTTCTCCTCTGTCATTAACTGAGTTTTGATTTTTGTGTATTTCAATCATCTCTAAAATGTTTCTCGACTTAGTATTATATTCTTTATGTAACACTGAAGTGCGATCAAAATCAAATGTATGTGAGGACTGGTTAGAGTGTTTCTTTAACGCCGTGCTATATTGTATCTATATTGGCCAGACCAAACAATATCTTGATGAAAGAGTCAAAGCACATAAATATGCAAAAAATAGCACGACGTTAAAGAAACACTGTAACCAGTTCTCACATACATTTGATTTTGATCGCATTTCAGTGTTACATAAAGAATATAATACAAAGTCGAGAAACATTTTAGAGATGATTGAAATACACAAAAATCAAAACTCAGTTAATGACAGAGGAGAAATCTCGAATTTGTCAACAGTATACCGACAATTATTATAATTACAAAACCCATTGATATTAACATACATACATTCATGTAATACATTTTATCCGTTTTTGTTGTTGTTTTGGCCGTTTCCATGTCAGACTAAACCTTGTAGACATTTCATTGACATTTTAGATCTTAATCGTTTGACGTTACATGTTTTAAATTTTAAAACCCCTTTTAATGTATTTTATTGTTGTGCATGTTTTATAAAAGTTATAAGGACACTGTTGTTACATATTTTGGAGTAAGTTTTCTCATTTTTAATATGTTTCTTATATTTTTTGTATATATCAAATTATTTTTATGTTATCGAATTTTGTATATACATGGTGATATTGTTTCAGAAAAATTGTTTCTTACCTATATTATTATTTCTGATGAAGACCAAAGGAAGGGTCGAAACGTTAAATAAATCAAACATCATTATAAATGTGTGTTTATTTAATTTCTGCCGAAAATACCCAATGCTTATCAAGAGTTTAAATAATATATAAATACGGCAACAAAGAATAGAATATATATATATATATATACATATACATACCGCATGTGTAAAATCATATTGGGGATAGGATATATGTATACTAGGCACACCGGCAACAACGTCCAATCGTGACCGTAGTCATGGTACAAGGAAACAAGGTATGCTTTTGCGCATCCCTGGATGACGCGCATTTATCGAAAAAAATGTCAGTTGACAACTCTGACAGAAGTCACTGACTGAACTCACTGACAGAAGTAACTGACAGAAAGCATTTTCCAGGGCTCCCTTTAACAACTAAAATTGTATCTGGAGATCGTGTCGAACAGCGTTGTTCTATGTTTGTGAGAGGAGGGGTCAATGGTAACAATGCCTCCCTACACACCAGAAGAAAAACTGCAAATTATTAAATGTGGTCATTCTGCAAAGGATTGCATAAATTTATTTCCGCAAATATTTGCAGACAGACCCGTACCCTGTGAGCAAAACATATTACGTATTTTGAATAGCTTTGAAAAATGTCTTTGTTTAAATAATTGCACAAAGTGTAATCCTAGAGAGGTAAATCCACTAAAAGCTGAGGAACGAGAAGAGCGAGATATAATGATTTGTAGCACTCTCGAAGTAGAGGATACGCTATCTACCAGAAGTGTTGCTGAGGAATTGGGTGTGAGTAATAAAACTGTCGCGAACATATGGAAGCGAAATAAATTAAAATGTTTCAAATACTCGAAAACGCAAGAAATATTTCTCGATGACAATTTTAGAAGAATGGAGTTTTGTGAAACCGTAATGAAAAAGAGAAATGAAAATGAGAATTTCATCGCAAATATTGTATTCATTTCCATTAAATGGAAAGCACAATCCTTCTGTTGTTCGATATTGGGCTCGGGAAAATCAGCACAGATATTTTGTTAAACACACCCAATATCCCCAGAAAGTGAATGTCTGGGCAGGTATTTTGAGTGACCATTTGCTTGGTCCATTTTTTATTGATGGTACGTTAAATGCGGACAAATACCTCGATATGCTACAGAATCAGATACTTCCCGCTATTGATAATACCGGAATAGATCGGGATATTATTTGGTTCCAACAGGACGGTTGTCCTGCACATCATGCGGTCAGAGTAAAGCATTTTTTAAAGAATACTTTTCCTGGTCGCCTCATTAGTGGAACAAGAAACATTCGTTGGCCTCCGCGATCTCCTGATCTATCGCCAAATGATTTCATTTTGTGGGGATACATCAAAAATAAAATATACAGTGCACAAGCTGGCAGGCTAGAAAACTTACAGTCGAAAGCAAAAAAAAGTAGACAAAAATACAAATTTCTGTCATAGACTTTGTCAAAATGATTAGTGTAATAGCGTCTTCAAAGTTACTTGTCAATATTTGGTTATCTTTCAAAATTGATAAACTTAAACTTGATATTAAGCTTATTATAAAGATGGCTTCCATAAATGAAGATATTAAATGTTATTACACATTTGAGTAACAGTTTCAAAAAGAAATAATATAAATAAAAGCACAGCTTTTAGAATTATTAAAATATGGCGAGATCAGCATAGAATTTGTTGAATTTCTGGTTCTGACCGCAAAAGAATATCAACAGCCGAGCAAGACCGCCATATCCCAAATGTGCTTATTGAAAATCCATTTACTACAGTAGTGAATCCAGCTGATGTAAATAACTTTCTGGGTTTTGTTTTTACTGTCCAACGAAGAATTAGAGAAGCTCATTTGCGGTCTATAAAACTACCGAAAAACAATTTGAATGTGAACCACAAAGAAACTCGTGTAAGATATGCACTTAAACATCTGTCCCATCCGTACGTCGAATAGAGTGAAAACATGGTTCAGAGAAAATAATATCAATGTGTTGGATTTTCTGCGAAGAAGTCCTGATTTAAATATTATCGAAAATATGTGGGTGTTAATGATCGAAAAAATTAAATCAAAGATCTAAAAACTAGACAAGAACTGGTAGAAACAGTTCACACAGCATGAGAGAATCAAAATCAAAATAATTGTACCAACCTTTATAACTCTATTCCAAATAGATTGTAAGAAGTTTTAAACAAAAACGGCTCTATAACCAGATATTAATAGATGTTTTCTGTATGATGTGTTTTAATTAGTATTTTGATTCGTATAATCAGGTAGAAGATGTTTTGATAATTATTTGATATTCCATAGAATTATGACTTGACACTAATGACAAGTAAATAAAGCCAGGTTTACAAAGTACGATATCTCTTGTCTACTTTTTTTTGCTTTGGACTGTACATATTTTGAGAAAGCTAATCATAGAGGCTTTTGAATCCGTAACAGTCGATGTGATTCGTAATGTGCGAGAAAATTTTTATGATAGGCTCGGACAATGCCTTGCTGCTAAAGGAGGCATTTTTGAACCTATGCAATAACATTTTACTTTTTAGTATTGTTTAGAGTATATTTTTTATTTTCATTAGAATTCCCTTCTTAATAAATTTATATAATAATTTACGAAAAATTAATGTTTAATTAGAATTGTGCTTTTATTTTCTCACTGCGTTGTATTGTATTTCTGTTAAAAAGGACTTTATTGAAATAGTGTCCTGTGAAATCACAATTTTATTGAACTGGTAGTACTAGAGGTCGAATGCGCGTCATCCAGAGATGCGCAAAAGCATACCTTGTTTCCTTGTACCGCGCGATCATTTAAATTCTAAATTAGAGCAGGCGGGATTTTTTTTATTAGGTTGTCCAGAATGTCAATTATTGATTAATTAACATTTTGAAACGTCACTTTGACAATTCAAATTGTAAATTAGTACTTATATACCAACTTAATTTAAATTTCACAGCCTGCTCTAATTTAGAATTTAAATGATCGCGCGGTACCATGACTACGGCCACGATTGGGCGTTGTTGCCGGTGTGCCTAGTATACATATATCCTATCCCCAATATGATTTTACACATGCGGTATATAATTATTACATATTTTATATGTGGTTAATGTACATATAATCTTTTTCTTTGCGGTGCGGTGTATTTAAATGTGTGTGAGAAATTAATTAATTTAAATGCCGCTAAATTCAAGAAATTTCTCACACACACACACAAATATATATATATATATATGTGTGCGGAGGGTGTTGGGGAGTCCGGCAACAAAGACAACAAAATGGAAGTCTATTAACTTTATTTTCTCCAATATTTCGCAATTACATTATTGCTTCCTCAGGGAAAACTAACGGTAAGAGAAACCACAAATAAAATGAGATATCACAAAATAACTTTTTACAAGGTGTATAGTACTTACAGTTTCGACTTCTATGTGGAAAAATTGTAACGCTATCATATCTCGTATGTTCTAATGTACGAAAGAAAAAAACAATATAGTTCTTTCTCCTTTCCCATTTACATATAACATTTTGAACATTTGATATTTATAAACAATTTAAAACAATTACTTTAACACTCCGCAGCAAGACAACAGGCACAATATAAACGACAATAACAATTTTACTTAATCTATGCTGCTAAACGTTCACATAGCGACTGACAACACACAAAACCCCTACATATACATATGATGGACATATTACTCTTTTTAGTCGTATATGAATAAAATATGCAACAATTCACCAAAACAATTTTTTATGAGGTACACATTAATAATGAATGTAGATGTTGACCTAATATATATACATAGTAATGTTCTATCTAGTTGTTTAATCCTATTATTGAACAAAATTACCCACAACGTTCTCTATTTAACTCTAATAAATATGAATATATTGCACTTAAATTTTGCATGTCCGACTTAAAATTCATTGTTTTATGAAGATTGATTTGAACCATCTCCATGAATTCCCTGGAGGACCTATTTACAATATTATCTAATATTTCTACATTATCAAAATTAGGGGAATGATCTTTTTCAATCATGTGTTTAGCCAAAGCACATCTATTTTTCCCTGTTTTTATATCACTTTTGTGTAATGATAATCTTGTAGCTAGCCAACTGGACGTTTGACCTATATATACTTCATCACACCCACCACAAGGTATAAGATAGATAACATTAGATTTGTATTTTTTATCTGTTCTATCTTTTATATTTGAAAAATAATCTTTTATTGAGTGCTCGTTATAGTAACCAAATCTAACATTGTCATAATATAAAATACGTGACAACTGTGGGGTTAAATTATTTATAAACGGTAATTTGAAATATTTCGTAAGTGATTTGTCCTCATCATTGTTATTTATGTGATTGATTGGTGTGCTATATAGAATCTTTTGAACCAGAGTCCTTGGATACCCGTTATTTACAAAAAGCCCCGACAACATGTCTAGATTTCGCCTGTGATAATCAGGATGGCTGATTTTTAATACTCTATTCTTTATTGTTACTAAGCTGTTTATTTTTTGTTGTACAGGGTGGTTTGAATAATAATTTAGAATCCTTGTTGAGTTAGTGGTTTTTCTGTACCAATCTATGGTAATTCTAGTGTCTTTTCTTATAATTTTGGTGTCAAGGAAGGCTATTTCACCATTAAGTTCTTTTTCAATAGTAAATTGGATTTTTGGGTGAAATGAATTAAATGAGTTAAGAACGTCATCAATATTATGTTTTGGGACAGCCAAGATCAAATCATCCACATATTTATGGATAAAATTAAATTCGAAAGAATTGTCTTTAACTACTTTTTCTAGACAGTGATTCATAACTATATTGGCCAAAATGCAGCTTAATGGGCTCCCCATAGGGCAGCCCTCCTTTTGTAAGTAAATTTTGTTATTAAAACTAAAATAACTGTTATCTATTATGAGTTTTAACATTTTAAAAAAAGATAGCTTTGATAGATTAGTATTTTCCGAAATCAAAGGCCAATCACCATCCAATATTTCCAATAATAAGTCAGTGGGAACATTGGTAAATAATGAAATGACATCTAGTGAAAAGATTTCATAATTTTCCGGGAGTATGTAATTTTGATATTTGTCTACAAAAGTAAAAGAATCCGGAATATCATATTCATTATTTGTATATGTGTTAGAAAGTATATTCGCTATGAATTTGGAAACATGGTAAGTTGGTGAGTTAATACATGAAACAATTGGCCTGAAGGGCACCTCCGTTTTATGTATTTTTGGTAGCGAATATAGCTTAGGGCTAACACTGTTATGTATAGTTAGTTTCTTATATATTGGCTCTGTAATTTCTTCGTTACTCTTTAACAATTTTAATGTATTATTTATATGTTTTTGTATTTTCTCAGTAGGGTCTTTTTTTAAAAACAAGTAAGTAGCCTCATCTTTTAGAAGTTCCTCTGTTTTTTTTATGTACTCACTTTTTTCCAATGCCACTGTTACGGCCCCCTTATCAGCTTTAATTATTAGGATGTTAGGATTGTCTTTAAGAAATTTTTTGCAATCCCTAGCATCCGACGTCAATATGTCATTTTTTTTAAAAGGAGGTTGCCTAATAAAGTTAGTCAAAACATTAGTCAATTTAGCCCTTCTTACATTAACATCATCCCCTAAGCCCGAGTTAAGAACCAATTCACAATCTGCTAAAATCCGGGTAACATCGAAAGTACCTTCCGAAACGGGAATACCAAATTTTGGTCCCAATGAAAGGAAATTCCTTATATTGTCAGGGACACCCTTGATAGTGCGGTCAACAAACCAATCCTCATTATTAATAAACAATTTCTTATGTTTAACATGTTTTATGAGGTTATCAAACTTAGCAAGATTTACTTTTTTTACTTTATTAAATGTTTTTTGAGCCAATATATAAGAAATTAACTATACATAACAGTGTTAGCCCTAAGCTATATTCGCTACCAAAAATACATAAAACGGAGGTGCCCTTCAGGCCAATTGTTTCATGTATTAACTCACCAACTTACCATGTTTCCAAATTCATAGCGAATATACTTTCTAACACATATACAAATAATGAATATGATATTCCGGATTCTTTTACTTTTGTAGACAAATATCAAAATTACATACTCCCGGAAAATTATGAAATCTTTTCACTAGATGTCATTTCATTATTTACCAATGTTCCCACTGACTTATTATTGGAAATATTGGATGGTGATTGGCCTTTGATTTCGGAAAATACTAATCTATCAAAGCTATCTTTTTTTAAAATGTTAAAACTCATAATAGATAACAGTTATTTTAGTTTTAATAACAAAATTTACTTACAAAAGGAGGGCTGCCCTATGGGGAGCCCATTAAGCTGCATTTTGGCCAATATAGTTATGAATCACTGTCTAGAAAAAGTAGTTAAAGACAATTCTTTCGAATTTAATTTTATCCATAAATATGTGGATGATTTGATCTTGGCTGTCCCAAAACATAATATTGATGACGTTCTTAACTCATTTAATTCATTTCACCCAAAAATCCAATTTACTATTGAAAAAGAACTTAATGGTGAAATAGCCTTCCTTGACACCAAAATTATAAGAAAAGACACTAGAATTACCATAGATTGGTACAGAAAAACCACTAACTCAACAAGGATTCTAAATTATTATTCAAACCACCCTGTACAACAAAAAATAAACAGCTTAGTAACAATAAAGAATAGAGTATTAAAAATCAGCCATCCTGATTATCACAGGCGAAATCTAGACATGTTGTCGGGGCTTTTTGTAAATAACGGGTATCCAAGGACTCTGGTTCAAAAGATTCTATATAGCACACCAATCAATCACATAAATAACAATGATGAGGACAAATCACTTACGAAATATTTCAAATTACCGTTTATAAATAATTTAACCCCACAGTTGTCACGTATTTTATATTATGACAATGTTAGATTTGGTTACTATAACGAGCACTCAATAAAAGATTATTTTTCAAATATAAAAGATAGAACAGATAAAAAATACAAATCTAATGTTATCTATCTTATACCTTGTGGTGGGTGTGATGAAGTATATATAGGTCAAACGTCCAGTTGGCTAGCTACAAGATTATCATTACACAAAAGTGATATAAAAACAGGGAAAAATAGATGTGCTTTGGCTAAACACATGATTGAAAAAGATCATTCCCCTACTTTTGATAATGTAGAAATATTAGATAATATTGTAAATAGGTCCTCCAGGGAATTCATGGAGATGGTTCAAATCAATCTTCATAAAACAATGAATTTTAAGTCGGACATGCAAAATTTAAGTGCAATATATTCATATTTATTAGAGTTAAATAGAGAACGTTGTGGGTAATTTTGTTCAATAATAGGATTAAACAACTAGATAGAACATTACTATGTATATATATTAGGTCAACATCTACATTCATTATTAATGTGTACCTCATAAAAAATTGTTTTGGTGAATTGTTGCATATTTTATTCATATACGACTAAAAAGAGTAATATGTCCATCATATGTATATGTAGGGGTTTTGTGTGTTGTCAGTCGCTATGTGAACGTTTAGCAGCATAGATTAAGTAAAATTGTTATTGTCGTTTATATTGTGCCTGTTGTCTTGCTGCGGAGTGTTAAAGTAATTGTTTTAAATTGTTTATAAATATCAAATGTTCAAAATGTTATATGTAAATGGGAAAGGAGAAAGAACTATATTGTTTTTTTCTTTCGTACATTAGAACATACGAGATATGATAGCGTTACAATTTTTCCACATAGAAGTCGAAACTGTAAGTACTATACACCTTGTAAAAAGTTATTTTGTGATATCTCATTTTATTTGTGGTTTCTCTTACCGTTAGTTTTCCCTGAGGAAGCAATAATGTAATTGCGAAATATTGGAGAAAATAAAGTTAATAGACTTCCATTTTGTTGTCTTTGTTGCCGGACTCCCCAACACCCTCCACACATATATTTAATTAGACGGCAAATAAATATTTTCTTTGAAGTTATATATATATATATATATATATATATAATTCAAAAATGTTTCTTTCCTGGGATTAGCGGCCATAAAGGAAGTAAATGAATTACACCATTTTTTTTTGTTTTGTTTTATTTACACCAACGTTTCGGCAATCATCCTTGCCTTTTCAAGGTTATTTATTGAACCGACATAACACTAATTTTTTTTATATTAACATCATTTGTCATTCACTATACAACTTTTGAATATATTCTAATAATTTTATTATTCATGTTGTAAGTATATTTACTTGTGATCGAATGGGGCACACATTCGATTTTAATAGAGTAAAAGTTCTCAAAAAAGAAAACAACTCAAAGGCTAGAAACGTCCTTGAAATGATAGAGATTAAGAGATCACAAGATGCAGTAAATGACAGGAACGAAATCGATGGATTGTCTAAGATCTACTTCCCTATATTATAAAAGTGCACAATAAAGTAAATAGAGTACCCTGTATCTTCGGTGTCCTTCACAAGTTAATATAAAGTCATACAACACAAAAAAGGGCAAAAACAAACTACACATAAAGAAATAACGTTTTAGAATAAATGGCATGTTTAATATTTGAATTGGCATTGATCCTTTTAAAAGGAAATATTCACACTGTGCTAAAAATCGCAATAGATAAAGTATATAGTTGTAAATATAAATTATTAATATACAACAATGAAGTTCTTTTGTGCACCAGTAAGAAGAACAATGACGTAATACAAGAGTCGGTGAGTTTCAGGGTGTTTGTACTGGAGTGAAACAGGGATGGGCTGCCAAATCATTATCAACCGGTTCGCTAATAATAACACTTTATTTCTTTATTAATATTAATTATTACTTATGATGTCAGTAAAAACAGATAGTTTTTAGCAATAGCAGTGGTGTCCCTATTGACCCTATTATATTTACAATACATATACTACAATTAACAGGTGAATTATAAAAATAAATTTACTGAAATATTTTAACTAATTGCCCATATTTGATTGATTGATTAATATTGGACCCCAGGATGGAGCATTTGGATTTTATCAAATTAAAGCCCATATTTGAAGTTCATTTTCTGAATATTTTATTTCCGCTTTTTTACGAATTCTCGTATCAGTTGCATCGCGATGCCTTTTTCGGATCCAAGATTTAACAAATGGAGTAGCATCCCATTGTGATAACGGTTTTCCGATTATTTTAATTGTCATTAAATCTGAAATATGTTTTATCGTAATATTACTTCTTTCATTTGTTGCAATGTCATTCATTACGCTAAATCCTCTTTCCGCTTCAGCACTACTAATGCTTATGGTATTTGCGATTTTTTTAGCACACATGATGGATGGAGGAACATTGTTTCTTGATTCTAGATAGGAATCAACAAAATCTCTAAATTCATTTCGATCAATTTCATATTTTAATAACTTTTCTAACGCCGGTAACTTATTTTCTGCTTCAATCCATGGAGAAAACACTTTTTCTAGGCACCACGATGATGTATCGATCAAGTTAAAGATATTAATTAGTTCCTGATATTTATCTTTATCCTTTAAATTTTTATCAAGTGATGATAAACATACGTGATCTGCAGACAAAAGTCTATTTTTTATATTATCTATAACACTTTGTATTAATCTGTTTCTGGGCAAATGTGTACATCGGTCATTTTGTTTAAAAGGTATATGTTTAAAAGTTTGAGAATTTGAAACGGTCTGTAATTCATTCTCGTATTTACCAGTACTATCTTTAAGTACTTCGAGTGCTCTAATTGTCCTTCTCATTAACCTGTCTGCTTTAGGCATTGTTGTTGATCGAGACTGAAATGCGTTAGATAATAATGATATTTCCTCCAAAATATCTATCATAAGAGCAAGATCGCATAGAAAATTTTTGTTAACCATTCTGTTAGCCATACCGGAAAACTTTTTAATTTTTGCAAAATGCGTGTATAGAGCTGGATATGCATTCCAAACAGCTTTAGCAGCTCGTAAACTACATGCAGACCATCTTGGCCCAAAGACTCTCCCAAATTTTAAAATCTCAATTTCTAAATCACTTGCAATTTGTCGTATATCTGTTTGATTTTTGTTAGATTTATGATAAATTGAATAAATTTCATCTAAGAAAATTTTAAAGTGATTGATCTCATTAATATCTTTAATGGAATCATCCAAAGCCAGTTGTAACCTGTGGTTCAAGCAATGCCAAACAATAATATTTGGAAAAATCTTCGAGAGTTGAGCACTCACACCAGATATCTTTCCTAACAAAACACTAGCACCATCGCAGCAAAGTCCAATTAAATTTTTTAATAAAAAATCTCTTGTAAAACCATGTTCGTTTAAACACTGTAAAAGTGTATTGAGGATACCTTCGGCCGTGGTGTTTTCAAGTTCTTTAAGTTCGATGAAAACAGTTATAGGATCTGGACATAAACTCAATGCACATTTCAAATATATAACAAGTACACTTCTTTTTGCAATAGTCGACGCTTCGTCTAATATTATGCAAACTTTTGCATTGTTTTCAATAATTTTATTAAAGAGTTGTTTTTTTATCTCCGAAGATATATGCTCGATAACTCGTATAGCTGAATATCTGGAATGAAGGCACGTTCCTAAATCTACACCGTTTTTTATTTGTAGTTCTACCTCGCGTTCCATATCTGACATTGGTCTATTTTGTTTTGCCAAACTATATACTATATTGAAAATTCTTGCAGTCACTTCAATAGACTTTTCATTAGCTTTTTCGATACATGTTGCTAAAGATTCTTTTCCAGATTGTTTCAAAATTAATTCGATTTTTGAATGAGACTGTGAAAGAGCATGCTCGTTTAGTTTTTTTCTAAAAGACGCCTGTTGAATGATTTTTGTTGAGCCATTTGCATTTACATTGTAGTTTACCCATGCAGATGCTATGTGAAAATGTTTTCCCTTTTCTACACCCAGAGAGCCAAGACGACAAATTTTACATCCAAGTTTACCGCCCTTTACTTCTAACCACGTATATTTTTCTTCAAAATATTTAAACTGTTTTAAGGACCAACATTCCGGCAACTCGCGATAAAGACCATTATCAGATATGTTGTCGTCAACAGATGTTATTGATGTTACTGAAAAATAGCTTAATTTAACTATGAACGTTCTAGATTTTAAAAAATAAATTTACCATCATGACCTGATCTTGATTCTTTAGTTTTTTTGTCACATGGCATGGATATAAAGATTTTATCTTCTATATTATCGGGTTCTAAAAGTGCGCAATTTATAAAAACAAGATTACTTATAAAATGAAGTTTGTTCATACCTTGCTCAAGATTTGTACTGGTTACTGTTGATGTCGTTGGTAGAACATCATCAGCTAATTTCATCACTTTTGGTTGAAAAAATGAAGAAAGAACACTTTGTCTTTTCATGATAAAAATTTAAAAATTGTCATTTACTAAGTAATCTAAACTTAACTTAAACTTCAACACTATTCGTAAACTAATTTTTTCAAAATCTACACGAGAAGTGAACAGACAAACGACGAACTATTACTGAAAATAAAAAATCATTGACTGAACTGAAGGTTCACAGGCAATATAATTTTTTGCGTTTCACATCAAACATCCCAGTCATAAATAATTGTCGGCGAGGACTCTACTAATAAAAATACACCGATCCGATGGGGTATTCGGGTTTTTTAAGAAAACTGCAGTAATTTGAATTTTGTGCATTCTGTACAGTTTGTTTATTTCCTCAACCAATTTTTTTAATACGTGTTCTACCTGCTTTAATTTTTCTAATTTTTAACAAACGGTTCGCCGAACTCCTTAAGTTTTAACAAACGGTTCCCGCGAACCGATGCGAACCGCCTCCAGCCCATCCCTGGAGTGAAATTTTTTGTAATTAATTATGTGTTTTGTGTTTTTTTTATTACAGTATTAAAACAAAGAAAATGAATTTTAATATGTTGATTGTATATAAAACTGAAGAAGGGAATATATTGTCGAAACGTTTTTTAAAATTTGACTTTTATTTACCATAAATATGTTTTGAATAATGGTAATTTCAATAATTTGGTCGCAAATACCAAGAAATTTACAGTGAGATGTTTATTTAAAATAAACGACCAAGAACAAATAATTTTATTTATATATATATATATAATAAATAATTTAAATTTATATATATATATATATGTATGTGTGTGTGTGTGTGTGTAAGTTAAATTATCCGAAGTATAAAGACGAAAAATGAAAGCGTAAACGCTGTTTGTCGTCTAAAAATTACATGACTTTAATTTACTGTGAAATGCAAATACAATATAGCATTTATAACATTTCACATGACTACTAAAACGTGTATCATAAAATTATGTAACAAAGATAAACGAAACAAGTGAAAATGGATATTCATTTACATTACAAGGAATATTGCCTAAAGCTATTTTTCTTTGTTCAGAGTTGCGTCAAAAATATAATATTTATAATGAGAGAATATGCCAGTATTTTACGTAAACAAAATTAATAAAGAATTTATTTATTTTTCCGTTCAAATTGAGAAATTTTGTATGCCCTTCTAAATAATACTTTTATAAATAATTACTTAAATATTCCATATTTATATAATGTCATACGTTAGATATTGTTTGAAAACAGAGGTTAGGAATACAAGAATTACAAAAACAAAACTGTACCTGCCATAACTCGAAATATTGACATCAATCTTTGCAGGTAAGTACTTGGTAAATAACATAATCATTGAGACTTAATCTCAGTTCGGTATTCTTTTATTTAGGTTCATGACAAAAAAATTAAAGTCGAGGCATATTGTTACTCTTGAAAGAAGAAGAAGGAAATTAAACTACGAGAATCAAACACCTACTTACAAGAAAGGGAAACATTCTAAACGAAATGCTGTTACAGCTGATGTATTAAGTATGATCAGAATTCATATTACTTTGTATCCATTCCAATTCCAAAACCTTGACACCAAACTAAATATAAAGATAATGAATGAAATATTATGTACAAATTATCAGGACCCAGGTAGACACTTGCAACAAATGTCGATAATTACTTTAAAAGTAAAAAGTACTTCTTTTGAAAAGATTAATCACAAACGCCGCTCAAAAAAATTCTTCAAAACCATGCAAACTGCTATTGAAAAGCTTGCAACAACCTCGTTCGATTTTATGCCGAATTTGCAGTTGTCTCTACTTCCTGTACAAGACTTGCTCTATCTCACACAGTTAAGCAAATCAGTATTTTGTATTCATGACCTATAAACCAAACAAAACTTACTTTTACATATATTCAGAAAACATTGTCAGTAAATGCTCAATTGAAGTAGCAACGCTCTTATTGGATTAAATAAACACTAGTACCCGATAGAACTAGAGATATGTTGTTATGCCTGGAATTCACTTTTGTATTTGGGCCTTGTAAGGTTATGTGTATTTTTTTTGAATTACTTAAAGAATTGTCTAGAGCGCGTGACTTTTCGAACAAACCTCGTACATCTTTCAGTATCTTGGAAGGCAATGACCATTAATTGTTTATCTGAGCGTGTCTTATACATAATTGTTTGCCCTCGGACCTTTGAGTTGTGTGAAATGCCTTTGATAGCTGCGTATGCTGTAGTCTCGGTTAAAAAACCCTCTTTGTGAGTGTGATTTGTAACTTATGACACGTAAACTAATTATCTTAATTCTAACTTATTTTATCCTACCTGTGACAACAACCATGTACAATATGAGTTATTTTTACAGACCTGTTCAAGCCTTGTTTGCATCTATTTAGTTATATCTTCCGATATCTGTTGATCTTGCCTCGGTACAGCTGTAGGGGTTATGTGTTGTTGTTACCCTGAAATATATGTTCAGATCGGTTCTACTAACCGTCTTCTCGCAGCATATTAAGAGCTTGGAACTTCTATATATTTACCTGCAGGTTCGATGACCTTTTAAAATCAATTTGGTGTTTATCTAAGTTTTGTTTACATTGTCACTCTAGGTTCGTTGTGGTTAGATTTTCTGGTGCAATGCCAATCAGGGCACCAACCGTACAACTGCGTGCGTAACTATTCATTTTGAAATCACACGGTTTCGGATCACTGTGACTGGCTAAGATTGCTTCTGTCCCGGTCATTGTTGTAAATTGAGAGTTTCAAATAATTGGAAACTTCGAGATTTATTAGAGACACGTTACTGTCAATCTTCCCTCGAGATACATTTTGTGGTTATTGGAAGGTCCAAATCTTTCGTGCGATTCTAGGGTAGTTTTCTTTTGTTTCGGTTTTGTGGGCCCGCGCAAAGATGATATCCGTCGGCGTTCGGGAACCACGTTTTTGATTTCACTTATGCAAGTCAATCTCTAGTGAGAACATTAGCGCATTTCTGCTTATTTTCTGTTGAGTATTAATTACTTTGTCCAAGTGGATATTTCGCATTATTGCGGCTTTAAATAAATAAACAGTATTTGTCGATACCTAAACGTAGGTGAATTTCGTGAGATTTATCGATTTATCGTTTTCTTTGGATCTACGATACACCCTCTTGGAGGGCTATAATTGTTTTAATTTTGTGCTTCTGTACGACTTGTGGAGTCGATTTCGTCATCCCCATTAACTAGGGGTAAGTGAGTAAATTTCTGTTAAATTACGGGGTTCTAACTCTGTTTTTTTTTGTCTTGAATTTAATAGGATGTTAGTACGGGGCTAAGCCTTCAGTCGTAATACGTTGGTATGGCCGCTGTAGATACCCGTTTTTGATTATTGTAAGGGTTGTGCCTGCCTATTCATCTTGGTTTTTGGGTGGAATTACAACGTTCAACTAGGAGACCTCCGCCATCTTAACTCCAGTTAGCGTGCCTCCGCCATCTTGAGAAGTCAGTTAAGTACAACCTTGTACCTAATTTTCCGAAGTGTATTTCGGCTTTTATGATGAAAATTTAGAGCCAGAGAACTGGACATTTTACAGTTTTTATTTTCTTTTGTCCTTGAATTGAGACTTTTAGGGTGTTTATAAGATACCTGTCGTACCACTTATTACATGTGTGGTCACAATAATTTCATATTAATTTTTGCTAAATTGTAAAATTGGCTTTGCCGTATACCGAGTGACCCTAAGTAGCAGTTTTATAGAGGGCACTCGCCGATGTAACTAAATTTTATTTTACTTAAATACTAGTAAATTTTTGTCGCTATAACACTAACTTTTCTTGCAGACTTTTGTCTTAATATTTGAGCTAGTTAAGTTCATCCCTGCAAGTGTAAATTCTGTTCAGTAAGCTCAGTGTATTTTGTGCGTAAATTCTAAAATTTCCTTTTTATTTTACCTGTAATTACTTGACATTTGATAACAAGATACCTTCATTTATTTTAATTATGATCATGTAATCAAACCTTGTGTTTGGTAATTTAACAAATTTTCACTTAATTAGCTAAGTCTTAAGTACTAACTTATATTAGTTTTCTTTGCGTACATATTAAATCATATTTTGTGTTAACATTGCCGTAGTGGCGTTTTTTATGATATTCCATTGTAAATATAATTTGTGAGGTAATGAAACGTTTCTGCTACTAACCATCTTCTGCTGAAACGCAGAGATTATGATCTAATGTTAAGACTTGTGTTCTCTTTTTAATTATTACCTAACGCATTGTTTTCTAATTGTCAAACTGTCTTGTTATACTTAACTACTCCTATTTTTTTTTTTTTAAAAAACAAAATAGTCTCAAACAACATTCAAAATTTAATTAAATCTTGCTACATTTCGTAATATCTTTTCTTTTATTTTACCTCTACATATCTCATATAATTTTGTGACAAGCACGTGCGTAAGGTTAGGTGCAAATGATTATACAGGGTGATCAATAGGAAACCCGCTGGAGGAACACAGCCAGTGGATGCTCATAGGAGGCGCAGGTAGGTTATCGTTAAGGTAACAGTGTTCTGGTGCCCGGACAACGTCGCTCGCGTCGTTGCCGACCGACGCTCTACTTTTAGGTGTTTAAGTTTATCTGAACCGTCACGCCATCTGCGACAGAGTTAGCTCGGCCCTGCGTTTTCCAGATTCAATCATCTACTATTGTGATTCTCCGTTATCCTTAACTTAATTTAGTCTGTTATCTTAGTGCGACGTGGTTCCGGCGTAACAAATTGGCGCCCTAACGTTTGGGGCCTTCCTTTTTGGTAATAAGGGAACAAATTTTGGTGCCCTAACGTCTGGGCCTTTCTTTTTGGGAAATAAGGTAACAAATTTGACACCAACGTTTCGGCCAACTTTCCGCCATCTTCAATTTTTTTATTTTTGTGTCAACCAAGTTTCGTCCAATTTTCCGCCATTTTCAGAATTTCTTTTTCTGTCTCCTAACATTTAGACAAGTTTTCTCCCCTTCCGTAATAAATTGACACACCAACGTTTTAGGGTCTTTCTTTCCGAGTCAATAGCAACAAAATTGACGCACTAACGCTTTGGGTCTTTCTTTTGGAGATTATAATAACAAATTGTAGGCCAACGTTTCTGCCATCTTTTCGCCATCTTCCGGAATAAAATTTTTCCTTTGTTACCCAACGTTCCAACAAAGTTTTCGTTACCTTCGTAACAATTTGATGCCATCGTTGTGGGCCTAACGAACAACAATTCGCACCCAACGTTTCGGCTAAGTTTTCGCCACCCTCAAATTTTCTTCTTCTTTTGTGTGTCATCCATCGACTGACAAGTTGACACCTAACGATTCGACCTAGTTTTCGCTACCTTCCGGAACAAATTTGACAACCGACGTTTCGACCAAGTTTTCACCATCTTCAGGGAAATTTCTCGCCTTTTTCAATTTTCCTTGTTTTTGGTTGCTTTAACGTGACAACGTGTCGTTGCTCAACGTTTCGGACAAGTTTTCTCCATCTTCCGGAATATTTTCCTTATCTTTAAGTATTTCTGCCACTAACATTTCGTCGTACCGCACGGTGGGGCTATACTTTGCAGAAGCTACTTGTTTCGGATCAACGTTTCGGTCCTGACCATTTCCAGGTACAAATTTCGTAATTTTCTCGGTTTAGGCCTTTTCTCGACTTATGTGAGTGGCTGCCGAGTGGAACACTCTTATCGCACTGTTTTCTTTGGTCTTGCCTATATCTATATATTTTTCTCGATTACCTTCTAGGCAAGTCTTAGCGTGCTTTTTGACTTTTCATAGTTTCGCTTTTCTTTTGTTACCTGGTACGAACCATTTAAGTTATCGACAGGTACACATTTATGTCTTGTGACCATTTCAAGACCTAGTTTATCTCTGTAATCTTCTCGAATAATTTCTTTCTATACGATGGAGACTATGCGGTTTGAAATTCTTATAGAGCATCTTTCTTATGAGGATTTGGATTATGTACTCGCTACTTTTGGTGCCGAACGGTCACCAGACTGGGAGCTGGACGATGCGCAGGTGTATTACTACGACCTGCTAAGAATCGAGGAAGAGCACCCAGGCTTTAAGGAAGCTGTCTGCCCTCCTTCTGACTACCCTTTTTCTTATGCGGAGGACGCTAAGGCAATTAAGTTAAAGTTCACTCTCTTAGAATATCTTATCGCTGAACTTGATAGTAAGACTACAGTTTCTGAATATCGGGGAATAACTTCCTGTCTGGCTTTTGTCTCGGGCCCCATTCAGAATGCGCAGCCGCAAACTGCCGAAGAGGAGGACGAACACCTCTGGTTTGCGGTACGTAGTTTTGGATTGGAAGCTAAGTTTATCTCGAAAATGCGAGCTATCGGAAACGTCTCGCCTCGTGACCTTACCGATACCCGTTCTCGTGCCCTAATGGAGCAATATAAGGCATGGAGGGCCCCAATTTATACGAGTGACGACGAAGATGACATGAGTGACGATGAAGATATTGGCCAACCTTCTCCGTCAGTTAGTGTCATGCCAGATCCGACTCTCCTTCCAATTGTTACCTCCCCACCTATGATGGTCTCAGCTGCCTTCACTGAATTGTATACTTCCGAAAACCCAATCAAAACTGAGTCAGAAGTCTCTCCCGTATTGGAAACTCCCGAGCTCATTGATAATACAATTTCTGATGTATCTCCTGACTTAAAGCTTACCTATGATTCAGTTTCTGATGTATCTCCTGACGTAAAGCTTACATATGATACGGTTTCTGATATATCTCCCGACTTAGAGCTTATCTATGATACAGATTCTGTTGCCTCATCTGACTTGGAGCATTTTGTACGCCCTAATAATTCAGATTCTGTCACTTCTTCCGATTTAGAGGTTTTTGTATGCGCGAATGATACAACTTCTGAAGCCTCTTTCGACTCAAAGCTTCTTGCATGCGCAAATAACGCAGATTGCGATGTCTCTTTGAACTTGGAGCTTTTTGAATCAGCATGTGTCACAGCTTCATGTGTATCTTTAAATTTGCATGTACCTGATTTGGCTTATGGTAAAAACGCTGTTGTTTCTCCGGCTTTGGATTTCTCTGTTCCGTCGAGTGAAGCGGATCCATTCATCTCGCTGGACATGGGATCTCTTGAAGTTGTTGAAGATAATTCTTTGAACATCTATCGAGAGCGTTTCTCTAAAATGAAAATTTCTCGGACTCCTTCTGTTTATCTTAGCCCGGCTATGGTCTTGTTTGTGGGCTACGTTTTGCAATGGTACCCTGTTGACCTACCTTCTTCCGCCATTTGGTCAGTGTTACCTGACGAATTGCGAAACAGACTTCAGACGATAAACTTCGACAATCGTCTGTTGAATAAATTAGTTTGTCTTCTATCTCGCCTACGTTTTCGCTATGTGTTGCTTCGTGCCTTATCTTATCGCTAACTCCTTCCATTTTTGGCCTGTAGAGAGTGCCTTGGCTTGCAGCCGTAACACCCGAATTTCTCTACCGTGTACCTCGCGTGATGTAGGAGGCATTTAAAGGGGCTTTTTGGCCTGTAGAGAGGGCCGAAAGAATTCTCCTACCATGAACCCTGCGTGAAGTAAAAGTCTTCTAAATGGATCCTGTCTAATATTGTCCCTCTACCACCTTAGGACAAACATATTTCTTTATCGACCTCTCGATAGTGTGTTTACCGGCCCCATTGCACAGCTTATATCTGCGATTCCGTCTATGCATTTATCCTCCCGTATTTTATCGCTTCCGTGTGTTTCGGATCTACCGTGTCTTTGCATATATGGAGTGGCAGCCTTGCTAGGGGAGTCCACACAACATTTCGTTGACCTTATCGGACATGACTTACCTTTTTAAGCTAACTAATGTTGGTTATTGCTTAATTACCGGATTTGACTTATCTTATTTGAGAAGGTATAAAGAGGGATGGTCCCTTTATGTGTGATAGTCCTCAGCCTTCCAAGGGTCGTGTCCTGGCGACCTTTTTGCTTTTCTTACTTTCAAAATGTTACCTCCAGGAATTGATTATGACTTCAGCCTTTTGGTTTATCGTTTGCCTTCAGCGTTTCAGTCGGGACAACGCCGGTCCAGACTTTAAACTCTTGTTTGCTAATATCTATTTTTGTTTGGCGATCTTCTCTCGTTTTTGTTGTTACCGGATGTTACGTTTGCCGCAACGGCATATCCGTACCTCTGAGCAGTTGCACCATTCTGATCTTTACCCTACCTTTAACTACCTCTTCCTTATTCCGCTTTGTATCCCATATCTGTAGTGATAGTCCCATTTTTAGTTGACCTTTTATTTTTGTTTGTTTTGAGATACCGAGGGCCTTTCCCAAGGGTCTCTTTTACCGTCGCGTGTCTGCGGAGTGTCGTTTCGGGGGTTGCCTTTCCCGCATCTTGGCCTATTGGTAGTGCCTACTCCTTATTCCTGTGCCTTCGACCGTCGTAAGGATCACCGCCGGCCGGGCACACCGATATCTAACCCGTCTATACCTTCTCCCTCGTGATGCTACCAATAGTGCTGGGCTGTCGGTTGGACAGGTCTCGGGGCGCGTCTGTGCAGAATCTCGACACCCTTTGTTTTATTTATTTTTCGTTACTTTCCCGTACCGGCTGAATGCCGAAGGGCCACGTGGTGGTTTTGGCCAAGCTGTTTGGTATTGCTGTGACTGAGTGTGGCTGTGTGCGCTCGTGTAGTAGACAACGTCCGTTTTAGAACTCTCGCTTACCCTTTTCACTATCTTTATTCCGTCAGCCTATGTTCTCGGTGCAAGAAATTGCTCTGCGATCAATTTCTTTTCGCTGGAAAGGGGGGAATTTGTTATGCCTGGAATTCACTTTTGTATTTGGGCCTTGTAAGGTTATGTGTATTTTTTTTGAATTACTTAAAGAATTGTCTAGAGCGCGTGACTTTTCGAACAAACCTCGTACATCTTTCAGTATCTTGGAAGGCAATGACCATTAATTGTTTATCTGAGCGTGTCTTATACATAATTGTTTGCCCTCGGACCTTTGAGTTGTGTGAAATGCCTTTGATAGCTGCGTATGCTGTGGTCTCGGTTTAAAAACCCTCTTTGTGAGTGTGATTTGTAACTTATGACACGTAAACTAATTATCTTAATTCTAACTTATTTTATCCTACCTGTGACAACAACCATGTGCAATATGAGTTATTTTTACAGGCCTGTTCAAGCCTTGTTTGCATCTATTTAGTTATATATTCCGATATCTGAGAAATGCATTTAACCTGTGGCATTTACGGGACTGCTGTAGTTGCCATAGATTTGCATTCTCTGAGACAACAGTCCGGCTTATTGTGTTCACTGGCGTTTGTATTCATACGTCTCTTAGAACACACACATGCTGCTTCCGATTGATGTTTTTCTATCATCCATTTCTCACTAAAAATGTAATAGATGTTAGATAAGGAATTCCATAAAATATTGGGCATACTATTAATTGTTTTGCAGTTCGCTCTGTTGCTCTGACATTGATATTCTATGTAATGGAAACATCTGTTGATCTTGCCTCGGTACAGCTGTAGGGGTTATGTGTTGTTGTTACCCTGAAATATATGTTCAGATCGGTTCTACTAACCGTCTTCTCGCAGCATATTAAGAGCTTGGAACTTCTATATATTTACCTGCAGGTTCGATGACCTTTTAAAATCAATTTGGTCTTTATCTAAGTTTTGTTTACATTGTCACTCTAGGTTCGTTGTGGTTAGATTTTCTGGTGCAATGCCAATCAGGGCACCAACCGTACAACTGCGTGCGTAACTATTCATTTTGAAATCACACGGTTTCGGATCACTGTGACTGGCTAAGATTGCTTCTGTCCCGGTCATTGTTGTAAATTGAGAGTTTCAAATAATTGGAAACTTCGAGATTTATTAGAGACACGTTACTGTCAATCTTCCCTCGAGATACATTTTGTGGTTATTGGAAGGTCCAAATCTTTCGTGCGATTCTAGGGTAGTTTTCTTTTGTTTCGGTTTTGTGGGCCCGCGCAAAGATGATATCCGTCGGCGTTCGGGAACCACGTTTTTGATTTCACTTATGCAAGTCAATCTCTAGTGAGAACATTAGCGCATTTCTGCTTATTTTCTGTTGAGTATTAATTACTTTGTCCAAGTGGATATTTCGCATTATTGCGGCTTTAAATAAATAAGCAGTATTTGTCGATACCTAAACGTAGGTGAATTTCGTGAGATTTATCGATTTATCGTTTTTTTTGGATCTACGATACACCCTCTTGGAGGGCTATAATTGTTTTAATTTTGTGCTTCTGTACGACTTGTGGAGTCGATTTCGTCATCCCCATTAACTAGGGGTAAGTGAGTAAATTTCTGTTAAATTACGGGGTTCTAACTCTGTTTTTTTTTTGTCTTGAATTTAATAGGATGTTAGTACGGGGCTAAGCTTTCAGTCGTAATACGTTGGGATGGCCGCTGTAGATACCCGTTTTTGATTATTGTAAGGGTTGTGCCTACCTATTCATCTTGGTTTTTGGGTGGAATTACAACGTTCAACTAGGAGACCTCCGCCATCTTAACTCCAGTTAGCGTGCCTCCGCCATCTTGAGAAGTCAGTTAAGTACAACCTTGTACCTAATTTTCCGAAGTGTATTTCGGCTTTTATGATGAAAATTTAGAGCCAGAGAACTGGACATTTTACAGTTTTTATTTTCTTTTGTCCTTGAATTGAGACTTTTAGGGTGTTTATAAGATACCTGTCGTACCACTTATTACATGTGTGGTCACAATAATTTCATATTAATTTTTGCTAAATTGTAAAATTGGCTTTGCCGTATACCGAGTGACCCTAAGTAGCAGTTTTATAGAGGGCACTCGCCGATGTAACTAAATTTTATTTTACTTAAATACTAGTAAATTTTTGTCGCTATAACACTAACTTTTCTTGCAGACTTTTGTCTTAATATTTGAGCTAGTTAAGTTCATCCCTGCAAGTGTAAATTCTGTTCAGTAAGCTCAGTGTATTTTGTGCGTAAATTCTAAAATTTCCTTTTTATTTTACCTGTAATTACTTGACATTTGATAACAAGATACCTTCATTTATTTTAATTATGATCATGTAATCAAACCTTGTGTTTGGTAATTTAACAAATTTTCACTTAATTAGCCTAAGTCTTAAGTACTAACTTATATTAGTTTTCTTTGCGTACATATTAAATCACATTTTGTGTTAACATTGCCGTAGTGGCGTTTTTTATGATATTCCATTGTAAATATAATTTGTGAGGTAATGAAACGTTTCTGCTACCAACCATCTTCTGCTGAAACGCAGAGATTATGATCTAATGTTAAGACTTGTGTTCTCTTTTTAATTATTACCTAACGCATTGTTTTCTAATTGTCAAACTGTCTTGTTATACTTAACTACTCCTATTTTTTTTTAAAAAAAAACAAAATAATCTCAAACAGCATTCAAAATTTAATTAAATCTTGCTACATTTCGTAATATCTTTTCTTTTATTTTACCTCTACATATCTCATATAATTTTGTGACAAGCACGTGCGTAAGGTTAGGTGCAAATGATTATACAGGGTGATCAATAGGAAACCCGCTGGAGGAACACAGCCAGTGGATGCTCATAGGAGGCGCAGGTAGGTTATCGTTAAGGTAACATAGTGTTCTGGTGCCCGGACAACGTCGCTCGCGTCGTTGCCGACCGACGCTCTACTTTTAGGTGTTTAAGTTAATCTGAACCGTCACGCCATCTGCGACAGAGTTAGCTCGGCCCTGTGTTTTCCAGATTCAATCATCTACTATTGTGATTCTCCGTTATCCTTAACTTAATTTAGTCTGTTATCTTAGTGCGACGTGGTTCCGGCGTAACAATGTGTCTCTTTTCGGATTACGGCCACTGGCAGAACAAAAACCATTGTATTGTCGGATTATGCATTGCTTTAGCAGAAACAGGTCCATTTGAAAAGGTACAGCATTTTTACCCTATTAGAGACCATTCGTTTCTACCCTGTGAGAGAGATTTTGGTATGATTAAAGAAAAACTACTGCGACTTGGGTTACAATGTATATACCTACACAGAAATTATTCTACAACCCAGCACACAGAACAAGTTTCCAGTAAAAGAAGTACAAAATGATGACATTCTAGTTTTTAAAGCTTGGTGGACAGCGTACTAGAAAAAAGAGAGCATTTCCACGGAAACAGAGGAACTTCCTAGAAATGAAAGAGTGACATTTTCCTTTTCAAAATGTTATTAATTTAAAACTTACATTAATAACATATAATCGACTCCATCAAGACCATAAATCATAAAAAAAGTGCTTCCATCTTGGCATAATTTTTATGTATTGCAGAAGGAACTTGAATTGGAATTATGTTTAAGAAAATTAAGTTTTACTTTTATGTTTAATAACATACCTGTATTCAATTATGTAAACAAGTATGATATTAAAGATGTTTGCTAACAACACCTGTTTTTTTTGTACTATTGAGGCGTCTTCTTCCTTTCTTGAAAACTTCGGAAAAGTGACTGGTGTTGTTTTAGCAATGTGTGATTCAATTACAATAATAATTGAAAGCTTGTACGCAAGACTATTACGGAGAAGGGTTCAATATGGAACAGTTCAAACTCTCCTGTCTTTATTTATTACTAAGTTAGAATATTATTTGAAAACTTGTACGCAAGACTATTACGGAGAAGAGTTCAATATGGAAGAGTTCAAACTCTCCTGTCTTTATTTATTACTAAGTTAGAATATTATATTAGATCATATATTATTCGAGAAGCCAGTGCATGCGCTAGAGTCCCAATGAAGGTCATTGGTTGTGCCAGTTATAATAACTGCTATGTATTGCTATCGCAAAAACCACCCAAGAAAGTGTGAAGTACTTAGTATCTCGAAATGCTTTCTGTTGCCATAGTAGAGCAAGTCGAACCAGCCAAGCAACATCTGCTTTAATTTCTTGCAGATATTTGTATTTCTTTCGTAGACAATGTGTTATTTGCTAATGGTGTAAATGTTTACTCTCATATCTGATTTTCACTCTTCTAAATAGTCGACAACAATTTTTGCGTTCTCCTGAATTTAATGTTTACAAAACATTCCTAGTATCACCTTTCAAGATTATGATTAGGTTGTAATTTTTTCAGGAGACGTTCACGTGTTCTCTTGTGCAACGGCTTGAAATAGTGTTAGGTAAGTCGACTATGACGTTTTTCGATGAAGTGTTGGCGGGTTGATCATCGCTTTTAGGGCATAACACATTTCACTATTTTGCCAAGTTTTCTATTATTGATGCCCTTAGTGAATGTTGGTACTTGCTAATGAACATCCAAACTTTGAATCCATTGGTCTAAACTTTGTTTAGTTTTTCAAAATTCTCTCACTTAGATGCGGGGAATTTCTTTTCCGCGGTTGCAAACATTTCTAGTTTCGTCTGTTCTACTTCTTTACAAGTTTTTAGCAAAAATGTCAAAATTCCTAGAATTTTCTGCTCCAGAGCATTCGAATTGTCTTGTTTTTCTAATTTTTTCTCTAAAATTGTATAAAAGGAAAACACGACATTATCCCCAATAATGAGGTCCATGCCCTGAGTACTCACATCGCTGGCCATGTGACAGTTAATTCCATCATCTCCAACAATCCATGTACTGATGGATAAGTTTGGAGTTTTTGAGAAAGGCGAGTACTGCTCAAACCAATTCAACAATTTCTTCATATTGCGACAGTCTCTTTTAGTCCTTGAATCACGGCTATCAACATGTTGTTCTGAGGTACTGAAATTAATTCACAGTTCCCTTCCATTCCTTCATACACTTGTGAAGTGAAGATATCCCCTACTCCCATCTAGCCAAAATACATGGAGTTACACCTGGTTGTGATGTTAATCCGCCTTAACTTTTTATGTACTTCATACGATTCTGTTCAATATTCATGTCACTCCACCTGCAACTCCATAGATTCAATTCGACGGACCGTAAAAGCCCCATGTGAAGTGAAAGAGTTTAATAATGCTAGTGGCTTAGTATTCTTCAATTTGTCCATATCGTGGAAATGGAGTTGAGCATTTGGTATACAGCAAATATACCGCTTGCGTGGAAATATGGTAGCATGTTGTGTATGATTTCAAGATGAAATTTTCAATTATCAATTCTCTCAGATCCAATAAAATTCTTCACCAAAACTATCATCTCCAAATATTGAATCCAGAACTTAGTCGTAGGACCATGAAGAACCAATTATTGAACCCGATCTGCATACTCGTATTCAAGTTCCCTCACAAATTCACTTGCATGCCCCGTCAGAAACCCTGATCGGATTCCACAATAAAAAATCTCCTGTAATTTAAGGTAAACTTCAGGGGAGTTGGAGGTTGATTCAAGGATAATTTTGGTCATAGTTGTATGAGTTAAAATGGTCTCTTACAGCCCTGCATAGGTATGCCCTGTCATTATTTTTGCAGTACTCTTGACAACATACAGAGTATTAAACAGTTCACCAAGCCCACAATGTTCCATGACGTAACAAACTGCGCCCATGAATAACATCAACAAGGAAAATCCCCCTAACCTCAGTACGACATTGCAAAGTTCAGGGTCTCCTGCACGACTCTCTAGAACCTCTCGTGCCCTCAAGTATAGAGGATGATCAAATTTCATTATAGTGGTCACCTGGCTGGATGATTTAGTCTTTTCATTGCGCACAAAAGAGGAGTGTATATAGTGATGTATTCAACTGGAGGGACATTGATGAAAGACTGGCAGTCAGAAAAGAGGTTTGGTATGGGGTTATTTCTTGTTACTTCCTCCATGAAGCCATTTGATATCCCAATACCTGGTAAGTCTTTATGTTGGCATAAATATACAGCAAACCTGGTATAAAAGGAGCAATAGCAGTACGTGCTAGTGGAAAAATCTCACCAAAATTTTGAATTTTTATTCCAGCAAACCCCACATCATTTATTCTTGCAAATGTTTTCACTTCTTCAGCTCCCTTTATTCCGACCTCTTCTGCAGAAGATATTTTATTTAAACGAGGGATCCGCACAAAAAGAGGAATGTGAGGGGTAAGGCGCCGGTAACCATCTGGAGCATCGGAGGTGATACTATTATGAATAGTAGAATAACTACCTACCAAATTTAAGGAGAACATTCCCTCTTGAAAACCACAAACCATATTCTACAACAACGGTTCAGTTAATTTGTAATTAATAATAAGTACTTAATTAAAATGATATATAATTAATAAGTAATTACATAAATTATTAATTATGAAGACCAAATAAATAGTTTTTAATAAGTAAATAGTAATAATATAAATCACTACTGAATTTTGGGTAAAGAGCTCTTGACTTAGAGGTTTCGCGTAATATGACATAAAATTTCAACGCGCTCCAGCGGCTACAAGGTTTGGCCAAAATAAGTGATAAAGGTGCACAATTTGTAGGTAAATTAATGTAGTTTTAGCAGAATTCAAACTTTTTTACAATTACAAGCACAGTTTTTGAGTTATAAACGAAAAACTAACGAGAGAACTCGGTTTCCTTGAAGTAGGAAATTTTGGCCCCTTTTCAGCGCGCTCTAGCGTCCAAGCCATTCAGCCAAAATATACATTTGTGTGTGCTTTTTGTGGGGTAATTTATTTTAGTATAGAAGGTCATAGTTCTATGACTTTTTTCGTAAAAAAATGAGAGAATGTCGAAAATATAGAGGTTTTTATGTGATTTTCGTTATGCATTATTCATGGGCAGTAACAAAGTTGAAATTCGGATTCAGCAAGCCAAAAACGTATAGAACGAATGAGACAAAAACTTGTATATTTTCTTCTTGAAACTGGCACCCCTGGAGACGATTTAACCAGACTACAACAATTCAGAGTATTTCGGGTCTTTACTAGCACTCTCATTTTCACACCTTAATTAGCAATTACAAATTTAATATTTGAACATACAATTACAATAATTAAAAAATAATACTAATGAATCAAAAGCAAATGGAGCAAATTAATAAAGTGCACATTTATTGTGTCAGATAGATCATAAAAATAGTACACAAACATACTTTACAACTGGTTGTACTTTACTTAAATATTTCTTTCTAAATTTTAATGGAGGAAAACTTAAAAAGAACAGCATTAATATTCTTCATAACCGACTAAAGAATAATTCATAAAAGATACCATCTTTCCGTTAAGACAGTAAATGTGAGCGTATCTACAAAAATATTACTTACATTCAGTAAATAAACGTGAATGCACGGTGCAGTTTTTTAAAAAAGACTTCCATTTTATAAACTTTGTCTCTTCGGTGTACACCTTCTGTCTTTGTTCATCCATCTCTCCAAACTAGAAAGGGTGCCGTTCCATTGAATTATTAAAGGGAAGTCGCACAGAACGGTGAAACTTCTTTAATCTATCGATTCGGAAGTAGAAAGCCTTTTCGAATTATTAATATCTTGAATTGGATTTCCCAATTAAATTTCGTTTGTTTTCAGAACCGTCGTCTTCCTTACACAGATTCATTCGCACCTGCTGATCTTAAATAAAATTTCCCTTAAACATTATTCCTATAAAGCTCGAAATGGAGCGTCGTTCACTTTAATTAATTTAGAGAATTAATTCGGTATATTTATCAAGTCAAATATAGAGTATTCTATCTTGTAACAATGAGAAAAGGGGTCAATTATCAATAATTAAAATTGACAAGTAGAGTATTCAAATATTAAGTTTTATTAATGAGTGATAATATCCTATAAAAATTAAATACATATTCCAGGTAAATATAAATACGGAAAGAAGATTAATTTAACCAATGGACCTACTTACTAAAAATGAATATTATTGTATATATAATTAAATATATTAGTTTAATAACTATCTACTATTATCAACGGTTACTATTAGACCAAGATTTCAACCGGCAAAATTAAACATCTTATGCAAAGCAGAAATTAATCGAAATACGGTAGTTCCCATTTAGCTCTGGTTACAAAGAAAATTCAGATTGACACTTATTCAGACGTGGTAAGACTCGCTAATTTAAGGAGCGACAAGTGTCCAATGCTGTTTTAATCAAATCGGTTGGTACGCTTTAGGAAATAGTTGAGGTGCTTTTATAATTTATTTTCAGCTGTTGCATTTAGAGACGCATCATTTTATATAAAGGATATTACTTCCCAGTTATTAAATAATGGAAACCCCTACCCCATGCTGTTTCCGTAATGATAACCTATGAAAATATCAATAATTTGGGAGTAGATAAAGTACAACGGCTACACCTCTATATTTGTTGCGGATTTTGAGTTATTGCAATTATTTGCGGTATGCAATCAAGTTACACCAAATACTGTTTTCTTTTGCTGTATTGTAAGCAGTTATGCCCGGAAACATCATTGCATGAAGCAGAAGGGGCCAGTACAAAGAACTTCATGCAGGAAAACATGATGTACGATATCAGCAATAAATTTAGAAAGAAAACCTCTACAGGTAAAGCTAGGACTAATGTAAAACTCTCTTAAAGCAGTGGATCAAGAATGTGATGGTTTCAAGAAAAGAACAATAGGAATAGTGAAAGTAATTTCTTTTGTTGGACCTCAGGCACGAGAACCAGCAAGTGATTGAATTTGAAACCAAATTAAGAGACCGAGAAGAAGCTGCGTAGTTACAAGTTTCTGTCGGGAAGTAAAAATGCAGAAAATTATAAAATTTTAGTATTGGACATAATACAAGTAATTCAAGGTGCTGAAAGTAGTAATGTCACTACCAATGCAAATAAAATCGTATAATGTTAGCAGATTCCTATTGAACGTTAAGAAAGGAAGATGTTGATGTTGCGTATTATGCAATATTTTGTCACATTTCGAATTATATTAAGTGAAGTGTACTTTGTCTTGATCGTTGGCCCTACGATACTCGCTATTCTCGCATTTCAGTACTGCAAAGCATTTGACTTCGTTGTTGATTATCAGATATTCATTAATAATAGACGTGTGTGGCACTTCTTTTTACGAAATAAACAACTGTGATAATGGCAAAAAATTTAAATTACCAACTATTTAATTATGCTTACGTTACAAAACTTTCTAACTTCACAAATAGTTTTAAAACACAATAACAAATCCTCTTAATAGCAATCGACGTCTCAGTAATCTGAGACATCATGAACGTGATTGATCGTGGCAGTCCTTGTTTCTATGAACTTTCGGGCATTAAATGCTAAACAATATTGTAAGAGACGGAGATCTTTCTACAAATGCTTAAGCAAGATTGCGTGAAAGATTGTTTGTTAGGAATAAAATGAATCGGAAAAGCACTGGTCTAATTCGACAGCGTTCTTGGGCGCAGAATAATGAACATGTTATTAATGACAGCTGATGGGCGGGTTTCATGCAGGTTAACTATAAAGCAAGCCAGGAAACACTATTTAATGTTATCTCTCGGAGTCTGGGGTATTTATACAGTGCGAATGTAAATAATAAAATTCGTTAAAGTTTTATCTTTACCTTTTACCAATTTTCCTAGGACAGGTCGTTTTCATTTTAAATCTTTTGGAACAAATTATGCCTTCCTATACCAACCAGTAACGGGGCAACAAGGGGCATCTTGAAAATTTTAAATGGCAATTGAGGTCAAATGTTACATTTTCGGAAAAATCGTCTCAGCCTCTATCTAGTAGTGAAAGAATTTATTAAAATGGTATATTAAAACATGAAAAAATGTTTCAGTGCCATAATGCTGTACATTGTTTAAATTTTTTAATTATTAATCAACTCAAACAATAGCTCCCAAATATATATAATAATAATAATAATAATATAATTTATTCCCTATAAGACCACAATATTAGGGTATAAGTTTCGTCATCAAATTCAAACATTACTTACATGACAATAAATCACAACAGATAAACAAATTAATTAAAATAATCCTTTACATCATAATAGCATTTGTTCACAAGATATTGTTTCAGTTTCTCCTTAAAGGTTTTCTTAGAATTGAGGGTTTTCAGATCTTCCGGAAGGCGGTCGTACACCCAAATGCATGAATACCGAGGAGACTTCTCATATGCGGCTGTTCGATGCAAGGGAACACACAAGCACCTCCGATTACGAGTCTCATAATCATGATAGTGAGAGTTTGTAATTAAAGTTTGACGCCTCTCGTAAGCAAAAATTGCGCACTTATATAGATATATACTGGGCAGGGTCAATATACTATATCGACGAAAAGTATCACAACAAGTTTCTCTATGTTTCAAGTTAAAAATCAATCGGATCACTCTTTTTTGCACTATAAAAAGTCTGTTAATCTCAGTTACCCTGCCCCACACAACAATGTGATAAGACAGATGACAGTATACCATGGCATAATAAATATGCAATAGACCACTAGTATCGAGACAGTTTTTTAATTTCATTATTGCGTAAAAACTTTTATTAATTTTAGAGATTATGTTTTGAACTTGAATGGACCAATTCATATTCGAATCCAAACATGTTCCCAGAAAGTTAGCACACTCAGCCTCACCCGGAATTTTAATAGAGATATTGTCCCTAACAGGAAATTTCACAATTACAGTCTTTTTACTATTTAATATTATTCTGTTCTGCCTACACCATGTTTCTAATGTGCGCACTACACTTTCTATCTTCAGTTGAAGATCGTTGTCATTCTCACCCACAACTACAATGGATGTGTCGTCTGCATAATTGATTAGGTGGCCATCCTTTACATACGATCTCATGTCGTTAATGAAAAGTATGAATATTAGGGGTCCCAGGATAGAGCCCTGAGCCACACCGAGCTTCACCTCATACAGTTCAGATTTTGTGCCATTCACATCTACAACCATATGCCTGTGTTCCAAAAATGACAAAATTAACCTCAGCACATTGCCCCTGATGCCAATCGCGTTCAATTTTTCCTCCACAAAGCTGCTCCGTACCGAGTCAAACGCAGCAGTAATGTCAAAAAACAACCCAACTACACATTTTTTGTCATCCTGATTCCGTCTAATATATTCCACAAACTCGATGCACGCCGTCTCTGTGGATCTTCCTGGACGAAAACCGTGCTGACAGTCACTAATAATATCGTTCTTCTCCAAGTAGTCAAGGATGCGTTCATACATGATCGACTGATAAATCTTGGAGAATGCGCTCAACACTGAGATGGGGCGATAATCATCTAGCAGATTTCCGGCGTTCTTTTTAGGCACAGGTATCACTCGCGCAGTCTTCAGTGCTGCCGGAAAAATTCCTGTTTCTACCGACATATTAATGAGGTTGGCCAATGGGACACTAATATTGTGAACTATTTCTTTCAGTACATTCGTATGAAACTAAATGACAGGTACAAGAAAAGAAACATATATAAATTATACAAAAGTAGAAATATATTTCGAAAGACAATAACTGCAGGGGCACTTTAAAACGCTGCACCATTTGGTCTAGGATGTAGGAAAAAACCTGCAGAATAAAAAATCTCCATCACAGCGTCACAAAACTAAAGGTCTTTAGTTGTTAAGATCCAAGCAACCGCCTCTGGAGTTAAATTATGTAAATCTGTGTATCCAAATTCAAACTTAGCTAAAGGACATTCTTCAACAATATGTTTAACTGTTTCAATCTCAGCTCCGCAATCACAAGCTGGACTCGCAATCACATTCCACCCTCCATGACCCGTCCTAAGACGATTCAACTAACACCAAATTTCTCTTGGTTGTGTAAAGCCATGCACTTTAATGAAGGGATCGTCTATTAATTGTTTATTAAACACTTCACATTTTAACAAAATTGATTTCCAGAGATCTTTTACCGAAAATTGTTGATTTAGAAAATCTTCCATCCAAATTGAACTTCGTCATTTCAATCTATAGGATGAATAGTTCTGAAAATCTTGAGTAATTATATATAAATTAGGAAAATTTTGATATTTATCCCAACAACGCTTTAAAGACAATTTTTCTTAACTGATGAGGATAAATGTTAGCCAGGACGTTGAGCCAAGGAAGTGTAATAGCTGTTACTGTCCCCGTAATAATACGAAGTGTACAAATTAACTTAATATCTACTTTACCAACATGGACGTTATTCATCCAAACTGCACTACAGTATTCAGCAGCAGAATATACCAATGCAAGAGCGGACGTACATAAAATGTCTGCATGAGCTTCCCAATTTGAACCAGGCAGCTTCTGTAAGATATTATTTCTTGTTTTAATCTTTATACCCAATTTAACAATATGTTTTTTTGTATGTTAATGATATATCCAAAGTAACTCCAAGGTATGTTGGATTAAAATTATTTCTTCGAACAGTACCATTAAAAGATACTACAAGTTTTTTTTATGTTTTTCGTTATTCTTAAGATAGAAATGAGAAAATTCTGACTTAGATGGGTAAGGACGTAACCTCCACTTTCTAAAATAATTACATAGAATCAATAGATCTTCGTTTAAATTAACTTCAATTTGATTGAAATTATTGTGTTGATAAGCAATTGTCATGTCATCAGCGTAGATGAATTTTCTAGACATCGTATCTGCTAAATCGCTTGTATATAGATTAAAAGAAAGAGGAGATAATACCGATCCATGAGGTGAACCATTATATAATATTTTAAATTTACTACTTTCTCCATTGATAAAAACTCTAAATTTATGATTTGTAAACATATTTTCCATAAATTTAATTAAATTAACATTAGGCAACACATTATATAATTTTAAAAATAATCCATCTAACCAAACAGTATCATAAGCAGCTGTTAAATCAATGAAACTAATTCCTGTTTTCAAATTCTTTCGAAAACAATTCTCTATATAATTTGTTAAAGCCAATAGCAATTACGATTTGGCCTAACACCAGCTTGCCCTTTGGGAAAGATATTTTCCATATTTGGTGAAATGATATGATATACTAATTTCTCTAACATGTAACATACCGATAATAATGAAATTGGTCTATAACTAGAAGCAAAATCTGCTGGCTTCCCTGGCTTCAAAACAGTTACAATTTTTGCTTTCTTAAATTCAGTAGAAACAATACCATTATTTAAACTATTATTACAGAAACATAAAAGCCAATTACGTCCTAAAGGACCTAGATATTTGACAAATTCAGGATAAATTCCATCAAAACCAGCAGCCTTGCAAAGCTTTAATAATTCTACCACTATATCCAATTTCCCCTTACAAAAGGGTTTTGTAAGATCATCATTTTCTGTATAAACAGATTTTTTTTCTTGCGCAATAATTTCTTCATATTTTTGATTTGTACTTTACTTAACTTTATCATATTTGAGACGTCCACTAATCTTGAAGCTATGGTATTAGCGCTGGTTTTTGATACTACAATACTAGTTTGGGTTGCCGCTCCTAGTTTTCTTAATAGATTCCAACTGCTATGACTAGAATGGTTGAAATTCATGTCTTCCATAAGACGCTACCATTTGTTTTTTCTTTGTTGATTTAATAAAGTTAATAATTCATCAGCACCTTCTCTACTAGGATTTTCATTGAAAAAATGTATATAATTCATTTGTTCTTTCAAACCAGCATGAAATGTGTTCCTTACAAAAACCTATTGAAATAGATTTCTTAGCTGCTCCTTTAATGACACCTAAAAACCTAAAATAATTTTTAGGTAAAGGTGGTATCCATCAAAGATTCGAATCAACTTGTCTTCTAAATTCATTCCAGTCGGCATTTTGAAAATTCCACCAAGGTTTTTCCGTAAATTTAACTAAAGGAATTTGTATTCAACATTAATTAAAATTGGACGATGTTGACTTCGCGTAAAGTCATTTAAAACTCACCGAATTGTAGGCAATGAGTTATTTTTATCATCAGAAGTAACAAAAAAAGGATCGGGATTATAGTCTTTTCTCCATCTAGCCGAATGAAAACTCTTCTTATCTTTTGCATCAAAAACCAGATGCAAGTCATTCGCCTCACACAAAGTCATTAAACAAATTCCATTCGTATCGCTATCAGTATATCCCAAGATTTCATGATGACAATTGAAATCTCCAACAAAAACAGCAGGATGTTGGTAATTAACTTTAAGATTTGATGGTTTATAAATATATATTATAAATTTTTCGGCTACTTTAATAGTAATAATATAAGTGTCACTTATAGTATTTCTTTCAACTGTCTGGATATTTTATATGTTTGATTTTATACAAGTTTTTTTATACAAGAACATGTCAAATCGAAGGTATCTGCATATTTGCTGTTTCCAAATTACAAATTGCAAATTACGAGAAAATCAGAGGATTTCCTATGACATATAATCCTATTTGGGTGAGCACGCACTAGGTTTGCTTTGTAGATGGTTAATAAGTAGTTAATAAAATCTAGTTCTGGATAGTAAGTAAGTGCTTACAGTTTATAGTATGATTGATGATTATGTTGAACAGCGTTGGCTGGACTCCGTCAAGTAAATAGAGACGCTTTATTGATTTTTTTTTACTTTTTCAGTGGCGTACTTAGATATATTTTCAAGACAGATCTTATTACACTTAGCTTATTACTTATTTATAAGGAAAAATGTATATATATATGTATTCAGGAGCTGTATAATAACAAATCTAAACTTTTGTGAAGTAACATTGACGAAAATAGGTATATACGAAGTATTTTGTCGTCCTAAATTCGAAAATGATAAGCTTATTACAGCAGCACGTACAGTTTTTCTGTTCCAGGAGGCAGGTGATGAAAAAAAATGAGAGAACGTATTTTCACAATCTAATATTTATTTAATATAAACAGATGAGAAATGTGTCAAATTTAAGCAAAAATGTATAGATATTGCAGAGGATTATATGAATAGAAATATATTACATGAGATGGCATATTCAACAACAATAAAACGACACAAACTTCCACTTTTTCCTCTTATATTCTGCAGCATCATCTCTTTGTAAAAACCAGCAGTAGTCGCCTAACATTGATGGGTCCCAGTGACCCTGGTATCTTGTCTCCATTACCATGATGTCCTGGTGGAACCTTACTCCTTCTTCGTCGCTTACTGCGCCCAAATTTCCCGGAAAAAATTCCAAATGTGAGTGCAAAAAATGCATTTTTAAAGACATGCGACACGCTAGTATTTCATAGGCATTCAAGAGATCATCTATGAGGTATTTATAGTTTTTTATAGTTTTCATATTTCCTGTTGTCCAAAAATCCTCTCACTACACTTACAAAATACTTCCAATCTGCCAATTCCTTTTCATTTAATTTTTCTTGAAAATGCAAATCATCTAGAAGCTTCCTTATTTGGGGTCCAATAAATATGCCTTCTTTTAGTCTTGCATCACTTAATTGTGGAAATATTAGTTGTAGGTACTTGAAACCATCACCTTCTTTGTCCATGGCTTTTACATAGTTTTTCATTAATCCAAGCTTAATATGTAGAGGCGGAAGAAGCACCTTTTGTAGATTAACAAGGGGGGCATATTTTATGTTTGAAGTACCAGGTTCAAAACAAGTTCTATGAGGACAATCTTTCTTACTGTAATTTTCCTTTGTTGCCCTACTGTCCCATAGGCACAAAAATCAGCAATACTTTGTAAAACCGCCTTGCAATTCTAGCAATATACCAATCACTTTTAAATCTCCACAAATATCCCACTGATACTGTTCATATTTAACACGATTTAGTATAGTTCTTAAGTTGTCATAGGTTTCTTTTATTGTAACTGAATGGGCTAAAGGAATAGTTGGTTTTCTGTTTCCATTATGACGAAAGACTGCTTTTAGACTGTATTTAGACGAATCTATAAAAATACGCCACTCGAAAGGTACAGGTTTCATATTAAGCTCATTCATTAAACCGTCCATATCTGAACAGAAACACAGCGATTCTTCCATTCTATAAAAACTTGAAAATGTTGTATTTCGTTTTCGGTAAAATGAAACAGTTGCGTTTTTATCTAACAGGTTCCACTCTTGAAGTCTGGAAGCAAGTAGTCCCGTTTTCTGTTTTGACAATCCCAGATCACGTACAAAATCATTTAATTTAATCTGAGTTATTAAGGCTCCGGGCTACCCAAATTATAGGTATATGCTATTACATGTAACCGTTTTTTTCTTTTTACTTGCTTATTTGGTAACATGAAGCAATGCACTATTTTTTCTTATATACGTATGAATGAATGCAATGTATCTATGACGCCCTTTTTTCAAAATAGTCTTTAAATGTGTTTAAAAAAAAATAAAACGTCGAACCATTTTTTTCTGTTTCTACCTTTATTTCTTAACATAGAAGAATAATTTTTTTTTTGTTTAATAGAGCGTTTAAAACTCTTGCTCGCTATGAAGTCCTTTTTTTTTCAAAATTGATATTTTCTTAGATATTTGATATAAAAGAAATTAAAATTAGGCAGCCCACATTACACTCAAGGGAAGAGGCAGAAGGTAGGGATAGATTTCCGACCAACAGTTTGTCTGGAGGGCGGGTGCAAATGTGTAAATATTCGGGGATAAATGAATTTTTATTCTCTTGGATATTGTAGTAGATATATAATCTGGGCACTTTTACGAAAAGTGTTGGTGTCTCCCTAAAAAAAAATGAGTTATAATTTCCAATATATTTATGGTATTTTATGCTGGTTCTTTGAAAGATATACCTCCACTTTTTTTTGACGCTAAAAATATTTCTTTTGCAAATAGAACACACAATTTGTTTTTGATTCGTAAGATGGGAATTTAATTCTTTTTCAAAATGTATATCCTTCTACCTACCGCTAACGAATTTTTTTATATTTATATGTACTACAAATCTTCTGCTAAATGTGTTTTTTTAGTTGATCAATTGCTAATTACACAAACTGTAGGCGTAGTATGCACATTATTTTTTGTCTGAACTCTCCGGCATACTTTGCTAACACAAGTTATACAGCAATGCAGAATAAAAGGCGGTAAATAACAGGTGCGTCATAAAAACACTGTTTGTACTTAGAGTGTGAATATTGCTTCTCGCAATTTGTTTACCTATTTTTTTGTTAGAAATAGACACACACATATATATACGTATATAATATGAAAATAAAAATAAGAAGAACTTATTTTTGACGCCCTGTTCGTATTGATAATGTTCCTAAATTAAAACAATTTTTTCTTTTCTTGGCAAATAGCGGCCATAAATACCATAAATAAAACTACATTTTCTTGAGTGTTTCGACATTTATTAACATGTGTCTTTTTCGAGGGTGTGAAGAGCCCCCCTCTTTTTCGAATATCGGATATCTGACAGTTGCTCCAGGTTGTTCTAGGTTTGTTCTAAATTGTTCTAAAGTATTTTAAAAGAAATGTCAAATTTGGCCGAGATAATTAAAGCCCTTCTTTTTTCGAAAATTGAAATTTTGAAGGTTTTTCCAGGTTGTTCTAGTTGTTCTAAACATTGTTCCAAAGAATCTCGGGAAAAAATCAAAACTGGCCGAGATAATCGGAAAAAACGAGATTTTGCCAGTCCCCCTTTTCTTGAAAATTTAAATTTTGCCGATTTTTCTAGGTTGCTCTAGGTTTGCTCTAAATTATTCCAAAGTATTTCATAGAAAAAATCATAATCAGACGAGAAAATGGGGGAAAATGAGAGCTAAAAGTATGAAGTCAGACCCAGTTTTTGCAAAAACTAAAATTTTGACGGTTGTTCTAGATTTGTTCTAAACATTGTTCGAATACGTCAAAACCGTATCTCTTATATATCAAAAGATATTGCAAAAAAAAGAAACAAATCCAAAAGTGTGAAGTTATCCCCCTTTTTTCGAAAATCTAAATTCTGACGGTTGTTCTAGGTTTGTTTTAAATTGTTCCATAGTATTTCAAAGATAAAATCATAATTGACCGAATTAATGGAAAAACGGTTTTCTAACAGTCCCCCTTAATCTCTTGGGAAAATATATATTTACTACTTATATTAGATACTTATTATAAATCTTGGTCAATTTCGATTTTTTCTTTCAAATACTTTACAACAATTTAGAACATACAGCAAACCTGGAACAACCGTCAGAATTTAGATTTTCAAAAAAAGGGGGGCTAACTTCTCACTTTTGGATGTCGTATTTTTGTAATATCTTTTGATATATACGGTTCTGAAGTATTAGAATAATGTCTAGAACAAACCTAAAATAACCCTCAGACTTTCAATGTTCACAAAAGGGAACTGTGAGAAAATCGTGTTTTCCTATTATCTCGGCAAATTATGATTTTTTTCTTTGAAATACTTTGAAACAAATTAAAACAAACCTAGAACAACCGAACATAACTGTCAGAATTTCGATTTTCGAAAAAAGAGGCATTGGCGAAAAATTGCTTTTTGCCATTTTTTCGGCCAATTATTATTTATTTTTGAAATACTTTGGAACAGTTGAGAACAAACTTAGAGCAACCTGGAACAACCGTCAGAATTACAATTTTTAAGAAAGGGGGGGGCGGAAAAAGCTCGTTTTTTCCGATTATCTCTGACAATTTTGATTTTTGTCCGGAGATTCTTTTGAACAATGTTTAGAACAACTAAAACAACCTGGAACACCCTTTAGAATTTCAATTTTCGAAAAAAGGGGGGTTGGGTTTACCAAGGTATTTACAGGCTAGAACAAAAGACTACAACTAGGGACGCTTATGTAAACTATACTGTGTGTCCAAAAAGTCTGGAAACACCCAAGTAAAATCGAAACGGATGATTTTTGAGAAAAATGCAAAAATATGTCAATTAGTATTTTCAAAAAACTACTGGCTGATGGTATCTGTTTGGAATTTTTGATGACCTTGAAAAAGTTATGATGTCATAAAAAAAATGTAAATGGCAACGTCGCATTTTTAATTTTATTTTTGATAGATCTTTTAATTGTCTAAATGACTGTAAAAAAATTTTTCATTTTACTTAAGAAAATGACCGAGAAAAATTTAATTACTTCTTCGAAAATGGAAAAGTTTGTCTTTAAAAAAAAAACATAGTTGGTTTAAAGTCGATTATTTTTCAAACACATTTTGTTTTATTTGTGACATTCTGTCAAATACGAATTGTGCATAAGTTAAAAAAATTCTGTTTAAAAATGGTTTTAAGTGAGAGGGAACGTATTCAAATATTGATGATGATTGGTTTTGGGGATAGGGCTCGTTCAGTTAGAGAAGTTTGCGACTTATTTAATACAGAACATCCGGAGCGTGCCCCAATTAGTATTTCTGCAGTGAGTAAGATTCACAAAAAATTTCAAGAAGAAGAGATCGCCCTAGAAGTGGTCGTCCAAGGATCGCAGAAGATACGCAACTCGACGTATTATTGTCAGTAGAGGAAACTCCAAATTCTAGTACACGGCAGCTTGCGCGGGAGTTTAACGTGTCGAAGAGTACAACTGGTAATATTTTCCGGAAAACTAAGTATCATCCCTACAAAATCTGTTTGGTTCATGAGCTGTCTGAAGACGACTTCGACAGGCGTGTACAGTTTTGCGAACAACTGATGCCTATGTGTGATAATGATCCGTTTTTTATCAGAAATATCTTATTCTCAGATGAAGCTACGTTCACATTACATGGGACTGTTAATAGACAAAACTGCAGGTACTGGGCACGCCAAAATCCACGCTGGATGAGAGAGGTACGAACTCAGTATCCTCAAAAATTAAATGTATGGGCTGGTTTAATTGGTAACAGAATTATAGGGCCTTTTTTCTTCAACGGTAACCTGACGGCGGATATGTATTTGGATTTTTTACAAAATTATTTAATTCCGTCATTAGCAGAAATATTTCCGAACCATGAAGATCCTAATTTGCTCAGCCAAAGAATTTGGTTTCAACGAGATGGGGCTCCATCCCACTATGCGGGAAATGTTCGGCATTATCTGGAGAATACCTTCCCAAACAGATGGATTGGCAGGAGGGGGGGTATCGAGTGGCCTGCTAGGTCGCCAGATCTAACGCCTATTGATTATTTTTTGGGGGGTTACCTAAAAAATAAGGTATACGCAACTAAACCTGAAAATTTGGAAGGCTTGCGTCAACGGATTGAGATTGAAGTACGAAGGATCACTCCTGAAATGATAGAAAACGTTCAAAATCAATTTTATTATCGTTTAGGGTATTGCCAAGATGCTCAAGGACAACATTTTGAATATTTATTGTAAGAGTTTTTGCTGATTTCTACGATTAAAATTTTCTTTGTTTTCTATAATGATTTTTTTTTTCAAAATTTTTCTTAAGCAGAATGAAAAATTTTTTGACTGTCGTTTAGACAATTAAAAGATCTATCAAAAATAAAATTAAAAATGCGACGTTGCCATTTAATTTTTTTTTGATGACATCATAACTTTTTCAAGATCATCTAAAATTCCAAACAGATACCATCGGCCAGTAATTTTTGAAAATACTAATTGACCTGTTTTTGCATTTTTCTCAAAAATCATCCGTTTCGATTTTATTTGGGTGTTTCCAGACTTTTTGGACACACAGTATGTACACTTTTGTTTTTAGTAAATTAATAATTGATTGCTTTAAAGTAACAAAAAAAAAAAAACAACATAGAAACAAAATTTTGTCAAATATCTAGAATAAGTTAGAAAACAAAAAATTAATTTCCTGTTGTATATGTAGGAAATAATTTTCTACTAACTAGCACTGTCGCTTTAATTTTTCACTAAAACTGATATATTTTATTATTAATCTTATATTTATGTACTTTGTAAATTAATAATATTTGTGTATTCCCTTGATTCATTTAGGTACTAAATTAATATAAAATCCATTTTCTTTTACTTACTTCATATTTTAATATGGTTATACCTGTTACACATTGTTTAAAATATTATATAATAAATAATATATAAATTAATTATTTTGAACACCATATTAAAATAAAATGTCATATGAAAGAACTATCAAGAAATCGAAAATCAATAATAAGAAAATAACTTGGTATGTCTGACCGAAAAATAAAAACCACTCATTTATCAGTGTGGTAAACAAGATCAGTAAAAAGCATTGGAAATTATCAATTATATGTCTTGAATTTTTAGAAAGTATGGTTTTGATCTATAATAACAGAACAATGAATAAATGAGAAAACAATATAGAAATCTTCTATTAGACGGGTGTATTTCAGATATGTATATGTAAGAAAACACAAAAATTGTGTAACCAACTTTTTATTCAATAAGAGAATATTCATTCCGAAACATATGTGTATTTCGTCAAACAAACACCCCGAGCCCCCCACTTGTATGTCTTCCTTACAGTCCCATTACATATAAATATGATGTTTTATCCGATATTCTCTAAAAATTATTCCGTTGCAGTCTCCTAAGTGTAGGCCACGCCCTTATAGGAGAAGTATTGAAGAGGGGAAGTTACGGGGGACATTTTCACACTTTTAATTCAGTATATGCTATGCAACCCGTATTACTTAAAATCGCAATATTAAAATGAGTAGTCCGGAGCCTTAAGTGAGGTTCACTACTGGTACTTGGTAAAAATGTTAGGTCATCGGTGGTATGCTCTGGAAGTTGTAGATCACATTCTGAAGAAGAAGTAGAATCGCCAGGAACAATGTTGTCTAGGTTTAGGGGCGCAATCGGTACCGATTGTTCCTCCCTATGAGGAACTGGCCTAATCGCAGAAGGTAAATTTGTATAATGAACTTTGTCCCTTTGCTTTTTTGAAAACGCTTCTGTTTTAGTTATACAAAAGTAGCAATCCCTTATGTGATCAATAGGTCCTCTCCACACCATAGGAACAGCAAACGACATAGAATTTTTCTTGCGATGCATCCACTGAACTGAGTTTATATGACAACTCACACAGCAAACATGAGGAGCCCAAGTTTCATCTTGATCTCCAATTTGACATTTAAAATATAAAAAATAGGCCATTTTCACTTCCTCAGATATAGATCTAACTTGTGACTTTAAAATAAATCGTCCGCATGTATAACAAAACTTATCCGCTGGATTTTTGCAATATCGGCGACTAGAACTTGCCATTTTATATAAATCGAGTTGCGCACTTGACTGTACTGTAAGCGATACAGAAACGAACTAAACCCTAGACAACAATAAAACTGTACTTAACAGTTCATAGAACCCGTTTAAAGTCCCATTGCAAGTCAGGTACAAATAATAATTAAAATTATAATTGGTTTATCCCATAATATAAAAGAGAAGCAGGTACTTGTAAATGGGACGTGCTAGGTCATTCTTGTAAAAAGGCGATTTAATAATTACCTAAATGAAATGCAAGAAGAGCATTGTAATCAATGTTACCAAAATCATATTGACCTGTGTAATTTACGGTTGCGTTGAACCGCTTTAGCTGGATCCCGCCAAATAAAGACTATTTATTATTATTATTATTAAACCGTCGATCTCAACGGGTCTTGTTCTGTACACTTTACTTTTTAGATATCTTTATAAAAATTATCGCAGGGCTTTATCTCCGACGAATGCTTGGACCATTCCAAAGGTTATTTTCTTCCAATTCAATGATTCGCAAAAGTTTCTCCCAAAATGTAGCATACTAGCTTACATAGTGCGGGGGCGTTCCGTCCTGTTGGTACCATAACGAGTAATGTGGCAAGTCATTCCTCAAAAAAATTAAATACATTTCTCTTGTTGGGTTACCCCTTCACAAAATATGAACCCAAAATTCTGCCTTTCACTATTTCTGTTCAAACGTTAACTTTTTGTGGATTCTGCGTATGACGTTGTCGCATTCAGTGGGGATTTTTCGGGTCCCGGTATCGTGGACTTTTCGGGTCCCGGTATCGTAAATTTTTTCGATTAACTACTCCCTTAAGGGTAAATATTGCTTAATCCGAAACACATTACCATAATTGTTTTTACAGAACTGAAAGCGTTGATCTAGATCATCTTCACTTAATTCATGGACCAGCCCAAGCTTATACGGATGCTATTTTTCAATTTTTAAATACTTTGTCACTAATCTCTGACTTATTCCGTTGTCCAGAATTAAATATCGGAATGCTAGTTGAGGATTTTCTTGTAGGGCGAGTAGTGTATCAAACCTAGTCTTAACGGGGATCTTCCAGTCACAATCCTGGGCCGATCGTTAATATACCCTTCTTCCTAGAACTTGGCTTCTGCTTTGTTAACTTCTGATTGGATGATATTTTATATTTATTATTAAATATAAAGCAGACTTCCGTTTGAAAAGAGCTTTAATCACCACAATCCAGCATAATTAAGAATTCAATCCTTTCTTTGTCACTCATCTCTGACTTATTCCGTTGTACAGAGTTAAATATCGGAATGCTAGTTGAGGATTTTCTTGTAGGGCGAGTAGTGTGTCAAACCTAGTCTTAACGGGGATCTTCCAGTCACAATTCTGGGTCGATCGTTAATACTCCCTTCTTCCTAGAACTTGGCTTCTGTTTTGTTAACATCTGATTGGATGATATTTTATATTTATTATTAAATATAAAGCAGACTTCCGTTTGAAAAGAGCTTTAATCACCACAATCCAGCATAATTAAGAATTCAATCCTTTCCTTTCCAGTTAAAAGTACCATTTTGTTTCTAACCCCAACTTAGGACTTAATAAATCAAACGCGATGAGGCAGTTCATTTAAAATTTGGCTCACTAAAGTGACTAACCTCAATTACAACTACCTGACAGAGGATGTTACCTATTATCAAGTGGAATACTTCTAGTGTGTAGTCACAGTCCTGGGCCGAGTTTGATCAGAACTTGGTTTCTGTTTTTCTAACTTCTGATTTCGTTTTTAACCCAACATTGGACTTAATAAGTTAAACGCAATAACAAAGTTCGTTTCAAAATTGATTCTCAAGCGTCTTGCCCATATGAATAATCATATTCTCGGACCACGAACATATATTTAACACGTAAATAATTCGTGACTCCATCACTTGATAAAAACAACTTCTCTCTTTTAAAATAATTAATCTTACGTAAATTATTGTATCACTACTGTGTACTATCGGCGAGTGTTTGTCGAGGCACTTGGAAGATCGCGGATGGCCTTGATGGAACTCTGCCAGTCTCAAAAATATATGTTGAAAACCAATAATGATCTTGAGGAAGCGTTGGGGGACTGTTCGCCAGGAGGACTTAAAGGTGTTACTGGTAGAGACGTCTGCTATTCATGTTTCCTGGAAGGTAGACGGACTTCTGTAGGCTTTTGTATTCATTTCACATTTAAATTTTTGATTAATAAAGCTAGTAGTTAATTATATATTTGCATAATATTATTTTGTACTAAAATATGGTACTAATTTCTATTTACTAATTTGGCCCAAACACTAAGAAGTTCAAGTTATATTACAAATCGTATAGGAGCAGTCCCATCTTCGGGGAAACCCGTAAACACATACACCGACTGAGAAAGAGAAAAAGAGAGAGAGAGAGAAGAACCAAGGGAATTCAAGGGTACCGTGAAAAGAACAGTCGATATGTTTTCCATTAGTTTTTTATTTGTATTTATATTGTTCAGAAATATTGGTTGATGTCCCTGTAACTGTTGCTTTTACTGTAGGATATGTTCAAGAAGCAGACGTTTTAGAATTATTGCTTTTTTAATTAATAGGGCAACTCAAGGATTCAATTGTATTAAGTATTCAATGAACAATATGTAATGATTATGTAGCTAATTTCACTATTCAGCTGCTTGTGGAATTTGTTTGATCATTGAACAGAAGAGCAGACACATAGATGAGCAAATATTGACATTACAGCAAGGATTAAGATGCAATGGTGTATTACGTACTTTGAAACTTTATTGCTTCTGAAGCATAATAAAATATGAAAATAAATGTTAATGTCATCTTTTTGAACACAGTTATATAAAAGTTGGAAAATTTAATCATAAATATATCATTATACTTTATTCACATGATTAAACCAATATACAGGCTGTCCAGACCATGCGAGTACGGAAGACTAACGCTTTATTATTAAAGTTATAGAAAAGTGTTTTAGACAAAAGTTGTAGACACTCCTAAAATACAGATTCTAAAATTACTTTCAACTATACAGAGTATTGCGTAAGAGAGTGACGATACAAACTTGTGTTTTTTTAAATGGAACACCCCATATATTTTGGCATATTTAGATGCTACCCTTAAAGAAAGGACATGGATATAAACATGTGTAGGCGAATCTCTTACTGTTGAAGCTTTATTCGCAATTTTGTGTCTCAACATGCCCAACTTTGTGGAGACTCCGAGACGAAACCTGAAAGAATTTTTGAGATCTGTATAGACAAGAAGTTTTCCACTTTCGTCATGTTTAATAATCTATAATCAATTATTTATATTTCAATAAATGAATTTGCAGGAACAACAAACGCAAAATTAACATTTACCCTTTTTTTAAATAGAACATCCTGTATATTTTTCTTCTAAAGTATAGTATTTATTATAAGCTTTTTAATGATACCATGTTTTCCATATCCGCACCTAGTATTTTATAACTTATTAACTCTTATTATTAATAGATTCTAAATTTAAACGAAAAAAAAAATTAGTTGCGGTCAGGTTTAATTATTAATAATAACAAATTACTACAACATATTGAAAAACAAAAAATAATATCTATTACATTAATTCAAAATCTTAAATAAATAAATAAAATGCAAAAGTATAACATATTTATAGCGGATGCTCAAAAATTCCACCGTCTTGTTGAATGCACAATTCGAGGCGACGGCGAAAATTGTTTTCAACATCAGTAAGCGTTTGCTGTCCAATATTTTCAAAAATGGCCATTATACGTTGTTTCATGTCATTAGGTGTGGTTGGAATGTTTCGATAAACCTGTTCTTTGACATGTCCCCAAAGAAAAAAATCAATAGGAGTTAAATCAGGAGACCTTGAAGGCCAAGCTATAGGACCCTCCCGACCAATCTATCGTACTTCACATCAGCTATTTAAAAAAAAAATTACACTTCTATGAAAATGTGGTGGAGCTCCATTATGCTGATACCACATTATTCTTCGTGTATGCAGATCGACATTTTCCCAATAAATTAGGTAACTGATGTCTTAAAAAAATTTCGTATATGGCTCCTGTTACCGTTCCTTCAAAGAAATAAGGACCATCAACTTGTAAATCAATTATGCCACCCCATACATTAATTGACAATTGATGTTGAAAGTCAATTTGTCTGACCCAATGGGGATTTTCTGTTGCATAATAATGCATATTATGTCTATTAACTAAACCGGTACTTTTGAGAGTAACTTCGCCACTAAATAAAATCGAATATTGAAAATTCGGGTCCAAATTGATTTTGTCTAACATAATGTTGCAAAAACTTAAACGATTTACAAAATCCTTTCCATGAAGGTCCTGATGTAATGACATATGGTAGGGTAGGTACTTATTTTTCTTTATGATGCAATTGATAGTACTCATGCTTATTCCAGTCTGGATATTCAAATTTCGTGTACTTACTTCAGAATTTTCTTCCAACGTTAGCAAAATATTTAATTCATTTTTCTCATTAGTAACCCTTCGATTTTTAATTCCCTTTTTGGTATAACCAATAATTCAAAACGTTCTTTTAATTTTTAAAATGCTTCGATTCTACTAGGTCTTGCATTTGGATAACGTTGGCAGTAAATCCTATTGGTTAATAAACAGTTTCTTTCGCTCTCACGCAATGCGTAAATAATATTTACCATTTCATCTTACGTGAAATTCATCGTAAAAGTAAATACTATTATCAGCGTTATTTTGTAAATACAACGTAACTAATGACAGATATAAAATTCAGATATTATTTTAATTAAAAATTCACAGGTGACTACGACCTTCTTCGTTTAAATGTAGAATCTATTGATAATAAGAGTTAATAAGTTATAAAATAATAAGTGTGGATAGGGAAAACATGGCATCATTGAAAAGCTTATAAAAAATACTGTACCTTAGAAGAAAAATATATAGTGTTCTATTTAAAAAAAACAGCGTAAATGTTAATTTTGCGTTTGTTATTCCTGCAAATTCATTTATTTAAAAATAAATAAATTGATTATAGATTATTAAACTTTACGAAAGTGGAAAACTTCTTGCCTATACAGATCCCAAAAATTCTTTCAGGTTTCGTCTCGGAATCTCCACAAAGTTGGACATGTTGAGACACAAAATTGCGAATAAAGCTGCAACGGTAAGAGATACCCCTACGCATATTAATATCCATGTCCTGCATTTTAAGAGTAGCATCTAAATATGCCAAAATATATAGGGAGTTCCATTTAAAGAAATTGTATCGTCACTCACTTACGCAACACTCTGTATAGTTGAAAATAATTTCAGAGTGTGTATTTTAGGAGTGGCAACAACTTTTTATAAAACACTTTTCTTTAACTTTATTAGCCTAACTAACTAATAAAGCCCTAATCTTCTGCCTTCGCATGGTCTGGACAACCAACTACATCGACCCGACAAATTTCAACAGATTTGTCGGGTCGATGTAGATGGATTCTGAGCGACACATGCTAATATGTTTATTTCTCTATCTTCATCCATCCCTTTTTTTGATTTTGGTTTAACGAACGAACCATAATCTGCTAAATTATCCCATAATCTCTTAAAAGTAGGTAGCGACGGCTGACGTCAATCAAAATAATTTTCAAAATAAACTTCAGCAGCTCTAGCAGAATTTCTCTGGTACTGAATGTAACATTCAACCATATCACGCTTTTCTACGGGCTCCTCTCAACGCACTATTGTCAGAGTGTTGAAGAAGCATAAATTTCGTCCCTACAAATTATCAGTATCACAAACTTTACATGAAGGTGATAACATCAGACGAATACCTTTTTGTAGATGGTTTAAAGATCAGTGTCAAAACGATCCACACTTTTCAATGAAAATATTATGGACTGATGAATCTCGTTTCACAAATTGTGGAATGTTTAATTGGCACAATGAGCATATATGGTCTTAAACAAATCCACTTCACGTTGAACATAGTAGACCACAAATTAAATTTGGGTTTAATGTTTGGTGTGGTGTTATAGAATCAACTGTTCTTCCTCCTTTTATTTTTGATGGATCACCAACTGGCAATCGTTATCTTAATTTTTTACAACAAGATTTTGAGGAAATGTTAGATAATTTAAATTTAAGAACCCGAGCAATGCTGCAATGGTTTCAACATGACGGAGGGCCTCCGCACAATCAACTGAATGTTAGAAATTATTTAAATTTGAACTTCCCTAATCAATGGATAGGACGAAATGCACCCATTGAATGGCCGGCTAGATCCCCTGATCTACGAGTTTTGGATTTTTTCTTGTGGGGTGTACTAATCAACATGTCAGACTTCTTTTAGATCCAGGATTATAACTTCTTAATTAATTGAAATGGAAACATTTAAAGTTGAAAAAGATCCGCGATATGAACATACAAAATGAAATTCAATATCATGCTATGAAAAAGATATTGTTAAGAGAAAAAGGAAGGAATGAGTGTATGTCGATATTTTTATATTTAGACTGTATTTTAAATAAAATATACTTATGATAATTGGTGCTATTAATTAAAATGTCTCATTATATGCTAATCTAATGCTTAAAAATATTACCAACATTATCATTAGTAATCATTTTCATCGTTATCCTCATTATCAATCTAATTCCATACAAAGTTAAAGACAATGAGGAGATATTTTTTAATGTGAAGATTCCTCTGTTTGCAATTTTTTATTTATAATATTCGTAATGGATATTGCTACTAATGATTCCCTTGTTTAATAAAAAAAAGCATCCGAATTTATTCTTCATAATTCCAAATGCTTTTTAAAAGACATTTCTCGTTCATATATAGAGTCATATATTTTAACACAGGACTTGTCGTTAGTGTTCGTGATGGAGTTAACAGATAACTTGAATATGCATATCCATTATCACCAATCAAAATACCTTCTATATCTCCATTCTGATTTGTTTAAATTTTTCTTAAAATTTTATTTTAATGAAGTATTGCTTCAAATCTCCTGTTTAATGAACATTTGTTCCAAATTCTCTAAGTCATCGGTACAGTCTTTTCACCTTCCAAGTATATTGCAAATTCTTGCCTTACCATTGCATAGATTATTTTTAATGCAAAATATAAGAATAAACTATATACATAATTTATTGTGTAGTATCTATAACATATTTTCACCTATTGATTATCATGTTTGTAACTTATTTTATTTTATTCTACATATATTTTGTATAAAAATTCTATTATTATTTGAATTATATAATTCCAGTGGATTAAGCCATTTCTAGAAAATTTTTGGGTTTAGACCCCATTAACTTGACCTTCCTTAACTTCTTGCTATTCTGCTTCATAATCCATGAACACTTTTTCTACTATACATACAATTTATATATAATCGTATCTTCTTATTTTGCAGATTTTAATTAATATGAAATTTTGAACTTGAACTTTTAATATATGCGATATTTCTATCGTGATTTCCGCAAGTTTAAATTTGTACATCAGTGCGCATGATCGTTCTTCACATTATCCTGTTGGCTTATGCTACTACTTAGTAGCCACTAAATAAGCGTTTATGAATAAGATAAGTCTTAGTACGATGTTAGTAGCTACTTACTAGTAGCACACTAACACCCTATTAGGGTGATGCTTATGAATAAGGCAGTTTATATTTAATGAAAAAGAAATGAACATACTGCTTTTAATTCTAGTCTTTAAAGATCAAATGTGTATGATGCGTATGAAACCACCATCACACCAAATCATTTACAATGTAAGATGTGTATATCTAGCATGAACAACGAAATTAAATGAATTGAATGAATATCTACATAATTACCGTATTATTATTTAAGTAAACAATTAACATATACAGGTATATATTTATCGAAAAATAGGGGAAAGCTATTTATATATTCATATAGCCATGGACTGCACACCTCTCGTTGTGATGTTCTTATCAATATATCATTACACACTCTTTCTACTAACATTCTTCTAGACTTACTACCTAACTTCTAAAATCATGGAAAGTAATTGGAGTCGTCACAGTTAATTGATATAACAAACACTTTCATCATGAGAGATTAATATTTTTGGCGGAGTCGCCTGTGTTGTTTCAGTAACAAAACTTTATAATAACATGTATTGCTATGGGTAGGAGTAACGATATAGCAACTTGTATTAAATTTACTGTTATACAACCAGAAGAGATATTATTTCATGAGTTCTTCCCGGTGTAAAAGAATATCTCACATATCTAGCAATATGAGTTAACAAATTCAATTTTAAGATACAATGCGAAATAATATTTATAATTAAATGAAAATTAGCTCTAGAACATTCAACGTTTTCAATAATTCGAATCACTTTACATATTTGAAAACTTTTAGTACGATATCGTAAAAGGACATGTTTGGAAAATTGCTATATTTAATATATATATATATATATAACAAGAAAAAGAGAATATTGGGTAAATCCGCGGAATTACCCAATATTCTCTTTTTCTTGTTTTATTTTATGTATCCGCGATAATTCCTTTATTGATTATATATATATATATATATATATATCTATATATATATAAATAAAATATTTTTTCTTTGTTTGTTAGGCCATTGTTAATGAATAAAATTTAAGGGAACTAAAACAACATTCTCATCGACGTTTCGGTTTTATTATAACATCAAAACCTTTTTCCAGATAAATTAAAAATAAAAGTAATTGCCTATATACAATTTTTTTAAGGGACATTTAGTTCGATGTTATAAACCATAAGTATTACACTTGGTGAAATCACACAAGTTCATAAAACTAGCCTATCAGATAAATTAATTTTTACAATTATCAAAAATGTAGTTAGAACATGACTTAGGGAAATGTGTTTTTTCCCTTAAAAAAATTGTATATAGGCAATTACTTTTATTTTTAATTTATCTGGAAAAAGGTTTTGATGTTATAATAAAACCGAAACGTCGATGAGAATGTTGTTTTAGTTCCCTTAAATTTTATTCATTAACAATGGCCTAACAAACCAAGAAAAAATATTTTATTTATATATATGCATTAAGGCCAAGAAAAAAACGTTTATTTTTAAATATTATCTATATATATATATATATATAATTAAATTTCTTGGACGATTTAGAGGTCAATACTAATTTCAAATTAATTTAAAATTAGTTTAATTGTTAATTAGGTAATTTTTAATCTTTAAAAATTACCCAGCGGTCCAGGAATCGAACCCGAAATCTCCTGATTACTAGTCAGGTGTGTTATCCACTACACTACCACGGGCTTTCGGTCTTGACTCCTTTAATTGTACTGATATACATATACATATACATATAGCAAGTAACAGATGGAAAGTATTGCTGGTATACCAGCGTATATAAGCACCGAAACGTCCATGTGCTGTATATGATAAATAATTCTAAATTTTTCTTGACCTTATTCACATATTCATGTGCATATATATAATTAAATTTCTTGGACGATTTAGAGGTCAATACTAATTTCAAATTAATTTAAAATTAGTTTAATTGTTAATTAGGTAATTTTTAATCTTTAAACATTACCCAGCCCGTGGTAGTGTAGTGGATAACACACCTGACTAGTAATCAGGAGATTTCGGGTTCGATTCCTGGACCGCTGGGTAATTTTTAAAGATTAAAAATTACCTAATTAACAATTAAACTAATTTTAAATTAATTTGAAATTAGTATTGACCTCTAAATCGTCCAAGAAATTTAATTATATATATGCACATGAATATGTGAATAAGGTCAAGAAAAATTTAGAATTATTTATCATATACAGCACATGGACGTTTCGGTGCTTATATACGCTGGTATACCAGCAATACTTTCCATCTGTTACTTGCTATATGTATATGTATATGTATATCAGTACAATTAAAGGAGTCAAGACCGAAAGCCCGTGGTAGTGTAGTGGATAACACACCTGACTAGTAATCAGGAGATTTCGGGTTCGATTCCTGGACCGCTGGGTAATTTTTAAAGATTAAAAATTACCTAATTAACAATTAAACTAATTTTAAATTAATTTGAAATTAGTATTGACCTCTAAATCGTCCAAGAAATTTAATTATATATATGCACATGAATATGTGAATAAGGTCAAGAAAAATTTAGAATTATTTATCATATACAGCACATGGACGTTTCGGTGCTTATATACGCTGGTATACCAGCAATACTTTCCATCTGTTACTTGCTATATGTATATGTATATGTATATCAGTACAATTAAAGGAGTCAAGACCGAAAGCCCGTGGTAGTGTAGTGGATAACACACCTGACTAGTAATCAGGAGATTTCGGGTTCGATTCCTGGACCGCTGGGTAATTTTTAAAGATTAAAAATTACCTAATTAACAATTAAACTAATTTTAAATTAATTTGAAATTAGTATTGACCTCTAAATCGTCCAAGAAATTTAATTATATATATGCACATGAATATGTGAATAAGGTCAAGAAAAATTTAGAATTATTTATATATATATATATATATATATATATATAAATCAATAAAGGAAATATCACGGATACATCATAAAAATAGGAGAAAGAATATCGGGTTAATCCGCTGTAGTGCAACCGCAGACACGTGTTTCAGACTCGTTGGTCATCGTCAGTACGGTGTAGCCAAGGAATAAGGTGGGATATCCTTGGAGATAGAAACAAAAGGAAGACCATCGGGAAGACAGACCACCAATTGCAGCTTAAATGTCAGAAGATCCTCAGGTCTGAGTGACAACAACTGACACCGCCGCGAGGAAGACATTGTCAACCCACGTGCCGTCAGTGTTACATTTCCCGATGGTCTTCCTTTTGTTTCTATCTCCAAGGATATCCCACCTTATTCCTTGGCTACACCGTACTGACGATGACCAACGAGTCTGAAACACGTGTCTGCGGTTGCACTACAGCGGATTAACCCGATATTCTTTCTCCTATTTATATATATATATATATATATAAATGTATTGAAAAATTCAAAAGATTCTTGGTAGTAGTGGCATACAATGAAGTAAATTTTTCAATACATTTGTATATTTTGGCAAAGAATTGTAATATATTTTATATATATATATATATATGTTGTCACTGGATTCCGGGTTTTCTTCCGCGTTTCCACTGCTTGGTCTTTGGAAAGACCGATGCTGGTTTCTTGACGACGTTTCGGCAAAATCACACTTTCCATCTTCAGGTCTGCGATAACTGTCTGCTTCTGCTTCTTGTTATTCGTAAACTGACGTTTTCGGGATTCGGATGGTGGTTATATATTTCGTTAGCGTTTCGGTTAGTTGCCCTTGGACGAGTGTGTGCATGGTTCCGTGTCGTTGGGCTCGTGTTTGGAGTGTGACGGTTGGTTTGCGATGTAGAAGTATTAGTTTGGTGTTCTTTGTTGGTATCTTTTCTTGTTAGTGCTGGTTTCCATGCTGTTGGTAACCTCTGGGTATCATCTCGTGAATTCAGATTGTTCGGATGTTTTTCAATTTCGATGGCTTCCCTGATGATTCTGGTTTTAGTATGTTCGATGTTCGCTAATAGCTTGGTGTTACTGAAGTCTATCGTGTGGGATGTTTCTTTTACATGTTGAGCCAGAGATGAATCTCTGGCTCAAACCAAACCAAAAAAATTATTACTGGCTTAAAAGTACTTTGTAATTCGTTTTTATTTTTAACTATAATTATCGGGGATGTTATCAGTATAGAAAATTGTACTGTGGGCATATATATATATATATATATACAGTACAATTTTCTATACTGATAACATCCCCGATAATTATAGTTAAAAATAAAAACGAATTACAAAGTACTTTTAAGCCAGTAATAATTTTTTTGGTTTCCACCAAATAACTTGTAGTAAATATTGAAAAAGACACTTCATCCTTGATGATAAGATGCAAGATGATAATAAAATAAGAAAAATAAATTGTATGATAGGCATTTTGTGAAAAAAACAATTAAAAAAATATGTGTATGAAAATTACACACTGTGAAGTGTGAACATAAAATCAAATTATTATTTTGCAACCTTACAGTACTCCTGCAATCTTAGGATTATTTAAGAGTATTTTATAACAAAAAATGACAATAAAAAAGTAAGCTGTCATCAAGCAATTGTGAAAATAATTATTAAGAAAGAAAATTAATTAAATAGAATCCTCGGAAATCTTTGGGTTATCATAAACGACATCCAATAACATTACAAAGCAACAATGCCCATCTTTGTGTTTAATGACTAACATAGAAAGATGCAAACGCAAAATGTGTAATTAAAAAAGAAAATGTAAACAAGCATAGAACTGCCGCTACTATCTACGTAGTTTCATTGAAAGATCTAGATTTATCTTAGACAACATTCAAATCAACTACACAAATAATATCGACTCGAATTATGTAATCAAAAAAGTAATTGTTAATATTAGGAGTAGAGCTCTCGCACACTATTTACGCAGGTTGACAAGACAGTTCACATTGATATTAGACAAACATCTTCTCTCATCGCATAAATAATACTGAGTATGAGTCAAAGATATACTGTAGAATTGTGTGAATCAAATATGAAAGTGTTAACTATGTGTTAGTCCTTAAACACAAAGATCGGCATTATTCCCTTTTAATGTTATTGGATGTCGTTTTTGATAAATCAAAGATTTTCTATTAACTCTATTAAATTGATTTGCGTGCCTAATAATAATATTTTGTGTCTCTTTGCAATTTTTAATTAATGTTTACTGTAATGAAACTACTTGGATGACAGCTTGCTTTCCTATTGTCTTTTTGTTATTGATTATTGTCAAATAATGCACGCTACTACGTCAAGAAAGCTGATTAATTTAAATCTATTTCTTGAATATTTTGGCAAAGAATTTGAATTATACACAGTGTTCCATAACTTGCTGGCTGACCATAGTTGCAGTTCTTAAAATAAAACAAAAATTTCAAGTTATCGACTTATTACCATTTTTCTGAAAAATTTAATGTTTCTATAATTATAATTCTCCAAAACGACGTATTAGATGAACACAATTTTTGTAGTATAGTTCATAATAAAAGGTCCTAATATAGTCATATTTTCTCAATTTCGAACTACATGAGAAGAGAAATGGATTAAAATTACATGACATATTCACATTTTTTTGCAAGTCAACTTTTTAAGTGTAGCAGCCTGTATATCGATTCATTTTTAAATTGCTTACTAAATTTTGAACCAACAACACGTAAAACATTTAAAGCCACTTTAAATGTGACCATTACTAAGGTATTGTCATTTTTTGATATAATGTTGCTAACTTTCAGATTTTTATTTAAATACGGTATAGTGAGCCATGATATTTGCCACGAAATTGACAACTGAATGGCCGACATTTAGAAGTTGCTTCTCAGTTGACAAGCTTGACTTTATAACAATTTTTACTAAAAATGAGCTTAGGAATATGATTTTTGTACGTATTGTGGAAATTACAAACAAATTGATATATCCTGTTTACAATACATTCCATAAGAGCCATGTATTTTATAAAACATGTAGATCAAAGCACAAACAACGCATTTTAACCAAAAAAATTAACAAGTTGATATTATTAGGCGTAGAAACAGGAACTGTTATACGTGAATGAATGAGTGAAACAGGATGGGTTAAAATAGGTAAAAGTTATTTTAACAAGTGTCCAAACAAATATTTATTTACTTTTAAACATTTTTGAACCCGATTCCAAAATGATAAATCGACATTAACGTATCTCTATTAAAAAAACTAATTTTGAGATGTCCGAATACCTAGTACGCTTGTGGATAGGGCCCCTACGGGTTATCCACTTCCCTGGAAACATTTCATTTAACTAACTTCTAACATAGAATGTGGCCGTTCGCCGTCTTGTTGAATCCAAATCTCTTGGTAAATTTAACGGAATGTCTTGCAATAATTATCCTAAATTGCTTGATAAAAATTGCTAATAAAATTCTCCGTTAATAATACGTTCCTTCAAATATATGCGGGCCTCTCATTTGATCACCAAGAATGCTTCTTCATACTACATTATATACAACCCATGAGGATGATATACATATTAGTGAAGTAAGGGTTTTCATTCAAATAATAAAAGTTTCTTTTGTTAACTATTCCGTTACTAGAGAAAGCGCTTCATCCTTGAATAACACGTTATCAAGAGAAAAAAAAAAGAATGCCTGGGCATAATTTATATATTTATTGCCCATTAGCAGAACAGTCTTATATATATGTAGCTTTAAAATGTAACTTAGTATTTAAATCTATTCATTACACATGACTTTTTTTATTTTATATTTAGGTCTTTGCAACGATAATGTATCTAATATCTGCAAACGACTTATTTCACGGGTACTAAGGTCTGTGTATTAGTATAATGTCTTAACTAATTGCTAATTCATGTGTTAACTCACACCGTACTCATGACGACCAATTAGTCAGAAACACGTGTCTACGGTTGCTCTACAGCGGGATTACCCACTATTTTCTATGACTAAATTATTTACCCGCACTATTTCCACTTTTGTTTACTTTTCCAGGGTCGGTTGGCACGCAGATTGACAATGTCTTCCTCGTGGCGATGTTGGTTGTTGTCCTCAAAACTGAGGATCTTCCAACTGAAGCTACAAATGGAGGTCTGTCACCTGATGGTCTTCCGTTTATGCTTACATCTCCAAGGTTTTCCCACCTTATTCCTTGGCTACACCGTACTGATGACGACCAATTAGTCAGAAACACGTGTCTACGGTTGCTCTACAGCGGCATTACCCACTATTTTCTATGACTAAATTATTTACCCGCACTATTTTCACTTTTGTTTAATTTTCCAGGGTCGGTTGGCACGCAAGTTGACAATGTCTTCCTCCTGGCGATGTTGGTTGTTGTCCTCAAACCTGAGGATCTTCCAACTGAAGCTACAAATGGAGGTCTGTCACCTGATGGTCTTCCGTTTATGCTTACATCTCCAAGGTTTTCCCACCTTATTCCTTGGCTACACCGTACTGATGACGACCAAGTAGTCAGAAACACGTGTCTACGGTTGCTCTACAGCGGGATTACCCACTATTTTCTATGACTATATATATATATATCAATTAAATAAATTAATTTGTTATTAAATAACCACTTACACTTCAGAATTCTATTTAAAGCTACTTTTAGTATAAGTATAGCAAATCTTATTACATCTTAGTGTAAATTTGAATCAAATAGTAAAGTACATGTATTTAATAAATATTGTGATTGGAATGCAGCTTTATTGTAATTTTGAGAAAGTTTCAATTTACAACAGATTATAATATTATCAACCTACTATTACTTTTAAAATTGAAACTATTTCATTGTATAAAAGAAATACATACATATCTACCTAATTTGCGGTTTTAGCCTGAGAATATGTACGCAACTTGAGACAAATGAGAAAAAGCTGTAAAATGATTTTCATTAAAATGATGTCTTGTATTTTAAGAAAATATAGTTTTCATATTTTCTTAAAATACAAGACATCATTTTAATGAACATCCATTGAAATTTAGATTTTTCCGATACCATTTCAATATAAGAATATTATGAAAGCTTATAATAAAAATATATATTTTAATGCTATATCTGAGATGTAGACTTGTGAATATTTAGAGAAAATACTTATGACAAAAGAATCTAAATAAGCTAAAGTTTGACTTCTAATCCAACAGTAAATTTAAGTTGGTCGTCAAGGTAATTGGCAGTTGATCATTATTTTTGGGACACATAACTTTTATATTGGAACACCATTGTAAAATAACACTGGACTTAACCAATGGCACAGCAACATAGATAATAATTATAACCAAAATTATAGGTATTTTGTGAAGTGAAGTACACAATATTTGCAAAAGTATTAAAAAGTAATATTTAGAAATAATTTTGTTATATGATGCTAATGTAGTCAAAGTAAAATGTCCGTTATATGTAAACTTGAACTATCTTTTTATACCTTTATAATATTGATAAACTCTGGTTTGTATAAGTATAATTCATTTTCTTTCCTCTGAACGATATCAGCGGGATATAATAACTACGCCTAAAATACATTTTTTATCGTCTCGTTGTGAGACCTCATACAGCTCGGTTGAATTGATTAATGTCGATATCTGTAATGAAATAGGATTTGATATCTGATCATTTTCTTTTCAATCTTGCTCTTACTGAAAAAATAATATTGTATTTCTACTTTAAACTTTTATTCAAACAAAAGTAATTGTTAACAATAATAATACTCAAAGTTTCTTTTAGAAATGAATTTTTATGATTTGTAACATTCGTTGCAATAGCACTGATTGTGGTGTAAATTAATTACAATTTAAAGAAAGAAAGAAAGCTTTTTATTCATTTGCTATTGGCATGGAATATGTATGTTATATAAAGTATATAAGTTATATAAACCTTAGCAAAACCAGCCCTTAGAGAGGAGATAGAGACTGTCAGCCTAATGTGGTATACAATGCCTAATGTGTCTGGCTGTTTTAAAAGACAAATACATATTAAAATAAATTCTAACCCCATCTAATTAACCAAATAATAAAACATACCACTTTTTTCACTGTACAACTCAGACAATATTTTATAGATATCACTTTTGAAAGTATTGTTGCACGTTCCTAATTGTCAATTTCTTGCAAGTGGTTTTTACACGAAACAATTCAACTGGATGTACATTAGCATCACATATTTATACTACCGCTCACTTCATACAACCTCATCAAACTAACGTTTCAAATAAAGAATCTAAGTTGACTAATAGGTTATTTCTGGGCAGTCTTTACATTAATGTATTTAAACCCAATATTTAATCCAAAACAGATTCCCTAAATGTTAGTAATATATATTCACGCTTACGTAAGCAAATAGATCGCTCAACTTTTACTAAAATTCAAATTCTGTAACTGCAATCTTTCTTCTAAAATTGCTGTTATAATATGGAAAACGCTTATTACATTTGATATGACACATTTGTTTATAATTATAACTCTCTCTGAGTTTTGGAGCCTGATATCAACCTTTTGACCGTAGTGTCGTCCTATATACAATTATTTAAAAATGTTAAGTAGTTACTGCTACAATATTTTTTTTATAGATCTGACGGAAGAATAAGTATATTCTCAAACGTTATGAAGCCGAAGTGCGTGTTTGATATATTCTTTTCTGTCCAGAATTCTGCTTTTATTAAAGCAGTATTATTACTAATATTCAAAATCATTAGTAGATATCATTAGTTATAGACAGGGTGAGTTATATCCGCGGGGAAGGCAGATTGTAAGTTTATGAGAAAAGATATTTCGAAGCGGTTTCTTCGTTATGATAGCCACTTTTTAGAAGCGCCTTTTGAAAGTAGTTTGAATTATACAGAGCGTTCCGTAACTTGGTAGCTAACCATAGTTATAGTTTTTTAAATGGGTATGTATATTTTTACACTTTTGTATTCCCCAGATAATCCTTAGTCAAAAAGTTAAAAGATATTATAGGCCATAAATTTAAGGTTTTGATTTATTCCCATTTTTCTGAAAAACTCAATGTTTCTATAAAATTATATTTTTAGAAAACGACGTATACGGGAAATACAAAAATGCAATAATATATAGAATGTTTACCACGCTCCCTTACTGTAAACTGATGAACTAGCCCTAGAACTTACAGGTCGGTAGCGCATTCAAGTATGTCGCAAACGCGAACCAACACTCATCGGTAGACTCGTTATATCAAACAGAACTGAAACTACTTTAGCTTCGCGCAAGTATACATATACGAAAAATTTTTTTCGTATTTGAATAAAAGTATGAATGCACATCTATCCTAAGCCGGCATTGCGAACAAACAACGTGCAGACAGCTGTTTCGACCTTACATTGGTCAAGTATCAAGTCTCATCAGTGCACGAACGTGTTTGATCACAATCGCTCAAAAGCTTAGAAAAACTGATATTGTCAACTTACGTACCAAACGCCATGAGAGATTCTCAGCGGCATCTGTTACCCAAGTGCGACATCGCAAGGTAATGTTGCCCTCCGTAGTACAACTACTGTAATAGTGTGAGAGCGCTTACTCTCCAAGAATTACTGTTACATTGTACATATTGTAATAGGTACGCCACCTATGGCGTGTTCATTGAATGCACGTATATCTACAGTTGCCTGATTAGAGAAAATCTTTATTTTATTGTCTACACAGATTTAATAACTGTGACGAATTAAGGTTTAATTTATCATTTAACAATAATTCTGAATATTTTAGTTTGTTAATTTCCAAAGGCTCTAAGAGATTTAGTTTTTTCTTTTTTTTTCTTCATGGGGAATATCAAATTGCAAATTAAATTCGTGGTCGTTTTCTAATAAATGATTAGCATACATTGAGTCGCTTTTTTGACTAATATAAGAATAAAAATGAACTGTTTCTCAAAAGTTCTTCCTGTCTGACCTATATATGATTTTGTGCATGACCCATACTCTAGTTTATAAACTCCTGATTTGTTATCTTTAATCGTTTTTTCTTTATTGTTTTTGATAAACTTGGCTAAGATGTTACTCGTTTTGAATGCTATATTGACGTTTTCTTTTTTGAGGAATTTTGACAGCCTTTCTTATTCTTGACCTAAATATGTAAATGAGTTGAGTTTTTTCACTAACTTCTCATTCATAGTAGCATAATCCGCATTTAATTTCTTATTGAAAGATTTATTTAAAATTAATTTATCTAGTAGGTTCGGGTACCCGTTTAACCTACTATTAAAGAGAAGGTCAGACAGGAAGAACTTTCAAGAAACGATTTACAGATCATCATTGTTCTTATATTACTCAAAAAACCGACTCAATGTATGCCAATCATTTATTAGAAAACGACCACTAATTTAAATTACAATTTGATATTATCCATGTAGAAAATGAAAGCAAAAAACTAAATGAGTCTTTAAAAATTAACAAACCAAAGTATTCAGAATTATTATTAAATGATAAATTAGACAAAGTAGGTATTGTTAAAAATCACAAATAGCAATTAAGGTAAAATTTCTCAGTAATCCAATATGGGGGTAACACCTGATATAAAGGAGGTAGAAATTAGTATGTAATATTAGTTTATTGTGATCACTTGAAAAAGCTACTGTGTAACCAAACCGTTGTAGTGTGTTTTAATAAATTAGTGTAAATCTCAAAACTTCATATTGTTGTTTTGATTAATTTAATTGTATATCATGGATTTACATCAAGTAAAAGTCGATACAATTCTAAATACCCTCAAGGATCTATAAATGAGTGTGAAATAAATAATTCGCAATATATTGGGAAAAAACTGATTTTCTGACTAAGTAAAAGTGCTAATTTAGTTTTGAACAAAATTGTTTCAAACTTTTCAATACTTACGCAATACTAAATTCTCTCAAAATATGAAGTTCACATTCAAATAAAGAGATAGATTTACCAAATTTATTCAAAATGAAATCAACCCTTAATACTAAGGCTGCAGCTTAAATTTAGAATAAAGAGTCGATATTTTTATGAATTTATCCACAACTGTGTCCCCGGACAAACACACGTATACACAAAAACGCGAGATGTCAAAACTTGAAACTTGGAGTTCGGGAAATTTTATGACCACTTATAAGAAAGTAAATAGATAATGTATTTTAAAATATTCATGTATGTGAGAATTTATAAAAGAATTAAATCGTGTAGTATGTCATTTATAAAATATTGTTAAAACACATTCAGCGGAAATTTTGTGTAAATAATCAGCCTCTTAGTATTTTGTACAGTAAATGTGCAAAATAAAATTGTCGATATCTTGGAAAAAAATTGGTACAAAGGGTAAAGATAGAAAAATCAAGTAGCTTTTGTAACCTTCAAGCGTCACAGTCTGCTAGATCAATACGGTACAGACCTGGAGAGCAGACCAACAGGTAGCGTGACAAGAACGCCCCTACGCGAACTTTACTCTCGCTCTATCTCTTTCTCTTTCGCTCTTTCCCTCCTGCTACTCCTGAATACCCCACCCTGCACGTTCGTTCGACCAGTAGGCCAACCGTTTTCAGGCCTGCTGTGAACGCTATCCGTTTTTATTGCGACTTGTTTGAGCGACAACTGTTGCTGTCTTCATTTGTTTTCAACAATTGTTTGATTAAAATGTCGAGATTTACTAAGGATCACGAACTTTTTAGTCACATAGCTTTAAACCAATAATTTTGTAGAGAGTAATATTTTTTTATGTGAAATGGAAAAGAATAATTTATATGACACCTGTTTTATAATATGTAGTAGGTAATATATAAAAATGGCAACCTCTGTCTTCTCTAATATACAAAAAATATAAATTCAACTCCGATATTCCAATCCCTCTGTGTTGCACCTAATTTTAATTTTTTAGATGGAGCGCTCTACATATTAATCAATTGTTTAATGTAAAGGTCACTTAGTTAAACAAACATTTAACCAAAGTAGAATTACCTTGATATTATTTTACTTCCAAGAAAATAATACGTTTACACTAGTTCTAGATTACTCGAGGTACGATTAATTAAAAATAAACGTGGCATGAATTGGGGAAAACCTGGAAAAAGACAGCAGAGGAAACCAAAAACTATTTTATTGAGACCTGAATAACAGTGCCGGATCTAGAGAATTACTTCGGGGGGGGGCAAGTCAGCCCCATGCCGACCCTGTAGCTGTTTTTCACTATTTAATGCAGTGAATAATAATAAAAAAAAAAGGTAATTGTCTTTTTTAATGGTGTGCCAAACTTAATTTATTAAAATAAAAACACATATATTTGTTACTTAACACTACTAGGACATTAAAAATAAAACCCACCACTATCCTCTTGCACAAGTAATGATGGTCTTCGCAGCTACCTTTCATTATGCTTTAGAAATGTTGTGTGCAGATATTTTTACAAAATTATTTTTCTTGACTTTTTTCAGAAAATGTGTTAATGGCTTCTTCATAATTTATTGAATTAGCCTCTTGGCTTTCTATAGATATTATTGCAAGGTTTCTCAATCTGTCTTGAGCCATTGTTGATCTGAGATAGTTTTTAATTATCTTCAGTTTGCTGAAACTCCTCTCGCAACTTGCTGATGTAGTTGGGAGGGTTAAGTAAACTCTCAAGGCTACGCACACATTTGGGAAAGCATCAGTCAAATCTCTTTCTTGAATTAGGTTTAGAAGATCAAGTTGATTCATTTCTTCAAAATTAAGTGAATTCTGTAATTGGTCACGAAGAACCAGGATTTCAGTAGGGAACTCATCCTTACTTATATCTTCAAAATACTTGCTAGCTAAGTTTGTAGCACACGTTTTCAACTCCCTGTCACTCAAGCTTTTCAAATTTTTACAATTCAGAAAAGAAAAGTTATTGTTGAGTGCACTTATGCTCTGCATTCTATCTTTCAACTGGACCAATATAACATCGATTACTTCTTTCATAGTATGGTAAAAACTTTGCTCTACAGAGAAACTTCTTCCTTCATCTTGCGCCATTTCTCCGGGCATTCTTTTCCTTTTTGGGATTCTGCGAATTTCCATAGTTGGCTCTACTTCAATTTTTTTCGCTATTTCTTTGGCAGTCTTTAACCATTCATTTGTTTCGTTTCTCTGCCTTTCCATAGTGTTGGTGAGACCTTCCAACATTTGTATTGTTTTTGACAATATTATGTTTTGTTTTTGTATTTCCTTGTTAACTCTGTTAATTTCTTTCAAGATATTTGCCCAAGCAACCAAATACGAAATAAATCGGAAATCTTTCAGTGTGCGAATGAGGCAGGAGGCATCAGATTTTGTTTCTGGTGTATAGATGTCTTCTTGATTCAACTCACTGAGAGCGCTGATTATTCCTTGAAAGTTTTTTACCAGAGCATGTACAGCCTCAGACTTAGCAGACCATCGAGTATCACTGGTTCCTTTTAAATTCGTTTTGGTGTATTTCTCCATGACTTCCCACCGTTGTGTTGATGAAACAAAATAAGTATATAACCTCTGAATTACTCCAAATACGTTCGCTGTTTCAGGAGATACTGATGCCGCATATAATCCCACTAGATTCAGGGAGTGGGCTGTGCACGGGACAAATGTTGCTAATGGGTTGATATCCAAGAATCTAGCTTGCACTCCTTTATAAATACCACACATGTTCGACCCATTATCATATGTTTGCGCTCGACAATTTCTTATTTCTAACCCATCTTCCTCCAGCTTATGAAATATTGTGTTTGCCAAGTACTCCCCAGATTTTCCAATAACTGCTATAAAATCAATGAAGCTTTCTCTGATTTCATATTGGCCATTTTCATTCTTAGCAACATATCGGATTACTTGGCTCATTTGTTCTGTGTGTGATTTATCAGGCGTGCAATCAAACAATACTGCATAGTACTTTGCGTGATATATGTCATTCAGTATCTTTCTTCGAACATGATCTCCCATCATTTCAATGATTTCATTCTGTGTGGTCTTTGACAAGTAAGATACGTGACCTTTCTGGAGTGCCTCTAAAGCCATTTTTAATGTTGTATTGTATTTAGACAGCAAAATAATTAAGTTCAAAAAATTTCCTTGCTCTTTCGAAAAACATGAAAGGGTTAAATCACTTTGTGTTTCCTTTGAACCACGTAATGGAAGACTGTTTGTTGCAAGATACAATATCGCATCAATAACTGCACGTAATATATCCCTCCATTTATTTTTCTCTAATTCTACCGCTTTTTCTAAATGACTGTCAATACCACATCCCTCATTCAGCGATTTCAATAAATTTCTCCACTGAACAATATTTCTTTTATGCGTCGGTGAATTTTCGTGTTGGTTCATCTTCTCTAACAGTTTCTTCCAATTTTTAAAGCCTGTTGTTTGTAATGTGTACATTCCAGGTTTGAGATATTCAGTGCCCTTGACGTTGAAGAGTTTACATGGAACACAGAACAGCGAATTTTCTTTTTTAGAATATGTCAACCATGATCTTTTTACTCTTTCATTATTTGACAATACCTTATACCAAAGAGAAGGTGTAAGATGTCGTTTATCTCTCTCAGTTGAATTAAAATCAAGGGACTGAGGAAATATTTCAGTTAGCTTGACTGATTCAATACATAAAAAATCACGCATTTGGTGAGTAAGCTTTTCATTAGTTGGCCAAGTGCCTGGCTCAGCAGGATCAATTTTTGTTTTCTCGTTTTCTGTATAGCCTTCATTTATATATTCTTCTTCCATATTAATATGAAGATTTCCGTGAACATTATTTTTGGTTTCGTTTGATGATTGTGGTTCTTGATCATCAACTAATATAGGATTACAAATGGGCTGTTCTTTCTCATCAAGAAGAAGATTTTCATCAACATATTTTTTTGTTTCATTTGATGAACATGGTTCCTGAGTATCACCTGAAGTAGGCTTATTCGTCTTCAGCCAATTAACCATGCCCACGGCATTCTGCTTGGCTTTTTTTCCTTTAGATTCTGCTATTTTCCTATATTGAGCGCCAGATAACGTTTTCTTGGAAGCATGGCTATTTAATTATATTAGAACGTCTAAGAAAATCAATGCTTTTAAGTATTTACGTCTACAACAAATTTATTACGAATTTTTATTCTTATTGTTACTTATCTCGAAATGTAGATTTAGGTACAGATTGTAAACACGAACACTAGACTACAAAAGTGTAGATTTAATTTAAACTATGTGAGCTTAAGATTGAAACTGTACCACTGATTAATTTAACAGAGTAAAAATTAGAATTAACAAGCGGACGCACAGACAGGCGACAACGACAAGTCCAAGTCTGCAATTGGCACTGTCTTTTCCCACCACCCCCATCACTCATTACTACCACCAGCGATGCCAGATGTCAAATATGAAATTATAGCGCAGTGATGCCATATTTATCGAATTTTCGGGAAAATTATGGTACAAATGGTACCGCGAGATCAAAAATCATATTGATAAGGTTTGCCAAGCAATGTAAAACGTGCGTCTTAGATATTATTCGTTTGAGATAATTCTGACATTTGACTGACATAAAATTTGTAAATACATGTTTATTTAAAGTGATTTACATGTTTGAATACCATAACACGAAAATTATCTAAACATAAACGATTACTGTATTTAGACGTTTTACATTCTATGGCAAACCTTTATCAATATAGTTTTTGATCTCGCAGTAATAAGTATATGCCGGGTCAAATAAAACACTAATTCGAATTTATATTATAATGATGGATTTCAATTTTAAAACTTAAAACAAAATTATATATAAAAAATAAAAGACATAATATATTATTTCGTTTAGCGACACAGTCCTTAACTAAATAAATTTATATTTAAATAATTAACCTAACAACTATGTCTCAAAATAAACCTCCACATCCTCCTCGTCATCGGATTTAAACAAATTTTTGGCTTCCGTTGCTTGTAGCAAAGAATTAGACACTTTGAAATTGCAGCATTTCCCATTAGTACTTTATGATGCTAAGAGCAATCTAATAATCGAATTTGTACAAATCCGATTTCGAACATTTTTTTATCAAATTTACTTTCGAAAAACTCTTTCGCATGATGCATTTGAGTGTGGCCTTACCAAAACGTCCAAAACGAAATGCCTAAATAAATTTTGATTTGGCAGGTTAGTAAATAACATTATTTTATAGCTGTATTTGTTTGTAAGACTTTTATTTTTTATGTCATGTTAATAATATGTCTTTAAAAGTTTCAGTCATCTTGGTGTATACTGCAGTAATGACAACACTTTCATTTTGAAAATACTGATTTAGATCGACAAACTTTGGTAGAATCCATTGCAGAAAGTATAAAAAAAAGTTTAGTTTCAGAGTCATTGAGCCTGTTTGCAATAGTTTCAGAAGACTGCGACCTATGTTCAATCTATTGTTGTGTGAAATACAATTGCAGAAGACCCCATTGTTCAATAGTTGAGTTTGGACTTTAGAAATGCTTTAAAAAAAATGAAAATATCCCGGGCTAGGTCATCACAATGGCGAGGTAAAACGTCCCACATGAGATCTGATTAGATATTCAGTAAAATTAGCGGACCGGAAGTAGTAGTTTACTTCAGTAAAAAAATCGAATTTAGGCAATATTTCGTCAACTATTAAGTTAAAAAATTGTAAAAAGAATTCATATGTACTCAAAATTAAATTTGAGAAAAATTTTACTAAAAAAGTTTTTCGAACTTCCTACCGGAAGTAGGTCTTTTACTCTTACCGAAAATTAGTTTTTTGAGAATATATGGCCAGTCATGCTTTCTAGGCAGTTAGTTTTAAAACATAATTTTCAGTACCTTTTATATAAAAAAAAAATTCAAAATTCGGACCAGAAGTTTTTTCTTACAAAGTATGCACTCTATAGAAATTTATTAAGAGAATATAAGTACTTAAAATAGGATTTTGAAAAATTTTTGAATAAAAAAATTCTTAAAATTCTATAATTTCAGACGCTTATACGTATAAGAAAGTCGTGCGGTAGCCACACTTCATTTTGTTTATTTATATCAGGATATCAGGAATAGGACTTGGTTGTTTGCTGAATACTTTTTGAACAAAATATTGAATCGATCGAAATTATAGTACAATTATTTATTATGGTACGTTCACTGACTGCTATTGATTTAAGGTAAAAATTATGGTACAATTCCATAATTATGGTGCATCTGGCATCGCTACCAGTCACAGGACACTCTCCCCACTCCTGCAGCAGCTACCTGCTTGTTCTTCGGCAATGAAACATACTCTGCAAATCACATCAACGCAATTAGCGCTCTTCTGTTTTTGAAATACGCTTATTTTACCATTACGTAAAGCAATGATTTGAGTTTACTTTTTGTAATTACCTAATAGTTTAATAATACGCCACTATTATAAAAAGAAAGTGATGTAATGATATCTAAATTTTATGTTTTATTTATATTTTTATGGCATTATAAAGTTTTAAAAAAATATCAATTTTTTAATTCCATTTTGCCGCCCCCCAGACATGCCGCCCGGGGCAAATGCCCCCTCTTGCCCCCCCCTCAATCCGGTACTGCTGAATAATTCCGTAAAAGGAAAAAAATACGACCTAAGACACGTAAAAGGAAAAAAATACATAATGAAAATATAGCAGAAATACTTCGACGAACTATGAAATGGCGCAAATGGTCAGGAAAATAATGGAAAAGCAGAGGAAGTGGTACTAGAGGGAAAAACAGATGAAGGTGAATTGATAACCGTGGAAGACCTCCAGGAAATAATTAGGAATATCACGAAAGGAAAGTCAGTAGGGCACGACAGGAAAACCACGGAAATGTTAGAACACCTGGGATAGCGAGGTAAAGAAATGTCAGTGAAATTTTTCAATGAATCTTAAAAAACAATACAAATTCCAAAGTATTGCAAAACTAGAGCAATAGTTCCTCTATACAAGAAAGGAGATACAAACAACTGCGCAAACTACAGAGGATTGACGACAGCTAGATGAACCCAGAATGGCTTCGGGAAGGACAGAAGTGTACAAGATTACTCATTCATAATCAAACAATTAATAGAGAGAACAAGGAACAACAACGAATGAGTATACACAGCATACATACGTCTTGAGAAAGCCTTCGGTCGAATACCAAAGAACATAGTGTGAGGCAGTTAAGAAGAAAGAGGCATCTAGGAGAGCAGCAATAAAAAATCTGTATGATGATAACACTAGTTATATCGAAAAAAGCAATATAGAATCAGATGAATTCAAAATCCGAGATGGCCTGAAAAAGGTGACGTTCTTAGTCCTCTGTTCTATATAATGGTGACGGACGACGTAATTAAACTCAACAAAGACAAAACAAGGAATGCAGTTGCAGGATTCATACGACTGGTATAAATTACGCTTGGTAATTGTGATTTTGCCGACGATCTAATGATATGTGCACCAAGAGAAAAAGAGCTCAAGGAAAATATAACAAAATGGCAGAAGGAGCTATCCAGAAGTAATGTGAAAATAAACCCAAAGAAAACAAAAATACTAGTAGTCAATAAGAATATCGAACAAACCAAAATAGAATTTCAACTGGAAGAAGTAAAACAAGTGAGAATATTGAAATACTTGGGAGTCCAAATAGAAAGATACGGTGACATGGTACATGAAGTAAAAGAAAGGATATTCAGTACAGCAAGAATTTAATGCAAAAAAGGGATAAGTCGCAAAGCAAAGAGGCCATTGTATAAAGCAATCTCACTGCCGACTCTTCAATAGAAATTTCTAATTTATTTATAACCACGGAAATCTAGGATATTGTCTACATTGGTTAACACCCACACTGGAAAAGACTCTTGTCCTCGACAACTTTTTCTCTTAAAACTTGCTAATGACTTGGCAAAGAAATATATAGTCTAGTTAATTTTCATCATTATTCTTTTAGTTCAGAACTGAAGTCATCTTTAATATAGATCTAATTGTTGTTATTCTAAAGCCATTGGATATTCAAAACGGCTTTGCAACACGTCGGGCCTAAAATTTCCAAAAAATCGAAGGAGGACTCTGATGACCTCCTTTACACTGATTTGCGAGCCTTATTATATATCCAGACTTTATGAACTAACTTCTGCAACATGTGACTATATATTAGTTTAATAAGTGCCGAAAAGAATTTGTGTACCTTCATACAAAATAATAACAGAAGACAATAAATAATTCCAAGATTAATTTTTACAATGAAACCCAAGACTTCTCAGCAATGCGAATAACATTTTAATTGTATCCACTAAATCATTAATATGAATATTATATGCAGTACTTTCATATTTGGATTCTTGATTGGTATATCGGTTTTTGGAAGAGATAGAGTAGTTAAATGGGGAATGTTTTGCAGAATTCAATGCTCGCAACTAATCTCATCTAAAATTCATTCGGAATCTTTACAATTGTGAGATATTTTGTAAAAAGAATATTAGCCGATTTCAATTTTCCTCAATAACTCGATAACGCCTAATGCGATCGCTTTTAAACTCTAACATAGATCAGACACTTTTTTAAGACCATTTTTTTGTGGTTAACAGTAAGCCCCGATTTCCATTTGTTTCCTAGTTGTTAGCGGTATCTTTTGTTTTTCTTATGGCGGTGATATAGGATTCTGAATTATTTAGATACTCCTTAAAAATAGCTTTTGAATAATGTACAACATGCCTAATAAATCTTTATTTATATGAGCGACATGAACATTTAAATAAAATTTTACTCTAATACGTTGATAAGTAATTATCGTTAAGCATTGAGATTCGAATAGATTAGATAAGAACTGATAATGGCACATACATTTTCAAATGAAGTAGAGGTTGATATGTTAGAAGTTTATTTCAAAGCAAATAGAAACTCTGAAAATGATTGCACAAACTACGCTCAGCATTTTCCGAAAAGACCACAAGCACAACAGACAATTTTTAACAGAATAATCAGAAATTTAGTGAACTATGGAAACTTAGATCTAACCATCAAGTTAACAATGCTGATATAGTTAAAATAATATTTTACAAAGTATTATAAACAATCCAAGTACATCAGTACATCGTGTGGTTCGAGAAATGCAATTCCGAAATCTAGTGTTTATATAACGTTGAGAAAAAATACATACCACCCATACAAACCAACAATTGTACAGGGTTTAAGCAATAATGACTATCAGCGATGACAGAATTTAGCAGGTGGTATCTACAAAAATGTGAAGATGATACTGATTTGCCTAGGAAAATACTTTGGACAGATGAAACACAGTTTCCCAATTGTGGAGTGTTCAATAGAAATAACTATTATCACTGGTCTTCTGAAAATTCACATTTGGTAAATCAAAGAATATTTCATGTTCGATTTGGTTTTAATCTCAGGTGTGGTTTGATTGGTACGAACTTTTATTGACATCTTTTTTGTTTTTTGAGCTTCCTTTTCATTTTAGATAATCACTAATGTGTTCTTTGATTACAATTTAACTGGTAATAGATATTTTGAGCTACTAACAAACGAGATAATGCCTGCCCTGAGACTAATTATTGACTGTAAAAACATGCAAAACATCTGGTTCGGGCATGACGGCTGCCCTGTCCATAATGCTCGTAACGTACAACATTTTTTGAGAAAACATTTCAATCACAGAGTAATTTTAAATAATAGACCAGTACAATGGACTGCGAGATCGCCCGACCTTACGCCTTTGCAATTTTTACATTAGAGTCGATCGAGGAGTACTCGTTTCTGGTTGAGTCATGCATGCGAGATGTGGCACTTTGAAGGCGCGAAGCAGAAAAATCAATTTATATATATATATATATATATATATATATATACATATAGATTGATTGATTTTTTATTGATTTATATATATATATAAATCAATAAAGGAAATATCACGGATACATAATAAAAATAGGAGAAAGAATATCGGGTTAATCCGGAGGATATCCCACCCATTTCCTTGGCTACACCGTACTGACGATGACCAACGAGTCTGAAACACGTGTCTGCGGTTGCACTACAGCCGATTAACCCGATATTCTTTCTCCTATTTTGATATATATATATATATATATATATATATATATATAAATGAAAGAATAAGAAATTATTGCGGATACATAAAATATCAGAAAAAGAAAAATATTGGGTATAATCCGCTGTAGAGCAACCGTAAACACGTGTTTCTGACTAATTGGTCGTCATCAGTACGGTGTAGCCAAAGAATAAGGTGGGAAAACCTTGGAGATGTAAGCTAAACGGAAGACCATGAGGTGACAGACCACCATTTGCAGCTTCAGCCAGAAGATCCTCGGTTCTGAGGACAACAACTAACGTCGCCACGAGGAAGACAATGTCAACCTGCGTGCCATCCGAGACCCAGGAAATGTAAATGAAAGAATAAGAAATTATTGCGGATACATAAAATATCAGAAAAAAAAATATTGGGTATAATCCGCTGTAGAGCAACCGTAAACACGTGTTTCTGACTAATTGGTCGTCATCAGTACGGTGTACTTATTCCTTGGCTACACCGTACTGATGACGACCAATTAGTCAGAAACACGTGTTTACGGTTGCTCTACAGCGGATTATACCCAATATTTTTAATTTTCTGATATATATATATATATATATATATATATATATATATATATATATATATAAATATATGGTTTCCTTCTTTTTTTTTTGGCGTTTTTTAGGTCGACTTGTGAATAAAACAAAGGCGTTGTTATGCCATTGTTTTTATTTTATAACAATTATTTTTTTCCATTACATATTTCGGCCTAGCGGGCCTTTTTCAAATGCTGTTCTAGAATACATAATTAACATTTATTAATGGTTGTGTTAGATAATAACGAAAAACAATGTGTAAAATTTAAGTTTACAGTGATAAAAACAATATAACAATTTAAAATATATCTAAAATGTATAAAAACAGTACATAAGATTAAAATTTAGAGTGACAAAAAACAATACAAATGCTTTTTTTCTTAAAAAGCATTTGCATTGCATTTACCTGACAATGTGTTTCGAAGTAAAGCTGTATTTAGTATCTAAAACAGACATGTTACTTTCTGTTTCATGTAACCAAACGTTAAATATTGCCGCTTATTTCGATGTCAGATTGCGAGCAGTACGTGTGTATATGTCGTAGGACGTTAAATATTTTATAATTTTTTATTTGTTGTTTGCTTATTGATTTTTCTTCAAGTAAGAAGAACTATTTATTTTTGGTGTTTGTGCATATTGCAGTTTATCTATCTCTATTTGATGAATACACAATACATGGTGTGAGGAATTAAGCATATTCCGGTTGTATATATTTAATTAGAAAAATTATAGATTGTCTCAGAGTAAAATTTTTTTTCCCCTCAGTTTAAAAAGAAAGAAACACTGGAATGGGGGGGGGTTGTCACTTATAACTAAATGATATTTGTTAAGATGCAGATCGCTACTTTTTAATGATATTGTAACAGATTGAGTTCAAATTCTTTATGTCATTTCTATTGTTAATACAGTTTGCACTTTGCTTAATATAGATCATCTCTTTAATTTCTCTTTTTTTGGTATTATTCTCTATGTCAAGAATTTTGATATTTTTAAAATCAAAGGTGTGTTTTTTTCCGTTACGTGTGTTGCCAATGCCGTTTTGTCTGTTTTTGAGTATTTGTGGGCCTGCATTCGTTTGTATAAGTATTGTTTCGATTGTCCTATATAGTTGCCACTGCAGTCATTACATTGTATTTTATATATTGCGTGAGTCTGTTTGTCTTTTGCGATATAGGGCTTTAGTTTCGAGAAAAGTGTCTTTGTCGTATTGATGGGCTTGTATGCGACTGCGATGTCATATGGTTTTAGTGTGTTTGATATCTTTTCTGCCAGTTGGTTTACATATGGAATAGCGATAAATTTTTGGACGTTTGAGGCTTTTTTGTTTTTTTGGGTTGAATTGTAGATGTTATTTATTCTTTGCTTCACTGTTTTGTCTATTAGACAGGGTGGATAATTATTTTCTTTTAGAATTGACTTTATCTTATTAATGTTTTTAGGTCTGTATCTATGGTGGGCCAGTTTTATTGCTCTGTCAGTTAGGTTGTTGATTACATTCTTTTTGTATTTTAGGGGTATATTTGAATTGTATTGTGTATACCTAAACGATGCAGTTTCTTTATTATGCCAATCGGTATATATTTTACCAGCGCTATCATATGTTATGTTAATATCAAGGAAGTTAAGTGATTTATTTGTTTCAATTTCCATTGTGAAACGGATTTTTTTATGGAACGCATTGAACCGTTCTAGTAGGTATTGTGTTTTTGTTATTGCGATACAAGTCACAATGTCATCAACATATCATTTGAAAAAGGCCCGCTAGGCCGAAACATGTAATGGAAAAAAATAATTGTTATAAAATAAAAACAATGGCATAACAACGCCTTTGTTTTATTCACAAGTCGACCTAAAAAACGCCAAAAAAAAAAGAAGGAAACCATATTAATATACAAGGTCACTGAAAAGAAAAATACCCTCATATATAAAGCACATGGCGATAAGTGCTACAGCAATGGATCAAATCAGAAGCATAATGCAACATTACGACATGAATCAAGATGTCCGAGAAAATATCTACCGATACATAAAAACCAGGAAGAAGCTGGCCAACCAACTCAACAGGCGCAACTTTTTGGTAAGATGTAGATCGCTACAATTATTACCTAATTTTTTGAAAATAGGAAAATTAGAAAGATTCAAATTCACATATCAAAGTTTAACAACGAAATTTAGAAAAACTATAGATTCTTGCTATTCACAAATACTAAACATCACTATCACACAAACCATTCATGATATCAAAACAATTCAGATCGAAGTCACTAATTTAAAAAATCATATTGCGCAAGCACTAATTAATACCCACTTTAAACAATTTGAAAACTTAGAAAAGGAAATATATACCGACCACTTCAACAAGAACAAAACCAAACTAATAGCAAAAATTGATCGATTAGTAAAAAAACAACATATTGCATTAAACTACAAAGTAAATAAAAATTGGATCAAAAACCTCACAAATATAGATATCCCAGATAATGTTAAATACATCCTCAGCCTCGGTCCTAAACATAGTCTTCCACAAAAAAACATCCCCATCAACGAATATATATCCAGTATAGAAGTAGGTATCCAAAATCTCTCAGCCGATACCCAAAAACGAAATTAGGAACAAAATTTGTAATATCATCACAAATTTCAAAAATAAACAAATGCACAAAAAAGAAAACATTTCCACCATATATATTAACAAATTCATAAAACAAACAAAACAATTCATCGCAGACCACCCCGACATCATCATAACTACGGCTGATAAGGCAAATAAAACAGTAGTACTACTCAAGACGGACTATAAACATAAACTTGAAAATCTCATACAGGACGAATCAACATATAGAAAAGAAAAACGCGACCCAACCGAAAAAATCCAGAAAGAAAACAATAATATCATCAGTAAATGGCACAACCAAAACTTGATAGGCCCTGCAACAAAAAAACAACTACATATATTGAATGCTCGCGCACCGGCAATATACGGGCTACCAAAAATTCACAAAATGAACACACCGTTAAGGCTTATAGTTTCAAATACGCAGTCACCAACTTACAATATGGCAAAATTCTTAGGCCACAGTATAACACAAATACTATGCGACTCCGCACAGCATGTAAAGGACTCCTGGCGTTTCCAAGAATTCATTCGCACTCAAACGATTCCACCCAACTATCACATTCTCTCACTTGATGTAGAATCTCTATATACTAACACACCCACTGATTCAGCAATAGATATAATAAATAAAGTCAAGATGGAAAGAAATCAGTAAACACACATCTTTAGATCAAACAGTATTCTTAAAAGGAGTCAAATTTTGTTTAAACAGTACATATTTCCAGTATAATGACACCTATTACACACAAATTTATGGAATTGCCATGGGTTCACCGCTTGCTTGTCCTATCGCCAATCTCGTAATGGAGTATTTAGAGACCAACATACTTGATACCTTGGATTTTAAACCGATCTTTTTCAAAAGATATGTTGATGACATTGTGACTTGTATCCCAATAACAAAAACACAATACCTACTAGAACGGTTCAATGCGTTCCATAAAAAAATCCGTTTCACAATGAAAATTGAAACAAATAAATCACTTAACTTCCTTGATATTAACATAACATATGATAGCGCTGGTAAAGTATATACCGATTGGCATAATAAAGAAACTGCATCGTTTAGGTATACACAATACAATTCAAATATACCCCTAAAATACAAAAAGAATGTAATCAACAACCTAACTGACAGAGCAATAAAACTGGCCCACCATAGATACAGACCTAAAAACATTAATAAGATAAAGTCAATCCTAAAAGAAAATAATTATCCACCCTGTCTAATAGACAAAACAGTGAAGCAAAGAATAAATAACATCTACAATTCAACCCAAAAAAACAAAAAAGCCTCAAACGTCCAAAAATTTATCGCTATTCCATATGTAAACCAACTGGCAGAAAAGATATCAAACACACTAAAACCATATGACATCGCAGTCGCATACAAGCCCATCAATACGACAAAGACACTTTTCTCGAAACTAAAGCCCTATATCGCAAAAGACAAACAGACTCACGCAATATATAAAATACAATGTAATGACCGAGGGGTTAACCACTAAAGGAAAACGTGTTCCACAGATTTCATGTGACACGGGATTTCATCGCATTTCACGTGGATTTCACCGCATTTCACGTGGATTTCACGGCGTTTTATGGGATTTCATGGGATTTTCCGAGGTATTAGGAAATTTCACAAAGATTTCGCGCGATTTCATGTCATTTCACAAAGATTTCCCGGGATTTCATGGCATTTCACATTGATTTTATAGGATTTCACGGCATTACACATTGATTTCATAAGATTTCATAGAAAGTTGTGAATTTTTTTACTTAAGTTGAAACTACATATTATATTACACTTATTTGTAAACATGTATTAATAATTAATCGAAGAAATGTGACTAAAATAAAAGTTATCAAATAAACATATAAGAAATTCTAACATTTGTTAACATGAACAACAAACATAAAACTAAAGAATAAAAATAAATATGAAGTTATTATAATATGTAAGGACTTCTAACATAAATTTTGTCATGAACATGAGGATTATTTATCAGCATTATTCTATTCTATTCAAACGATTTAACACATTTTTGTCTATTCGTAAGCCAGTGTGTGTCGCAGTCGGGTTGGTAATGGTAAATTTTTCGGTTTGAATGCTTATATAGCCATGAGTGTTTACAGGTACTGAGAAAATATGTCCGTCATCAGTCCATTTATACCAAGTGCATAAGACGCCTATGTCACTTGTCAGTCTTTCAGTTTTCACAGGAGCCCAAGCTTTCGAATATTCTCTTTCTTTTGCACTCCTTCCTTTCAAATAAGAAAATCCAAGAAGAAAACCTAGATAGGCTACATGCTGATCGTTTACAAACAAACACCATTCCCCAATAAAAATGTCTTCACATACTTACAGGCTTGTGTCTTGCTTATAGACTGCTTCTTTGAGTGGGAAGAATTATACTCGGCTTCCTTGACTCTTTGTAGGCGATCACTACTTAAACGGCCACTGTTCTTTTGCAATAACCAGCATATGGATGATTTTCTTACTACCATCTCCTTACCCATGCCGTCCCTTACTGTTGTGAATGGACTAGTTTCGTCTAGTTTAATACTGCTTTCCGTATAATCTTTAAGGACAAGTTCGTCCGTTACACAAGATAGTACAGCCAAATCTTCCAGTATTTCTTCGTTACTTGTGTGAGAACTATGGTTGTCTTCTGAATTATCGTTATCGAAACTTTGTGTAGTATCGTTTTCATCCATGGCATCACTTGTTTCAATGACAGAATCATCTTCACCTTCTAAGTCTATATATATATAATAAAACACAAGTGTATAGTTTCAAAATTATTGTAATGTTTAACACACTACATATGTTTCGCCACACTGTGGCTTCATCAGGTGGATGAAAATACAATTTCAAAATACAAATTAGCTCCTATATATATCAATACAAATTACAAAAATAATCTCATTCTAAGAGGGGGTGGACATGTTTAAATTTTAGATTTAGTAGTGGGGAGTTATTTAAATCTAGTTGATCATTCAATATTATACCTAATTTATTACATTTATTAATTTCTAAACTTTCTAACATATTAAGTTTTTTACTTTTTCCTAAAACATGTAACGTTGTAAAATTAGTATTGAATTTATGATTATGTTCTAAGCAATGATTAGAACATAATCTATTTCTTAACTTTGTACCAATGTGTATAGTATCTTGTACAAACAAAACTTCACTATTATTATCTTCATTAAACGAAGCATTGTACCACGGCCAATTAAAGTTTGACTTTTGTGACGTCCTGGATACACTTCTTGACACACCCAACTTTGCCTTTAGCTTCATACTTTTTAAAAGTCTTGGATCCCCATCTGAGGAAATGCCTAACACTTCAACCTTCCATTTGGCTAACTCAGCAATTATATAGTCCCACCTTTTCGTTACGGAAGACGCAGTAAATTTATTATCAGTTCCAAAAAGTAAAAGGCAAAATGGAGGAATATTTTCTTTTAGCGGCTGAGCCATAACAGCATAGACCAATGATGCATTATGTTGACAATTATTATTCTTAAAATGCGTTTCGATTTCTTTGCCTGATCTGGCTTGGTACGTAAAAGGTATGGGCATACCATGGCTGTCAAAGGGAAGAAGGAAGCCGACCAATTGGTTTGTAGACGTATCGTATTGAATTTTGCCTGTTATTCTTGTGGCATCTTCGGACAACCAAACTTTTAAAGGTAGATTCCTTTTCTCTATATAATCTTTTAATTCAGCACATCGTAATTTGCCTTCAGTAATTGATGGTCCGTTGTCTTTCATGTATCTGCTAATAGCTGTGGGGGAGGGGAGCGGTAAGTTTGCATGGAGAGTTTCGTATAAAAGTCGGCCTCCGAGCATAAAGATGTACAAAGAGAAAAGTTTAATTGTTTCGTCATACCTAAAACCATGTTTTCCAGTTCGTGAATGTTAATGTGCTGCATTTATTAGTACGCTTAATATTACATTGTCATTTGATTTAGTCTTTAAGGTAGTAGTGTCTATGTTAGTATTTACAGAGTCAGATAAGTCTCTCATTTGGGTTGAAATCCGGAAGTTTTTAGAAAAGTTTTTAAAACAATCTTGTAATTCCTTGTGCTTTTCTTTCAACAGTTCTATATCTTTTAAAATTCTAAAATATTGTGGTATTCTAGTTTGCCTATTACCAGAGCTACGTTTTGATGATTTGTGAAGTCTTCTAAGTTTTCTGTCTTGTCGAGTTCTTTTGTCACATCTCTTTTTTATTGTCTTATTCAAGGTTTTTATTTCTTTGTGGAAAATGTGGACTCCTTTGCTTTCCCCGGGGCAGGTGGTCCTAGTACTGCCCCAGGGACTAATTCCCCCGAATCCCTTGTTTCCTCGTTTGACACTACACTTACATCTGACCTAACTTCTGCAAATGCTTGCAGGAAACCTTCAGCTGTTCTTTGCTCGATCCTTTCTGAATATTCTTCTTCTTCTTCTTCGCTACTGGATATGAGGATTCGAGAAACATTTTTCAAACATATTCTTTTTTTAAGTGAAATTATTTGGTCTTCGTCCTGGCTTTTGTCATACTCGTCATCTTCTTGAAATTTTTCCTTTTCGTAAATCTCCTCCTCTAGCATTTCATTAATAACAGATTCAAAAGGTGTGGCAGTAGCTTTGCTCGAAGATGCTTTATTGAAAAAATTACGGATGTTTTTTTGTGACTGGTTCTTCGTTTCGTCACTTAATTTTTGTAAATTTCGTTTTTTATGTGCTCGTACGTGTCTTTCGAAATTTGATTTTATCCATCTTTTTTTCCCCTGACTGGGATTGCCATATCCCACTTTGAAGGCTTTGATTTTATCAGTGCATAACGGACAGTTAACTACTGCAGAGTAGACAAACGAATCATCTTCATTTTCTTCTACTTTAACTTGGACCATAGAAGATGTAAAATTTGGAATAACCTGTTAAAATACAAATATTTAAGTACCCGAATTAAAATAACAGATTAATTAAAAAGTATATTACCTACCTCAGTTAAATCTATTTGCTTTTTCATCCAGGTTTTTATTGATGTGTATAATTGACTAGTTTCATGGTTTAGATCTAATCCAGAATCTGGATCTGTTGCTAGTGTTGATGAAGTTCGTGGTAAAGAGGTTGTAGACTGTTTCAAGTCAGGATTTTTCATTACTTGCTTGGGATTGCTTAAACGTTTATGAAAATTTTTTATTCCACATTTGGTATTCGTGGCGTAATCAAAATAACGACTAAAATAACTACGTTATGTCATTTTCGGGAATTTTTAAAGCTATATATTTTTGAATTTCTCTGATAATTTCTTTGTGTCCGTTAACTATTTTTAATTTGTCCTTGTGAATGTAGTATTTATCATAATAGTTTTTCAGATCTTCATATTCTTCAATAAACAAACGCATTTCTTCTTTTGCAAACTTTTCGAATTCTTCAATAGTTTCTTCCCTTACATTTTTGAAAGCAATTGCGGAGTCATAACCACATAATTTTATTATATTTTTTTAAATATAAGGGAACGTTAATTCCTAAATCATTTTCAATTGCGCACCAAAATATATTTTCTTTGGGGTTTTGGTTGGCTTTTGGTATTCCGTCTTCATCTTCTACTTCTCTATTTGATTTTTCAGCGAGCGCTTCATTTGGATTCTCGCGAGGATTCTCGGAGTTGCTTGATGCCATGAGTCCCTGACTATCGGCAGGATATCTAAGGACGAAAATACATACACTTTACATATTTATATACCGGGTGATTCACTAATAGTGTCTGATTTAGCGTCTGTATTCCAGCAACACAAATTACTCTCCCATATAATACCGCGCGATCATTTAAATTCTAAATTAGAGCAGGCTGTGAAATTTAAATTAAGTTGGTATATAAGTACTAATTTACAATTTGAATTGTCAAAGTGACGTTTCAAAATGTTAATTAATAAATAATTGACATTCTGGACAACCTAATAAAAAAAATACCGCCTGCTATAATTTAGAATTTAATGATCGCGTGGTACCTGTGACAAAGTAATTTGTGTTGCATAAAAAACGGCGCTAAAGCAGACACATTCGTGAATCAGCCCGTACCTAAAGAGTTCCCAGAACTACCGCCGCACCAGTAAAGGGGTTATTCCTGACCGTATACAGAATCGCAGTCTGCAGGAAAAAACGTCCTGACTTCAAGAGTAAAGTAGTTAGAGGGGTTTGAAGCAAGCCAGTTTCTTACTAAATATGGCAGTGGCTATGTTACGGATCGGTTTACTTTTCAGTCAACAACGAACGAATTTGTCCATTGGTAGGCTTACCATACGTCCCGGTTTGACCTTGACTATACCGGTTTGAGCAGGGTGTCCTGTCCGGTTTTTGAGATATCCCGGTAACACTTGAGTCAGCCTGTTCCTGACTGGAATTATTTTACAGCATAAATAGTAAATTGGAGAAAATCTTACTTATCTTAGCAACGACAGTTCGTTGCTAGGATACTATGCTTTGTTGCTAAGGTAGACGCATTCATTTGTCTGATTTTTCTCCAAAAGAAGTACTTTTGTTCGTTTTTGTTTTGAGCAGAATTTATTATTGGTTTTTAACTTTAATGTCAGTAGTTTTTTTCTGCACAAATTAGGTATTATGTTTGTATTTGCAAGTTGGATTTGCGTCGGTGCAACTTTGCGCCACTGATTTTTGTACTCCCTTTTTTGTAATTTTTCATCCATTTTCAAAACCAAGTCTACTGCAGACACGTAAGAACAGCACAATCTTGTTAATTTTGCCACAAAACGTCACAAACTTTTGCTATAGTCACTTGTAATACGAATATGAAAATCACTGACGCAAAGTTGCAGCGCCGCAAATCTAACTTGAAATCAGCCCCTTAGTTTGTTTGTTCAGGAATAAGAATAATAATGAGACGTTGATTTTTTCTTGATTTTGATCCTGTCTTTGTGCCAAGAACAATTTTTCTTGCAGATTCCAATTCTGTATACGGTCAGCGAAAATCTCGAAGGTACTTAATATTAGTAATTTCTAGGTTAGGTATCTACTTACCAATAAAATATGCACTCAACGAAAAAATCTCTTAAACAATACACTTAGCAACGAGTGTTACAAGATCTTTACACCCTCACTACATATGCACATCAACGCGGTCGCAAAAAATTCTGGGTTATTGAAACTCGCCTGAAATTGCCGGATGGATGCCGCCCAACATGTGATCCCACTCGAAATTCGAGCGTGAGTTCGAGCGATGTCGGGGAAGTACCGGACTGCTTCCTTTTTACAAAAATCAATCTCTTTATCGTTAGAAGCTTAATTTACTTAAGAACATTTTATGCAACGTGTTAACAAAAACTGTCATTTTAATTAATTCGCATTTTATTCGGATTTCATGAGATTTCATACTGGATTTTATGAGATTTCATGAGATTTTATTGAGATTTCATGGGATTTTATTCAGATTTCACGAGATTTCATGGGATTTCATAAGATTTCATGAGATTTGATGGGATGTCATGAGATTTCAAATCATTTCACTGGATTGCAGGAGGATTTCAAGATGATTTCAACATGAATGTTCCACGGATTTCCTGAGTGGTTAACCCCTCGGTAATGACTGCAGTGGCAACTATATAGGACAATCGAAACAATACTTATACAAACGAATGCAGGCCCACAAATACTCAAAAACAGACAAAACGGCATTGGCAACACACGTAACGGAAAAAAAACACACCTTTGATTTTAAAAATATCAAAATTCTTGACATAGAGAATAATACCAAAAAAAGAGAAATTAAAGAGATGATCTATATTAAGCAAAGTGCAAACTGTATTAACAATAGAAATGACATAAAGAATTTGAACTCAATCTATTACAATATCATTAAAAAGTAGCGATCTGCATCTTAACAAATATCATTTAGTTATAAATGACGACCCCCCCCCATTCCAGTGTTTCTTTCTTTTTAAACTGAGGGGAAAAAAAAATTTTTACTCTGAGACAATCTATAATTTTTCTAATTAAATATACCGTTTGACTGAAATAAAAGTAGATATAGGGAAACACAAACACGCACACATGTGTATGCAAACATGAAATGGAGGGGTACGATAGTAGGGGAGTACAGATGAGTTCATATCTCCCCACACCAACACATATACATAGGTACATGTTTATGTGTGTGTATTTGAAGATGCATATTAACTTTTAACTACGACAATCTGTATACAACCGGAATATGCTCAATTCCTGACACCATGTATGTGTATTCATCAAATAGAGATAGATAAACTGCAATATGCACAAACACCAAAAATAAATAGTTCTTCTTACTTGAAGAAAAATCAATAAGCAAACAACAAATAAAAAATTATAAAATATTTAACGTCCTACGACATATACACACGTACTGCTCGCAATCTGACATCGAAATAAGCGGCAATATTTAACGTTTGGTTAGGTACATGAAACAGAAAGTAACATGTCTGTTTTAGATACTAAATACAGCTTTACTTCGAAACACATTGTCAGGTAATTACGTATATTTTTTTAAGAAAAAAGCATTTGTATTGTTTTTTGTCACTCTAAATTTTAATCTTATATACTGTTTTTATACATTTTAGATATATTTTAAATTGTTATATTGTTTTTATCACTGTAAACTTAAATTTTACACATTGTTTTTCGTTATTATCTAACACAACCATTAATAAATGTTAATTATGTATTCTAGAACAACATTTGAAAAAGGCCCGCTAGGCCGAAACATGTAATGGAAAAAAATAATTGTTACAAAATAAAAACAATGGCATAACAACGCCTTTGTTTTATTCACAAGTCGACCTAAAAAACGCCAAAAAAAAAAGAAGGAAACCATATTAATATACAAGGTCACTGAAAGGAAAAATACCCTCATATATTTATATATATATATATATATATATATATTGATTTTTGTTTCTTGGCCGTATATTATATTTAATATTCAAAAGAAATACTGTATAATTTCTTTTGAATATTAAATATAAATATTTAATTACTAATCGTAATAAAACAAAACTCTTTTAACGTTTCGACTTTTTATTAAGTCTTTCTCAAAATATTAAAAATGTTTACACAGAAAATACAAACATACTGATGTTAAAACCACAACTGCAATAAATAAGGACAAAACAATAACTACAGAACATTAATAAAATTTATTTTATTTATTATAATAATGAAAAAAACGTGGACTTACCAAAGTCATTTTCCAGTGAATATCATTTTTGAAAAGGTATTTGATGTATGCTTTTTTTACATATTATTGTAGTTTTTTACATAGGTGTTGGAAAGCAAAAAAACTTTTATTCCTTTTCATAATTGAATTAATTTTCAAAATTGTAATCGGTTATTAAATGACCATGTGTGTTTGGTGCTTGCTAAATGTATTGAAATGTTGCTTCTAAGTGTATGTCTGTTTATTTCGCTTAAATTTTTTTGAAATTTTTTACTTTATGAATATAAAAATAGTTATTTTCAACGGAGATAAGGAAAGGATATTTTGCATTTACAATGTGTTTCAAAAATATATGACTATTGTATAAGGGGGTAATAAAATTTCGAAAGACCATCGATCTCACTTCTATCATTAACTGCATTACTATGTTTAACTATGTGGATCATCTCAAGGACATTCCTTGCCTTTGTATTAGTATGTTTTGTTAAAATTGAAATCATGGTTTGAGTTTGTTTGGTGCTTTTTTAAAGCCGTGTAGTTTTTGGCATATTTATGTCCTTTTATCCTTTCTTCTAGTAATTGAAGGGGTTAGAGCAAAAGGGTATAAGTGACATTTTCAACTATTTTGATATAAGTACCGAAAGTAACACTGATGAATGTGTTCTTTCACTGCAAAATAGATATAAGTGTATTTAGTGACTACTAGCCCCATCTATGAATAAGGGAATAACTCTACTTAACAAACGTCAAACATTTGTTGGTGCACTACAGGTATAAAAGCACTTGTACCGATTTTGCACTCAACAATTTTCAGTGGGTAATAATCGCCAAGGCAGTTGTCTCACACTCACTGTATTATCCTTTGGTATTTGTGTCGTTGTAAGTTGTTTTATCTGTATTTTTGGATGAGTTTTTTTGTTGGTGTTGTGTGTTGAAATTTTGAGACATTTTTAGTTTTATTGAAAATAGTCAGCAATAAAGGTAAGACTAAAAATAAAAACCGCTATTTTTTGAGGTTAATGTTTTGTTTTTTCATAGACCACGATTCTGAATCAGATCCTTACGATACGGATGAAGATAACGAGTATGAACCAGGGGACGATTCATCAGATTCGTCGAAAAATTCACATCAATCAGAACCCAATGAAGAGCACGAAATTCAACACGTTACGCCGAAAAGAACAAGAAAACGAAGACAGAATGTTAGTAAATGGAAAAGAAATGAAAAGAAGAAATTAAGAACAGAAGGAAAAGCGTACGTAGGTCACAGGGGCATAGTGCATGCAAGTAAGCAGTTAATTGCTTTTAATCATTCGTGCAGATACAAATGTAACGAGAAGATTTCTGAAGCAGATAGACAAACATTATTTGACAAATTTTATAAACTACCTAGTTACGATTTACAGACAGCTTACTTATCGTCGTGTATTAAAAAAGTGGATGTTTGTAGAAGGAAGCAGGGATCTCGAAATAGCCGAAAATTTGCCACAGAAATAATATTAATGAACAAGCGTGTATGTAAGCCTTTTTTCTTAAAACGTTTGACATTACTAATAGATGCCTTACTACTGTGTGTGTAAAAACTGATATATTCGGTATATGCGAGACTGATAAACGCGGAAAAATACCGAGTAAAAATAAAATTGACGAAAATACTAGAAATTCTGTAATTTCTCATATAAAGATGTTTCCAAAGTATATAAGTCACTATTCTCGAAAAGACAATAGCAACACGAAATACTTATCCCCAGAACTGAATGTAACAAAAATGTATTCCTTGTATAAAGAATACTGTAATGAAAACAATCAACCTATCGTCAAACTGTCTTATTATCGCAACATTTTTAACACTGAGTTTAATCTACGATTTCACAAATCCCATAGCGACACTTGCTCGAAGTGTGATAACTTAAATAATATTGTAAAAAACTCACATAATCAAGTGAGTGTGGAGGCTGCTAAAGTGTCTTTGGAACTACATCAAAGAAAAGCGCAAAAAGCATGTGACTTGAAAAAATTGGGTATAGAAAGCAACAGACAGTCTGCGGACACTATGGTCATATGTTTTGACCTGCAGCAAACACTACCTACACCGCTGCTGACTACATCAAAAGTTTTTTATTTGAGACAGCTTTGGACCTATAATTTTGGTATACATAATTTAGTTACTGGGGAGGCTCATATGTACACATGGGATGAGACTGTATCTGGTAGGGGATCACAGGAGATAGGCTCCTGTCTGCTGCATTTTTTCAAGTCGTTGCCATCGAGTGTCACTAAAATTATTGCATATAGTGACTCATGTGGGGGGGCAGAATAAAAATAAAAATATTTGCAAACTATTTATGTTTTTAGTAAAAGCCACTAACTTAGAAGAAATTCAACACAAATTTCTCGAGCCTGGTCACACATACATGGAGTGTGATAGGGATTTTGCAAAGATTGAAAAGTGCAAAAAAAAAGAATCCCCAAGTTTATATTCCTAAACATTGGAGAGAAGTGATTGCTGCTTCATGCAAAAAATTTACAGTGCATGATATGACCAAAGAAATGTTCTACTCATTTGAAAAATTAAATAACTTGGTCCAAGATCCCAGAAAAGATACAGAAGGAAGAGCTATTAAATTTAGAGAAATAGCCCTATTTCGATATGGGAAAGACTTAGAATCATTTTCTTTTCAATTTAAACCAGTCTTGGATGACTTCTATCAATTTCAGCAATGTATATGTGGATCACACTCCACTGGACGCCCATCTTTTTCGCTTAATAAGACATTCACACAGCTTCGTACAGATTCCGTCTCAATTAAACTGGAGAAATGGAAAAATCTACAGACCCTTTTAGATTATGTGCCTCCAGTGTTCCATTCATTTTACAAAGACATGAACCATGAAGATGCCAAAAAGAAAGGAAAAAAATGAGGTGTGGCCACCACACGACTTTCTTATACGTATGAGCGTTTCAAATAAAAGAATTTTAAGAATTTTTTTATACAAAAATTATTCAAAATCCTATTCTAAGTACTTCTATTCTCTTAATAAATCTCTATAGAATGCATATTTTGCAAGATATTATCAAAAAAGTGCTACTCGCTAAGAGTAAAAGTGCTACTTCCGGTCCGAATTTTGAAATTTCATATATACAAAAAATATTGCAAATTCAGTTCTAAATACTTTTGTACTCTTGATAAATATATATAGAATGCATAACTTACGACATATTTGCAAAAAATCGTTATCCGATAAGAGTAAAAGTGGTACTTCCGGTCTGAATTTTGAAATTTCTTTTATACAAAAGATATTGAGAATTATGTTTTAAATACTTTTATACCCGTAACGTACTTGTCTAAAAAGCATGACTTGCGAAATATTCGCAAAAAACTGATTTTCGATAAGAGTAAAAGACCTACTTCCGGTAGGAATTTCGAAAAACTTTTTAAATAAAATTATTTTCAATTTCAATTTTAAGTATATATGAATTCTTTATAAATTTGTTTAAACTTAATAGTTGACGAAATATTGTCAAAATTCGATTTTTTTGCTGAAGTAAACTGCTACTTCCGGTCTACCAATTTTACTGAAAAACTAATCAGATCTCAAGAGGGAGATTATACACGTAAATACAAAATTTGGAATTGATATCTACAGCGGTTTGACCGCTATCGTGGTCACACACACACACAGAGACACACAGACACACACACAGAGAGACACACAGACATTTTTTAAAAACCACTTTTTTGGTATCAGGGGACTTCAAAACGTGGACATCTGCAAAAATCTCGAGGTCGAAAATTTTCATCATCACAATACTTCCTTATACTACGTATAAGAAAGTAAAAAACAACATTGCAACCTGGACCCAGCACAGCTCCAGTTCCAGAAGATCAACCTCTTGACGAATCCGACGCCGAAATCGATGACGATGACAACGTAACATCTGATTATGAACCTTAATTTTTGGCAAGAAGTTGCCTATTGGCTGGGGTTTTTGTTATATTTTATTCTTTTATTATTTTACCTCATATTATTATTACCTTATGGTAATACGTTTTTTGTAGTTTCATGTGTTTTAATAAAATAGTAAGTTTTTATTATTTGACTCAATTAAACGAAATAATTAATTATGTTTATGTAAAAACGGTATAACTACATAAAATTCAGTTTTTTTACTTAAACGTAAATTTTTAGATTATAATAACTTTACTAATAAAATTATGTGTTTAATTATATTTGGATTAGTTATTCTAAAATCTTGTGTCGGTTTTCCAGAATTTTGAAAAAGCAATAAACTTTGGAGGTAAATATCTCAAAACTCATTGGGGTGGATTTGTACCCTTTTTGCTCTAACCCCTTCAATTGTTTAGTTTGACCAATATAAATTTTGTCACATGTCTTAGAAGGGATGCTATACACTACGTGTGACTGTTTTAGGGGTGGAGTTGTATCTTTAAATTTAGTATATAAAAATTTTATGCTACTATTATTTTGGTGACCTATTTTGAAATTGTAGGGTTCTACTATTTGGCTGAGTTTTTCTGATAAATGTTTGACATATGGTACAGGAATGTAAGTAGGTTCTACAAATTGTTTATTTATATTTTTTGTGATTCTTGTCTCTTTATTATAAAATTTATGTAAAGTTTGTTTAATGATTTTTTCTATGAACTTATCTGGGTAATTATTATTGTTTAATATTTTCTTAATTTTGTTTATCACAACTGGCCGATATTTTGGGCTGGTAAGGTAAATGGCTCTATCGGCTAAGGCTTTAACTACGTTCCTTTTTTGTGATAGAGGTTGTATGGAATTGTAGTTTAAATATCTTCCAGATGCGATGGGTTTCATGTACCATATAGTTTGAATATTGTTATTCTGCTTTATTAATGTCATATCTAAGAAATTTATGGAATTATTTTTATCTATTTCAATTGTGAAACATAAATGTTTATGGAAAAGATTAAATTGAGTTTGAAAATACTGTATTTTGTTTTCTGGGATCAATGCTATGCAGTCGTCTACGTATCTTTTATATAATGTAGGTTTAAAATCTAAGTTTTTTATTGTGTGTTCTTCAATGTGTTCTAATACAAGTTGGGCAATGACACTTGATATGGGTGCTCCCATAGCTAAACCTTCTACCTGTTTGTAGAACTTGTTGTTATACTGAAAATATGTATTTGTTAAAGTTATTTCTATTGCTTCTAAAAAATCTCCAATAGGTATTTGTGTAAAATCTTTAATTAAGTTCCACTTTTTTTTGATAACGTCTTTAGCCAAATTAAGTGGTATATTTGAGTACATGGATTCTACGTCTAATGATATTAATTTGTGATCTGTATCAACATAAATGAAAAAGATAAAAACCAACTACGTTCAAAAATTTGTAACACCATATCCAAAAAAACGCAGACACAAATAGATCACCTGCTGGTCAATAAAAGAAAACAATCGTCGATTACAGATGTTAGAACGTATAGAGGAGCATGCGCAGATTCAGATCATTTTATGGTGACAACGACAATCAAATTGAAAATAAAGAAGTTATAAAAGCTAGCAGAAATGGAAGAGCACCGGGAAAGGATGGAATAAATAACGAACTATTAAAATATGGAGGAGAACGATTACAGGAACATATATACGAATTGATACTGAAAATATGGAATGAAGAAAAGATGCCGAACGAATGGAAATTAGGACAAATAGTGACATTGCATAAGAGAGGAGACCAACAAGAATGTAAAAACTACAGAGGGATAACACTATTAAATACGACATACAAAATACTATCATCAATAATACAAAGAAGGATAGCCGACATAATGAGAAGTATTATGGGACAGTACCAGTGTGGATTTGTGAGAGGAAAATCAACAACAAATGCAGTGCATAATGTAAAACAAATAATGGAAAGAGCATATGAACACAATATGAAACTGGAGTTGTTATTTGTGGACTTCCAGCAAGCATTTGACAATATCAGAAGGAGAAAACTTATAACCGCAATGAAGGAACTACAAGTACCAGCGAAGCTAAGAAGACTTGTAGTAATGACTCTGGAAGCGACAAGGGCTAGTGTGAAAACATCCAAAGGAGAAACGAGAGAGTTCCAGATAAATAGAGGAGTCCGGCAAGGCGACGCTTTGTCAGCAACCTTGTTCAATCTGGCATTGGAGTATGTAATAAGAAAAATAAACAGCCAACACCGTTGCAGTTAGCGCAGGTCGCTAGAGTATTTCGTGGCTTGGTGCAATCTTGTGATGGGTGATTTTTGCCGCATTTTACGCGGCCCTTCCTGATACCGTCGTCCGTTGAGGTGGTTCCATTTTATTTATATCGTCCAGGCTGCCGCTCCTGCCTATCTTCGTGCCTCTTCTTATTGGCATCTCAGAGGCGGTGATGAGTTCGCGAACACTCACAATTGTTCGATGTCCCACGATGACTGGGCGCCACTATTGTTACCACTGATGTTCCAGTTTTTGCGTTGCCCGGCGTAGACTCGTTGGATGGTGGTGGTGGTATCAAATAAAAACAAGAACAAACTCACACGAAGACTATATATATATATATTATAAAGCTCAAAAAACAATAACACACATAAACAATATCAAAACAGATATACATTTACTATATTATATGTAACTTACAGCGTCCATAATCACTGGGGCGGCGGGAGGTAGTGTCCACTTTCACTGGGGGCTAGATCGGGTTACACGCACTGATGAAGCACTCGGAGGCTCGGGCCTCTAACGGTTAGTACTAGGTGCGTTGGGGGCGGCCTGAAGGCCTTGCTCCTGGTGAGACCTGATGGCGTTGAATGCGGGGCCGCTATGGCCGTGTATGTTTCGTTGGGCCTGCATTGGCCTGAATGCGGGGCCGCTATAGCCGGGTGTTTCGTTGGGCCTCTATTGGCCTGAATGCGGAGCTGCTATGGCCGTGTATGTTTCGTTGGGCCTGTATTGGCCTGAATGCGGGGCCGCTATGGCCGTGTGATTGGTTGGGCCTGTATTGGCCTGAATGCGGGGCCGCTATGGCCGTGTATGTTTCGTTGGGCCTGTATTGGCCTGAATGCGGAGCCGCTATGGCCGTGTATGTTTCGTTGGGCCTGTATTGCGCGTATGCCTCGTTGGGGATGTAGTGGTCTGAAGTACTGATGAGCCTATGCGGCTTGTAGTAGAGTTCTTCTTGCTGGTGGTTTGTTTTTGAAGTTCTTGTAGAGGATGTTGATCAGATGAACGAAGAAGATGATCTGCCCTTTTGCCGCGTTTATGTCACATATTTATACCCGCGCGATTTCTATTTTTAGCACTTGACGGAAGGCTTAGCCAATCGCACACTCGCGGGGTTCACACTCACGGACAGCACGGATCTGGAGGGCGTGTCGAGCAACGTCACAGCGACATCTAACACCCAAAAGAAAAAAAAGCGATGGCTTCTGACGGCATGTTCTGCTATACAGAGGCCTGTATGTTAATAGTGTATCTCGTGCAATAGAGCCTTTTGGGTGTTAGATGTCGCTGTAATACTCTCACTGCTTTAACACGCAAAAATGACATAAGCAGCTTTTTAAGTCTTGAAGCCATTGTCGACAGTCTCCACGCCCACTGACTAGACCTCAAAGGTGGAAACATCGGTGCGTGTGCCTTCGATTGTCGGCAATGGCACTTGATGTATGTGTGTATCTCAAACACATGCATATATGATGCATATACGTTTTATGTATAAATATATATATGTAAGTCACAGTATTTATTTGCTGCTTGATGTTAGTTTTAACATCCATGTGTTTACACTATTCATTTTCGTTTTGATAGATGACGCCACATAAGGCTCTATTACTCGAGATACACTATTAACATACAGGCCTCTGTATAGCAGAACATGCCGTCAGAAGCCATCGCTTTTTTCTGTGTCATCTTTTGGGTGTTGGATGTCGCTGTGATACTCTCACTGCATTTAACACGCAAAAATGACATAAGCAGCTTTTTAAGTCTTGAAGCCATTGTCGACAGTCTCCACGCCCACTGACGAGATCTCAAAGGTCGAAACATCGGTGTCTGTGCGTTCGATTGTCGGCAATGGCTCTTAATGTATGTGTGTATTACTCCAAAAGTCCTGTGTACATGCCTCTCAACAGCAAATCCAATATCACGTCGTTCTCCACGCCGACGTCTTACCCTTCTACGGTCATCGTGCATACCTAGACAGAATCGCGATTCGTCGCTGAAGACGACATTATGCAATTCTGCCTCCCAATGCTGCCGTTCTCTGCACCAATTCAAACCTTGACGACAGTGGTCCGCAGTCAAAAGACGAACTAATGGTGATGGTATGAAAAAAATCCAAAGGCTCGAATGCGGCGATATAGTGTACGCATAGTAACAGGTCTACTTTCTTCTCCAAACCATTGGTCAGCGATTTGACGGGTACTAGTAAAACGGTTTCCTAAAGCTAGTTGTCTGAAGCGCCTATCCTGACGCTCTGTGATACGCGTCGGTTGATCACGGTCTCGATAGGATAAACTAACATTTCGATAGGCAACAATTCTACCCCTGTCAAAGCCACTAACATGGTGATAATTTTGATGTCTTTGAACTCGAGGCATTATGTTTCGCTTAACACTAGTAGACGGAGGCGCAATAAATAAAAATGTATGTACTAGACAGCTCGCAGAAACAGGTTTCTTAAAAAAATATAAGAAATAAAATTCTTTTATCGCAAAAAATTACAGAGATAAACAGTTCACATTGTTACCAGAGCATGCTTTAAATATAGTCATTCTGATAGTAAAAAATAAAGTTGAACAAATTATTCCTTCTTGATGTCACACTTCTAAAGTCACTGTGTATATATTGAAATTTGGATATTGGAGAATATGGCAAAATTTCACTAGTCCTTAGGAATAATTTATGTAATTCCACGTAATCTGTATTTTTTATAATAAGCGAGATTCCCATGCTAGAAATGTTATCTGGGACACATAGTATAAATAAACTATAGAGATGCATATACCTCCTTATATAAATATAAGATTAAGTGCACATTTTATACTTTAGTAAAATGTGATTTATTGGTTACCTATCTAGGGAGAAATCCTTTATTATTAGAAGTTATCAAAACATATAATTCCTGAAATTTTCGCAAAAATACCTTCAGTAAATTCCAAAACCGAATATCTGTATTGTATCTCCCTTGACATCGGCATCTAATCCACGTCAGGTACCTTATAGTATTACCCATTCATTGGAGTTTAAAATTTCCTGGGTTCGGTTCCAACGGCGTCCTGGAATTTCGTAATACATACATATACGTATGTAGGTATATATATACTGCTCCCCTAAAGTAAGGAAAATATCTGGTCACCGGTTGTTTTCTTGGTCTAATATGACAAAGAAATACTTTCTGTCGAGTTAATGTTTTTCGATGACTAATTTTCTCTATAATTTAAAAATTGTTAAAGACTAAAATTATTTACATCCTTAGTAATTGCTTAAGTAGTTGAAAGAGCATTAAAATATTCTTTGAAATAAGGAAATGAAGATTAATGGATCTACATAAGTGAATTATACAAAAAATAACCCTCAGCGAGAGTTAAAACCAAAGTTTAGAATTGATAAAAAAATATGTATAATAAGAGAATACAGTTAATAATAGTGCTAATAATAATTGTTAATGTAAATGGGCTACTTGCTCAGACCTTACTCAAAAATGTAATAACCTGTAGTCGAATAATTGCAAGTAGAGTAACTTTCCACACAGAAAAAATTTTCTAGCTCCGCATACTGATGACAATTCATAGTTTCCCAATGCAAGTAAAACAGAAAAAAATAGTATGCAATTCTACTGATATGGTTCGCACATTGAACACTTAATGGACAAAGGAACATGGTATTAAAAAAATGCTGATGTTCATGGTGAGTCACAATATGACAAAGTCAAGTTACTCTTTAATGCTTAATATAATTAAAAATTTGTGTACTGTAGTAGAAAGGATTGTCATTGCTCCGCAATTTAAAAATATACACGCGTATACAGACTGATCCATAATTCACAAAAAAGATGTATTTTTTAAATTGAATATCCTATATATAAGCTCAAATTTGGATTTCGCGTTAAAATAGAAATATTTTTTATTAAAAGTGATTATTCGTTAAAGTTAATGGCTTTCGAGTTATGATTAGAATTAAAAAAATGACTTTTACTTTTTAATGACCTCTAATTTAAGAGTGCCATTACAGAACACAAAATAATTTGGTATGACATACACACAAGGTGTGACAAGTGATACTTATATGCAGAACCTCATCTAATTTATACTGGGTGTTGCATAATAAAGAAACTTAAAATAAAAAAAATATTTATTTCATATTGAACGCGCAATATTTTTTACAGAATAATATTACGTTCTTCAAGAGCTGCATTTTCTGTTAAGAATGTCCTATACCTATGTTACATATTTTAGAAGGCAGTTAAATTTATTTTAAAATCTTGTCAATGGCCAAGTAGAATCACGGTAGCCATGGAAAAATATAGTAACCATGAAATCACATTCCTAAGAAATATTGTGCTTCTGTAAAATAGTAACGTAGCCCTATTGGTATTATTGTTTTCTCTTTGTTATTTGTGTTATTTTGATCAGTTTTGGCTTTTCATTGTTACATAATATTTATAGTTTATCCAAATCATAATGAACTTTCTAAATGGAGCAGTCAATTGATCTGGTCCCAATCTTGGGTGAAACGCAGAAAAATTCTTTACTCGCTTTTAATGATGCGTTTGGCAAATAGAGGTCATTTATTAACTTTTGAAAAACTTAAACGTATGACGCTAATTGTAGAGTATGATATGAAGACTCTTCTTCATCTCACTCAAAATTGGCAACTAGTAGTAGACAACTATATAAATGTTACTGCAGAAACATCTCAGTCCCCGATAGATCGCTCATTATAATCTTCATTGATATCGCATAGAATTGTATGAGGGATTAAAACCGAATTTGTTTTTGCAATACAATTACTAGGTAATTCTGTGGTATTATAACGTCCTATCCCGGATAATATGGTTTCTGTTCAACAAGCGCGATACCATAACAATGTTCATCAATTTTTAAACATTGCTTTCTCTGAGAGATGGATCGGCCGAAGTGTTCTTATAGAATGACTGCCGAAATCATGTGATCTTAGCCTGTTGAATTTTTTCTATGGGGGGGGGGATATATCAAAAACAAGGTTTATGAGGAAGAACCAACAACAGGGGAGAATATGAAAACAAGAATAAGAACTGTTTACCGAAAAATATTAACCAAAACTCTCCATCGGGCCTAACAATAGATTTTACAAAGAATTGGTCTATATTCGCAAGTAGAGGATCGTATTTTAAAATTACTTAATTTAATTTTGTTAAATTTAGTATTTTACATGTTTTTACAACTTTAAACGGAATGTAATGCTGTTGATTTAGTATTTCCTTGATTATCACAGAAATATGATGTAAACTACAATTAAGAAAAAAAGTACTAGTCTCAGGTGTACTAAATATGATTAAGATAAATAAAATATTTCAGAAAAACAAGGCACAAGAAACAACAACAACGGCAATAGTAATAAATAGCAGAAGTCAATAACACGACAATTTTTTTTATTTTTTACAAGTTTGACAGAGTTCAACGTTTTTGCACCAACATTTTTCAACAGCGTATATATATTTTTCCATGGCTGCGGTGATTTTTACTTCACGGATAAGAGTGTCTTGATGGGCTTAATATGATGATGTAAAAAATATTGGGAGTTCTATTTAAAACAAATAAGATTTTTGTGTTTAAAATGTCTTTATTATCAACACCTTCATGAACAACCAGTATAAATTAGAACAGATCTGCGTATCAATTAGCACACCTTGTGTGTATGCCATACCAAATTACTTTGTATTGTGTCATGACACTCTTAAATTATAAAAAATAAATAAAAAAAACAAAAATTATTAACTTCAACGAATACTTACATCTAATAGAAAAATATTTCTATATTGACGCCTAATCCAAATTTACACTTATATTTGGTGCCCAATTTAAAAAAAATACATCTTCTTTGTGCCAATAATTTATAGATCAGCCTTATTAAGTGTATATACTTTTAAATTGTGAAGCAATGACAACTCTGTCAACTGCAGTACGCAAATTTTTAATTATATTAGGCATTAGAGAGTCACACACTCGTCCTGTGTATATGCAAAACTGATGGAAACCATGAAACATACTATTACACAGAAACTAAAACAAGCGAAAAATTACTCTAAATACCAACTAAATCTGAACGTAAAAGCAGACTTCATCATTTTTTCATTTCTTTGACTGGTTAAAGGTTTTAACAATTGAAGACCTTGGAGGAACAAGGGGATATACCACAACATGTGAGAAATCTATTTAAATGATTTATTATTTATTATTCAGTTATTATTATTTCAACATTTTCTCTAATTTTTTCGATAACATATGCAATTCTTAATATTTTTCTGTTTTCATTTACCTTTTGGTGTAAAAACACAATTTCCGCATTTGAATGAATATTTGAAACTCAAATATCTCAGAACTAGTATTTGTTGGTATATCCCCTTGTTTTCCCAAGGTTTACAATTACGTTATCAGCAAATTTACGAGAAGAACCACCACTAATTTTCGCCAAAATCCTGTATCAATAATTTGCAATTCCATTCTCATATAGATCAACCCTGCATATATTTACATGCTTATTATAGTCAGATTCTCTTTCCACAAACAACACAAAATCATTATTTTGTGTTGTTTGTGGAAAGAGAACCATCAATATTTAGTAAGTTATAATTAGTATTTATTGTTTAGGAAGTAATAAAACAAGTATTTCTTCATTTTTAAAAGCATGTATGTGCGTTTCGAATTTTTAATATAAAAATTGTCCCATATTAAGTTTTAAATAGTTATATCTTCTTAATGATGATAATGATGCAAATAGAGTTTAATAAACATATTTTCTATTAATTACTGTAACACTTAATTTGATAATGAAAATATAATGAATAATTAAAATATAAATAAACATTCAATTACTGGTATGATAAGAAAAAGTATAATTTTTGTAGGTGTGTCCTACTAAATCCATTTCAATTATTTTGACAGTTTGAAATAGAAATAGTATTTCAAATATAAAGCACACATATTTCATAATTATTATACTTATAATAATTAAGCATATTTTATAGAAAATTCGGCGATTGTATCGACTACTTCGTTTTGTCAGAAAGTTCTACCGCGATACGTTTTTGTGAAAAACCTCGCGAGATAGAGACGGCTAGGTATTGGTGATCTCAGCGTATACACATTTTTTTACGTATGCAGAGTTGAACATGAGGTGGACGTGTTCGGAGCTGGACGTTGCCTTTCGGAAGCCAACGCCTCATCGTAAGAACTCCAATTACACTGTTCACCTTAGATCACATTTAAATCGCGCTGATTTGGAACAAAAAATTCAATTGTGGCAGCTATATCTGCGGGTTAATTGTCTGAAGCATAATTGTCTTTAACATTTTTTTCTTCGTTCGTAAGATCGTCAACTACTGGCCGGATGTACACAGCGACAACAATATCTATGATGGAAGAATTTATTAAAGATATTTAATGGAATCAGAAATACAATCACTGACATGAAATAAAAAATATATATTATTTTTTTTATGAGCATCGTTTACTCCAGCTTCTCAACAATCGTTTTCATTCTAGCTTCCAATTTATTTTAAGTTAAAGTCTTTCAAGAAGACATTGTTCAACACTATAATAATCACTTTGGACAACTGTATAAATCGTTTTCTATCCACAACTATAAATCTTTCCTCCTTATGGGTTCCATTTATACTTAAAATGTATAAAACGTTTTTAATATTTATATCGTCCTTTCCGTGCTAAAGCCACGAATGTGCAAATTAGTGGCTTGTGGCAAATTAAAATTTAAAGTCAAGTGGCCTACAAATATATCTTTTTATTTTTTTTATACAGTTGATGATTCTATTTACATTAGAAAAAAGAATAAAATATAATTTATGCACAGTCGTGATTTTGGCTATAGAGATTGAGTATCATAGTGTGTATTCGTAAAAAATCCCATACTAAAGTAACGGGTATGCTTTCTTCAAAGGGCTTTCTACTTTACGTTGACTTCTGCTTTGTAACAGTAGCATTATAAATAAAGGCCATCTCCTGGAAGCTTATCTTATTCAATATTTTGGTTGTACTATTCTTCTCGTAACGTAAGAAACACACGCTTCTTCATGGTACATTGTGAAGCAAAGTATTTGCTAAAAACTCTTTAAAATCATAAAAATCATAGAAAATCATAGTAGTAACACCAAAAGGAGTTGGATTTCGTCGAGAGTCTCATATAACTTGCGTCCATCCCTCAGGTATGTACAGTGTGCATGCTTCGATTTAGATAAATCTCAGCAAAAACACCGTTGTTAGCCTCCAGCTCCATCTGACACAGTTGCTATATTTGAAAAGATAAAATGTAGTTATAAATCCAAGATGATATTTCATTTGATTCCAGTTTCCACTGTCTTTCATTCAATAGATAGCACTGTACATCTTGATTGCCCAAAGTATACACAGTCGAAATATGGACTGCCAATTTGCTCAAAAAGAAAATTTGTCAGGCTTTACCCCTAGAGGTACAGAGAACAGCTTGGTATCTTGCCGAATCACGTTGTTGTCTTCATCTCGACTCTTAGGAGCAAAGTCTGTCTTTTCTAGGTGTAAAATAAAGTCCAATTCTTACTGTTTTTTTCTTCTTCTGACCGATTCTTTAGACTAAATTGTTCTCACTTTGTTTTTTCTAGGTTTAAAAAATCGTAGAAAACCAGTCTGTATTTCTCGCAGGATATCGGTTTGTGATTATCTGCCGTGCACATATCTGTACACATTTAATGCATAACTGTAATCTTCAAAGAGGAATCTAAATACTTTGTTTTACTATTTTCTTTTCATGCGATTTTACAACGGGAAATGTGAAAAAATGCTGTTTTTCTCGAACATTCTAGTAGACGTGCGTTTGTTTAAAGAACTGAGTATGAAAGCGTACGTACGCTTTTCTAACAGCATCTACCGTAAATGATTAATAGTTAGTAAAGGTTTTCCTGGAAATTTCAAAATTTCATTTATCCTCTTTTTAAGTTTTACTCAATGTGATTGAGGAAAATCTAACTCATTATGAGAGGTTACGATATTCGGTGTAAATTTCCAATCTGTGGGATTCGTTCACTATGCTGTTGCACTTACGCTTTTGTTTATCAGTACGCGGTGATTTAGCTTCAGTATCGTTTACTAGACGTCCAACAGCCGTAGTACTATTGAATTCACTTGAATTCGCATTATCACTTGAATAACTCTGATCAGAATCGCTGTTTGTTGGTGGATGATTTTCTTCTAAAACGGAAGATCCTTCATAAACTCCAGGCGACGATTCAAACAATAAGTTACAAGCTACATTATTCAAACGCTACAAATTACAAAATAATAAACAAAAACCAACATTTTATTCATAAATAATTATAAATTTTCATTGCAAACTAACCTAGCTTGCGTCGAAGTTTATTAAATAAATATTCCAGTTTGAATTTTATCTTGAACTGTTTTTTTACAAAAGCTGAAAGTTAAGTTATGCAGTACTCTATTTTCACACATTCGACAAAAAACGGGATAAATTAGATCCACCATAACAAAACACTAAGGATCAACAACTCGCTAAGCAATAAGAAAGCGCCAATGTGACAGTGCACATGGTATAGATTTATGGATAACGAGAAAACCACGGATGTGTCACATTCGTAGATTACATTCTCGAAAATTGATCAGCTAGCATGGTGTGCGACTGCGTGCGTCATACATCTCTTTGGCATTGGATAGTTTGTTAAATATATAGTATATGTGTTCACATAAGCGAAAACGACCAAATTTTTTCATACTGGTTTTGGTATGAGAATGATGACATTAACTCATTGATAACTGTGAAACAGATATAAAATTAATATTATAGGGCAATTATAATTCTTCAAGAGATTAGTAACTCTTAAGATGTTTGGTAAAATAGAGTAAATTATTGTATTTATTTTATAACATCGGTAGAAGAATCTGCCATTTTTTTCTAATTCAACCTTCTTGTGGTTTCTTCATAAATACAGTAGTTACTCTTGTAATATTACAGCTTATATTGTTAAATAAATTTTACAATTTAACCCGTAACTACAGTTCAGGAGTCAAATTGACCCCGTCCATGTTGTCAATTTCAGATATCTGTTCCTTCCTGTCATCTATATATCTGTACGTTTAAGTCGTTTGTAACTCTTAGTAGAAAGTCATCTGCCAATGTGTTGCTCATGTGACTAGCCTTCTTTTTATTGCGTGTTAAAAATGTGTAAGGATCAAAAAGACGTCAGATCTACATATAAGTAATAATTCACGTTTTAGCATCAAATTCATTTGTGTCTTATCAAAGTTGAAACAATGAGTACGGACGAAGAGTCTGGCTCCTCAAAAATAGTGGAGATAGGGATTACGAAGAAACATTGACGAAATGGCTAGAAGATTCTGGTTCTGGCGATAACGACGTTGAAGCCAATGCTGATTATGTTCTAAGTCAGCACCAGGTCTGAAATACAGACAGGTGAAAAACTGCATCGTGTCAACAATGTCCCTTGGCAAGTACAAACTATTTCCATGATAAAAATTGCTACAAATGGTCTAAGGTGCCTTCCTAAAAAAAACACACATACTTCAAATCATCAAATCCCTAATAATGGCTCTAACTGGTGCAAGAAGAGGATATTTACTAAACGCCTATATTTATAGTAGCAAAGATTCGGTTGGACATAATTTACCCGACAATCTAACGAAGTACTCTAAGCCAACTCAGTCTGTACTTCGGCCCGCGAAACGTGTTATAGGTACAAATCGGAACATAACGGCGGCTAATTGGTTTTCTTCTATAGTACTGGTGGATAAATTAAAAGAAGTTAAACTCACTTATGCAAGAACTATGAAAGAAATAAGTGGGGAATTTCTCCGGAATTCCTCCAAAACGAACGAGTTATGTAGATTCATTTTATATAGATATATCAGTAATATGACAATGATAAGTGAAAAAGAAAATTAAATAAATCCGTCATACTAGATCTTCTGCTCTACATCAAGCGGGCATTGACGATGGTAAATCAGAAATAATCTACTAATATAATAACACAAAAGGGGGTGATAGTCTTGATGAAAAATTTAGTATTTACTCATCAGGTCGACGGCCAAGGCGATGGCTATCTTTTTCAGAATGGTATACATTTCTTTTGTAAATTCTTATCTACTTTATAAGTCATACAGAAATAATTCGAAACTAATCAGGTATGATTTTGTTAAGCAATTAGCAATGCAATTGGTTAAACCTGAAATGGAACGCAGATTATCCTATCTTTGCATCACACGTGAAGTTGTGATGCGATAGATGTGTATTATTAGAGTGCTGCAAACAAAAGACGACTATAATGTTGGCCAAGATGAAACATTTGAAATTTGAAAAACATGTAGAAAATTCCTTAAGAGTAGAAGAAGACAGAGATCTAATTCCTGTATTATTTGTAAATTTCACATCAATATGGAAAGCACAAAGAAAACATGTATCGACTGTGCTGCATAAGAAATATGTCGGAATACCGGGTTGCAGTTTTCTTTATTCTGAGTTGTTTACACAGTATTTTCTATTTTTTATATATATTAAGGCTTATATTTACTAATTATCTTACAATATGAGGAGTTCTTTTTGCAATTTTTCTGTATTGGTTCAATAAAGTTACACTCTGTCAGAAACGGTGTAAAAAATGCATTCCAAATAAATCTGCTTATAGGTAGATCTTGTTTTAGTATAAATCTCTTAAAATGTGTAGATACTAAACATTTAGTGCTAAAATAATATTATTTTGTCACAGTTGCAAATATTTTAATTTTTTACGTTACTTCGCATTTACTTAAACAGGGGTGATAATAACCATACGTCTGTGCCGACGTGACGTTGTTTGCACGTCTGTGGTTACGGGCAAAGCAAATCTATTAAAATTTAGCAGTATATGAAGCTTATAAATATGTATTAGAACATTATTCCACTCTCTGATCTTTAGGTTTCCAATTATGCAGTATTTTGCTTATTAGCGTGTAGGTTCACATACTTACCAAAATAACCTGTGGTCAAGGAAGGTATTTTAATGTATCAATAAGAAAGGCACTTTATAATAAACCCCAATCTGTCCAATTATAAATTTGTGGTAAAATTCAATCAATTAAAGTTTAGGGTAGATACCGTAATGTCAAAAGTTCTCTATTTTACGTATCTACTTATAAATGACTATTATATTAAAGAATAATATATATAAATTTAGTAATAATATACTGACATGATTAAAATGCAATTATTTATTATATTAAACCGTAAAGTTTTATATCCCTAGTAAATATTTTCTGTAATTCTACTTTTTATATAAATTATGGTAGTGGCTATTTAAAAAGCTATGCATAAGTTATATTAAAAAAGTTCAAACTGTTTACGCATAATCACAAAGTACGAGACACATATGGTTCACGGCCGACATACTTTAATAAACAGAAGAGATTAAAAAAGTTTATAAAGATGCCTTGTCCCCATCCCCTAAAAATTTTATGTTGTCCAAAACGACATATTTAAAACTTGTAACCAGCTGCTGGAAACATTAGAACTTTTCTACTTTACAAGGTTTTCCAGCGATTAAATATATTAAGCTAGTACCATAAATAAAATAAATATGAAGTATGCCCAATACCTACACTTAACAGCAAATGTTGTACAATATAGGGTTGTTGTGAATGCACTGTGTTGTTTAATTTTGTACAGTCTTGACATTTTATACTTATTGCTAGATAGAAGATATTTAAACAGAAAGGTAGGTAATTACGCATATTTTTTCGCGCCGCGCATGTGATATACGACGTCAAGCGAGAGCTTATCTATTCTGGAGTTTTTAGATAAACGATTTATATTTAAAGTCATCCGTCATGGCTTCGTTGACAGATATTAGCGGCAGGTAAAGTACTTTATTTACAACCATACGCGTAATGTTGGCATTTATGACTTTTTAAAAGTTTGGAAGTGTGACTTTGTTCACGTTTACTTCCCGCCCTCTATTACTGCCCTCATTTACTTTCCGCCCACTATTACTGCCCTCATTTCCCACCCTCAATGTCAATCATAAAACTGTCAACTCGATATGTCAAAACCTTATCGGAATTTTTACCACAAATAATTATTAATTCTATGGTTGTAAATAAAATTAATTGTTACATTAGAATTATTGGAAGCTTGAATCCATGTAGATAGGCCGCCCTACTATTGCTGATATTATGAAATTGTGATTTCTTGTCCTTCTCCATTCGAGCCAAGATATCTCGACTGCTACGGGAGGACAGTTTCCCTCAGTTCAAGTGGAGTGCAGTCCTTGAAGGCTTTACTACTCAACATTTCTTTTATAATCTATTCACCGAAAAAAACTGACGTATATTTATTTGTCGTTTACGCTAGAACATGACAAATCTAACAACTCAATATGTCAAAACTTCTACCGGAATTTTTATCACAAATAAATATAATAATTATGGTTGTAAATAAAATAGTATACAAACCTCGGTGAAAAGTTTCATTCCTGTCTGGAGATAAAGTTAACCTCGACGCTTCGCATCTCGGTTAACTACTTAATCTCTCGACAGTAATGAACACTTTCCACCTCGTATGTAATATACTATTATCGACGACTAAACAATAAAGTAGGTATTATTATATTAATCATTATTGGCTAATAATAGGATTTATAATACCCGGAGGGAATAGTGAAATGCGGCCGGGGAATAATGAGCCATTACGTTACCATTATTCCCTGCATTCCGCCAATAATAACATAACGTTACCAACGTTGTCGTAGTAATGATAGACAAGTCCGCCATTTTACTAACTGTCAAATCGTCAACCGTCATATCGATATAGTAATCTAACATTTTCGTTTAATTATTTTGATTTTTTTAGTAATTTTCAGTTAGTCGTACATAAAGTAGTGTATACTAACTCGCAATAATGACTATTATTCCCTCGAACCGAGTTACTCCCTCGCCGCTTCACGGCGCGGTTCGTAAATTCGGCTCTCGGGAATAATAACTGTCATTATTGACTCTTATAAACTACTATTATTTTACAGTACGATAAAGTGTTTATTTACAACCATAAGCGTAATGTTGGCATTTCTAACTTTTTGAAAGTTTGGAAGTGTGACTTTGTTCACGTTTACTTCCCGTCCTCTATTACTGCCCTCATTTACTTCCTGCCCTCTATTACTGCCCTCACTTCCCAACCTCAATGTCAATCACAAAACTGTCAACTCGATATGTAAAAACCTTATCGGAATTTTTATCACAAATAATTATTAATTGTATGGTTGTAAACAAAATTAATAGTTACATTAGAATTATTGGTAGATTGAAACCATGTAGATATGCCGCCCTGCTATTGCTGATATTATGAAATAGTAATTTCTTGTCCTTCTCCATTCGAGCCAAGATATCTGGATTTCTACGATAGAACAATTTCCCTCAATTCAAGTGGAGTGCAGTCCTTGAAGGCTTTACTACTCAACATTTCTTATATAATTTATAGTGGAATTCTGTAACTTCTCGGAAGCTGCGGTTACCGTAGGCCCTGGCAACGAAGTGACGTTGCGATGACGATTTCAGAATTTTTAGAGTTATGTGACGTAGATGTGTCACGAGGAGCATAAATACAGGTTTTGTATGTTATAATTTTATATTTATTATCGTTCTTGGAGGGGATTGTCTATGTAAAATATATTTATAGAGTGTAATATGTTCGCTTTATTCCAAAAATTATATGCCGGTTTACGAATGCAGTTAATCGATCATGTAAAAGCATTTTAAGCGGAAATTTAGGAGTTCAGAGCCTTTTCCAGGTAAATAATACACATATATGTAGTTACATTTGAAGATTACTTGAAGTGTCTATACCTATACAGTGTACATAATATCTTTGTTACAGGTCTAAACAATATTTAGTTTATAGATATTTTACATTATTTGGCAGCTACCAGAATAATAGCTTGTTTTATTTGGTGAGATATTAGTTAGTTATGTAATTCATAAGATCACATGATGAGGAAATTTGTTGAGCAGATAAATTTCCCGTAAACCGTGAATCAAAAAAATTTTATGCAAGGATAATTATGTTGTACGATAACATTCTAATAATGTAATCTACCTACATATTTCAATGCAGGTGATATTGGTTATCTTATGGAACTATGGTTTTTCAATCCAATCAATAATTCCTCAGAAGCATGCTTAATATTGAATTGAATATTATCGAAATGACAAATACTATTTTGCAAAGTTGTTATTGGTGTCGGTCCATATTCTGCACATTAATGTACCATCCTGTGAAAATAGCTAGTATAATTTACAAATATTGTATATCATGGCACTAAAGAGTAATTTTCAATTACGTAAGGCAATGACGAACTCCATATTACAGGTAAAATTGTGACTTATATTCTATATTTTATTATGTATATATATATATATATATATATATATATATATATATATATATATAATAAAACAAAAAGGAATTGCGGGAATGCGGTCTGTATTATTAATGAAACTCAATTGTTACACTCAATATTTCGACATGTATTCCATATCATCATCAGGAGTAACTACAATGAACACAAATTGATAAAAATTACAACAAGAACTCTAATAATTTAAAATAATGTCTTTTAAAAGAAGAATAAAGTAAAAAGAAAAAAAAAACTTACAACATAGAGTTAATCACTAGCAACTAATCATAACAGAAGGACTAACGAAATTTACCACAGTTACATATCATCTCGTCCTTAAATATTTTAAAATTCCTTAAAAATACATATATATAAAAGTAACGTTCGAGACGGAATGAAAAGCAACGAATTTGTCAGGATGATAACAAAACAATTTTTTCTTTCTTTTTTATAAAATACTGATAAAAATAAGCGAAACCTGAAGGAGAAGAAAAAAAAACAAAAAAGAGAGGAAACCAACGAACAAACACAGAAAAACAAAAATTGACATAATATAATTGTATTAAAGATTTAAAATATTGATGTAAATTACACTAAGTTTATCCGTATCCGACTTGTAATTAATACTTTGTTTATTCTTGTTAATGTGAAAGGCCTCCAAAAAAAGTCGATTATTATAATTATCTTTCACTGTTAAAACCTTCACATTCTCGAAATCAAAAACGTGTCCCGTCTGGAGATGGTGACCCACCTACGCACACGATTTTTTGCCTATACGGCAGTCACTTTTGTGTTGAACGAGCCTTTGCTTTAGCCATTGGGAAGTCTGACCTATATAACACCCCTGACAACCCATGCAAGGAACATTATAAATAGAATTAACTATGAGTGGTAAGGGGGTCTTATCCTTCAACCTACTATAAAAAATCTTTGTGGTTAAGTTATTGTATTTAGCTATTCTAATATTTCTATAAGTTTTAAACAACTTCACAACATTATCAGTTAAATTATTCACAATGGGCAGTCTTTTAAATTGTACATTAGTAGCCTCACCATACTCCAAGGGACCGTCATAAAAATTAGAGCTATATATTAACTTTCTTAACACGTGACTAGGATATCCATTATTCAAGAACAATTTAAAAAGTTTTTTTAGATTCTGTTGTAAGAATTGCCCATCACTAATTGTTGTTATCCTGTTCTTCATGCAAATTACCGTATTGAATTTTTGGCTTTTTGTGTGATTGGAATAGTAATTTAAGAATCTTCCTGATGATGTGGGTTTCTGATACCAATCAAAAATGATGACATTGTCAACAGACCTTATAAGTCGCGTGTCAAGAAACGGGACACTGCAACCCACCAAACCCACAAAAGTGACTGCCGTATAGGCAAAAAATCGTGTGCGTTGGTGGGTCACCATCTCCAGACGGGACACGTTTTTGATTTCGAGAATGTGAAGGTTTTAACAGTGAAAGATAATTATAATAATCGACTTTTTTTGGAGGCCTTTCACATTAACAAGAATAAACAAAGTATTAATTACAAGTCGGATACGGATAAACTTAGTGTAATTTACATCAATATTTTAAATCTTTAATACAATTATATTATGTCAATTTTTGTTTTTCTGTGTTTGTTCGTTGGTTTCCTCTCTTTTTTGTTTTTTTTTCTTCTCCTTCAGGTTTCGCTTATTTTTATCAGTATTTTATAAAAAAGAAAGAAAAAATTGTTTTGTTATCATCCTGACAAATTCGTTGCTTTTCATTCCGTCTCGAACGTTACTTTTATATATATGTATTTTTAAGGAATTTTAAAATATTTAAGGACGAGATGATATGTAACTGTGGTAAATTTCGTTAGTCCTTCTGTTATGATTAGTTGCTAGTGATTAACTCTATGTTGTAAGTTTTTTTTTTTCTTTTTACTTTATTCTTCTTTTAAAAGACATTATTTTAAATTATTAGAGTTCTTGTTGTAATTTTTATCAATTTGGGTTCATTGTAGTTACTCCTGATGATGATATGGAATACATGTCGAAATATTGAGTGTAACAATTGAGTTTCATTAATAATACAGACCGCATTCCCGCAATTCCTTTTTGTTTTATTGTGTTTGTACGGTCGATAACAATTGTGATATTAATTGAGATGGGATTCTATCAAGATATTGGTCGAAGATATGGACGTTCGACTACTATATTATTAAAGCAATGGGCAAAGTTCAACATCAAGCTGGCTGGCAGTCTTAATAGAAGGAATTTTTTACTAAGATGTAGGAGATGCAAGATTTTACCGTCACACGTTCGGAATGGAAGAAAAAACCTACACAGCCTCCTTATTTCGACCAATGGAGTACTTGCAAAAAAGGTTGATGATTTTTTAGATAGGTTAGGAAATAGAACTTTATCGTTAGAAATAAAATTAACTTGTAATTGTATAAAAACATATCAGAATAATATTAAGATTTTTACATCTCGTGTAAAAGAGGTGTTGCCTCATACTATTTTTAATGAATTCAAGCGCAGAATGTTAGTGTTATTTAATAAGAAATTTAGTAGAGTTAAACAAGACAACATACGGAAGTTTGAAGGCTTAAAGAGAGGAAATTGTGTTGATGTTAACTTGTTTTTTGATAATAGTAAGTGGTTTATGAACGTATCTGACGTTGACTTTCCCGGGGACGTTGTTGATTGTCTTTCACTGGGCCCAAAGTTCGGTGTATCTTGTGATGTAAGTAATTTTGACATTGAGAATTTTTTGGCAGATGTAGAAAACATCATAGATAGTGTGCCGGACGATTCTCGCAATACTATCAGAGCTAGAGTTACTAACGTGGTTACTAATTTTATGCATCATTCGCGTTCAATTGTGTCCCCCCTTCAATCGATGTTTAATAAAACTAAAGCCTTTCTTAAGAATCATCCTGATGTATATATTTTGCAGGCTGACAAGGGCGGTTGTACGGTTGCGATAAATAAAACTGATTATATTGAGAAAACAAAAATCTTGTTGAATGATGAGTCTACTTACAAGAAATTACAAAAAGATCCAACTACTAGAATACAGAGATCATATAATCTATTGATTAAGTCTCTTAGGGACAGTCATGAAATTCAAGATAATGTGGCGAAACAACTTACGATTTATAACTCAACCACCCCTAAGATGTATTGTCTTCCTAAGGTTCATAAGCCAGATATTCCCTTGCGGCCCATAATCAGTTCGATCAATTCCACAACCTATAGTTTGTCGAAGTTTTTGGATCGTATATTAAATCTAACTTTTGCCGAACGAACAGAGTATAATATTAAGGACTCATTTTCTTTAGTCAATGCTTTGGATGGTTTCAAATTACCAAGGAATTATGTACTAGTTTCCCTTGATGCGGTCTCCTTATTTACTAATATACCTTTACCATTGGTTTTGGACATCATTAGACGGAGTTGGGGTTTGGTGCAGGTTCAGACAACCTTGTCACAAGCATCGTTTTTGAGACTTGTTCAATTCATTTTCGATAATACTTACTTCAGTTTTGACAATGAGTTTTATTCACAGACTTTCGGTACACCAATGGGTTCTCCCATTAGTCCGATTTTGGCGTTGATTGTGTTGGACTATTTGCTGGATAGTGTTTTGCCTCTGTTACCGTTTCGGGTTCCGTTTATATATAAATATGTTGATGACATTGTTTGTGCTGTGCCTGGAGATAAGGTGCAGTTGATCCTTGACACATTTAATTCAGTGGACGATCATCTCCAATTTACAGTTGAGACGGAGGTGGGTTGCAGTGTCCCGTTTCTTGACACGCGACTTATAAGATCTGTTGACAATGTCATCATTTTTGATTGGTATCAGAAACCCACATCATCAGGAAGATTCTTAAATTACTATTCCAATCACACAAAAAGCCAAAAATTCAATACGGTAATTTGCATGAAGAACAGGATAACAACAATTAGTGATGGGCAATTCTTACAACAGAATCTAAAAAAACTTTTTAAATTGTTCTTGAATAATGGATATCCTAGTCACGTGTTAAGAAAGTTAATATATAGCTCTAATTTTTATGACGGTCCCTTGGAGTATGGTGAGGCTACTAATGTACAATTTAAAAGACTGCCCATTGTGAATAATTTAACTGATAATGTTGTGAAGTTGTTTAAAACTTATAGAAATATTAGAATAGCTAAATACAGTAACTTAACCACAAAGATTTTTTATAGTAGGTTGAAGGATAAGACCCCCTTACCACTCATAGTTAATTCTATTTATAATGTTCCTTGCATGGGTTGTCAGGGGTGTTATATAGGTCAGACTTCCCAATGGCTAAAGCAAAGGCTCGTTCAACACAAAAGTGACTGCCGTATAGGCAAAAAATCGTGTGCGTTGGTGGGTCACCATCTCCAGACGGGACACGTTTTTGATTTCGAGAATGTGAAGGTTTTAACAGTGAAAGATAATTATAATAATCGACTTTTTTTGGAGGCTTTTCACATTAACAAGAATAAACAAAGTATTAATTACAAGTCGGATACGGATAAACTTAGTGTAATTTACATCAATATTTTAAATCTTTAATACAATTATATTATGTCAATTTTTGTTTTTCTGTGTTTGTTCGTTGGTTTCCTCTCTTTTTTGTTTTTTTTTCTTCTCCTTCAGGTTTCGCTTATTTTTATCAGTATTTTATAAAAAAGAAAGAAAAAATTGTTTTGTTATCATCCTGACAAATTCGTTGCTTTTCATTCCGTCTCGAACGTTACTTTTATATATATGTATTTTTAAGGAATTTTAAAATATTTAAGGACGAGATGATATGTAACTGTGGTAAATTTCGTTAGTCCTTCTGTTATGATTAGTTGCTAGTGATTAACTCTATGTTGTAAGTTTTTTTTTTTCTTTTTACTTTATTCTTCTTTTAAAAGACATTATTTTAAATTATTAGAGTTCTTGTTGTAATTTTTATCAATTTGTGTTCATTGTAGTTACTCCTGATGATGATATGGAATACATGTCGAAATATTGAGTGTAACAATTGAGTTTCATTAATAATACAGACCGCATTCCCGCAATTCCTTTTTGTTTTATTGTGTTTGTACGGTCGATAACAATTGTGATATTATATATATATATATATATATATATATATATATATAAATAAAAGGAATTATCGCGGATACATGAAATACAGAAAAGAGAAAATTATTGGGTAAATTCCGCTGTAGAGCAACCGTAGACACGTGTTTCTGACTCATTGGTCGTCATCGGTACGGTGTAGCCAAGGAATAAGGTGGGATAACCTTGGAGATGTATGCTATACGTGACGACGTTAGTTGTTGTCCTCAAAACTGAGGATCTTCTAACTGAAGCTACAAATGGTGGTCTGTCTCCTGATGGTCTTCCGTATAGCATACATCTCCAAGGTTATCCCACCTTATTCCTTGGCTACACCGTACCGATGACGACCAATGAGTCAGAAACACGTGTCTACGGTTGCTCTACAGCGGAATTTACCCAATAATTTTCTCTTTTCTGTATATATATATATATATATTGAGGTAGTACTAGGTACTATCCATCAATATTTATATTTGGTTGTGGTTTTAAAAGTATTTTGATGTTAAAAGTTTAAGAAATTTATAAATAGAAATAGTATTATGAAGATTAGTATTTATTATCATAGTATTAATATTTACAATTGTTGAAATGATATGGTAGTAAAGTCCATTGGTTAAGGTCCATAGTTCAGCAAATTTATACCAAAACCTGTAAAAGAGAGATTTTTATATTAATTGAGTGTTTGATATGTAATATAAAATTGTAAAAACTTGTTCAATTGTCTTAAATGATGAGAATTGATTTAAAAAGGGAAATTTTGTTTGAAAGTAACGTTAAAATAGATAAAAAACTCCCGCCATAATTTAATTAGAGGAAAAGTCAATGGTTGACAGATTTTGACATTTACAGAATTTCTGAGATAGTATGTTTTAAAATGGTTTTGAATACTGAAATACATGTATAAATTCATGGTTAAAATTGTTAAAATATGAGTATCGAGATATAAAAAGTCATACAAGAGAATATTAAAGTAATAGAATGCATTTTGAACGTAAATAAGAGGTGTTTAATTGAGATTGGCCAATTCAAAAATATAAAATGATCACTAAGGTAATCAGAGTAAATAAAAAAAAAACTTCTCTAAAATTTAGGAGAAGAGGTGCATGTTAATTTCGGGAAGAATAGTTTTTTAGCCGAAATTAAGTGAACAGAAGCAAAAGAAATACCTAATGTGTATATTAAATTACAAATTTAATATATGGGTAAATAATAAATGACCAAAAACGAAGCAGTAGTGAAAGATTGTATTTACATAGGCAGTATCTAGTGATTAAAGAAGAAAAGGAGTTGATAGTGATTAAAAGCATTAAAAATATAAATTTAATTTACTTACCACAAAAGGATTGAATATCTCGAAGAGTTTTTTATGCGAAGGAATTCCAATTTCAAGTTTAACCATAGAGGGGATTTATTTATCAAGAGATTCCTGGGACGAAAACATAACATAATAGGCTCATCTGACGTGCATTTTCTGTGAGATATCTGTACCGAAGTGGATACCTGGCAGGTTTGTCTAGCAGGACGGTGAGGAGCTTCTTGGACGCATAAGAAATCAACGTTACGAGGCACCAACAGCTGTTATCTTGAAGGAGGAAAACATATCAGAGGTTTCCAGTTCTATCGAGAATTAAAAAAGAAAAGAGAACAGTTAGAATTTCCTTGTCGAGAAGTTACACATATGTAAAAGAAGGTTGTATTGTTTAATTGTTACTTTTAATATGAAAATCTCTTTTATACAATGAATTGGCAAATAATAGTTTAAAAATTTAATGAGTATAAGTATCAGAAATTATATATTGAAGCATAGAATACAGCTACATAGTACTATTTGTATTAGAAATCAATGGTATACTTTGTAAAAGTTTTATTACGCACATTAAATTAAACCTACCTTGAAAAATAAAATAATAAGGTTATATTTTCAATTCTGATCATAACCAAATATAAGTATCCAGACATTGGACAAGTTTACATGATTAATGGTTATAATACTGGCATTTTCTTCAGATAAATATTTGTTGTACGTTGTTTCTCAATAATACATTATATTTATTGTTATTCAACCATCTCTGATTTTCATTTACGTAGTTGTGATTTATAGGTTATCATCTAGCAATTCACATAGTTGTTTTGACCTCCTAAAAATAAAATAAACATACAGATTAATATATTGGGAAGGTATAGTAATAGTTTAAAATTAACTTACCATTCTATGAGAGAATAAATAGTGTAGATTTGAACTTAAACTGAATATAAAGATTTTTGTGTCAATTAAAGAAAATATTTAGTAAATTTATCAAGGTTAGTACACATGAGTAGCGGTAAAATCGTTTAGTTGCGGATTACCAACGTTTAGAGTGAAAAGAACTTGGACAATAATCTTTCTTAGATATTTTAAAAGAGACAGGTCCGGACTATGATTTTTTATGATTAATAAAAATATGCAAGTATTAGAATTTTTTTTAAACGACTGAGTTAGTTAGGGCATATAAATATTTGATTTATAAACAAGTAAGGAATTATATTGAAAACATTCTATTCTAAATTATTGGCTTACCCAACGTGTGACGTTAGAAGAAGTAAAATGTCTAACTCAGGGTGTAATTAAGGCATATTTTGGGTGATTGATCATATTTATAGCTTGTTTTTACTTAGATATTTTTATACACTCTGGGTTACGACATTAATATGGCTTCCGAACGTGGGGCGTTATAAAAGAAACTCGCAAAGATTGTGTTTTGATATTTTATTCTCCTGATTATAATTAGTTAAATACATTTTTCAATACACAAAGATTAACAGCATAATAAAACCAGAAACGTAAATACAAGTAATTTTTATTAAATTGTTGTTACATAAAATTATATAAACATGAATACTAGGTCTAAAAGCAGTTCTGTAATAAATAGGCCAGAGTCTTCAAGCGATAGTGAGGAAGAAACACAACAAATAGGTAATATCCAAGATGGAGGAGATATACCACAGGTACAGGAAGAGACACGACAGTTAGAAGAAGGACAAGATAGGGGTGATAAGACGCAGATACAAGGGGAGACTTTGGAAATAAGAACGTCGTCAGCAGCAGTAGATATGGTATCTATTATGCAGATGTTAAAAGAAATGAGAGAAGATAATAAGAAAAATAGAGAGGAGGATAATAGGAAAAGTGAGAAAAATAAAGAGGAGTTGAGTGGTAAATTAGATAAGACGAGCGAGGAAGCTAAGAAAAATAGAGAGGAGGATAAAATAGAATTAAATGGAAGATTAGACAAATTAGAGAAGGCAAGTGAGGAGTTGAGTGGTAAATTAATAAAGGCAAATGAAGAGAGTAAGAAAAATTTGGTGGATATAAAGGAAGAATTAAGAGGAGAATTAGTGAAGGTGAATGAAGAATTATGTGGCAAGCTAGATAAGACATATGAAGAATTTACCAGGAATTTAAATAATTTAAAAGAAGAAAATAAAGTTATTAGAGAAGAAAATAATAAGAAGCTTGAAGAATTGAAGGTATCGTTATTGAATAATACACAAGATAGTATTGACAAAGTTGTAGTAGATATGAACGAGAAATTTATTACCAAAGAATCAGAAGCTATAATTTTTATTACTACTGAAGTTCAACGGGTAGAAAAAGATGTAAAGGAAATTAAAGGTAATTTAAGTCAGTTGGAAGTAGATAATGTTTCAAAACATAAAGAGATGGCTGAGAATTTAAAACAAGGATTGGAAAAGGTAAATAAAGAAACTACTGATCAGGTAGTAAGAATGGAAGAAAATTTGAATAAGAAAATATAATCAACGGAAATAAACTGTATTAAAGAAATACAAGCAACTACATCGACTACTGATGCACAGAAGTCTTGTATGGAGGGAATTTTAAAAGAATGTGAAGAGCAGAAGAAGAAAATACAAGATTTGTTAGTTAAAGCACAGAATGTTAGGATTTCAAATGGTAATAGTATTCCAGTGTATAGTAATTTGAATACAGGAATTAGGATAGAGAATATCATGCATTTTAGTGGTGATAAATTATCTACACATCCTATGGCTTATTTGACGAATATTTTAAAATATGTAGAGGACTTACCAGATTTCAAAAATCAGATGAATGTTATTCGAGTAACATTAAGTAACGGTGCAGCTGATTGGCTACAACGAATCGAGGATAGTTGTAAGAGTTTGGAACAGTTTGTGGATTTATTTAAAAAGAATTTTTGGAATGAAACACAACAAAGCCGTGCACATCAAAGATTGTTAACTGGACGATATCAGTTAGGTAAATCATCTAGGGAAGCATATGCACAGCGCATGTTTAATTATTGTCGGTACATATCGCATCTAAATGAACAGACAATCTCACAGCATCTATTACAGCACTTTATACCGGTGGACACTCATGCAATCATTTGCCAGAATGTCACTGATATGGATGGATTGATTGAGATTTTACGTCGTTTGGATGATTATTCAGATGGTATGAAGTATCGGGAATTTAGACAGTCAACGAGTAGACCAGAGGCACCAGGTAATAATCAGCGAAATAATAATAATGACGGAACGTACAATTATTATAACAGAAACAATTCAGCTAATCAACAGGCCAACAATAATTCTAGAAATAATTATTCGTCTAATAATAATACATATGGATATGGAACAAGACAGGTATTTCAGAATCCTAATCAAGAACGATGTGGGAATAATAGAAGTTTTAATGTTCAAGGGAATAATAATGGTATGGGGGCAAATAATAGAGGTACACAAAATGGTAATAATAGTAGACCAAACTTTAATAGGTATACTCCATTTAATAATCCGCAATCTAATAGGACTTCGTATAATAATAATACTTATCAGGAACAGAATAGAAGATATTATAGTAAAGATAATACAAGAGCAATAAATACAATTAATACTCAAGATGGTAGAAATAATCGTTATGGCAGTTCAAGTAATGATAATTTGAAAGGAAATAGTGGAATAAGAATGGAAAATCTAGAAGAAAAAAAAACGCCAATTTTAGAAATTCCAAGGAACTTGTACCAGGATCCTGTACCAGGAACCTCTCATTAATAAGTTTGTTTCTTACAGAAGAGGATATTTGTAATGATGACAAATATCAAGTGTTTTCAGAAATAAGGGAATTTAACAATATTACAGAAGTAGGAGATATTTTAAATAATTATGAAAGCTTACCTTTCTTTTCAATTACAATTAAGAAGATTAATTTTAGAACATTATTAGATTCCGGAGCGGAGATTTCTTTGATAAAGGAGGAATTGGTAGATAGGATAGAGAATTATTCTAACTATGTTATTAAAGTTAAAAATACAAAGGTCATGTCTGCGAATCGTAGGAAAATGGGAAGTATAAATAAAAGATTATGTGTAGAAGTGGAAGTAAATGGACAAAAGTATATTATGAAGTTTTATATACTAAGTAATCTGTTCTATGATTGTATTTTGGGGGTGGATAATATGAGAGCATTGGGTATGAATCTTAATTTTGAAGATAATAAAATTAGAATAGGTGATAATGAAATTTTGCTGAATAAATTGGAGGACATAAAGGAAATAAATGCATATCTTAAATTTAAGGAAGATATACAGATGGACATAAATAATGTTATAATTGCTGATCGGGCAGAAAACGACGATGCGCAGGAACATTTAGAGGGGGCAATGTTTGAGCTGCCAAGAACAAATGTTAATATGGATAGTGATGTATTAATACAAGAAGAACAGAAAGAGGTACTGATAATCCGAAATAAAATGGATATAAAATCATTTATCGAAAAACAAAATTTAGCAGAACCATGGATGGAAGAAAGTTTGATAGAGATTTTAGCTGATAATATCCGATTAGTAAATGATGAAGTTGTGTTTGCTAAGGATTATGAACATCGATTGTTAATAGATGATGATACTCCATTGTCTTGTAAAAATTACCCAATTCCTTATTTCTTTCAAGAGCGAGTAAATGAAGAATTACAAAAATTAGAGGAAGCAAATATTATAGAACGTTCTAACACTTATTTTATTAATCCTGTGGTCTTGGTAAAGAAGAAGGACGACTCTATACGCATATGCATTGACGCTCGTTTACTCAACCTCAGGATCAAGCCTGAGCACGAAACGCCACAGAATATAGACGTTCTGTTGACAAAATGTGGGAATAAAAAGTGGTATAGTAAGTTGGACTTAAAGAACGCTTTCTGGTTAATTCAATTAGATGAAGACTCAAGGAAATATTGTGGTTTTAACATAAATGGAATTACTTTCCAATTTCGAGTATGCCCCTTCGGCATAAAAAGTAGCCCTGCTGGTTTGATCAGGTTCCTTCACAAGATATTGGACAAATATGAAAAATTTGCACTTCACTACTTAGACGATATTATTATTTTCTCAGATGATATTGAAACACATATGAATCACATTGAAATAATTGTTAACACCTTACAAGTAAATGGAATGAAACTGAATTTGTCAAAATGCCAATTTTGTCGTAAAGAAGTAGATTATTTGGGATATGTGGTAAATCAGGAAAATATAATGTTAGATCCTAAAAGGTTAGAGGAAATACAAAATTACCCAAGACCAAATAAACTTAAGATGTTAAGAGGATTCCTTGGATTACTTAATTACTATAGAAAGTTTGTTTCCAATTATAGTCAAAAAACAAACACATTATTGAATTTATTAAAGAAAGGTAATAAGTGGAAATGGACAACAGAATGTGAGGAATGTTTTATTCAATTAAAAGCAAATTTCGTTGAAAATTTAAAATTATTTCATCCTGATTTTAATTTGGAATTCATAGTAAGAACGGATGCGTCAAATATAGCTGTTGCAGCTGAACTTATACAAGTTAAGGATAATATAGAAGTACCAATTTATTTTGCTTCTCGAACACTTAAACCTTGCGAGAAAAGATATGGCGTGTCAGAACTTGAAATGCTTGCCGTCATCTTTGCTTTAACAAAATTACGCTATTATTTGATAGGAAAACGGTTTGTCCTTGAAACGGATCATAAGGCACTGTTGAATATTATGACCACGAAATTGAATAACAATCGTATTTATAGATGGACGTTATTAATTCAACAATATGATATGGAGATAGTGTACAAACCAGGTAAAGAAATGATAGCAGCAGATATCTTAAGTAGAAAATATGGAGAAAATAAGTCATCTAATGTACAAATTAATTTGGTTAAATTGGGTACAGAAGGAATTTTCTCATTGCAACAAATAAGTCAAGTACAAGAATCACCTGAATTGATGGAAATTAAACATAAACTTATAACAGATGGAGATTATAAAGGTATGAGTATTAAAGATGGAATTATAGTAAAGAAAATTGGTGATAATGAGGTATATGTTACAAATGAGGAACATACCATAGAAATTGTACAATATTTACATGAATTATATACTCATATTGGTGCCAGGAAATGTTGGCTCATTTTTAGAGAAGCTTATTATTGTCAGAACGATGAAAAAATAATTAAAAGACAAATTAGGAAGTGTGAAACATGTGTATTGGCAAAAGAGAAAAATTTCACGAACCAGAACATCAGTTTAAGTATAATAGCAATTGACAGATTACAATTAGTAGCTATAGATTTTATTTCAAACTTGATACCAAGTACCAGAAGATATCGTAACATTTTAGTAATGTGTGATATTTTTTCAAAGCATGTTAGATTAATACCCACTCAAAAATGTAATACAGAAACGGTGTTACAAGCTTTGCAGGAGTATATTACAGAATTTGGAACTCCAAACACAATTTTAGCAGATCACGCGACTTACTTTATGAACCAAAGATATCATGATTTCTTAGAAAGCAGGAATATTAAAGCTTATCATATTTCGATACGTCATCCTCAAGCTAACCCATCGGAAAGGTATATTAAAGAGGTTATAAAGTATTTACGAATATTACTTATAGATTGTCATCATAAATGGGCTAAGTATATCAAACAAATAGAACTAGTGATGAACAATACACCTAGTACGGTACATGAAGCTTGCCCAATTACTATTTTTACTGGACAACAACCTCAAAGGCCATGGATGAATGAAGATATAGCTTATCTAGGGGATAAATATGAGCAAGTTAGACAAAAATTATTGAAGCGAAAGGAAAGATGGGAAAATAAGAAAAAAGAAAAACAACGAAAATATAAAACATACAATGTAAATGATAAAGTAATTGTACGAGCACTAAGAGTAACTGATAGGAAAAATAAAATAGTAGCAAAACTTTTGAGGCCATTTATAGGACCATATACTATTCATCGAAGAATAGGTGCAAATAATTATGATCTAGTGGATGAAAATACTGGATACTTCAAAGGAACATATCATGTGTCAATGTTACATGACTATGTAAATGAATAGTAATCACATTTATTTATGGACATGGCGGATACTTTAGGGCGGTATTCGAAGGTACTAGCGACACCTTCCTACCAGAGCTACTTCAAATTAACAGCCCACATTTATTAATGGACATGGCAGTTGTATACAAGGGCGACAACTGATGGTACCGGCGACACCATCCTACCAGAGCTGCAACAAGATATAAGCCCTCATAAAAATTATTATACCCGAATAAAGAATATGGACATGGCAGATAATATAGGGTAGTATTTGTTGGTACTAGTGACATCAACTGTTACAAGAGCTACCACAAATTACATAATAATAGCTCTTATAAAATTATCTTTCCCAATTTAAGGACATGGATCTAATATACAGATATTCTCACTCGATTATGAGATAGGGGCAGGATATAATTTCCAATATTAGAATCACACATAGAATTTGTTAACCAAGACAGAAGTATAGAGATAATTCTTGTAGGTGTTAAGCTTCACCAAATATCAAGGATAAAATTAAGAATACATTGACCAGAGAAGGACAAGACTCTTATTACAATTTTCCTCCAATTTAATGTTAGGAGCATAAGAGTTGATATTATTAGGGGCATGGAGAGTAATGAAAAGACAATAAAATGATGGTGAAATTAGATATTTCATTTATAACCAGAACGAATACAGACAATACGAGTCCATATATGGAAGGTACCTATTTGATAATAAGGTAGGGGCAGAAATTTTTCAGAAACTCGTCCGAAAGTATAGTTAAGTTATAGAAGTAGGAATGTTATAAATATTAAAATTAGTATTATCATTTATAAAAAGTTATTCCCTTATTTCAAAATATTTGTATATAGTAGAAACAAAAAAATGATGTAATATAAGTCGATAATACAAGAACATGTGTGTATAAGGAAAGGAATGTAAAGAAGATAACTGGAAATGTAAGAAACTTAAAATAAAATAAAATTGTCTATGGAAAGAAAATATTATAAAAAAAAAATGTATAAGAGTATTTAAAACTAAGAAGATAGACTACGATGAGTTTGCACGATAAAGCAAATCGTATGAAACATTAGGTGAATAAGAGAATATAATTATTAAGAAGAAAGAAAAAGGGCCTTTTACGAAAAAATATGATAATTGAAGTAATTATAAAATGCTTACTATAATAAAGTAATATAAAATGATCCATGAAAATATGGTATAATAAATGTATAAATGTATGAGAAAGGGTTAAGAAACCCAGAGTTATAAAATGTATAGGACAAAAATGTCTACATATTATTTAAATGGTAAAGTACGCCAATAAAACGGAAATATAAGTAAAAAACTTTCGTATGATGAAAGTAGGGGATAAGACGAAAATGTCTAATAAGGTATATAGGGGAAATGTTCGAAAAAGAACAATATAGATAATAATTTATAATGTATAAATGAGCATGACTAAAGCATATTTCAGAGAGGCAATTTAAGTTCCAAAGAAATAATGGAAAAGATGATTTAATATTCACCATAATGTGACAAAGATATTACATATAGTAGTTATAATAAAGTTTTCATAAATGTTTTAAAATCATGATATAAAAGTTTACAAAGAGAAAATAATTTATACAGAGATTGGAGACAATAAAGTATTTACAGATAACCAGATATTTTAAATATAAAAATATACTTAGAATATAAATAACATTTTTGAGGAAAATAATATTTCTTATACCAAGTACACATAATTTAAAAAAAAAAAGACCGAAAAGAAACTTATGTTACAGTCAGAATAGTTATAATTGTAGTACTTGTAAATAGTTTTGCATAGAAAATATAGTGATGAATTGTTAAAATAAATTTATGATATAGTTTACATGATGAAAATGCCATATAGTTAAAATAATGCAAACATAGTGCTAGAATATAGCAAGCATAATATATAAAAAAAAAAATGTTACGTTAAAAGTTGTAAATAGTGTAAATGTTTTATATAGGTGACAGATAATTAATTATAACTTAACAGATAATTTCTTAGTTAATAAATGAAAATTATTCAAACATGTTGAAATTTTACATTTATTAAAGGGGCAAAATGAGGTAGTACTAGGTACTATCCATCAATATTTATATTTGGTTGTGGTTTTAAAAGTATTTTGATGTTAAAAGTTTAAGAAATTTATAAATAGAAATAGTATTATGAAGATTAGTATTTATTATCATAGTATTAATATTTACAATTGTTGAAATGATATGGTAGTAAAGTCCATTGGTTAAGGTCCATAGTTCAGCAAATTTATACCAAAACCTGTAAAAGAGAGATTTTTATATTAATTGAGTGTTTGATATGTAATATAAAATTGTAAAAACTTGTTCAATTGTCTTAAATGATGAGAATTGATTTAAAAAGGGAAATTTTGTTTGAAAGTAACGTTAAAATAGATAAAAAACTCCCGCCATAATTTAATTAGAGGAAAAGTCAATGGTTGACAGATTTTGACATTTACAGAATTTCTGAGATAGTATGTTTTAAAATGGTTTTGAATACTGAAATACATGTATAAATTCATGGTTAAAATTGTTAAAATATGAGTATCGAGATATAAAAAGTCATACAAGAGAATATTAAAGTAATAGAATGCATTTTGAACGTAAATAAGAGGTGTTTAATTGAGATTGGCCAATTCAAAAATATAAAATGATCACTAAGGTAATCAGAGTAAATAAAAAAAAAACTTCTCTAAAATTTAGGAGAAGAGGTGCATGTTAATTTCGGGAAGAATAGTTTTTTAGCCGAAATTAAGTGAACAGAAGCAAAAGAAATACCTAATGTGTATATTAAATTACAAATTTAATATATGGGTAAATAATAAATGACCAAAAACGAAGCAGTAGTGAAAGATTGTATTTACATAGGCAGTATCTAGTGATTAAAGAAGAAAAGGAGTTGATAGTGATTAAAAGCATTAAAAATATAAATTTAATTTACTTACCACAAAAGGATTGAATATCTCGAAGAGTTTTTTATGCGAAGGAATTCCAATTTCAAGTTTAACCATAGATGGGATTTATTTATCAAGAGATTCCTGGGACGAAAACATAACATAATAGGCTCATCTGACGTGCATTTTCTGTGAGATATCTGTACCGAAGTGGATACCTGGCAGGTTTGTCTAGCAGGACGGTGAGGAGCTTCTTGGACGCATAAGAAATCAACGTTACGAGGCACCAACAGCTGTTATCTTGAAGGAGGAAAACATATCAGAGGTTTCCAGTTCTATCGAGAATTAAAAAAGAAAAGAGAACAGTTAGAATTTCCTTGTCGAGAAGTTACACATATGTAAAAGAAGGTTGTATTGTTTAATTGTTACTTTTAATATGAAAATCTCTTTTATACAATGAATTGGCAAATAATAGTTTAAAAATTTAATGAGTATAAGTATCAGAAATTATATATTGAAGCATAGAATACAGCTACATAGTACTATTTGTATTAGAAATCAATGGTATACTTTGTAAAAGTTTTATTACGCACATTAAATTAAACCTACCTTGAAAAATAAAATATTAAGGTTATATTTTCAATTCTGATCATAACCAAATATAAGTATCCAGACATTGGACAAGTTTACATGATTAATGGTTATAATACTGGCATTTTCTTCAGATAAATATTTGTTGTACGTTGTTTCTCAATAATACATTATATTTATTGTTATTCAACCATCTCTGATTTTCATTTACGTAGTTGTGATTTATAGGTTATCATCTAGCAATTCACATAGTTGTTTTGACCTCCTAAAAATAAAATAAACATACAGATTAATATATTGGGAAGGTATAGTAATAGTTTAAAATTAACTTACCATTCTATGAGAGAATAAATAGTGTAGATTTGAACTTAAACTGAATATAAAGATTTTTGTGTCAATTAAAGAAAATATTTAGTAAATTTATCAAGGTTAGTACACATGAGTAGCGGTAAAATCGTTTAGTTGCGGATTACCAACGTTTAGAGTGAAAAGAACTTGGACAATAATCTTACTTAGATATTTTAAAAGAGACAGGTCCGGACTAAGATTTTTTATGATTAATAAAAATATGCAAGTATTAGAATTTTTTTTAAACGACTGAGTTAGTTAGGGCATATAAATATTTGATTTATAAACAAGTAAGGAATTATATTGAAAACATTCTATTCTAAATTATTGGCTTACCCAACGTGTGACGTTAGAAGAAGTAAAATGTCTAACTCAGGGTGTAATTAAGGCATATTTTGGGTGATTGATCATATTTATAGCTTGTTTTTACTTAGATATTTTTATACACTCTGGGTTACGACAATATATATATATATATATATATATATATATATATATATATATATATATATATAGTAACGGTTTTCTTTCGTGACTGTGTGATTGTAGTTGAAAAGGAATTCTTTCGTGGGTATGCAGTCAAAGGGCAAAATTAAAAAACGTACTCTTTTTAAATGCCAAGCTTTCGGTTTGTATTTAAACCTTCATCAGGGCTGTGAAGTAATTATAAAAATTCTTTTAATTTCTAGCAAATTGCAAAAACGAGACAGACTGTATATTATTATTAAAATACTTACAATTTAATTGAGGTTGTATGATAAAAGACAGCAACATCCTTTTAAACTATGTGTTAAAATACTGTGGTTATATAATAAAATCAAAAAACATCAACACAATAAAACTAACACAACAAATTTTGTATATATGACATCGCGACATTGAAAGACGTGTACCTCTGACCTATCAAGGTTGTGTGAAAGTCGTGTCCCGAGTCAAACACATGCAATTCTCCCGCCCGCGTACAATTCACCCGTTTGAAACGACGCAAAGATGGAATTGTTAAAATATTAATTAAGTTTGTAATTTATAAGGTATGTATAAATATTGCTTAAATTTGCTAAGTCAGATTTCTTGTTCATTGTTTGGGCTTTTTTGGTAATATGATACATTTCTAAAAACATGCGTTTCTGATTATTAGGTTCTGTTTCTAAAATTTTAGTTTGTTCATACGTAATATTATGATTAGTGGAATGGCAATGTATTGCTAAAGCCGATGACTGTTTTTTGTTGATATTTTTGTTATCACTTTTATGGGAAATCAAACGAATTAGTTCAGAAATCAATCCAGAAAAAATGGGATAGAATAAAACAACACACAGACATACCGCAGAATAAATTCTTGGAATTATTAGAATTGGTGTTCAATACAACTTATTTCATTTTTGAAGACCAATTCTACAAGCAAGTTTTTGGTTGTCCTATGGGTGGAACGATATCCCCTATAGTAGCACAATATGTCATGGATGATCTAGTAGAGGAATGTATTTCTAAATTATCTTTCCCACTTCCTTTTTTAAAAAAATACGTGGACGACATAATATGTACCGTTCCCAAAGACAAATGCCAAGAGATTTTAAATGTCTTTAACTCATATAACAACTACGTCCAATTTACAATAGAAACTGAAACAGAAAATAGTGTTCCTTTTTTAGACACATTAGTAATAAGGAACGATCACATAATTATTCTAGATTGGTATAGAAAAGCAACCAACTCGGGACGGTACATACATTACAAATCAAACCACCCTATTAATATGAAAATGAATTTTATACTAGAGTTAAAAAGACGCATAACAGCAATTAGTCACCAGTCTCTATATGAGAAAAATATTAAACGACTAAAAGACATCTTGACTGACAATGGCTATCCAACCAGACTCATAAATAGATTACTGTCTGTAAATGGATATAGATCTACGCATACCAAACCCCAACTTTTAGTAAAACCGGATCTACCTTTCAGAACCTTGCCTTATATCGAAGAACTGACTCCCAAACTAAAAAAACTATTCCAGAAAACAGCTAATATAGCCAATAAATTCATAGTAACTACTAATATTCTTTTTACAAAAACGAAAACTCCATTGCCTGAAATACAGAAATCTGGAGTAGTGTATCAAATTCCATGTGGGGAATGTGATCAAGTATATGTGGGTCAAACATCGCGCACCCTACATTCCCGTTTGATTTCCCATAAAAGTGATAACAAAAATATCAACAAAAAACAGTCATCGGCTTTAGCAATACATTGCCATTCCACTAATCATAATATTACGTATGAACAAACTAAAATTTTAGAAACAGAACCTAATAATCAGAAACGCATGTTTTTAGAAATGTATCATATTACCAAAAAAGCCCAAACAATGAACAAGAAATCTGACTTAGCAAATTTAAGCAATATTTATACATACCTTATAAATTACAAACTTAATTAATATTTTAACAATTCCATCTTTGCGTCGTTTCAAACGGATGAATTGTACGCGGGCGGGAGAATTGCATGTGTTTGACTCGGGACACGACTTTCACACAACCTTGATAGGTCAGAGGTACACGTCTTTCAATGTCGCGATGTCATATATACAAAATTTGTTGTGTTAGTTTTATTGTGTTGATGTTTTTTGATTTTATTATATAACCACAGTATTTTAACACATAGTTTAAAAGGATGTTGCTGTCTTTTATCATACAACCTCAATTAAATTGTAAGTATTTTAATAATAATATACAGTCTGTCTCGTTTTTGCAATTTGCTAGAAATTAAAAGAATTTTTATAATTACTTCACAGCCCTGATGAAGGTTTAAATACAAACCGAAAGCTTGGCATTTAAAAAGAGTACGTTTTTTAATTTTGCCCTTTGACTGCATACCCACGAAAGAATTCCTTTTCAACTATATATATATATATATATATATATATATATATATATATATATATATATATATATATATATATATATAAACTTGGAAAGAAGTCTCTGCTGTCTGAATGAAGAATTAAAAGGAATCGTTAGGGGATCCAGCATAAAAAAAACATCTACAGTTACAAAGTTCTCTATTTTTTACCGATATTTCGCATTACATACTAATGCTTCTTCTGGGCTTAAAATTTGAACTTGTTTGAGAGAGAATCGCATCTGACTATGAACAATGTTATTTTACACAACAGGTGACAAATCAATTTGATTTGTCACCTGTCAATGGGTAAACATGTTCTTGTGCGTTTTAATACTCTATTAACACATGTATCTGTTTTTTAAATTTATATGTAGGACCAGTTTTTTAAAAAAAGTTTCTTAATATGTTATCTGAAACGATTTGTGTAAAATAACATAGTTCATAGATGCGATTCTCTCTCAAAAAAGTTCAAATTTTAAGCCCAGAAGAAGCATCAAATTGATTTGTCACCTGTCAATGGGTAAACATGTTCTTGTCCGTTTTAATACTCTATTAACACATGTATCTGTTTTTTAAATTTATATGTACCAATTTTTTTAAAAAAAAATTTTAATATGTTATCTGAAACGATTTGTGTAAAATAACATAGTTCATAGTCAGATGCGATTCTCTCTCAAAAAAGTTCAAATTTTAAGCCCAGAAGAAGCATTAGTATGTAATGCGAAATATCGGCAAAAAATAGAGAACTTTGTAACTGTAGATGTTTTTTTATGCTGGATCCCCTAACGATTCCTTTCAATTATATATATATATATATATATTATATATATTTTATATATATATATTAAATTTTTATTGACCTTTAATTCATATATGTAAATATATATTAACTTTATTGGACGATTTAATATATACATTCTCATTTCCATCTGTTACTTGATATACATATATCAGTACGATTTAGAAATTCGAAGTCAGACACCGACGGTAGCTCAGGTGGTAGAGCAATCGACTAGTAATCGGTATGTCCTGAGTTCGAATCTCAGCCGTGTCGGTAATTTTTAAAAAATTACCTAATTAATTAATAGTCAGTGGTAAAATTAGAAAATTGTAATTTTCAAACACTGCAAATTAGCGAGCTTTAAAATTATTTAAAACTAGTATAACGACCTAAAAATCGTCCAATAAAATTAATATATATTTACATATATGAATTAAAGGTCAATAAAAATTTAATATCACATATATACAGCACATGGACGTTCAGTGCTTAATATATACATTCTCATTTCCATCTGTTACTTAAAATACATATATCAGTACGATTTAGAAATTCGAAGTCAGACACCGACGGTAGCTCAGGTGGTAGAGCAACCGACTAGTAATCGGTATGTCCTGAGTTCGAATCTCAGCCGTGTCCGTAATTTTTAAAAAATTACCTAATTAATTAATAGTCAGTGGTAAAATTAGAAAATTGTAATTTTCAAACACTGCAAATTAGCGAGTTTTAAAATTATTTAAAACTAGTATAACGACCTTAAAATCGTCCAATAAAATTAATATATATTTACATATATGAATTAAAGGTCAATAAAAATTTAATATCACATATATACAGCACGTGGACGTTCAGTGCTTAATATATACATTCTCATTTCCATCTGTTACTTGATATACATATATCAGTACGATTTAGAAATTCGAAGTCAGACACCGACGGTAGCTCAGGTGGTAGAGCAACCGACTAGTAATCGGTATGTCCTGAGTTCGAATCTCAGCCGTGTCGGTAATTTTTAAAAAATTACCTAATTAACTAATAGTCAGTGGTAAAATTAGAAAATTGTAATTTTCAAACACTGCAAATTAGCGAGTTTTAAAATTATTTAAAACTAGTATAACGACCTAAAAATCGTCCAATAAAATTAATATATATATATATATATATATATATATATATATAAAATATATTATAATTCTTTGCCAAATATACAAATGTATTGAAAAAATGAATGAAAAACTTCTTGGTAGTAGTGCCACTACTACCAAGAAGTTTTTCATTCATTTTTTCAATACATTTATATATATATATATATATGTGTAAATTTTAAATAATTTTAAAATTCGTTTTTCTCAGCGTAGAAAATGTCAAATATGATTTTTCTGCTTAAGCACTGAGTAATTAAGGTAAATTTTTAATTAGAAAAATTTACCGCCCAGGGCGAGATTCGAACTCACTTTTCCCGATCTCATGTCAGGTGCTCTACCAAATGAACCACCTGGGGGCGTTGTGAGTGCGAGTCTACTTGCACGTCTTGAATCTCATCAAGTCACAGATGTGTGTTGTGACTTGATGAGATTCAAGACGTGCAAGTAGACTCGCACTCACAACGCCCCCAGGTGGTTCATTTGGTAGAGCACCTCAGTGCTTAAGCAGAAAAATCATATTTGACATATATATATAGTAATCCGTAGGTTTTCGCGGCAGTTATGTGAGTCGTTTCTGCTTCGGGAATTGATCCGCGTTGTCGTAGAGTCCGTATGTGGACTTCTGTTCTCACGAGCTTTCGACACTCTCGCTGTTGCCATTATCAAGAAGTTCTGCTTGTTGCTGTAGATCGTGTCGAAGTGAGACAAGCCGTGTGCGGTGGGCATATTTGTATGTCTTGCTGGAGTCTGCGAGTCATAGCTCTTGTGGTGGGGCCGGCGGTAGGGGTATCAGCTGGCAAATCAGGTTGTGTGGTGTTGAACCTTCGGTCCGTGTGTGTCTCTGAGTTTCCGGACTGTGTATGTTTGATGGCCGTTTTCCATGTGTTTGGAAGTCTTCGTCCGTCATCTCTTTTGTTTAGGCTATTAGAGCGTTTCTCTATCTCTATGGCTTCTCGTATTATATGGGTCTGAAAATGTTCCGATTTAGCGATAATTCTTGTTCCGTCGAAATCTATGTTATGGCCTGTTGATATTGTATGTTGTGCTAGAGATGACGTTGTATCCTTGTGTCGAACTGCGTTTTTATGTTTGTTTGTCCGATATATGTACTGTCGCACGAACGGCACGGTATTTCATATATGCCCTGGTCTTCCAGCTGTATTTTGTCCTTGGGGTTTTTGATGAGTTGTTGTATTTTTCTGTCTGTGGTGTAAACGACTTTTATGTTGTGTTTGTCTAGAATTCGTCCAATTCGGTCCGTTGTTCCTTTGATGTAAGGGAGAAATGCTCTGTTGTTGTATTTCTTGTCCGTTTCTTGTTTCTTTGCTTTCGTCCTAATTTGATTTAGTGTGCGTGTAATGTGACTGTTTTTGAAACCATTTTGTGTTAGAGCTGTTCGGAGTGTTTTCATTTCTGTCTGTAAATGTTCAGCGTCTGTAAGTTCCAGTGACCTTGTCGCTAGCGTTCGTATTATAGCGTTTAGTTGTGCCGGGTGGTGGTGTGATTGTGCGTTGAGGTATCTATTAGTGTGTGTTTTCTTTCGGTAAACTGTGTGGCCTAGAAGAACGACGGGCATCTAGGCCACACAGTTACGGCTATTACCCACGAAGATGAAATTACATCACGAGCCGTCAGGCGAGTGTTGTAACATCTGAGTTGGTAATAGTCATTATACGCGAGTTAAATACTATACTTTATCCACAACATAAATGTTGTTCAAAAATACAAAATATAAAGAGATAAAGGAACAACATTATTTATTAATAGTGACGTTTTTAATACACAAAAAATTAAATTTATAATAATTATTAATCGTTACATTACAGTTGTTAAAATTCATCTGAGTCTGCTTGAAAATTATGGGACTTAGAGTAGCTCTAGAGCTAGTACAAGGTTTGTTATTGTAGATGGGGCAATGTTCATTTCTGTTAATTTCATTTAAAATCCGATTTCCTCTTTCTATTTTGTTAGTTATGTTGTCGTCTCTGTAACCTTCGGAAACTGTGGTTGATTTCCATTCTCCTAACTGTTTTACTGGTGTAATGTCTCCTCTTCCGCTAACGCAAATGATTGCAGATGATTTTCGGGAGGAATGTCTTGTGCACAATTCGGGGTTTTTCAATTTTAAATAGGTCGCAATTTGTTTTCCTATTAAAGCTAATTTATTAATACCTACTCTTTGAGTAGTACATTTGCCATTCTGATATTTTAAAAATAGTGATGAGCATTTAGCATGAGATGGGCGAAGACCTATATATTTTTTTGCAAATTTCGTAAATTTCACCCGATACAGTAAATGATCTAGGAATCTTTGTTTTTGTGAAAGATATTTTCACTATAAGAACTCCATTATAATCCTCTATATCTTCAATTTTCATAGAATATAATTTATTAGATCTACAAGGTCCCATTAGTCCCATGATTAAGGTTACATTTGTCATTAGATAAGTATGATTTGGCGGTTCTTTAATAAATTTATTGATTTCTCATGCGTTAAAAATTTTTGATTTTTTTGGTTGATAGCCGTCGGACTGACGTTTTAAAAATGCCTGCAATTTCATATAAGTTTCTAGGTGGATATTATGATAGATATTCAACGGGCTTTTAAGAATAGAATAATATGTCCACAATAACGACGACTTGTATTTCTTTCGTTCAACAAAATACACTAGGATAACGTTTTTGGAAAATGACGATGTTTTTTGCACCAGTTGCAATTCTATGAAGCTTTTGTACACCGCATAGTATTTACTCCTTGACTTGTTAGGCAGAAGATTTTCTAATTTGGAAATTTCTGGCGGTATGCAAGAAATATCATTCGAATCTAATTCACTATTAGACATTGTAATACACTCAATAACTCAACAAATTCAAACGGATAACACAAATACAACAAGTATATTTATAAAATGTTAAATTTGACACAAGGGTGGAGTAATATTATTCCATCAAAGTGTCATTGTTATTCATCAGTATTTAGTAATGCACTTAATAGTTGTGGATAAAGTACTTTACTGCCGCTAATATCTGTCAACACAGACACGATTGTATGACATTAAACATAAATCGTTTGTCGCTATCATGAAATGTCATAAGTCATTATACCTTTATTTTTTAAATTACGAATTTCTGCGGTTGGCGATTAAATTTTGTATGCACCACGTCAGTAAAGTGCCTTTATCGAACTCGTCTTTTCTTCGCCTCGCTCGCTTGGCTCATAAACCAGACTCGTTCGATAAAGGATCACTTTACTGACTTGGTACATAAATAACTATTATTGTATTCATTTTTATGTTCACAGAAGTATCGAATAAAGTATAAAATAAATGAATAACAATCATTTATTCATTCAAGGCAAGGTCGTGTTTGATTCGTGTGTGCAGACATTGAGGATTTTTACAAATGGTACACATCTTGCGAATTTTTCTTTTTAGTCGCTGGGAGAACTCATTTTACATATACCTACCTTTCACTGAAATACGTCCAGAAGAACCTCGGTCAATCACAGGATTGGAACTATGGCAAACTTCTAGGACAACAGCGATTTCGTAACAGAATAGTATTTTTACTTCTTTGGGCCACAGTACGTAAAAACAAATCACAAACTAGGCCTTTTAGGAAACTTTGCGTTTTATTTGTGCTTCGGTAGCTAGTGGGATTGTTTTTCTTGTAAGTAATATAGGCAGCCAGAGCTGCTACATTTAAAATATAAAAAAAAGCCAATGGCCAGCGACTTGTTTGCTTCTTGTTCTCAGCATTTTGTTCATAACGTCCATACTTGATATAGTTTTATTGTAAGAAGAAATTATCTCAGGTTTTTTCTTCAAAGTGTCATCAATTACACCTGTAGAGTGCATCGCGAACATCAAAATTGCGGCTTTGTTCACTTATGGGACGTATGAACATAACAGGGCATCTCTATGAAAAGCAAAATGCGTCGAGAGAGCGGGCCGCTCTTTATTAGGTAAAAGAGCTTTCTGAATGAAGGTTCGTTCTTCCTTAGTGTGGCAACCAGAGTGAGACCATCTGAAAATATACAGTGGTACTTGAGTACCACGACCCGATATCCACGTTACATTATTTTTGCCGCCACATATGAGTTTAAACACTGTTTAGATAACCAGCTTGTTTCTTTGCATTGAAAACGTTGGTTGGAGATAATTAATGATTAGGATTAATCAACGATTGTAAGATAGAGTGATATGAGTATAGATTTTACAATATACTCATAAAACGTATCTATTATTTCTACTATAATCAGGTCACCAAACGGACGGAGTGATCACATGTATTTATCGTCTGGGTGATGGTAGTACGACGGACAAACACATGCAGGTAAACAATTGCGGTGTACAAAGGGCTTTCAACTACGATACTTTTACAGCACCATTCGACAATCACGTGCGTATCACGCGTTCTTATTCCTCCCTGTATTCGGTGACCCGACTATTATAGAGCTGCATGCAAGGCATTTTTAATTTTTCTTAATATTAGGTGCTATATTTGTTACACACGACATTACCGACACACCTCATACAATGCTCAGTTTTCGTAAGTATACAATTATTATTTACATACTCTGAATATTATACTCTTTTTTAGGTTAGGTTTACATATTACGCGGGAAAAATCCCTTGTGTTCCTAATTATATTTACCTGTGGATCTGGTGCCTTTTACAAGCTTTCTAGGCTTTCTTTTAATTTACTTTTTTCAAGACAAGTTACAGATAAAAAAAATGGAACAGATACAAGCATTACAGCAAATAATTGAAGTTTTGACGGGTTTACAAACTCAACAAGCGCAATTAATGCCACATCAAAACTAACGATACCCAACTACTACTTATGTGGATGTGCGAGGTATAAATCTGCAACCTTTTGATGAAGATAACGAAAATTTTACTACATATTTATAATGCTTAGAAATGTATTTAGAATTACGAGGTTTAAATAAGAAAAATGACGATATAAAATGCGTACAGATTTTAATTAGCTGTTTACGTCTAAGCACTGTCAGTTATTAACAACTCTTACAAATCCAGAGTTACCAAAAGACAAAAACAATTCAGTCTTAACAGTTGTGTCCTACACCTAGTGTAACAGCAGAGCAACACAAATTTGCCACACGTACTGGTGAGTCTATTTCTACATATCAAGCTGCTTTAAAGAAACTTACAATAAGGTGTAACTTTACACGTGAACAGTGCAATGTATCCAAAATAGACACTCATCTTCGTACACGGTTTATACATGGTGTGAAGGACAATGACATACAAGAAAAGCTATTGCGGCAAGCAAAGAAAATAAATTTTGAAATGTCAGTGACGAAAGCTCTTTTCATAGAATCTTCAAAAATGAAAGTAAACAATTACATAATACAGGTATGCAAATCAATTATATAAATAAAGCAAAGCCTTCAAGAGGGAAAAGTACCGACAAAAAAGCTTAGAGTCCAACTAGAAAAACAAGTCAAACAAAAATTTTAAGTTAAAAGCAAATATACCTTACGTCGATTAAATTAACTACTTACGCAGGGGAAATAGATAATTCATCCTGTTGAATCTTGTACAGTTAAAGTTGCACATGAAAATCAACAAAGCTGGGGTGATTAATACATTTTACATAGTCAAGTAGATTCAATATTCGGGAGGAACTGGCTAAAATGGCTTAATATACAATTAAGTGTCAATCTAGTAAAATTAGAAAAGTATTTACATGAATTACTGCAGGCCTATAAAAATGTTTTCAATCCAGAAGTAGGCACAATTCCTGGCCACAAATGTTCAATAAAATTAAAAGAAAACGTTAATCCAAGATTTTATCGACCATTTCCAATACCTTATGCATTGAAGTATCGGGTTGATAAAGAAATAGATCGTTTAGAAAACGTATCATTGAGAAGAATATGCATTCCACTTGGGACAGTCCAGTCGTTCCACTAACCAAGAAGAATAATTCTGTACGTTTGTGTGCTGATTACAAAGCAAACATAACAGTAATTAATCTTCAAGATGACAAATACCCTATTCCAGAATTCAAGATATTTTCTCTAAAATGTCAGGTGGAGAAAGGATATACATAAAGCTTACCTACACATGGAAGTAGATGAAAAGAGTTTATCTCTTCAAGCTATCAGTACAGAAGAAGGTGCCTACAAAGTGAGGAAGCTCATGTTTTGAGTAAAAGTGTCACCAAATTCATGGCAACCTTACATGGATCAGATCTTGATAAACTAACCAGGTACTTCATGTTTTTTGATGATATAATTATTGAAGACAGAAGAGAATCAGAATTACTTACTAGATGCATACAATGTTGGAAGTTTTGCGAGTGAAGAATTTGTATTTAAATAAATCAAAATGCAAATTCTTTTGAATGTCAATTATATATCTTGGTCATTATATAGATGAGAAAAGATTACATCCTACATCAGACAAAATAAAGGCTATAAGAAATAGTCCATGACCTACAGATATTAATAGTGTAAGGGTATTTTTGGGATTCATAAATTTCTATCAAAAATTTATTCTAATTTTATCAACTAAATTTGTATCCTTTAAATAATCTGTTGAGAAAGAATACAGCATACAAATGGACAAAAGAATGTGAAACTACACTTTGGGGTTTGAAAAGAGAAGTTAGAACATTTCGTTTAATGAAATGCTGTAATTGTTATCAATATTGCACCTTCTTGTTATCGTAAAGTTGAAAAGTTAGGTTGTTATTATGTCTTAACAAGAGCATTTAGTTCTGATGCTGTAAAAGACCTGTTTTTGTTCTATTTTATTATTTTAATATTATTGATATTAACTATCGTAAAGTTATTGTGAAGTGTTATTTTAAAGATTATTTCAATAAACATTAAGAAATAATTCTTTTTGGGTTTATAATTCAACAATATTTTGAGGTTAGCAGAATCAATTTAACAAAGTAAAAAGAAAAGTTATGATAGCGCGTATTGGTAGCGAGATCCAGTTTGCCATTGTTTTATTTTTAGAAGCGTCAACTACACGGAGAAGCACTATTCCATTTAGAGATACCTTTAGAGTTTAGATTTAAAAGAAAGTATTATAAATATCGTATTTATGTCAATAATGGGTGTAAATAATAACTCAATATTTTCTTTTAAATAACATTTTATTTGAAACATTATAATCCTGAACTTCCATTAACACTAGCCACAAATGCATCACCTACAGGGGGCTTGCTAACGTTCGATAGCTTTTGGATCAAGATCGCTGATGAATTCTGAATGCAATTACAGCCAAATTGACCGTCAGGCTATGGAAAGGAATTTATTTTAATTACAGACTATAAACCACTAACAAAGATTTTACATCCTGATAAACACCTACCTGCGACTTTTTCTATAAGCTTATAGCATTACGCAAACATTATGTTTTTTTATATTTCGATATTGTATTGTGTATTTAAATCCAGTGAAATACACAATAAAATATCGAAATATGGTAATGTTTATTATTGGTCAAGATTTGCATCACATTTCAGAAACATCAGAATTTTTGTTTTGGCACCATCCTTTGAGGGGTTTGTACGCTCTTTCATAGCACCTTTCGATTATTCCAGCAATAAACTTTCGCAAGCAGCCTTTGCTGTATCTTCTATTTGAAAATCACTCATTTGAAAGAAAGTAATGCTGAGACAGCAAAACTACACTTTTTATGTCTGTAAACCACGCCTTAGTAACAATAACAATGAGAAAAGCAAACCAGATAATTAAGTCGTTCGATGTTTAGTTGAACAGACTTCTTAGATGACATTCATGCTGAGAGTTGAGAATTGTGGCATGTCAAAACTCATGATTACACAGATTTGTATCATCAAATACGATGCGAATCGTCACAATCGATTTCAATCGCATCTGTCGCATTGAACAGGCTGACATGAGAATCACAGCAAACTATTGCGATCGATGCATGAGCATATCTATTAACATCAAAAAACAGTGTCACTGTCAAAACAAATTGACCAAAATATGAAAAATCTGATTTTTTATTTTGTGAACCGTAGCTGTGGGAATAGATAAAACGTCATACACAACATAAGAAATAAGTATCTTGAACAGTCTCGGAATCATTTGTCAGCCCTCTGAGAAGATTTTATTGTTGGTATTACGTAAAATTTTATAGTAGCTGTTTTTCCAGATATGTTGTTATAGTAATAATTTTTCTGATGAAAACAATAAAGTTGTAAAAACGTTAAGTATGAATTGAATAATGATTACTCACTATTTATAAATTATTAACTAAGCCGAAAAAAAAGAGTGAATATGTTAATTTGATATGACTAAGAAAAGCAGCAAGAACATTTGGCTTCACAACTATAAACATACAAAGTGAGTCATTTCCTTCGGCAAAGCACATTGTGACTTTCTAGGAAGAGACACTTCGAGGCGGTAACTTTACTTCATATTATGTACAATACAATCTTTAGTGTGCCATAACTTGGTGGCTGACCATAGTTTTAATATAATAAAATAATTCTTAGCCAAAAAGTAATAGATATTATAGGTTTACAATATAAAGTTTTCATTTATTAACAATTCTCTTAAAAATTTAAAGTTTTTGTAAAATAATAATTCTCAAAAACAACGTACTAGATAGACACAACTTTTGATAGTGTTATTTATAATAAAAGGTCCTCATACAAGCAGATTTCATTTTTTTCAATAATTACTAATTGCGTGTGCCGAAAACTCGATTTAAATTACATGACATATTTTTGTTTGTCTAAAAGAAATTTGTTTCAAATGGAACTGCGTGTGTGTCGTTTTGTTTTTTAATTGCTTACTACTTTTCGCACTAAAAATATGTAAGACGTTATTACTTTAAAAGTGACCATTACTGAGCTATTGTCATATTTTGATATAATTTTGGCAACCTTATGTTTTTATTTGAATAAGGCATTTTTGTACTGGAGAAATGTTAAGGAAATTATTCATTAGCCCGGAGAGTTTACCAGGAGCGTTACCCCCACAGAAAATATCCCAGAACAGATTGCCTTCAGAAGAGTAATTGACACTTTCATTACTAGTGGTAGTTTTGCTTACTCGACACCGTGGAAACCTAAATATGTGATAAATGATGAAAATTAGTTACAAATACTTATGGCTACAAGAACAAATCCATACCTCAGTACACGTGAAATAAATCGTTTGCTGGATATTAGTCATACCATCGTTCCAAGGACCTTAAAATAAAGTAAATATCATCCGTATTGAATACATTTAAATACTGAGTTACGCATCCATTATTTTAAAGCTATCCGATGGGCAATAACTAAAATCAATGCCCAGGCAATTCTCTCTAATACGTAATATGTTATATACGGATGATGTTGCTTTCCATAGCAAGGTAATAGTTAACAAAAGCAATTTTCATTATTATTCAACTAAATACGACTTTCTTATACGTATGGGCGTTTCAAATTATAGAATTTTAAGAATTTTTTTATACAAAAATTATTCAAAATCCCATTCTTAAGTACTTCTAATCTCTTAATAAATCTCTATAGAATGCATACTTTGCAAGATATTATCAAAAAAGTGCTGCTCGCTAAGAGTAAAAGTGCTACTTCCGGTCCGAATTTTGAAATTTCATATATACAAAAAATATTGCAAATCCAGTTCTAAATACTTTTGTACTCTTGATAAATATAGGTATATAGAATGCATAACTTACGACATATTTGCAAAAAATCGCTATTCGATAAGAGTAAAAGACCTACTTCCGGCAGGAATTTCGAAAAACTTTTTAAATGAGATTATTCTCAATTACAATTTTAAGTATATATGAATTCCTTATAAATTTGTTTAAACTTAGTAGTTGACGAAATATTGTAAAAATTCGATTTTTTCGCTGAAGTAAACTGCTACTTCCGGTCTACCGATTTTACTGAAAAACTAATCAGATCTCAAGAGGGAGATTATACACGTAAATACAAAAGTTGGAATTGATATCTACAGCGGTTTGACCGCTATCGTGGTCACACACACAGAGAGAGACAGACACACAGAGACACACACAGAGACATTTTTTAAAAACCACTTTTTTGGTATCAGGGGACTTCAAAACGTGGACATCTGCAAAAATCTCGAGGTCGAAAATTTTCATCATCACAATACTTCCTTATACTACGTATAAGAAAGTAAAACTAGTCATGTAACATCTATCCATTTCTGCACATGCAATTAGAAATTGAAGAAAAGGTAAAACAGGATTGTATTAGGATCTTTTATTGTGAATAATTCCATCAAAGAATTATATCCGTCCAATACGTTATTTTTTAAGAATATAATTTTATAAAACATTTAGATTTTCAGATTGTTTTGGGCATAATAACTTTTTGACTGAGACTGATACAGGAAATACAAGAATAATATACAGCCTGTTTCATATAAAAATTATAACTATGGCTAGCCACCAAATTATGGAACACTCTGTATAATACAAAATAAGTTTAAAAGGTATTGCGAATAAGTGGCTGTGATTGGAAAAGCACGTCAAACTGTGACACTTTAGAAGAGAAAGAATAAGTCAGTAATAGTTCCTTATCAACACTGTGTTAAATGATTTAATGAAATCAGATCATTTTGTCATTCACATGTATATATTTTAAACACGTTCAATATAATCTTGCATTTAAAATTTTTGGTCTTTTCTTTTAACAACATACCTAATTCTAAAACTTAATGTAAATGTGCTGTTTATCTTAAAATTGTTTTTCGGTACTCTTATTGACATTCATTTCAAGTATTTGAAATTAAAGTTTCTATGTATTTTTGGTAAATATTGATCCATTGTTTTCAGATACGTCTTATTTTTTAATTCAAGGAAGTCCATAAACAGTAATTTCGTTAAAACTTTCTTTCAAATTAGGATCAATTCTGTTTTTGTTGATTTAATGAGAACTAAAGCAAACATAATTACGTTTGCAAATAGATGCAGAATGGTATTATTATTACACAGTTAAAAATCAAATAAAATGAAACTTCATGTTGTAATAATATTTACATTCTGCAGTTATATATCCAAATAGGAAGATGACCTACAATGTATGATTTTATTATTACTGTACTTCAAGTTATGTAAAGAGAGAAAAAGGCAAATACTCCTTTGCCAGTGGCACATTATTTATTAAAATTAATCATTCATCTTGACGTAGTGGCATACATATTTCAGAGTAATCAATAACAAAAAATAGCAATAAGAAAGCAAGCTGTCATCTAAACAAATTCATTACGAAACCAAATTAAAAATAGCAAACAACAACAGAAAGTGATTATAAGGAAAGCAAATAAATTAAATACAATCATTGGAAAATATTTGAATTATCATAAACGACATCTAATAATACCACGCGATCATTTAAATTCTAAATTATAGCAGGCGGGATTTTTTTTATTAGGTTGTCCAGAATGTCAATTATTGATTAATTAACATTTTGAAACGTCACTTTGACAATTCAAATTGTAAATTAGTACTTATATACGAACTTAATTTAAATTTCACAGCCTGCTCTAATTTAGAATTTAAATGATCGCGCGGTATTATAAGGCAACAATGCCGGTCTCTGTGTTTAATGACTAACATAGAAAGATCCAAACAATTAAGCATAGAGCAGCCGCTACGATCTTTGTAGTTTCATTAAAAGATCTCGATTTATCTTAGACAACATTCACTTCATAATTAGCAAAAGACCAGTCGCATACCATTCATGTAGCTTATCTTAGAAGATATCTAATCCGATCACACAAATAATACTGACTGTGTGCCTATATGCCTTTGACACATAGTACTATACACCTTTCAATTTGAAAAACAACCGTGGAGTGGGCTGAGAAACTAACATTCTGAAATAAGATTTTAATTTTTTTCGTTGAGTCTGTATTGTATTTTTTTATTTTTGACTATTATGTTTGCATTATTAATTTTTGGATTATCTTTATGTTAGTTGTATTTGTTCAATAAACAATTTTATTTAGTGAAGTTTTGGATAATTGTGATAAAACAGAGTTTTTTGTTATTTTATTTAAGCTTTGTTTGAAATAATCTGGGAGTGTTATTTTAATTATTATATTTTCAAATGCTTTCATCAAGCTTACCTTGTATTTTGGAGGCAATTCTAGTAAAAATGCTGCAACCTGTTTGAATTCGAGGGATTTCGGTACGATATCAATTTCAGGATGTTACTTTCCTTTGAAATGAGTGAGTCAACGAATGGGATGGTTTTATTTTGTTCAATCTTTTACGAATTTTAAGTTTTTGTTATAGGTTAAACAGTTTTAATGTAGAGTCAATTTTATTGTTGGGAATGCATCAAATTACGCCCAGGCTTATTTGCAAAAGCAATTGGAGATGTATCTGAATATATAGTAAAGAATTGCTGTTTGCAGCACAATGCATTTTTAATGAAAGTAAGCCTAAAATCGGCTGGGATGATCAAGAAATTGAACATAGGCCTTGCTAAAGAAGCAGCAAAATATGGATTAAGGGATAGCGCCTCCTCGATTACTTTATGGATATTTTCTGTACCATTGACTGAAGATAAGATGGGTTGTATTTGCATATATGATTTAATTACTTTTGATTTTCACTGCCATAAGCAATAATTTTCATAGCGAAATCTGAAGAGCAGAACCAATACATATTATTGTAACCTTAAATATTGGCTAACATCAATCAGTATGAACCAGACAGCCTACGAACCATTGGCAGACAACATAAACCTTCAAACTCAAAGCATCAAGTTTATTTTTTTTTTTTTTGGTAGAGTGAATGTGGCACCTAAAAATTTGCGGATTTAATTAGGTTTCGAGAAATAGAACTTACATGTCATTCTAAACTCTGGCTTGCAAATGATTCCATGCCTATATGGCAAAGTATATATTGCCAAACACTCACTCGTGTAAATAAATATCGAACTATAAGTATACATAAAATCGAATTTACCTAAACCATGTTACAAGACTGTTTGCAATAAAATTTGAAACAAAATTGTTTTACTTAGAAATATATGTCAGAATATATAAAACGAAATAAATAATAATAAAATAACTACGAAGAATATAGTAAACACAATAACAATAACCTCTTACCGTAAAAGTTATGTTTAACTTATTTATGTAGATTCTTGATTTAGACTAATTACATCCTTCTTTTGTATTTTCATTTATATTTTTTGGTTTCCTTCGAAATAAACCAAATTGTTATCTAATGTTTACGAACAAGTTCGAAGTATATGACTCGTTGCGTAGCTTGTTCTTATCTCGTTAGCAACGAATAACATCCCTTCGTAACCTACTACAATATAATTCGAAACAAAGTTCGATCCTCCTTATCAAGCTTTGTTTTTTATGTGCCATAATAAGAATTGATTAATTGTACTTGTTTAAAAAAAAATTATTTATTTAAATTGAAATTGTACTAACTTCTTAGTAATTATTGATCTGAATTTTAAAATGTCGAATTTTCAATAAAAGGAGCACTTGTTCCAACGTATTTGCTATTGGTACATTGTTTTAATGTAGATTTTACCAGTTTTTATACATGATCGCAAATGTATTTTTTCAATAAAAATATACAATTCCATAAGATTATAACCAATCTGTGGTTAATAACTTTACCACAAACTATATAAAACTAAAACATTACTTACATGTTGTAGTTCTAGTCCTATGTATGACACCCTTTCATCTATTTCATGGAATCATAACACATTTTCTCATGTAGGTCTGTCTAACAAAAATGCAGTATCCTGACTGCCCTGTAGTTTGTTTCCCATATAGAAAATTGTTGTATTCCTCTTTGTCTAGCCTACCTTCATCTTTCCATGTAATCTCCTGTAAGGCTAATATTCCTAACTTTTATCTACGAATTTCCTTTGCAAATTCCTCCATTTCTCCCGCGTGTAACATCGTCTGTATCTCCCAAATTCCGAGTAAGAATCTAGTTTTCTTTTTAGGTTTGTTTTTTATTTTGTTTTTAAGCGTATCAGTGTTCGTTTCTTCTGTATTTGCTTTTGATTATTGGGTTTATTACTTAATTGTTTTTTTCAGAACCTCCAATAGTTGTCATATTACGTGCCACACTGTACGATCGCCTCTTCTCATCCTTCCTCACTTTCTTTAGGCGATCTTTCAGTAATTGTTCTTTGCTGTGAAGTCTTTCTAGCATGTTCTGTCTGCTCTTTTCCGTCTTTATCATTTACGTTCTCCAGTTGATCTAGTGCATATATTATACCATTTATTTTCAGTTTATTATAAATTAATGCTCTTTCAAGCCCTTTTTTCTTTTCTAATTTCATGTGCTTTATTAAATTTCTTCGCTGCTTCTGGATTTCTTTTGGAAAATCTTTGCTTATATGTATTTCCGTTTATTTTAACTTACTTTTCGCTTTAAACACTTCTATTTCTGGATCGATGTTCTTACCACCGTTAATAATGGCCTTTTACTATTTTCTCTTTCCTATCCTATTCGTCTCATTTCAATGACATCATTATTTAGACCTATTTTTATTTGCATTTTGTTCAAGATTTCTAGTATTTTATGTTTAATTTGTTCTTCGTCCTTATTCTGTGATTTTTTATGTACTCTATGACCAATTCCTTCTTTCTTATTCAGTATTTCTAGTTTATTTCTCTGTTATTTTGTACAGTCCTCTATTTTTGTCTTTTAATTAATAATTTGCATAGAATACTATTTGAAAATATATTATTTAATATCAGATTAACTTCAATCTATTCATTCAGATAAATACAATATAATATGTAGTGAATATAATACATTATATATTTTTAAGTTTAGTGGTATTGACTCCAGATCGTGAAAAAATAAATAATTATTAATATTATGTACAAAGTTTGTTTTTATGAATAAAGAAATTCAGTAGGAAACATTAAACAAAGCAACTATAATAAAACATTTTTTGTACCAGTAGTAAAAAATCATAGCATTTTTACACGTAACAAAGCGCCACGAAATGACATTTCACGACCTGGAACTAATAAGAGGTAAATAATGAGGCCATTATTGACCTAGGGAAATAATGAAAACAAATAAAACGAATGCCGCAACCATGCACTCATGCTTGTAGTAGTAGTAGTATGTCAAGTTGTGAACCGTCAAAATAAATAACTCTATTTTAGGCACAATTTTAGGATAACAATACCAGAATTATAATATACGTTTATTTAGCAATTGCTATTAATTTTATATTTTCTAACAATACTTTGTTGTTTACATGAAAAAAAAAAGCATTTGTCTATTAATACATAAAATATGTATGATAGTATAATATGGAATCAATATATCACCTAACTATTGCAGATGCAAATAATTATTTAATTCATATTGAAAATTCCTGTATATATTGCAGGTGTGGTTGCGTAAGTAGATGTAGGTAGATCTTGTAACATACATTCTATATTTTTTTTATTTACTAGGGAATCTTCGATATAACCTTTAGCTACAAAGTGGTTCCATTATTACAAACTTTTGAGACGTACCATTTTTGCTATTGTGGATGTGAATAACAATTAAATTATCTCTCATGATGACATCAGAAATTAATAAATTACACAAATCATCCTTCGGCATGCACCAGCAACACCAATTACAAGACCAGTCTACAGAGATATAAATTATCAATAATTTCAAAGTATTAATATATAAACATACTATCTTAGTTGCAATGTAACATATGTCGGGTACCTCAGTAAAGAATTTTATAATTTCCTCGAGTAAATACTAATGATTTTTTGGGCTTATAATTTTAAGTTTTTCTTTTTAAAAAGGCAACTAATTTAAAATATTTTGATATGTTAATATTCTCTTTTAGGCCAAGTGTAGCTTTCAACATTGAATATTGCGCCCATAAAGTCGAGGCTTTTTTATTTTTTGAATATTCATGAAAATAAGCCAGAAGTACGTTTTCAGAAGTTACTACTGTATATTTGGAATTATACCATTTTTTAAATTCTGTAAATGTTTTCATGTATAAGTGATTGTGATTAGATTTATGCGGAAGCAAGTTCTCAGCTGCCTGTTCTGCAATCTCGCGCATTTCAGGTGGTGTACATCTAAACTCTTTAGACATTATAAATGGAATGAAAAATAATCTAAAAAATACTTGACTTTTAGTTTCAGCATTTACGTCAAAACTTATTTGTAAACATCAAAATATAGCCTACTTATTTGTTTACATGAAGTTTTATTACAAGGGCATTCTTACATATATGAGTAAATTTATTCATAATTATTAAGGTTTTAAGGTCCAATTAGACTACTGGTACAAAAAATAGTATACATACTACGGTTGAGAAGACTATTATTGCCCTTGTGGCTTAAATTCCTCGGCGCTTTGCGCCTCGGAATTTAATCTCGCCACTCGGGCAATAATAGTCATCTTCTCAACCTTGGTATGTAATATACTATTACATGAAAGAATTATATGTTCAAAAAAAACTGCTTACTTTATGTGTGGGAAAACTTTTTGTAAACAACTCTAAACTAGCAAAAATTATAGGCAGGTTATTTGTTGTATGTATAAGAATAAGCTCATATTCTCTATATTTTTTAAGGTAATAAGAATCACAAACCCCTACTACTAATAAAGCGCACATCCAGTGATTTACGATAAAGTATTTTCTTTTCAGCATTAATATTTTTAGCGAAGTTAAAATCAAAGATTGGCTTCTGTCGACAGAATGAGTAGGTACTTTGGGCTCTGGAATGACATTAATTTCTAACATTACTTTTATGGGAAGGGGAGGGGGGTAAATGCCATTTTTATTATTGAGGTGTTTGTACAATATTACATTTTCCACAATTTATCGAGAGTTGTTTGCAATGACATATAACGATTTTTATATTATTATAATTCTTAAATATCTTTATTGCTCTATAGTTATTGCTGTATTATAGGTTCTGTGAAATGTCTGTATTAAATTTTTAAATACATCTGCATTGCTTTGTATTTCTTAGGTAACAAAACCCTGGTATATGAATGTAACCCCAAATAGTATGTAATTTACTCGTAAATATTTGCCGACATAAAGTTTAATATGAAAGCAGGCAAGCATGTACATATTTATACACACAGCAGTTGTATGCAAAGTGTTGCTGGAATTTTGATTAAAATAATTTGTTTTGTTACCTAGCATTCTCTGCCTGGCGTTTGAACTGAAACTTTAATAAATAAATTAAATTTAGTACTAAGTTATTTAGATTAAGGTCAAGATTTTTCTGTTGACGAAATCTATCAAATTTGCCGCAAATCTTTAGAGTTTTGCTTTGCAAGCAACACAATACCATCTCCTTTTTTCCTGATTTTGTTTAATTTTTTTCTACACTATCTTATCGCTTTTTTTATACCTCTCTTTTTCTCCCTGTGTGTGAGCGTCTGTGTACCACGAAACACGATTGCGCTTCAATGACTAAAGTTATCGACACTGTATTTCAAATTTAAGCTTGTATCTTAGTCGCTCGAGCTGATTAATTTTTGAAACAGATCGGGACATCGAAAGCAGGACTTACATCAGCCCGAAAATAATATTTTGTCAGTAATAATAATAATAATAAATTTATTCGTTGTAATTACCATTACAAAAAAGTCAATAAATTATTAATGTACACTTAGATGTATATGACAAAAAAAGAAGAAAAGAAAACAAATATCAACAAACAGTGCTTGTTTTTTTCCCAGGCCTGTCTGACTAACGTCTCCAGTTTGCACCGCAGCCAGTAAGGCTTATTGTGCTCAATCTGTGTTATGTATGTTATCCACTACAGCAGTGTTATGTCTTGTACGATTCTGTACAGGTCCATTACAGGGTGTCTCTTGAGCATCTCTGGATCTACATTCGGTTGCCCAAAGATGCGTTGCCTTCTGTGGGCCAGTGCCTCACAATTTACCAGGATATACCCGACTGTTTCTGGTTCCTTATTGCAGAGACTACAACTAAGATCTCCATCATACATGCCTATCCTGTTGAGATGCACTTTAGCAGGTGTATGACCAGTCAAAAACCCGTTGTTGGTCGCAGCCTTTCGCTGCACATGTGTAGTAGTTCTTCGGCTCTTTTGTTACATAGTCGGCTAATAAATTCCTTGCCACGATTTTGTCCTGGAATTGTTGCCCAGTGATGCTTATGTTTTTCATAAACCCAGTCTTAAGGTGGCTTCGGGTCATCCTTTTGGGTACCCCCAGAGCCATGGGCCTATGGATCTTGCTTCTGATCCTCTCGTTTCATCAGCTTTTTCATTGCCCTCAATCCCTTTATGCCCTGGCACCCAGATCAGTTTTACCTTATTCCGGATTGCCAGCAGTTTGAATTCGTCGACGCATTCTCAGACCAGTTTTGACGACACCTCTTCGCTTAATATCGCTTTTAGTGCCGCTTGACTGGCGGATAATATAAGAATCCGTCGGTGACTGACGTCATTCCTATTGTTTTCTATAGCACATTGACGTATGGCATACACCTCTGCCTGAAACACAGAAGCATACCCCCCAGTGCCTAGTATTTGCTCTGGTTGGCAGAGTAGATTCTTGCCCCATGCCAGCTGCGGTCTTCGACTCATCTGTGTACCAGGTCTGATCCCGCCTGCTAACACCTAGCATACCATTCTCCCATACGAGTCTTTCTGGAATGTTTACCTCGAATGGTCTGTTTAGGCTGTATTACTTTACCATGTGGTCCGTTCTTATCTTTAAGACACTTCCACCCATAAGATCTAGAATTGCCATGTGTCCCGCCGTTTTAGTTTTGGCGTTTTTCAGCTGTAGCCTAAAGGCACCCATCCTGGCTTACCCCTGTATCACAAGGTGAAGAGGCGGGACACCTAAGAGGGCCTCTATAGTTGCATTTAGAGTGGTCCGCATTGATCCGGCTATGTCCAAGCAGGCAAGTCTATGCACCTTGCCTAGTTGTAAAATGGCCCTTCTGTGTTGTGTTTTAGGCCACCATATTAGATAGGCATACGTTAAAATCGATTTTACCACCATATTGTATGTCCAGTACAACATGTCCGGCCTTAAACCCCATTGCTTCCCGTGTAAGCGTCTAGTTATCATTAGAGATGTTACCGCTTTCTTCGTGATGTCGATTCCAGGTCTCGAGTCTAGCATTACTCCTGGATACTTTACCTCCTTCGAGATCTATATGTTTTCTCCCCTTAGGGTAAGCGGTCCAAGATCCCCCAGCTTACGCCTTCGGGTAAATGCTACCAGTAGTTTTAGTGGGACTAATGTTTAGTCCCTCTCTTTCTACCCACCTAGATATGCGGTTGATAGCGTCCTGCATACGCTCCCTAACCGTTGAGTTGAATTTGCCTCGTGATACGTATTATGACTATATCGTCAGCATACCCATGAACTTTGTGTCCCCCGTCTGTGAGCCCCTCCAGTAAGCCGTCTGCTACCAGGTTCCACAATAGTGAGGACAAGACCCCACCCTGCGGACACACCCGGCGCACCCGTGCCGCCAGAGTCTCGCCAGCAACGGTCGTTTCTACTACCCTTCCAGCAGGTATCCTCCGCTCCCTTTTGTCTGAGAGACCTGGTTATGAATCAACGGAGGTAATTGTCAAATGCCTGTCCACATACAGAAATGTACCGAGCATCACTTCCCCGCAGTCCAGCGTGGCTTCCACATCACTGACCAGCAGGTGAAGCGCCGTCTCCGGGAACACCGGTCTGATATGCATACTGGTCAGGATGAATCGGGTTACTCATCAATACCCCGTCCCTAATATACCTATTCATGAGTTTCTCAAGTGTCTTAAGTACAAAAGACTTCGGGACTTGGCCAAATCCTGTCCTATTTTCAAAGGTTTCGGTGTCAACGTTAGCCTAATGAGCCTCCAAGCCGTTATCCGTAGGCTAAGCTACTCCTTAAAATGTTGCACTGCTTGCTTGTATACAATGTAAATTTCTTAACATTTGGAAAGTTCTTCAATGTTTTGAGTTATTTTCAAGAAATCGTCTACTGAATAAAAACTGTGATGGCTTAGAATATCCGTCACATTTTTTATGAAAATGTTGCCACCCTTTTTCAGATGGTTCTTGATTTTATTACATAGCTTTGGCTCCCAGTGGTCTATATAGTATTGGGTTACTTGCAGGCTGTGATATGAAATCTGCAACTTTTCTTGGTGGAGCGTTTCATAGTTATGATACTCTCCGTTTAATATATAGTTTTTTTTTTATTTTTCTAGCATATTTTATACGAGTATTTTCTGGTGTTTAAAGTGTTTGTTTTAACTATCTACATATATCAGACTACATAGAACTGTAATCGCTTTTTAGGTAGAAGATTCTTACTGCTGCAGATGATGCATCCCAAAATAGAATTCCCTAGCTGATTCTACTGTGGAAGTTCGCAAAATATACAGATTTTGAAGGAGAATGGTTAGCTGCTCTCTCCGTATAGCCATTGCTAAAGACGTAGTTAAGAGTTTGAAAACGATATCTTCAAAAAGCGATTTTTCGGTTACTATGTAAGACGCACGATTACCATAGAGACTACTTTGTTTAGGTATAATATTTTATGGAAGGTCATTAATATACAATACAAATAATCCTCTGCTGCTTACTGGCCAAAGACTGTATCTGTGTCTCTTATTTTTGTGTTTTCCTGAATATTTTTTTGAAATTTCTTTATAGGTATATACAGTGGAATATCAAAATATAACGAGACTAGTGCTGTAACTTCTTTCACAACTTGAATTTTATAACACAAAGAATAGAACATCTCTAATGTACTTATCCGCGAGTAGGCTTTGATTTAACTTTTGACGTTTATTACAAATTAATTACTGAAATGACAGTGTTTGACGTACTCTTGAAAAAATGAGAGTGGAGCAAAGAAATTTATGCGATAAAATTATGTGTTCGGTTCGGTAAAACTCCACCTGAAATTTTTGAAATGATAAAAACTGCATACCCATTTGATTGTTTATCACGATGTAGAGTGTTTGAGTGGCATAAGAAGTTCAAAGGCGGTTGTGAATCAGCGAAAGGTGAACCTCGATGAGGGCGACTACTAAGTGCACGGATTGATTGGCACATATTGAAATTCTGACACTATTCATTTGACTTATGGTTCCATACAAAAAAATATTCATAAAGATTTAGAGTGATGACCGATGAACAAAAAGCCAATCATGTGACAATTTGTCAGCAGTCGAAAAGGCAACTGTAACATAATCCACAGTTTTTAAATAACATTATAAGGATGTACCAAAAGAACAAATACGCTTAAAACGTACATTGCAAACAGTTTTACATATTTTATGTTTTGACAAAATGAATTTGAAGGTGAGGTAATGACCGTTGCCACACATAAAAAAACTTTTTAAATTATATTGTTTTTATATGAATCATCTTATATCAAATAGTTTTATCATTGTGTTTTTGTCAGTTTTGCTTTTGTATTGTATTTTACAGTGACTTTTGAACAAGATGCTAAATGCATCGAAACGTAAATATGTAAAAAAATTAATTATTTTTAATTTTCAACACATAAACCACATACGCAAGAAAGGAAGAAAAATATATAAATAGCGTGGTAAAGAAAAATAATACCTATATTACATATCCTGGGAGAATAATGGATTTCATTTTAAATAAAATCAAGAGAGAACATGACGACGGAACCTGTACAACATGTAAAAATCTAATGAAGAAACAATGGAACTTAAACAAAGCCAAGAATAGAAGAATATTCCTTTTGACCTGCAAGAATAACAATTTCATGCCAACATTTTTAAAATCAAAATACAAAAATGTAGAGCCGGGCAACGGCTAACTGAAATTAAAATTCCAGAATTTAGTGAGTAATTTTAAATCTTCCATTTTAAATTTAATAACAGACACAACAAAACATATTAATCAGTGAAATAATAAACATTTTATTCCTAAGAATAGTAATCTTTGTAATAAATAAACAGAAAACACAAAGTAACATTATAAAAATGTACCAAAAGAACAAATATGTTTAAAATGTACATTAGAAACAATTTTACATATTTTATCATGTTTTGACAAAATGAATTTTAAGGTGATTTGACCGTTCCCACATATTAAAATATTTGTTTTTTAAATTATATTGTTTTTATATGAATCATTCTATATCAAATAGTTTTATCAATGTGCATTGTAGTTTTACACTTGTTTTTGTATTTTATTTTACAGTGACTTTTGAAAAAGATGCTAAATGCATCGAAACGTTAAGATGTAAAAAAATGTATTACTTTTAATTCTCAACACATACCACATACCCAAGGAAAAAATATATGTAAATAGCGTGGGAAAGAAAAATAATGTCTATCGCTATATATATATATATATATATATATATATATAAGTTGAGGATTGTCGTGGGTGTAGCGGCCTTTTTTTTTGGGAACTTCACAGTTTTAAAAACAGGTACTTAAAAAATGTAATTAAAAAACACATATTTTCTTCTTTATTCTTTGTTACGTTTCGGCTGAACAACTATGTTGCCTTTTTCAAACTATACTTATCTGTTGTTTTTTTATTTAATTATAATGGTGAATATAATAATACGACACACATACAAGTAAAATGATTTTCTTCTTGAAAGTCGTCATTTCTTTCTCTAGTTTTCTTACACTTTCAACAAATCTCATTTACATTTACAGTCTTATTTATATTTTTATAGTCATAATACTCATAATTGTCAAGTTTATGTGTCGACTTTTAAAATATATCTGTGAAGTCCCCCAAAAAAAAAAAAGGCCGCTACACCCACGACGATCCTCAACTTATAAAATATAATACGGCCAAGAAAAAAACTACCAAACAATATATATATATATATATATATATATATATATATATATATATATAAACTTAGATGTCTTTACCACAAGTACATGAATTAAAATAATATTTCTTGGGTTTGTGGTACTTACTGATTAAATAAATAAAACTAAATTTGACGTTTCGACATATTTAATGTCTTTCTCAAAAATGTGGAAATATAAAACAAACATGCCTAAAATTAATACATAAAACAGTGTCAGATGTTAATACAGTTAATATATTCAGATATTACATGCAAAATACTATATAGAACTTTATCAAAACATAAAAAATATATAAATATAAAAAACACATATAGCAACGGACAACTCACCAGTAAAATTTCGTAAAACATCCTTTATTATACATTTAAAATTGGAATTTTATAAAATAACGTATTCGATGATATCTATACATGTTCTTTCCCTTTTTCTTTTTTCCTTTGGTGTCATTATTTAATTTTATTGTTATTCAATATGTATCACCAAAGTATGTGTGTCACTTTTGTTTAATTATGTTAAAGTTTTGTTATTTTCAATAACTGTGCACGATAACGATTGCATGAATACATATTGCACTGCTACGATCCTTTTCAGATATTAGCAAGTTTTTGTTGTTATGTTTTTTAAACTGCGCTTAGTGGAAAGACTTACACATTATTTTCAAGAAATCGGCATATCTACAGGGGTCCCGCTAGGTGAAACACAAAAATTAAACAATGTATTGCTATAATTAAACTGTTACTTTTGTATGATTGGGTAGTATATGTTTGAGAGGTTAGATATATCTGCACGGTCGTTTATGGCATAATCATGATTTTTGATGTAAATCATTTCGAGTACATCTCTAGCTTTTTGGTTTTTTTCCTTCTCCAAGATTCTAACGTTCTTGAAATCAAAGTCGTGCCCTGTATCGGTAGTATGCTTCTTTAAAGCTGTACTATTCTTACAATATTTATGGCCATTGATACGGTTTTTAAGGTGTTGGTGCGTTTGCCCTATGTATACACCCTCGCAATTTTTACAAGGTATTTCGTATATTAAATGTGTTTGTTGGTCTTTAGGGATTTCTGCTTTCAGTTTAGACCATAAACATTGTAAGTTGTTTGTATTTTTACTAGCTACTGTGATATCATATGGCTTTAGAACATTTTTTATCCTTTCAGATAGATGTTGTACGTAGGGAAGGGCGATATAGTTTTTATTTATTGTGTTATTGTTATTATTGGGATGTTTGTGTGAATTATATGCACGAAACGTTCTTCTTTTGATAATTTTATGTATGAGGTTTTCAGGGTAACTATTGTTGTTCAACGTTTGTTTAATTTTTTTGTATTGTTTCTGTTCTAAAAGCTGGCGAAGTTAATTTGATTGCTCGGTCAATGAGACCAATAATTACACTCTTTTTGTATGCAAAAGGCGTTATTGAATTAAAATTCAGGTATCTACCAGACCAAGTATCCTTGGTGTACCATTTAGTTAGAACTTTTTTAGTAGCGTGTTGTCTCAGTAAAGTTATATCTAAAAAGTTTATTACGTTATTGTTTTCTATTTCTGCAGTAAATTGAAGTTTATCATGAAAATTGTTAAAATGTTGTAAAATTGTGGCAATATCTTTTTCTGGTATAGCTGTGATGCAGTCATCAACATATCTTTTGAAAAATGGAAGTTTTATAGGTAATTGGGGTATTATAGTTTCTTCTAAATGTTCTAATAATAATTGGGCTATTGTTGCCGATATAGGTGAACCCATTGCACAACCATATGTTTGTTTATAGAAATTTTTCTTGAACTGAAAGTAGGTGGATGTTAATGTTAATTCTATTGCTTTTAAAAATTCATATAGGTTCAATGTTGTATAATCTTGTATCTGTTGCCATTTTTTTGTAACAATGTCATTTACTAGGTTTGTGGGTATATTTGTATATAACGAAACTACATCCAAGGATACAAGTTTGTAGGTATTTGGCAGAGATATTGTGTCTATAAATTCTTTGAAATGCCATGAATCTTTTATATAGTAGTCATTTTTTCCTACTATGTTTGTTAAGGTGTCCGATAGGTATTTAGACAGGTTATAAAAAGGCGATTGCACACATGATATTATGGGTCGTAATGGGATATTATTCTTGTGTAATTTTGGTAAACCGTAGATCTTTGGTGACTGTGCATTATTAATTTTTAAACTATTTGCTAGATTATTTGGAATTAAATTTTGGTTTTGCCATTTTTTTATCAAATCATTGTTTTGTTTCTGAAATGTTAAAGTGGGGTCACTTTTTAGTTGAATATATGTATTTTGATCGTTTAATAAATTATACATTTTTTTTTCATAATCAGATGTGTTCATGATCACAGTTTTATTGCTTTTGTCAGGTTTTAGGACAATTATTTGTGGGTTATTTTTGAGGAAAGTTTTTGTTTGGTTTAGTTTCTTTTGGAACAAGGTATTGTTTCTAGTATTTCCTTTAACTTTTGATGTATGTTTATAGTTAGTTATAACATTACAGATCTTTGAGCGTATTTCAAGTTTTGTATTTTCAGAGAGTGAACATATGCCATTTTCAATGTTAGCTATTATTTTGTTAATTGGTATATTATTGGGATTATTATGATTTATTCCATAACCTGGTCCCAAGCTCAAAATATCATTTATATTGTCAGGTATTGTTGTACTTGAAATATTCTCAACCCACATTTCATTAATATTACTACCGACCAGGACACCACTTTTAGGTTTTTGAGTTTTCTTAGATTGCAAGTTATTAATTTTTTTGGTTTGATCTGTTTTAATTTTTAGAAAATTTTTTTCCGATTTTTTATGTAGTTGTTGTGTAAATCGATCGCACAGTACAGAGTCTAAACGATTAAGGTTTGATATATGCAAATTCATACTTTTTTCTGATTTTTTTATAAATTTTGTGACATCAGTGATTAAGAGGTTCAAAAGAGAATATTTAAAATTACTCACTAGATTCCGGAATTTTACCTCAAGTTGGCCGCTACTTGGTTTTAAATGTTCAGTTCTTAATTCTAAAAACTTGGGTGTTAAGTTGTTTTGTTTACAGGTTAACAGAAATATTCTTCTATTTCTAGCCTTGTTTAAACTCCATTGGTCCTTTATTAGTTGTTTGCATTCCGCATGGGCTCCTCTTCCGAACGTCACTCTGATATGGTCCAAATTTAAATCCGTCATTCTCCCAGGATATTTATATAAACTTAGATGTCTTTACCACAAGTACATGAATTAAAATAATATTTCTTGGGTTTGTGGTACTTACTGATTAAATAAATAAAACTAAATTTGACGTTTCGACATATTTAATGTCTTTCTCAAAAATGTGGAAATATAAAACAAACATGCCTAAAATTAATACATAAAACAGTGTCAGATGTTAATACAGTTAATATATTCAGATATTACATGCAAAATACTATATAGAACTTTATCAAAACATAAAAAATATATAAATATAAAAAACACATATAGCAACGGACAACTCACCAGTAAAATTTCGTAAAACATCCTTTATTATACATTTAAAATTGGAATTTTATAAAATAACGTATTCGATGATATCTATACATGTTCTTTCCCTTTTTCTTTTTTCCTTTGGTGTCATTTTTTAATTTTATTGTTATTCAATATGTATCACCAAAGTATGTGTGTCACTTTTGTTTAATTATGTTAAAGTTTTGTTATTTTCAATAACTGTGCACGATAACGATTGCATGAATACATATTGCACTGCTACGATCCTTTTCAGATATTAGCAAGTTTTTGTTGTTATGTTTTTTAAACTGCGCTTAGTGGAAAGACTTACACATTATTTTCAAGAAATCGGCATATCTACAGGGGTCCCGCTAGGTGAAACACAAAAATTAAACAATGTATTGCTATAATTAAACTGTTACTTTTGTATGATTGGGTAGTATATGTTTGAGAGGTTAGATATATCTGCACGGTCGTTTATGGCATAATCATGATTTTTGATGTAAATCATTTCGAGTACATCTCTAGCTTTTTGGTTTTTTTCCTTCTCCAAGATTCTAACGTTCTTGAAATCAAAGTCGTGCCCTGTATCGGTAGTATGCTTCTTTAAAGCTGTACTATTCTTACAATATTTATGGCCATTGATACGGTTTTTAAGGTGTTGGTGCGTTTGCCCTATGTATACACCCTCAAACAAACACATTTAATATACGAAATACCTTGTAAAAATTGCGAGGGTGTATACATAGGGCAAACGCACCAACACCTTAAAAACCGTATCAATGGCCATAAATATTGTAAGAATAGTACAGCTTTAAAGAAGCATACTACCGATACAGGGCACGACTTTGATTTCAAGAACGTTAGAATCTTGGAGAAGGAAAAAAACCAAAAAGCTAGAGATGTACTCGAAATGATTTACATCAAAAATCATGATTATGCCATAAACGACCGTGCAGATATATCTAACCTCTCAAACATATACTACCCAATCATACAAAAGTAACAGTTTAATTATAGCAATACATTGTTTAATTTTTGTGTTTCACCTAGCGGGACCCCTGTAGATATGCCGATTTCTTGAAAATAATGTGTAAGTCTTTCCACTAAGCGCAGTTTAAAAAACATAACAACAAAAACTTGCTAATATCTGAAAAGGATCGTAGCAGTGCAATATGTATTCATGCAATCGTTATCGTGCACAGTTATTGAAAATAACAAAACTTTAACATAATTAAACAAAAGTGACACACATACTTTGGTGATACATATTGAATAACAATAAAATTAAAAAATGACACCAAAGGAAAAAAGAAAAAGGGAAAGAACATGTATAGATATCATCGAATACGTTATTTTATAAAATTCCAATTTTAAATGTATAATAAAGGATGTTTTACGAAATTTTACTGGTGAGTTGTCCGTTGCTATATGTGTTTTTTATATTTATATATTTTTTATGTTTTGATAAAGTTCTATATAGTATTTTGCATGTAATATCTGAATATATTAACTGTATTAACATCTGACACTGTTTTATGTATTAATTTTAGGCATGTTTGTTTTATATTTCCACATTTTTGAGAAAGACATTAAATATGTCGAAACGTCAAATTTAGTTTTATTTATTTAATCAGTAAGTACCACAAACCCAAGAAATATTATTTTAATTTATATATATATATATATATATATATGGTTTGAAGTAGTCTTTGTCGTTATGTATTAATGTCAGAAAAGAGTGTTGGGGAATCCGGCAATAAAAAGACTTATTTTTATAGGAAGTCTAACGTTTTATTTCTCAATATTTCGCACATAAGGTATTTGTGCTTCCTCAGGATAAACTAATTAAGAACAATAACTTTTTTACTAACTGTACTTTGTTTCATTATCTTGTTCTTAATTAGTTTATCCTGAGGAAGCACAAATACCTTATGTGCGAAATATTGAGAAATAAAACGTTAGACTTCCTATAAAAATAAGTCTTTTTATTGCCGGATTCCCCAACACTCTTTTCTGACATTTATATATATATATATATTGTACTAATGTGGATATTCTAAATTATTGTAAGTAACACCACAATTAGCAATTCATTAATGAAATGCTATAATTTAAAAATAATGAATAAACTAATATAATCTCAGGGAAAGAATTTGATAGTTTGGTACTATAATAATGTATTATTATTATACTTTCTTTATTTATCACACAACATAAACGTTTTTTATTTATTTTAAGATGCCCCGTACTAACTCAGTCAACAAATCGAGCATGAGACTCAATATTTAAAGTATCTGTTACAACTTATTCACTTATATCTGATTATAAAATGCTCATTTATATTTAATACCTACTTAATACTCTTAGTCCGGTCCTGGATACTTCAGTAGTTATCTCCGAGTCATATGATTACATTAGTATTTTTATATTTATGTACGAGTTATGTTACGAGTTCAACTGTAATATCGATCTAACTAAATCAACTACTTTCTATTAACTTTACGTATAATATTTTTTAAAACTGCTAAGATTTCATGAAATAAACAGGACAACTTTAATACATCTTAAATATCTCAATAAGTAAGTATATCGCAATCTATTCAACCTATTACCAAGTTTATTATATTCTTTATTTTTTTTCCTTCCAGGAATGCGTCCTTTCAAACATATACATAACCTCGACAATAATGGAAAGAAGAAACACCAAATAAAATCAATTTATGTATTGGTTTCTTTTGAATTACATATACATATTTCCGTGACGATGTCATAAATCATTACATAAATCTCATGAAACTTGTCCAACTTGTATTTATGATTATTAAGGATGAGTTTTCTATAATAATAACAACGATTTTAAATAGTAAGTATAAAAAAATGACAGTGATTGATAATTTGTTCCATAAAATACTGGTTTTATAATATGAGTTAAATTGTTACTAAATAGGTATTTTTATGACTTTGAATGATAAAATAATAAATTTTTATAGTTACTTGATGTTAAATCAGATTAAATTAATGTTTCAAATTTATTTCTTCATAGACTCCTAATAATAATTAACGTACTAAAAATATATATACGACCTTCTCCAAATAATAACTCCTTGAATTATTATATTCTTCCTATTGTTATTACTGTTTCTTTGTAATTACACTGGACTCAGAAGAAAGATCTATCGATGTTCTGGAAAGTCACTTATCAACAGAGGAACTGGAACTTGCTTGGATATTTCCCGATGAACTTGAAATAGGCCTTCAAACTTAGATGTCTCCTAAAGGATATATTTGTGTAGTACTTCTGGTGCTCTGATAGGATTAATACGTCAAGTACTCCTGGTGTTCTGAAAGATGTTTACGTCAAGTGCTTCTAGTGTTCTGAAAGATGTAAACGTCAAGTGCTCCTAGTGTTCTGAAAGGAAATATACTTCTAATGCCCTTGGAATTGTCTAATGTCCCTGGAATTGTGAAGAATGTATATGTCAAGTGCTTCTGATGGCTCAATGTATACGTCTAATGCCCCTGGAATTGTCTAATGTCCGTCTAATGCCCCTGGAGGATCTACACGTTTTATTCTTCTAGTGCTCCTTCAAATTTGAGTTGGAAATTTAATATCTTCATATAATTTAATTAATTTGGTAAGTATTATTTTCTTTACTCCTTGTAAATGATTTATATAACTTTCTAAATTCCTTCAATAGATTTATCCTCTTTGAATCACGTTTTCAAAACTATTATTTCAACTTATTACTTTTAACACTGTTTATCTTCTGATAAGTTCGAATATCATATATTCTATAACAATTTACTCCAAAATTGCTTCTATTTATACACTTTTGGCTAAATTATACTTTATCTCGAAAATTTGCGACTAGCTTCAGAAAAAATCGAAAAATTCTTCCTTCTATTTATTTATAATTACCTTAGTGATAATTCCAATTCTTTTTCAACCAATAAATTAATCACACATTAAAACCAAGCTCAATATAAATTATAGATATGTAATAAATTTTTAAATACCTTTCACAAGTCAATATTTCTATCATAATAAATTATTCCACGAATTTAGTAAAGTTCTCATGCTTTAGTTACCATTTTAAGCTTTACTTCTTTATAGTAACAATTATCTGTCACATTGACAATTAACTGACAAATCCGAAATACAATTTTAGGCGGGTAATTTTAATTAATTTTTTAACGATTTATTTTCGTATTTTAAAAATCTTTTATCCTTTCCTCATCATTAATGTCACTTGAACAAGTTTTTCACAATGCTATAATACACTTCAAATTACAATACTAATATAAAAATCTCTTCTTTACAGATTATTAGTACAAATACATGGAAGAAAAACTCCAACTCTAATAGTAACAATTTCAATTACTCCATGTAAATATAAAATTCTCTTATTACCAAATAAACAAAGTACTTTCAAGATTATAACCAGTTTATTAATATCTGCAAATTTAACTATCACAGTCATAATTATTAAAAAACTCGAACCATAAATACAAATCATCCTTAATAATTATAGGTGGCAACTCAAACTACATTTAAGTGGCAACCCAAACTACATATGCAACCCAACCTACATCAATATATATATATATAATATATAACTTTTTTTTGGTGTTAGCGACCTTAAATAACTTAATAATTCACAGTTTTAAACGTTTCGACAATTCCTTATGGTCTTCGTCAGTAAAACTGTAAAGATAAATACAAATTTTAATTAAATACAGAAACGTATCACATCTATGTCTTTGAAACTTACTTTTAAAATTTATTGTTTCATGCTATTGAGCACTCATAACACCCTACAAGGTATTTTCAATACAATAAATTATACTTTTCATTAATTTTGTTAATGCTCCATCATTCATAAATAAAATCAAACTAATCTTTTTTGAAAAACTGTCAATAATCAAATTTAGAAATAAATGTCATTTTGAAAATTTGTCTAAACGCACACTATAAATATATTACATACATATACTCGTATTAATATGTTTACGTTATAAAATATGAAAATAGATTTTTGATAAACCATCAATTTCATTCCTATCATTAACTGTATTGTTGTTTCGTTTTATCTCAATCATCTCAAGAAAATTTCTTACTTTGGCATTCTTCTCGGTTTTAAGAATTTTAACATTATCAAAATTGAAATTGTGTTTCATCTTATGTTTATGTTTCTTGAGTGATGTAGGATTTTTAGCATACTTATGTCCTTTTATTGTTTCCTCTACGTATTGTTGAGTTTGACCAATATATATTTTATTACAATCATTACATGGAATGCTATATACAACATGTGATCGTTTTAATTTTGGAATAGGATCTTTTAAACGTGTGTATAGATGATTTAAACTATTATTATTACGATATGCCAATTTTAAATTATACGGTTTAATGATATTATTTAATTTCTCGGATAAACGAGCAATATACATATATATAAATATAAAATTGTTTCTTGGTCGTGCTTTTAAATATAAATTTAATTATTTCTTGGTGTTAGCGACCTTTTCTATCTACTTAGACACAAATAAAAAACATTTTTTTCTTCCTTTTAAGACGTTTCGACACTTTTCTTTTTAATGTCTTCTTCAGTTATTATAAATATATAACACAAATACAAAACATATTAAAAAATTTTGATTCATACATTCTGCAATTAAAATTTTATAAATCAGAAATACACAAATCAACCCACGTTTTCAAAACAAAAAACTTACCCAAAAAATGTTCCCAAAAAATGTACACGTATTTTGCCACAAATAACTTTTTCTTATTGTTAAAAAGAAGTCTAAAATATCAATATGTGTAACATCATATGTCTATTACGTGTCATATCAATGACAAACAATTTGACATAAAATAAGAATACACTAAAGTTTTTCGATTTATCAGAGAACACCTATCTACGAAAAGTACCACGTGTTTTTCTTTTTTATTAGTTGTTTTCTACTTATCATTTTATATTTTAGTATTGTCAAACACAAGTTTTCAGACATACAGGGTTTATTCATAAAAATTATCTCAGTTGTTATAATATTAGAAAGTACATTCTCGACAGACTATCGACTTCATTTCTGTCATTAACAGTCTCCTTAGTTCTTTTTATTTCGATCATCTCTAAGATGTTTTTGGCTTTCGTGTTGGTTTCCTTTTTAAGTATCTTGACTTTAGTGAAATTGAAAGTATGCTTCATTTTATCTTTATGTTTTTTCAGAGAAGTGGGATTTTTTGCATATTTATGTCCATTAATCCTGTCTTCAAGGAGCTGTTTTGTCTGACCAATGTAAACGCCATTGCAGTCATTGCAAGGAATGCTATAAACAACATGCGATTGTTTTGTTATCGGAATGGGATCTTTAAGTTTAGTATATAAATGACTTAAATTGTTATTGTTAGTGTAAGCAAGATTAAAATTATGTGGCTTAATGATGTCATTAATTTTTTCCGATAAACCCCTAATATATGGAACTGGAATGTACTGTTGTTTTGGTGGAGTTAGTTTTTGGGGGTTGTTTTGTACTGAGTTATTATAGAATTTATGCAATCTGCGTTTAATAATGGTTTTTATAAGAAAACTGGGGTAGTTATTTTTTACCAGTGTGGCTGTGATATCTAATAAAATTTGCGGTCTAAATAGAGGACTGGTTAAATTAATTGCTCTATCAACCAATGCTGTCACCACATTTTTTTTGTATCCCATTGGTTGAGCGTCATTATAATTACTATATCGGTCTGATGAGGTTGGTTTTTTGTACCATTTTGTTAGAATTTTGTTATTCTGCTTAATTAAAGTTAAGTCTAAGAAATTTATGATGTTATTATTTTCTATTTCACATGTGAATTTTAATTTAGGATGAAATGAATTGAAACTTGTGAGAATGTAGTCTATTTTGTTTTCTGGCACTACTGCAATGCAATCGTCCACATATCTTTTAAAAAATGTGGGGACAAAATTTAAGTTATTCAGTACATTTTCCTCTACATATTCCATCACTAACTGGGCTACCACACTGGATATAGGAGCCCCCATTGCAACGCCTTCAACCTGCTTGTACCACTTATTATTGTACTGAAAATAAGTTGTAGATAAAGTTAACTCAATTGCTTCAAGAAAATCTGGAAGGGATAAATCAGTGAATTTTTCGATGTTTTTCCAGTATTTTTTTTATTACGTTTTTGGCCATATCAATTGGAATATTGGTGTAAAGTGATTCCACATCTAAAGATATGAATTTGTGGTTTTTGTTGATGTTTACTGTATCTATAAACTTTTTGAATTCAAAAGAATTTTTGATGTAATGGTCGTTTTTTCCTGTGACATTCGATAGTATGCTAGCGAGATATTTAGAAAGACCATAAAAGGGGCTTTGTATGCTAGACACAATTGGTCTTAGCGGTACGTTAGGCTTATGCAACTTGGGCAACCCATACATTTTTGGAGATTGTGCATTGTTTATCTTTAGTTTGTTGGCCGTTTGTGGTGATATTAGATTTTTATTTTCCCACTTTTTAATAAGTTCATTGTTCATTTTCTGGTATTTCTTAGTAGGATCATTTTTTAATTTAGAATATGTTGTGTCATCGTTAAGTAACAATTCCATTTTTTGTTCGTAATCTTTTCGTTTAATTATGACTGTTTTGTTACTTTTGTCTGATTTAAGTACCATTAAGTGATTATTTCGTTTTAAAAAAATCTTTGTTTGTTTAATATCGCTTTCCAACTTCATGTTAGCCACTGTGTTTTTGGGTATACTTGACTGTTTGTAATTGGTTATTGCATTACATATTTTAGATCTAATGGTGTTTTTTTCTAAATCCCCTATGTTTTCTATATGTGATTCAATGTTAGCTATGATATGATCAAAATTAGATTTGCATTTTGCTGAACTCAGTAAATTAATTAGTTTAGAAGCCCACCATAAAATTAAAACGTGGCTGAATTGTAAATATGAAATTTTGTTTAACAAAGTAAAAACTAAACAACAAAACAAAATTAAAACTTTACAGGATAAAAGGGCAAAGAAAATTAAACCTAGTTACATGGGTTTTTCAAGTAGTAATGAAAAGAATTGGTTAGTAGATTTGTCCGAGAGCACTATCCCTGCGAATGTGGCGGGGATCTTGGGAAAGGGTTCAAAATTCGCTATTGATTATACCAAAAAAGACAACCTACCAACTGATCATATCATAGCTAACATTGAATCACATATAGAAAACATAGGGGATTTAGAAAAAAACACCATTAGATCTAAAATATGTAATGCAATAACCAATTACAAACAGTCAAGTATACCCAAAAGCACAGTGGCTAACATGAATTTGGAAAGGGATATTAAACAAACAAAGATTTTCTTAAAACGAAATAATCACTTAATGGTACTTAAATCAGACAAAAGTAACAAAACAGTCATAATTAAACGAAAAGATTACGAACAAAAAATGGAATTGTTACTTAACGATGACACAACATATTCTAAATTAAAAAATGATCCTACTAAGAAATACCAGAAAATGAACAATGAACTTATTAAAAAGTGGGAAAATAAAAATCTAATATCACCACAAACGGCCAACAAACTAAAGATAAACAATGCACAATCTCCAAAAATGTATGGGTTGCCCAAGTTGCATAAGCCTAACGTACCGCTAAGACCAATTGTGTCTAGCATACAAAGCCCCTTTTATGGTCTTTCTAAATATCTCGCTAGCATACTATCGAATGTCACAGGAAAAAACGACCATTACATCAAACATTCTTTTGAATTCAAAAAGTTTGTAGATACAGTAAACATCAACAAAAACCACAAATTCATATCTTTAGATGTGGAATCACTTTACACCAATATTCCAATTGATATGGCCAAAAACGTAATAAAAAAATACTGGAAAAACATCGAAAATTTGTCGAGAATCTCCACGTACACTGATGAGACCTCATAGGTCGAAACACCGGTGTCTGTGCGTTCGATTATCGGCAATGGCACTTAATGTAGGTATGTGTGTATCTCAAACACATGCATATATACATATACGTTTTACGTATAAAGGTATATATGTAAGTCACAGTAATTATTTACTGCTTGATGTTAGTTTTAACATCCATGTGTTCACACTTTTCATTTTCGTATCGAAAAATTCACTGATTTATCCCTTCCAGATTTTCTTGAAGCAATTGAGTTAACTTTATCTACAACTTATTTCCAGTACAATAATAAGTGGTACAAGCAGGTTGAAGGCGTTGCAATGGGGGCTCCTATATCCAGTATGGTAGCCCAGTTAGTGATGGAATATGTAGAGGAAAATGTACCTACTGAATAACTTAAATTTTGTCCCCACATTTTTTAAAAGATATGTGGACGATTGCATTGCAGTAGTGCCAGAAAACAAAATAGAATACATTCTCACAAGTTTCAATTCATTTCATCCTAAATTAAAATTCACATGTGAAATAGAAAATAATAACATCATAAATTTCTTAGACTTAACTTTAATTAAGCAGAATAACAAAATTCTAACAAACTGGTACAAAAAAACCAACCTCATCAGACCGATATCGTAATTATAATGACGCTCAACCAATGGGATACAAAAAAAATGTGGTGACAGCATTGGTTGATAGAGCAATTAATTTAACCAGTCCTCCATTTAGACCGCAAATTTTATTAGATATCACAGCCACATTGGTAAAAATAACTACCCCAGTTTTCTTATAAAAACCATTATTAAACGCGGATTGCATAAATTCTATAATAACTCAGTACAAAACAACCCCCAAAAACTAACTCCACCAAAACAACAGTACATTCCAGTTCCATATATTAGGGGTTTATCGGAAAAAATTAATGACATCATTAAGTCACATAATTTTAATCTTGCTTACACTAACAATAACAATTTAAGTCATTTATATACTAAACTTAAAGATCCCATTCCGATAACAAAACAATCGCATGTTGTTTATAGCATTCCTTGCAATGACTGCAATGGCGTTTACATTGGTCAGACAAAACAGCTCCTTGAAGACAGGATTAATGGACACAAATATGCAAAAAATCCCACTTCTCTGAAAAAACATAAAGATAAAATGCAGCATACTTTCAATTTCACTAAGGTCAAGATACTTAAAAAGGCAACCAACACGAAAGCCAGAAACATCTTAGAGATGATCGAAATAAAAAGAACTAAGGAGACTGTTAATGACAGAAATGAAGTCGATAGTCTGTCGAGAATGTACTTTCCAATATTATAACAACTGAGATAATTTTTATGAATAAACCCTGTATGTCTGAAAACTTGTGTTTGACAATACTAAAATATAAAATGATAAGTAGAATACAACTAATAAAAAAGAAAAACACGTGGTACTTTTCGTAGATAGGTGTTCTCTGATAAATCGAAAAACTTTAGTGTATTCTTATTTTATGTCAAATTGTTTGTCATTGATATGACACGTAATAGACATATGATGTTACACATATTGATATTTTATAGTCGGATCGTTTTCGCAACCGACATGGCAAAACTACGAACTATAGACGCTGATTCAATACCACTACAAATTCCAGTCAACCGGAACAATTTTAGAACAATAAAATTCAAATAATTAATTAATATTTTAGGATAAATAGCTACGGCTAGTAAAATACTATTACATGAAAGTCAGTTACAAATTAAATATTATAGATAAAATTATTAAATATTACTTTTCTATATCAATATTTTATTTAATACATGGCTATTCTGAGCATTGTTGTCAGATTTTTATTTTCACGGAGCGGATGACACTTGACAAGCGTAGTGAATATTAATGTGATGTGAATGCTTTCATTCAGCACGCGGATCGGGAACTGATCCCGCTCCAACCGTTCACTTCACAACAGTTGAGTGATCGCTGGACAGGACCGCTCACATTTATGTCATCGTCTGTCATCTAATACTTTTCATTGCTGCCATATGTTAAAATTATAGAGATTAAACCGAATAAACAATAATAATAAATTGTTTTTCTGCATTAAGGTTTGACGTAGTTTTTAGTGGAAGGGCTGGTTTTTCCAACCCCGAATAAAATACTGAGTGAACTCCAATATTATAATACATTTATTACTGCACAATACCTTTAATTTGTTGTATCGCACTTTTCTAGTAACTTTCTTCAGAGGTATGTATTAGGTTGGTCTTGGAATTAATCAATGGCGCATGCGTACAGAATACGCTCACCAAGTGAGCATAGAATTTTTCCGCTCACAAAAATGGCGACCGCTCCTGAACATGTTCAGAGTGAGCGCTCGTCTAGTGGACATGATCACTGAACAGTTGCGCAACTGTTGTGTCTGCTGAATGAAAGCAATGATATTGTACTTGTGTGAAATTATCATCTTTATTATCACAATTTTAAGTCCTCCTAGAAAATTTCAAGTGTGTTTGCAAACGATCTGCAAAGAGCAAGATTATGTACATGAAACTGAACAAAGAACTTTTATTACACATAATTACATGACCTGTTTGAGATTTTACTGGTACATTGCATAATTAGTACATGTTTTGCAGTTTGAATTTTATAACCTACTAATATCTGACATAAAAGAATGCAAGCAGGTGATTGTCACATAATAATAAATTTTTGAAGATCACATATGTAATATGTGATATATTTAAGAAGGGTTAAACACGTTGACTGTAATAGAAGAATGGATAGAATTTATACTAGTTTAAAGCTTAAATAAACAATAATGATGAGTTTAGCTTAATCAAAAATGTTTGATTAGCATGCAAAAACTATGTTGTATTCAATGATATACCTGCGAGAAATGTTTCAAACAAGTTGCTTTTAGTATGTCAGTGATTATGGTAATAATCATAGTAAACAGTAAGAAATTGGCAAAAAAAAATTTTTATAATAGGTGTAATACTTTTCTGACGTTGCATGTAAAATTACTTTAATGTTAATGCATTTAATGGACAAGCAATATAGCACTACTGGTAACGATACTGCTGTACAACTGTCTTTGCTAGTAAATATCTTTGTTGTCTATAGTAAAACTAACTGGAACATATTTTCTTAATACATTTCTGAATTTAAATGAACCCCAAAAGTTCAATTCTGTCTGAAAATCTTACCTTTATTGTACTTATATTTAATTATTAACAGCAGACAAATTCATACAAATATAAAATAATCATTATATTCGGTTTCTAATAGTACTTAAGCCAAATTATTATCAAATTAATAGTTACATATTAGAATTATTGTCGGTAGTGCTAAAATCACAAGTCTAATTGATTATTTAGGGTTATAGTATCAAAATTAATATTACTTGACAGATCAAATTTTGCAACGTCTCAAATTTGACGCCATTTTAATTTTGGTGCCGCATGTCGGTTGCGAGAGCGATTCTAGTATAGACTTCTTTTTAACAATAAGAAAAAGTTATTTGTGGCAAAATACGTGTACATTTTTTGGGTAAGTTTTTTGTTTTGAAAACGTGGGTTGATTTGTGTATTTCTGATTTATAAAATTTTAATTGCAGAATGTATGAATCAAAATTTTTTAATATGTTTTGTATTTGTGTTATATATTTATAATAACTGAAGATGACATTAAAAAGAAAAGTGTCGAAACGTCTTAAAAGGAAGAAAAAAATGTTTTTTATTTGTGTCTAAGTAGATAGAAAAGGTCGCTAACACCAAGAAATAATTAAATTCATATATATATATATATACCCGGTGTAGAATGGATTTTCGTACATAGGGATTTTACATGCAAAACTAATAATTTGCGAATATTCCCTCCCCTAATTTTTTATAGGAAAATGTTAAACACAAAAATTATAGAGCTTTAAAAATAGGTCCCATTTTTTTCTTCTTTGCTTACTATCACCCTCCGGGTCATTAAAGGAAAAAGAATTGAAGAAATGATACAAAATAGCAACAGCCGTGACATGTGACAACAAAAGTAACAAAATTCATTCATTTAACACAACAATGTAACAATTTTAGTAGAGGCGTTTAAATCTGTTTTAAGCATAGGCTTTAAGTCGTTTGCAGAAAACAAAAAACGTGCTGAAGAGATTTTAAAATTTTATTGAACGTGGTAATAAAGGTAGTTGTAGTAATAACTAAATTAAATGCTCAAACAAATCTCCGTTGACAGCTGAGCACCACCCCAATCTGTCGTAAAAATTTCTTCTAGTTGCGGCCAGTTGATAGTGTGATATTTGACGACATTCTGCAAGTATTGCAGCTCCTAAAGCGCCGACATTTTGATACGTCCTTCCATTGTATAGCCGATCATGCAATGTGCCCCACAGAAAAAAATCATTTGGCGAAAGATCCGGAGATCTTGGAGGCCAATTAATTTCTCCACCTCGACCTATCCAGCGATTTGGGAATACATGATTTAAGTACTCTAAAACATCGCGCTGGTAATGCGCCGGACATCCATCATATTGGTACCAAAATTCGTAATTAATTCCCAATTCGTCGATAGCTGGCGCGACTTCTTCTTGCAAAAAATTTAAATACGCAGCACCAGTTAAGCGGTCTGCAATAAAGAACGGTCCAATTATGTGAGGACCTAGTATGCCAGCCCAAACATTGACACTACCCCGGTATTGCGTATGAGTCTGCAACATTAAATGTTCATTTTGTGTGCTCCAGTAGCGATAATTTTGATGATTTGGTTCACCAGTTAACTGAAATAGACACTCATCGCTGAATAAAATCCTAGATAAAAAGTTTCGGTCATCATTGGCCATCCCCATCATTATTTCACAAAACTGCATTCTTTTCTCTTTATCCTCCTCGAATATTTTTTGGTGCTTTTCGTATTTATAAGACCGAAACCGCGGATCTTGACTCTTTAAAATTTTCTGAGCAGTAGTAAAATGAATCCCCAAATTATTACCTATTTGTCTTAAGGATACATTTTTGTTCTCTACAACGCTCAAGAGAACGGCATCTACCTTCTCTCTACTTGCACCAGCTCTTACATTCTGGCACTTAAATTTCTTATTAACAGTGCCGTTGGTCTCAAAGTGCCTGACAATTCTATTCAGGGTGTTCAAATTTAGAATTGGTCGCTCCGGGTAGAATCTAGCAAAAGTTGCTTGTATGTCCCTAAAAGACAATCCAGAGTAGTACCATTTAATAAAGTTGACTTTCTCTTCTTGGCTATAGCAATTCATTTTAAGAATCAGCAAACTTATTTTGATTGTCAAAACGTGACATTTATTGCTGACAGGATTCATGGCTAGTACTAATCGGTTCATTCCTAATACTTTTTCTTCAAGTCTAGCAGGACCAGAAGGTGTTAGAAAATAAATATCAAAGGATTTAGATATTTTTTTTTGTCTACAACTTTTGTGTTTAACATTTTCCTATAAAAAAATTAGGGTAGGGAATATTCGCAAATTATTAGTTTTGCATGTAAAATCCCTATGTACGAAAATCCATTCTACACCCGGTATATACTCATGAGAAAAAGTACTGTACATTTTGAATGTTCCCTTATTTTTTCATTCTTTGTTGAGTAAACATAATATCTATGTTTATCTATTTGATTTTATGTAACAAGAGAGACTAAAGTTGATAAAAGAGTGCATTTATTAGAAATTAATAAACCAAGACAAGTTCCTTGAATAAATGAAATAGTTTGGTATTAGCTGGCTCTTATTTAAAGTTGGTTTATATTGCCTCCTCTAGCATTTGATACAGATTACATACGTCTTCCCAATCCAATAATGAAATTTCTTATTATATGCTCTTGCGGAATTTGTTGCCATTCTTCCTCAGATGCTATACGTAGGTCTTGTAGAGTTCTTGGAGGTGGATTTCATTTCAAATTTTTTTCATTTGATAGTCCCATACATGCTGTATTGGATTTCAGTCCGGACTTTTCGCAGGCCAGATCACTCTCTCAGTTTCAACATCTGTAGGATACTGTTGTACAACATTAGCAATGTGCGGTCGTGCGTTATCATGGATTAGTCTGAAAACATCAAACCCAATAAAGCCGGTGTATGATTAAGCATGGTCTTGAAGGATATTTTCCAAGTACCAAACGCCTGTCATTCTTTGAGTGACCTCCACAAACTCAGTACGTCCTTCTGAACTTATACCTGCCCAATACATCACTGAGCCTCCTCCAAAAGCAATGCTTTTCACCAGAGTAGATGATGCATATCGTTTATTTCAAGTTACGCCAATCTGGATGATACACTTGAATACGTGTTTCATCACAAACGAACACATTACTCCATTGCTCAGCAGTCCACGTTAAATGTTCTTGAGCAAAGTTTCGTCTTTCTGTCCTATACAGTAGAAGCAATTCTGGAACTTTTGCAGATCATCTGGCTTTTAAACCATATTTCTTTAACCTTCTCGATACCGTAAATCTGCTTGCATTCGTACCAGTATAGCTTCGGCAAGATGTCCACTAAGTTCAGATGCTGTCGGAGAACATTTCTTAGATCTGTGATTTGTAGAAATCGATTTTGCGCATCTCGGTCGGCCTTGTACGGTCTGCTAAATCTGCTAGTTTCCATATATCGCTATAGAATACGGCAAACAGTAGATTGGTGCATATACAACCGTTCCGATATTTCACTTTGCTTCAAACCCACTTCAGATAAGGCAATAACTTGAGCATCTATCGGCTCGCTGTAATTAGGCGTATGTTCCACTTCGCTGACAGTACTAAATAGAGGTTTATGTCAACATAGTCTGAGTAGGTTTGAGAGAGCAATAACCTAATATTATCTCCGAAGCAACGCAATAAACAAAATGTTACAATACCAAACTTTTTCTTTGTAACCGGAAATTCGGTTGTTTATCTGTAATGTCTTTTTTAACATTCTTATTGTTCAAAAAGTGTATATATTGTATAGTATATATATTGTGACGAAAAATAGTCATAAAAAGCAAAACTTTTCACGTAGCACAAAAAATTAAGAATATGTAATATTTGCTCATGAGTGTAAATAATAATCTTGCCTACCTCCATGCCTATGCAACTTTTGTTTACCCATTTGTCGCATATTAATTTTTTTTGTTTGTGGTTTTCAATAAATTTGAATTCAGACTATGCTACACGTATATGTAATATGTTTAGATCATTTTAGAATTTTTTCTGTAGTATGATGTGCGATTATTTTACACATTGCACACTAAACATTACTTGTCTCCTCCATGATGTACTTGCTGCAGACAAATTGCTTGTTGCAAAATCACCCTAAATTATATATTTTCCTAGTTACTATCGAAAACACACCAAACAAGAATACAAAAGCAGACACGTCATCAGTATTTGAAGATTTATAATTATTTGCTAAACAATTTAAAAATATAGCATTGATAAATTTTAAGGCTAATTTAAAAAAAAACTGCTGACTTATGGACCTTTCTATACTAAGGCTGAGCTTTTATATAGACAACATTTATATTACATCTAGTTTTCATATCTTTAATTCATATTAATGTCTTATTATTACATTTCAAACGTTTTTGTTATCTATATTACTGTTATGTTCCATACTTATGTTTTAAGAAATAAATTGTGTTATTATTATTAAGTAGGAAATTGTTATTCTGTCTTTCGTTTAATATTCACATCTTTTTGACGAGTGCCACTCCTCCTTGTACCAGTTAATTTCCAGGAAGTCAGTAGTGTAAAATTAGTCCAAGAATTTTAGCAAGAATGTGGCGACATTATAGAGGGGAAGATTTCAATACTAGTTTGAAATGATATTTTAAGTGAATACTTACTATAACAACTATTCTTGGATAACTGAGAAGGCTTTCTATTGTGAAAATGAAAAAGTTAGAACTTTTTCGAGGGCATTTAACTTTCTCCATTTTGATAATGCGAAAGTCAAGAAAAGATAAAGTACTCTAATGACAGGAAAGCCACGAACGTAATAATAAACTTCTCGGCCATTATAATTCACAAATCCCACGTGCGCACAACTAATACAAACCGATTAAGAATTAAGCTTAATTACTATCGTTATAACAGTTGGGTTATTAGAAAGATAATACAGCAAACCATACACGAACTATAATTTTAAATAATTTAGATCGACGAGTAATTGACGTTTGCTTGTCTGTTGTAAAGTCTGCTAACAGCACTACACTATGATAACGGCTTAGCGTGCAACATAATTATATGTATTATTATTTGACACACATTAAGTAAATATATGAACTATATACATACCTACAAATATTTCATGTAAGTGTTGTTATTTCTTAAATGTCAGCAGTCAGTTATGATATGAAATTTTTATTAAACTTAATTGTCAAAAAATTCAATATACCGGGTGATTCCAAGATTAAACAAAGTAAATTTACTCTTTAATGCTTAATATAATAAAAAAATTGCCGACTTCATTTCATAAAATTGTTATTGCTTCGCATATAGACCTATACACGTCCACAAACACCAGGCACAAAAGAATTTTTTACATTAAAAATCCCACATGTAAGTTCAAATTTGTATTTTGCAGTTAAACAGGAACCTTCTCATTGAAATAAATTAATCAAACAATGGACCATCTATGAGTCTAAACACCCCAATTTCACAAACAACAGAGATCATAGTATCTATCATAAACGATATCCAAGTACCAAACGCTGGTACAGCAGAATATTTGAGTGTGACATTAGTCGCCAAGCTGGAGCACTTATGTCAAAAATAAAAGTAGAATTACACCTCAAATTAAGAACACTATATTGGTTGTTCGGATGAAATTCCACCTTATATACCACCTTCAATATACAATATGGTATTTCTATACAAACTAATTCCCAAACCAGTATGAATATGCGGCATCCTTCAAGGTACTAAAAAGGATTGTCAATGATGCTTGGAAATGAATACCGTTAATCCGACCATCAGTAAATTCGCCAAGAGTCATGAACAGCAACTTCTCCAACACGTCAGTGTCGAAACTATCCAACCGGCTTTACATTTACAAGTACTCGTATACGAGATCTCGTATACGAGTACCATACTACATTTACATTATCTTACAGGTATCGTATATTGAAGTAATTGAATGAAGTACTTTAAATACGACTTCAAGTAAAAGAAAGCATATTGGTGTAGCTACTCTCTTGATAAAAATTATGAAAAAGCATAATAGTCACATGCGATATCAAAACAAACAAATTTTGGTAAAAGAAATACTAGAAAAGAAAAAATTTTGGAATTGATGAAGGTTTGTTACAACACCTATTGAAAGATTGTGACTATAGAAATTTCATGAGAATAAACTATAAAACGTTTTCTACACTAATCCTTTTCTTCTCTTTATTATATATGTAGAGCGTATTTTTTTTAAACTGGATCAATACTAATGTCCATTATACTAGCAATTGCTTCATAAACCTTATGCCTGGCGTTAATATCTGGATATTCTTCAGTTTTTGTGTTATAAACACTCCATAGATTTATAAATTTCGATAAACTCACCGGTGTCTCACGAATAGTTTAGGTTACGCCATTTTTAATTCTACTAACTCGTAACAAAATCGGATTCAACTTTACTCATATTGATAATCGTATACGAGTTACGAGTTCACATCAACACCTACGATTTTTTCTACGAATCGTACGCTCGTATATGATTTATTCTTAAATATAAAGCCAGCTTTACAATACAAACGAAGACAGAAAACTCAAGGGGATACAACCTCACCAACTGGTGTAATTTATATTAATGCAAAAGCAGAGTATAATGTTTGTGTACATAATATTGTTAGTGTAATAAGTTATTCGAAAAATTAAGAGATACTGGTGAGTGTGATGTTAGATGAATTTTTTTCTGTAGTAATACAAATTAATACAAAATTTGTAATGTTAGTAAATGGGTGTAATACCGGTGTTTTATATAATTAAAACAAATAATAAGGAGGATAATTAATGGCAAAAGATAATCTTCCATTTCTTTATAATTAAAGTCAGAAAGTGATATCGCCTATAATTTAAGAATGCCTCAACAGCACAAGGTATAAATCAGTTGGTTTGGCGTACGCCCAATATGCGTCAGGTGATTCTTATATACAGACCTTGTAGTGAATGTTCGCGAAGGTGTGGCAGATTGAGAGAAATTTAAACAAAAAACAATATTTATGTTAAATGTAACACCCAAAATTTTTTACAGCTAATTTTTTTACGAATGTCTTTTCTACTTTTTTCTTGTTCACTTTGTGAATATTACCTGTTACTAATGACATTGTTATTGTTCCTACACTTCTTTTTGTTCTGAAAATTTTTAGATACTTTAACCAGAGCAACATAATCAATCGTATATTTTTTTACTCAATTATAATTAGTACACTTGAGACAAATTTACTTTTTAATGTAATTTAGGTACCGGTAAAATGGGGTGGCTTTATGCCACTTTTTATGGTTTTCAAAGAATTTCGAACAATTATAGACACCAAAAATGTTTATAAAAATTAACGATATACTTTGAACCTTTGGTTACTAAATTGTGTAAAAAAGACTTAGAAATTTTCATTCGTTTTTCTAAAATTATTTATAACAATTGGCACAATTTCCCCCCATAGGATGGGGTGGCTTTGTGCCAGCTACTTGTTTACCGTTTTAGCACAATGCCGCCTATTTACAGGCTGAAAATGTGCCAGGCCCAGCTTCATATTATAGTGAAACTGTATGGTATGAGTGACATGGCCCAATTTCACCCCAATTAGTTTTATCTCTGTTATTTTTGTGGCACAATCTCGCCCCATATAGAAGGTTTATGAAAAAAAATTTTATTTATAAAATATAACAAAAACTAGATATTCTTACAAACCAAAATAAAACAAAAGAACAGCCAATTCTCACATAGAATAGTAACTAATAAAGGTAATTAAGCGTATAAACTGAATTTCAAAATAGGTAGTAGCACAAATTCCCCCCTTATATTGTCGGAATCTTATTCAAGGTGACACACCCAGGTTATTTTGCACTACTCGACCACTGCGTATTCTTTAAAAGATAACCTATATAACACCTAATTACGTGTGAACTTTGAAACGGTCATTATTAAAACACTTTAGGCAAGCCAGGAGAAAGTATGCGATAAAACGAAAATTTTGCAAAATCTCACCAACTTAATAACTTGACGGAATAGAAATGGAGGGTATTGCATACACAAACCATACATTTCATTCTATTCGCCTCTAATATCGGTATTCTTGAACAAGAGTTCGGGGCGGTAGGTAAATCGATGTGCCGATATGGTGCGAATATACACGATCAACAATTAGTGGCACAATCACGCCCCGGCTGGCACAAAGTCACCCCATTTTACGGTATTTCAGAAAATGTATAATTAACTTCCACAATCACATCTGTATACAGTGTGGTAGTGATGTTGAATTCAGCTACTTTTCAGTACTTGTAACTATCCGTTACTTTTTAGTCGTTACCGAGTACTCGTTCAAATATGCGGTGCGGGAATATATATAGTAAATATATGGTACAAACAAAATGTTCCCTTATATACTAATTTTAATATCGCGAGATCAAAAATTATATTGATAAAGGTTTGCCATGGAATGTAAAACGTCTGTCTTAAGTTATATAATTAAGTCTCATACTGTCATTATATATTTACAAATTTTATGTGAGTCATATATCAGTATGACACTTAATGATATAACTTAAGACAGACGTTTTACATTCCATGTCAAACCTTTATCAATATAATTTTTGATCTCGCTGTATACAGAGTTGCTCATTAGTGCGTCAAAGTCCAATATAGGCGTTATTAAATAGTACTGAAGAAATTTATTTTATAAAAAGTGGCACAGTAACAAAAAACACACATTTTGAAAATAATTTGAATTATACAGGGTGAAGCGTTGAAATTGCACGCATTCGATTTTTTTTTAAATGAAACACCCTGTGTATTTTTTGTTTTTCCTTATCTACTTTAATTTGCGTTTTTATCGATATGTGGGGTTTTGGTATATACTCCGTATATTATTAAATTTTTGGAATGATACGTTAATTGCTCTTAATTTTTGTTATTATTAACATATACCGATAGGTCCAGCTCGCGACGGGCCATACATAGGCAACTATATACGTATGGAACGTGCTATGTGGCAACGTGTGTACGATATCACTCCGCGTGCTCCTATTTTGAGTGACTTTCTTAAAATTTGAATTTATTTTGTAGAATTATTGATTTTTTTACTTTTATCTTTTAGAAAACGTTATTGTTTTTTTATTACTTAAAATTACTGTTCAGTAGCAGCTAAGAATACAATAATAATAAATTGGACCTTATTATGTCTGAAACAAATGGGCAAATTACGTATACAGAACGAATATGCAAACGACTATATCCTTGCGCGGTTTAAGTCTTACTAAATTCTTAACTGCAATGTGCTGCTGCTGCGGGTAGAGGGATTTCGGTGGGGGTTTCGGTGTTGCCACTCATTGCTGACTATGGCCCGTTCCGAGCTGGACCTATCGGTATATAGCCAAACCCAATAATTTCGGAGTTATTTTTAATTTTTCATTACAAACCGCTAAATTATTTGTTTTCTGTTCGATTTAGTGTACAGGGTACACGATTTGACAAACAAAAACAAATAAACGTCAACAAACGTCAATAATAAAAATCTTAATTATTGCCGTTAATTAGGTGTAATATTAGTGATTTCTTAAGTTTCTGTGTTTAATATTATCATTGTGTTATTTATTGATTGGATTAGTGGGTGGGTACGTACTTTTCTTGTACATTTGTTGTTTGCCACATATTATTATTACGGTTTTTAGTTAAGTGAATATGCAGTTTGAAAGCATCGAACTCGTTGAGATGAGTTTCACTATGGGATCTGCCCAAAAGTATTGTCTATTAACCAAGCAAAGTTATGCGCAAAGATATCCTGGCAGAAGACAACCTTCAGTTACAAGTTTGGAAAGACTTAAGGAAAGATTCATTGGAACAGGAAATGAGAGTTACGAAAAGCGTGAAAGGACAAAGAGGACAAGTGACGAAGATAAATTGAATGTATTGTTATCAGTAATTGAGGAGCCCTCTACTAGTTCGATCAAAATATCAACAGAAACTAATATACCACGATCTACTGTTAACAAGATTTAAAAAAAAATAAATATCCACTACAGTATTTCCTTTCATCAAGAACTGTTGGGGCCTGATTTAGAGACTAGAAGGACGTTTTGCGAATGGGGATTAGGATAACACCTAACTTCTTCCAAAGGGCATTATTTACTGACGAATCGACCTTTAATCAGAGTGGTAGCCCAAACCGTCATAATCCTCATCATTATGCAATATACAACCCAAGAACATTAAGAGCGATTGATAAGCAGTTTGCGTTGGTATTATGGGCAACTTTATAATTGGACATTTCTTTCACGGACATTTAAATGGTGCTCAATATTTGAATTTCTTGCAATATGACTTCTGCAAAATGTTCCTTCAGTTCTCAGAGAAAATATGTGGCTTCAGCACGACGGTGCTCCAGCACATTTTGCACTAGATGTCCGATACTATTTGAATCAAGAATTCGAAGGTAGATGGATCGGCCGCAGTGGTCTCATTAGTTGGCCACCTAGATCGCCAGATTTGACCAAACTTGATTTTTTTCTTTGGAGGTACATAAAAAATATTGTATACCACACACCTCCAACTATAGCAGACGATATGAGGCAACGTATAATACCTGCTTTTGAAACAGTTTTCATTGAGAAGTTGCAACACGTAAATAGGTCCTTTCTGTCAAGCTTGCAAATGTGTTCTATTCAAAATGGGGGTCACTTTGAAAATTTATTATAAATATTGCTTCTAACAAAATTACAGTTTGATACTTTCAGTCGTTTATTTGTTTTTGTTTGTCAAACTGTTACTCAGTACACTAAATCGAACCGAAAACAAATAATTTAGCGGTTTGTAATGAAAAATTAAAAATACAAAAATTATTGGGTTTGTGTATAGGACATTATTAACAAAAATTAAGCGCAATTAACTCATCATTCCAAAAATTTAATAATATACTGGGTGTTCCATTTAAAAAAAATCAGTAAACGCTCTTTGACGATTGCCAAATTGACTGCATCGTAACAAACACCCTGTATAATAAAACTAATGTTTGATTATTTTGTAGGTTCAACACATTCCTTGGCTGCAACACAAATTATAGTAGATAAGGAAAAACAAAAGATATACAGGGTGTTTCATTTAAAAAAAATTTCGAATATGTGCCATTTTAACGCGTCACTCTGTGTAATTCAAATTATTTTCAAAATGTGTGTTTCTGTTACTGTGCCACTTGTTATAAAATAAATTTCTTCAGTACTATTTAATACCGCCTATATTAGACTTTGACGCACTAATGAGCAACCATGTACATTACGATAGATAAATAAAATTCGTTGAAAGTATCACACAAAACAACTCAAAATTAAAAGTAAAATGTCAAAATCTAAAGTATTTTTAAGGAGCAATTTTATTTAGGATAGGGGAGATATTCTATAATAAAACCATAAAAGTCTCCGACTCCGATATTAAATCACACAAATAAATGTAGAATGTACTACATGGCACAAAATTTATTTTACATTGCCTCAGTACTATAAGTTCAAACAAAACTTTTATAATGATATCGACCTACGCAAATACAAGTAATACTAATAAATGCTTAAATTAAAATATATTGTACAGTGTTATTTACTCTAAATTATACTTCTTAATAAAATATTTCAGACAAGAATGAATTTTAAAAGTTATATATTATGAACGTAACTGTTTAGAAAAGTAAGGATTATTTGAAACCAGTATTCGTTACTTGGGATCTTATCGAGTAACAGTTCAGTTGGGAGAATGCGCTGGCTACTCAATTGGCTGTCTTATTCATCTTTCTGTAAATGTAGCATCAAAATACTGACGAACTTCTGTACCAAAATGAAAAAAAAATTCTAATGAGGTACGTCGCCATCTTCAATTATTAGGAAAAAGAGCTGGCACTGCTATAATAATATTGTTTTAAAAATTGGGATTTTGGTCACATCGCTACATTATTCTTCACAAAATTGCAATCGACAGTCATGATCATCTTCCTTTTACTCGTGAATTAGGTACAGTTTATACGACAGATACTTTTTTTAAAACAATTTTATAACAAAACTGTTGTCTACGTTGTTATCTAGGACAAGTTTCCTTGTAGAAATACGAAGATGTTTCTCTGCTTCAAGTAACAATTTTAATTTTTTTTCATCGTGTTCGACGTTCTCGAAACTAATCGTAAATTTGGAGACCAATTTACTTACTGTAGATCTTGCATGTGGAGGCCTATCAGGATGTGCTGGACTGCATAACTCACAATCTTCCGCGTGAGTTCTTATCCTATCGCCGTGTCCATCCATTATTAAAATCTCTATTCTTTCCCGTTCAGTTGAAAGTGCAATTTTTTCTTCTTAACTTTAAAATTTAACTTGGCTTTTTACAATATAGATAACTGACAAACTTTTCCCAGTTGAGTTGACTTACATTAAGACAATTACAATGTAAAATAATTTTTACACTGTAATTGTCTCATTTGTTCAAAAATTTTATTTATATGGTACCAATTTTTCAACATTACCGTTTAAGCAGATATATTAATAAGACATAAAGGAATCGTTTATTACACGAAAAACCGGTAAATTAACATTCGTAGAATAAACTTTTGAATTAACATTTAAGGTTATAAAATGAATAAACCCGATTACTACTCAAAAATATGAGTTGCCATGACTTGCACTACGACTATAACTAAAATTAATCGAAAAGACTTACTTCTATTTTCCTTTTAGAAATAAGTCATTTTTATTACAATATTAAAATTCATAAAATGTTTGGAAGTTCATGAATTAGCAATAATATAAAAATATCGCAGATGTATGTCAAAAATAGTTTAAACGTTAAACTTAGATTTATAGCTTCAGTTTAAAGGAAAGTAAGCACAAGAATGTACGTTAAGTGCGGAATAAAGTATTTAAAATAGGAATTAATAGATATGGTCTATGTTTTGGGGGAAAGTGATTGTTTGCTGGCACAAAGATATACAACCAAAAATATCCAAATATGGGACTGCCATCGATGAATGCTTTTCAAAAATTGTTAAGGATTTTGAGAAGCTGGCAGTATTCCGTATGAAAGCGGAGCCGAGTTACTGCTGCCGTAGAAAACGCAGATGCACAAAAAGTTCTTTTGTTATGCGTTCAAGAAAATCCTCATACAAATGTGCTTAAACTTTTTAGAGTCCTTGATGTTAGCAAAAACTTTATTAAGAGAATCTTAAAGAAGATTTTTTTTGTTATATGATAACATATAATTACTGTAATGTTTGTAAATAATAACTTATACATTCTTCACGATATTGCATAAGTTATAGAAGCTTTCAATAACGTACATTTGAATACTTGTATTGACGGTTTGCTTTTCAAGTGCAGTTATAAATCTAACTAAGACTTCTTTAATTTTAAAGTAATTTAAAAGTTAGTCTAAGTATGACGATATACAATTTTATGACACAGAGTGACTGCGATATTTTAACTATTGTTAATTCATGAACTTCCAAACTTTTCATTTTAAGAGTTTTAAAATTTCAATAAAAATTACTTATTTGTAAAAAGAAAATATTAGATATTTGATATTAGATTAGAAGTAACTCTTTTCGAGTAATTTTAATTATGCTATGTGTAATTAAGTCATGCCAACTCATATTTTTAAGTCGTAAACGGGTTTATTCAAATATAATATCCTATAACTTTACCAACAGGTCGAAGAAAGAATATATTTTTAATTACTATATTTTAAGTACCTTTCAATGACATATATATACAGTTAGTTCCATTTAATTTTTCTTAGAATCTTTAAGTTTAGCGAATGGTATGTAATTCCAAAGAATATGCGTAGATATGACGAAATAAACATTAATTTCACGTACAGAAAAGATATCTTTACTAATTGAGCCCATAATTGTTATTTCGTTATCAATCGTTATTTCATAGCAACTTGTCCAATGTTGTACAATTTTTAACGAAAAATCGCCATAGAAACAGTAGAAAATCGATAAATACAAGTTGATGTCAGTTTAATCAGCCCGTCAAGGGCTATTATAAAATGTAAAAAAATGCTTAGCATTCCATTTCAAAAAACATAAGTTTCTGTTGGTTCGTTATATATATATATATATAATAATATATATATATATATATATATAAAATATATTACAATTCTTTGCCAAATATACAAATGTATTGAAAAAATGAATGAAAATCTTCTTGGTAGTAGTGGCATACAATGAAATTAAAATAATAACAATATGACAACTGGTTGTCAATTAGAAAACAATGACAAATATAAAATGTAAATCAAAATGTATAAATGAAAATGTATTCAAATAAGCATAGGACTATCGGTATTACTTATATAGTCACATCAAAGGGCCTGGGTTTACCACAAGCTGTTCAGTCAATGCAATTATAAAAAATAATAACAACGACGCAACTATGTAATGAAAAATTAAGAGTAGAACTGTTGAATTATAACAATATAGAATGTAAAATCAGTCATGTATAAATGTAAATGAAAGCAAATAAGCATAGGACAATCGGTATTACCTATGTAATCCTATCAAAATGGCTTAGATTCATCTAAACATGTACAATTTTGATTGAAATACATAAATAATCAACAATGCAACTATGTATGTGTTAAGATGTAATTTGTAGCTACAGACATATATGTTTCTACCTAGTTTGGTTTCGTCAGTGCAGCATAACAAAGAAGGTGTATGTTAAAGCATTAATATGTGTTGAATAAAAAAATATAGTATTACCTTAAAATGTCAATCCAAAATGTCCAAGTGTAAAACAACTGTGCACTTACTTAATACTGTGTAATGCCTTATTTCAACCAGGCAGATAATAAAATATATTACAATTCTTTGCCAAATATACAAATGTATTGAAAAAATGAATGAAAATCTTCTTGGTAGTAGTGGCATACAATGAAATTAAAATAATAACAATATGACAACTGGTTGTCAATTAGAAAACAATGACAAATATAAAATGTAAATCAAAATGTATAAATGAAAATGTATTCAAATAAGCATAGGACTATCGGTATTACTTATATAGTCACATCAAAGGGCCTGGGTTTACCACAAGCTGTTCAGTCAATGCAATTATAAAAAATAATAACAACGACGCAACTATGTAATGAAAAATTAAGAGTAGAACTGTTGAATTATAACAATATAGAATGTAAAATCAGTCATGTATAAATGTAATATATATATATATATATAAGTAATACCGATAGTCCTATGCTTATTTGAATACATTTTCATTTATACATTTTGATTTACATTTTATATTTGTCATTGTTTTCTAATTGACAACCAGTTGTCATATTGTTATTATTTTAATTTCATTGTATGCCACTACTACCAAGAAGATTTTCATTCATTTTTTCAATACATATATATATATATATAAAATTTGGTATATATGTTCCTTGGGAATAGCGGCTTATTAATAAAACTACAAATTAATGTGACGTTTCAACATTATTATGTTTTCTTCAGACAATATAAAATCATTCTTTTTTCCTAGAAGAAAGGATAATTCTAAATTCTTGCTTTACAATTATAGCTTTTTACATATTACAATTTAATCCCATATTATAGTTTTGTATAAAACACACTGTATTAATAAATTATGATGACAAACTATACATATAATTAATAAAATATATTGTATAAACGATGAACGTGCATACATAAAAAAAAATAAACCTTACATTTTTGTTTTTCTCATATTCATGATCGTCCTTTTTATTTTTATTTTTATTTTTCTCTTTTTACTTTATTACTTTTCATTATCATTATTATTTTCGTAGTAGTAATGGTTCTTAGTATAAAGCTAGTAAAGTATTAATTTTATTCACATCGGTGATGTTATTTTTGTAATAGACCTTGAGGTGAGAATACTAACATCTGCATATATTTTTTTTAAAAACTTATAACAAAAGAAAAACAGACGAAAATAAAAGCACTAACAGAATATTCGTTTATATATACCAGGCTTACATTAAAATGATCTTTTGTTCCTTTATTATCTAATCTATAATTCCGAAATAAATATCGGAGAGTCCCTTGATATCTGTTCGATCATTTATCGCATGCTTCTCTTTCTTTATGTGTATCATTTCTAACACGTTTCGTACTTTGGTATTTTGTGCTTTACTTAAAATACTTGTATTATCGAAATTAAAACCATGTCCCGTATTATTAGAATGTTTTTTTTAATGATGTCACATTGTTAGCGTATTTATGACCCTTTAATCTTTCCGCTATATGTTGTTGTGTTTGGCCAATGTAAACACCATTACAATTATTGCAAGGAATTTTATATATAACATGTGTTTCTTGCATAAGTGGTACTTTGTTTTTGGTTTTAGTAAACAAATGTTTTATACTGTTATGGTTTCTGTAAGCTACTTTTATATTATGCGGGGCTAAACTTTTGTTTAGTTTTTCACTTAAACCTTGAATATAGGGCAAGCATACGTATTTGTTTGTGTTAGACTGAGTTTCATTTTTTTTAATACTATGTTTACTTCGGTTGTAGAATTTATGAAGTCTGTGTTTTATTATTTTTTGAATAAAGTTTAGTGGATAGTCATTAGTTTGTAGCATACTTTTAATGTTACCTAATATATCTTTTCTAAAGTTTGCGCTTGTTAATTTGATTACTCTGTCAACAACGGCTGTAACTACATTTTTTTTATATATATCTGGTTGGCAAGAATTGAAATTTAAGTATCTACCTGATGCCGTTGATTTTTGAAAAAATTTTGTTTGAATGGTATTTTTATGTCTTACTAATGTCATATCTAGAAAATTCATTAATCCTTCTTTTTCGATTTCTAGGGTGAAGTGTAATTTATTATGAAAACTGTTGAATTGTTCTAAGATATATTAGAACAGTTCAACAGTTTTCATAATAAATTACAATTCACCCTAGAAATCGAAAAAGAAGGATTAATGAATTTTCTAGATATGACATTAGTAAGACATAAAAATACCATTCAAACAAAATTTTTTCAAAAACCAACGGCATCAGGTAGATACTTAAATTTCAATTCTTGCCAACCAGATATATATAAAAAAAAATGTAGTTACAGCCGTTGTTGACAGAGCAATCAAATTAACAAGCGCAAACTTTAGAAAAGATATATTAGGTAACATTAAAAGTATGCTACAAACTAATGACTATCCACTAAACTTTATTCAAAAAATAATAAAACACAGACTTCATAAATTCTACAACCGGAGTAAACATAGTATTAAAAAAAATGAAACTCAGTCTAACACAAACAAATACGTATGCTTGCCCTATATTCAAGGTTTAAGTGAAAAACTAAACAAAAGTTTAGCCCCGCATAATATAAAAGTAGCTTACAGAAACCATAACAGTATAAAACATTTGTTTACTAAAACCAAAAACAAAGTACCACTTATGCAAGAAACACATGTTATATATAAAATTCCTTGCAATAATTGTAATGGTGTTTACATTGGCCAAACACAACAACATATAGCGGAAAGATTAAAGGGTCATAAATACGCTAACAATGTGACATCATTAAAAAAACATTCTAATAATACGGGACAAGGTTTTAATTTCGATAATACAAGTATTTTAAGTAAAGCACAAAATACCAAAGTACGAAACGTGTTAGAAATGATACACATAAAGAAAGAGAAGCATGCGATAAATGATCGAACAGATATCAAGGGACTATCCGATATTTATTTCGGAATTATAGATTAGATAATAAAGGAACAAAAGATCATTTTAATGTAACCCTGGTATATATAAACGAATATTCTGTAAGTGCTTTTATTTTCGTCTGTTTTTCTTTTGTTATAAGTTTTTTAAAAAAATATATGCAGATGTTAGTATTCTCACCTCAAGGTCTATTACAAAAATAACATCACCGATGTGAATAAAATTAATACTTTACTAGCTTTATACTAAGAACCATTACTACTACGAAAATAATAATGATAATGAAAAGTAATAAAGTAAAAAGAGAAAAATAAAAATAAAAATAAAAAGGACGATCATGAATATGAGAAAAACAAAAATGTAAGGTTTATTTTTTTTATGTATGCATGTTCATCGTTTATACAATATATTTTATTAATTATATGTATAGTTTGTCATCATAATTTATTAATACAGTGTGTTTTATACAAAACTATAATATGGGATTAAATTGTAATATGTAAAAAGCTATAATTGTAAAGCAAGAATTTAGAATTATCCTTTCTTCTAGGAAAAAAGAATGATTTTATATTGTCTGAAGAAAACATAATAATGTTGAAACGTCACATTAATTTGTAGTTTTATTAATAAGCCGCTATTCCCAAGGAACATATATTTCAAATTTTATTAACATACGGCAAAGGAAAAAAGTCCAATTATAATATATATATATATATATATATAAATTATAATTCATTCTTGGGACTAGCGGCCAAATTTTAAGGAAAGAAAAACCAAATTAACGTTTCGACATCTTTTTATTTTTCGATGTCTTCTTCAGAACAAAAAATTAAACTTAAATTAGTTATATAATACCCATATTGGGATTTTTTATTATTTGTCCGTCTACGACTACATTTTGTCAGTTTTGTTTAAAATAATGTAACGCCACCTATCCTTCTTCTGATCTCCTGGAAATTCAGGACACCTCCTTCCATATTTTCACCCATGGACGATACAATTATAACTTCAACTTAATATGTCTTTGTTCCTGGCCGTATAATTTAACAAATTATAATTCATTCTTGGGACTAGCGGCCAAATTTTAAGGAAAGAAAAACCAAATTAACGTTTCGACATCTTTTTATTTTTCGATGTCTTCTTCAGAACAAAAAATTAAACTTAAATTAGTTATATAATACCCATATTGGGATTTTTTATTATTTGTCCGTCTACGACTACATTTTGTCAGTTTTGTTTAAAATAATGTAACGCCACCTATCCTTCTTCTGATCTCCTGGAAATTCAGGACACCTCCTTCCATATTTTCACCCATGGACGATACAATTATAACTTCAACTTAATATGTCTTTGTTCCTGGCCGTATAATTTAACAAATTATAATTCATTCTTGGGACTAGCGGCCAAATTTTAAGGAAAGAAAAACCAAATTAACGTTTCGACATCTTTTTATTTTTCGATGTCTTCTTCAGAACAAAAAATTAAACTTAAATTAGTTATATAATACCCATATTGGGATTTTTTATTATTTGTCCGTCTACGACTACATTTTGTCAGTTTTGTTTAAAATAATGTAACGCCACCTATCCTTCTTCTGATCTCCTGGAAATTCAGGACACCTCCTTCCATATTTTCACCCATGGACGATACAATTATAACTTCAACTTAATATGTCTTTGTTCCTGGCCGTATAATTTAACAAATTATAATTCATTCTTGGGACTAGCGGCCAAATTTTAAGGAAAGAAAAACCAAATTAACGTTTCGACATCTTTTTATTTTTCGATGTCTTCTTCAGAACAAAAAATTAAACTTAAATTAGTTATATAATACCCATATTGGGATTTTTTATTATTTGTCCGTCTACGACTACATTTTGTCAGTTTTGTTTAAAATAATGTAACGCCACCTATCCTTCTTCTGATCTCCTGGAAATTCAGGACACCTCCTTCCATATTTTCACCCATGGACGATACAATTATAACTTCAACTTAATATGTCTTTGTTCCTGGCCGTATAATTTAACAAATTATAATTCATTCTTGGGACTAGCGGCCAAATTTTAAGGAAAGAAAAACCAAATTAACGTTTCGACATCTTTTTATTTTTCGATGTCTTCTTCAGAACAAAAAATTAAACTTAAATTAGTTATATAATACCCATATTGGGATTTTTTATTATTTGTCCGTCTACGACTACATTTTGTCAGTTTTGTTTAAAATAATGTAACGCCACCTATCCTTCTTCTGATCTCCTGGAAATTCAGGACACCTCCTTCCATATTTTCACCCATGGACGATACAATTATAACTTCAACTTAATATGTCTTTGTTCCTGGCCGTATAATTTAACAAATTATAATTCATTCTTGGGACTAGCGGCCAAATTTTAAGGAAAGAAAAACCAAATTAACGTTTCGACATCTTTTTATTTTTCGATGTCTTCTTCAGAACAAAAAATTAAACTTAAATTAGTTATATAATACCCATATTGGGATTTTTTATTATTTGTCCGTCTACGACTACATTTTGTCAGTTTTGTTTAAAATAATGTAACGCCACCTATCCTTCTTCTGATCTCCTGGAAATTCAGGACACCTCTTTCCATATTTTCACCCATGGACGATACAATTATAACTTCAACTTAATATGTCTTTGTTCCTGGCCGTATAATTTAACAAATTATAATTCATTCTTGGGACTAGCGGCCAAATTTTAAGGAAAGAAAAACCAAATTAACGTTTCGACATCTTTTTATTTTTCGATGTCTTCTTCAGAACAAAAAATTAAACTTAAATTAGTTATATAATACCCATATTGGGATTTTTTATTATTTGTCCGTCTACGACTACATTTTGTCAGTTTTGTTTAAAATAATGTAACGCCACCTATCCTTCTTCTGATCTCCTGGAAATTCAGGACACCTCCTTCCATATTTTCACCCATGGACGATACAATTATAACTTCAACTTAATATGTCTTTGTTCCTGGCCGTATAATTTAACAAATTATAATTCATTCTTGGGACTAGCGGCCAAATTTTAAGGAAAGAAAAACCAAATTAACGTTTCGACATCTTTTTATTTTTCGATGTCTTCTTCAGAACAAAAAATTAAACTTAAATTAGTTATATAATACCCATATTGGGATTTTTTATTATTTGTCCGTCTACGACTACATTTTGTCAGTTTTGTTTAAAATAATGTAACGCCACCTATCCTTCTTCTGATCTCCAGGAGATCAGAAGAAGGATAGGTGGCGTTACATTATTTTAAACAAAACTGACAAAATGTAGTCGTAGACGGACAAATAATAAAAAATCCCAATATGGGTATTATATAACTAATTTAAGTTTAATTTTTTGTTCTGAAGAAGACATCGAAAAATAAAAAGATGTCGAAACGTTAATTTGGTTTTTCTTTCCTTAAAATTTGGCCGCTAGTCCCAAGAATGAATTATAATTTGTTAAATTATACGGCCAGGAACAAAGACATATTAAGTTGAAGTTATAATTGTATCGTCCATGGGTGAAAATATGGAAGGAGGTGTCCTGAATTTCCAGGAGATCAGAAGAAGGATAGGTGGCGTTACATTATTTTAAACAAAACTGACAAAATGTAGTCGTAGACGGACAAATAATAAAAAATCCCAATATGGGTATTATATAACTAATTTAAGTTTAATTTTTTGTTCTGAAGAAGACATCGAAAAATAAAAAGATGTCGAAACGTTAATTTGGTTTTTCTTTCCTTAAAATTTGGCCGCTAGTCCCAAGAATGAATTATAATTTGTTAAATTATACGGCCAGGAACAAAGACATATTAAGTTGAAGTTATAATTGTATCGTCCATGGGTGAAAATATGGAAGGAGGTGTCCTGAATTTCCAGGAGATCAGAAGAAGGATAGGTGGCGTTACATTATTTTAAACAAAACTGACAAAATGTAGTCGTAGACGGACAAATAATAAAAAAATCCCAATATGGGTATTATATAACTAATTTAAGTTTAATTTTTTGTTCTGAAGAAGACATCGAAAAATAAAAAGATGTCGAAACGTTAATTTGGTTTTTCTTTCCTTAAAATTTGGCCGCTAGTCCCAAGAATGAATTATAATTTGTTAAATTATACGGCCAGGAACAAAGACATATTAAGTTGAAGTTATAATTGTATCGTCCATGGGTGAAAATATGGAAGGAGGTGTCCTGAATTTCCAGGAGATCAGAAGAAGGATAGGTGGCGTTACATTATTTTAAACAAAACTGACAAAATGTAGTCGTAGACGGACAAATAATAAAAAATCCCAATATGGGTATTATATAACTAATTTAAGTTTAATTTTTTGTTCTGAAGAAGACATCGAAAAATAAAAAGATGTCGAAACGTTAATTTGGTTTTTCTTTCCTTAAAATTTGGCCGCTAGTCCCAAGAATGAATTATAATTTGTTAAATTATACGGCCAGGAACAAAGACATATTAAGTTGAAGTTATAATTGTATCGTCCATGGGTGAAAATATGGAAGGAGGTGTCCTGAATTTCCAGGAGATCAGAAGAAGGATAGGTGGCGTTACATTATTTTAAACAAAACTGACAAAATGTAGTCGTAGACGGACAAATAATAAAAAATCCCAATATGGGTATTATATAACTAATTTAAGTTTAATTTTTTGTTCTGAAGAAGACATCGAAAAATAAAAAGATGTCGAAACGTTAATTTGGTTTTTCTTTCCTTAAAATTTGGCCGCTAGTCCCAAGAATGAATTATAATTTGTTAAATTATACGGCCAGGAACAAAGACATATTAAGTTGAAGTTATAATTGTATCGTCCATGGGTGAAAATATGGAAGGAGGTGTCCTGAATTTCCAGGAGATCAGAAGAAGGATAGGTGGCGTTACATTATTTTAAACAAAACTGACAAAATGTAGTCGTAGACGGACAAATAATAAAAAATCCCAATATGGGTATTATATAACTAATTTAAGTTTAATTTTTTGTTCTGAAGAAGACATCGAAAAATAAAAAGATGTCGAAACGTTAATTTGGTTTTTCTTTCCTTAAAATTTGGCCGCTAGTCCCAAGAATGAATTATAATTTGTTAAATTATACGGCCAGGAACAAAGACATATTAAGTTGAAGTTATAATTATATATATATATATATATATATATTATCTTCTACGAAATAAGAGAAAAGAAGACTTTTTATTTCTTCTCCTCTTCAAATTTCTTTTTTTCCTGGCCGTTGTTACATAAACTATACTTAAATCATGGGAGGTATCGGCCTGTATTTAATTATAGGTAAAAATAAAAATAAAAAATTCTTCTACGTTTCGATATTATATATAATATCTTTCTCAAAAAATATTTTTTTTACAAGCTGTAACAATTATGAGTATATTAATTAACATTATATGTAAAATAATTCTAAATTAACTTACGTCATGTATTAAAATTGTTCCTACATTTATTTACAATTCAATAAAAACACATATTAAACTCTCCAAAAGATTTTCCACTTGCACAAACACCTGCACATCTGTTTTCTTATTTTTTTTCCTTTTTTTGAATGTTATTATAAATGTATACATTCTTTTGGTTTTTTAGTGTTATCTAAAATGTTAATTACTTTTCAAAATAAGTGTAATGGATATTGAACGTGTACGTGCTCATTGAAAAGCAAAGATGTTTTAAACGTATACATATAAATGTATCTTTTAAAATGTGTTTATACTATACACATGCACTGATGGTTTTTAATGCATTTTTATTTATGTTGTATTTGAAATATATGCTTAAAGGAAACACAGAGTCGTACTTATATTTATTATAAAATGGAAAAATAGATATTTGACAGGTTATTAATATCTGTCCTATCATTTATTGTGTTTTTGTTTTTTTGAATGTGGATGCTTTCTAAGATGTTCCTGGCTTTGAAGTTTTTTTCTGTTGTTATAATTGATGTATTGGGATAGTTGAAGGAATGATTTGTTGTGTTGGTATGTTTTTTGAGTGCAGTGGAGTTATTTGAAAATTTATGACCATTTATTCTGTCTTTTAAATGTTGAGAAGTCTGTCCTATGTAAATGCCATTGCAATCATTAGATGGTATTTTATACACTATGTTGGTTTTTTTTAACGTGGGGATTTTATCTTTGAGAGGGGTGTATAAAGAGTTGAGGTTATTGTAGTTAGTATGTGCTATTTTTACTTTATATGGTATTAGTATCTTGTTTAATTTTTCAGAAATATTTTTAATATATGGTATTTGGACATATTTATACGAGGTTGGTTCCTTCACTTTTTTGGGTACGTTCTGATTATAATGTTTGTGTAGTTGTTGTTTTAGAACCATATTAATTTTTGATAGTGGATAATTATTTTTTTGTAATGATGTCTTTATTTTTGCTATAATTTCGGGTCTATATTTTGGAGAAGTGAGTGTTATTGCTCTGTGAATTAAATTTGTAATGACATTGTTCTTAAAAGACATGGGTTGGCATGAGTTATAATTGAGGTATCGGTCTGATGCAGTTGGTTTATTGTATAATTTTGTGTAAATGTAGATATCGGATCGTACTAATGTCAGGTCTAAAAAGTTTATTTCATTATTTTGTTCTTTTTCTATTGTGAATTGTAATTTTGGATGAAAGGAATTGAATTTATTTAAGGTGTATTCTGCTTTGTTTGTTGGTATGCAGGCGATGCAGTCATCAACGTATCTCATGAAAAATGTCGGCGTGAAGTCGAGACCCGATATTACTTCTTCTTCAAGTTGTTCTAGTACAAGTTGTGCAATAACACTTGATATGGGTGATCCCATTGCACACCCGTGCACTTGCCTGTAGAAGTGGTTGCTGTACTGGAAGTAGGTTGCATTGAGCGTGAGTTCAATGCCTTTTATAAATTCTTGTATCGGTAGAGTTGTGTAGTTTTTAAGTTTATCCCATTGTTTTTTAATTGTTTGTATTGCCAGTTCTATAGGTATATTAGTGTACATTGAAATCACGTCTAAGCTTATCAAACTATGGTTATTCGGAATCTTTATATTATTTAAATACGATTTCAGTTCAAAAGAATCCTTCAAAAAATACGGATTTTGGCCTGTAATATTTGAGATTGCATTAGCTAGAAATTTTGATAATTTATAAAGTGGACTTTGGACGGAAGAAACTATTGGTCTTAGCGGAATATTCGGTTTATGGAGTTTTGGTAGGCCGTATATTTTTGGGGATTGTGAATTGTTGATTTTTAGTGTTTGTGATGTTTCTTTGGAAATTAGATTGCAGTTAAACCAATGTTTTACGAGGTCATTATTTAGCTTTTGATATTTTGCTGTTGGGTCGTTTTTTATTTTAACGTAGGTGCTGGTATCACTTAGTATGTTATTCATTTTGTCATCATAATCTTTTTTATTCATAACTAAGGTTTTATTACTTTTGTCCGGTTTGGTAATTAGTAGTTGTGGGTTATCTTTTATGAATTTTTTGGTATTTGTAATTTTTTTGTTGTGCAATGGGATCACCCATATCAAGTGTTATTGCACAACTTGTACTAGAACAACTTGAAGAAGAAGTAATATCGGGTCTCGACTTCACGCCGACATTTTTCATGAGATACGTTGATGACTGCATCGCCTGCATACCAACAAACAAAGCAGAATACACCTTAAATAAATTCAATTCCTTTCATCCAAAATTACAATTCACAATAGAAAAAGAACAAAATACTGAAATAAACTTTTTAGACCTGCATTTACACAAAATTATACAATAAACCAATTGCATCAGACCGATACCTCAATTATAACTCATGCCAACCCATGTCTTTTAAGAACAAATTTAATTCACAGAGCAATAACACTCACTTCTCCAAAATATAGACCCGAAATTATAGCAAAAATAAAGACATCATTACAAAAAAATAATTATCCACTATCAAAAATTAATATGGTTCTAAAACAACAACTACACAAACATTATAATCAGAACGTACCCAAAAAAGTGAAGGAACCAACCTCGTATAAATATGTCCAAATACCATATATTAAAAATATTTCTGAAAAATTAAACAAGATACTAATACCATATAAAGTAAAAATAGCACATACTAACTACAATAACCTCAACTCTTTATACACCCCTCTCAAAGATAAAATCCCCACGTTAAAAAAAACCAACATAGTGTATAAAATACCATGTAATGATTGCAATGGCATTTACATAGGACAGACTTCTCAACATTTAAAAGACAGAATAAATGGTCATAAATTTTCAAATAACTCCACTGCACTCAAAAAACATACCAACACAACAAATCATTCCTTCAACTATCCCAATACATCAATTATAACAACAGAAAAAAACTTCAAAGCCAGGAACATCTTAGAAAGCATCCACATTCAAAAAAACAAAAACACAATAAATGATAGGACAGATATTAATAACCTGTCAAATATCTATTTTTCCATTTTATAATAAATATAAGTACGACTCTGTGTTTCCTTTAAGCATATATTTCAAATACAACATAAATAAAAATGCATTAAAAACCATCAGTGCATGTGTATAGTATAAACACATTTTAAAAGATACATTTATATGTATACGTTTAAAACATCTTTGCTTTTCAATGAGCACGTACACGTTCAATATCCATTACACTTATTTTGAAAAGTAATTAACATTTTAGATAACACTAAAAAACCAAAAGAATGTATACATTTATAATAACATTCAAAAAAAGGAAAAAAAATAAGAAAACAGATGTGCAGGTGTTTGTGCAAGTGGAAAATCTTTTGGAGAGTTTAATATGTGTTTTTATTGAATTGTAAATAAATGTAGGAACAATTTTAATACATGACGTAAGTTAATTTAGAATTATTTTACATATAATGTTAATTAATATACTCATAATTGTTACAGCTTGTAAAAAAAATATTTTTTGAGAAAGATATTATATATAATATCGAAACGTAGAAGAATTTTTTATTTTTATTTTTACCTATAATTAAATACAGGCCGATACCTCCCATGATTTAAGTATAGTTTATATATATATATATATATGTATACCAAATTAGTTGTATATTGGGATGAGCAGTCACTATTGGCCACTAAGAAAACTCTTTCAAATTTGAGTCTCAAATTTGAAAGAGTTTTCTTAGTGGCCAATAGTGACTGCTCATCCCAATATACAACTAATTTGGTTTCCTCAACTGGCAAGTCGTGATCATACCTCACCATATATATATATATATATATATATATATATATATATATATATATATATGATCCAGTTCCATTTTACTCTTCAGTATAATCTAACTGTATTCTGAAGATAACTAAAACCGCATTTTTTGAGGAATAATGACATGGTACCAACTAAAATTTATTTAAAACTTAATCATAAAAAAGAATCAAATATTAATAAAATATAAGAGAACCATTTATTACAAGAAGACCCGATAAATTTACATTCGCAGAACTAATTTTTGAATTGATATTTACTATATATAGTTTGTACTATTTATATATACATATATGTTCTCTCTATACATACAAGACTCTAATTTTTTATTTGTTCAAACATCACGCAAAAACTACTTGACCGATTTTGATAAAACTTTTTGCGTGTAAAAGTTTATAATTTCACTTAAAATCTTATGAATTAACATAGGTAAAATGTCATGTGGGGAAGCCGCGGATAACGGCTAGTACTATATAATTTTAACCATTAGCTGAATAAAATCACAAAAGCTTTAAAGTATAATTAATTTTACCACGGTAAAAATACCATGAAGAATCATTTCTAATTTTTATTATTTATAAATGATAGAACAATCTGACATCTGAATCGGAGGTGAGTTCGAATCTCACCAACCGGTAAATTTTTGTATTTAAATTGCTCTACTTATTTTATCAGTACAAAGGAAAAAAATTTAATCGCACTTCTCAAATACTGAAAAAACGAATTATAAAATTATTTGGAATTTAGTAAAATTACAATATTTTCAACGATATACATATATTTAACAGTGTATGGGTTAAGTATTTGGGAATCCAGCATAAAAAAAATGTTTTTTTTATGCTGGATCCCCCAGTAGTTGACTCATACACTGTGTTTTCAACGGCAAATACTCGCACTTTCCTATATTTAACAATATACTAATTCATTATTCAAATTCCGGAATAACAGTAAATATCTGCAATTTATATCTTGCAAATAAGGAGATAATTCACGTCTCGTTTCAGATATTTTATGATCTTTACTTCTTAAAATACGTGAATTAACTTTTCCAATGATTGAAATGAGGGCAACGATGCCAGAGCTACATCATGAATAACTCAATTCGCCGTAGTTTACTTTCAATTACAGCAAGCGGAAAGATAACGAAATCGATTAAGTGATATATTCTTGAAATTGAAACCTTTTATAGCGTCAATATACACCAAATACGTACACAACTTTTATGAATAAAGCACTCTTATTAAGCTGTATTTTTCTAAAATGAACGTTAATCCATATGGATTTCACAGGAAATGTGAGATTTTGGCATTTTATCTAAAAAGTATCAGTTATAAGCAGGGAAACATGGCCTAAAATTACATACCATATTGTTTTTGTCTCATCATTTCTATATTTTTTCATGAAAAAACTAAAAAAGATAATTTCCTATCACAAGATGGATATAAACGAAAACATAAACGAAACATAATAAAATAGTAAAACTTTTCATAAAAAAAAGGTAAAAAAGATCGAAGATATGTCATTTTACACAAGTTGTCTGGGTTAAAATAACATAGGAAAATTTAGTTGCACAATTCGCAGACACTCTGCTTTTGATTTCTTGGAATATCTGCACATTCGCAGTGGGACCATCTGGAGTACTATAGACACATGATTCAGAATTCTCCGGATCTGGAATGCAAGTATAACTCAAGCAATCTATGCAGACTGTTCTCATCTTCTGTAACTTCTCCCCTACATCTGCTTCTGATTCTATTAGCTGGAAAATGTGCTTCTTAGCTCTTTTGACCGCTGGCGTTGCACAAAATCTTCCTTTGCTTCTTCTTTTGCTTTCATTTTTTCAATGATAAGCGTGCTTGTACTTACCTGATTGCCTTGATGACACTTTCGCCTTCTTCCATATGGTTGATGTTCTAAATAGTTGGTAGAGGCCCCCTTTCTCGATTGTTTAATGGTTTCCAACCCTGCATCAAGTTTAGGCAATTGTGTTAAATTTTGTCTGGATTCAAGTCCATCGTGAATTTCCGAAAGAGTTTCATTTTCTGTTTGTAGAAAAAACTCTTGTTGGGTTGTTGTTATAGTGGCCTTTACGAGATTCTGTTCTAACCCCTATCTCTACGACATTAGTGACAGCTGCCGAACTGAATAGATGATCGGGTTTCAGCGGCCAATACCGGTGTTTTTAAAATTCGTTTACCGCATTATGATGGGTGGCCGCTTTGCCATATGCTTTTGTAAATCAACTCACCCTTTGGTGTTGTGTCACGCTTCTTGTTAAATTGCATTTCATCTATTCTCTTACTTCTTGGTCGTAATATGTCTTCTTTGGGCCAATGAAGCACACATCGAAAGGTCGTAATGTGTACAATGAGGTGGTAAACAAAGCGTAATAATCCAGTTCTCCTTTGGGTAGTTAAGAACATGGGTGCTCTTGTCAGTACTGTGGTCATCGACGATTAATATAACTTTCTCTTCTGGTGTTATATTTGAAAATTCTTTATAGTAATTCACCTCAAAAAAGCTTCGGAAGTTATCCATTCGGTTTCTTAAGGATGTAAATGCCCACAGAACTCATGCATGCCATCATAATGAAATGTTGCTCTCACTCAGCGCTACTAATCATACGGGTTTGCTTTTGGCCTTTGCAGCACAAACCTTCCCAGGTTTCTTAACAATAGAAAGTCCTAATTCATCAACATTCCACAATCGAGTTAGGTCAATGTTATACTTACTCAATGTCTGTGTTTGTCTAAATCACGCAACTAATCTCACCCAGGCATCTAGAAAGTTCTGTTGAATCGATAATGCAATCCATTGTTTTCTGTCAGTTGATAGGCCAAAGAACGAACATAATCAAAACACAACTAAAATAGGCGAAATTCTAAAGTTTTTACATGTTCTGTCGAGGCTCTTTCGAGCTCGAAGGAGAAAGTTGGTTAATATCGGCCTAACTCATTGTCAGTATTCATTACTTATTTATTTTTGTCTGACATTCTACGACGAAGAGTTGTAGAGTATTCTCGAATAAAGTTAACTTCATGAGTTGCGTTTCGAGGAATGCTCTTACTTCATAATGAGTGGGAATGAACGCGCACTTTACTCACAGAAGGCGTCAGTATTCAGACACGCCCTGTATGTCATTTTACTCTAGTATGGCATTTTAGATTATTTTCCCCTAAATTAAACTGCAATACTCTAGAACTGCTTTCTTATTAATGTCACGTTTGTATAATACACACTTGCTATCTACTTGCTATACTACAGTATAAAAGATCTAACAAGTTTTTTATGGTTTCAAATTGAAATGAAATAAATATATAGACAGTAGCTTCCGGTTGTCCACTTTTAAAATGTAACAAGAAGATAAAACAAGTTTTACTGAAATTATCGCATTTCACGGAAACATTAGGGGCAAAATAAATGTGCCGTAAACGGAAGCAACTTTAACGTGAGTATCTGATGATACGAATTTTTAGTGTAGTAATTCATCATTGTTATATACGTATGTGACCACGCATTCCATCTTTTTGAATCATTGCTGAAATAACGTAAAATTTATTTCCCAGCACAAGGACCAAATTACGTTTGAATAATTCGTTGCTTTTTGCAACCCTTTGTTCTCCCCTTTACAAGATTATTGCATTAGTATATCGACGGAATGGTATCGCTAAAACTATTATTATGACATACTTTGTATGACAACAAAAGCAAACACTTATTACAAAAATAATTATAAAAATAATAATTAAAGATTTACCTAATTAAATAATAATTATTAGTGCTAAAGCAGAAATTATAATGCGAATTTTCAACAATGAGAAAAACTAATTTTAGTGTTATTTAAAATTAATACATCAACAAACATTTTAAATAAACAAACAATTGTGTAAAAGAAACAGTGTACCTAAAATATAGGTTTATTAATATTATGAAATGACTATGCAATGAGAAAAGGTACCAATCTATCAGAAGTCGTACAGTATACACTTCTGAAATAAATGGGATTGACGAAAAAGGAAACCAAATTCACTACCAAAACATTTCGGTAATGTAAATGAGATTACTAAGTATTTTCTAAATTCTCTAGATAATGACGCCAGATATATTTTCTTTTACTTATCTTTATAACGCCGCCTCAAGTTTGCCCTGCTTACCGACGTCGTAACGTCATTCGTCAAAAAGAATATCCTCTGGCTAGTAAATCAACACGCATGCTTGAGACGGTAGTTATTAGACAGATACCCCACTCTTATTTTTTCAACTGTCGCAAATAATTGCCATGGCGCTATTGTGAGAGACATAATTGTCATTAATTTATTCAGTATTTGCCAAAAACTGCTATGTGGTAAAAAACAGAAATATTACTTCCGGACTGAATTTTAAAAATTCTTCTGAACATGACCTGTTCCCAATCTAGTTTGAAATACGTTTGCACTTATAACAAATCTGTATAGAATACATAATTCGCAACGTATTCACAGAAAGCAGCCATTCGATAAGAGTAAAAGTATTACTTCCGGTCCGAATTTTGACGTTTTTTTATGTTCCAACTAGAGCTCTAAATATTATTGTGTTCTATAGAATGCATAATTTGTGGGATATTTGCAAAAAGCTCTTTTCGTAAGAAACTAAACTTGGAGTCTGGTGCTTGATATGGGTGTTTTAGTGCTTTTGTAATTTTGTATTTTCTATAAATTTGTCTAAACTTTGAATGTGACGAGATACTAGTAAATTCTGTAAAACCGTAAAATGTTGATGGCTCCTCTTTAATTCTTTACAATATTTATTGTATTTACTCTAGGTACTAGTTTCGACAATTTATGTCATCTTCAGCCCAGAATCTAAGCAAAATAACAATATATTGTTATAAAATATTCTTACTAACAAGTCCTTATAAAAAACAAATAAATACATACTTCATTGTAATACATGCATATAGGATACTCACAGTCAAACAGCATTCCAAGTATCTCATGTCAGAAGAAGATGTATGCAGTTATATGTAAAGTTTTTACTGAATCTTTTAAAAATATTTGATAGATAGTTATCATATTAAAATATACAATGAACAGAGGTAGATTAAAATTCATAGGTAAAACATCATTATCACAAGCAATGTAAATGGAGACAAATACAGTGTACAAACGTAACAAGAAAATAACTAAGATGCAAAGTTATGAAAACTATCACTAAAACTTAACAACACGAAAATCACCAAAATATTTATAAATTGTATAAGCCACCGTAAATGCAATGGCAGTTAGGCAGCCGAAGCGGCAGGATGAGGTAGCAGTCATAGTTATAGAGTTTCTAAGAATGAAAAGAGTGGTTTGTCGTGTGTGTATATTTGATCGTTTAATAGATTAAAATGATGTTTGTGTCTTTCAATTTCCAAAGTTTCAAGTAAATTGAGTTTTAAGCTTTTTGATTGTCTATGTAATATTGAAATATTCTGGAAATCAATGTTATGTCCAGTTTCAAGTCTGTGTTTATAAATGTTTGAAGATAATTGATTTTAGTGTTCATACACTCTCTTACTTAGTTGTCGTCCAATTTGACCTATATAAATAGAGTTACATTGAGAACATCTCAAAGAGTAAACTCCACTCTCTGACTTTTTAACTGAAGTAACTACTACTTCCGGTCTACCGATTTTATAAAAAATCTAATCAGATCTCAAGAGGAAGACTACTCGTAAATATAAAGTTTAGTATCGCTACTTTCAGTCGTTTAAAATATTACATTGTACATAGATTGAATAGAAGGAGTCATTAATTCTTATTACATAGACCGATTCATCAATAGTGAATCAACCTACATACATATACAGCTCCGCACATATAACTTGAGCGGTGAAGGTCATATGCGCAAAGGACAAGGAGGAGAGTGGTTGTAGCGGGGTGTACACGCATGCATTTGTAACAGCTGTATGCATCTCTATCGTGCATTATCTCTCTTCTTGATCTGCGTCGATCACAGCTCAACTTATATGTGCTAAGCTGTACATACAGAACTTGAAACGGTGTATGACATAATAGAGGCATAGAGTATTATTGATCTGATATTATTGGAAAATATAAAACAGAGAAATGAAGTCTGAATTTTAAGCTTTCATACACAATCAATTTCGGTAGATGTTGTCATTTGCTATGGCGATTATTTTAACAGAAGGAGCAGTTCATTTCTTGGAACTAAATCAACATGCATTCAATACTTACGTTTGCTAGATGTATTTTAATATATGAAAGTAAACAATGTACCATTAGAATTTATATAGTGACGTGTTAATAGTCTGTATTTTGGTATAGTAATGTGAAATAGATAGAAGACACGCAGTAACATAAACTACAACTAACTAACTAATGTTAGTACTACGTTAAAAAGGTTGTATATTGCTTAGTAAAATTATTTATTGTGTTATATTACTCTCACTGTTAGTATTCAATCCTTTTATTGGAACTTATTATTTTTTGTTTGTTTAGATAAGTGCATCAAGTACTTTAATATGGAGAAAACTAATTAAAGTATGACTGATTTGAAAAAATGTCCAATGTAAGATTCATACCAATAACTATAAGTACAGAAATATCATATTTACTTATTCAATAACTCCCTATAATAAGATAAATTGACTAATGAATTCTAATAATAATGAATTGGTATAAAAACAGTGTATTAGAAACCTTAAATAATAATACTTACAGCGTTGCATTTCGTATACTCTATGTACGTATAATATAAATAACTGCACATTAAATTAAACTTAACTAGGTACCTTTATAATAATTTATCGAGAACAACGTATTAAGGCATAAATTCCTGTTATGATAAATATTCTCTGTAATATACCTTACCTTGTAAAGCTCTGCTTTATTCTGTAATTTTATTAATAGGTCTTAATAAATTGCTCGCTTATGTCGTTGAAAACTAAATTTGTTAGGAAAGTACATTTGTTACATGATATAGCTTTTAAACCCTAAAAGATTGCCTAATGAACTTAAAAAGAAAATTAAAAGTTGAACTTATAGGGTTAGATATTTTATACCTACTTTTTATAATAAATAATAACGTAATAATACTTTCAAATAATTCTTTACTTCAGTATTATTTAACTAAACCTTAACTTCATCAGGTGATGAAGTAATGTATACAAATTGATTACACCTTTATACTTTTTACATAAGTGTAGGGGTTTGAAGAGGGGATGTTATTACACATTTAGAAAAAAAGTAGAAGGAAGTGATTTTTTCTGTTTGTTCGTTTAGTGTTAAACCTATTTTTCTAATCCGTTAATTTAACTTCAAATAAATTAAGGTTTTGTTCTTTATAGAGTGTCCTTATTTCACAATTGACGAACAGAATAGCGTCTCAAGTCTACGCGAAATTCCGGCATTCAGTATGGAGGTCGTTCGGCACAGATGAAAATCAAATCTCAAAGTCCACATTAGGTTGACTTTAATGTTACAGAAAACGTCTGAATTGAAGGATGGAAGACTTACCTGGCAGTTGCACGAAAATTCCATTGCACGTCAACCATTGGTCAAATTTAGTTAGCGATGACACTTGCTGGGACATGTCATAATTTACAAACGGAATAGCGTCAGTAATGCAATACAACATGTTTTGTCAACTGATAAATGCTCCGAATTGACAGCATTAAAAAATGAATATATCAAAGATGGACATTTATAATAATTGCGAGATGTTTTGTGATATACGAAAAACTATAGAGAAAGAACCACATCCAAAGGGTAACACAGATGTGTCGCATTTGGTGGAAGACAAACAAAGTCTATATTATTGTCCTTACAAAGTCTAAGCACTTCTCTTGTAAAATACGACGAAAGGTTATCTCCGATTTGGATCTTTTTCCCTTCGATAAATAACACTTGTGGCAAGAAAGTAGTTTTGAACCAGTGTGTGAAACAAACTCCAGCAATCCAATCATGGCTTGAACGGTTGTACGGCGTTCCTTTAGAGCAGCACCTTTTCTAACAACAAGGGAAACCCCTTAGCCTACCTTCACGCCAAGAATCCCACATTTCTTTCGCTTTATAGACAACGTAGGGTAGCAATATATCCCCTGATACGGAAACGCACAACAAAACTTTTATACAGCACTTTTTGTAAAATTTATAACATTGTCGGGGTATTTAACACGTCGTTTAAAAGTCAAGTTCTTCTTTCCCGGATCGTCACTCAAATTACTCTCTTTATAATTAAATATAGCTTCTGAACTGACACCTTCAACTGCTTTACTTACTTCATCAATAAAACTTGATAACATGTCACTATTAACTGATGCTCGTGATCTTCTTATATTATTGCTTAATCGTTTGCTTAAGTTTTTTTATGACGCTCCAAAAAACCTTTTGCTCAATCATATCCGGTAAATTATTTTTGAAGCATGATTGTTTTCCAATTTTATCTAAGTATGTTTTTGCAAGTAGGCGTAGATCTAGGATACTAAGCGGCAACCCCCATATAGCACAACTAATTAATCCTTCCACAAAATCGCCTTCCTCGTTTTCCGTGAATACAGTTTGACCACCATGTTTTCTAATATGACGACAGTGAAGAATTATATTTATAAACGTACCTTTGACTGCAAATTTCTGCAAGTCTGAGTTAAATAGTCAACATCACCCAGGTGGTCAAATTCACCCCAAAATTGCAAAAACTTTGCCTAAATTAAACATTTTGAATACTTTGCTAAAGCCGTTAAGTTGTATAAAATGTAATATATTAATGTTTACATTTTTGGTTTTGCCGTTGTTAACAATAGTTTGAGAACTTAAAATTTTTACTAACATTAGTTTGCAACTTTATTAATTTCTTATTATTAAAGTACAAAAAAAAATAATAACACTTTGCTTACATAGAAGCTGTAGACAATACATTAGCTTAATATTTAAGCACTAAAACTACTAATAATGACAACCATTGAAAAAATATTTGGCATTGAAACATTTTTTAAGGTTTTGGTCATATTCATCCCATTGGTCAAAGCCACCCCATTTTATCGTTTATTTACTTGCCTAAAAATTAAATCATTATTTTAAGGATTACCTATCCTATGATCGATTAGTGGATAAGCTGGAAATATGAGGAATTTGTGGTGTGGTCGGTCGCTCGTTTTTCTTCATTTAGAGAATCGCTCACAATTTGAGCAAATGACCTCACTTAAAGACTTGGTGTCCTACAGGTGATGAGTGCTGGCGCCTGTTCTGTTATTCCTCCATATCAATAATATTATGTATGACATTTTTAATGAATTGTTTCATTATAATGAATGCCGATGATACGTCTACTCTTGCCACGGGCAGGGTGGAGGGTGAAGTAGTGTTAATGGTAGTATCTTGTTAGAGAAGCTATACACATGGTTTTCCGCTAATGGACTATACGTGAATCCAACCAAAACAAAAACGTTCTTATTTTATTCGAAACATAAATTTATCAGTTTGAATTTAAGTTTAATTTCCTTATCCCCTCAGAATGAGACTAAATTCCTTGATATGCACGTAACTTATACTCTGTCTCGGAAACTTCAGTGCCAGGGTCTGTGCCGCAAATTAAATCAGGGTATATTTCAAATACGTGTGCTCCGCAATACCATCGATTTGTCTGTGTGTAGAGTGGTTTTCTGTTTATATATCCCTTCCGAATTGAGTTATAGCATAATTTTTTGGAGTAATTCTCAATACTGTTTGCAGGTTTTTGTTATACAGAAGCGTGCCCTATGATGTATATTTGGTGCTACTTGACATGATTCATGTGGACCAACATTTAGGGACCAATGTACGAAGCGTCGCCTTTATATTCCCGGGCTAGGCATGAAAAAAAGAAGTTTCAAACGGCAATAAAAATTTATTTTTTAATATAGACCCTTCCTTTTGAATGCAAGTATTTCATCGTTCTAATAACATCCATAATCCATTAAAAAAATATCTTTAGTTTGTCTGCAAAATACCTTTCAACAGCCGCTATAAGTTCGTCATCATCCATAAATTTTGTTCCCCTTAGAGTTCTTTATTTGAGATTAGGAAATAAAAAATAGTCGCACGGAGCAAGATCTAGACTATAAGGTGGATGGTCTATTTCTGTGAAGCCACATTCGGTAACTGCAGCATTTGCAAGTCTTGATTTGTGGACTGATGCATTATCGTGAAGCAACGTTTCCATCAGGTTTCGCGCCTTTTCGCTTTAATAGAATATCTTAGGCGATGTACTAATCTTGCGTAATACTCTCCTTATACCGTACTATCCTTACGTAGATAATTAATCATTAGTCTTCCTTTACAATCCCAAAAAATAGTTGCCATTATTTTTCATACAGAAGGGGTGACTATAAACTTCTTGGAAGAGATGGAATCCTTAACATGTCACTGCATTGATTCTTGTTTTGACTGACGGTCAAAATGATGGACCCGGGTGTCATCTGCGCTAACAAATCAATTGATATTTAAACCCGGTTTGTCTCCACAAAGCGCCAAAAATTGTTCATTCTCCATCCGCACAGGCATTTGGAATGGCAAAAGCATGCGCGGAACCCATCTGACACTAACTTTTATCATTCCAAGGTATTCCTGTAGAATTCTGAAAGCCGCGCTTTCTGAAACTCCTAATGAAGCTGCTAATTGTCGCTTCTTTAATCTTGCATTGTCCTGTACCAACCACTTGGTTTTTTCAATAACACCGGCGGTGATCACGTCAACAGGCCAACATGGACAGGGACATCATTCACTGATTTTTAGCCATGTTTAAACAATTTTCACCATTCGGAAATAATCGATCTTGAAGGACAATCATCCCCATATAGAGTCAACATTTCTTCACGAATAATTTTTGGAGATTTTCGTTGTTTTGTCAAGAATTTTATAAATGCTTGATATTCAAGTTTGTGCATTTTGATACGTGAAAACACAAACTGACAAATATTAAAACAAATACTGCTGCAATTGTTTTGTAAATTGTCAAAGTGGTTACCAAGGCATATATGCCAATAAAACACTATACTGAAAAACTATATTCAAATTTAAAAATATCTAGTCCAGGAATGTAAAAACGACCCCACGTGTCTGGCTGGTTACTTGTCTGTACAAATTCGATGTTTACAGATATCTACATAAACATAAAAATGAATCAACTAATAGTAATCCGCATCAGTACCCAACGAGAGAGAAAAGTCTATTACCTAAGCAGGGTGATTCATAAGTTTCAGAAAACTCTTTATGGTGTTTGAAAGTTAGGTTGTATAATGATTTGCCTACAGAACTGTTGACTAATAGAATTAAGATTGAATTGAAAAAATGTTTTCATTTTATTTTCACAATCTTCGAGATTTTCTTGATCGTAGCATTGAAAATATTGGTTTATTTAACATTTAATAAGTTTAAATGTAACACGACCTACAATCCATTATTACTACTAACGCTCTGTCAATATTTGTATTTCATTCCAACACACAATTTCTTCACAATTTCTGTGCATTTTGCAAATGAAGGTAATAAACTCTGCGCTACTTTACTCTATTTATATATACATGTCTGTGACTACTAAGGCATATTTGACACTATCATGTTTGAAATACACAATTATATCTTTGACGTATAGTATTATTTGTGTGAGAATGTTAGATGTTCGTCTTTGATGAACCAGGTCCGTCCAATTGGTCCACATGATTGGTACGCGACAGCCTTCTCCTATTTTTTACATTAATTGTGCAATTTGCGTCTATATTATTTGTGTGGTGTTGTTGAATGTCCGTATTTGGTAAATCAATACCGTCTGATGATACTAAGCGGATAATAGCGATGGTTCTATGCTTCTTGTTGATCAGAGAAACTTTTAGATGACAGTTTGCTGTCAAATTGTCATTTGTATTCATCACACAGAACCGGGCTTAATTGAAATGTCATCGAATCAATAAATAATTTTGTAAATCTGTAACTTAGTAATATTTCTATTGTCAAATAACAAATTGTTAAGTATATTTGATAAAGAATTTTGATTACTCGATTAATAACTGAAAAAATAAATTTTTAAATAAATAATTACCTATTATATGAAAAATCAAGGAATAGGTTCAAATAATGTCTCTTGCCAGGTATAGTAAAGAATATAGGTGTATATAAAACTTTATTATAAAGCAAAATTATCAAAATCGTCAAATACTCCGTTTAAAGAAAGTTATCTTACAATAGAAAAGTAATTGCGTTATCAAAATAATCTAGTAGAGCTTTATTTTAGGTCTTGTAGATAATCATGCAATAACTTAATTTCTGCACATCGCACAACCGTACTCAACATTAAATTCTTTATTCACGTGTGATTTATTTCACTAACAATCCAATTTGAGAACGCTTAAGCCGTTAGCCTATAAATTGTTCGTTAGAAAGAGCAAGAAGAAAATTGGGGTTGAACGACAGAGAGGAGGAAACTCGTCGAGGTACGCAAACATGGCAGATGGCAGATTCTATCACTTTGTGACTAGCGCAGATATATAGGGACATTGGAAGGCGTTGGCAGTAAATGCGAATTATGTAAAGCTGACTTCACACAAATATAGGCGCACACACGCTATGGTCTTTTATTGTGATTTAACGCGGAAAGGGGGTGTGAAATTAGACTGTTCACCAAACTCCTAGTGGAAGATTTATATTTGCTACATGACTCTACAAATCCTAATGCGTCTTTCCTTGTAATATCTTATGTTCTTTACGTACCCTGCTAGTATAGTTAGATATGTTTCAAAGTAATGGATTTCTATCGAAGTTATCCTGGACGCGAGCAAGAATCACGGTAACGTGGAGAGAGAAACAACTCTATCTGTTGGGCAATTTCGAGTTGGTCCCAGGAGTGGTCGATTTGTTTTGTTTATGGAAATGCTATTGCCGCACAGTTGGTGTGTTGGCACAGTACTACAACGACGGCCTCAGATTTACAGCAATAAATTTTGCTGCCTTCGACTCTGCACGAGTGAACTTGAAAATGCAAATGACAGATTCATAAATTTATGTATCTCTTTACCATGTCGTAAACGACAGTCGCATTTTAAAAACTAAGCGAAAAGTTCCAAGTTTTTAATTAATGCATACAAGAACAAATAGCGTAAGAAGTACAGTTATTGGGCCCTTAAAAATCTGTTTGTGGATTATTATCTATATTTTCAGATGTGAATGTGTTTTTTTTTTATTATATTGTAACGAAATATGTATGAGACTTCCGAGCGACGTTAAAAAAAAAACCGGGACCATAAATCATCTCGGCACGTCGTATAAAAACGATATGTAAACAAGTCGTAAATATATCATCTAATTAAAATGTACGGCATAAGCAAAGAAAAGTCTAGATTTCCCCTGGTATATTACGGAATTTACTGGTACTTTTCGAGAACTTTTTATGCAGATATATATATAGGGATTCATCGCGGAATTCATTGCGGGATCGAGTGCGAAGAAATAAATAGTGGTAGCCAAATAAATAAAGTAGTGCCGTTTTATATAAATAGAACTGTTATGTAAATAAATACGGACAGAGATAATAGTAATAGTCAAAAATAAATACCTGTGATAATTAAATTGTAGTAGTTTAAGTGTGTTACGTTAGTTTTATATTTTTGTATTGTTATATAATTTTAAGTATATAAATATACAGACTGTTTTAAATAAATAATTGCACGAGTTGTTTATTGGAACCCGAAAACGCAACAATTTGGTGTCAGGTGTGGGGTGTGAACAATAAGTGCAAAAGAAAATAAATAAAAATGTCTACCAAACATTTGGAAGAATTAAAGGTCTCCGAGTTAAGGGCAGAATTGGAAGAAAGGGACGCAGATACGTCTGAAAAAAAAACAGTTCTCCAGGACCGGCTTCGTGACCTTTTAATAAATGAAGGTAAGGATCCCGGAAAATATTTGTTTCAAATACAGGCTGATCCAAGCTTAATAATCTTAAAAGATGAGATTGAAAATAATTCAAAAATTTTAAAAGATGAAATGGCAAATAATTTAAAACGATTCGAGACTCTACAAGATAAAATTGAAAATAATTCAAAAACTTTACAAGATAAAATTGAAAATAATTCAAAAACTTTACAAGATAAAATTGAAAATAATTCAAAACATTTCGAGACTACTATGGAAACTTTGAAAGATGAAATTGCAAATAATTCAAAACATTTCGAGATTACTATGGAGACTCTAAGAGATGAGATGTTAAATAGTTCAAAGATTTTGGAAAAAGCTTTAAAAAATGAAATTGCAGATAATTCAAAAGCTCTAAAAGATGAAATGGCAAATAATTCAAAACAACTTGAGGAAGACATTCAGAAGAATTCATCGAATTTGAGACAGGAATTTTCTGAGGCCATTGAAGCCGTAGAACAGAAATTGAGGGACGAATTTAAAATTCAGCTTCAATTACCAGCGATGAACGACTGCAGTTCCCATGACACCTCAAGCAGAAGCCTGGAAATCTGCCAAAAAACAAGGGCAAACGTAAAACCTCCCACCTTCGATGGAAGGACATCATGGATGACGTACCTAAAACAATTCGAAGCCGCTGCAGGAGCAAATGGATGGACGTCCCCGGAGAAAGCTACTGCCCTGATTGTGTCGTTAAGAGGAGAAGCCAGTGACGTTCTACAGACCTTACTTCCAGAAGAGTGTCAAGACTACCCTCAATTAATCAAGCGTCTTGAGATGAGATATGGGCATGCACACCTGGAGCAGGTTTATCACATACAATTGAAGAATCGTCTGCAGAAAAAGGGAGAAAGCCTCCAAGAATTCGAAGCAGATATCGCCCGTTTGGTTCGTCTGGCATATCCAACAGCTCCAGATAGATTCTCGGAACAGTTGGCTGTGCAGACATTTATAGATGGTCTTCGAGATGGCGATACACAGCAAGCACTGAGGCTGGCAAGGCCAAAGACCCTAATCGATGCTTTGGCACATAGTCTGGAGTTCGAAACCGCAAAGATGGCCTCTCGAAACCCGGAAAGAGTATGTTCTGTCAAAGATCTACCAGAAGCCGAAGAATCCTTAGAACAGGTAGTCCGACGATTAATGAATCAGATGCAGCCTAAGAAAAGAACGATCCGATGCTGGAATTGTGGTGAAATGGGCCATGTTCGTAGTAAATGCGAGAAGGAGCCCAGGAAACCCATAACGGAGCAGCAGGAAAACTAAAACGGGTCGATGAGAGGAGGCAATCGCCGACCCAGTATCGTAGAGCCTCAAAATCAATAGCGCAAATTGCATCTCTGCAACACCATGCCAATAACCTCTACGTAGATGTTATTCTGGAAGGAAGAACTTATGCCGGTCTATTGGACACTGGGTCGACGAAAACCATAGTGCGACCCGATGTGATTCAAAGAAAAGGTCGTTAATACACAGCAAATGGCAACTCAGAACAGCAACAGGCGAGGCGGCTACCGTAAAAGGAGAAGTTGATGTGAAGATCGGCATTGGACCAGTATCAATCCAACATCGCGTCCTGGTTGCGGACATAGAGGAAGAAGTTATTTTGGGAATGGATGTGATGAAGCTATATGGGTTCCAGTTGGACCTGAAATTGGGCGTCTTGAAGATAGGCAATGAGGAACTCGTCCTCCGTTCTATGAATAACCATTCCATACGCATTGTACTGGCAGAGGACACTGTCCTGGGTGAACGGGCTGAGATGATCCTGGAGGCTTGCATGGAAGGAGACCTGACTGAAGGGAAGGTTACGATGATGGAGCCAAAGGTTGATGATGAAGAAGTGGGCCGAGGAATAATGATTGCAAAGGCGCTGGTAAGATCCCAGAGGACCGTGCCAGTAAGGGTAATGAACGTCAATTATTACCCCGTGACGTTGAAAAGAGGCACTGTATTGGGATGGTGTTGTCCCGTGTCGGCCATCGTTCATCAAGATGAAGTGGAGGCAGGCACGCCTGCTGACGTTCCAGAAGAACTCCCAAACCTCATCAATTTGGCTTGCCGAGGTCTGAACAAGAAGGAACAGCAGCAAGTTAAAGACCTGATATGCCGATATCGAGATGTCTTTGGAATAAAGAAGGGCGCCAAAGGAAGAACCAATGTAGTCACGCATAAGATCAATACAGGCGATGCACACCCAATTCGCCAAGCACCCAGAAGACTACCATTAGCAAAACGCCAAGAAGCCGAACAAATTGTACGAGACATGGAGAGTGAAGGTATAATTGAGCCTTCTAACAGTCCTTGGGCTTCGCCAGTGGTACTTGTGCGGAAGAAGGATGGGTCAACCAGATTCTGCGTAGACTATCGCCGACTTAACGAGGTAACGAAGAAAGACAGCTATCCTTTGCCACGAATAGACGACACATTGGAGACTTTGGCTGGGACGAAATGGTTTTCCACCTTGGATTTGAAGAGTGGTTATTGGCAAGTGGGAATGGAGCCTAGCGATAAAGAAAAGACTGCGTTCACTATGGGCATTTTACGGTCATGCCTTTTGGGTTATGTAACGCGCCTGCTACCTTCGAGCGACTCATGGACACAGTGCTAAAGGGACTCTCGTGGAACACTTGCCTGGTATACCTTGATGACGTGATGGTAGTTGGGAAAACCTTTCAAGATCACGTGAAGAATTTGGAGGAGGTATTCCGAAGGCTACGAGGTGCAAACCTGAAGTTGAGCCCTAAGAAGTGTCACCTTTTCCGCAAAGAAGTGTTACCTGGGGCATGTGGTATCTGGAAAAGGGATTGCTGTCGACCCAGAGAAGATAGAAGCCGTGCGAAAATGGCCGATCCCAAAGGACAAGCATGAAGTGAGAAGTTTTCTGGGATTGTGCACGTACTATCGGCGATACGTCCCGCGGTTCGCCAACATTGCAAAGCCCCTGACTCGTCTGACAGAAAATGGGCCTTTCCACTGAAATAGCGAATGTCAAGCGTCTTTCGAAGTACTGAAGGAGACTCTGATAAGTGCATCAATCCTGAGCTATCCGTTGCCAGTTGGTAAATATATTCTGGACACTGATGCTAGCAATGTTGGGATTGGCGGCGTACTCTCCCAGGTACAAGAAGGGCAAGAGAAGGTAATTGGATATTTCAGCAAGACGCTTTCCAAGCCCGAACGGAACTACTGCGTGACCAGACGTGAGCTACTAGCGGTGGTCAAGTCCATTGAACATTTTTACAAATGCCTATATGGAAGGAGGTTCTCGATTAGAACAGATCATGCAGCGTTAAAGTGGCTCTTACATTTCAAGAACCCAGAAGGTCAGGTGGCTAGGTGGATTGAGAGACTGCAGGAATACGACTTCGACATCGAGCACCGAGCCGGCCTTAAACACCAAAACGCGGATGCTCTTTCAAGGAGACCATGTCCAGAAGACTGCAGGCATTGCAACCGGGTAGAAGAAAAATCGGCCAACACACTCAGAACTACCGTAGTTGACGATCAGTTGCAACCTGACAATTTGAAGATCAATCAAGAAGCTGGTGAAGACCTTGGTTCCATGATGGTTTGGAAAGGTACTGGTCACAGACCGACTTGGCAAGAAGTAGCTCCTTGTTCACAGGGGCTGAAATCCTACTGGGCTCAATGGGACTCCCTGAAGGTGGAGAATGGCCTACTTAAGCGTGTTGTTGAGAACCCAGATGGAGAAGGGCAAAAGATACAGGTGGTCATCCCTAAGAAAAGGATACCTGATGTACTGCAACAGCTCCACGATGACAGCTCCGGAGGACACTTCGGCGTACATAAGACACTCGAGAAAGTGCGCCAACGATTTTATTGTGTAAATTGCACACGAGACGTGAAGGAATGATGCCGAAAATGTGCAACTTGTGCCGCCAGCAATGGACCCCAAAAACGTCGACGTGCCCCCATGAAGCAGTACAATGTAGGAAGCCCGTTTGAAAGTATAACATGCTCGCTTGCTTCACTTATAACATGGTGCTACTTGCTTACGTAATGCCAGTGTAATACAAGCGAACGTCATAAGACAAGTCTTCTGAATGCCTCCAATATATTGCGGAACTACAAGCACCTCGGGTTGCCTATGCACGCAGGCACCAATATCGCGGATTTCTAAACGTCTAGCGGAATGACATCATTGTAATTTCGCACGGTCGGCATTGTTTATAGATGTAAATATGGCGGTTGAAGTGTTGTGATTTTGAGGCATAAGACTACAAGCTCTTCGGCTAACACAGTGGAGAAACGTGAGTACTTCTTTTTGTTTTAATGTATCTTAACGTTCATTGAAAATACTACATTCCCTGTTACTTTATAGGGGAGAGACCCCTAATATAAATAAATTTAAAATTCCTAATTCCAGGGTGCAAGATAATTGTGTGAATCAGTACATTCACTTACCTTAATAAATAATTATTAATCGCTTATGATTAATAATATTCCCAGATGTTGCCCTCGAAGTAGAACTATTGATGTTATTAAATCTGTGACCCACCCTGTATGTCTAGCTCAGATTATTATTAAGAACATGAAATTACTCAAAGATGTTAACTAATGCCCGTTGCGCCACCCATTTTAAATTAATAAGGCGGGGTCACTGTTGTTAAAGTATTGCACAATTAAAATGGGAAATTGTACTAACTAATACTAGGCCTACCTCAAGAAAACAAATTAATAAAAACAATAACAATTTATTTAATAAAAACATGAGAAAAATGGAGAGAGAAAATTTGATACATTAATATAATAATATTAATTCAAGTATTAATTTCACAAAGAAGATATTGAGTTGAAATATAAATGACTTGAATAAAACAAATATAACCTTAGCTGTTAAAAAAAAGTGACTCAATTTACACACAACGTTTCATTTAAATTTAATAATTACAAATGTAATACGAAAACAAAGAAGACTAAATTTTAGAAAGACGGTACAAACAAAACAATAAGAACAGGTTGGACAGATAAATAATTTTAATAAAATTAATTGGTCAAATTCGATTAAACTAATTATCAAACATGGTGCACCATTCACCTTAAGAATTTATATAAACTTGAGTTCACAAATATTAAAAACTCTACAAATAATTAATACTTCAAAATGATTTGACCATCAATACAATAAAATAAAAAGAAAATAATAGTGACTATTGCAACACACACAGATTTCAAAAACATATACAAATTTAGACAAAAACACAAAGACTTCATGAACATAACAAATTTAAACTGTGCCTTATGCACAATAATTCTTAACTTTATTAAACAAACATATAACTGTAAAAATTTCTAACAGCCTGGTAGTTGTACAAATATCTTGTCACATGTAGTACAAGAATAAAAACTCAAATACCTGGTGTTCCCGGACGCCTATCTCTGCTGTCGCTACCGATGGTGTTTAGCGGGGCCCTATATTGATGGTATCGGTGAGATGTCCCTTAGATCCGGCCATCGCCGTAAATTGAAGGACGATACATAATCCAACAATTTTATTGGGAATTCGAGAATTAAATCACCCTGATCGGTGTATCCATACTGGACAATAACATCTCGTTCCCTTTGGACATCGTCATCGCAGGGCTTAGCGACCGACGCCGGGACTTGAGTTACGATATATCTAACTACCACTCACTGCTTAATTTGTACTGAACTTTAAGAATGTAACACTGATGGAATGGTGTATGTTGTAATAGTGCCTGATTTTGGACGCACTTCGCCCTTATAAAACCTCGGTCATGTAGAGGGGTATTATAGGCGACAATAAGACGCTATTAATTCAACATGGGTATTCCCTTATTTTGATGACGCTAGTAGAATAAATAAAGTACGCAGTTTCATGCAATAGGAGACGGTGGGAATTGTTTAGATAAGAAAACTAAAATGTAAATATTGCGTCTCTGAAATTGAACAAAGCACTGTTTATAAACTGAATATTTTGAATCGAATATTCGAGATGAAATATATACGACGCAGATATCAATGTTGAAAATTTTAGGATGTTATTTATTTAGAATCGACGTAATTTATTTGGAATGTAAAATACAATTTGAATTAATACGGAACTAAAAATATTTAACATGTAATATACAGGGGTAAATGAATAAAATGTTCGCCGCTGCTTTTTAAACGTAACAAATCCCCCTCTAAGTCCTCCAGGAAATTTACTTCAGTAAATTTCCGATTAAGATGAAGATACTAAGGCGCGAAGAAATCAAAAGTTAAATTTTCAAAATATGAAACACTAAAATATAAAACCAATAAAACCAGAAAGAGTCATGACACAATACTAAAAAGATGTAAACAGGCAAACAATAACCAAACCAATTATTGTCGTTATCCACCAAAAACGGTAGTTATACTACCAAAAGACTAATACAGACAAAGTGTCAAGAAGATGGCATCAGCGTACATAAACTAAGCCGGAAAGGGACTTGATACCCCAACAACAATGCTTAAAAAAACTGTCATCTTAAATGACAAACTACAGAGCTCTAAAAGCTACAACAATGCTATGCCAACAACAAGGCTCTTGAACACAAGTCACACAAACACAGACAACGAATAGCGACAATAATAAAGAAAACTTCAAACTAAAAGCCTGCAAACAAATGTTAATTAAATAACCCAAAAAAAAAGCTAAATAACAAAACCCATAAGCAAGGCACCTCACCAAACAGGTTAATTTCAGATGAAAAACAAGGTATGTGCAAAAAAAAAGTAATTCAAAGATTGCATTAAGATGGTGGTTGCGCAATATACCGATTCATTTAGGGGACTTTTACCCCAAGCTGATTACACTGTTGGCGAATTCTTTCGGCCCAACCAACAGGCCATTACATCCGAAGATGGGATTGTCAGGCCATTACATCCGAAGATGGGATTGTACTAAGATGATTGTTGTACAATATACTGACTCATTTAGGGGACTTTTACCCCAAGCTGATTACACTGTTGGCGAATTCTTTCGGCCCAACCAACAGGCCATTTTACATCCGAAGATATCAAAATTTAACAAACAAAAGAGAAATTTAACTATGAAGAAAATATTTGCAATACAAACTGGGATGATACAGATTACTAAACAAAAAAAAAAAAAAATAAAACAGAAGATGATACATATAATATGAAACTAACCACACAGATCGAACTCCCTTAGTCGCATAATAAATCCCACATATGTGGCTACTATATGCCGGCAAAACAGGGGCCTTGTGCTCCAACAACAAAAGTACGGCACTATAGCTTAAAATCTACCTTTAGTTCAATGAATCCCGAAAATAACGGTAACGTCTAAACGTTTAAAATTGAACAGGCAGCACGACGAGAGAACAAACTGCGAAGAAAGCATCACACAAAATTTAAATTAAAAAGTCCTAATATAATTCCAAAAGGTTATATAATATATATACTGCACAAAATAGAAGAAGTAAAAGCAATAAAAGCATCCCAAAATGCAACAAACATAAAATATTAATCCAATGATCAAATGCATACACACTTACGAAAGCAAAAATTTTGATAAAAATGTGGAGTGCCTATACCAGGATAGTTGCTATATAATATGTACTTGATACTTTAATCAAAATAATAATTCTTTGTGTTTTTTTTCAATCTTAACAATAGTCTTAAAAAATTTCTTAATTTATCCTTTCAGAAATAATAATGTCATTACAAAACAATCACATATCTGTACTCAAACAAAAGTGACCTGTTCCACAAAATATTTCCCAAAATTGAAATAAATTTAAATTAAAATACGATCAAACAATATTTAATTAACTGTAATAATCAAAAACAAAAGCAAAACGTACCTCTCCCCTCTCATCAATGTGATAAAAATTTAGAAATAAATTTTTATTATAAACAAACAACTCAAATGAATATAAAAAAAGTAAAAGTGAATGCACTGAATACACTAACGCAATTAAAAATTGCTAATTTTATGTCGGGCGCCAATGTTACTTTATAGGGGAGAACCCCTAATATAAGTAAATTTAAAATTCCTAATTCCAGGGTGCAAGATAATTGTGTGAATCAGTACATTCACTTACCTTAATAAATAATTATTAATCGCTTATGATTAATAATATTCCCAGATGTTGCCCTCGAAGTAGAACTATTGATGTTATTAAATCTGTGACCCACCCTGTATGTCTAGCTCAGATTATTATTAAGAACATGAAATTACTCAAAGATGTTAACTAATGCCCGTTGCGCCACCCATTTTAAATTAATAAGGCGGGGTCACTGTTGTTAAAGTATTGCACAATTAAAATGGGAAATTGTACTAACTAATACTAGGCCTACCTCAAGAAAACAAATTAATAAAAACAATAACAATTTATTTAATAAAAACATGAGAAAAATGGAGAGAGAAAATTTGATACATTAATATAATAATATTAATTCAAGTATTAATTTCACAAAGAAGATATTGAGTTGAAATATAAATGACTTGAATAAAACAAACATAACCTTAGCTGTTAAAAAAAAGTGACTCAATTTACACACAACGTTTCATTTAAATTTAATAATTACAAATGTAATACGAAAACAAAGAAGACTAAATTTTAGAAAGACGGTACAAACAAAACAATAAGAACAGGTTGGACAGATAAATAATTTTAATAAAATTAATTGGTCAAATTCGATTAAACTAATTATCAAACATGGTGCACCATTCACCTTAAGAATTTATATAAACTTGAGTTCACAAATATTAAAAACTCTACAAATAATTAATACTTCAAAATGATTTGACCATCAATACAATAAAATAAAAAGAAAATAATAGTGACTATTGCAACACACACAGATTTCAAAAACATATACAAATTTAGACAAAAACACAAAGACTTCATGAACATAACAAATTTAAACTGTGCCTTATGCACAATAATTCTTAACTTTATTAAACAAACATATAACTGTAAAAATTTCTAACAGCCTGGTAGTTGTACAAATATCTTGTCACATGTAGTACAAGAATAAAAACTCAAATACCTGGTGTTCCCGGACGCCTATCTCTGCTGTCGCTACCGATGGTGTTTAGCGGGGCCCTATATTGATGGTATCGGTGAGATGTCCCTTAGATCCGGCCATCGCCGTAAATTGAAGGACGATACATAATCCAACAATTTTATTGGGAATTCGAGAATTAAATCACCCTGATCGGTGTATCCATACTGGACAATAACATCTCGTTCCCTTTGGACATCGTCATCGCAGGGCTTAGCGACCGACGCCGGGACTTGAGTTACGATATATCTAACTACCACTCACTGCTTAATTTGTACTGAACTTTAAGAATGTAACACTGATGGAATGGTGTATGTTGTAATAGTGCCTGATTTTGGACGCACTTCGCCCTTATAAAACCTCGGTCATGTAGAGGGGTATTATTGGCGACAATAAGACGCTATTAATTCAACATGGGTATTCCCTTATTTTGATGACGCTAGTAGAATAAATAAAGTACGCAGTTTCATGCAATAGGAGACGGTGGGAATTGTTTAGATAAGAAAACTAAAATGTAAATATTGCGTCTCTGAAATTGAACAAAGCACTGTTTATAAACTGAATATTTTGAATCGAATATTCGAGATGAAATATATACGACGCAGATATCAATGTTGAAAATTTTAGGATGTTATTTATTTAGAATCGACGTAATTTATTTGGAATGTAAAATACAATTTGAATTAATACGGAACTAAAAATATTTAACATGTAATATACAGGGGTAAATGAATAAAATGTTCGCCGCTGCTTTTTAAACGTAACATCCCTACACTCATTATTAAACGGTAAAAAGAAAACACGTGTAGAAACTCATTTGAAAAATAGAATAATTAGTCTTTATTATTACTAAAACAATATCAAAATTTATACACATTTATTTTAATCATATTTACAATTTACGCACATACACAAAATCATATAATATGTACACAATTAAATATAAAAATAAATTGACATCAGTGACCTCTTTATATCGTAATTAAATTAAGATTGAACATGTACTCAACCCTATCCCCTGAACTGTTATTCACAAATCCTAATGAATTTTATCATCTTTAATATGAAACAAAAATAAACAGGAAATAAGATATGTATCGGTCAAGTTGAGATAAAAGGCGCATTCAGATCAATTTAAATTATCCTACAAATTATTTCCATGTTGCGACATGCTCACAGGAAGAATTTACTAATCTATCGTGTGATTGAAATTTACTTTGGTACAGACTCGAAAATTTGTTCAATATCTTCGCGTGAAATATTAATACGTCTACTTTTATTGCGGGTGCGGATAGCGCGGTCGATTAGACGATAATTTATTTGAATTCGCGGCGCGTTTACGCATAATCTCGGAAATTTAACAGTCGCAAAAAATCTCTGAAATAAATAATTATTATTAATTGCGGATTTTAATATAGTCACGACATCGAAAGTCTGACTTAGACGGGATACGGTTTATAACGGTAATCTATCACTTCTTCCCACGGCTCATGAGGCCTGAGTAAGAAGAGACATATTCGGATGAGATTAGCGGATTTTTGAAACGACTCTTTCACGATGCAGAGACCTGAAAGCAGTACGTTTCGAAGGATTTTAACCGAATCTCTTCCACGCCATCTGGAGGCTGAATAGAGAAAGGTGTAGGGTCTGGACAGGTCGGAGAAGTAAATGCACGAGGCACGCTCGATGGGGCCTTTATATATGTGAAAACCCCCTACGTATGTAGGTAAAAACCCGTTCAAAACACAACAATTTGCACACGATACTGACATGAAACGCGCGACTTTGAGCATGACGTAGACATTCGGTATTTTTCCATTAAAAATAAGTAAATAACATGAATTATTACAACAACTGAACATATATACAGGTCCATCCAAATCACTTTATACAATATTAATATTTGAACAAAATAACATACATACATTTAATTTAATATTGACAAATAAATTAATTATGAACTTAAAAATGTTAATTTGTTACAATTAACGAAGGAACTTCGTTACAGGCCCTCCCTTAAAAGAAAACATTGAAATCCTAATAACTACAAACCAAATGTTCAAAAACGGAAAATTAAATTTAAAAAACTAACACTTGTCAGTCTATCATCACTTAAGACGTCTTTTATGCGCGCACTGGCACTAATTGTTCTGACGTTGCAGGTTTACATGATGGATCTCGGCTTCACTAGTGACGGAAGTAGTGAAAACGACAGGACTGGTGCTGGTATCGCATCGGACAATTACATGCGTCGAAAATTTTAGATAGGCCTCTACTGCCGGAATTATTACAGCGGTTGCAGTGATTTTTACTCTGGCGGTTTCCATGTGGACAAACACTTCGTGCGGCGGATTGCACGAAGTACGAGCTCTAGATGGTGTCATGAGCAAATACTTGGTACGGCGGATTGTACAAAGTATGGGCTCCGGATGATGTCTTGAAACAAAACACCTGGTGCGGCGGATTGCAGCAAGTATTAGTCCAAAACATCCCTCACGGCCTCCGGCGGAATCGGAGGTAGGAGATCGGCTTGGAGCTCGTCGGCGGACGGAATCTTGATGTCTTTCACATGGACCTTCACTGGCTTTCGTCTGTTTGGTACCTGTAACATGAGAACAGACGGGGACAGGATCTGGATAACTTTAGAGGGACCTTCATATTTTGGAGCAAGTTTTGCGGTAAATTTCTTGGAGGCGTCGGATAAATTAGGAGTCTGGTGATATACCCATTGTCCAATTTGAGGGCGGTAAGGACGATGTCTCAGATTATAAGGCCTACTTTGCCTCTGGAAAGCTTGAGCCAACTTTATTCTGACGATCTTGAAAAAGTCGTCCAACTTCGACATCTCTTGGGCCAATTCTTCGGTGTTCGGTCGAGCAGGATCCATAAACTGCCCATCAGCGGTTCTTCGCAGAGAGCTCGGCGGCATGAGTTCTCTACCAAAATTAAGAAAAGCAGGTGTGAATCCTGTAGACTCATGTTTAGCGGTGTTGATGGCGAACATAAACTGAGGTAGGTATTGGTCCCATTCTCTATGATCTTTGTTTATATACTGTGCAATCATAGGTCCTAATACCCGATTTGTCCCTTCGACAGGGCTCGATTGCGGAGCATACGGAGCATTAAATTTGATCTTAACACCTAGTCCATTGAAATAACTGGTAAAACAGTGACTGGCAAATTGCGGACCATTGTCAGCCAACAGGATCTTCGGACAACCAAAACGATAGATGAACTCCACGGACTATTACTGGGTTCTATTATACCGTCTTGTAACATCTTGTCTACTTCGGCGTCGATCAGTGCTTGTTTCTTCGGATTGCATGGATAGTATCTTTGTTTTATTGGGGCGGTATTCGGTTGTAAACGGATCGTGTGACGTATTAAATTCGTCCGACCAGGTACGGTAGTAAATTTACTCAATTCCTGTTCAAGGAATTTTTTAAAACGGTTTCTTGGCGGTCCTGTACTTCGGAGATCCCACAGCTCGCGGCAAAGACTGCATTGTCTCCCTTAAAATACAGTTTCCTTTCGGAAAAATCAAGAACAGCCCCAATTTCCTTAAGAAAATTAATTCCGAAGATGACTGAACACGGGCTCTTCGGCATAATGACAAAATTCACGTATGTAGTTCGGCTACCCATGCGTACCGGTAATGAAACTGAGCCAGGTGACTCTATAACGTCTCCATTTGCGAGGCGGACTTTGGATTTTCTATCCAAGACACGTTGGATATTATTTTTTAACAACCGGGCAACTAGTGATTCGGATAGAAATGAAGAAGTAGCCCCGCTGTCCACGAGAGCTCGTAAATTCTGATTATAAATGTGCACGCGGATCCAGACGCGATTATCTGGTATTGTTGAGTCTTTAATACACGTGCTTGCGGATTCAGGCGGTTTTACTGCTTGCGGACGGTCTTTGCCTGCAGACCGCCCTTTTCGGCGTTTCCCTTATTCGCGGAACCCGTCTTACCCTCTTTCAAAAATGTGCTAATGCGTTTGCGTACCTCTCCTACATACCGGAAGCGTCTAACCCTAAAGACTCTGCTGCAGCATTTAAGTCCTCTTTTTTCAATGTATATATCCACCCAAGAGGGTTTGGATTTTTGCCTTTATCTGAATCAGACATATTATAATTTATAATGTACTAAATTGACTAATAAAAATGTATTTTAGTTTCTATATACTCTCCTGCCCTTTTATTCCCTCACAGTTAATAAAAGAATATGTACATCCTGCTATCCTTTAATAAAAACTTATCTCTGTGTATGTATATAAAATGTGTATCAATCTTGCTATTTTTAAAATAAGTATAAATATATTCTGACGGAAAACTGCTTGACCAGTTTTTAAACGCGGCGGAATTTAATGTCGGATTTTAATTTATCTAATTCTTGCCTGAATTAATTTTTAAATTCATTAAAACAAGGCCTTAACATTGTAGGCGCCACTTATAACATGCTCGCTTGCTTCACTTATAACATGGTGCCACTTGCTTACGTAATGCCAGTGTAATACAAGCGAACGTCATAAGACAAGTCTTCTGAATGCCTCCAATATATTGCGGAACTACAAGCACCTCGGGTTGCCTATGCACGCAGGCACCAATATCGCGGATTTCTAAACGTCTAGCGGAATGACATCATTGTAATTTCGCACGGTCGGCATTGTTTATAGATGTAAATATGGCGGTTGGAGTGTTGTGATTTTGAGGCATAAGACTACAAGCTCTTCGGCTAAAACAGTGGAGAAACGTGAGTACTTCTTTTTGTTTTAATGTATCTTAACGTTCATTGAAAATACTACATTCCCTACACTCATTATTAAACGGTAAAAAGAAAACACGTGTAGAAACTCATTTGAAAAATAGAATAATTAGTCTTTATTATTACTAAAACAATATCAAAATTTATACACATTTATTTTAATCATATTTACAATTTACGCACATACACAAAATTATATAATATGTACACAATTAAATATAAAAATAAATTGACATCAGTGACCTCTTTATATCGTAATTAAATTAAGATTGATCATGTACTCAACCCTATCCCCTGAACTGTTATTCACAAATCCTAATGCATTTTATCATCTTTAATATGAAACAAAAATAAACAGGAAATAAGATATGTATCGGTCAAGTTGAGATAAAAGGCGCATTCAGATCAATTTAAATTATCCTACAAATTATTTCCATGTTGCGACATGCTCACAGGAAGAATTTACTAATCTATCGTGTGATTGAAATTTACTTTGGTACAGACTCGAATATTTGTTCAATATCTTCGCGTGAAATATTAATACGTCTACTTTTATTGCGGGTGCGGATAGCGCGGTCGATTAGACGATAATTTATTTGAATTCGCGGCGCGTTTACGCATAATCTCGGAAATTTAACAGTCGCAAAAAATCTCTGAAATAAATAATTATTATTAATTGCGGATTTTAATATAGTCACGACATCGAAAGTCTGACTTAGACGGGATACGGTTTATAACGGTAATATATCACTTCTTCCCACGGCTCATGAGGCCTGAGTAAGAAGAGACATATTCGGATGAGATTAGCGGATTTTTGAAACGACTGTTTCACGATGCAGAGACCTGAAAGCAGTACGTTTCGAAGGATTTTAACCGAATCTCTTCCACGCCATCTGGAGGCTGAATAGAGAAAGGTGTAGGGTCTGGACAGGTCGGAGAAGTAAATGCACGAGGCACGCTCGATGGGGCCTTTATATATGTGAAAACCCCCTACGTATGTAGGTAAAAACCCGTTCAAAACACAACAATTGGCACACGATACTGACATGAAACGCGCGACTTTGAGCATGACGTAGACATTCGGTATTTTTCCATTAAAAATAAGTAAATAACATGAATTATTACAACAACTGAACATATATACAGGTCCATCCAAATCACTTTATATAATATTAATATTTGAACAAAATAACATACATACATTTAATTTAATATTGACAAATAAATTAATTATGAACTTAAAAATGTTAATTTGTTACAATTAACGAAGGAACTTCGTTACAAAAGGATTGCCATAGATGTGGCTGGGCCATTTCCTGAGACTGACAGTGGGAATAAATACATAATTGTCGTAATGGATTACTTCACCAAGTGGGTCGAAGCTTATGCCTTGCCTAACCAAGAAGCCGCAACAGTCGCGGAAGTGCTCGTAAAGGAATTTATTAGTCGGTTTGGCGCCCCCTTGGAACTTCATTCCGATCAAGGGAGGAATTTCGAATCAACTCTATTCCAGAATATTTGTGATCTTCTGGGTATTAGGAAAACGCGAACGACACCGCTGCATCCGCAGTCAGATGGAATGGTGGAACGTATGAACAGGACAATGCTCAAACACCTGTCCAAGGTAGTGGCAGACCATCAAAGAAACTGGGATGAACATCTACCCCTGTTCCTCATGGCTTACAGAGCTGCGGTCCACGAGACTACCGGTCAATCTCCAGCAAATTTGTTATTCGGAAGAGAGCTCAGGCTGCCGTGTGACCTGAAATTCGGCTGTAAGCCTGGAGAAGACCTGGCAGGAGAAGACTACGTTAGCGGACTTAGGCGGAGGTTGGAGGATGCCCACGAACGAGTACGCCTACATATTCAGGATGTCAGCGACAGGATGAAGGATCGTTACGACGTGCAAGCGGAGAAAGGTGGTTATCGAGAAGGGGACCTTGTTTGGTTATACAATCCTCAACGTGGCCGAGGCCTGTCCCCAAAGCTCCAACAACACTGGGCGGGACCATGGGAAGTACTGAAGCGAATAAATGACGTGGTTTATCGCATAAGATGAACACCCCATAGCAAACCAAGGGTGGTACATTTCAACCGGTTGGCCCCATACCATGGACATAACAACGGCGAAGTAACGGATGTGCGACAAATTACCAGTAAAGATGGAGAGCCATATAGGAATTTCATGGAAGAATATTCTGGTACCAAGAAGGCTCGTTTTGGAATCACCACGGAAAGGCAACAGGATCCTTTTACGGTACCCTGTGATTATGCCTTAGCTCACTATGTGGCCCAGGACCTATGTATGCGCAGAGGGATTGCCGTGGAATTCAAGAGGAGATATGGCGGGGCCAATGAACTGACCCAACAACAGCCAAGGGTTGGTAAAGCTCTGGAGATAAAGCGTGGCAGGAGTTCTATCTTTTACCTGGTCACAAAAGAAGTCTCCAACGAAAAGCCGACCTATCGCGCATTGTGGGAATCCCTTGTTGATTTGCGAGGACGTGCACTCGAGCAAAATATAAGGAGGCTGGCAATTCCGAAACTGGGCTGTGGATTAGACCGTTTGGAATGGAGAACCGTAAGAAACATGCTGGAGGTGGTGTTTCGGCATACTGGTATGGAAATAGTTGTATGCAGCTATCAACCCAATCAGCCCGTTATACAACCTAAGACTGTGGATTGCCATTTCTACAAGACGACTGGGTGCACCCGTGGGTCCCAATGTAGATTCCGTCATCCGCCAGCAAGAAGAACATGGAATAGTGTGTTTCGGGACGAAACGCAGTTTTTAAGAAGGGGGCAATGTAACGAAATATGTATGAGACTTCCGAGCGACGTTAAAAAAAAACCGGGACCATAAATCATCTCGGCACGTCGTATAAAAACGATATGTAAACAAGTCGTAAATATATCATCTAATTTAAATGTACGGCATAAGCAAAGAAAAGTCTAGATTTCCCCTGGTATATTACGGAATTTACTGGTACTTTTCGAGAACTTTTTATGCAGATATGTATATAGGGATTCATCGCGGAATTCATTGCGGGATCGAGTGCGAAGAAATAAATAGTGGTAGCCAAATAAATAAAGTAGTGCCGTTTTATATAAATAGAACTGTTATGTAAATAAATACGGACAGAGATATTAGTAATAGACATAAATAAATACCTGTGATAATTAAATTGTAGTAGTTTAAGTGTGTTACGTTAGTTTTATATTTTTGTATTGTTATATAATTTTAAGTATATAAATATACAGACTGTTTTAAATAAATAATTGCACGAGTTGTTTATTGGAACCCGAAAACGCAACAATATTATGGCCTAATATGTAGCAAACTTCCTAGTACTTTTTGCTTTTATATCATACTTGCAAAGCCAATTATTACTTTACTTGCTAAATAAGAAATATTTTTCCTTTAAATATGTTTACAGGAGAAATTAAGGGTAAGATCTAAATTTAGATTATTTTCTTCTAGACAATTGACATGAATAGTTCTTAAAGAGATTTTACATTTAACACCTTTTCGGTATAAAGTTATATTAATAATAATAATAATAACAATGTAATATTTATTCGCCTCACTAAAACTAAACATGACAGTTATAACACTCTTCGCCTGTCCATGGTATATCTCATATGCATTTATAGCTTCCCTGGGGACAAGATGAAAGTTTTTCTCCTCACCGTTAATTTTTTTTATGTTTGTACGAATGTATTATAGAATGTTTGAAAACGGCAATAGATATGTTGCCGAAACGTAACAAAAAGAATAAAACAAGACATGTGTTTTATTATTAGATTTTAAATGTTCATAACCTAGGCCGATACCCCAAGATACTTTTTATCATATATGGTACGCACGGCCAAGATAATACCAAGAAGGAGGGTTTATAAAAAAAACATACTTCATATTTATAATATATATTTTTAAGTATACATATATGATAAGCTGTTAAATGTACAACCTTCAATTAAATCTTGTATTAAATTCCTTTTCATTAGATTTTCAAATATTGTTATTTTTGCGATTCTTTGCCTATCTCAATCTTACGTTTATGTACCCTCCAGACAATAGTTCTGTTTTTCTGCTGCAAGTTGGATGGCAAATTTGATAGGATTTAAACTTTTCTATACTATTTCAGAAAATTCTCTTGTATGTACTTCTAGAAATGCTTTTTTTTTACAATTTAAAAATATATACCATCAATCCGAAACTAGAATTTCATTGAGAGTATTATTATCTTGAAAGCAGGTACCATAACTCATTTAATTACGCCTATTTACGAAAACCAAAATAAAGTTAAACAAAAATCTGACAATCAAAGTATATAAATTCCGTATTTACCTAAGTATTATTGATGACCAACTGGGGCTTAGTATATTACATAACTAATTGCATTTATTATGAATACAATGTAACTTTTCTATTAGATATACATTATAGCTTAATAATCATATGTATAATACTACTATATTGCGTGTGTTGTATCTTGATAATGTGTAGTTTTTCGTCCCAACTAAGAGAGATTGAATTAGTCGCATTGCGTGTTCTGCGCATGCATCAACTCAAACTGTCCATTTTGAAATTTACGAAATGACAGATAAACAGAAGACATAATTATAACCTCTGATTTAAATTGACATCTATAACTATGATATTACTGAAAGCATACGCAAGGTTGTTTTTTTATTGAATTCAGTTTTGTGCAAGTTTAGTTCATCGGTGAATTTGTAGAATTACCCAGAAAATACGCGGTAGAATAAATAAACGATATGAAGACTGATTCCAGTGAATTATTAACAGAAAAACTTGTGAAGTTATAACTTCTGAGTAGATTTATACGTGCTTACTGGAATATGTGAAATTATATTATTAAATGTAAATACCGATCGTTTTATTTTGATTAACAGAAAAACTTGTGAACTTACAACTAATACATTGATTTGTACGTGTTTGTAATGTAACAATATCATAAACTAAAACATATTTTATTGTAAATTAGATATAAAATACATTCTATATGTGCTTGATTACAATTTAGTGACAGAAATTACGATACATATTAAGCAAAGTACAAATTAAAAGAAACACTTCACTATCTTATAAATAATGTGTTCATCCTTCAAGTTATATTCACAATCAGTGATGCATCATAGCATAAATTCCAATAACCAGCCCAATCTCTTCTCAAAATACCCAATTTCGGCATATTATTATCTCATATCATATGGGATTTGTGGATTCCGTGGTGGACATATCAAAATTCTTCAACACATGTAAGGTTTAATAAAAGCCTATTTATTACATATGAGCAATTCAAATATTTTAATATGTAACATAGTAATACAATTACCTAATTCAAGTACAATTTACTGTGTTGTTTGCGTACATTTCTCCGATGTAGATGACAGTAATTCTAGAATACAAGAATACCACATTATCTAATTCTTTATTATTTTCGCTTGTTGAGTTGAATAATTTTATTGCTGTTATTATATCACAAATTATTGTACCTATTGAACTGACTGCGAGTTTTAGTTAATTAGTTTACAATTTTTACTATAACATAATCACAATTCGTACAATTTTTGACAAATATATTTCTGCGGTATGATCGTTTGTTTGTCTATGACTTGCCCATGATTCCACGACGATATTTCTTCATTCATTAAGGGAAATTAAATTATTTTTCCACATTTAACAAGGCACAATTATTAATTATAAAGAGGTTTGTCGATTTTAAAACTATTTATGCTTGTTTGACGATTTACAAACTTTAATCAAATATTTATAGTAATAAATCTATGTGATAAACAAACAGACTTAAATTTGAAAAATTATTTGTAATTCATGCACAGTTTGGACAATGCGACTCTAAAACGGCATAGCACCATATGTTTTATTTCACAATGTTGGAGCGAAGTTTTCTTTGCCTACACGCGATATAGTAGTATTATATATATGTTAATAATAAATATATGTCACCCGAAATAAAAATAGAAATTTGCAAGAAATACATTGAAGATTTTCCAGTTTTCTTTACACTATGAAATGCTATACACTGAACATCTTTAATGTACAATACATACCCACCTACTACAATATTTATCAGACACTTGCATCTATCTGCTTCAATACAATGTTTTATTGCAGAAAACAGCTAACAACTTATAACAGCTTTATATTTTTGCTTTACTATGAAACATGTTATTTGTTAATTAAATAATAAACGTATTATTTAAATATTATAAAAAGAGAATTAGTGTAATAATTTACAACACATATTCGTTTTAATATTAATTTTCAGCCACATAACAGGTTGGTCTAGATAAGGAATCCAAACGAGTTCCCGTATCAATGAAAAAGGAAGCTCGTGTCAGATATCCTTGTCATTTATATTTGATTGAGTATATTATTATTCGCGTCTCTCCTCTAGATATTGAGAAATATACTACTATAATAAGGTATGTAGATCATATATTATAGATCCTTTTAAATAGGGAAAGAGAGGGCAGACAGATTTGAATAATTATTTCAAATTAAACCGCTGATATACACTGTAAAAAAATTGTGTAAAAATTACAGATACTATAATAGGAAACTATTTCACATGGATTATCACGTAAAAGTACATCACTATGTAAAATTGCACACGAGTGTGTCGTAGTATTTTATGAAAAAATACAACAACAAAAAATTAAAAAAATACATGTTCCGGCCCGAATGTGAACCCGCGGGCAATCTGAGTGTTTTTTTAATTTTTTTTGTGTGTATTTTTTCATGAAATACTACTACACACTCGTGTGCAATTTTATATAGTGATGCAATTTTAAGTGATAATCCATGTGAAATAGTTTCCTGTAACAGTATGTGTAATTTTACACAAAAATTTTTTACTGTGTTTTTTAATGAACTGTTCTAGTTTGACACTATTCTATTTTTCTACGATTTGCCTTTTTTCTATGTTTTGTCATTCGTCTATCATTAAGCATATACTTGACATTTTAGCATTGTAATTTTGTTAGATGTCGCTTTTGAAAAATCAAAGACCTTCTTTCCAGTGATGCTATTGACATTCTCCAGTATCCATTTTATAACATTGTAATCCTTAATAATAATGAAATACTTATTTAGGAAAGGTAAGGCACAAATAACAACCAGAAGCGCACATTTCAAAATAATTTCAATGATTAAAACCACATGACTATACAGACGTTCACCGTATACTCTATATTATCAGAGTAGGGTCTTCAAAGACCTCTTATCCTTTCTGTTTATTTTTAATGTTACAGTGCCCAATTACTTGTAGCAGAATCCTCAAATTTCGCTCTGCGTGGCAATATATCAATTGTTTAAATCTTTGTTTTTTGTCCACACCGGACATTCAAAAGAAAGATTTTATTATGTACAAAAATTTATTACCAGGAGTAATAACATTAATATAGTATGGTACTTAATCGTAATATTTCTCGTAAAATCGAGTCAACTTTATTAGTCCTGGATATTTACACATACTAATGCTTGTAAATTGTAATATAATCTCAAAAAACTAATAAAATTATTCAACACAGTATGTAAAAACGATTCACCTAAATGTTTGCATACAATATTGCTTTATGTGTCTTAATACTAATAAATTAAAAGTAGCGGTTTTGAATATACATCTTTCTATTATAAATTCATGTGTTCTTAACCAATAAACTTAACTAACGGAATTCGTCTTTTCGATCTGCTTTTAGCATAAAATTCAAAGTTAAAGGGAAATATACAAGAAATCAACTGAAAGCATAGGGAATTTTTCCAAGAAATACAATCATGTAAAAGAAATCTCATCACTAAAGCAGTTAATGCACATATTGTCATTCTTAATTTCGGTCTAAAATTGGTCTGAGAGATAATTGTGTGCAGCGAGTAGCTGGGAAACTCTGATCTCATTGCGTCACAACAGATGACTAGCGTATTTTTCCTCGGCTATTGATAGAGTGGCCCCCTGTGCCCCTACTACACATGCCTGGTAGCCTAATTTGGGTATAACTTGTGAAAAAGATCGTCTACCACCTCAGATCTAGGTATTTCAGAAATATCAATTCATGAAAATGTTGTAATATTATCAGAATTAGATGTCAAATATAAATAAATATAATAGAAGAAAATGAAGGTTTTATGTTATGTAAATTTCAGTTTGATTAATAAGAGATAACTCGAGAAGATAATCATAAAGAATTATCTCTATTCACAAACTGTGTGTATAGGCAACCTCTCCAACATGGATGTTTGTCTACTTATATTTACAGTCTATAGAAAAATAATTGATTAGGCAGTAATGTGTTACATAATATATTGTTTTGGTTTTAATGATGTCAACAGATTGTTATAAATTTGCACTTTTATATTAATGTAATATATAAATGATGATTATACAAAAATACCTTTACCACACTAAAGCACAAAAAGGCTAAATATGTGTTTCGACAACTATGTTGTCATCTTCAGTAGCACTGATTGAAAACTGCGTTGTATCGTAGCGTAACAGAACAATCAGTGTTACTGTGCTACTGAAGATGACAACATAGTTGTCGAAATGCGTATTTAGCCTTTTCGTGCTTTAGTGTGGTAAAAGTGTTCTGGTGTTTCTGTTTAGTATCAAGCCACAGACTCCATGTTTAGTTTCTTAAATGATTGTTATAAAAATTAAATTTTAAATATGTAATCTTATACATTTATTATATTTTGAATTGATGTGAATAATGGGTACAGCAATATATTTATGCTAATATAAATAGAATATCCCGAATATATCTAATTGTTCATTTAAAACAACAAATTTACTCAAACTACATATTTAAAATAATATTCGTGTTCATATATCGCTACGTGAATAAGGTGATCTAGAAAAGTGGAAGTATATATTAAAGCATCCTACTAAAATAGCTGATTGAAAAAAAAGAAGAAGATGTCAGGAGAATACAGTTCAACTCACCTAATATTTATTACAATACTCAATCAAAAACGTGGCATCCAAGAAAGGATAGACTTACCAGTATTTCCGAAGTATTTTGTTATTGCATCAACCTTGATGGAGTACACTTATCAATATACCATTATCATTAATCTAGTACACCATATCATTAATGTAATACCATACCAATCAATAGTCAATCATTGTGGGTATTGTATAATATGCCTTAGTTAATTTGTTTCATAGAATCATACACCACCTTCCGTGGATTATCATAAACACTGATATACAATATCGCTTTCAACCACTGAACATCGATAAAGTTCGAATCTACCAGAGCTGAAACCAATATATAGAGAATTTAGTTCATTGTTTCTTTTATATGCTAACGTATAAATATTTTAATCAATATGTACACCTTAACGAACCAGATAAAGTATTGATTATTAAAAGATTATATTGCTGTATTTTGAGACACAGGTGTTTCTGTCGCGGTTGTATTCCTCATACGCAAACAGATAGCACCAGAAAACGATAATCATTTCTATTGTTCAAATGATATTGTTGTTAATATAACGCTCTAAAGATTAAAAAGAAGGTAGGATTATACCTGTATTATTATTTATCTAACGATCCCCAAAACTGTTGAGTCAACAATACTTTTCCCATATCAATATATAGTGATCGATAACTCACCGCTGACCGGGAGAACTTAGATCCTTTGATTTATTGCACCAGAATAAATAAATTAATAACAACAACAAACTGATAAAGTTGATTACATCTTGTCACATTTATGAGTTCAAAGAAAACACATGAAACTCATAACTTCATCTATCAGGAATTAAATATATTTGTAATACACTGCTCAGCAAAATTAGCGCAACACTAATTTAATATTGCAAATTTTTTAATTAAATGAGGGACATAATTATCTAGTTCGAAATATCATATTTTCAATATTAACAATATTTTAATAATAAATATGCTCTAATTTAACAATTTTATTGTACAACTATTATTACTAAAAATTATTGAAAATTCTGTTAAGGCCGAATAGCCATATTTCTTATCGTGGGTGTCCCCCATTAGCATTAATTACAGCTTGGCATCGTCTAGGCGTGCTGCGGATATATCGTCTTAACCTGTCTTGTGGTAAAGTTTGCCACAAGAACTTCGGCTAACTCCTGAAGAGTAAGAGGTTCAAGTGGGCGCTTTCTGATACTTCTATCGGGTGAATCCCAAAGATGTTCGATAGAATTCAAGTCTGAACTCATGGCCGGCCACTCCAACACTTGGATTTCCTGTTTTTGAAGAAACTTGATCATAAAATTTGCGGTGTGGATTAGGCAGTTATCCTACTGGAAGATAAAACCATTACCAAAATTGTTGGCAAATGGTATATGTTCAATTATCATTCTAACGTAATTCTGTGTATTGAGACGTTGAGGAACAACAACCAAGTCGGTACGACCATTTATGCTGATTCTACTCAATATTATATCTGATCCTAATCTAAATCTATTCACTTCCTGTATACACTCTGCAGTGTATCTCTTCCCAGGACATCTGTACACTCGTGCTCGACCATCGCAACGAGTTAAAGTGAACCGGGACTCATCACTAAAAATTACAGACCTCCAGTTTCGAAGATGCCATTCTACATGTTCGCGAGCAAAGTTTACGCGGGTTCGTTTGTGATCCCTGGACAAGCGAGGAGCTCGCACAGGTTTCCTAGTGGTGAAATATGCTTCTTTAAGTCCTTTTCTAACCGTTTGATCAGAGATTATTAGACCGGTAGCATTGTAAAGTAAGTTTTATAACTCACGAGCGGTAGAGGTTCGACGACAAAGGCAAGAATCGATGATGCGACGGTCATCCCAACGACTACTTTTGCTTTTACATCCAGTTCTCCTAGAGTATCTACCCGTTTCATTATACCTATGCCATGCTCTGCAGGTAATCGATGGACAGGTTTGTACTTTATAGGCGACATGTCGTATAGATCGACCATCATCAAGTAAAGCAACTGCCTCTCGCGACTTCGATTTCACTTAAATAAGGCATTTGTATCCTAAAAATAAATTGAATTGATTGCTTAAGGTAAAAAAAACATTTTGTTTCGGAAAGTGTTTTGCATTTCAACATGTAAGGAGAAAAATGAACACGTATTAAGGTAATCTTCTTTTGAACTTAGCTAAAACATTATAGAATAATAAAAACTTAAAAAAATATTCGTCATGTACAGAAAAAATTACAGGCGTTCAAAATAGTGTTCTGCTAATTTTGTTGAGCAGTGTACAAACTTGACTCGATAATATAAAAGTTAGAGTTACTAAATATTAGAGATTAGATATACAGCTTGTGTAATGCAACACTTGATATAGCAAGTCTAAATATATCAGAATTGCAACGTCGCGTACTGTATCCCCGCTCTAGCTACGTTTAGCGATGAAGCATCGACTGGAAATGTTATAGTTACGTCTGCCCTCTCCTGTCTTTCGTCGCGCAGCCAGTACGGCGACAGAATACAACGTTACAATGTTCACTTCGTAATTTCAAGTGTTTTATTACACAAGCTGTATAATATAATCAGAGTGGCGACAAGACGAGATTTGTTCTGATTCACGAAAATTGTACCTACATAATGGCGTCTTGTGCAAAAATGTATTTTACAGTTACATTCCTATCATCGTTTATCACGTTTTTTAAATACATATCTATTTAATACATAAATTATACGTTACTCTATCAATCAATGTCTAATAATACTAAATTATTTGTTATTTCACCATTTGATAGATACACACAGGGTACGCACATAATGATAGATTTGGCTTCCATTGATTTCCTATCTCTTGTCGTCACTCTCAATATAAGAATTTACATATAATAAAGATAAATTTGGCGGAGCACTTAATTTATCATATGGTTATACGAGGATTCCTCTATTATTTAAATGATTTCTACAAGTATTATAAATCCTTTTATTCCCATTCAGAATTTATCTCGTATGGTCGCATGAGCTTGGGTATCCAATAACAATATTATCTATTACATTAACACAAAAATTCAAAAATCCCCACTCGATAACAATATTGGCAAACCCAAACGTGGAGGCTTTAACAACTCCACTATCAACTTAAAATTATTGTCGCAACCAAAGTGTGGCAATTAGATCACAGCATTTCTAGCTATTAACGTGAGGCCTCCGTCATCGCACAATTTTGATTTAAATTAAATTGTCTGCCTTTATAATTTTTTATATGGAATTAATTATGTAAATAATATCTAATGTACTTTAACATTGTTGGGTGTTGTAATGAAACTACTGTTGTATGGACGATATTGTTGTTATTAATATGAAGTTACATAGAAATTGTTACAAACATTTATATGATATATGTCTTGTCATTTTTTTCTATTCTGACACATATACTCGTGTGGCTCCACCATTCATGAGTCTAAAACTAAACAAACATCAAGTGCTTAAAAAGTAGTAGTTGCGTAATAAACAACAAAACTAACACAACTATAATGTTTTAAGTTCTTGGAGAAAGGGTAAACGTAACAGTCTGGAAGGTCCGTTAATTTCCTTTTAAACCAATTCGAGTATTACTTCAAACGCTTCGTAAAAAGTTATCTAATGAATATTTTCCTTGGTAAATTAATCCGTGACATTCCGGATAATTTGTAATTAATTAAACATTACGTAATGCTAAAGAATACATGTAGCGCTCATTTGCATCTGTCCCTTTTGAGCGTTGGTTTTGCTGTCCTAAATTCAAATCCTCTTCAATTACTGTGAGCTTACGATTAGCAGTACTCGTGTTTATATAAATTTAATTACCCATGTTTACTGCATTAATAAACGACTTTCCCATAAAATCTAATTATATGTAGAGATTTTTAACATGCTTATTGTCCGCTTCTATCTTCAAAATTGATTCGCTAATATATGTAAAATGCAACTAAAATATAAATACATGCAGTATTGAAATGTAGATGCATAAGTTCTCTTTAGAAATTCATATAATCACATTAAAAGAACTGCATTTGTTGTCTGTGGTAATAAATTACATACATGTTAAATATGAATATAGAAAAAACTCTCTTTTAAAATTTCCTTGTTTACTATATGTACATATTGCTCCAATTTTCAGTTTTAAACAAGATTTCTAAAAATAAATGTTAGGGTACAGATATTTTGTAGCTTCGCTATAATAGTAAAAATCAAGAACTTGTCACAAACTCTATTCTTAAGTTCATACTCGTAGATGGATATTGCAAAGTTAATTAATAATATTTAAAAATTAATATAAGAAAGAGAAAAATATTGGGTAAATTCCGCTGTGAATTTACCCAATATTTTTCTCTTTCTTATATTTCATGTATCCGCGATATTTCCTTTTATTTAAAAATTAATACATTTATTTATATTATAGAACTTTTATAAATCTTACATTATTTAATAGTGATGTGTTTTTGAAGACTTGTTGAATGTACTTTGATGTCAATCACTGTTGACAAATTGAATTTTTCCCGAACGAAAGAAAAATTTAATTTTCTCTCTTACCGGTTTCAAATTTATGATTCCTTAAACGAATGAACATTTAATGAACAAGATTTGCGACACATTTTCCTTCAGTTCCAATTTAGCGAAAGGTTGGTAATTTTCAATTTTTTGAGGAATCGGGGCAATACGACTGTATTCCTGCGATAAAAAAATTCTTTTCAATCATTTTCTGTGTCCATTTAATTAAATAAGAGTTTATACAAAAATTTCCATTACAGTAATCCATATTCTAAATGACATTAAAAGTATTGGGTAGTAGTGGGTTTTCTTATAATATACAATCTTTACCATTATGGTTTTCAGAATTCACTTAATCAATAAATACGTCGTGAGAAGGACCGGTGCTACGTTTCGGTAAAATCTCATTTACTATCTTCAGGCGTATGTTACTTTCTAACGATGTTCGTCTGACTGCGTGTTATTTGTTTTTCGACATTTATCTGTATAGTGGCGTTGGTAGTTGGAGTCGGTGCCACTCTACATTCCGCGTCCCTATTGGGCCGTCGAGTCGGTGGAGGGTGGGGGGAGGGGTCTCCGTTTATTCCCTCCAGCGATGTAGATGTTGTTGGGCGACTGTGACGAATACGTCGCTCCATTAGTGCTGTTCTCCAAATGTACTGCAGCCTTTTCGCATCATCTCTTGTGTTGAAATTATCAGGTCGTTTTTCTATTTCTACAGTCTCACGTATTCATATGTTCGACTCTTGCTACTTTGTACTGTCAAAACTGATGTCATGTCCTGTGTCTGCATGATGTTGGTACAGCGGGGATGTGTGCTCTTTCTTAGCAACCGAGTTTATGTGTTCCTCCCGTCGTACACTTATTTGCCGGTTAGTTTGGGAGATGTAGCTGCCATTACACATTTTGCACGGTACTTCATAAACGCCCTGTTCTTCTAGGTTTATTTTAATTTCAAGTGTTTTTAGCACATATGCGATCTTGCGGTCCGTTGTGAATATTGTTTTCATTTCAAACCTACGGAGTCTCTTGGCAATTTTATCCGTTGTTCCCTTTACGTACGGTAAGAACATTTTAGGCCGATTTTCGTCTTGTTTCCTGTTCTGTGTCCTTGTATCTCGTGCTGTCTGTTGCAGTATTCTGTCGACTGTTCTATGTTGGAATTTAAATGAGATTTTACCGAAACGTAGCACCGGTCCTTCTCAGGACGCCAGCACTTCCACGCGGGAAGAAACCCGAAACAACGTGATTACATATATATATATAATATATATATATTGAACTAATATTAGAGAGCTGAGATAAATCTTTATAACATTTATTATAAATAATATAAATGTCCTACGTTCGAGCGTCCAAATGAATCAATATCTGCGGATGAGTGTTATTTTTTTTAACACTTAATTATTTAATAGGTTACAATGCCCCAAGTTCGGGCGATTAAATGAATTTATATTTGTGGGTTGAAATATCTTTAAATACCCTGCATTTACAAATCATATAAACGTCCCATGTTCTGGACAAGCAAAATATAATATTAAGCTAGAATATTTGTATATGATTAATTACACTCTATACACAAGTAATTAATGAGTTTATATTCTGCTCAATAATAATTTTATACTACTATTATTATTTTTTTAATTCCTCTGGCTAATACTAAAATAAAACAAATCTTAATATTTGTTTCTCCTTATTTTTTTATTAAACTGGTAGGACTATATTATTTTGGGACCTATACCTATATATTATATAAATGGGAGGAGTTTTTTACGTTTAATGTCAAGAATTTATAACCTAACCTATGAATTGTTTACCACCGATTAATTTCATAATGTTCTTTATACATATAATACTTCTATTTATCGTCAGGGGTGTTTTGAGGTTCGCTGTGACTGATTATTCGTTTGTAAATAGTAGAATTTCGACTATACATGTAAGTATTCCTTATCTTATTCAATCTTTTCCAGATTACATTAATTTGATATTTTTTATGTTTTAGTGTTACGCAACTCTTGTGAACCAGTTGTTCTATTGAAGAAAATACATAAATAATGCTGCAAATAAAGGAAAACAACAATCTCAGGCTAATAATGGTATAATAATGTGTTTATCAGAATTACAGATAAAAACAAATGTTATTAAAAATTATTTAAGAACGATATATTTTCGTATGATGAACAGTATAAAAATGAACCAGTATGAACAATGCTACGCTTATAGCGAGTATATTTGTTGAACGACAATTTGTGTATTTTACACAACTACCAAATAATACTTTCCAACTAAAGATGTAAATATCCGATTATTTATGGGATTTCCAATGGAGTAAATTGTAATATTACTACAAATAAGGTGTTTCCCTTTATAAATTATTATATAATTTGTATTTAAATTCAGATAGCTTTAACTTATTCTGCTTACGTATTCCAAATTAAATTTCTTGTAAACACAACTGAATTTGCAAATAAATCAGTTATTGTATTAATAAATAAGTGTCTTATACAACCTTGAACTAGTTATAAACATCTGTTTCACACGATCTTCCCATCTGATAATTCTTTTATGTCTTGTAGTTTGTTCGTGCCTCGATAGAACCAATATCTACGGTTTGATGTCCCGTTCTGCAGTATTACACCTTTCTTCGTACGTACAGATGATAAGTATTACCATAATGGCCTGCTACTAATACTTGTGGATCTTGAATATTGAAGTTTAGCTGTACCTTAAAATAAAAAAAACACTTCCTCGAAACTGGATTATATCCCTCTGCACATCTAATGGTTATTCTTGAAATGAAATGGATTTCCGGACTTAGTTTATATCCTTCAGCACGTCTAATAGTTAATCTTGAAATAATATGGAATTTCGGACATGGATTATATTCCTCAGCACGTCTAATGGTTAAATAAATAAATAGGATATGAAATACTTGAATGTGTAACGTACATTAACGGATAATAACTATCACAAATATACATATATACATTTGTACGTAAACGTATATGAATATATGTACGTGTTGAGATACACAGCATACACTTAGGTGTCATTACCAACAGCGAACGCACAGACACCGGTGTTTCGGCCTTTGAGGCCTCTTCAGTGTACGTGGTGCTGCTGGCAATGATCCACAACTAAGACCGTGTCTTATGTCCGTTGAATCGCAGAAGTGCCTATGAGAATATCGCAGCGACATCTGCCATCCAAGCGCGACACCGAACACGACAGTTTCATCTTGCACACTGTGCTAAAGACAAAACCTGTACGCTAAATGTGTATCTCTGCATATAAGGCCAATAGGTGGCACCGCCATATCACAAATAAATAGGATATGAAATACTTGAATGTGTAACGTACATTAACGGATAATAACTATCACAAATATACATATATACATTTGTACGTAAACGTATATGAATATATGTACGTGTTGAGATACACAGCATACACTTAGGTGTCATTACCAACAGCGAACGCACAGACACCGGTGTTTCGGCCTTTGAGGCCTCTTCAGTGTACGTGGTGCTGCTGGCAATGATCCACAACTAAGACCGTGTCTTATGTCCGTTGAATCGCAGAAGTGCCTATGAGAATATCTCAGCGACATCTGCCATCCAAGCGCGACACCGAACACGACAGTTTCATCTTGCACACTGTGCTAAAGACAAAACCTGTACGCTAAATGTGTATCTCTGCATATAAGGCCAATAGGTGGCACCGCCATATCACAAATAAATAGGATATGAAATACTTGAATGTGTAACGTACATTAACGGATAATAACTATCACAAATATACATATATACATTTGTACGTAAACGTATATGAATATATGTACGTGTTGAGATACACAGCATACACTTAGGTGTCATTACCAACAGCGAACGCACAGACACCGGTGTTTCGGCACTGAAGAGGCCTCAAAGGCCGAAACACCGGTGTCTGTGCGTTCGCTGTTGGTAATGACACCTAAGTGTATGCTGTGTATCTCAACACGTACATATATTCATATACGTTTACGTACAAATGTATATATGTATATTTGTGATAGTTCTAATGGTTAAACTTGAATCAATACGAATTTTCTGACCTGGATTATATTCTTCAGTACATCTGGATTATATTCTTCAGTATATATCTAATGGTTAATCTTGAAATGAAATGGATTTCCGGAGCTGGATTATATCTTCAAGCACATCTAATGATTCCCCTCGTGATATCTTTAGACACTTTAATTGTTTTGGCTCCGGATTTGATAAATAAATGGTAAGTGATTATTTAATTTTTATAATTAAACCTTTTTATTCTTTTAAATTGTATAATAACAATCACTTAATGCTTCTTTGATTTTATTCTTCACAAATATTCTAATGCGTACAATTCTTTATGCGATTTTTCCTCACATAAAAAAAATATACGTCCGCACTAAATTACTCTCCGAAAAAACTCTCTTATTTTTTTAAACAAATCCCATTGACAACCGTTCTAGCTTATTCAAATTCTCCAATCAGAAATCTACACCTACCTTTATAATTCAATATATCTCTTTACTATTTACTTTCGAATATTTATATCCCTATAATTTTATACTACGTATATTATTTATTCTTCTTACATTTTTAAAAACCTAATCTCAATGCATTTTTCCACAATTGTAATTCAATTTAAAAATTTCTACTACAGGAACTGTCAAAATTATCCTGTCATTTCCACCTGTTCAAATAATGGCGGGAATCTTAATTCAAATTAGTTTATACTCTAAATCAATTATTTACGTCTACTATACTTGTCATATCATCGTTAATTAAACAATTTTGTACAGAAAACATAATACATCATATTTGACAACAATAATATTATTTTTTAATTTCTTCTCAACAGATTCTGTAAATACAACATAGAAGAAAGAAAACCTTATTTTTCCACTACAATGACCAGTACACCAAGAAAATCTCATCAAATAACAAATATTTAAGTATCATTTAAATAATAAATTCTTTATCCATTACTAAAAATATTATTTTAAGAATTGAAAAATTATAAGTTTCAAAACAATTACAAATCAATATATGGCATGCTTATTTAAACCATGTCATTATATATATATATATATATGTTAATTCATTTTTTTCTTGGTAATTTGTCATTTAGTAGATTAAATATATTAGTATCGCAGAATAAACAATATTGTATAACATAAGAGTGCCATTACTTTATAAAAAATATAGTGGAACCCGTTTACTACTACAACAAAATAATTATGTTCTCTAAATATCAAAAATATATTGACTACAAATATCTAATAACTTAGTTTTATTGTTAAAACTACTAGTTTCATGTTTATTTCTACTTTTTTGCCCTGCAGCAGTTCTTTAAAATGATTGTTTTTAAGTTATTTCCTTTTCTTTATTATGTCTGTACAATTATTACACTCTGGAATTTAAAAAAAAAAATCTTTGCTAGCTCAGCAAGACAAAATTTTACTTTTGGATTGACGACTAGATGCTTCGGGACTTGGCATTAAATCTTCATTTGACTGAGAGTTGTGGCTTCTTATTTATTTTGGAGAATAGAATTGGTACCGGTTTACTACCCTTTGCCTCTGGTATTACTCTTTTAAATAAACATATTCTGTGTTAATTTTTCATGCGTCTCTTTAGATTCATCTACAATTAATTGTTAAAATTTGAAGTTTTGGTTAGCCTTATTTCTTCTCAATTATGCTTTTAGCATTAAACTAGATACTTCTGAATGCAGTGATTTTCTATAAGATTACTTAATCGTTTTATGTCTATCAGCGATTCTTGACCAGTGATAGATAAACATTAGTTTTTTTTGATGATTAATTTTGTGGCCTTGGTACCATCACAATTGTTTTAATGTTGTTCCCATTTAGTACTAAACTACTTGCTCTAAATGTACATGTTTTACCGTCGTATGCATTAAATATCTTCGCGGCCAAAACAAAGTTATAAAACTTTCAATACTCTTTTCTGTATTTCCATTTCTTGATTTTTAATTGCCTGATGCTCATCGCCTACTTTTAATATCTGTTCTCGTTTTTTGCCATCATTTGGAATTTTTAAGCTATTATTAATTGCAAGCACTCTTTGTGTATTCCTCCCGTTGTTTACTTATGACCATATGTAATGTTCTCTTTGCCTCTTAGTCATGGCGATTTTAATCAAAAAATTGTGGTAATATAATTATTAACACTGTATGATTATATTCGTAAAGCGGTTGAATATTAATAACTTGTTCATTGTGCCTTTTTTATATCAGGCAATGATGACTCACGGTAAAATTTAGGAAGCATTCTATTGATGAACAAAGAAACGTATTGGAATGGTCAAAAATTTCATACTTGCTGAGAAATCTGTTTGTTTTCCGTATGTGCAAACATTATTAAAGGGTTAATAGAACCTATGGTCATCCAACGGACAATATTTATAAAACGGATATAATTATATAAATCCTTTTTACGAACCACTTTTACTAAACCGATTGTACATACATAGTTCATACATTGTAGTAATATATAATATAATATTTTAGTCTATTGAAATTATGTCATATGGATTTTCGGAATATTTTCAGATATATTCTATGTAACTTCAAAATAAAAAGAAAATAGATTTTTTTTCAATTTTAGATAGAGAGAATAAAGTAAGATAAAACAAAAACGAATTAAACGTCCTGGTATTACGCTTAAACAGAGTATATCGCATACATACATTTACATGTGCAAGGAATAAAAATGACCAATCTAAAATATAAACATGCTTCTTCGTCTTATGGTATTGTAAAGACCACTAACAAGTATTTTTTTAGACCGTCTCGAGATAGCTCAAAAGCGGTGAAAGATTATTTATAGAAGCAATACGGCAACTACGCCTGGCTGCTCAACAAACGAGAAATATGTATTTGTATATCTAAGGGCTCATTAACGTTATATTTACATCACTTGGGCTTCATAACGTATTATAGATCTATAAGTGGTTTAATCAATACATTTATTTTCTCCTCATGAGCTCCCCAATATGATTTTGATTAATAATGTAATTTGCACAAAAGTATACTTTTTCAATCCCAAAGTTTGTGCCGGATGAATGCACGGCCCCTGTATATATTGGGCTACACAGCATACCATATATAGGTATATATATTGACATGGTTTAAATAACCATATATACCGGGTCGTCCAAAAGTCTGGATTCACGTGGATTTTGAGTAAACTATTCACTTTTTTGGAAAACTGAATTCTGTATCTTGAATGGGAATAAAATTGCAACTCAATAGTATTTTTTATTTCAAAAAAATTGTTTATAATTTTGAGATAAAGTTAATAACAATGTTTTTTTAAATGGAAACCTACCGTGGTTTTTATTTCAGAGAGAGTACTTTCGATAAGAATTGCATTGGCATAGAAATTTTGGCTATAAACCTTACGATTATTGTTTAAATTAATATTAAATTTTCGATCCGAACACTCGTTCGCGCTTGTTCGGAAAATACACGAACGTGTCTTCTCTTACCACGTTTCCAACTGTAGGCATGGGTCCACCCCCTAATAAAGCATTCTATTGAAGGCGTTACGTTTATCTTGAATGAAAGCATTATTTTTTTATAAAATGGAGATCTACCGCTTTTTGTCGCCGTATCCCACCATAATTAGAATTTCTATCCGTTCTCTCTCTACCAGTTCCATATTTACGCAAATTGTTCAAAATCACAGATCACAAAAATAATAGATAAAGTCAATACCAAAACAACACAATTAACAACAAACAAAACGTTCAAGAAAACAGAAAATAAAAATTCAAATTCGCTCCGTAAACGTACACTAGTAATACCAAAAACAGAATGAGATAAGATTTGGACCTTCCAAGTGTCTAAAAACGGAAAAAGACCATAAAATTATTTTTTATTAAACTACGTTGTACTTTCTCATAACGTTTAAATATCGTAATCGCGGTAGATCTCCATTTTATAAAAAAAAAATGCTTTCATTCAAGATAAACGTAACGCCTTCAATAGAATGCTTTATTAGGGGGTGGACCCATGCCTACAGTTGGAAACGTGGTAAGAGAAGACACGTTCGTGTATTTTCCGAACAAGCGCGAACGAGTGTTCGGATCGAAAATTTAATATTAATTTAAACAATAATCGTAAGGTTTATAGCCAAAATTTCTATGCCAATGCAATTCTTATCGAAAGTACTCTCTCTGAAATAAAAATCACGGTAGGTTTCCATTTAAAAAAACATTGTTATTAACTTTATCTCAAAATTATAAACAATTTTTTTGAAATAAAAAATACTATTGAGTTGCAATTTTATTCCCATTCAAGATACAGAATTCAGTTTTCCAAAAAAGTGAATAGTTTACTCAAAATCCACGTGAATCCAGACTTTTGGACGACCCGGTATATAAATGTTCAATGATATTTCAATTCTTAAAATAATGATTTTAGTATTGATGAAATATTTATTAACTGGAAAGTTGAAAAGTTGCGTTATTGTAATGGACGATATTTGATGTTATTTCTTGGTTCATTCCGTATAGCAGTGGAACGATGAGGTTTTCTTTCTTCTATGTCTTAATTGTAGAATCTGTTAGGAAGGAATGCAAAAGTAGTATTGTTATAGAATATTATGTATTACGATTTTTGTACAAAATTGGTTAATTAACGGTGATATGTCAAGTAAAATATAATAATCTAATTGATTTTGAGTATACGCAAATTTGAATTAAGATTCCCGCTGTTATTTGAACAGTTTAATTTTGACAGATCCTGTGATAGGTATTTAAAAATAGGATGTAAATTATAAAAAATGCATTGAACTAAGGTTTTTTAATGGAAAAAGAACAAATAATGTGTGTAATATAAAATTTAATGGATATAAATATTTAATAGTATATATAAAAGATCTATGTTGAGTATTAAAGGTAGGTGTAGATTTCTCAGTGGAGATTTAAAAAAATTTAAAAAAATCGTCAAGGTAATTTTGAAAATAAACAAGGAGATACTTTTTCTATTAAGTTGAGTGCGGATGTATAATTTTGATGTTGCGAAAATAAAACCAAAAATTATACATAATCGAATATCTGCGAGCTATTAAAGTTGTTAAATGTTAAATAATCAAAGTAATAAAGAAGATTATTAACAATTTCCAACGTTGACTGGAAATCCAAACAATAATCTACTACTGAGAGAGCTGTTAAGTGGTTTATATTGAAATACTATTAATAATTAGAAAATTTGATAATATATAAAAACTAACTTACCTCAAATTTATAAAAAATGGATCCGAACCAGTGTGATACATCGTTGTGATTTACAATTGAAGAAAAAGAAGTTTCAAAAATACTCCTGTTCAGAGAGCTCGAGGATAATTCAAGTTTAACCATTAGATGAGCTGTAAACTATTTTCGAGTCCAGAAAGTCCGAGGATAATTCAAGTTTAACTCTTAGATGAGCTGTAAACTATTTTCCAGTCCAGAGAATCCGAGGATAATTCAAGTTTAACCATTAGATTAGCTGTAAACTATTGTCAAGTTCCCATAGTCGAAGATATTTTCAAGTTTATCCAATTGATGTAATATTAACCGTTATCCAGTCCAGGAAGCCTTGAGAAGTGTTTTTCCAGTCCCGAAGTAGTGTTTTTATTTTAAGGTACAGCTAAATTATATTATCCGAGAACCGCAAGAAACATAGCAGGTAGCATTTGGAAACATCCATAATCTTCAGGCACGTGGGTAGTTGAGACGTTCAGGACCACGATATAAATTCAAGGATATTGGTCCCATCAAGGTCAATCTAGGAGCACGAAATAAATATTAATTGGACGAATTGATTGAAATACCAAACTTATCTATTTCAAGTTGTATAAAATATCTAAATATTAACATTAATAACTGATTTATGATATTAGTTAAAAAAGTAGTTGAAAAAAAACTCAATAAATAAAAGTACTCACCGTAAAATATCATTTTTGAGGTTAAATTGCATTGCTTTAGATTTAAGATGATCATCGTAATTAAACAGTTTTTATTGAGCATTTACTTCTGTTGTATTGTCAGGCCTAACTTTTGTATTTATGGTATTTCTAGTAAAATTAATATACATTTGTTAATCTGAGATTGTTTTTCCTTCATTTGAAATACTATAGATTTTATTACGTAAATAGAACATATGTTTGTAGAAGTTGAATTATCCTAAAACAAAGACAAATATATAGCTTATTCTGTCAGAAATAAATTACAAGAGAATAGAAATACTTACATTTTTAGTTGAGAAAATATTATTTCCTATAAGAAACCAGAAACAGCGGACCATGGGGTGTCCATGGTCCGCTGTTATTAAATAAATCAGAGGTAATCGATTTATAAGTAAGGTTAGGAATCTATGACATTGATCGTGAAGAACCCCCACCTCTGCATTAAACCGATCTAGTTCTCAATATAGTACTACCAGTTTGATAAATATAAGGAAAAAGGAAAGTATTAGTATTTGAATTATTTGAGCTTAGTCGAGGTTTATAAAGAATAGAAACAAAGTCTATAGTTATAATTGAATTAAAAATAATTATTATAGGTACATTAGGCGTTTGAATATAGAATTTTACTTATTGCAAATACATTTCGTATTCATTATCATATAAAGAAATTATACTATTGTTAATAACATTTATTTATTCACACCTATATAATTAGTTCAATATATATATATATATATGTATTGAAAAATTGAAAATCTTCTTGGTAGTAGTGGCATAAAATGAATTAAAAGTAATAACAATATGACAACTGGTTGTCAATTAGAAAACAATGATCAGATCTGCACAACAAATTTATTGTTGAGGCATATTTGGTTCAGGACTACGCAATCATCAAGGAATATGGGATTATTCCTATCAAAATTGCCACCAACAATTTCAAGAAGAATTTCCAAACGTAGAATTTACACATGATTGTTTGTACAGCTTGTTCGTCATGTAATAGAGAAATTTCGCAAAACAGGGAATGTTGCAAAAGAAAAATCGACAGGTCGTTCTAATGTTCTAACTGAACAAGTTGTTGCCGATATAGTCAAAGAATGGATGCGATTCCGAAAAAATCTTTACGGAGATTATCAGCCCAAACAAATTTATCACTTTGTACCTGTCAAAAGGCTTGAAAGAACGTTCTTCATTTACATCCATACAAAATAAATGTAACTCATGAATTGTTACCTCTATACTGTGAATGGTTCAATGAAGTTTTAAACAATAACGATATCTTGCATATTACTTTCTTTAGTGATGAAGCATGGTTCCATCTCAGTAGATATGTAAATTCACACAACAATAGAATTTGGTCTGCAGAAAATCCTCATATTTTCATAGAGACTCCCTTACACTCGTAAAAGATCGGTGTATGGTTAACGATAAAGAAGAAGAATTATCGGTTCTATCTTCTTTCATCAAAATATTGATGCGAATACCTATCAGAATTTAATTTTAAGTCCTTTTATTGAAAAACTTCACAATTATGAGTTGCAAAATGGTTATTTCCAACAGGATGGTGCTACAGCCCACACGACGCAGAGAACATTATATTATCTGCAACAGTTTTTCGGGGGCAGATTGATAAGTAGAGACCGCTGGCCTTCTCGGTCACCAGATTTTCCTCTTTTGGATTATTTCATGGTAATTTAAAAAATAAAATTCATTCTAACCGTATCCATACATTGGAGGAATTACAGCATACAATTTTGGAAGCTGTAAATTACATTAGACCAGAAATATTACACAATGTGTTCGACAATTTGAAATGAAGAGTAAATTTGTGTTTGAATTTAGATGGGCAGCATTTTGAACAAATCAGTCATAGCAAATCGTTAGGTGTATAACATAGAAACTCTTTTCCAGTCTCAATTTGTCATTAGTATAAATTTTGGAATTATTTTTATTGAGTCTACTTCTGCCTTTTTATGTATACTTCGCATTTGCTGAGCCTTCCTGCCTATGTAATTTTCTTTTGTTTTTCCGTGTTTTTCCAATTTTTCTTCATCGCTATATCCTTCTTAATATTCGTGCATTGCACAGTAGTAACTTTTCAGAAAGTAAGCTATGAACGAGCTGCATGAAGCAAACCCTCTTTGTCTATATGTTATTTATTTGAAATTTGGGGAATATTTAAACTTTTCCAAACACTGTTTGCTTAATCTTTAGATGCACAATCGTCATCTTATGTATTTTGTTATATTTACTTATAACATATTATCTCTTTATGTTATTTTTTTTCAGTTAGTTTCATTTATTCATAGTCCTCCAGAGTAGTACATATGGCATTTCCCCGAAAACAAGACAGTAATAAATCTCTTTAATTATCATGACTGAAGTGTCTCACTTTATATTTTAAACTAAATTTAGATTGGATTTAATCCAAATTTGTAAATTAGAGCAAACATCTCAGCTGAAAATAATAATAAAAGTGTAAATTATAAAACACATTACGATATATCAGATTCCTCTCATATCGACACGCGCCAACCTATCTCAACATTAATATCTTGGAAATAGCAACATTTGCAAAGGCAGAAAACGTCTTAGAGTGACTCTAATAACACTAACTCAAGGGGCAAATCATCTTTAACGTAATAAAATACAAGAAGCTTGCATCGTAATAGGAGATCATAAATCCGACTTGTGATACGCTGATGGTTACTTGAAATATTCATATTCCTAATATCGTAATATTCGATACATCTCGCGTTGAAGTTACATTCTGAATACATTCCCAAACCCTTAATATACTCGTAATTGCTTAAAGTATTATCTATGTATGTTACCTAATTGAAATTGAATTAAATTATTTGTTAAAACTTCTCCAAGAAAATGTGTAAGGAGCATTAGTAATTCGAGTAGTTATCTAATTATTCCCAACCTGCAACCGTATTATCTTAGGTCTTACAGTTTTTACTCCCATCTTTAAATAAGTTTCTAGTATCATGGAAGTGATTTTTTTAATACACATTGTCAAGCTGTGTGATATCGTGCACTTTGGTCAAGGGCGAACTTCGCAAAGGGGTCTTTAATCACGGGATGAAGTTTCCTCTAGATTCTTAAATTGCAAAAATTAATTGAAACTCATTCAAGTTAGATGGCACCTGTTATCAATCTGTGAAAATACCGCGACAAAATACAGTATGAAATACGTTTTATAAGATTTTTAATCACTTATTGTAATAAACAGTCGCTTCGCTTGTTATTAATAAAACTTCTGACTATAATAAGGTTTACAAAACTTGATACATAATGGGTCTGCAAGTACAAATAAAAATACTAATGATACACTTTTATTTTTACACTGTTCGAGACTAATTTCAACTCTAGTGTGTCATTAACAAACGGTGTTTCTTTACTAAATCATACAAACTTACAAAATTATATATTTTGCTCTTTCATGTGACCTAGCTAAAACATTAAACTTTCATAAACAAAACTGATAACTTGGAGTGTTCTTTATTTTAATGAGACGCTATTCTCAGCAGAAACAGAATTAAGGCTTCCAAATATATACCTTTTTGTATTTTCCATATTTCAGTTATTTTATGAAAATATTGTTAATATTTTATTACCTATATTTCTTTCTTTAATATACAAATTTTGCGATAACATCTCCTCCATTTATACTTTCTACATCTGCTTCGATAGCATAATTTTGGTTGTTTTTCTAATATGAGGCATGTCCGGGAAGTAGGTACCGTTTCGTTCTGGCGCCACCGCAGCTCTATTTTCGTAGTTGTGCGCATCCACAAGTGTCTCTATGGTTAATTGTCTATCCGCTGACGCCATTACAGCCGGATTGTTTTGTGTTTACATATATGTTAGTGATCGTTCTAAACGTTTAAGACAATTTCTGAGCCCGCCGACTGTATAGTCCGTTCTGTAATATGGTTTTTGAACGCAAGGAATATTAAACTAGCTGAAATTCATCGTCAACTTGCAGAGACTTACGGTGAAAATGTAATGACAATTCAATGATGGCCAAATGTTCTTAATAAAGCACGTAGTTGGCGACCTTCTCTTATCAATGATGGTTTGGTTGAAGAAGTGAATGAGAAAATTTGTGAAAACAGGCGGTTCACAATATGAATGTTAATGAATGTGATTAATTCATAAACAATATTGTGACCGGTGATGAAACTTGTTTGTCATGTCACTCTAGAATCAAAACAACAGTCAATGTAGTGGACGCATTCGTGTTGAGTTCCGTCCCATTGATGAAAACATCAATGCGAAACGATACTGTGAAACATTGAGAAAACGTCTGCGCGCAGTTCAAAACAAAAGACGTGGAAAGCTCAACTGAGGCATTGTGTTATTTCATGACAACGCACGTCCCCATTCCGCAGGTGTCACTCAAAACCTTATTAAACAATTCGGTTGGGAAAGTTCGATCGCCCACCTTACAGCCCCGAACTCGCAACTTCTGCTACCACTTATTCTTGAACTTGATAACAGCGATACCGACGTAAAAAACCGTGTTCTGCAGTGGCTGTCTTCACTGGCGGCATCTTTCTATACAGAGGGTATAAAGAAATTGCTTTTCCGCTATGACGAATGTCTAAACAGTAGTGGGGACTGTATGTTATGAGTTTTTTTACAAAACGGTACTTACTTTCCGGATATGCCTCGTACACTAATAGCATACTTATTTTCAAGATGACATTATAAAAGAAGAGTTCTTTAATTTTAGACTGTAAGAAAACTTCCAATAAATGTTGAAAATGTTGTGCATGACATTCCGGCAATATTATAAAAGATAATAAAATTTGTTTTGAAAGTTTTTTTTATTAATTCCGTAGTCATTTTACTAGCTTCGTTCACAATCCGCTGTCCAAGCTTTCCAAATTTTTAGGATCACTAAAAAACATGCAATACCATCCAGAGGAAGTGTTTTGTAAACCCCAGTTAACTTATGTTTCATTTTTATTCGAGAATCTATAGACTCTCGGAACTCACCATGTTCGGAAAGTTTAAGAATTGACAATCGGGTCATGATCCAATACAACGAGTATTAAAATATGAAACCAATTTTTCCATACATTGAGCAACAACATTTTTTCATATAAAGAAATATTTGTTTCTTTAAATTGTAGCAGGTGTTTCAACGATTTGACAAACTGTAGTTACTCTTTAACGCTTAGTGTAATAAAACATATGCGTACTGAAGTTAATAGGGTTATCATTGCTTCACAAATTGAAAATATATACGCTTACAAAGGCTGGTCCAGAAATCATTAGCAGAAAGAAGATATGTTTTTTAAACTGAACACCAATATATACTTTCAAATTTGTATTTCACGTTAAAATAAAAATATTTTTTATTAAAAGTAATTATTCGGTAAAGTTAAGTGTTTTCGAGTTGTTTATGATTAAAATTGGATAGTATGTTACGCACTACTTTCATTTTTGCCAATGTCCCGTATGTTTTAGCATATCGCAATGTGTTATACTATCATTTTATTTATTGCACGTACCTGGTATGCTAAAGTATCTAAATTTGACGTGACTCATGCCTATTGTATGAACACACTCTCTTACTTAAAACTAGGCATCTCAGGATTTAAGGTTATAAATTTGCTATGCACTTAATCATTTAGACAGCATATTTGCGATTCTCTTAAGAGTACGACTTAGAATAAACATTTCTGTGCCTTGTTCGACATTTACTTAAGCTATCCCTACCTGTAGTTACCTTTTTAATCTAATTTCAGTAAACGCTTAATGTTTACATGTCGACTGATATTTTACCATAATTTTACTAATTGATCGAGCCTCGTATGCTAGAATGTGTAAATACTGACATGATCTGTACCGTTCCTATGAACACACTCTTTTACCTAAAGCTAGATTTATTGAAAATTCAATTTTAGATTTTTACATGCATTCAGACGTTGAAATTTTCTACATATCTGAGTTTTCTTAAGACTACGATTTATAATGGATAATTCCTGTGCCTGTTAAACATTTGCTTAATCTAGCCTACCTGTATTTTCTCTATTGTTCTAATTTTGGATAAACGCTTATTATTACAATCGACATATTGCATTTTCAGATTACGATATCTGCGTATTCTTGTTTGTATTCATTCTCGTTTTTTTTGCTTTCATGTAGCCTTGTTTATGAAGGAGAATATTGTGTTAGGATACTCTTTCGGCGTCTTATCTACTTATGTCCTAATAAATCATGTGTTATGGCTATCGAAATCTTTTCCTATCTTTTATGACTTGGTGTTTTGCTAAAAAAAAGGTTTATTTGTAACTTATGAACAGTATATGCATTGTGCATACTTATTTTTTTTTTTTTACGGACATGGTCATGGATGTAATGGGGAAGCTCCGGGTGGATTTCATCCTTCGAGCTGATCTTCGAATTTAACCTCTTGAACATGCCATTTGAATGATTGTCTAATTTTATTTTCCTGCAAATACCGTCGTGGTCGGAGTTAGCTCCGCCGTTATTTATGAGCGTTTATTCCTTCATAATCAATCTAACTTACCTAGTATTAATCCATTTTCATGTGTATTTAGTATCAAAGCGTGGTTGATTCATTTGTTGATATGCATGGTCCCTAGCTGTCAGAATTCATGGTGTGGAGTCAGTGATACCAACTTATGAGATATGAAATTACCGTCTTCGTTTGGAAGCATTATATAATTACGTCTCGGTTCAGTCTATTTCTTTTGAGTTAATTAACAGTTGATTTGAGTTTGAGATTGCTGTGTTTTATTTAGGTCATGTCTCCGTTGTTTTCTTTTGTGAGGTACACTTAGTGGTTGCTAACTTTCAAATGTTCCCGCCTTCGTAAGAATTATTTCCGTGTGTGCTTCCGACATCGGAGTGGGATTTGACTTGGATAGTGACGGAAGCACGTTTATTTCGGGTCACTTATAAGTCATCTTTCGCAAGTGGAAGTCATGGTGTAAAACTACATTTCTCGCTTGAATTTTATTATATGTCTGAGTAGACAACATTATTGCTTATGCAGCTCGAACGAGACTTGTAGCATCGTTACGTTACGTTATTTTCGTGAGTGTGTGTGAATTTTCGGCACATTCAAGTTTTCCGTTAAACCACTTGGTGGTCTTATAGTTTTTATTTTGCTTTGTGTGGCTTCCGCAATTTGGAAATTTGAATACCGTGTCCTCCAGAAGTGGGTAAGTCTTGAAGGTTGTTATCTTATTTTCTGTCTGAGTTCTAATTCCTACATTTTTTTTTGCTTTCATTAGGATCTACCGTAGGGTGTAAAACCTGTGGCAGAATATCACGTACTGGTTTTAGTATCCCTTGAATCGAATTAATCTTCGTTGTACGTGTCATTTCAGGATTTCAACCGAAGGTCCTGTTTCCCGTCCACGTGCATTGGAGGTACCGAAGGTCACCTTTGCCGTCCCAGGTCGCTGTGGACCTCTTTGAAGATTTCTCAGATAAGTACCTCTGAATATTCGAACCGCGCTTTAAATTTAAGTTTGTTCTTCGACTAACTTTTAGAATATCTGTACCGGTCGAACTTGAATTTATCTCCTGTAATAGCTCACAATGTAAGTTCAGCAGGTTTATTATGTTCGTTATTTCCGGTGCTGGGGTAGATATAATTAATTGATGTAATTTTGTCATGATCTCATGTCAGCTTCGTGATCTTCATAATTTTGTTTAAATTGTTATAAATTTGTCTTACACTCGAATCAGTTACATAATTACACTATGTTGTAATTGATATAATTTTGCTTTAAACCTACATTACATTCATAACCTTCGAATTTATAACATTTTGTACTTTGGATTTTATGTATATTATTAATTAGCGTCAAAAGAACAACTAAGCACTTTGCCTGGGGGTTAATTCATTTTGTGTTTGTGACAAGAAGACTCACTCTTGGTTTTTTTTGTAAATATACTTACTCAAATAATTAAACTTAACCTCTTTTAATTACATATATTACGAGTAGGCACAACATTCATTTTTTTTTTATGTCGCCTAAGAATCACTAAACAAAAGCAGGCAATTTGCGTTCGCTCATGTATATTTACTTAAATTATCAACAGTAATTACATAAGTGGTGATAATTTTTTGATAATTTTAACTAGATGCACGAACCTTTGTTGCTATAGAAATCTCACGAGTGGACGAAGTCCACGAGTGGGATTTCTTAATAGCAATAAAGGTGAGTGCTAATCTAGTTAAAATTATCAACAAAAAATTATTACCACGAATGTAATTCGGCGTGATTATTTTTTAAACTATGTCGGAAAATGTTAAATAAGTATGTAAGTATCTTTATTAAACAATTAAGAATCTTTACAATTGTTGTAGTTAATGGTGCAATTATTGTAGGTAATATAAAAAATACTAACTTTTTTATGTATTTATTTAAACACAGGTCCAATTAAACAACTTGAAAAAATAATAGAACAATTCGTAAAATTATATTTATCGCTTATGTCATCATAAAATGTCATACATCATTGTCATCGGAATAGACAATGATGTATGACATTTCATGATGACATAAGCGTTAGTTAAATGATGGTTTCATTGGTTAATTTGACACACATGATTAGAAATAGACCAATTTGATTGGATTTCTTTTTAATCAAAAAATTATCGCTGTAATTTGCTACTAGCAAATAGTCGGTGTAATTGTGATGTTATTGGTCGATTTCAAACTTTTTCTCATTACGATTGGCTGACATAACAGTTTAAAAAATAATCAAATTCATTTTTTTTTCTTTTGTTAAATATACCTAGCTTTTCTTCTCTTTACTTTATAATTGTCATTTAGTTATTGAACAATTATAGTCTTTTGTGCCTATACTTATATAAATAACTTTTCCATTTAGTAGATTGTAAATTTAATGCCTGTATGAGAATGTAAGGTATCGAAACGTTTCTAATACCGACCCATCAGCCTCTGGTTGAGCTTATTTATTTAGTACTTTATTTTGTTGTGACATTGAATGATCTTTAGTTATTGTAACCCACAAACTTGTAGACAGTTCTTATTTTTTTTTAAAGCAAAAAAAAAACATCGCTAATTTGATTTTATACACATATACTTGACACATCGTTTGAGCGGATTTAATAAAGATTTATGTGCCCTAACTAAGCCTAGTCTTTCATTTATTGCGGATGTCTCATTGATTTAATTTTATATTATCTTGCCAACCATACCTGGCCCTGGTTAGGAATTGTGTGGGTAGATGGGTATATACAGGGTGATCCGGTGGGGCAATCTACTGGAGGGACATGAGTTAGCTCGGCCCTGCGAACTTCGCCACAGTGATCTTCCTATACCGGAACTTACTCAAAGTATATTTATATTTCCGTAGCGACGTTGTTCAGGGCGTAGCAAGTAATAGTAATATATGTCTTTTTAATTGCTTATAATTTAAGAGTGACTTCACTGAGCACCAAATAACAGAGAAAATGGCGCGGCTTCAGCCCAGAAACCAAGACGTTATTGTTATTCACGGTGTTCGTATAACTTTTACAGCTTTTGCTTTTCATAGTTATAATGTACTTATAGTTTATCACCATAATGATGAATTTTCTTAAGGAACATTTAACTGACAATATCTATATCTTTTGGTCGAAACGTTCAAACATTGTTTGCTTGCTTCACCTATTTACCGAATGCGATACTTGAATAGACGTCACCCACCGAAGAAAACTCGAAAAATGTAGAATTGATGCTAATGGAGCAGTACAGTTCTTTTAAAGGTCTATAATAAAAAAAAACACATTACTACAGCGAAAAAAGAGTTGCAGATCCTTGTTTATGTAAGTCAAAACCCGCAAATGTCAATGCAAAAATTTTGCAGTCCACAATAAATCGCACCTTAAATAAGTATAAACTTTATTCATATTCCATAGAATTGCAATAGGAATGGAAATCTCCAGACTTTGAAAGCCGAATTCATTTTTGTATCACAATTACTAGAAACATCAATAGGAATTGTAATTTCCTGTCCTTTTTTCGGATGAAGCAACACTCAGATGTAAATCTTCTTAATCGTCATAACAGCCATTATTGTTCAACAAAAAATTCACACTGGGTGCATTATTTGAATAATTAAAACATGTGGTCCATTAAGGCTTGATGTGTGTCTTAACAGATGAATAAATAGCTGGATTCTACTTTTTTGAAGAGAATTTAACTGGAGGTGTCTATTTATTATTCGTGAGTGAATAACTACCAATTCTGTTAGAAGAAATTGGCTTTTTCTCTAGCACGATAGAACATCAGCATATTACCATAATAATGGCCGTCAATTGTTTTAAGCGTTGCTTTCTCTGAAAGATATATCGGCAGCGGTGATTTCATAGAATGGCCACCAAGTCCATGTGATCTTACTCCGTTGAATTTTAAGAGGAAACATTAATAACAAAGTTAATGTGGAATTACCAAGAACAAGGAAGAATATGAAAACAATAATAAGAACTGTTTGCCAAGAAATATCTGCCGAAGCTCTCCAACAGGTCGAACTCCAGCTCTTACAAAGTATTGCTCTAAGTACGCAAATCGAACGCCATATCATTGAACATTTAATATGTTGTTAAATTTATCAACCTATTAGTTTAAATATATAATGTTCAAATAACTGTTATATGTACTTATGGTTTCTTTATTACTTAAACAGAATGTGATTCTAAAATATGATTAATTAATTATTTCCTGTTATTACAGATATGGACATAAATTACAATTATCAAAAAACAATGAACTAGTCTTAGGTTGTAACGAACCTGTGTCGTTAATGAAAGAGAAAATGTTTAAATTATGACTAAGTAATTTCTAATGTAAATATTTTCATTATTTAGTAGGACATTTTCTTTTCCGTAATACGTTTAATTTCCGTAAAATTGTAAATTGTTTAGATCCCCTGTTTATCTGTTTTTCCGTAAATTTTGAGATTTGTTTTAATATTTCTATTTTAAATCCGTATATATTTTGTGGAAAATTTCCAGGTGATGCGTCACAATATGCGGACGTGAGAAATGCAGAGTATACATCAGCCAATGTATTAAAGTTCTATCGTGATACATGCAGTTCTTTAGCCTCTGACGTGGGCATGAAAGACCTATATAAGCCGCAGAATTTTGTATTAAAAGCGACTCTTCCGCTGAGATCCAACCTGACTGGTCAGTCTAATTTTATATTCGGATGACTGGTTTCCTATTCCGCTAAAAACCGGCCTAATTTCAGATTCTGACCGAAATCCCGACCAAACAACAAATTATATATTCGGGTTGATTAGACTTTGTCCACTGATTCTTTTCCGATAATTGTTCTAGTTGTCAATTGTCTTCTTTCCGCATATTCTCTCGAAACACTCTGATTTTATATTCGGAGTGTGAGAGATCCAAGTTCAATCAGACTAATTACAAAATTTTGGATGGTCAACAAATTCCGTTTCTCCGACTAAATTACCTTTCTTTAATGTTGAAGCTCAGAATTAATCAAAGATACCCGCTTCCCGTTTTGTTTATTTATTTGACTGATTATTATTGAAACAGAGAAAGAGAATTAAATTTCATACTCACTTAATTGCATATTTCGATAATCAGCTATTTGTTAATGTTTCAAACGTCAAAAACTGTATCTAAGTTACCGACCGAAAACCGCATATAAAGGAATCAGAAAGAATTGCCTCCATAAAACAGAAATAAATCAATTAGAATCCGTGTTTAAGGCATTAATTCTAAATGATAATTTGCATTAAATAAGAAATCTTTATTTTAGACTTACAATTTTATTTCAGTTTGCCGGAACGGCGTAAGTTAAAAGTACCAAAGAATACTAAAGGCATGCGCTGTTGCACGGCCATGATAAGCATGACATGTATATTTACCTAAATAAAGTTTTATATTACTAATTCTCATATGAAATTACCGTTCCGGTGTGTTTCATGATTTATGTTATTAAGAATCACTGTATGTAATTGAGGAATAATAAAGTCTATGAGTGAAAACTTGTAATTTAAAGTATATAAATAAATGTATATGAATTTATAAAAAACGCAAGTGTTTATTTTCTTATTAAATTTTACAACGCACATATTAATCAAGACAGAGAGTATATTTACCGTAGAAGAATTCCGATGATCTTCAATTGAACTAGCTGACGGAGCACTAATTTAACACTTCCATCACTAAGATTCACTAATTAACGATCACAAAAGAAGTTTAAATTAAATCTTTGACGCCTTGACAGCTGTAGTTTGCTAGTGTGACACAGTGGCGCCACACGCATCGAGTTGAACTGGCAGTCACATACATATGAGGAGCGTTCATCAAATCGGAGCACTCTAATAGCGCTTTGCGATTTGATTAATGCTCTCAACCGAATAATTGTTCCAATCGTTACTAAAGTAATTACCGTAACAGTGAGGTAAGAACAGCAAACCAAGACGGTTACAAGGTGGATTAACTATGGTTGAATAAAAAATCCATTTTGTTTCTGGTTAAAATAAATGAAATATTTCAGAACAACTAGGCACAAGAAACAACAACAACGAGAATAGTAGTAGGTAATATTAACAGATTGTCAATGTTTTTGCATCAATACTTCAACAAAGACTATATTTTTCTATGGCTACCGTGACTTTTACTTCGTCATGATAAAATTTTAAAATAAATTTTTATATCTCCTAGAATAACGAAGATAGATAAAGGACATACTTTTATTAAAAATAAATAAGTTTTCTGCCTTTAAAATTCATATACTTTACAACACCTTAACGAAGACTCAGTATATATTAAACCGGTTATGTATATAAATATCACTTGGCACATCTCGCGTATGCCATCCTTATGACACTCTTGAATAATAAGCAATTAAAAGCAATGTGTAATTGTCACTTTTTAACTTTAATAATAATAACTGGAAAACTATTAACATTAACGAATAATTGCATTTAACAGAATAATATTCTATTTTATTGCGAATTCGAAATTATATATAGCAGTTTTAAAAAAATAGATTTTCTTTCTGCAAACGATTCCTGGATCAGTCTGTATAAGCATATATAATTTTAAATTGTGAAACAATGGTAACCCTATCAACTACAGTACGTGAATTTTTTTATTATATTAAGCATTAAACAGTAAATTTATTTTGTCAGATCGTTGATTTATACTGTACAAAATAATATTATCTTAATGAAGAAATTAATTCAAATTACAACCACCTTTTTAAGTCCGGACGTGTACATATATTCACCCTTTCGTACAAAAGGCTAATGTAAAATTCCAGGTTCTCAGCTACAGTATAAACCTAGTGAAAGGAACAATAAGCTTGAGGAGAGACAACAATGGTAAGGTTCTATGTGTAAAATACGCTACGTAAAGTCAAAGCTACAATTTTGCATAAAATATATGGACTTGAAAGTGTATCGTTTCATACACCTTAGGTAATAATAAATTATATTCAGCTGAAGGAGGAAAAACTCTCAGTATGTATTCGAACAATCATATTTAAAAAATCATAGAAGGTTTATTTTATAACTCGAACGTAACTATTTATAAACGATAATCAAAGAACAAAATTTAAAAACAAAGAACATTTGAACTAAAATATTGAATTTAAGGTAAGGCCTTACCTTTGTTCTATTTAATCGTCCTGAAATTTGTTTTGACCCGCATTGACCACGGAATGGAATCAAATGTTCATCAATGCAAACAGCTGGATTGGGATTATACGTTTATTTTACAGTTTTCAACAAACTTTTTGAGAAGCTGACAATTTGTTTGTTTCCTGTCGCTTCAGGCGTGTTTCGTAATTGTCAAATTGATGAAGCGAAGGATTTCTTGAAATGATACCAGCTCATAGCTGGAAACACTAATCTAAGGAAACCAATATTATCGTTGATCCACATTTCTACCATGCATTAATATCCCCAAAAATGCTTGAAGTTCAGTCAAAATTAGATCTTGTGCCATTGCTTATTTTCAGGATAAAACTGTATCAAAGGCTTTGCTAGGTGTACTTATGTTTTTACTTGGATCAGTGAGACCCGGTGGAGTGAGTACTAGGTTTACAGTAGAACGCCATCTTCCTTGGGCAGATTTGTCATATCATTTTGTACCATAATCTGACAGTATATAATGTTCTTTAGGCGTGTTATCATCGCTATTTTCATCACTTGAATCGCCGGATGGTAAATTACGGCTTCCCACTAGCACATTATTTACACCATCACTGTCGGCTTTGTCCTCAAAATAATCTAAATTCTGAGCATCCGTTTCTCCTTGTAGTTCTTGTAGTGTCAAGTAGGGACGTAACATTGATACTGACGGCACTGACTTCCCAACGCCTCCAGATCGCTCCCTCCCTACCTCCGTCCGAGTGGTGTTCAACAATCATCGTTATAGCCAATATAACACAAAGCATGCAGATTCGAGTTTTCACGTATAAACCAAAATGGAGTCAATTGTAACCCTATATGACCCTAATTCTTTTTTGATTAATAGATGAAAAGAAAATGCACGTGTGCCAACCACACGTTAGGTTAGGAACCAAAAAAAAAGTTGAGTAGAAAATTATTGAGACCCATGTTCAAAAAGCTTTGGTAGATTATTAAGCGTATGTAAATCTATGTCTTCTCGTTGAGTATGTCAAAACGACAACACACATTGCTTCACCTGATTTGTAAATTCACCTTAAGCTGCATCATCTAGCTCAAAATTATCTGAAATACATATATGTAACAAACCATGCAATTGAAAAATAATATAATTATTTGCATATACAGTTGAGTCGCTCTCGCAACCGACATGCGCCACTAAATTAAAATGGCGCAAATTTAACGCCATTTTAATTTAGTGGCGTTAAATTTGAGATGATGCAAAACTTTATCTGTCAAGTAATATAACTTACAAAAGGCATTTCAGGACTGTCATAAATAATAATATTCATACACCTTTTGACATTTGTAATAACTATCTTTTGACGTTTGTTATAATTTATAAACGTTTTAAATTGCATTGTTGACAAATTTAATTTAATTGCCTTCTAAACAGTATAACCAAATGTTATATAAAATATAGGTGTAGAAAAAAAAATTTAATTGCCTTAGTAGTATTTTACTATGGGAATGTATATATCCTGAAATATTAATTAATTAGTTTAATTTTAAACTAATTAATTAATATTTTAGGATATATATGATAAGTCACACCTGATTCCTAGAAAAGTATGTTAGCAGATCCTAAATTTAATAAGAAAATTTTGACTCATTACTGGGAGCAGACCTATTTTAGAAATCAATATTTGTAGGTCAGATCAAACTAGAAAACTAATCCTACTTCACATAAAGCAATATTAGGTTGATTACTGGGGTAGCACTTCCATCATTTTACGATTACTATCATGCAACCTAATTTGCAACTTACTTGACTACAGGCATAAAGAGGTAGGTGGAAATATTTTAGGAATCCGATAAATGTCGCTCAAACAGAAAATATTCGATCATAGAACAAAAATGTGGAACTTATTTCCTAAAAACGCGTTCACGCGACAATACAAACAGATTCGTGGTTAGTATTCCATTTAGAACTGAATATGTTAATTTTTATGTGATTCGCGGCATCATGCATGCCAAGGTTTCTACTCTCTGGAACACCATTTAAGTAAGAATGTAGAACTGAAAGCGGAATGTATCAATTTTTGTGTACAAACATGGGTCACATCATATTAATTAACAAAAATGCCAGTAGGAATTCAAGCGAGCGTTTTAACTTACCTCACTTTGTAATAAAGCCCTCTAGTACAACGATTAAGAGACGAGTTTTATTTGACGGTTCAGCCAAAACTGATGCCGGCTTGTCACTAAATGGTATGAAAATAATCGAACCGGTTATTTAAATTGATCTTTTCAAAATTATGTGGAAATGTATAGGTGAAGAAAGGTATAAAAAGTTAGAGATTCGGGATGACTAATAAAACTTATACTGAATACACCCCTTTTCCATAATATTAAATGATAAATAATAGTTGTAATGTTGTATTAATAATTGGATTAGAATAGTGAGTATGATACTAAAGATATTTCTAAACCTATTTTGAAAGTTTTACCATTAGATTATTTTAGTAGCCCCTGTATGTGAGTTTCACATGCCTTTAAACATATAAGGGAAAAATAAGTAAATAGATGTTGTATTCAAGTGCTCTGAAAGTGGGTTATTTCCCGTTCAATTGTCGTGTTATTACATGAGCGTTGTTTTAGTGAGATTTAGTAAGTTACCGACAATTTATTGTTATGAAAACTCTAATGACAAAGCTGTTGAGCAGATCAGTCTAGTATCTGTATTTTAATCATGGTAAGCACTAAATTTGTCGGTTTATTTGTCAGTATGTTTTCGTTGTTTATCGTTTTAAATGTTTTACTTACAACATGGATGTGAACAGATGATACACTTACATTCATTAGAATAACAACAGTGCCAGAAGCACTACAAGTGATTACTCGTTAAGTTTCAGTGATTAAATGAAACGTTTAATAGACTTGTTAAAAGAAAAATGAATTGATTCTGTGTATAAGAAAAATATTAAGCTATGCAAATATTTACTTTATTTATGGGTTGCAAATGCTGATGTATTTGAATTCTACTTTGCAATTTGCTGTACATCAATGGCTGGGATTTGGTGGCTATCTCTTTATCAACGTGCAGTCTTCGGTAAGATCTGCACGCTATGACTACGTTGTGGATCTGCAGGATGTAGAAAACTTGTTAGAGCATATATCTGCAAGTATGGGATTTCTTCGGCAAGTATTTTGACTGTATTGTTCTAAATCGGCTGTATGGCTCGAAGACAGTCATACAATATGGGCTCAGGGATTTTTCATGTATAACTTTCTTGAAATAGTAGATATTTATCCTTTTAAACTGTGGCGGGTGTTTCTAATGTTGAACTTGTTTCTTCTTTACAATAGGTTTCCAGCTCTGTTGTCGGCGGGAAGAGACTTCGTTTTTACGTAAAAATTATTATTATTATTATTTTAACATTTTCTTTGGTATTCATGTATGCTGTATTTTAGTGTTTGTAGTTAGCCGCACAAGTGTGTGGCATTATAGATTTATTATGGCGTTAGAGGTTAGACCAACTGACCGTACTGTTAGATAAATTTTATCGGCCGCTCCGATTACATTCTTGGCAATTTCTTATATACAGAAACCTTGAACTTGCAGATAGTTATCTTTTCGTTTTCTGTTCACCGTCTTATCTCTGGATGCTCATTGGTTGGTTTTGATATAGCCTCCTGTTTTTGATAATATTGGTTAATTATACATAAATTACATAAAGAATTTTGAGTAAATGGCCAGTTGATCAAGTTGTGAGTGCGAGATAAATTTACCTATTAGGCATTTAAATTTACTAAGATCCATAAAATGTCGAATTTCCATGATTATCTTAATTCGCTTTTTTCAATACTGATTTACAAATATTATTTTTACATTTACGTATTTGTTATTTTCTAGCGTTTAAAATGCTTGTTCAAATGTGATTGTTTTGTATTGATTGAATTTGAATGTTTTTTATTTGAATATTTAAAGTTTGATAGTACTGGATGATATAATTTAATAAAGGATGCTACGTCCATCCAAGATTTTAAGTTGACAAAAATCAATCAAAGGCGCACACAAATGGCGTCGTCGTGAAATCAAAATGATTCATCCGTTCGACACTGATAGGAAAACGTTTGGCCAAGCTAAATTAATTGTAACCTTCAGGAATGCCTTACCTATTACTACCCTTGCGCACAGATGTAAAATATGGAGAAAGAAACTGCGCTCCAGCTCAATTGTCTTTTGGGTCGTGGATTTACACAGAATCTCAGTTGGATGAATTTACGGGCGCCATCTTCCTATTGTGTAATACTTGTTTCCCCAAAATTGTACTTTGATTCGGAAGAAAAATCAAGATAGCAAAAGGTAAGACAAAACCACAAATTCCCAGCTACAAACAATTTTGTTAAGTGACTGTTAAGAATTTAACATCTTTTATTTTATTTTATATTATTGTTTTTTGTTTTATATATGAATGTTTTTCGCTATTTATGTGCTATCATATTTTTGTAATGTATGTTTCATTTTTGTTAATTTTTAATTATATTGTCTATTGTGCGCATACTGATGCGGAGCAGCTTTCAGACGTATACAGTCTCATCGGCCGAGTTTATTGTCTGCCGGCCCGAGTACACGACTGTACACCGAAGGCGATGCAAGGCCTCCTATATATACGTACGGACGGCAGTGCCTGGCATGTGCGTATCTATAAGGACCATTAGCTTCTCGAGCGATGCACATGTATATATGCTGTAATCTTATGTTCGATGCAAGAGCGGCCCCGAAATTCTCGGCACACACCGAAATAAATAAATGTGTATTTGAACTTATATTTGAGTTTTATTTACGGCACTTTCAAACTAGGAAGTTTCCTTAACATATTGGTCCTTCGAGCCGGATCGTATACAATGATATACGAAGAAATATTGTTCGTTTAAGCAGAGGATACATACGCTTATCGCTTGGTATTTTATACTGCGGCAGGCTTTATCGAACGTACTAGTCCGAAAAAGCAGCTTTTACTGTGGCGGATCTAGAAAATTAGAAATATTAATAGTCCGCAAAGGCAGGAAATACATAGGCGAGTATCGCATCAAGTTCTGCAACGAACTAAAAAGACACGAAGCGTCCAGTGCTCTGGTCCGCTTAAAATAATACGCAAGACGTATACAAATTTAGTGTTCGCTTACGCAAAGGATACATACGCTGATCATCACATCATATCATGACACTGAGGCGAATCCAATTGAAATATTTAAGTTAGAAATATTTACAAACAATTGTTCGCAAAGACAGAGGATATATTGCGGCTATCGTACTTCTTATTATTGCAGCGACACAGAAAGATTAAAATTTAAGAAAAGTGACCCTGCAAACCACTAAAAATACATTCTCGTACAGTAACAACAAACGTACTTACGCAGAGCAAATCAAAGATTATTAAAATCTAAGAAAGGTGGCCTGGCAAACCACGAAATATACTCTCGTACAGTAACAAACACACTTACGCAGAGAAAAAATAGATTACTAAAATCTAAGAAAAGTGGCCTGGCCAACCACGAAATATACACTCTCGTACAGTAACAAACACACTTACGCAGAGAAAAGATAGATTACTAACATCTATGAAAAGTGGCCTGGCAAACCACGAAATATACACTCTCGTACAGTAACAAACACACGTACGCAGAGCAAAAAATACATTACAAAAATCTAAGTAAATTGGTCCGTCCCTACCACGAGATAAATGCCCGCATGCAAATAGAAAAATCTAAAAGTGAAGACAGATTTTTCTTTATTTTTTTTTTTGCTCAAATACTAATAACGAGCTTAAATACTGATACGGAGCAAATAATAGTGATGCGGAGGTGAAATACTGCTGCGGAGCTAAATACATTGTGCATAAAATAAGCAGTTTGTAGATGCTGCAACAAATAGAAAAATCTAAAACTGAAGACAGATTTTTTTGGCTGAAATACATATACGGAGCTCGATTTACTGATGCGGAGGTCAAATACTGATGCGGAGGTGAGATACTGATGCGGAGGTGAGATGCTGATGCGGAGGTCAAATACTAATACGGAGCAAGGTATACTGCTGCGGAGCTACGAACATATCAGAATCTGTATATATTTAAATATAATAAAAATGGAAGATTTAAAATTTCAGCGCCGAATAATTAAAGCATCGTTGACAAGAGCGGTTACTTATTTAGATAAAAGTGGTCCCAACGACATCGTTGACGACGATCGCTATGAAAGATTTATTTTATTACTGGAACAATTTGATAAAGTGCAGACTCAAATTGAGAAGCTAGATGAAACAGAATTCGAAAATACTGAGCGTTGAAGAATTTGAAAATAAATATTACGACAATAAACTACGATATACAGGGTGAGTCATTAGTAGCCGCTTCTTCGATTGCTCTTTTGCGTTTTAAATAAAAGAAAAAACAATTAGTGGAGGATCGATGGTTGCTTGTGGCGCATATTGTAAAAATACTTTAAGCTCTGACGCACTTCCGGTTTCACCGGAAATGCACGGAACTTAATTTTTTTAAAGGACTCGCCCTATATATTTTTGGATTTTCTTGTACTCCTCTAAATTCTCTGTTCAACTGTTTTTTCTTTTTCAAAATTGACTAAGCAGTTTTTGAGTTATTAATTTTTTTTGAAAATATTTGACCAAAACACGTGTTCAAAAAAAATCATTTTCACATTGTTTTTAAAAGTAAAAACATTAACTTTGGTTGTGCTTGTAGCCAAGAAAATTCTGCATCATTTGGTAAAGTTGCACTTGACAATACCTCAAAAAACGTTGTTTTTTCAAAGCCTACTTCCTGAAATTTTCACATACCAAAAACTTATTTTTTTTTAAATAGAACACCCAGTATTTTATAAGGCATTTTGTTCCTTTTTTATTCTCTTTCATTTTTATTAACAATGTCCTATACCTATCTTTTGTAATTTCTGAGATAATCACTATAGCAGCAATTAGCAGTCAATTACAGAATAAATAACTATTTTTCTGAAAACGTGTTTGGTCAAATATTTTCAAAAAAAATTTGTAACTCAAAAACTATTGGCTCAATTTTGAAAAAGAAAAAACAGTTGAACAGAGAATTTAAAGCAGTACAAGAAAATCGAAAAATATATAGGGTGTCATTTAAAAAAATTAAGTTCCGTACATTTCCGGTGAAACCAGAAGTGCGTCAGAGCTTAAAGTATTTTTACAATATGCGTTGTGACGATCCATGGTTGCTTGTGAGCAACCATGGATCTTCCACTAACTCTTTTTTCTTTTATTTAAAACGCAAAAGAGCAATCTAAGAAACGGCTACTAATGACTCACCCTGTATAATATTTGAATATATCAGAAGAGTAGAAAAAGTATCACAGTATTAAAAGTAATAAAGTCATGGCGCAAACTCGAACTTGTACATGAAAAAATTCTGTAATGTGTAAAAATTACAGTTAATTAGAATTGTGTTAAGTCTTTTCTTAAAAATGTTCCTTGGTAACCTTTTTAAATCATATGGTAAGTGGTAATATATTTTTACTAATTGTGTAGTTGCATTCTTCTGCACAACACTTTTGAAAGTCCGCGGTGGTAGAAGCGAAACCTACGTTGTTCCCCTGGTTCCATAACAGTGATGAAATTCTTGCTTTTTAAATAATTTGTAATTTTCCTTAACAAATAGCGCACATTCACGTATAGACACGGCTATGTGAGTATCTTTTTTTCTTTAAAAACGTCCCTGCAAGAATCAGTTATTCCCATGTTAAAAATGTTTCTAATACAAAACTTCTGGAGAATGAAAATTCTGGACACATCCGCAGATGCTCCCCAATAAACAATACCATAGCGCAGTCTGGATTCAACATACGCAGAAAGACTCGCCCGCTCATTTACTGATGTTGTTATCTCTCTTAAAGCGTAATTAAAAGACGATATCTTACCCGCGAAGTACTCAATATGTCTCCTCCAGTCCAACAGCGAATCCACCTGCAGCCCCAGACATCTCACATCATCCCCTCTTTTTATTTAATGTTATTATGTCATCTTATATAATGGTTGAATACTAGCCGTAACCAATTTATATAAATTAAAAATGAAAGGTGTCCCAGTATGAATCTTTGTGGTACACTCAATCCCACATACAATATTATCTAAGATAATATTGTATGTCTTTAATATATGTATACAAGCGTGTCGCATTGTTTTTAAACAATTTATGTTAATGTAAAAATAAATATGAAAAATTTGATAGGAAGAATATACACAACGCACGTCTTTTTGACAGATATGATTTATCTGTCAACACCGAATTGAACTATTAGTCTATTAAAAATATATAATAAACAAATTTAATATTGAAACGGAAATTATGTGTTTATTTGCCATGAATGCGTATATTACGATCAATTTATAGATCTTCCATTTAAGCTAGTGAAGTAAATGCCCTCAAGTATAATTTAACAAAGTAACTTTTTTAGTTTCTCTAAAACAGTTATGACAACATGTAAACGTCATTGATGACGTGCAACTGAACTTAACGCGCCTCCAGTATATGTATGTGTTAAGATGTGTTTGTAGCTACAGACATATATGTTTCTACCTAGTTTGGTTTCGTCAGTGCAGCATAACAAAGAAGGTGTATGTTGAAGCATTAATATGTGTTAAATAAAAAAATATAGTATTACCTTAAAATGTCAATCCAAAATGTCCAAGTGTAAAACAACAGTGTACTTACTTAATACTGTGTAATGCCTAATTTCAACCAGGCAGTTAATAATATATATATATATATATATATATATATATATATATATATAAAATATATTACAATTCTTTGCCAATTATACAAATGTATTGAAAAAATGAAAATCTTCTTGGTAGTAGTGGCATAAAATGAATTAAAAGTAATAACAATATGACAACTGGTTGTCAATTAGAAAACAATGACAAATATAAAATGTAAATCAAAATGTATAAATGAAAATGTAATCAATAAGCATAGGACAGTCGAGATTATTTCTATAATCACATTAAAAGGCTTGGGGTCTACCACAAACTGTTCAGTCAATCCAAATATACAAATAACAACGACGCAACTATGTAAAGAAAAATTAAGAGTAGAACTGTTGATAATATAACAATATAGAATGTAAAATAGTCAAGTATAAATGTAATTTATTATATTATTGTATTATATAGTCAGGTATAAATGTAAATTATTTGCTTTCATTTACATTTATACTTGACTATTTTACATTCTATATTGTTATATTATCAACAGTTCTACTCTTAATTTTTCTTTACATAGTTGCGTTGTTGTTATTTGTATATTTGGATTGACTGAACAGTTTGTGGTAGACCCCAAGCCTTTTAATGTGATTATAGAAATAATCTCGACTGTCCTATGCTTATTGATTACATTTTCATTTATACATTTTGATTTACATTTTATATTTGTCATTGTTTTCTAATTGACAACCAGTTGTCATATTGTTATTACTTTTAATTCATTTTATGCCACTACTACCAAGAAGATTTTCATTTTTTCAATACAGGAATAAATAAATACAGGAAAGAGAAAATTATTGGGTAAATTCCGCTGTAGAGCAACCGTAGACACGTGTTTCTGACTCATTGGTCGTCATCGGTACGGTGTAGCCAAGGAATAAGGTGGGATAACCTTGGAGATGTATGCTATACGGAAGACCATCAGGAGACAGACTACCATTTGTAGCTTCAGTTAGAAGATCCTCAGTTTTGAGGATAACAACTTACGTCGCCACGAGGAAGACAATGTCAACCTGCGTGCCATCCGAGAACCCAGGAAAGATAAATAAAAGGAATTATCGCGGATACATGAAATACAGGAAAGAGAAAATTATTGGGTAAATTCCGCTGTAGAGCAACCGTAGACACGTGTTTCTGACTCATTGGTCGTCATCGGTACGGTGTAGCCAAGGAATAAGGTGGGATAACCTTGGAGATGTATGCTATACGGAAGACCATCAGGATACAGACCACCATTTGTAGCTTCAGTTAGAAGATCCTCAGTTTTGAGGATAACAACTAACGTCACCACGAGGAAGACAATGTCAACCTGCGTGCCATCCGAGAACCCAGGAAAGATAAATAAAAGGAATTATCGCGGATACATGAAATACAGGAAAGAGAAAATTATTGGGTAAATTCCGCTGTAGAGCAACCGTAGACACGTGTTTCTGACTCATTGGTCGTCATCGGTACGGTGTACACGTGTCTACGGTTGCTCTACAGCGGAATTTACCCAATAATTTTCTCTTTCCTGTATTTCATGTATCCGCGATAATTCCTTTTATTTATCTTTCCTGGGTTCTCGGATGGCACGCAGGTTGACATTGTCTTCCTCGTGGCGACGTTAGTTGTTATCCTCAAAACTGAGGATCTTCCGAATCCCGAAAACGTCAGTTTACGAATAACAAGAAGCAGAAGCAGACAGTTATCGCAGACCTGAAGATGGCAATTGTGATTTTGCCGAAACGTCGTCAAGAAACCAGCATCGGTCTTTCCAAAGACCAAGCAGTGGAAACGCGGAAGAAATCCCGGAATCCAGTGACAACACACACATATATATATATATATATATAGGTATGTAAATTTACTGAACCAGGAAGGTCAGAATGTGTGGGCTGGGTTAATTAAAACATTCTATTTGTGGCTGGTAACGTTTCGGAATAATTTATTCCATCATCAGACTCTACAATAAGTTGAAAAAAATTTTTTATATAAATAATTAGGGACAATCTTAAATAAACAAAAGTCATGAACATCCAAAACAAGAGAACTCACTTACTTGCCACTATGGACACCGAAAATTATCTTAACAGATCCAATCATAAACATAGAGAACTCATGTTGGTGGTACACTAAATTAAAATTTTTTTAATATATTATATAGGCCATTAAGGTGTCACATATTAAAATTACATTTAACAATTACAAATCAATTACTCAGTAAAATTAAAACCAAAGTTTTTGACGGACATTACTAGTTGTATTTTAAAAAACACCAACACGAAGATCACAACAACAATTAAAATGCATGACCTATCTGACCGTAAGTGAGTATTTATAGGTCACCTCTTCGCGATGTCAAGGGCAGGTCAGAGGTCACAGTTTAATAGCGAATTATCAAAATTTCCTTAAATAAAACTGTTAATATGATAATTCTAAATTACATCTGTAATTCTGATATATTAATTTGGAAATAAACAGCAGCAAATAAAACCAAAAATTATTTTGTTACAAGACCAAAAGACCACCGCAAACAAGGCAATATAAGGATGTTACGCAAGAAGTAGGAACCAGCAACGATAGGACAAATTGGAAGAACAAAGAAGGGGGAGGGGGTGGGTAAGGTGGAGGGTTGTCATAAAATAATACTGAAACCATGGGTTTAATTATTTAAATTAGAACAATTATTTACAAACGGTGCCAAGACGCCATCTGTCATCCAACAACCCAACTGTCTGAAAGATATATTTACAGAAATCGACTCTAAAGTTTTGTAACTCAACACATACATGTTACTGCCGACCAACATTACACAAGATTTTAGGTCTTATAAACCTTAGAATATTATTGTATATCACACTGAAATTGGCAGAGTCAGATTTAGAATTCATATTTGGTTCTATGACATTGATACAAAAGGTCTCAAGAAATAATCTCTTGTGCAGGTTAGCTTCATTATATAAAATGTGAGTTTGGTCAAAGTTAATAGTATGTTTAGTGTTACTCATATGTTCACCAAGTTTACATGACTTAGGTTTACGAATGGCATCACTGCGATGTTGTATGTTCCGCTCATTGACTCTTTGTTTAGTTTGTCCTATGTAACATTGCGGACAATCCCTACACTTCAAGCAGTAAACTACATTGCTTCTGTATTTTGTATCCATTGTGTCTTTTAAAGGTGTGAAGAATTTAGAGACTGAGTTAGCTGTTGTAAACGCTATAGTTACTCTATCCTCAAACAGTTCCTTTATAAAGTTGGTAAGACCTGGTATATATGTCATTTTCTTATAGATAACAGGATCTGTGTTACCCAAGTTATTTATGGTATTATTGGTTTGTACCGGACTTAGCGGAATAGCGTACATTGGCAGGGTAGTGCCAGTTGAAAACAAGATCTTGTTTAAAATGGCGTTAGGATAGCTGTTTTTTAGAAGAATGTCTTTCAGTCGTAGTAGGTCCGAGTGCTGCCAATCCGTATGAGTGATGTTAATTATTCTATGTTTTAAGCATTTTATTAAATTGATCTTATATTTTGTAGGACAATTAGAGTGGAAATTCAACAGTCTATTCGAATTAGAAGGTTTTCTATACCACCTAAGCTTAATCTTATCATCCTGGCGAGTGACTAGTGCATCTAAAAAGGGCAAGGTGCCATTAGTCTCTTGTTCTACTGTGAATTGAAGGTGGTTGTTATAATTGTTGAAAGTTGTAAGAAGATCATCAACACTGTCTTGGGGAACTAGAGCGATAATGTCATCAACGTAATGATAGATGAATTTAATGTTAACTTTGGCATGTGCAATAACATATTTGAGGATAGTGTTCATTATTATATCTGCTATACTGGGAGACAACGCAGACCCCATAGGTGTCCCGAATTTCTGTGCATAATGCTGACCGTTGTAAGTAAAGTGGACACTGCTAAACAGCCAATGTAACAAGGACAAAAATTCACCACAAGGAATGTCAGTGTTGTCCCCCACTAGAGCCCAATTATCTCTAACCACGTCGATGGCTAGTTCTGTCGGTATGTTGGTAAACAAGCTGACAACATCAAAAGACACCAATATATGGTCAGCCTGGACGGGGGTGTTATTGACTTTTGTGGCAAAATCAAATGTATCAATAAGTTTGAAGCTGTTATACGGTTTGAACGACATACTAATAATATTCGCCATATATTTAGCCAAATGTCTCGAGTGGCTGTCAACACTAGAAACTATAGGTCTTAAGGGTATGTTAGACTTGTGAATTTTGGGGATCCCATATATCCTAGACGGGGCAGAGTTCTTTTTGATAAGTTGTTTGTGTAATATGTCATCAATGTAGTTATTAACTTTTAGTTTATTTATAATTTGACAAGTTCTGCGTTCATCAGAGTATGTGGGATCCCTATTGAGTTTGGTATATGTATGAGTATCACTAAGGAGTTCTAACATTTTGTAGTCATAATCAGCTTTATACATGACCACTGTGACATTACTTTTATCAGATTGGGTGACTATGATGTCAGTATGTTGTTTTAAGAATTCTCTGCATTGTTTTTCTATGCTGTTATGTAGTGTGTTGTGAGTATGATTGCTAATATAGTGTGTCACACGATAAGCGATCTCAGACCTATAATAATCTCTGTCAGTTACATCTATTAAGGAAAGAATGTCTTCACATTCTGCCAAAACCCTTTCTAATTTAATGTTATCCGGACTTGTAGGCAACGAGAAACCGGGACCAAGGGCCAATAGCTCTTTGACAGCAACAGGAATGTCAATCGTAGTTAGATTAACGAGGAAGTCGTTAGTGACCTCATCACCAACAACGTTAACTGAGTCTAATGAATGTAAGTCATGCTGCCGAGCACCAACCCCCAACCCGGACGCCCCGTCACCCACCGCCGGCACAAAAGGGCAAACCATCTCAGTATTAACGGTGGAGGGAGAAATAATATAATGCCTAGTTGCGAGGCTAAGATTTCTAAGATTAGTAAATTTATGCTGCTGCTTGGCTTTAAAGTTGTTATATATTTTACTATAATTCCTTTTTTGAAACTTGTTGAATGGCCTATATAATATATTAAAAAAATTTTAATTTAGTGTACCACCAACATGAGTTCTCTATGTTTATGATTGGATCTGTTAAGATAATTTTCGGTGTCCATAGTGGCAAGTAAGTGAGTTCTCTTGTTTTGGATGTTCATGACTTTTGTTTATTTAAGATTGTCCCTAATTATTTATATAAAAAATTTTTTTCAACTTATTGTAGAGTCTGATGATGGAATAAATTATTCCGAAACGTTACCAGCCACAAATAGAATGTTTTAATTAACCCAGCCCACACATTCTGACCTTCCTGGTTCAGTAAATTTACATACCAATACACCCTGAAAACAGTGTCTAACATCACAACTTCCAATACATTAAAATGGGCTTTTACACTGACATTGGTACATCTTATGGACAAATGGTCGTAACAGTTCTTAAAAACTGGGTCAAGAATAACAGACAGCTAGCAGCTTGCCGTAATAAGGTTACCTTTCTGCGGCGTTGTAGATGCAGCCACATCTTTCCAAAACACATTATCAACAACATAAGGACATTGGATTACAACACAACTGGCCACAGCAGCAACATGTTGAGAAGAGCCGAAAACATCATTACAGGTCTGAGGTCACAGATATTAGATTTCGAAATAGATAATACATATTCGCATATACAATTTTTAATAATTAATAGAAATTATAACATGCAAATTGCTAGACAAAAATTGCCGCGTAAAGTTTTCAATGATTTCAACAAGTTTCAAAAAAGGAATTATAGTAAAATATATAACAACTTTAAAGCCAAGCAGCAGCATAAATTTACTAATCTTAGAAATCTTAGCCTCGCAACTAGGCATTATATTATTTCTCCCTCCACCGTTAATACTGAGATGGTTTGCCCTTTTGTGCCGGCGGTGGGTGACGGGGCGTCCGGGTTGGGGGTTGGTGCTCGGCAGCATGACTTACATTCATTAGACTCAGTTAACGTTGTTGGTGATGAGGTCACTAACGACTTCCTCGTTAATCTAACTACGATTGACATTCCTGTTGCTGTCAAAGAGCTATTGGCCCTTGGTCCCGGTTTCTCGTTGCCTACAAGTCCGGATAACATTAAATTAGAAAGGGTTTTGGCAGAATGTGAAGACATTCTTTCCTTAATAGATGTAACTGACAGAGATTATTATAGGTCTGAGATCGCTTATCGTGTGACACACTATATTAGCAATCATACTCACAACACACTACATAACAGCATAGAAAAACAATGCAGAGAATTCTTAAAACAACATACTGACATCATAGTCACCCAATCTGATAAAAGTAATGTCACAGTGGTCATGTATAAAGCTGATTATGACTACAAAATGTTAGAACTCCTTAGTGATACTCATACATATACCAAACTCAATAGGGATCCCACATACTCTGATGAACGCAGAACTTGTCAAATTATAAATAAACTAAAAGTTAATAACTACATTGATGACATATTACACAAACAACTTATCAAAAAGAACTCTGCCCCGTCTAGGATATATGGGATCTCCAAAATTCACAAGTCTAACATACCCTTAAGACCTATAGTTTCTAGTGTTGACAGCCACTCGAGACATTTGGCTAAATATATGGCGAATATTATTAGTATGTCGTTCAAACCGTATAACAGCTTCAAACTTATTGATACATTTGATTTTGCCACAAAAGTCAATAACACCCCCGTCCAGGCTGACCATATATTGGTGTCTTTTGATGTTGTCAGCTTGTTTACCAACATACCGACAGAACTAGCCATCGACGTGGTTAGAGATAATTGGGCTCTAGTGGGGGACAACACTGACATTCCTTGTGGTGAATTTTTGTCCTTGTTACATTGGCTGTTTAGCAGTGTCCACTTTACTTACAACGGTCAGCATTATGCACAGAAATTCGGGACACCTATGGGGTCTGCGTTGTCTCCCAGTATAGCAGATATAATAATGAACACTATCCTCAAATATGTTATTGCACATGCCAAAGTTAACATTAAATTCATCTATCATTACGTTGATGACATTATCGCTCTAGTTCCCCAAGACAGTGTTGATGATCTTCTTACAACTTTCAACAATTATAACAACCACCTTCAATTCACAGTAGAACAAGAGACTAATGGCACCTTGCCCTTTTTAGATGCACTAGTCACTCGCCAGGATGATAAGATTAAGCTTAGGTGGTATAGAAAACCTTCTAATTCGAATAGACTGTTGAATTTCCACTCTAATTGTCCTACAAAATATAAGATCAATTTAATAAAATGCTTAAAACATAGAATAATTAACATCACTCATACGGATTGGCAGCACTCGGACCTACTACGACTGAAAGACATTCTTCTAAAAAACAGCTATCCTAACGCCATTTTAAACAAGATCTTGTTTTCAACTGGCACTACCCTGCCAATGTACGCTATTCCGCTAAGTCCGGTACAAACCAATAATACCATAAATAACTTGGGTAACACAGATCCTGTTATCTATAAGAAAATGACATATATACCAGGTCTTACCAACTTTATAAAGGAACTGTTTGAGGATAGAGTAACTATAGCGTTTACAACAGCTAACTCAGTCTCTAAATTCTTCACACCTTTAAAAGACACAATGGATACAAAATACAGAAGCAATGTAGTTTACTGCTTGAAGTGTAGGGATTGTCCGCAATGTTACATAGGACAAACTAAACAAAGAGTCAATGAGCGGAACATACAACATCGCAGTGATGCCATTCGTAAACCTAAGTCATGTAAACTTGGTGAACATATGAGTAACACTAAACATACTATTAACTTTGACCAAACTCACATTTTATATAATGAAGCTAACCTGCACAAGAGATTATTTCTTGAGACCTTTTGTATCAATGTCATAGAACCAAATATGAATTCTAAATCTGACTCTGCCAATTTCAGTGTGATATACAATAATATTCTAAGGTTTATAAGACCTAAAATCTTGTGTAATGTTGGTCGGCAGTAACATGTATGTGTTGAGTTACAAAACTTTAGAGTCGATTTCTGTAAATATATCTTTCAGACAGTTGGGTTGTTGGATGACAGATGGCGTCTTGGCACCGTTTGTAAATAATTGTTCTAATTTAAATAATTAAACCCATGGTTTCAGTATTATTTTATGACAACCCTCCACCTTACCCACCCCCTCCCCCTTCTTTGTTCTTCCAATTTGTCCTATCGTTGCTGGTTCCTACTTCTTGCGTAACATCCTTATATTGCCTTGTTTGCGGTGGTCTTTTGGTCTTGTAACAAAATAATTTTTGGTTTTATTTGCTGCTGTTTATTTCCAAATTAATATATCAGAATTACAGATGTAATTTAGAATTATCATATTAACAGTTTTATTTAAGGAAATTTTGATAATTCGCTATTAAACTGTGACCTCTGACCTGCCCTTGACATCGCGAAGAGGTGACCTATAAATACTCACTTACGGTCAGATAGGTCATGCATTTTAATTGTTGTTGTGATCTTCGTGTTGGTGTTTTTTAAAATACAACTAGTAATGTCCGTCAAAAACTTTGGTTTTAATTTTACTGAGTAATTGATTTGTAATTGTTAAATGTAATTTTAATATGTGACACCTTAATGGCCTATATAATATATTAAAAAAATTTTAATTTAGTGTACCACCAACATGAGTTCTCTATGTTTATGATTGGATCTGTTAAGATAATTTTCGGTGTCCATAGTGGCAAGTAAGTGAGTTCTCTTGTTTTGGATGTTCATGACTTTTGTTTATTTAAGATTGTCCCTAATTATTTATATAAAAAATTTTTTTCAACTTATTGTAGAGTCTGATGATGGAATAAATTATTCCGAAACGTTACCAGCCACAAATAGAATGTTTTAATTAACCCAGCCCACACATTCTGACCTTCCTGGTTCAGTAAATTTACATACCAATACACCCTGAAAACAGTGTCTAACATCACAACTTCCTATATATATATATATATATATATATATATATATATATATATATATATATATATATTAATGCTCGTCAAACACGTTGTTGTATATGTAATTTAGATTCTTAATTTAATGCTCGTAAAATAAATAATATTCGAAATTTTAAAGAAATCTACTTAAATTCTATTAATGGGTTCAATAATTATAACTCAATGCTTTGATCGTTTTATCTACTACTTCATATGAATCTATAGTCTTCATAGGCAAATCAGATACCAACTAATGTCACGCGTATACTTACTAACACGTGATTTATAAAAGTGTTTCTATTGGTCCAATCATTTTAACATTTATTATAACATAACTGTTTATTTCTATAGTTGAAATAAATGGTATTTCAAGTTAATAAGCATGATTCTAAACTCTATTCTCACGTGGGTTTATATTCGAATAACTACAATATCCTAATATGCTGTTTTCGATCTAATGTAAAATGAATTAGATAAGTTTGGTTTGTTTAGTACAATAACCTAGAAAATTCAGTGACAAGTCAAACAGTGTATACGAAAAACATAATCATATATTTGTGAATCTCACAAGGATACATCTCAATAAATCAAAGGTAAGTAATTCCAAATCTATTACTAAATATAATACGTATGTTAAAAAATTGACTCTGTAAGTGTATTTGAACAAAATCTAAACAGATAAATGAAATTCAGTAATAATAAATATAGGTTGAAATTGAATTTTAATATAATAGTATTTTGACATATAAACAATACTAATGAAAGTAACTTTTAAAACTGTGTTTGTTCCATGATGAATTTATAATTAAATGTCCTTATAAAAGCTAATTATAGCTATTTTCAATTAGAATTATAATAATTTTCTATAAATAGATCAATGATTATCTGATCCATTGCTTGCAAGACTTATTGTTAATTCAAATAAATTATACAAAATATAACCTTATAATTTTCTTTCTTCAGAGCTCATTTGCTTCGTAATTCTTAGTGTGATCCGGAAAACTGATTCCTATCTTCAATCCTCAGCAATTATTATAAATAAATCCTCCCAAAATTGATGTAGAACTGCTTTCTGCTACACATAAAATTGGATCATCTTATTCTGGTTCCATACACAAATTAATATCTTTCTGTTCCAAATTAATTATTCGGTAAGTCCATTCTCCATTTAAATTAGTACAATGTTTGTTATTAATTGTATTCTCTTCTTTTACATGTATTATGTAGCTATAATCTTCATCCGAAGTCCTCTATTCCTTGGCTGAATTTCCGGTAACAATGTTCTTCAACTTTTAGTAAGTCACTTAATTTCACCTTTCTATTATAATTAATTTACAATTCTGTATACTTTTATATTGTATTTAAACACTAAAATAATGTTTTAGTAGAGAAAAATAAATTACTTTCCCTCTTTCAATGAAATTAAAAAATTCTCTCCTATTTGTTTTTTCAACAAAAATCTCCTAGGTTTTTCTCCAAATTGGTAACTAAGTTTTTACATCAAGTTAGTTTATCATTATAATACATAGTTATTTAACAAGTCAAATATACTTTGATATATCTCTCTCTTTCTAAAACACATATTTTAAATATGACTATTCTCTACTTTCACAATTACATATCAAATAAATAAGACACTTATTTATAAATTTTTCTCATTTACAGCAAATACATATGTCAACTTTAATCATGAATGTCATGAATTTCATACGAATAGACACCTTTTATAATTCCAAATAAGTTGTTAATAACAACATTAATAACAGCTTATTTTTGCTTCTTTCTTATAAAAAAAAATTAATTTATAATTATATTTTTTTTCTATTATACTATTTTATCATCATATTTAAATACACTTATTCAAAATAATCATGCAACATTGATATGTGAAACCTTCCTCGGATCAACCCTGTATATGGTTCTGTCAACTCATATGTATTTCCAAATACCTTATTAATTACAAATGGACCGATGTGAGCTTTCACAAATTTAGCTACTTGATTCTTAGACTTATCAGTGACTCTTAGGTTTTTAATAATTACTCTATCTCCAATATTATTTTTTAATATGTCGTGAATTCTTTTGTTTTTAACTTTGATTGGTTTCTTTATGTAGTGTTGTTTAATTTTATCGAATTAACCAAAATGCATGTTTTAAATCGATTTTAGAAAAATATTGACTATGTCCACATCTTGAAATTAGATCATTAATGTTCATAGGAGCTTCAAAACCAGGCTTAACCCTCTTATTGGCTTCTCTCATGTCGAGACAGATTCTAAGACTGTTATCACTTTTTTTTTACAATTACTACAGGATTAATAAAATATGAAGTTGATCGTTCAATAATGTTTTGTTCTAACAATTTGTTAATCTCTTTATCTATTTGTTCACGATACTGAAATGGTATTGGGTATACTTTAACATTTAATGGTTCATCACTGGATACAATTATCTTATGTTTATAATTTCTTGCAAATGTAACTTCCTCATTGAATAATCTTCTATTTTCCATCAAAATAACTTTCATCAATTCCTTATTTCCATCATCCATATCCATTCCATTTATTATCTTATTATTATCTTCCATATAATTCTTTAATATAACATCATCTTCATTACATATAATAATCTCATCTTTAATCAACGTACTACCATTATCTTCAACTAAATTATTATCTTCGTATAAATTATTATCGGTATGAAAAAATATACCTTTTTCTTTATTATTATCTATTAGTCCATCTTCCATATTTTCCTCCTCAAAATCTTCCTTGTTTAAATTCCAATCATCTTCTCTTAAAATATTATAATTATTCACTTCTATTCCCTTAGATTTCTCATTTAATACAACATCATTACTTCCTATCCTTAATAAATTCTTCTCAAAATCAATAACCATTTCATATCTTTTAATATTGTCTATACCCATAATACATTCAAAATTCATATTTTCAAATACATAAAATTCAAGTATATAGGACCTTTTATTGATAACAACGTCTATACAAAATTTCTCTTGGATAATTCCTATCTTCTTCTTATTAGTAGCGATAACGTCCATTTTCTTAATTTTAATTAAATGCTCCTTATAATTTTCTATCTTTTCTAAAGTATTCTTCTTCAAGAGTGAGACCTCTGCAGCTGTATCAATAATTGTTTTAATTTTGATATTCCTAATCTCAATATCTATCATTGGTATGTCATTATCTATCACAATATCGCTTTCATCGTTTATTTTAATAAAATTGTGTGGGTTGTCGTAAAATCGGTTAGATGTCAAATTTAAGTAATAAGTACATATTAAAATTGGTGATTTTAATTCGTCGAAGTGCTCGGTTGAGAACGGTCGAACTCCAACGTCTTCAAACTCTCTTTGTTTGCATAAATCGGCGTTTTTTTTTTCTCTGATGAGACCTGTCCCAAATCTGTATTTTCATACTTATTTTGTATGTTTTCTGGTATGTTATTCCGTTCTTCATATAGTTGTTTTCTAATATTAAATTGGTTAATCTGTGGTCTTCCATTCTCTCTTATTTGAACATTACCACTTCCATTATTATTTTCGCGTCCAAATCCATTAACTTTCCCTCCATTATTTCTACCATTATTACCTCTATAATTGTTGTTTTGATAATACTCTGGTCTATTATTCGAATTACCATTACCAGTTCTAAAATTACCTCCTCTTCCGGTTCCATTATTATTATAATTATTAGAATTATCAAAATTTCCTCTATTTTGATAGGAGTTATAATCTCTTCTGAATCCACCATAATTATAATTGTTTTCTCTAAAATTAATAGGATAATTATTCCTTTTGTTAATTCGTTGTAATTCTGTCAAATCGTCTAGTTTTCTCAAAGTCTCCATTAACTCTTCAATATTGCTAACACTTTTACTGATAACAACCTCACCATCAGTTAAAATAAAATGATTTAGAATATGTCTAACAATTTCTTCTTCATTAATATCCGGTAAGTGTTTTGATTGATTAAACATATCTCTGGCGTAGTTTTCTCTGTTTGTCATTCCTTCTTTATATCTCCCTGTCAGTAATTTAATCTTTGTTCTGTCTTGTATATTTTTATTCCAGTACTGTTGAGTAAATTCTTTGCTAAATTGATCGAAATTAGTGCATTTATCCTCAAACATTAAATACCATTCCAGACACCTTCCTTCTAATGTTAATCTAACCAGATTCATTTTCTGTGTTTCATCTTCAATCTCTTGTGTCAGCTTTGAAATATTCTTTAAGTAGGTCATCGCATGTACTTGGTCACAATTATCTCGGTATTTTGGCCACATTTCCGGTCTTAGATATGGGTTATATGTGTTATTCCTATCATTTAAAATAATTCTGTTCCCTGATTTCTTAAGTAAGTCTAATTCCTTCTTAATAACTTCAAAGAATTCAGTCTCCTTCTGTTGAAATTTACCTAAATTTATTTTACAGTTTTCATCCACTTGATCTACTTTACCTTCTAATTTCTTAGTCTCTTCTTTTAAAATTATCAGATCTCCTTTGATCTGTTTTGTTTCTTCTTTAGTATCCTTAACTCTGGATGAAATAACGTCAAATTGGTTTTGAACATCCCTTTGCTCTTCTTGTATTTTATTTTCTATTTTCTTTCCCAATTCCTCTAGGTTGTTCTTAGCTTTGACCTCCAATTCTTCTATCTTCTCAGTATTTACATTAACTTTAAGATACATTCTGTGTTCTAGATTGATCATATTTATTTTAATGTTTTCAACATTATCCTGTAATTCCTTCTTTATTTCGTCTTTAAGATTGTTTATCTTTCCATGTAAACCTTCAATACTTTCTTTATATTCTTGCTTCTGAATATCCAGCTGTCCTTGTAATTGTTTGCTATTTGAATCAAACTTAAGATCCAATTGACCCTGTATAGTTTGTAAGTTGCAAATATTTGTGTTTATGGCTTGTATGTTAGTATTAAGTTGTTGTATATTTGAATTTATATCTTGTTTAAATTGTGTTAAAATGTTTTCATTTTGAGACTGTATATTTGTCTGCATATTTATCATTTGTGTTTGCATAACCTCTTGTAAATTCTTAATCATGGTCTGAATATCTATACTCTCTTCAGAACCTGCTAAAGATCCATCACCAGCTACTGTACCTTTTCTTGTATTAGGCATATTTAAAAAATCAAACAGCTAATATACAATTTGAAATAAATGATTATGTAATATTCCAATAAATCAGTAAACTAATATGACAAATGACTTTTATTGCTTTTCCACAATTTACTACCTTTAAAAAAAATAGTATTGTATTAGATATTGTAATTATTCAAAATAATTAGTTGATTCAACAAAATTTTTTTTTATAACAAACGTGCTCCACTTGATTAAATATTACTATCTATAATTAGTAGCATAACAATTTATTTGAAAAAAAATTGCAACCACGTTGTGCGCCATAATTTAATGCTCGTCAAACACGTTGTTGTATATTTAATTTAGATTCTTAATTTAATGCTCGTAAAATAAATAATATTCGAAATTTTAAAGAAATCTACTTAAATTCTATTAATGGGTTCAATAATTATAACTCAATGCTTTGATCGTTTTATCTACTACTTCATATGAATCTATAGTCTTCATAGGCAAATCAGATACCAACTAATGTCACGCGTATACTTACTAACACGTGATTTATAAAAGTGTTTCTATTGGTCCAATCATTTTAACATTTATTATAACATAACTGTTTATTTCTATAGTTGAAATAAATGGTATTTCAAGTTAATAAGCATGATTCTAAACTCTATTCTCACGTGGGTTTATATTCGAATAACTACAATATCCTAATATGCTGTTTTCGATCTAATGTAAAATGAATTAGATAAGTTTGGTTTGTTTAGTACAATAACCTAGAAAATTCAGTGACAAGTCAAACAGTGTATACGAAAAACATAATCATATATTTGTGAATCTCACAAGGATACATCTCAATAAATCAAAGGTAAGTAATTCCAAATCTATTACTAAATATAATACGTATGTTAAAAAATTGACTCTGTAAGTGTATTTGAACAAAATCTAAACAGATAAATGAAATTCAGTAATAATAAATATAGGTTGAAATTGAATTTTAATATAATAGTATTTTGACATATAAACAATACTAATGAAAGTAACTTTTAAAACTGTGTTTGTTCCATGATGAATTTATAATTAAATGTCCTTATAAAAGCTAATTATAGCTATTTTCAATTAGAATAATAATAATTTTCTATAAATAGATCAATGATTATCTGATCCATTGCTTGCAAGACTTATTGTTAATTCAAATAAATTATACAAAATATAACCTTATAATTTTCTTTCTTCAGAGCTCATTTGCTTCGTAATTCTTAGTGTGATCCGGAAAACTGATTCCTATCTTCAATCCTCAGCAATTATTATAAATAAATCCTCCCAAAATTGATGTAGAACTGCTTTCTGCTACACATAAAATTGGATCATCTTATTCTGGTTCCATACACAAATTAATATCTTTCTGTTCCAAATTAATTATTCGGTAAGTCCATTCTCCATTTAAATTAGTACAATGTTTGTTATTAATTGTATTCTCTTCTTTTACATGTATTATGTAGCTATAATCTTCATCCGAAGTCCTCTATTCCTTGGCTGAATTTCCGGTAACAATGTTCTTCAACTTTTAGTAAGTCACTTAATTTCACCTTTCTATTATAATTAATTTACAATTCTGTATACTTTTATATTGTATTTAAACACTAAAATAATGTTTTAGTAGAGAAAAATAAATTACTTTCCCTCTTTCAATGAAATTAAAAAATTCTCTCCTATTTGTTTTTTCAACAAAAATCTCCTAGGTTTTTCTCCAAATTGGTAACTAAGTTTTTACATCAAGTTAGTTTATCATTATAATACATAGTTATTTAACAAGTCAAATATACTTTGATATATCTCTCTCTTTCTAAAACACATATTTTAATTATGACTATTCTCTACTTTCACAATTACATATCAAATAAATAAGACACTTATTTATAAATTTTTCTCATTTACAGCAAATACATATGTCAACTTTAATCATGAATGTCATGAATTTCATACGAATAGACACCTTTTATAATTCCAAATAAGTTGTTAATAACAACATTAATAACAGCTTAATATATATATATATATATATATATATATATATATATATATTGAAGAGAAAATGAATGCGGATCTTAGGATATAATATATGACAAAGAATTTTATGGGGCAATTCCGCTGAAAATGCAACTGCAGACACGTGTTTCGAACTGGTTGGTTCTCGTCAGTGCAGTGTAGCCAAGGAATAAGATGGGAAACCTTGGATATGAAAAGCATAAATCAGAGACACATACAGGAGACAGACTACCAAATGAGGCCTCAACCAGAATCTCCTCGGTTTTGAGGATTCATCCAAACGTCGCCGCGAGGCAGACATTGTCCACCTGCGTGCCATCTGAACCCCTAGGATATGAATTGAAGAGAAAATGAATGCGGATCTTAGGATATAATATATGACAAAGAATTTTATTGGGCAATTCCGCTGAAAATGCAACTGCAGACACGTGTTTCGAACTGGTTGGTTCTCGTCAGTGCAGTGTAGCCAAGGAATAAGATGGGAAACCTTGGATATGAAAAGCATAAATCAGAGACACATACAGGAGACAGACTACCAAATGAGGCCTCAGCCAGAATCTCCTCGGTTTTGAGGATTCATCCATGTATGTATGTATGTGTCTCTGATTTATGCTTTTCATATCCAAGGTTTCCCATCTTATTCCTTGGCTACACAGCACTGACGAGAACCAACCAGTTCGAAACACGTGTCTGCAGTTGCATTTTCAGCGGAATTGCCCCATAAAATTCTTTGTCATATATTATATCCTAAGATCCGCATTCATTTTCTCTTCAATTCATATCCTAGGGGTTCAGATGGCACGCAGGTGGACAATGTCTGCCTCGCGGCGACGTTTGGATGAATCCTCAAAACCGAGGAGATTCTGGCTGAGGCCTCATTTGGTAGTCTGTCTCCTGTATGTGTCTCTGATTTATGCTTTTCATATCCAAGGTTTCCCATCTTATTCCTTGGCTACACTGCACTGACGAGAACCAACCAGTTCGAAACACGTGTCTGCAGTTGCATTTTCAGCGGAATTGCTCCATAAAATTCTTTGTCATATATTATATCCTAAGATCCGCATGCATTTTCTCTTCAATTCATATCCTAGGGGTTCAGATGGCACGCAGGTGGACAATGTCTGCCTCGCGGCGACGTTTGGATGAATCCTCAAATCCGAGGAGATTCTGGCTGAGGACTCATTTGGTAGTCTGTCTCCTGTATGTGTCTCTGATTTATGCTTTTCATATCCAAGGTTTCCCATCTTATTCCTTGGCTACACTGCACTGACGAGAACCAACCAGTTCGAAACACGTGTCTGCAGTTGCATTTTCAGCGGAATTGCCCCATAAAATTCTTTGTTATATATATATATATATATATATATGTAAATAATTCTAAATTTTTCTTGACCTTATTCACATATTCATGTGCATATATATATAATTAAATTTCTTGGACGATTTAGAGGTCATACTAATTTCAAATTAATTTAAAATTAGTTTAATTATTAATTAGGTAATTTTTAATATCTTTAAAAATTACCCAGCGGTCCAGGAATCGAACCCGAAATCTCCCGATTACTAGTCAGGTGTGTTAACCACTACACTACCACGGGCTTCGGTCTTGACTCCTTTAAATTGTACTGATATACAGTGTATATCAGTACAATTGTACAATTGTACTGATATACAGTGTATATCAGTACAATTTATATATATATATATATGGTAATCCGTAGGTTTCGCGGCAGTTATGTGAGTCGTTTCTGCTTCGGGAATTGATCGGCACTCTCGCTGTTGCCATTATCAAGAAGTTCTGCTTGTTGCTGTAGATCGTGTCGAAGTGAGACAAGCCGTGTGCGGTGGGCATATTTGTATGTCTTGCTGGAGTCTACGAGTCATAGCTCTTGTGGTGGGGCCGGCGACCACACAACCTGATTCGCCAGCCGATACCCCTACAGCCGGCCCCACCACAAGAGCTATGACTCGCAGACTCCAGCAAGACATACAAATATGCCCACCGCACACACGGCTTGTCTCACTTCGACACGATCTACAGCAACAAGCAGAACTTGATAATGGCAACAGCGAGAGTGCCGAAAGCTCGAGAGAACAGAAGTCCACATACGGACTCTACGACAACGCGGATCAATTCCCGAAGCAGAAACGACTCATATATATATATATATATATATATATATATATTGCTATGGGGAGGGGGTATATGAAGAGCTATATCTATTAATAAGAATAATTACTATTATGTAAGCTTGATAATTTTATTAATGTTAATTAAAAATTTATGAAACTGAAATTAATACAATGGGCAATGTCAGTTGACCGGGCTAGCTTAAGTGGGTTATATTTTACAAGCTTTGAATTAACGATATTCTAAATTCATGGGTACATGTGTATCAATAGATCGCAATAAGTTGAAAAGTAAATTTAAATTAATCTTTCATATTTCGCGGCACTCGGCGTACAAATTTATAAGTTTCGTTTAGAATTAATTCAAGTGGGAGAAAGCCACGCTTTAACGTTCGCGGGAAATTGCAAGAAAACTCGTTACTGTGAAAGTGAAGTTAACTTGTGATATTGGTGTTATTTCAGTGGTGGGTACTCTAAAATGGACTCTAAATGTTTATCTCAGGCCGTTAAAAGGATTCGAAATTACCTTATACCTTCAGATCAGCCTTCCTCCAATGGTGCGAAGATCTCGGAGTTCATAACCTAGAAAGATTGATTTGTGGCACAGCGCTAATGCTAATGCACAAATAGAATACGTGTACCTCTGCTTTATGGTGAAACAGAATTGATTGATGGTAGAAACAAACAAATCATTTAAATACAAACAAACTTCAATTTATTTAAAACGGTAAAATTATAGAACAGCATACAACAATGATCTGATATGAATATTTGGCGAATAATAAACACAATAATTAATAATATGGATGTGGATCTATCCAATTAACTTCGTATTTTATAAGAACAACACAACTATAGGCAAAGGTTCTACTTGTAAAAGCATCATATGGCAACTGTAAGCGATTTTAAGCCTTATTGGTGTGAACTAATTTTAAAAGTGAACGTGTTAATGGATTAAAACGATCTTGATTGTAAGTAAATCCTGATATTTTTCTAATAATAGATTAATGTAATTGTAATAGCAAAATGACCTAAATGTTTTTGTGTGTGTACTTTAAGAGTTGAATTTTATTTAAGATCGAGAATCAGATGAGATTGAAAGATGTTACATTCATTATGTTTGACATAGTTTTAGCACTGATTGTGAATTCAACAGTAAATAGACTTTGGACCTTAATAAGTTACTAACACCTTGATTACCTTGATTGATAGAGAGCAGGTATCCTGGAAAGTTTGAGGTGTGCTTCAAGTGGCATCGCAGCTATAGTCCTGTTTCCTGGTAACGGCTTGGACAGGTGGACGGCGAAGTCTTCCTTCTATTATCCTTCTTCGGTTGGAATGTACATCTAAGGTGTGGATTAACCGGTGACAGGTGAGTATGTATCTTGATTATCTATGACTTCGTTTTGTTGTTTGATACTGGTAGTAACCCCTTTGGCTTCGGTTTTATTTCGGTGTTGATGTTTTTGACATCAAATAATATTAGTTTTTAGAAAACTAACCTCCAATATTTCTCCTTTCTTTTCAGCTTCAAAATAAATAAGTTCGACCTTGAACCTCTACTCGGCGCGAACGTGTCCAATTGGGTGTTCTTCTTGCGTCACTTTGAGGGTCGCACAACGTAACTTTTTTTATCGCACGTGAAACTTAATTCGTCAATGAATGATCGACACAGGACCATCCACGTATGACCAAAGACAAAATTTGAAGAACCTGGCGTTACGCCGTATGTGCATTTTTATATAAATTTGATATTGTCATTGTTGTTTCTATGGCAACATATACAGTAATTATTTACAAAGTCTTATTATGCACAAATTTACTTTGGTTTATCAGTGAAATGATGTTTTTTTACAATTAAATTTTCTCATCTTTCATTTAGTGCAATAAAATTATTTTAATTAGTTTTCTTTTTGAAAATCACATTTTTTAAAGATTAAAGGGCCAATTTAGCGTTTCGACTGTTATATGTTCGATGATGTAATGGACACTAATAAAAGTAATTAAAATATAAAAATTTTGGATTAATATGCCTTTTCAGTAGAACCTATCCTTCACAAAATATACATTTAAATACATTTAATAATTTTTCACCTTTCAATTCTTCTAAATCTCTCTATTTATATGCAAAATTAGTGGGGTTAATTGCTATTTCGAAATGGTATTTTAATTTATTTATGATTTATTGCTATTACATGAAACTATGACCTTTTCTTATTATTTTAGTACCTTTTTATATCATCTATATGGCTTGTAATTTGTATTTTTAAGCGTTTTTGTAACTCATGTTGACAACTGTCAAACTATCCAATGTACTTATTTAAATATTTGGGTTTAAATTGTAAATATGTCGCTGAGGATTATTCCAACGTAAATAAATCTTGATAAACTTTGTATCTGTTTGGTTTGATTTAAAATTAACTTTAATTATGTATGTGAAATTTCTGAAATTAATTATGTTTCGATCAATATGGCGAATCATAATTCAAATTTAAGATGATGCTTAGATTAATTATGTGAATCTAACAGACTTAATGCTCAGTACAATAATTGTAAATTGACAATGGGTTCATGAGGTAAATGTTTTTGGTACTCAACATTAGTTCATTTTGGTTTTTCAATATGCAATTTTAATTAGAAGTAAGCCATGTATGTGCTATAATTTTGTATTACATGAAATGATGCTTTCGTAGAATTCAAACTTGCCCTAAGTTATGACCTGTAACTATTTTGTGACTTTTGTTCAAAAAAGTCCAAACTTTAAAATGGTAATAATTTCCATTGATATAGTGTGTTCGGTAATTGTTAAAAATTGAAATCAAAATTGACCATTCGTAATGGTCGTCAAATTCTTTTTAAATTATTTATTTGCCTAAATCAATTGTATTTGTCATTGTTGTACTGTAAAAATATACTTATTGTGAATGTAATGATTATGCTAATATGTGTACTAAGCTAATTAAGTATTTAATTCTAGTTTTATGTATCTATAAAGAGGGTATCAGTTGGGGTTCCTGAAAAGAGTAATCATGGGTTTGGTTATTCTAATTGTGGGAGTACTTTGCATTCTAGCATTCAATATTTAATTGCCAGAATCTCCTCGGTTTTGAGGATTCATCCATGTATGTATGTATGTGTCTCTGATTTATGCTTTTCATATCCAAGGTTTCCCATCTTATTCCTTGGCTACACAGCACTGACGAGAACCAACCAGTTCGAAACACGTGTCTGCAGTTGCATTTTCAGCGGAATTGCCCCATAAAATTCTTTGTCATATATTATATCCTAAGATCCGCATTCATTTTCTCTTCAATTCATATCCTAGGGGTTCAGATGGCACGCAGGTGGACAATGTCTGCCTCGCGGCGACGTTTGGATGAATCCTCAAAACCGAGGAGATTCTGGCTGAGGCCTCATTTGGTAGTCTGTCTCCTGTATGTGTCTCTGATTTATGCTTTTCATATCCAAGGTTTCCCATCTTATTCCTTGGCTACACTGCACTGACGAGAATTCCCGAAGCAGAAACGACTCATATATATATATATATATATATATATATATATATATATTGCTATGGGGAGGGGGTATATGAAGAGCTATATCTATTAATAAGAATAATTACTATTATGTAAGCTTGATAATTTTATTAATGTTAATTAAAAATTTATGAAACTGAAATTAATACAATGGGCAATGTCAGTCGACCGGGCTAGCTTAAGTGGGTTATATTTTACAAGCTTTGAATTAACGATATTCTAAATTCATGGGTACATGTGTATCAATAGATCGCAATAAGTTGAAAAGTAAATTTAAATTAATCTTTCAAATTTCGCGGCACTCGGCGTACAAATTTATAAGTTTCGTTTAGAATTAATTCAAGTGGGAGAAAGCCACGCTTTAACGTTCGCGGGAAATTGCAAGAAAACTCGTTACTGTGAAAGTGAAGTTAACTTGTGATATTGGTGTTATTTCAGTGGTGGGTACTCTAAAAGGATTCGAAATTACCTTATACCTTCAGATCAGCCTTCCTCCAATGGTGCGAAGATCTCGGAGTTCATAACCTAGAAAGATTGATTTGTGGCACAGCGCTAATGCTAATGCACAAATAGAATACGTGTACCTCTGCTTTATGGTGAAACAGAATTGATTGATGGTAGAAACAAACAAATCATTTAAATACAAACAAACTTCAATTTATTTAAAACGGTAAAATTATAGAACAGCATACAACAATGATCTGATATGAATATTTGGCGAATAATAAACACAATAATTAATAATATGGATGTGGATCTATCCAATTAACTTCGTATTTTATAAGAACAACACAACTATAGGCAAAGGTTCTACTTGTAAAAGCATCATATGGCAACTGTAAGCGATTTTAAGCCTTATTGGTGTGAACTAATTTTAAAAGTGAACGTGTTAATGGATTAAAACGATCTTGATTGTAAGTAAATCCTGATATTTTTCTAATAATAGATTAATGTAATTGTAATAGCAAAATGACCTAAATGTTTTTGTGTGTGTACTTTAAGAGTTGAATTTTATTTAAGATCGAGAATCAGATGAGATTGAAAGATGTTACATTCATTATGTTTGACATAGTTTTAGCACTGATTGTGAATTCAACAGTAAATAGACTTTGGACCTTAATAAGTTACTAACACCTTGATTACCTTGATTGATAGAGAGCAGGTATCCTGGAAAGTTTGAGGTGTGCTTCAAGTGGCATCGCAGCTATAGTCCTGTTTCCTGGTAACGGCTTGGACAGGTGGACGGCGAAGTCTTCCTTCTATTATCCTTCTTCGGTTGGAATGTACATCTAAGGTGTGGATTAACCGGTGACAGGTGAGTATGTATCTTGATTATCTATGACTTCGTTTTGTTGTTTGATACTGGTAGTAACCCCTTTGGCTTCGGTTTTATTTCGGTGTTGATGTTTTTGACTTCAAATAATATTAGTTTTTAGAAAACTAACCTCCAATATTTCTCCTTTCTTTTCAGCTTCAAAATAAATAAGTTCGACCTTGAACCTCTACTCGGCGCGAACGTGTCCAATTGGGTGTTCTTCTTGCGTCACTTTGAGGGTCGCACAACGTAACTTTTTTTATCGCACGTGAAACTTAATTCGTCAATGAATGATCGACACAGGACCATCCACGTATGACCAAAGACAAAATTTGAAGAACCTGGCGTTACGCCGTATGTGCATTTTTATATAAATTTGATATTGTCATTGTTGTTTCTATGGCAACATATACAGTAATTATTTACAAAGTCTTATTATGCACAAACTTACTTTGGTTTATCAGTGAAATGATGTTTTTTTACAATTAAATTTTCTCATCTTTCATTTAGTGCAATAAAATTATTTTAATTAGTTTTCTTTTAGAAAATCACATTTTTTAAAGATTAAAGGGCCAATTTAGCGTTTCGACTGTTATATGTTCGATGATGTAATGGACGCTAATAAAAGTAATTAAAATATAAAAATTTTGGATTAATATGCCTTTTCAGTAGAACCTATCCTTCACAAAATATACATTTAAATACATTTAATAATTTTTCACCTTTCAATTCTTCTAAATCTCTCTATTTATATGCAAAATTAGTGGGGTTAATTGCTATTTCGAAATGGTATTTTAATTTATTTATGATTTATTGCTATTACATGAAACTATGACCTTTTCTTATTATTTTAGTACCTTTTTATATCATCTATATGGCTTGTAATTTGTATTTTTAAGCGTTTTTGTAACTCATGTTGACAACTGTCAAACTATCCAATGTACTTATTTAAATATTTGGGTTTAAATTGTAAATATGTGGCTGAGGATTATTCCAACGTAAATAAATCTTGATAAACTTTGTATCTGTTTGGTTTGATTTAAAATTAACTTTAATTATGTATGTGAAATTTCTGAAATTAATTATGTTTCGATCAATATGGCGAATCATAATTCAAATTTAAGATGATGCTTAGATTAATTATGTGAATCTAACAGACTTAATGCTCAGTACAATAATTGTAAATTGACAATTGGTTCATGAGGTAAATGTTTTTGGTACTCAACATTAGTTCATTTTGGTTTTTCAATATGCAATTTTAATTAGAGGTAAGCCATGTATGTGCTATAATTTTGTATTACATGAAATGATGCTTTCGTAGAATTCAAACTTGCCCTAAGTTATGACCTGTAACTATTTTGTGACTTTTGTTCAAAAAAGTCCAAACTTTAAAATGGTAATAATTTCCATTGATATAGTGTGTTCGGTAATTGTTAAAAATTGAAATCAAAATTGACCATTCGTAATGGTCGTCAAATTCTTTTTAAATTATTTATTTGCCTAAATCAATTGTATTTGTCATTGTTGTACTGTAAAAATATACTTATTGTGAATGTAATGATTATGCTAATATGTGTACTAAGCTAATTAAGTATTTAATTCTAGTTTTATGTATCTATAAAGAGGGTATCAGTTGGGGTTCCTGAAAAGAGTAATCATGGGTTTGGTTATTCTAATTGTGGGAGTACTTTGCATTCTAGCATTCAATATTTAATTGGGGTATCAGAATATACTAGTTTTGTTAGCATTTTTGAATTATTATTCAGGGACTTTTACCTATACTCTTATTATACAAGGGTCGTGTGCTAAGCATCACTGATGTATGCCTGGTTGCATGTAGTGAGGGGGTTATCGGGTGAATTATCGTTTGTATTTGTATTTGACTGGACTTGGCTCATATTCAAGACCAGTTCAATACAGGGTGTCCAGAAACTCTCCTGACAAACGAAGACCGGAGATTTCTCAGATAATTTTAAGACAATTTAACCCAATTCACCCTAGTCCGAAAACGCTTCCTAAGGGAGCTAGAGCTCTTTGAAGATGGCGCCTTGTAATTAGTTTTTTTTTAATATCTCCCGAACGCTTCTATTTAGAAAAACAAAAAGTGGTATGCTTATTTATCCTCCAGAGATGAATCGATTCCATCAATTGCGAATTTCTAGTACCGGTCATAGGCGTCCGTTTTGGGTAGGTAAACGGTTATTTTAACGCATAACTTTTTTGTCTTTAACTTTTAAGCATTTGTGACACTAGATTATTAAATTTTCAGGTATTCTAGTACTAAAAGATACTCTTACTTTAAGTCAGTAGGATACACCGTTTTCTAGAAAAATCGATTTGAAAATTTTTCGTTTTTTCGTCATTTCATCTTTCGTCATTTCAACTTCGCGAACTGACAAGAATTTGACAATTAAAAACGTAGGTTTTATTTCTGTTGGCAGTTAAGAGCGAACTAGTGCAAAAAATAATAAATTGAATTTTAATGACGAAAAAACGAAAAATTTTCAAATCGATTTTTCTAGAAAACGGTGTATCCTACCGACTTAAAGTAAGAGTACCTTTTAGTACTAGAATACCTGAAAATTTAATAATCTAGTGTCACAAATGCTTGAAAGTTAAAGACAAAAAAGTTATGCGTTAAAATAGCCGTTTACCTACACAAAACGGACGCCTATGACCTTAGGAAGCATTTTCGGACTAGGGTGAATTGGGTTAAATTGTCTTAAAATTATCTGAGGAATCTCCGGTCTTCGTTTGTCAGGAGAGTTTCTGGACACCCTGTATATATATATATATATTATTTATTTTAGTTTCTTGGCCGTATATTGTATTTACTATTTAAAAGAAACCCATTGAGAATTTCTTTGTTTTAAACAACTTTTCTTGGTGTAGCGGCCTCAATTAAAATTACGAATTGGATTAAAACAACAAAATTTCTTTTACGTTTCGACTTTTATTAAGTCTTTTTCAAAAATATTAAAAAGTTTACATAGATATACATATAGTGTCAAAACCACAACTGTAAAAAATAGAGACAAAACAATGAAACTACAGAAAACATTAATTTAATTAATATATTTTTATTATTATAACAATGAGAAAAAACGGTGGACTTACCAAAGTCATTTCGAAATAAATATCCATTTGAGAGGTATTTGATGTTTCCTCTCGTTTTTATTACTATTTCTTTTTTGTTTTCATTACATTTTAGTGTAGTTTCCTAAGTTAGTGGTGGAAACCAAACATTTTATTTTATAATTACTTTTCATAATTGAAATAACTTTAAAATTGTAACCGGTTTTGTAAAATTGTGTGTGTGTCTGGTGCTTGTATACATTAAAATATTGCTTTAAGTGTATGTCTATTTTTTCGCGTACAGCTTAAGTTTTTTATAATAATTCTTTTTTTATGAATATAAAAGTTGTTATTTTCAACTAACACGGAGAGGATATTTCTGCATGTACAGTATGTTTCAGAAATATATGATTATTGTATAAGAGGGTAATAAAATTTTGAAAGGCCATCGATCTCACTTCTATCATTAACTGCATTACTATTCTGTACTATGTGGATCATCTCAAGGACTTCCCTTGCCTTTGTATTCGTCTGTTTTGTTAAGATTTTAGTATTTGCGAAATTGAAATTATGGTTGAGGTTTGTTTGGTGTTTTTTTAAAGCCGTGGAGTTTTTGGCATATTTATGTCCCTTAATTCTCTCTTCTAATAACTGTTTAGTCTGACCAATATAAATTTTGTTACATGTCTCACACGGGATGCTGTACACTACGTGTGACTGTTTTAGGGGTGGAGTAGGATCTTTAAGTTTAGTATATAAAAATTTCATGCTGCTATTGTTTTGGTGACCTATTTTGAAATTATATGGTTTTAATACTTGGCTGAGTTTTTCTGATAAATGCCTTACATATGGTATAGGAATATAAGTTGGTTCTGGAGTTTGTTTATTTATATTTTTTGTGTTTCTTGTCTCTTTATTGTGAAACTTGTGTAGTGTTTGTTTGACAATTTTCTTTATGAAGTTATCTGGGTAATTATTATTGATTAATATTTCTTTAATTCTGTTTATTACAATTGGTCTATATTCTGGGCTGGTAAGGTAAATGGCTCTATCAGCTAAGGCTTTAACTACGTTTCTCTTTTGTGATAGAGGTTGTATGGAATTGTAGTTTAAGTATCTTCCAGATGCGGTGGGTTTCATGTACCATATAGTTTGAATTTTATTGTTCTGCTTGAGTAATGTCATATCTAAAAAATTTATGGAATTATTTTTTTCTATTTCAATAGTGAAACACAATTGTTTATGGAACAGATTGAATTGAGTTTGAAAATACTGTATCTTTTTTTCTGGGATCAAGGCTATGCAGTCGTCCACGTATCTTTTGTATAACATCAAGTGTCAAGTGTCATTGCCCAACTTGTGTTAGAACACATTGAAGAACACACAATAAAAAACTTAGATTTCCAACCGACGTTATACAAAAGATACGTGGACGACTGCATAGCCTTGATCCCAGAAAAAAAGATACAGTATTTTCAAACTCAATTCAATCTGTTCCATAAACAATTGTGTTTCACTATTGAAATAGAAAAAAATAATTCCATAAATTTTTTAGATATGACATTACTCAAGCAGAACAATAAAATTCAAACTATATGGTACATGAAACCCACCGCATCTGGAAGATACTTAAACTACAATTCCATACAACCTCTATCACAAAAGAGAAACGTAGTTAAAGCCTTAGCTGATAGAGCCATTTACCTTACCAGCCCAGAATATAGACCAATTGTAATAAACAGAATTAAAGAAATATTAATCAATAATAATTACCCAGATAACTTCATAAAGAAAATTGTCAAACAAACACTACACAAGTTTTACAATAAAGAGACAAGAAACACAAAAAATATAAATAAACAAACTCCAGAACCAACTTATATTCCTATACCATATGTAAGGCATTTATCAGAAAAACTCAGCCAAGTATTAAAACCATATAATTTCAAAATAGGTCACCAAAACAATAGCAGCATGAAATTTTTATATACTAAACTTAAAGATCCTACTCCACCCCTAAAACAGTCACACGTAGTGTACAGCATCCCGTGTGAGACATGTAACAAAATTTATATTGGTCAGACTAAACAGTTATTAGAAGAGAGAATTAAGGGACATAAATATGCCAAAAACTCCACGGCTTTAAAAAAACACCAAACAAACCTCAACCATAATTTCAATTTCGCAAATACTAAAATCTTAACAAAACAGACGAATACAAAGGCAAGGGAAGTCCTTGAGATGATCCACATAGTACAGAATAGTAATGCAGTTAATGATAGAAGTGAGATCGATGGCCTTTCAAAATTTTATTACCCTCTTATACAATAATCATATATTTCTGAAACATACTGTACATGCAGAAATATCCTCTCCGTGTTAGTTGAAAATAACAACTTTTATATTCATAAAAGAAGAATTATTATAAAAAACTTAAGCTGTACGCGAAAAAATAGACATACACTTAAAGCAATATTTTAATGTATACAAGCACCAGACACACACACAATTTTACAAAACCGGTTACAATTTTAAAGTTATTTCAATTATGAAAAGTAATTATAAAATAAAATGTTTGGTTTCCACCACTAACTTAGGAAACTACACTAAAATGTAATGAAAACAAAAAAGAAATAGTAATAAAAACGAGAGGAAACATCAAATACCTCTCAAATGGATATTTATTTCGAAATGACTTTGGTAAGTCCACCGTTTTTTCTCATTGTTATAATAATAAAAATATATTAATTAAATTAATGTTTTCTGTAGTTTCATTGTTTTGTCTCTATTTTTTACAGTTGTGGTTTTGACATTATATGTATATCTATGTAAACTTTTTAATTTTGTTGTTTTAATCCAATTCGTAATTTTAATTGAGGCCGCTACACCAAGAAAAGTTGTTTAAAACAAAGAAATTCTCAATGGGTTTCTTTTAAATAGTAAATATATATATATATATATATATATATATATATATATAAAATATATTACAATTCTTTGCCAATTATACAAATGTATTGAAAAAATGAAAATCTTCAATGGTAGTAGTGGCATAAAATGAATTAAAAGTAATAACAATATGACAACTGGTTGTCAATTAGAAAACAATGACAAATATGAAATGTAAATCAAAATGTATAAATGAAAATATAATCAATAAGCATGTTATTACTTTTAATTCATTTTATGCCACTACTACCATGAAGATTTTCATTTTTTCAATACATTTGTATAATTGGCAAAGAATTGTAATATATTTTATTAACTGCCTGGTTGAAATAAGGCATTACACAGTATTAGGTATTTTCACAGTTGTTTTACACTTGGACATTTTGGATTGACATTTTAAGGTAATACTATATTTTTTATTCACATATTAATGCTTTAACATACACTTTCTTTGTTATGCTGCACTGACGAAACCAAACTAGGTAGAAACATATATGTCTGTAGCTACAAATACATCTTAACACATACATAGTTGCATCGTTAATTGTTTGTGTATTTCAGTCAAAATTGTACATGTTTAGGTGAACCTAGCCCATTTTGATAGGATTACATGAGTAATTATCGATTGTCCTATGCTTATTTGCTTTCATTTACATTTATACTTGACTATTTTACATTCTATATTGTTATATTATCAACAGTTCTACTCTTAATTTTTCTTTACATAGTTGCGTCGTTGTTATTTGTATATTTGGATTGACTGAACAGTTTGTGGTAGACCCCAAGCCTTTTAATGTGATTATAGAAATAATCTCGACTGTCCTATGCTTATTGATTATATTTTCATTTATACATTTTGATTTACATTTCATATTTGTCATTGTTTTCTAATTGACAACCAGTTGTCATATTGTTATTACTTTTAATTCATTTTATGCCACTACTACCATGAAGATTTTCATTTTTTCAATACATATATATATATATATATATATATATATATATATATACAGCTTTATATCTACGATTACTTATCAACAACAATTAAAGAAGTAAACGAAGCATTGTCGTTCAAAGTACTTGTACAAAAAATTTTAATTCTGGTTTTTGTTTGTTTGTTGTATATTCAGCGATACTATATTAAATGTCAAGTAAAAATGGAAATTGGTAATTACAAAGCATAATATAAGTAATAAAATTATTTTGAAATAGAAGTACCACATGAAGTATTGTAAATATACACTGGTTTGTTTTCATTCCGGAGGTAATAGGGTGAAATTCAACAAGTAAATTATATATTGTTGTTGTCGTGAAATGTTCAAGAACCTGATGAAACAACCTAAAAACAGCGCCAGAGAACATTCACGAAGTATCAAAATTGTACTAAGTGTGGCGTGACACAGCGTTAACGGTATTCTCTATCGTTTTATTTTGCGTATTTCCCAAAGGGAACACTTCGTGCAAACAGACAAAGAAAAAGTGGAAGTAGACAGGAAAGCGGAGGTAAAAACTTCCGCTCATCTATTTCACTTCTCATAACAAATACAGGTATAAAATTATATATACTCTCGAACCAACCGTACCGGAAAAAATTACAAACTCGACCAATATTTAAACAGCAATCAAATAGTATATATACGAACAGAAAGAATAAGTTTACTATAAAAGTGATATGGAAATAACCAAGACAAAGGCTTTCTCATTTATACATTAGACAATGTTATATTTATTCTACAACTACTCGTAAAATATTAAACAGTGATTAGGATTACTTACACATGCGCATAACCCAGGAGATTTGAATTTCCGTTATTATTGACAGCGGTTATGTTATGTATGAATGAATTTTTCGATATCAATTAATAATTATTAGTGATTTAGTAATTGTTAATTGTATTGCTTATTCTATAAATAAAATAAACAGTTCAATAAAAAATAAAAATAACATATTGAATATCTGTAACTTTAAGCTTACTATGGAAATATAATTTAATTGTTAACAAGGAAATTTTTTTTTTTGATGAGGACAATTCAGTTTTAGATTTTTTTAATTTTTGCTATAATTCTGAAACCTTATCTCAATTCGTGAATATCTTGATTATTCTGTGACAATTTATGCCTGCGTTTTCTCTTTTCATTTTTGTAATTGCATTTAACAGCACCTTATTGAAACACAATTTTAGTTGAACATATTTTGGACTCATTGTTTATATGTCTTTAACATATTAAACTCTTTCGAAAAGTTACAAGTGAAATTGAAAGCATGGAAAAAATTCTACAGAAGCTGGAAGGTTCACGTTGAGTAATGTAGACAATTTTAAGTACTAGATGAATAATGTAAAGTTGATGTGCAGTTATACTCTATGCTAATAATCATTACTGGCACTCTCAAGCTCACTCTGATTCTTCCAGAACATAACATTTTGAAAGTTGAAATCGTGTAATCCAATTTGGAAACAAAGTTTTCTGATGTTATTAATAATCCAGCCTAAGGCTCTAAATGCAGACTTTGGTTTTTAAACAAACTTTTCCTATTTTTATGATTTTGTTACATGTCATATATTATACATATTTTTCGTAACAATTACTTTCATATGAATATATAATATACCTAAGTTATATTGTATTAGCTTTTTCATTTTTCAAAACATTTTTGTTTTTCTCAATAAATAGATAGATAGATAGATAGATAGATAGATAGATAGATAGATAGACAGGAGGGAAAAATATGTACCCATGGTAATTAAGATCATGCAGACTAATCTCGGACGAGCAAGAATACCTCATGACTTAGCATATGCCACGGCCATTAAAAGAAATGTCGACATTTTAGTCGTTGGTGAACCAAATAAGAAGATCATACAGGGTAATAAATGGATTAAAGACAAGAGTGAGGTTGTAGCTATACTTTTTATTAACAAAAACATACAAGTTTTGGATGTATATATCGGGAATGGATACTTAAGAATTAAGATGCGAAAGTGCCATATCTATTGCTGCTACCTATCTCCAAACATTAGTTTCAAAGAATTCGGAGAGAGGGTGGACACGATGATGGAAGACATTGGAGTCAGTCTTTATGGGCGATATCAACGCCAAGTCAGCTTTTTGGGGCTCCCCGAAAGAGGACAGAAGGGGCGAGTACTGGAGCGAGTGGCTCGCGACTCTCAACCTAGCCGTATTAAATGATGGTAAAAAACCAACTTTTGTCAGAGGAAACACCAGATCCCATATCGACGTAACATGCTCGACTAGAGAACTGCACAAAGAGATCATCAACTGGGAGGTGCTTGATGAGGAAACGGCAACTGAACATCAATATATCTGCTTTGAAATAAAGATGAGGGTAATACGAGCGACAGAAGCCGGGGGTAAGCCAGTCAGCGATTGGGCGGTCTTCCGGGAAATCGCAACATGGAAATTGGAAAGTGATAACAACCATGATATCGGGGCAATAATAAAAGAAGCGTATAAAGCCAGCGTGACTAGAATCGTGAATTCACGTGTTCCCTTTTGGTGGAACGATGATATAAGCAATAAGAGAAAAGAATGCCTCAAGCTCAGAAGAGAAGCCACTAGGATAGCTAGATATACCACTAGAGAGGATAATAGCAAACTTGAAGAGTATAAGAAATCTAAGAAACAACTAAAAGCCCTGATTTACAAATCCAAAAACAAACACTGGGAAGACCTGTGCAATGATCTAGAGACGGATGTCTGGGGAAAGGCTTATCAGATAGCAACCAGGAAACTCGTAGGGTACGTTCCCTTTAAATTAGATGTAGAGGAAAAACTGAAAGTAGTAGAACTGTTCCCAAAACAAACAAAGACCTGGACAAAACTGACTATAGTGGAAAGTCCTGAGCCTTTCACAGCCGACGAGTACACGGAAGCACTTCGAAAACTTAATACTGGAAAGGCACCGGGGATCGACGGCATACCCGTGGAAGCTCTAAAGAGGATAGAAGAGATCAAACCTTTTGCGATGTTAGATGTCCTAAATGAATACCTCAGTCAACAAACTTTTCCAAGTAGGTGGAAAATTGCCAAACTAATCCTCATCCCAAAAGGAAAAGTCGATGAAAAAAAATTCAAGCCAATCTACTTGCTCAACTCCTACAGCAAATTATTCGAAGGCTTACTGAAGCATAGACTGGAAAAGGAAATGGATATAATAAATAGATAGATAGATAGATAGATCAATAAATTTGTTTGAGTGTCACTCAAGTTTGTTGCACTTTGTTATTTATTTACTAAAATGAAATTTCTGATTATATAGAATATAATTTAAAAAGATAAAATAAAGACAAGATAAATAATTTGTAGGCAATGGCACTCTTTCTAGCTTGGGTGTAATTATGAATTTGATAAAAAAAATTATAATAATTTTCAAGGCTAATATATGACACTATTTTCTAGTAATTATTATTAGAAATATGTATTATATCTATGTTCTAATATAAAAGACCCGCTGAATAATCTAATGCTTCTATCAATAACAGGAAGGATGTATTTAATTCTTGTGATAACCCAAGAATAGGTATGGATAGTCTGGATATTAGAATAATAGCAAACATCTGTTAAATAAAACAATTATACATTAGATAAGCCTAGCAATCATTGGTCGTAATATGATGCTAAACGATGCACATGCATTGTGTTTACTTCAGGTCTTCCAGTATTTATTGATTTAATCACGTAATTGAGATCGTTTCTAATAACTGCCTGGCGCCTCCACCACAATGTCACGGTTGGTATTTGATCTTAAGATCACAGACCGCTAAACCCGTAACGAGGGTTTTGCTCTGGGGAAACACTCTGTATATTACAACAAGACAGCAAAAGGTACCTTTACACTTCTCCGCAGGATCTGGAGTGCATATTGCTTGTCCGGTATGCGCCTTTCTCTAACAGGAGGAGATGGAGTCACCTCAATAAAATACTACTTACAAAACATATATTTAGTAGACAATAATAACAACGATAAAGCAACGTGAAGAGTCACACATAATCCTCTTGGCGGAAGAACACTTATAATTACATTCCTTTTCAGAATCTCTTTCCTTTATTACTTCGGTAACGCCGAGTCCCTCTTTACTTCGCTGAATTTGCAAATTCTGCCCGTTCGATTAACTTCCGTTCAACACGTCGAATGGCCAGACAGGATGCCACCGAGACGATTTACGTTTACACGGTCGACCAGGATTCATGTTACCGCTGTAATAACTCTAACACTATACAAAATGTTGATTCGCGCAGTATTCATATTCATACTTCTCAAAATATATGCACCATGTTTAGCTTCAGATACATCTAATAAAACGACTTTGATAGGGTATTGAAATATATTAAGATATCAATATTAGCACTATTAAGAATTATATAAGTACATATTAACATAAAATTAGTTTTTAAAAATTCAAATTTTATAAAGCTGTAAAACCACTTGAACATACATGACAATGTTATTTGCCTCGGCAAGTAGCTGACTTCCTAATGATGCTGTATTTACACAAGTTATTATTATATCTGATAGAATGTCCCTGACTGCGCTGGTATACATATTCGTATATTTGATCGCCATATTTTATAGAAGTGTATATATGCATAAACGCTTAATATATTATAAATTAATTCTCCTTAGGATTACATACATAAAGCAAAGTGTTTTTCTTTTGCAACAAAAAACAAATTGTTCAACAACTAATTATTTTTCAAATAAATTATTTTATTCAGTAATAAGTCTCGTTTAAAGACTATCATATCTTAAATAGACTCTAATATTTAAAATAATCATTATCATAATATCAAAATTCTAAGCTAAGCATTCGCACTTTTCGCAGCGTTTTAGACATTGAAGAACATCATACTCAGCTATAACCAATATGTAAATGTAAAAACAATAAGTTTGTTCAAACCTCCAGTTCTGAGCAATACCGAAATCGTTCTAGAATTAGTAGTTCTTCTAGTCCGGCCAAATCCTGGTTCTGAAATATTTCGAAATCCTGAAAGTCCGAACAGTTTTAAAATTGGAATTTTAGGGGAACTTGTACTACCAACATAAGAAATAGAATTATTAAAAACACACCAAACTAATGTAAATAAATATCAATCATAATTAACATTTAAATGTTACTGCATCTGCATCTAACCACCAAAATTAGGACAGGATTTAAAAAGTAATGAAGAAGTTGTTCAGAAGAAATAAATTTTTCTAAATTTTGTAATGGATATTTCTGATAACCCGGGTAAAAAAACAAGGATTTTGAATACAAGCTGTGATTAATAATTGGCACGTACATCAAATGCACACACACATTAATAAATATCATAATCAATAATAATAAAGCATTTAAATAAATATAACTATTACAATACATTTTTAATATTCAAAGCCAGCTCCTTCTCTTTCCGTTTACTTATTCATTTAAAGTAAAAGATTATGCCATTTTTCTGAGATTATTTTTTAATCTGTAAAGTAGTACACTCTTTTAATCCCTTCTGGAGACTAATATAACTATTACAATACAATTTTAATATTGAAAGCCAGCTCCTTTTCTGTCCGTTTACTTATTCATTTAAAGAAAAAGATTATGCCATTTTTTTGAGATTATTTTTAATCTGTAAAGTAGTACACTCTTTTAATCCCTTCTGGAGACTATTACAAATTGAAGCTTTTTTGGTAATTTGAATTGTGATACCTACATGATTTGGTACTTTCATCAATCAGACTCTAAATGTTTTCTGTCATACAAGTCTGGGGGTCACATTAACTTGCAATTCATTATAATTTTCATGACGTAACATGCTGGTACAAATAAATACATATAATAGATTGTTCGGATGTCTAAAATATTGATAGGGTAATTCGAGGAGAGTTGGACCACTTTTTTTGAAAAATCTGCAAAAATTTTATTTTCAATGGTGAGGTAATAATTACTCGTGGGATCCTAACATAGGCTTTATTCTTCTAATTGACATTCTTAAGAAGAAAATTAAACGTTACATTCGAACAAAAAAAAATAAAATAAAATGTGACTAATCAGTCCGTCTCTCCTACAGGGCAAGGAGAGATGGTCCACACAATAAAAAAAAGAAGTAAAATAGTATTTTAAACAAAAAGAACAAAAAATATATATTGTAGTGGCATTTAAATACAAGAAAATTTTTATTTCTTGGCATGTTTGCCACAAATATCGCAAAAATTCAAATATTTGGTGCAGTTTTCGTGCATCCATCGTCCACATCGAATACACTTGATCCAGTCTTCAACTTTTTTTGTTTTTATGTAGTTCTCCCCACAACCAGCGCAGGTGGTTTCATAATCTTCATCTCCACTATCTTCAGAGTCATTCAATTCTGAACTCGAAATTTCAGATTAATACTATTGTTTACAGTAGTGTAATGATTCAAACAACAACGTGAACAGAAAGATACAGATTAATCCTATTTTAAAAGTTATCCGACGGACTAAATATTACAGTTTTATTGTTACAAAACTAGAAGCAATGGCCGTAGATTTTATTATAGCGACGATACAATAATTTCCAAGCCGCTCTGAGACCTAATTAATACGGTAATTACCTTGATGTGTGCAGACACGATGCGACGGTCGATGACTTCTGCGGAGGTAGATGTTTTCCCTCTTAGTTTGACGAAAGTCGGTATCCGACGGCAAGGGTTCAGTGTTAAGACCGTTTCAAATCCCCATAAGGTACAGCATCTGGATCTGCCAAGACTTCTTTCAGGTTGGACTAACGATCGTTAGATAATTTTGCACTCACTACGTACGTTAAATCGTCACTCGACTAGCTTTTGACACGGCTATTTTACGTACACTGTGATAACAATCTTAACATTTAAAATTACTGCCAGATCATGCGTCAACCATTAGATAGCCATCGACCAGCAAGGGTCTGTATAAAATTACTTCGATGTGTCTACAGTCACTTGGCGGATAACAATCATTAATGATCCTAATTTTTAAGCGATCTTGCCTTTTTATTCGTACTGTTGGAGAGGGGTGAAACACGCCTGTTTTTGGATTCTAGAAGGTTCTCGACTTTTCCAAGAAGGAATTTTTGCACACGACGCATACGATATAATAGATTTAATGGCTCGGTTCCCAGAGTATTGTTAAATAAAGGTCTATTGATAAAAACATGCATATTCGTGACGCCGAACCTTCTAGTTATCGTCGTCATACAAAAGGGTATTTAAGAAAAATTGTTGTACGTGACTCTAATATTTGCTTTATAAGAAGAATTTTACTTTAGATTATAAATGTTGTTATTCAGATGTTATTTTTAAGAAATGTTAGATGTAGAAGTTATTTTAACAGAAATTGATACGTAGTTGAAAAATATAAAGAACTGTTTATTCAAGAAGGTTAAACAAGCTTAGCTGTAGAATTGCAATACATATTTAAGTTTTGAATATATTTTGGGTATTGAAAATAATAAATAGTATACAGTATGAGCCAAAAGAATGATATTATAATTAATTTGGAATTCTTAAGTAATTTAATAATTGCTAGGTTAAGTAAACAGATATTATTATATATTTTGAAATGAAATTAGTCAAAAGTGCCAAAAGCACGCAACAAGGCATGGTATCATAACAATACAGGGTTAGTTTTAAATAGCGTCATTAAGAAAAGGTGGTGAAAGAAAAATATGGAGTATTGCCCGGACAAAGGAAAATGCGGTACAATATGCACGCAGTGACGAGAAATTGATTTTTCTTTCTTCGAGTTCGAGCCTGTCGCAGTTAATATACAAACATAATAATTTTCATATAGAATAATTTAAGTTTCAAAATAATATACTTTTATTTAACGAAACACATGGTAATGCACCGAGGTTGTCGACCTTTTCCACATAAAGGCGTTCTATTCACGCAAAAAAAACATCGCTATAGAAAATCATTTCAATTGCCATTCATTCTCTAAGAAAGGTTGTAACTATTTGCATTTGACCGTTTTTTTGGAAGAAGCTTAAATTGAAATTACTGGTGGTATTTACCTAAATGCGTATAGGATAAACAAAGTTATGGACCGACTTTAAGTACATTTTGGCTCTAAAAATTTAGAAATTTTAGATGAGTTACAAATAAATTTCTTGTTTGATTTCCAGGTAGACATTTATACATATTCTTCAGATTCACATATCCGTGAGTATTAAATAAAATATCATTAATTCTTGGTATTAGCGGCCTCTTTTTTCAATATAATCGTTAATTTAATTATTGACAATTATATTGAAAAATGAAATATTAAATATTTCTATTTTAAACGTTTCGACAATTCTTTATTTGTCTTCTTCAGCACATTCTGGCAGACACCTCCAATAATACAATTCCACAAAAGCGGAAGAAACCGGAGGATTACAAAATATCATGAACAAAATTAGTATTCTTTAAATACCTATGCGAAAAATCGTAATCTTACATAGTTCCCCGATTCTAACTGCATGATTATTTGTGTATTTCTAAATTGCTGTGTATTTCTAAATTGTTGTGTACTTGTTGAAAATTAAATTAAAACCAATCTAGAGGATACACATTACTATTCTCTTGTTTGAACCGTTAAAATGCTTATCGATCTCTTCGAAAGCACACGTCTAAAAAGTTGCACATGTTGAATGCTTTGTGTGGTTATTTCTATTGCTCTGTTTTCTGTTGTGTTTAGTTAACATGTCTAAAATGTTTAAAAGCTTGCCGAATACATGAAAATTTCTATACACCGTTTGACGCATATTATAAAATGGGAATGCTGATTTTTAAAAGCCTATAGATTTCTCCCCTATTATTACCATGTTGAATGTTTCATTTGGACTGAACAACAACTAAACACTAAAGGTAGAAACATCCTTGAGATGATAAAGATAAAACGAGACATCAACAACGTACTTATATGTATATAAGTATTTTTCGTTTTGAGCTGTTTGACAAACGAAATTCTTTCTCCAATATAATAACATCTATATTGTTGATAGGCATTATTTTATCTATTATATCGGGTGCGGCATCGAAAACGAAACAGATTGAATATCTGACAAAACGCAAGAACAAGTCGATTTTTAATCCAATGAGGACACCCTTCCACCTTATCCTCAACTGTGATACGTCATCTTTCTCCCTTCCATAACTCTAACCACATCAATTTTAATACGAAAGGTACTAAATATGATACATAATTGAAAAGGTGATTTTATTGAGAATTCACCAACGTGATTACTGATTGCGTCATTTCGATTTCAGCGCCCTATAGCTGGATAAATGACGGTTATATATTCCTAAATGTGACGGATCAGTTGAAAGCTAATTTTATTAGCGTTTTAATGCACAGATGACAAAGACATTAAATAATTAAAAAAAACCTTTTAGAGCTCTAACGTTGCGAACTACAAACTTAATTAGTTTACAATAGATTCTGAAAGTGTTCACCATTAGCTGTCATACATATTGCCGTGGTATCTCGCAAGTTTATAAAATAAGAATAGCTTTAAGATTTAGTTTAAGTTTTGAAATGAAATAAAAAATGACAAAAATCGTATTTGAATATGAAAGAGTTTAAATTTGCAACAAATTATATGAATGTATATAAAGTTGTATACACATGGTCAAATACAAGCAAATAATTTAAAAGTCATTATTATTCAATTGAATAGTGAATAAATGTAAATAAAAAAATAAAAATATTAAATAAATATGAAATAAAAGACAAAATAAATATAAGCAATATATTTCTTTTGTAAAAAGGATACACAAGATGTATGGTTTACATATCATGAAAAAGATCAAATACGATATGCAAGAAAGATAGAAAAAAAAGGCTTGGGGTCTACCCCAAGCCTTTTAATGTGACTATATAAGTAATCTCGACTGTCCTATGCTTATTGATTACATTTTCATTTATTTTTTAATTTACATTTTATATTTGTCATTGTTTTCTAATTGACAACCAGTTGTCATATTGTTATTACTTTTAATTCATTGTATGCCACTACTACCAAGAAGATTTTCAATTTTTCAATACATTTGTATAATTGGCAAAGAATTGTAATATATTATATATATATATATATATATATATATAGTGCTCGACGAAATTCAGCTTTGAGTACTGATAGTGTATATCACTGTGTATAAAACTTACTACCAGGAAAGGTAGAATTAGGGTTTAGGTAAAAATAAAAAATTCGTAGCTCTTTTTCGGCTAGTGACGTTTCGGTTCTATGTTTGAACCTTCATCAGACCTTTATTAGATTAGAAAAAAGAACGTATTAAATTTTGCCCAGCTCACATTTATAAAATAATTAACAATCTTAAAAACATCTATGTGTACTTACTTTTGCCGAGGGGCTATATATTTGGTCTCATCTGTATATTCAACATATGACACATTAAAAAAGTAAACATTAAGATATTACGGCACATTTAAAATAATTTGCTTAAAGTAATTTTCGGTGTGCAGTTTAAAGTCTCGAAAACCTTCTGCGTACGTTTTATTAAACACATGTGTACATTGGTGAAAGAAAAACCTATTCGTCCGAAAAACAAACAAGAAAAAACAAAAAGGGGATATCTTTTATTTTATATTGTTATTCCGCGCAAATAATGTATTGATATTAAATTTAATATTTACATGAATTTCATATAATTTTAATAATGAGTAAGTGCTGTCATTTAATCTATTGTGTTATGCTAATTTGTATTGTATTCTTCTTGTTAATTGCGGCAAGAAAGCTCCATATATTCTGCTGAAATTTTGCGAGTCTGATTTGCAATTTATACTATGTCTTAAAGTTTTTATGGTAAGCGTTTCCAAAAAAGTTCTCCGAATGTAATTAGGCTCTTTGAAAATGATTCTTGCTTTACTGAAATCCGCTGTGTGGTTGGTGGTTGATATATGGCCTGCCAAAGCACACCCCTGCGGCTTCACCCTTACGTCACTGATATGTTGGGTGATCCGGTTTTTTAGTCTCTGCTTTGTCTGTCCTACATAGAAATCATGGCAGCTACATTCTATTGCGTACACCACATTGTTTCTCATCTGTGTAGGTATGTTATCCTTTAATCTAGTGTACACCTTTGAATTCGAAAAAGCCGTTGTATATGCTATAGAACATATATTGTGAAATAGCATTTTAATTTTATTCGTTAGGTTTGGAATGTATTGCAATTTTCCGTACTTGGGAGTTGTGCTACTGTTATCATTACCGTTCGGTTCTTTTTCCCTTTTTGATAGGGTTTCGGGGTTTGTATCCGTGGTATTGGAAGAAAAGAGAAGTTTGTTCAATACATTTTTTGGATAGTTATTGTATAGCAGAATTTCTTTGAGTTTGTGTAAATCCTGTTGGAGATAGTCAGCATGTGATATTTTGCTAATTCTATCTTTAAGTGCTTTGATCAAGTTTATTTTGTATTTTTTGGGGCAATTTGAATGGTAATTTAGTAACCTGTTTGAGTTAGATGGTTTTCTATACCATCTTAATTTGAGAGTGTTGTTTTCCCTCTTTATCAGTGTGTCTAAAAATGGGATTGAGTTATTTTGCTCTATTTCCACTGTGAAATTTAGTTTATTATTATATGAATTGAAAATTTGTAGAGTAGAGTCTATTTTGTTTTTTGGGATGCAGCAACTTAAATCATCCACATATTGCCATAAAAAGTGAAACTGAAAATCTGTTCGGGTTATTACATATTTTATGATAGTATATATATATATATACCGGGTGTATTATGAAAAACCTTTCGTGCTGTAACTTTTTTATTTTTTATCCGAATGTAATAAATTATACGTCGAACTAAATCGTTTTAAAAACACTGTAACGTGATCTGCTTTGAATTTTTTTTTGACACTTTGTTTTTGACAGACAGCAGCAAACTGTGTTTTTTTAAATTGTACTATATTTTTTTTTTACTTATTCAAATATATTTTTTTTTTCTGAATATGAAGCTGTGAACAACGATACCCTTGTATGAATAAAAAACGAGAAATTGAAGGTTTTTTTTTTAGTTCAATTTATTCTGTTTTTTCCGAACACAGAGATTTCTTAAGGAGAGGGTAGCGTTAATTCGTGGAAAAAAAGGCATATTTTTGTGAATTTTTTTTGACGACACAGTTGAAATCTATGCATTAAAGCCAATGGTACATTAAAGTATAACATTTGAAGAACATTATGTGAAATTTTCATGAAGAAATATTAAAAAATTCGGCAATGGCAGCAATTATTTTGAAGTGTCTCGAAAAAAAATTGAATTGCGGTGCCCCTCATAGCTCGGTGCTGGATCATCTGAAATGAAAAAATCAAAGTTTTTTCGTTAGATAATCGTTTTCTTCAGGTAACGCTGGGAGGGTTTTTCGAAATTTCTATTTTTCACTTTTCGGGAACACTTTGAAATGAAAAACACGATTTTTGCGGAAAAAATCGCGGAAGTGACACGCGGTCGCTTAAACCGCTGTATCTTCGTTAGTTTTGCTCAGATTCATCTCAAATTTTCACACAATATTCTTGAAAGGTTCTCCATTCAGTAAATCAAATAAAAAAAAATAAAAAAAATTTCTTTTAAAAAACCCTACCCTCCCCTTAAATGCATTTTAAATACTCTATTTCGTTTTATTACCAGCAGATGTGTGTACCATTTAAAATCACTTACATTCAATACTATATAGCCCATAAAGTATTATAAACCAATGTTATCAGTGTTTCATCAGTTTCTTTACAGACTTCGTTACAGACAGTAAGATAATCAACATCTCTCGTTAAATAACAATTGTGAGATTTACTTTGTAAATAGGTTTAAGTGTTTTTATTAAAATAAATAAAATTGTGAGAACACTCTTAGTTTCAATATAACTGACACCAAATAAAAGAAGTAGGCTTATACGGAAGTTACGCCCCGTAAGCGGTGGGTCAACAACAACATTTACAGTGTTTATTTTAAAAATTTAAAAATCAAGCAGTCATATTGAACGATAAAAGTGCATTCCAAATTTTCGAAGAGAGCTGTGACATCTGTCAGTCACACATTCATTATAACATTTACAACGATTTATTTCTAAATTTTGTTATTGAAATGGATAATGGCGAATGTGTGGATGCGATTCAAGCATATTTTGAATGTGGAAAAAATTCTGCAGCTGCTTTGCGACTTTATGGAAATCGTTTTCCTGACAGACTGCGTCCAAGTGCCGATAAGTTTGGAAGGCTCGTCCGAAATTTACGAAATTTCGGATCATTCAAAAAACCGAAAATAAACGCACGTGTAATTCAAAATCAAAATTTAGAATTAAGTGTCTTGCTCTATGTGGAAGAAAACCCTAATACGTCTACACGAGAAATTGCTCACTACATGCAGGTATCACATTCTACAGTTCAGTACATTCTGAAGAAGCACAAGTTCTTTCCTTATAAACCACGGAAGGTGCATGCTCTCGGTGAAAACGACCCTCAACGTAGGGTTCAATTCTGCACGGTTTTCATGAATAAACTAAGGGAAAATCCAATTTTTTATCGTCGTGTGTTGTGGTCAGATGAATGCACTTTTGGAAAAAATGGTGTATTCAACAGAAATAATCATCGTCATTGGAGCAGTGAAAATAACCATGTTGTGGTGCAACACAATTTTCAAAATCGGTTCAGTGCAAATGTATGGTGTGGCATTTTAGGCGATAGACTAGTAGGGCCTTTTTTTGTTGAGGGCAATCTAAACCAAGAAAAGTATAATAATTTGTTACGCAATGAAATAGACGATTATTTAGATGAGTTGCCACTTGCTGAGTTAAACAGGGTGGTGTTCCAACAGGACGGTGCTACACCCCATAATGCACGAATGAATACTGATTTTCTAAATAATTATTTTGGCGTCAGATGGATGGGCACTTACGGGCCTATTCGATGGCCTGCTAGATCGCCAGATCTGAATCCACTGGATTTTTTTCTGTGGTCTTACATTCAAGATCATGTCTATTTGACTCCACCTGATACCAGAGACGATTTAGTAAGAAGGATAGTACAAGTATGTCATGAAATACCACCAAATCTTATATTAAACGCAGCAGTTGGAGTTAATAGAAGGTGTCAAATGTGTCTGGAACAAAATGGGGCCAATTTCGAACATTTGATTCATTAAAAGCTATGATAGCTTGATTTCTGTAAATTTCGTAGTTTTTTTTTAATAATAATAAATTTGTCACTCAATTTAATGGAGATGTCTTCAGGAAATAAATCTTTATTAGAATAATTAAAAAAAAATATGTAGTACAATTTAAAAAAAAAATTAACTACTGTCTGTCAAAAACGAAATGTCAACAAATTTTTTTTTAATAACAGGTTACAGTGTTTCAAAAACGATTTAGTTTGACATATCATTCATTAAAATCAGATAAAATATAAGGAAGTTACAGCACCAAAGGTTTTTCATAATACACCCGGTATATATATTGGGTAGAAAAACTGAACTAACAATAAGATCTCCAAATATTCCAGCCCAAACACTCAACTTTTGAGGATAATGAGTGTACCGATAATTATTACGATTGAGAGTGTCGTTCATAAAAAAGAGCATTCATGTAAAAACGAGTATTAAACAAAAAATTTGAATTGTCACTCATAATTTCACAAGAATTCCTGAACCTGATTAAGGGGTTGAATTAATATTTTTTCAAAGTTCGAGAAATTCTACGTTGAGTTATTTCAGATGATTCCGTAAGCTTTCTTATACTTAAAGTTGGATCCGCTACAACTTGTCCTACAACGGCTATTTCTATCACTTCGTTTCTTACCGAGTTTTCAATTAAGCGTTTTTTATTTTGCACAGATCCCGTTTTGCAAAATTTTGAAATTAGTTCCGAAACATACTATCCATTTAGATGTTTGTTTGGATGTTGTTTGAATATTTCGTGGTGATTATTTTTAAAATATAGTGTAACTATTTCTACCCCTCTCCTGAATAGAGGAAACCATTTTATGTTTTATTTATCAAAATTTGATTTAATTTTAATGGCAGTGTGTACTATGTACTGGACAATGATAACAATTAAACGTCAAAAATATTACGTATATAATGGCTAACAAAATTAGCTTTCAAATAATGTGTCACTTTTAGTAATACGTAACCATAACTATACGCTGCGGAATTCACTAATTGTGTAAGAGTAAAAAAATGTGCAATTTGAAGAGAATGAAAAACTAAAAAGGAGGGCAACGTTGGATATATTACATGATAATTGTTAAAATGCAGATCGCTACTCTTTAATGATATTGTAGTGAATTGAGTTCAAATTCTTTATGTCATTTCTATTTTTGATGCAGTTTCTACTTTACTGAATGTAAATCATCTCTTTAACTTCTCTTTTCTTAGTATTACCCTCGATGTCAAGAATTTTGATATTTTCAAAATCAAATTTCTGTTTTTTTCCGTCATGTATTTTGCCAATGTCATTTTGTATGTTTTCCAATATTTTTGAGCTTGCATACAATAAGTCTCCTTTCGGTTGTCCTATATAGTTGTTACTACAGTCACTACAATGTATTTTGTATATTGTGTGAGTCTGCTTGTCTCTTGCGATATTGGAAAAGCATTAAATTGATTTAATAGGTATTGTGCTTTTGTTATTGGGATACAAGTCATAATGTCATCACCATATCTTTTGAAAACAACCAGTTTTAAATCTAAGGTGTTAAGTATATTGGTTTCCAAGTACATACTCCGTTACTAAGTTTGCAATAGGACCAGAAAGAGGTGAGCCCATGGCAATTCCATATATTTGTGTGTAAAATGCGATATTGTATTGGAAACAGGTGTTGTTTAAACAAAGCTAAAACCTATTGTTTCAAGCACCCAGTCACCAACTTAAAATATGGCAAAATTCTTAGGGCACAGTATATCATAAATACTAGGTAACTCGGCACATGCTAAAGACTTCTGGTATTTGCAAAAATTTATTTGCACTCAAGCGATGCCTTCCAATCATCACATTCTCTCACTTGACATAGAATATCTACTTACAAACACACCTACCGGCCTAGCTAAGATATACTAGAATCTGGTAAAGGAGCACACAATTTATTTATAACAAAAAAGTATTTATAATTTTTCAAAGTGTTCTCCTCCACAGTCAATGCATTTTCGCATCCGTGAAAGCAAATCTTGAAAGCGATTTCTTCAATCTTCTGGTCGTAGTTTCTTTCATTTTAAAAGGCATCAACCGCTTCTTAGGCCGATGTAAAACGTAATCCGCATAATTTATCCTTTCCCCAAGGAAATAAGAAGAAGTCATTAGGTGCTAGGTTTGGACTATAGGGTAAATGACTTATTATTTATCTCTTTTAGGAATTAAAATACTGAATTGTTCGAGCGTTAGTGTGGGCCCAAGCTTTATCTTGATGCAAGATAATCCTTCCTCTTGTACGTTTCTCGGGAACATTTTCGAAAACCTCAGGCAAATAAACAGTGCTACAGTGAAATCATTCCCAGTAATTCCAAAAAATGTGCCCACCGTCTTCTTGTTACGACTTCTTCCACGAACAACATTTGTGGGAGACGACTCAAAGACCCAAACTGTCGATTGTTACTTTTTTTCGGGATCATATCAGTACACCCATGTTTCAACACCTGTGATGATGTACACCAAATAAAACGATCCACGGTTAAAGCGATCTACTGTAGATCTGCACCATCTCACAAGGTCTTCTTTTTACATCGAAGTCAAGTTTTGGGGAATCCGCCGAGAACAAAGCTTACGAACCTGCAAATGTAATATAATGTTAATTGCTTTTACACCAATCTTTAAAGTTGCTTGAATGCTTCTGACAATCGTATGACCGTCTTCTATAATCATGTTCCGAATAAAAGCAATATTTTCTCTGTACCTGCCGTTTTTGGCTTTGGAACGCGAAAACTGTCATTTAAGGAAAGTCGACCACGTTTAAATTTATTGTACTACCATTTTACGGTAGCGAAGCAACACGACTTGTCACCAAACACTCGATTAATTTCCTCAAAACATTTTTTCGGCTTAAGCCACGCTTGAAATTGTAAGAAAACACCGCTCGAAAATGTGCCTTATTCAGTTCCATGATTTATTGGCAAACGGAGTAATTTAAACTAATGTAACTCTCAAAAAGAAGGTATATTTGACTACTGTCTATATAACTAAACTTGTAAACCACTGATAGAAATTGTTATACAAAATTTGTCGCAAAATATCATGGCCTACTAGATAGGGTCAGTGGCAAGAGTACATCACTTGTAATTAAGTTAAAATGGAAAGAAATCAGTGAACACACATTTCTGGACCAAAAAAGAATCTTAGAGGGCGTCAAATTTCGTTTAGACAGCACATACTTCCACTATAATGACACATTCTACACACAAATATATGGAGTTGCCAAGGGCTCACCTCTTGCTGGTCCTATTGCAAACTTGGTAATAAACTACTTGGAAACCAGTACATTTAATACTTTAGACTATAAACCAGTCTTTTTCAAATGATATGTTGACGTCATTGTGACATGTATTCCAATAGCAAAGACACGATACCTATTAAAGCAATTCAATGCTTTCCATAACAAAATCCGCTCTGCAATGGACATCGAAATAAATAAATTTCTTAACTTCTTAGATATCAATTTAATATATGATAGCTCTGGTAAAATATATACTGGCATAACAAATTAACTGCATATTTTAGGTATGCACAATACAATTCGAACGTTACATTAACATACAAAAAAAGGATAATCAAGAACCTAACAGACAAAGCCACAAAACTGACACTACCACAGGTACAGACCTGAACACATTAAGAAAATAAAGACAATTTTAAAATAAAATAATTATCCATCCAATCTAGTATACAAAACAGTAAACATAGAATAAATAACATATACAATTTAACACACCAAAGCAAAAAGGAACCTCAAACACCCAAAAATATATCGCTATCCCATATACAGCTTGTTCTGCGACTCGATCGACAAACTTATCCCATATATTCCGGCGGTCATTACAGTCAAAAAATGTTATATGATAAGTGAAATCCTATAATTTAGTTAGGATTGACGAATTGACGTATATTTGACAAATTAATGAGTTTTGTGCTGTAATATTAATTTAAGCCATTATGCCGCGTTCTACTAATGCAGAATATGATATGGTCTTCTTGGATGGTCTTTGCGATGGAAGTGGACGTGCTGCAGCTGCGGAGTACCTCAGGCGATACCCAGATCGCATTTTTCCTCACCATACAACATTTTCAAACGTTTTTCGCTGTTTAAGAGAGATAGGATCTCTCCCAAATCGTCGTGTAGAAAAAGATGGATTAGGGAACGCTGAAGTAATATACTGTCTAGTGACCCTTATAATTAAAATAAAGTTATTACTCACAATAAATAAATAAATTTATATTAAAAATTGTTTATTTTTTTTGGATTGTCTTCGTATGACTATATCTTCGTCAAGAAAAAAGGTAGCAACTTCCAGTTTTCATCATTCTCTTCAGTTTTTTATATGCTTCAATATTACTATATTAAAAATATGCCGTCCCATTTAAAATTTTAAAGAAAAAACAAGTAATATACATACATTGAGATCAGCGCCCCCTGTTATTTTCTTTGACAACCACGTAATTTCGTGCTACATGTCGTTCAATTCTTTGTAAGATTCTCTATCTAATGAGTCCAGGAACATTAAAATCCGTTTGTGCAAACCATAATTATACCGACTTTTGTATGCAGACATTCCCCCCTCCCCTCTGCCCTTCGTATGGGAGCTAGATCAAAAAGTTTCAAATGAAAGTTGTATAAAAACGTCTAAAAATTTTGCTAGAAAATTTTTTAATCTATCTTAATCTAGAATTTAATGAAAAATTATCGAATTTTTAATTTATCTTGAGAATTGCGCCCCCTTGCGATTATTTTGGAAACTTAAATATATTTTAGTTGTAATTTCCGTCGTCCATTTTACTAACAAGATTTTTTCCGCGAGGTTTTACGATAAACGGTCGCCGAGATATGGCCGGTGGCCGAGCTTAAACAGACACCCGGTATATATATATATATATAATCGACGACAGCGTACTATTAATAGAAAATTTGAAGGATACGACTGTTCTTTTATATATATATTGTAACAATACCTTTTATTAATAAAAGATACAATTACACTCAGGTAAATTCAATAATCTTTATTTTTACTATGTATTTAAATCATGTATTTATTACCGTCAATAAAAAAATTTGAAATCTTCTATGTAATATTTATATCTATTTTCTAATTCTCTCAGGTATATTTTTTTATTTATGCCCTCACTAACTCAGTTCTTGTTTAAAATATTTAAACTAATTATTTTTATATGTTGCTAACTTCACTTGATTCATCAAAGTCAAACAGTTGCCTATAAGTAATTTCTTCAATACCCATACATATCATAGGATATTCACGTCTAATATTTCTTTATTTTGTAAATCAAATTTTACAAAACAGTAATTCTCAAGTGAATTATTATATGTGTTTCAAATCTATCTTCAAATAATACTTACTATGAACTTAATATCAAGGTATGTATTAGCATGCTATTCAAATAATAAAAATAATCACTGACAGTTGTTTTTCTATTTATAGGTTAAGGTTCTAAGCGTCATATCTGTTTCATCAATTTAATTCAAGAACCTTCTTCACATACCAAATAAAAACAAATATATCAAAACTTATTTGTTTACTAAACCAAGCAAATTATAAATCAAATGGTAGTTCCCAACACAATCCCCAACAAAACATACATGCAAGTATCAAGCTTGTTTAAAAAAAACTCTTAAGAAAATTTATTAATGCACGAAATTATACCTTTCGTGAACCGAAATGTAAGCAAGTAAGTATATTTATTATACTATTTTAAAAATACTGTATAGTTCTTGTTTGAAAATCAATTTCCCGTCTAACTTATTTAGTTTTAGTTTGCCAATCAGATTCTTTGATTTCTAAACTTATTAAATGCAGTCACAAATTTATATTGTGAAAGGAGAATACAAAATATCTGTTCTTAATTATCAACAACGTTATAATGTACGGTTATTTAAAAGTTTTCTAAATTCTGATATACTTTTACTATATTCGAAACTGTTAAATTCAGATTATTCCAAATAATTATACGACCTGTCATAAATATAAAACTGGTATTCTTTCTTGTAATCCAAACGATTTTCTTTTTAGCTCGAAGATGATATTTACTGGTTTCAAAGATGTATATTCTTTCCTTTGCCTAATTGTCTGGAATGCTCGGAACGTGGACTGTAATAACTGCTATCCTGTAATACCTTCAAATCTGCTATCACCTAGAAACTCGAACCGTCGATCGCTTGCGTGCTGTTCCTTGATACTTGTCTTTCCACGAATTATTTCTCCACCGGACTGGAATACCTGTGTTCGCCTGCTATGCTAATACACCTCAGAATCTCTCACGCCTGTAACACTAGGATATAATCTGCCTACTTGAAGTTCTCGATTTCTTCAATTCCTGGACTGAAAAACTAGTACAAAATTCTGGAACTCGAACTGCTCTCCGGTGTAATAATTCTCTGGCCGAATATGGATTTTTCTTCTTGGATATTTACCAATGTGGTAAGTTTATTTTTAAATTATAATAATGTATTTATTCGCTTACTTCTCAAATTTAAATACTCTTCATTTATTACTTTATTAGTAACTAAAATCCTTTCTTCTTATAATTTTTTAAGTATATTTGTATGATTATAAATGGTAATATTCTTGAAAATATTTAAATCACCTAAAAAATATCTGTTTTCTTCTCCACTCTATCTTTATCACTTCTTTTACACTTTTACGCAATAATTGATAACTTTATTATGTATTTTTCGGAGAAAAAACTTCGTTTTTCCGAAAATACAACTACTGCTTTCTAAATTTATTTAGAATCTTTTTTTATTTATGCCTCATATCCCTGGCAATAATTCCTTAATTTTTTAATATCCAATCATCTTTGTACACACATTGTGATAATCCAAAACATATTTTATTTGTACTTGAATATTTAAAATACCTTTTTGTAATTCCAAAAATTTATCAATTTAATTCTTTACTTATTTTTTTACAACCTTTAACACACTTCGGCAAACCAAATACTCAATACTATAACGTTATTATTTAAAATGTCAAAAACTGACACTTCTCATATTTGAATTTAAGCGCGCAACTATACATCATTTTTTAACCTTTATGATTCAAAATCCAAACTAATTATCTCTATTTTTCAATGGTGTTAATTAAACAAGCTTTTACAAAATAATATTTCACATGAAAATACATCAAGTAATATTTAAAATTCTATTTTCAGAAATGGGTAAAATTAATGCAACAAAGAAACCTGATAGGCAACCAACCACTCGATGCAAGAAAAACTTCAACGTACCCCGATATGCAACCAACTTTGCACGATTCACAAAAAACAGGAATATATCCATTTAATATTCTCACAATTATTTTAAGTATAAATCAAATATTCCCACATCTATTTACTTAATTATAGTTTGGTCTATTAAATATTACCAACTTTCATTTTTTTATACTCACTTCAAGAACATATACAGTATATTTTATTAACACTAGTACTTCCCACATATCATTACTGATTCATGTTGGTGAACTACCACATATGCCCCTTTTTTAATAAATCTAAATTTCTATAGAATATATAAATTTATATTTATTCAACAATTTGAACTAAAATGATGTAATACAATTTGTACTACTTCCGTAGCATAACAATATAATCTCATATAAACCCATATATATATTTCTTAATACTTGGTACATAAGAAAACCTTCCATTATTTATCTCTCTGTATCTATTTTAATTTTAAATCTCAATTATCTACAACAAACCATTTTAACTAAATTAATCTTCATAAATATACCAATTTATACTATAATATTTTAAATTAAAATCTTTGTCCATTTATATTCATCAAAAACGCCATAAAATGTATCTTTTAACATTTCTATGCTTTCTATATAAGTAACTTTATTCCTTTTCTTATCCTATCTTAAACCTTCTTTGTTTTATCCTATTCATGATTTTAAACCTTCTAAAAATTCTTATCAACATTTTAATCGAAACTACTTTTAACATTTATTGGTGATTACTTTAAAGTTGTATCTGTTATTTCTTCAGATATATAATAGCCTCTACAAAATATGCTTTACATATGCTCACTTATTCTTTATTATTTTATTTTATATAAACTGTTCTTAGCTGAACAAAATCCCTATACCTATAATAGACATTTTCGTCTACCTTTTAAACTTTCACTTTTGGAAAGTACACAAATTATATTTTCGTTTTTTAAGGCGTACGTGACCTACATATTTCTTTTAATACATTATCATTCTATATATTTATTATCATTTTGGGTTTTATTTACCCTTTCATACATAATCTCTATAAATTATTCCATATATTTTTTATGGTTCCTTTTATTATTTATTATACATAGCAAGCATTCATTATTATCTTTTCCAAACATAATTCATTTTAAAGGCTTCTTCTATTTGTATATCACATATTTTTTTTTTATAACTCTTAATGACTTTAATATTTCTTGACCATTAAATGCTTTTATTACTCCGATATATATCCTTTAATTTTTTTTTTTTTTATAAGGTTCCTTCTTATTCTTCTTTCATATATCTATTTTATACATTTCTTCACATTTTTGTACTTGTGTACATTTTACTAACTGTAAAGTTACTTATATACTCCTCTATTATTTATATTTACAAATTTTATAATGTAAGGAATGAGGAAAAATTAAATATTACTAAATTCTTTATACTAACTAATATTTTCAACTTTTATTCGTCTAAATTATTCTATTCTGATTCAATTATTTTAGAGAAAGGAAATAAAATACATAAACCTTTGTTAGATCATCTTGGCTTAAATTTCTTACATGATTAACTTAATCAATAAAAAAAAATTAAATGCACATATTTATATTCCTCTTCTTTATGACATACTTTTGTAGAAATAAAAGACATTAACCATGCCCCTAAATTTTGGTTCTATTAATTTTGATGTAGCTCTGGTTAGGTGGTATCGCCAATTTCCAACGGTTGTCGCCCTATCAAATTCAACCGCCATGCCCCTAAATTTTTGGGCTTTATTATATACAGTGTAGCTCTGGAATGGGTGGTAGCGCTATTTACCAACGGTTACTGGCCCTTCAGAACCGCCATGCCCTTAAATTTTGGGCTTTATTATATACAGTGTAGCTCTGGAATGGGTGGTAGCGCTATTTACCAACGGTTACTGGCCCTTCAGAACCGCCATGCCCTTAAATTTTGGGCTTTATTATATACAGTGTAGCTCTGGAATGGGTGGTAGCGCTATTTACCAACGGTTACTGGCCCTTCAGAACCGCCATGCCCTTAAATTTTGGTGTTATATTGTATCATATATTATCCGAGACATCTTATCCATTATAATTTTTAATCTTATTCTATTTTTCAATATTCCATATGTTTCTTCTTTATTCACATCTTCTTCATACCAAAATTCATTTTCTTCAGTTTTGTAAAACATCTTGTTCACAAATTTTCCTACCTGTTTACATACACTCATAACATCTGCATTTCTCGATGTAACTGTATCTGTAACTTTCTGAACTTCAATATCCCATTCCAATAATTCTTTGTACTTAATCTCCAAAATCATTATAACCTGATGGACATTTCTTCGCACATATCTTTCTGAAGAATCTCCTATACTCACAACATAATCATTTCCATTTACAAATTCTTTATACTTCTTAAACATTCTAATCTTTTCATTTCCCAAAACATTTTTCACATAAGTTGGAATTATATTATATCCAACTTTAAAACTTCTTCCAGTATACTTTTCGTCTTTGATAACTATCCCTGTTATCTGCCTTGAGGTAGATAAGAAAAGCTTTTTGTCATCTTTTTCTCCTTCTAAAAGTGTATCTAAATACGATCTTAAAATTCTTCTATCAGAATCTAAGTATTTTGTTTTCTTTTGTAATTTAATAATTTGATCTATTTTCTTAATTTCAACTGTGTTTTGTTTAACGTCAATGCAGTTTATAACATCCTTCTCGTAATTTCCTATCACTTCTCTATTCTCATTTATTTCTATTCCTAATAACTGATTACCAATAATTACTCCTTCTTCCATATTCAATATTTCCTTATCCTCTGCTGTATCTTGTTTGTTTTTCACACATATTTGCTTTTCCAATCCGTCTTCCTCCCTTTGTCGTCTTCTTTCTTCTTTATCTTCCTCTCTTTGTCGTCTACTTTCTTCAATCATCTTGTCTAATTTATCACTTAATACTTCTATACTCTTTTTATTTTCTTCGTTAATCTTTTTATTATCTTCATTCATCTGTTTTATCATTTGTACAATTAATCCCAAATCTACTACTGGTGTCGACATTTCTATTTTCGAAGTCTCTCCTTGAATTTCCACCTTATCACCTCTATCATGTAACTCTCCAATCAATTGACCTTCTACCTGCACCTGTGACATATCTTCTCCTCCCTCTAGTAAATTCACATTCTGTCCTACCTCCTCTTCACTATCACTAGAAGATTCCGTTCTATACAATCCAGAATTACTCTTAGATCTGGTATTCATTTTATATAATTATCGTACACAATTTCTTATACCTTGATATACTTTAAACTGATTTTATTACCTTTGTAAAATGTATACTAATGTTACCGCTATTATTATAATTAATAAAATATTTGAAATATGTTGATGCGAGTCTTATTTTAATCGCTCCACGTTGGGCACGCCATAAAATGTAACAATACCTTTTATTAATAAAAGATACAATTACACTCAGGTAAATTCAATAATCTTTATTTTTACTATGTATTTAAATAATGTATTTATTACCGTCAATAAAAAAATTTGAAATCTTCTATGTAATATTTATATCTATTTTCTAATTCTCTCAGGTATATTTTTTTATTTATGCCCTCACTAACTCAGTTCTTGTTTAAAATATTTAAACTAATTATTTTTATATGTTGCTAACTTCACTTGATTCATCAAAGTCAAACAGTTGCCTATATGTAATTTCTTCAATACCCATACATATCATAGGATATTCACGTCTTATATTTCTTTATTTTGTAAATCAAATTTTACAAAACAGTAATTCTCAAGTGAATTATTATATGTGTTTCAAATCTATCTTCAAATAATACTTACTATGAACTTAATATCAAGGTATGTATTAGCATGCTATTCAAATAATAAAAATAATCACTGACAGTTGTTTTTCTATTTATAGGTTAAGGTTCTAAGCGTCATATCTGTTTCATCAATTTAATTCAAGAACCTTCTTCACATACCAAATAAAAACAAATATATCAAAACTTATTTGTTTACTAAACCAAGCAAATTATAAATCAAATGGTAGTTCCCAACACAATCCCCAACAAAACATACATGCAAGTATCAAGCTTGTTTAAAAAAAACTCTTAAGAAAATTTATTAATGCACGAAATTATACCTTTCGTAAACCGAAATGTAAGCAAGTAAGTATATTTATTATACTATCTTAAAAATACTGTATAGTTCTTGTTTGAAAATCAATTTCCCGTCTAACTTATTTAGTTTTAGTTTGCCAATCAGATTCTTTGATTTCTAAACTTATTAAATGCAGTCACAAATTTATATTGTGAAAGGAGAATACAAAATATCTGTTCTTAATTATCAACAACGTTATAATGTACGGTTATTTAAAAGTTTTCTAAATTCTGATATACTTTTACTATATTCGAAACTGTTAAATTCAGATTATTCCAAATAATTATACGACCTGTCATAAATGTAAAACTGGTATTCTTTCTTGTAATCCAAACGATTTTCTTTTTAGCTCGAAGATGATATTTACTGGTTTCAAAGATGTATATTCTTTCCTTTGCCTAATTGTCTGGAATGCTCGGAACGTGGACTGTAATAACTGCTATCCTGTAATACCTTCAAATCTGCTATCACCTAGAAACTCGAACCGTCGATCGCTTGCGTGCTGTTCCTTGATACTTGTCTTTCTACGAATTATTTCTCCACCGGACTGGAATACCTGTGTTCGCCTGCTATGCTAATACACCTCAGAATCTCTCACGCCTGTAACACTAGGATATAATCTGTCTATTTGAAGTTCTCGATTTCTTCAATTCCTGGACTGAAAAACTAGTACAAAATTCTGGAACTCGAACTGCTCTCCGGTGTAATAATTCTCTGGCCGAATATGGATTTTTCTTCTTGGATATTTACCAATGTGGTAAGTTTATTTTTAAATTATAATAATGTATTTATTCGCTTACTTCTCAAATTTAAATACTCTTCATTTATTACTTTATTAGTAACTAAAATCCTTTCTTCTTATAATTTTTTAAGTATATTTGTATGATTATAAATGGTAATATTCTTGAAAATATTTAAATCACCTAAAAAATATCTGTTTTCTTCTCCACTCTATCTTTATCACATCTTTTACACTTTTACGCAATAATTGATAACTTTATTATGTATTTTTCGGAGAAAAAACTTCGTTTTTCCGAAAATACAACTACTGCTTTCTAAATTTATTTAGAATCTTTTTTTATTTATGCCTCATATCCCTGGCAATAATTCCTTAATTTTTTAATATCCAATCATCTTTGTACACACATTGTGATAATCCAAAACATATTTTATTTGTACTTGAATATTTAAAATACCTTTTTGTAATTCCAAAAATTTATCAATTTAATTCTTTACTTATTTTTTTACAACCTTTAACACACTTCGGCAAACCAAATACTCAATACTATAACGTTATTATTTAAAATGTCAAAAACTGACACTTCTCATATTTGAATTTAAGCGCGCAACTATACATCATTTTTTAACCTTTATGATTCAAAATCCAAACTAATTATCTCTATTTTTCAATGGTGTTAATTAAACAAGCTTTTACAAAATAATATTTCACATGAAAATACATCAAGTAATATTTAAAATTCTATTTTCAGAAATGGGTAAAATTAATGCAACAAAGAAACCTGATAGGCAACCAACCACTCGATGCAAGAAAAACTTCAACGTACCCCGATATGCAACCAACTTTGCACGATTCACAAAAAACATAGGAATATATCCATTTAATATTCTCACAATTATTTTAAGTATAAATCAAATGTTCCCACATCTATTTACTTAATTATAGTTTGGTCTATTAAATATTACCAACTTTCATTTTTTTATACTCACTTCAAGAACATATACAGTATATTTTATTAACACTAGTACTTCCCACATATCATTACTAATTCATGTTGGTGAACTACCACAATATGTATATATATATATCTTAGGATAATCGTAACAAAATAAAAATTGACAATTACATGTGCAACGTTTCATTTATTCAATTAATAAACTTCTTCATAGCTCTGTAATTTTTCTTATTGCTAAATACATAGTTCACACTTCGTAGTTGACGCACACAAGTGTGAATAGTAAAATTGTTTGTCGATGCCATGTAATTATTGATAGACTTATGTATTTAGCAATAAGAAAAATGACAGAGCTATGAAGAAGTTTATTAATTGAATAAACGAAGCGTTGCACATGTAATTGTCAATTTTTATTTTGTTACGATTATCCTAAGACCGACGACAGCGTACTATTAATATATATATGATGCGAATTTTCTTGGGAACATTCACAGTTTAAAAAGGTAATTAAAAACAGATATTTACTTTTTTTAGATATGCATATATATATATATATATATATGTCTACTAGTTGTATTTACAATCTATTCGAGCTTGATTCGCCTTTTTCGCGTCCGCTTACAGTTTTATTACGGTTTTCTGTAAAACGCAAAAAAAATCTTTTTGATTTTCTAAACTGTTGACACACCTTATATAGACGCATACTTCTGTTAAACGAAATACTCTCACGATAATGGGTGGAACGACAATATAATTAAACATATTTACATCAGTCTGACTTTTCATTGTTGAAGTTTTAAGTTTGGGCTCTATTTAGCGCAACGCAAGACTTGGCACTAAAAGATTCATACAGACTGATAACTGACTGGGAATATCTGTGTTAACATTTTGCTTACATACATTGCAAAAAAGCACTTTATAATTTCTATTTGTTGGATTATTTTGCGGTCCTTATGAAATATTTTATAAAAAAATAACACAAAAGGGGAGATTTCATGATTAAAACGAAACTACAAATAATAATTGAATCGGTCGAAATAAGATCGCGACATCAGCCTGGAACACGATCATCATAAATCATAGGTGATCGATCCATAATGTTTGTCATATAATATTGGTATAAGTAATGTTGATTACTCAATTTATTTTTTTTTGTTTTTATGAAAGACACTATAGAACACTCGCTCTTATTGTTATGATAGTGGTTCGTCACACTCTTCGAGTTAGAATTGCTTCTTCGCGTCCACTTTTTCTCTATAAGTTTCCTTAAAAATTTGCCACTTTGGCAATGTGACGACTGTCAGTCGCAAAGGTACATGAATATTAACACTTACAATTTTTCTTTTAATGTAAGTAAAATGTTACTAATCATTGCTTTTGACACATTTGCCTTATTTTATATTACTATGATATTGGAATCTGGATCTGAATTAGTGTCAATGGAGAATAATTGCAACTGTAGTCTTGTTTATGAATAAAGACGCAAATTAAACACAATACGTCTAAAAGTGAATTATACATTATTTGACATTTATAATGTGTGGGAAATGAATTTATTTATTAAGAATTTGCCCATAAAACGTATAATATTTCTATATAAGTTACTGAACGTTGACATTTACAACATTTTGTTAAGAGTCAGGTTTTGTATAAATCGTGTGCATTTAGCCTAACACTGTCATAGTGATAACATTTCGATGATATTTATTCGACAATGAAGAAACGCCAGACTGTCGTAAAGATGCTTAAGTAAATTATTATCATTCCACTAAAATGTACTTCTGAATTTTTAAACGAAATTACGTAAATGCTTATGGGAATTTTATTTGATGTATTTCTTTTATTTCGAAGTGCTTCGGACACATCTGACTAATAAAGAAAACTCACCCTATTATTTGTATGTAGAAAGATGATAGATATGTATCCAAGTCATTTAATATATGTATTGATGAGAAATGTTATTAAATGATCCATTCGTAAAATGGCTTAAATTTGTATAATTATATCTTGAACAGTGATATATTTCCAACATTCTGTTGACATTTAGGTTTTGTATAATTTGTGTGCATCTAACGTAATTTGGTAGGCCCGAAAGGCAAAACTCAGATGGTTCTTTATTTAGTCTTGCTTCAGTACTTCTTTCGCGAGAAGTGACGACATTTCGATTAATTTAGTCCTTCATCAGACATTTAGAAACTTAATACAAAAACAAGTTAAAATTTTCCCAACGGAGCATTTAAGTTCGTCCGTTGCTCCGTTGGGAAAATTTTAATTTGTTTTTGTATTAAAATGTATTTGCGCCGTCTCATAGATTGGTGTTTTACAGTATTTACCAAATGTTGTCCGCTATAATAAGAAACACAGTTTCCAAATGTCTGATGAAGGGCTATTAAAGTCCGAAACGTCACAAGGAAAAATTTGTGTTTTATTTATAAAACAAGACTCCTAAAACCCAAATTCTGTTTTATAAACAGTAAAAAAATCCACATTTCTATATATATATATATATACATATATATAGGTTTTCGAGACTTTAAACTGCACACGGAAAATTACTTTAAGCAAATTATTTTAAATGTGCCGTAATATCTTAATGTTTACTTTTTTAATGTGTCATATGTTGAATATACAGATGAGATCAAATATATAGCCCCTCGGCAAAAGTCTGATGAAGGTTCAAACATAGAACCGAAACGTCACGAGCCGAAAAAAAGCTACGAATTTTTTATTTTTTTTATTTTTACCTAAATCCTAATTCTACCTTTCCTGGTAGTAAGTTTTATACACAGTGATATACACTATCAGTACTCTAAGCTGAATTTCGTGGAGCAATATATATATATATATATATATATATATATATATGCATATCTAAAGAAGTAAATATGTGTTTTTAAATACCATTTTTAATTACAGTGGAAACGCTGAAGAAAACCCGGAATACAGTGACAAAACATACTACTACCAGCGGAAACCTGAAAGAAAACATATGCTGTAACTCTTGCAAATTAATGATTGCGTTAATATATATTAATTAATTTAATGATAAATAAAAGCAGAATCAAGCATATACTTTAGTTCTAGGCCTTATGCTAGACCAAAGTCTTATAATTTTCTGCAAAACAATAGGTTTAGCAATTTCACACATCACGAGCTCAGTTTTAAAATTATTAAAGAAGTTTTACTCAGGGACAGAAAATAATAACAATGTTCCTTCTCCAATATGAATGCTCTCAAGTTGTCTACAGGTCAGATAAAATAAATAAAAATACAAAAGAAACCTTAAAATATACTTTATTAAATTGCTAATTTACAAGTAAAACCAATATATTTATAATTAACCATATCGTAAACGTTAAATTAAATCTTTGCATGTTATGATAACATAATATGATAAATATGACAATTATATTCAAAATAATATATATAAAAAAAAGACTATCAGTAAATTATTCTACTAAACATTCATCATATCTTAATTTATTTTTATTTAAGTGTAAAAGAATCAACATATCAAAACAATATTATTATATGTTATGAGTTATACTGGATTATAAATAGATAACAAAATTATATCACTTATCGGTTTCAAATATATAAACACTAAGGTAATGGCTCTGTCTTGATTAATTCTGCTCAGTGTCTTTGCTCGCTTCCGAACAGTATCACCAAATGACAGATTCACATGGGTAGGTACCCCAGGGTTCCATCCCACGAGTATGTCTTTCAACTGGTTGAACACACCCCTAACGTACGCAACAACGTGCTCATCCCTTAATGAATATATGTCTTTAAAATTCAAATCAAATGCCTCTGTGTATTTAGAAATATTGACTCAATCCTGATTAGTTCTGATCAGCGCCTTTGCTCGCTCCCGAAACAGTACCACCAAGACCAATTCGTGTTTTTAGGATTAATCGAGGCTCCATGCTATGAATTAATCATCTACTTAATTCATTGCTGACAAAAGAGGAGAATACTGGGTCGAATGGATAGCGGCTTTAGGTTTGGTGGTGCATAATAGGGGGGGACTGCCGACGTTTGTAAGGGGAAATACCGAGTCGTTCATCGATGTGACGCTGTCAACACAGAAAATGGCAAAACAAATAATGAAGTGGAAGGTAATTGAAGAAGAGAATCTGACCGAGCATCGCTATATTGGCTGTGAGATAAAAGTGGACAAAGCCCCTGGAAGGATTAAAGAAAAGAGGAAGTTAATAATAGACTGGGACATTTTTAGAGCCAACCTACAATTCAGGCTACGCAATATGACGGAGGACGATAGGAAGTCCCATAAACTATGCACTGGAATAATAAAGGAGGCATATCCGAATAGCAGAAGTGAGGCAACAAGAGGTGGTAGGATGGTACCACATTGGTGGAACAGCGAGATAAGCGAGAAAAGGAAACAGTGCAATAGGATCAGAAGGCAGTGTACAAGAACGGGCAAATGCATCAAAGAAGAACTAAGGAATAAAGTTATGGAAGAACACAAAACAAGTAAGAGGGAATTACGGAAACTAATAAGAGACTCCAAAAAAGGCATTGGAAGGAATTGTGTGAGGATTTGAACAGGGACGTGTGGGGAGACGGTTATAGGATAGCAATTAAGGGAATTAAACAACTGACGCCTTACCAAATTCCGGATAAACAAAAAAAGGAAATACTGATGGACGTCTTTCCGCACCCGAGGACTGAGACATGGGAATACAGAAGGAGAATAGTTGAAGCACCAGCTTTCACTATGAGTGAACTGATCGAGGCCGCAGCAAAATTGAAAACGGGAAAAGCTCCGGGGTTAGATGCAATACCTCCAGAAGCGATTAAAGAAGCAGTAAAGTTAAATGGGAGCTGGATCCTAGGGGTGCTCAATGAGCTCCTTAAGACACAAGTATTTCCAAGGGAATGGAAAAACGCCAAGGTCATTTTAATACCAAAGGAATGTAAAACAGGGAAGGCTAGTTCCTATAGACCAATCTGCCTCCTGAATGCACTTAGTAAAGTTTATGAGTCGATGATTAGACAAAGGCTGGAGGAGGAAATAGAAAAGAAAGAGGGATTGGCTAAACACCAATATGGCTTCAGGAAAGGGAAGTCTACGATTCAGGCCATACAACAGATTAAAGAAGTGCTTGAGAAATGGGGAAGGAGTTGGAATGCGCTAGTGACCTTGGATATAAGAAATGCTTTCAATACTGCTAATTGGAGTTTAATACTTCAAAAACTGGAAAGGAGGCAGGTATCGGATTATCTAGTAAACGTCATTTCAGAGTATCTCAGAGAAAGAAGCATTCAGGCAACGAGACGAGGAAAGATTGAGGTGAGAGCGGGAGTACGGCAGGAATCTGTTTTGGAACCCACTCTATGGAACGTCCTATACAATGATGTTCTGGAATTGAAATTATTTGGGCGGGCAAAACTCGTATGAGGATGGATATCGTACCCAAGGAAGCAATCAGATATCTGGGAGTATTCTTCGATAAAAGGGGTAGCTTTAGGGAGCACCTGGTACGAGTGACGGGTAAAGCCGATGGAAAAATAGGGAGACTGCAATGCATAATGCCCAACATGGGAGGACCCCATATTTATAAAAGGAGACTGCTCGTGGGTGTGGTACATTCTATACTACTCTACGGTGCACCAATATGGGGGAAGGCAAAGGAGGTTAGAAGAAATTTTCTCCTGATGGAAAAGGCGCAAAGAAGAATATTGATTAGGGCGGCAATGGCATATAGGACCGGCTCCAGGGTGGCCTTATAGGTCATTACGGGAGTCCCACCATTGGATTTGCTGGTCCGAGAGAGGAGCTATGGGAACGATGAGGGCCAAAACGAAACTTATAGGGAAGTCGAGGATCGCACGCTCAAGACGTGGCAGGAGAGATGGGATGGAAATAGAATCAAAAGACAATGGACCAAACGATTAATACCAAATATAGGGAAATGGATAAAATGTGAGCATAAAAAGTGGGCATCTACCTCACACAAGCTCTGACGGGACATGGGGTTTTTAGGGAGTATCTGTGTAGGATGGGAAAAATACAAGACGACAAATGTGCATATTGTCAAGATATTGACACGGTGGAGCACACAATTTTTTTATGTGGTCGTTGGAATGCGATAAGGTAGGAAACGATGGCTGGTTTAAGCAAAAAAAGAATAACAGCGGAAAACTTAGTCGATGGAATGCTTCATTCTAGGGAAAACTGGATAAACCTGCACGAAATGATTAAAGCAATTTTAAAAACTAAGGGAGAGGAGGAGAGAAAGACCAGAGACTAAAGCGTAAAAGAAATGAGGCTACTCAGTGTTTCTGTGATGTATAAATCTAAATGATGGTTCCGCAGAAGCACATGGAGAGAGAATTGGGTGGTTTTTAGTGGGTATACCGGGCAGGAGTGGATCCTGGTCTTGGGAGGCCCACACTACTGTACAACGATGCCCTGTACGGTGTTCATAAAGGATTTTCCACCGACAAAAAAAAAAAAAAACTTAATTCATTGCACATATCCCTGACTTATGACCCAACACGTCAAAATTTCAATACACAAGCACAATAAGGTATAAAATAAATAAAGAATATATTTACATATATAAAAATTTCAATACACAAGCACAATAAGGTATAAAATAAATAAAGAATATATTTACATATATAAAGAAAAATTACTAACCTCGTTCTACAACTCCAGTATAAAACACCACATCAGAAAATTATGTAACACAAAATATACAATAAAACAAAAATAAATAGCACTTCTTCATATAAAACTTCAAACTCATCCATATTCAAATTGTTTAAAAATATTTTTGTAGACAGTAAAAATATTCTACAAAAAAAAACATTTAATTAACCTAATACTTTTATCTGATAAATGTTTCAAACACCAAGTATCTATACTTTTATTCCAATTTGATGATAAATACTTTGTCACTAAATCTTAAACTAAATCATTACAATTACTTAAAATGTTCTACCATAATGCACGGTGTAATGACCCATGTATAAGAATAAAACATCTTAGTTTAAATAAAAAAAAAACTTAGCTCACTAAAATATTAAAGTTCTCTCTAGACGAAATTATTCTAAGTACAAATAAATTTCTCACTGATATATTACAATTACCAATTTGTAAAATTGTTCTAAGTTTCATATTGAAAATTTTTCTATGTTAAAATAAAATTTAATTCCTAATAATTGATAAGTATAAGCACCAGTGTTCAAAAGACCTTTTATTTTAAGAGCGGTTTGCACCAGCTTCTTCACTAAATTCTTCATGTGCTCGCTTATATTAACATTTTCTTTCACAAAAAACTACGGTCAAACTCGATACGATTCCGATTCCACCTCCTCAATTACATTTCTACAGTGCTGCACCTCTCGGTAAAGTAGTGTATTACCAGCTTTTAAAAACGTAAACAAACATCCATCTCGATGTCGACCCATTTACATCCGTGACTGTTAATCTCGCATCCAGCAGAGAACATTGTTTCGCCGGGCCAATCTATTGAACATTTTCGGTCATAATATTTTCTTGCGCTAAAGCTTTCAGGAAACACACTTTATTGTGAATATTTACTTGCTATTACAGGTATTATTTTAATTATTAATTTTATGAATAAAATGTATAATAACATTTCTACATGATTTTAATTAAATATATTTAAATTTGCTCAAATCCTAACTTAATAAATATTTATATACAATGAACATTATAAAATAAATAAAATAATAATTAACTAAATTAAATATAGAAGTGATCTTGATTATGCTTATTTACAATTCAATCGCAGACTCAAGATCACTGCAATATATATACATATATATATATATATATATATATATATATATGAAACAATGGTTTCTCGGGTTCTTGGCCGCGTGTGAGATGTGTCCTGAGAAGGACTGTTGTCTCGACGTTTCGACGAGATCGCACTCGTCATTTTCTAGAGATAGTCTTCTGCAGGTTACAGTTGAGAGTTATCTGCTGTTCGCCTTGTTGTACGCCTGCTTTTATATTGCTGAGTTGGAGTGGGGTCGGGTGGGGGATGTTGTACTGTGGCGATCGCTCGCAAGCGGCTGCGTGTGATTGGTCCGTGTATTTGCGAATCCTGTGTATGGGTCTGCTTCGGTTGTCGAGTGTTGCGTTTATCGTGAGTTCTAATCTGTATGTCGGCCACGAGCGGTTTCCATGTATGCGGCAGGCGTAGGCCGTCGTCTCTTTTATTTAAACTTCTGGGCCTCTTTTCAATTTCTATCGCTTCTCTAGTGATTCTAGTAGCTAGATTTTCGCTCTTTGCTAATAACTTTGTATTGTCGAAGTCGATATTATGCCCCGTTATCACACGATGTTGTGCTAGAGATGAAGTTGGTTCTTTCTTGAGCACTGCGTTTCTATGTTCTTCTTTTCTTACGTTTATTCGCCTATTCGTCTGCCCTACATAGGATTGGTCGCACTCCAAGCATGGTATTTCGTACACGCCCTGGTCTTCGAGTGGAATTTTATCTTTCGCGTTGATTAATTCATCAGCTATTTTTCTCTTTGTTGTAAAAACTGTGTTGATGTTGTGTTTTCTTAGTATTCGGCTGATTTTATCTGTGGTACCTTTTACATATGGGAGAAAGGCTCTTGAAATGAATTCTTCTTTCTCTTTCTCTGTTCTTCTTGTTTTGTTATAGGTGGCTTCCTTTATTATTTTGTGCGAGTAACCGTTTGCAAGGAGAGCGTTTCTAATATTTGTTCTTTCTTCGGATTTATGTTCTTTATCTGTTAGTCTGTCGGATCGTAGTACCAGTGTTTTTACTACTGCGTTCAGTTGCGCCGGATGATGGTGAGATTGCGCTTTTAAATATCTATTTGTGTGTGTAGGTTTCCGGTAAACAGTATGTCCCAATGTCCCGTTTTCTTTCTTGACCACCAACACATCTAGAAATGGTAGTTTCCCTTGTTCTTCTACCTCCATTGTGAATTTAATTTTCGGATGTTGGGCGTTTAGGTGGTATAGAAAGTCTTCTAGTTTTTCTCTGCCATGTGTCCATATTACAAATGTATCGTCGACATACCGCAGCCACAGTTTTGGTTTATTCGCACAGGTGTTAACAAACTTTGTTTCAAAGTTCTCCATAAATATGTTGGCTATTATCGGTGACAGAGGTGAGCCCATCGGTGCGCCTTCAACTTGTCGGTATTTTTGGTTGTTGTAAGTAAAATAGGTATTTACTAGGCAGTGTTCTATCAAGTTGATTGTAGTCTTTTGTACTTGATACTGGTTTTCTAATATGGACATGGTTTCAGCGATTGGCACCTGCGTAAATAAGGATGTTACATCGAAACTGACTAACAGATCCGTTGGTTCGAGATGGATGTCTTTTATCAATTCAATGAAGTGATCTGCATTCTTTACGTAGGATGCCATTTGTTCTGCGTGTACTTGAAGTTCTTGTGCCAGGTATCGTGCTAACGCTTGTGTTGGTGATCCAATTGAGCTTACAATCGGACGGAGTGGTACATCGGTTTTATGTATTTTTGGAAGTCCGTAGAATTTTGGACAACGGGACGACTTTTCCCTGGGGATGATCTGTTTCTTTATTTCTTCACTCAGCGGTGTTGCGTTTATTTTTGTTTTTGTTACTTTTTCTAAGTAAGTCGTCGGGTCCGAATTTATTATTTTGTATGACGGGTCATCTAGCAGTGCTTTTATTTTGTTATCGTAGTCGGTCTTGTCTAATACGACGGTAGCGTTTCCCTTGTCAGCGGGTAGAACGATGATGTTATTGTCCCTTTGAATATCTTTTAAAGCTAGATATTCATCTCTTGTGATGTTTCTCTTTGGGGGTTTTGCCTTCCTGATGATGGAGGATACTTCTTGTCGTATTATTTCGGCGTTGTTCTTTTCGACTTTATGTAGAGCTGATTCTACCCCGCAAATAATATCTTCTATCGGAATGCGTTTTGGTGTTATCGCAAAATTGAAACCCTTCTCGAGAACACTAGTAGCTGCTTCGCTGAGTGTTTTTTGTGATAAATTATGTACTGTTCTTGTAATAATCTTGGTGTTTTTATTTGTGATCGGTTGTTGTTTTCTTTGTAGATGATCGAATTTGCACTTTTGTTTGTTTGTTCGGATGTACGAATCTGTTTCCGCCCTGAACTGAGACAGGATGTCTATTTTCTCCCATAGTAATGGGTGTAATTGTTTAGTTAGTAGTAAGTGTACATCTAATGAGCACTTGTCGGTTTCCAGGAGTTTTCGTCGGTTTTGGTGTATAAGTTCTCGTAGTAATGCTTTACTTGCACGTGTTAATATGTTCGTTGATTTTATACACTTATACACCAAAACCGACGAAAACTCCTGGAAACCGACAAGTGCTCATTAGATGTACACTTACTACTAACTAAACAATTACACCCATTACTATGGGAGAAAATAGACATCCTGTCTCAGTTCAGGGCGGAAACAGATTCGTACATCCGAACAAACAAACAAAAGTGCAAATTCGATCATCTACAAAGAAAACAACAACCGATCACAAATAAAAACACCAAGATTATTACAAGAACAGTACATAATTTATCACAAAAAACACTCAGCGAAGCAGCTACTAGTGTTCTCGAGAAGGGTTTCAATTTTGCGATAACACCAAAACGCATTCCGATAGAAGATATTATTTGCGGTGTAGAATCAGCTCTACATAAAGTCGAAAAGAACAACGCCGAAATAATACGACAAGAAGTATCCTCCATCATCAGGAAGGCAAAACCCCCAAAGAGAAACATCACAAGAGATGAATATCTAGCTTTAAAAGATATTCAAAGGGACAATAACATCATCGTTCTACCCGCTGACAAGGGAAACGCTACCGTCGTATTAGACAAGACCGACTACGATAACAAAATAAAAGCACTGCTAGATGACCCGTCATACAAAATAATAAATTCGGACCCGACGACTTACTTAGAAAAAGTAACAAAAACAAAAATAAACGCAACACCGCTGAGTGAAGAAATAAAGAAACAGATCATCCCCAGGGAAAAGTCGTCCCGTTGTCCAAAATTCTACGGACTTCCAAAAATACATAAAACCGATGTACCACTCCGTCCGATTGTAAGCTCAATTGGATCACCAACACAAGCGTTAGCACGATACCTGGCACAAGAACTTCAAGTACACGCAGAACAAATGGCATCCTACGTAAAGAATGCAGATCACTTCATTGAATTGATAAAAGACATCCATCTCGAACCAACGGATCTGTTAGTCAGTTTCGATGTAACATCCTTATTTACGCAGGTGCCAATCGCTGAAACCATGTCCATATTAGAAAACCAGTATCAAGTACAAAAGACTACAATCAACTTGATAGAACACTGCCTAGTAAATACCTATTTTACTTACAACAACCAAAAATACCGACAAGTTGAAGGCGCACCGATGGGCTCACCTCTGTCACCGATAATAGCCAACATATTTATGGAGAACTTTGAAACAAAGTTTGTTAACACCTGTGCGAATAAACCAAAACTGTGGCTGCGGTATGTCGACGATACATTTGTAATATGGACACATGGCAGAGAAAAACTAGAAGACTTTCTATACCACCTAAACGCCCAACATCCGAAAATTAAATTCACAATGGAGGTAGAAGAACAAGGGAAACTACCATTTCTAGATGTGTTGGTGGTCAAGAAAGAAAACGGGACATTGGGACATACTGTTTACCGGAAACCTACACACACAAATAGATATTTAAAAGCGCAATCTCACCATCATCCGGCGCAACTGAACGCAGTAGTAAAAACACTGGTACTACGATCCGACAGACTAACAGATAAAGAACATAAATCCGAAGAAAGAACAAATATTAGAAACGCTCTCCTTGCAAACGGTTACTCGCACAAAATAATAAAGGAAGCCACCTATAACAAAACAAGAAGAACAGAGAAAGAGAAAGAAGAATTCATTTCAAGAGCCTTTCTCCCATATGTAAAAGGTACCACAGATAAAATCAGCCGAATACTAAGAAAACACAACATCAACACAGTTTTTACAACAAAGAGAAAAATAGCTGATGAATTAATCAACGCGAAAGATAAAATTCCACTCGAAGACCAGGGCGTGTACGAAATACCATGCTTGGAGTGCGACCAATCCTATGTAGGGCAGACGAATAGGCGAATAAACGTAAGAAAAGAAGAACATAGAAACGCAGTGCTCAAGAAAGAACCAACTTCATCTCTAGCACAACATCGTGTGATAACGGGGCATAATATCGACTTCGACAATACAAAGTTATTAGCAAAGAGCGAAAATCTAGCTACTAGAATCACTAGAGAAGCGATAGAAATTGAAAAGAGGCCCAGAAGTTTAAATAAAAGAGACGACGGCCTACGCCTGCCGCATACATGGAAACCGCTCGTGGCCGACATACAGATTAGAACTCACGATAAACGCAACACTCGACAACCGAAGCAGACCCATACACAGGATTCGCAAATACACGGACCAATCACACGCAGCCGCTTGCGAGCGATCGCCACAGTACAACATCCCCCACCCGACCCCACTCCAACTCAGCAATATAAAAGCAGGCGTACAACAAGGCGAACAGCAGATAACTCTCAACTGTAACCAGCAGAAGACTATCTCTAGAAAATGACGAGTGCGATCTCGTCGAAACGTCGAGACAACAGTCCTTCTCAGGACACATCTCACACGCGGCCAAGAACCCGAGAAACCATTGTTTCATCATACGACCGCGAAAACATCAGGAATATCATATATATATATATATATATATGTATTGAAAAAATGAATGAAAATCTTCTTGGTAGTAGTGGCATACAATGAAATAAAAATAATAACAATATGACAACTGGTTGTCAATTAGAAAACAATGACAAATATAAAATGTAAATCAAAATGTATAAATGAAAATGTATTCAAATAAGCATAGGACTATCGGTATTACTTATATAGTCACATCAAAGGGCCTGGGTTTACCACAAGCTGTTCAGTCAATGCAATTATAAAAAATAATAACAACGACGCAACTATGTAATGAAAAATTAAGAGTAGAACTGTTGAATTATAACAATATAGAATGTAAAATCAGTCATGTATAAATGTAAATGAAAGCAAATAAGCATAGGACAATCGGTATTACCTATGTAATCCTATCAAAATGGCTTAGATTCATCTAAACATGTACAATTTTGATTGAAATACATAAATAATCAACAATGCAACTATGTATGTGTTAAGATGTAATTTGTAGCTACAGACATATATGTTTCTACCTAGTTTGGTTTCGTCAGTGCAGCATAACAAAGAAGGTGTATGTTAAAGCATTAATATGTGTTGAATAAAAAAAAATATAGTATTACCTTTTTTTTTTTATTCAACACATATTAATGCTTTAACATACACCTTCTTTGTTATGCTGCACTGACGAAACCAAACTAGGTAGAAACATATATGTCTGTAGCTACAAATTACATCTTAACACATACATAGTTGCATTGTTGATTATTTATGTATTTCAATCAAAATTGTACATGTTTAGATGAATCTAAGCTATTTTGATAGGATTACATAGGTAATACCGATTGTCCTATGCTTATTTGCTTTCATTTACATTTATACATGACTGATTTTACATTCTATATTGTTATAATTCAACAGTTCTACTCTTAATTTTTCATTACATAGTTGCGTCGTTGTTATTATTTTTTATAATTGCATTGACTGAACAGCTTGTGGTAAACCCAGGCCCTTTGATGTGACTATATAAGTAATACCGATAGTCCTATGCTTATTTGAATACATTTTCATTTATACATTTTGATTTACATTTTATATTTGTCATTGTTTTCTAATTGACAACCAGTTGTCATATTGTTATTATTTTTATTTCATTGTATGCCACTACTACCAAGAAGATTTTCATTCATTTTTTCAATACATTTGTATATTTGGCAAAGAATTGTAATATATTTTATATGTATATATATATATATATATATATGTTTTCTTTCAGGTTTCCGCTGGTAGTAGTATGTTTTTCTTCCGCGTTTCCACTGCTTGAGGTGTGAAAGGACCGGGCTGGTTTCTTGACGACGTTTCGGCAAAATCACACTTGCCATCTTCAGGTCTGCGATAACTGTTTGCTTCTGCTTCTTGTTATTCGTAAAACTGTTTTGACTTAGTGCTTTAGTTCAGAAACACGTTTTGTTTTGTGCTACATTGAAATATCCAATAAATAAACGCCTACGCATGGTTAGATATACCGGTTTGTTTTTTCTTCGTAGGAAGCAGAATATATAATTTTAATAAATGAGCAAGTGTACAGGATGTATGTACTCTGAAGCAGAGTAAATATGTTTAGATTTAAATAAGCCAGATGAACTCAAAATTATTCGAATGGTCATCGTATGTAACCTTGATTTGTATTGAAACAAATATTTAATTAGGAACATTGGATCAAGAAAAAAACGCTTTTTTGTAAAGCTAAGTAAGGAGTAAATGTAATTTCGGTGAATATTACGTCTACATTAACAACAATATTTTTACAATTTATTTACGTCTGATAAATGCAATTCGCCCACGTACCCTAGGCGTTTTTCTTTATTATTTTGTTTGCTTAGATGTACGACTTTAGATCTCCCACAGAGAGGTGAAAATGTCTGGAGGATTTCATGTTTTATAGCACCTCGTCGCCAAATCAAGGAGCAACTGTCGTAAAGTAAGCTGTTGTCACAGTATTTCGCTCTCTTTTTATCGGAAATTGTTTACGTTCTTTGATACGAAAAAACGTAAACCTCTTCGGTAGAGAGATATACCATCTAGAATGTGTTGGTACGTAAATAGCTCATATCGTTTAATACTGTTACAAAAAATCGATAAAGGTCTGAGTTTAGAACACGAATTACAGGTTTATGTCATCTCTCTGATGGTACGTAGACATCCATTTTATTTATGGTAATAAGAATAAGTGAATTATATTAAAATGGTGGAAATGTTAATTAGCGATAAAATTAAACTAAATATGATTAGGGGTAAAGATATAAATGTGATTGATTTATATCCAAATGTTTCTAAATGTTATATATTGAATGAGACGCAATAAATTAGTAATAAATTATGGAAAAAACTTTATTTATCATTTATTTTTATTTAGTCAATTATGTCAAATTACCTTTAGGTATAGAACTGATATAAATACAAATATTTTATACAACCTATATATTTAACGCTCATGTACTTTCTCGTGTCATCTTTTTCCAATCATTTCTATCTTTCTCCAATCGTCTAGTCTCACTCCTCTGAATCCCTCGCTTCGCCGCCTCTTGCCGTATATGTTCCTCCCATTCTAGTCGTGATTGTACTAGCTTATTTTTCCGTGTACTTTGGTTTCTTAAACTGTTTTGCTTATCTATTTTCTTCCATTCTATGCAAGTGACCCAATCAACCCAGTTTCCTTTCTCCGATCACCAAATCTATGGGTTTTGTCTTTCACTTATTTCTTACTCAATCTCTTCTTGTGATTCCTTTTTATTCTTCTAATGAAGCTCACTAGCTATTATTTTACTTCTGTTCGGTTTTGTCAAGATTAGTGGATTCACTGCCATATATTACACAGGCCAACACACATTTTGGTGCGTGCAATATTTTAACTATTTCTGGTGTACAATCCAATACAACTATCAGATTTAGCCTATCAGTTCTACTTTTTGAGTAACACTATCTTGACCCATTAAAAAAAAACTATTTATGTATATCTCAGGTCATAAGTATTAGCATTTGAGACAGAAGCTCGTTCAAAACAAGAAATACAAGGTAAGGTGTGTAAATCACAAGGTAGATAAATATACATTCATGATTTATCCCTTGTTGTAGTCTCGCTGCAGACTGCAACAGTAATTGACCATCATGTGGATATTCCACCTTCCTTAATATTGTTTTTCCATCGTCTACATATCTTGATGAAATCTTTCCTCTTGCTCCTTACTATAATCACCTAGGTTTTGTGGAATCGATCTAAATGGCTGTGGAGGTACTGAAGTTTTATGATCATGTTGCAACCGGGAATATTAAATTTAGAAAGTTTATGTTCCACTAAATATGTGCAATTCTTCTCTTTATGGTTGCTAAGAAAATGTTGTACTACCTCAACAAATGAGCACCAAGCATTTTCAATTTGGTTCAATTCTGCGTTAAATTGTGGATCTTTTATAGCTGTCTTATTTAAGGGCCATCTAATATGCCATTTTATGCTAATCCCAGAAATTTACATAGTAAGCAGGTATCTAAAGCACAGGCCATCTCTACATAACGCCTTCACAAATTGCTTCATAAGTTCCAACTTAATATGTAAAGGTAGAAATATGATTTTATCTCTCGCAACCAAAGATTGTTGACAACGTTTCCTTGTCCTGGAACCATGACGTTTCTTAGGGGCCAATATTTGTTAACCTAGTACTGACCCTTAACTCTACTATCCTAAAGATATAGAAAACAAGAAAATTTTGTATATTCACTTCGCTGTTCAAGGAGGAGGTTAACCATTCATAAATCGACGCAAATCACCCAATTATGTTCTTCATACTTAATAATCTTAGGATTACTGATATTGTCTTACATTCCTCTTTCAAGATGGTAGAATGACCAATGGGTATTACGCCAAATCTGTGACCGTTGTTCAAAATTTCATTATTTTTACCTGTTATTAATACGAAAATCAATTTGTTTGTATCTTAAAAACTAGAGCTGCTACGAAAAAAAGGTAGGTATTTTTGAAATCTGCACATCAAATATATCAAAAATCAGTACTGAGCTTTCCGGCACCAAACAAAAAAATAATTTTTGTTGATCTGTGTTACTAATGGCCTGACCACTTTCTGGTATACTTTTTTATTTTCTGTGGTATCTCTTTCTTACCAAAAAATGTTATTTTTAAGGTGTTTTACAGTATCCTTTCTTCTATCATTGTATTTAGGTATTTTAAAACTTGTAACCTAATTCTTATTCTTCGATCTTGGTTTCAGCAATCAACGCCATATCATCAATGAATATGAGTTCTTGTAAGGTTACATTTTTTATATTCAATTCCTTTGTTACTATATCTTTCCATTTTCTCTTGCATCTTCTTAAGGCATCATCTATTTCTAAAGTAAATAATAAAGGACTTAGCACACATCCTTGTTTGAGTCCTTTTTTATAACAAATTCTGCAGATTTAGATTGTTTGTATTATTTTTGTGTCGAATCTTTATAATTGCTATCATATTCGTTTCCACTCCTGTTCTCCTCAAACTGTTCCATATGCCGTTCATTCTCATTTTATCGAAAGCCTTTTTTAAATGTATAAAACATCAATATATGTATATCCTTTCCCTTTTTTCCTGAGTTTTCTCTTATTTATCTAAGCATAAATATCAGATCTTGCGTACTTCTTCCCTTCCTAAATTCATACGGTAAAATCTAGTAACTAAAATCTACAAAACTAAAAATAGAAGCAAATTTGCCAAATAACTTTTCACTTGTGTACTTTTAAAGTTTCTTGGGTTTAACTTTTGACGAAAATATTTATTTGTTTAATAACAAATTCGTTTATGTCCTAAAGTATCCCTAGATAACCTTGTGAAGTTGCAAAAATGTTAAGATACTTCCTGTTAACATGTCTTTCGTTTTAATTTCCTATCTTTGAGATTATACTTTTTAAACAAAGATTGCTGCTCGAATCATGTTTCAATTAAGATATATACCTATACAAGGACGTTTTGAAATACAATACAAAATCAATTTTAACGACATACACTAAATCAATTGATCATTAGTTATATTACGTTAAACATTTTTTTTAGATGTTGCTGTCAAATTAATTCGTGATTGCAGAACTATAATTAGCGATTACTTACAGCATGCTGTCTATAGAACTTCTTCTTTCCAAAAAAATATTAACTTTATGTAAATTTTACAATATTCCACCATTCTCAATGAAAACTGAATTTAAAATCAAGGATATCTCCGACAAATCAATACTTACTGCTTGCAGGAATTCTGTATGTACTTTACATGTTTATATGATTGTATATTACAATTATTATATTTACAGAATGATGTATTTTGTATACTACTAGCTAGCCTGGCAGACGTTGTTCTACCCTTTCCGGTAGGTGGATTTGGTTAAATTTATAAATAATTCGACAACAGCGCCAGCTATCGGATTCTAGAACACCTATAAACCATCGTATTGACAAAACAAATATATTATATTGTGTGAATATAACCTCAATCGCTAAAGTCGTTCAGAAGTTACATGATCACACACAGACGCACCAAAGATTATATATATATAAAGATTATAGAAAATTTAAATCAAGATTAAGATTAAGCATTTTTAAATTCCCACGTATGACGTTCTGTTGAGAAAATAAACATTGTTTGTTGCATTTTTAGCAAGAATCATATTTTTTAATACTATAATACCAGCAATACATTTGTGTATACCGAAATTATGTTAAATAATGCATTAGTTGACAGTTTGTACAGCTAAAAAATAATTATGTATATGGGTAGGAACTGCTTCTTGAAATATTTTTCCTTATATAAAATCATACTTCTAGTGAAAAATACATGATAAAAACTTATACAATCACATATTAAAAACCTATTCTGATATAAAACATTTTGCAAACATATATTAAACAGAACGTTATCAATTAATGTTATAGAATACCCTCACGAGATAATAAAGTTTCTGCAGGTAATACAAACTAATTTTAAAATAACAATTCCGTATTATTTGGGTTAGAACCTAGAACAAGTACATCAAATGGAAAGTCCATTTTAGTAATCCCTTGTCTTCCTGTAAATGCATTTTTTACCTACTTCTGCCCAAATTATTGACAGGGAATTAATTTATAGTATATTATGCAATGAGCATTTAATGATAGCTATTAAGACACGAGTAAGAGAATTACAATACGAGGCGAAGCCGAGTATTGTAATGAATACGAGTGTCTTAATAGCCATTAAATGCGAGTTGCATACACTATTTTTTCTACGACCCCATAATAAAACATATTTTTTGAACAATCCATTTCATAAATTGAGGTTAAAATTTTCAGTACGTTTTTGTGAATTTGGCTGGTAATAAATTGTTCGTGGCTACTAAGGCTTGTTCCATAATTTCTGGTGGAGTCAATTATTACATTTCACTGTCATTATCCCTCATTTTTACCGTTTATATTTTCAAAAAAGCACAAATTTTAAGTACTTACTTGTAAATTGCAGAGAACTGTCACATTTATTTAATTTGTATATCTGTCAGATATGCAGTCGCCATATTGAATATTGTTTGAATATTGAAATGTCGCATTCCTATTGGATATAAACTTGTATCGTAATGAAAAATCTGTATTCCTATTGGATATAAACTTGTAACATAATGAAAATCTGTATCGTAATGAACACCATTATAGTACAGGTTCGGCATATCTAATAATACAATTAAAGTATGGGAGTAGAAAAAATAATTTTTAGCATATCTCTTTTACAAGACCTCGTAAATATGAAAATATCCCAATTACTGATTTTACAAGTAATATATAACATACTAAAGGCTGTGACCATATAGTGAGACATTTACGAACACAAATTTCATCGATAGACAATTACTATATAAAAAGAATACTGGCGTGCATCCTTCTTCCAAGTATCTTCTTTTTATTTGGAACGGGAATAATAATAATATAGTGGCCTGAATGATCATATCGCAGTTTGTCGGACACCCAACTTAGTACGAGACTATTAAAACTTGTAGGTAGTCTATCTGCCGGGCCAGATGGATTGTCATATTTTCTTAAAAGAATTTGAGCAAGTGATCGACAAAACTCTAGGTAAGGTGTTATTTTTCTATCTGAAGATGATTCTTTATGCCAAGACCATACATTGTGCGGACTAATTTCCAGTAACGCCAATCACGAAAAGTCTGGAGATTTGAGTCAATTTCTTTTGCGCTTGAGAATATCGTTTTGCTGAACTGATTGGACATATGCTGTAAGTAGAGGAAGCAACGGTTACCACGGCATTATCTATTATTTGACTACGAGATGTCAATAGACAGCTTTCTGGAAGCCTCTCATCTCTGAGTGTTCGGGTAACTCCATATCTTCAGCTGTTCGAATATGTTTCCAAAGCAAAACTTGTAAACAAATTATCAAAAAAAATGTTGTATTGCACATCTGGAATTGGTAACGCATTCAATATACTTAGTAAAGGGGAAGATACTTTCCCGAATTTGTTGTCATAATCCTTTTTGCCATTATATTGACTGCCTTGATACCATTTTCTTAACTGAGACAGCAAGCTTTGTATCCGAATCTAATCGGTTTGCCTCTAATTAATTGTTTGCAACTATATCCACCATAATATTTTATCATCGAGTCATCATAGTTAAAATGTTCTATTGGTTGGTTGTATTCTAAAAAATGTTGTTTTGAATTTCTTGATCAAAAGACGTAATTTCCACGTCTTACCTGTAGGATCAATTTTAGTATTATCTGCCAAATATAGAGACTGCATAATTTTCAAATATGTGTCGGCGCATTGCATTTTTTACCATAATGTCAAGCATATCATCTCCTTGCTCTGAACAACGTCGTCTGTTTGAATAGCATGACAACTAAAAAGAATATGTACTCCAAAGTATCGTTTCGGTTTTGCTAGTAATTTCTGCATCTTGTGATGTTTTACCATTTGTATTTCTGGCTCGTTTTCCTGTATTTCTTGCGAACTTTTATGTGTTTCCTGCTCATGTTCTTCTCTATCTTGCTCTGCTTCTCGTGTTTCCCTTGTCCAACAAATGTCCGCTATTGCAGAAAGTTCTCGGCCAGTTGGATTATTGCTCAAACCGCCAGTGTCTTCATCACAAGCAATATGAGGTAACAGAGGACATAATTATGCAGGATAAGTTATTTCCGTGCGGAAGTCAAATTGTGACTTTATGAGAAAAGATATTTTGAAGCGGTTTTTTTCCTATTGTAGCCATTTATTAATAGCAGCTTTAAAATTATTTTGTACTCCACAGAGTGTTCCATATCTCGGTGACTAACCAAAATTATAGTTTTTTAAATGGAACACTAGGCATATTATTACACCATTGTATTTCCCGTATAATAATTCTTAGTCAAAAAGTGATAAGATAGTATAGGCTTAAAATTAAAACAAAATAATTATATTTTATGTTTGTGCAATTATTATTGACAAAAAACTGGTTACATGGCACATTTTTGTCTAAAACTGATTTTTTTTAAAAGGAACGTCTTGTATATCGGTACATTTTTGAATTGCTACTAAATTTCGCACCAAACACATATCAGACATTATTATTTTAAAAGTGACCATTACTCAGTTAGTGTCGTTTTTTGATACAATGTTGACAACTTTAATTTTTTTATTTGAATACGGTATAGTGAGCCATGATATTTATCGCGAAATTAACAATTGAAAGCATGACATTTAATAAATTGTTTCTGAGAGGCATGATTTATAAAGGTTTTTTCTAAAAATGAGCTTGAGATACGATTTTTGTATGTAATTACAAAAAAAATTGATACATCTTATTTCCAATACACACTTAGTTATACCAGCAATATAACGAAAAAAATATGTATTGTATCGCAAAATAAACATATTTTAAAACCAAAAAAATTAATAACTTGATTTTAGTAGGTGTAGAAACGGGAACTGTTACGTGAATGGGTGAGTAAATAATGGAACAAGAACAATAAAATAACAATAAATATGAAAATTACAATAAATAAATATAAAAAATCTTTAGATTCACTTTTAAAAGTTTTTGAATATGCATTTGAAATGATAAATCGACATTAATGAGGCGTTGAGTACATATATTTCTAATTATTTGTCGAATATGTTCCCTTATAACTTCTTTTATGGTTACAGGTATACTGGATATACTTTCTCTACGGATCCCTATAAAAAGAAACTCATTTTGTGATGCGCGAAAACCCAGCTGACGAGTCAATAGGGCTTCCATTCGCTCGCCACTTCCCTGGAAACATTTTATTTAAAATAGTTCGTGTGTGTAGAATAGAATGCACGGATTCGCCGTCGTGATATATCTTCTCTTTGTAAATTTAGCGGATCATATTCCAATAATTATACTAAATTGCTTGATAGACATTACTTATAAGTGTAATAGAACCCCTTTTTAAATTAATTATTAATAGCGGCTCCACGTTGGTAAAGCCATAATGTAAAGGAATATTTAATTCTTTATTATCAAAAATACATTCACATACAATAATCGTTTAAATAATACTTTATATTAAGACTTTTTCGATCTTCTCTCTTCTTTATTCGGCATAACTTTCACATTCAGCTTTGTATACTCGATATGCGGTTAACTTTCAAGTGTCTACTTGTAATATAATTTTTTATAAAACCGCTATTTTTACAATTACTGTAGTCGATATACTTTAAAATTATTGGTTGACTCTACTAGTCGTAGTAGATCCACTAGCTGGAGTCTATGTTTACTTGGAGTTTCCCTCTCAACACCAAGTCTAACTTGCGATTCTGGCAATTGAACACGTATTCTTGTCTTTTATAGGAGGAATTCTGTGATTCCCCCCTTTCTATATAATCCAGGCCTTCCTACTGCTTTTTCACACATATAGTTGCTCGTGAACACAGCAAAAATAAAACAATTAAATCGTTTTTTAACTGGCTAGCTCATATTCCCAAGACGATCCAGGTTATGAGTAATCAACAAAACACAATCTTGGAACATTAATTGTCACAATTAAATAAAACAAAATTATTTTAATTTAAATAACATTTGCATTAGAAAGCAAGACCTTTGCATATATTATTACAATATCAATCTTAATTTAAACAAACACATCAATAAAATAACTTCATAGCGCATATAATACTGAAAAAGGTTAGTTATAATTTATATGTATATTAGCGTTTCTCTGAAATAATAATAATAATAATTTATTTACACACTCCTCCAAACACAAAATACAATTTATAATAACAACATTCCTTATAATACAATTTATAACATAAAATAATTTAATTTTTTTAATTTTTAATACTAATTCTATTTTATTATTTTTTTCCCCAGGGTTGTCATTATAATAATTTCTTAAACATCTTGACCCCACAAAAGTGTTATTCACTTGTGTGTGAGGCTATCTGATAGCAATATATCACAACACCCCCTGACCCAACGCACCCAACCCCACCCAGATATGCACTCATAAGTACATGTGTCTATGTGATTATGTGTGTGCGTGTGCGTGTGTGTTTTAACTGTGATTACATGTTTGCGAACTTGTCGTTTATACATATGGAAGAACATCCCTCGAATGTACTCTACTGTGCAGTCTGCGTCTCGGGGTTCTCAGGACCCATGATTTACAGAGGTTTTTGTATGCGCTAAACGAAGTCACATTTTTGATTTCAATAGGCAGTATATCATAGAGCTTCAACTTCACATTAGCATAATATCGTTGGCCTATCGCTTTGTTAACTTTTCGTTTTAGTGTCTTTATATTCATTGATCGCGTTTCATAGCAATGATTCACCAATGTATGTTGTTTTTGAAAATATCAACTAGTATATCAAGACAGAACAACTGACATACATCCATCTTTAGCGTTTCAGTAAATAGTATATCTGTAGGATAAGTCATCTCTTTATTTTCGGCAGATGTTTTTGTAAAATATTTAAGTCTTGTGTGTGAGTGTCGTACGCTCCTCTCCAACCTATAATACCATACTGCAATTGTGACTGCACTAACGCGAAATATAAAATATTTAGTTGCTGTATCCTAAGGAACTTTTTTAAGAATTTAAATTTGGTAGCAATACTCTTAACTTCCGAATTGTGTACTGTGTGCAAATGCCAACGAAGATAACTATCCATCACTATGCCCAAGTACCTCACTGATTCCTTTTCCTCAATTCTTGTAAATGTGGCCCTGGACACCCGGACAAGCAGTAGCCCGCCCCATCCCAGGTGTTGTACTCATGCTACACGAGAAGGGGAGATAAGATGTTTTCTCGTAGTTTATTGTCAAAGCATTGCAGCCAAACCATTGTATTATAAACATAAAATCATCTTCCACCAGTGTTTTTAACTCATTCCACGTATTACCCTTATAAATAATAACGGTGTCATCTGCAAAACTAATAATGCTACCTTTTGTTGGCAGGCTCAATAAATCATTGAGATATATATTAGATATAAGTGGTCCTAATACTAAGCCCTGCGGAACACCACAAGTAACAATCTCCGGATGACTCATCGTGTCCCCAATTTTAACAAACTACTGCCGTTTCGTAATAAAGCTTTCAATTGGACTATAGGCAGGATCATGAAATCCCAGTAATGAAATCTTAATCAGTAGTTTGGAGTGACTCACGGTATCGAAAGCCTTTGCCAAATCCAAAAAAACGCCCATAAGTACTTGGCTATTGTCAAGAGGCCCATATATTGTCGACACTACGCGAGCTATTGCATCCAGCGTCGAGACTCCATCCCGAAACCCATATTGTCTGTCCGGCAGTACATTATTTTTCTTCAGATAACTCTCCATTCTCCTTTGGATCACCTTCTCAAAGATTTTAGCAATGCTTGAAATCAAAGTAATTGGTCTATAATTAGCCACGTTAGTCCTATCACCCTCCTTATACACGGGCCTGAAAACACCAATCTTAAAAGCATCCGGCCATATCCCCTCATACATAGCTCTTTATTAGAAATGTCAGAGGTTTTAAAATAATCTTCCGAACCCGTTGCAAAACCTCTGCTGTTATGCCATCGTTACCAGGGGATTTACCTGACTTTAGTCCCATTATTACTGATTTAATTTCTATCTCATCAGTTGGTCCAAACTAAATGGAATTTGCCTGCGACACTATATTACATTTACATACTGAGTGTCGATTGCATCCCTGTACTATTGTTTCCCTTACAGTTACATAATATACATTGAAAGCATCAGCAATTTGCTTTTCGTTGGTTATAACACCATTTTCAACATTATTTTTTTTTACAGTACTTTTATTGTTATTTTCATTGCAAATGTTTCTGACCGAGTCCCACAAATGTTTAGTTAAGTTTATCTTATTTCTAAAAAAAATTACTTTGGTAGCTTTAATCAATGCTGTCAATTTATTACGATAATTTTTATACTGAATCTGTAGGTCTCTATCGTCTGGATTGTTCTTATGCAATTTGAACAACGCTTTCTTTGTGGATATTGATGTCATTAAACCATAATTAATCCAGTCGCTCCTTCTGATAGCTGCTTTTCTTAATATAATGATATTTGTACTGTTACTTATGAAACATTTTAATTTGTCTATAAATATGCTGGTTGCTTCATTTGTTGCATCCGCATTATAAATGCCGTTCCATTGCTCCCCAAACATCAATTACCAAAGTTTTTCATAATAATTTTCTTTTTGATTTCATCTGAAAAGAATTATTATTTAAGGCTTCTATACGAACCTGCAGTATGATAGGATAATGATCAGTTATTTTGTATTTATAGATAATAGGCGTAAGAAGATCATGTCTAATACATCATACATCGTTTGTTTTCCACCGCCTCTTAGTATTTATTGATACTAACAACAAAGGCTTTAAGAGAAACACAAACTATGCTGAGATTGATATATATCTACAATGCATATAATAATCCTTAAAACAACATTGGCAAACAATTTACAAATACTGAGATATTATCGTATCTAAAACAACTATTAAATATGTTTCCACTCTCAGATTATTACGGTATATTGATTTATAACGTCTCTACATTAAGACAAATTTTAATATTTAAGTTTATCTGGCACTCACGCAATAATACCTTTTATATATTTTCTATATTTTTTCACAGAAGAAGATCTTCCTGTTGTCGGTTTGCTTTGTGGGAGCCCTCCTTCGACGCATGTAGATTCTTTAAATGCTAATCACACAAAAATAACTTTCTTAGGAAGATATTTTATACTTTACACATTGAACACTTAGTTGGCCGTCGATCTTTATGTAAACAAAGAACCTGTTTTATTACTTTTAAGGTTCAATCAACGGCAATTTAATACATTATCGACCGCTATGTGTGGGTCGACTTACTTAGAATTAGAGGACCTTATTTTTTTAAAAAACGGTCTGCTTAAGCCGGGATAGTGTATCGGTGACCGATATCTTCGGAGGTCTTCAGTCGATTTCTTTCCTTCATCCTAATTCACTCTGCCTGACACTCACATGCTCCATTTTCTCTTCTGTCCATGTATTCTAGTTACAGTTTTTACACACTAATGTCATTCGGCGTCTCCAGTCTTATAATATAATCAATACAAACAATAGCTTCTCCAACTAGTGCTTAAATCATACATTTATAATTAACAGTTCTAAGAATTATATCGTTTGGTTTCTAATACATAATTTTAAAATATAATTCATATTCGTATTTAAAATCTATAAAATCATTAAATTATGCCGTACCGTTACATAAGCTACTCTATTAATACTACCTTCAACGAAATGAGGGACTATCATCCAATCACCAAGAATATCTTCCCATACATTTATGCTCCGCTTATGCTGATGATCTATTTATTAGTGAAGTGAGGGTTTTCATTTGAATAGTAACGAAAATTTGGTTGTTAACAATTCCGTTACTATGGAAACCAACTCCACTCGCAAGTAATATACTATCAAAAGAATTGCACGGGCATTCATTTTAGTTATTACGCATTGGCAGAATACTCTGCTATCATTAAAATGATGGATGAGTAATTTAATATTTAAATGTATTCAATTTAAGGTCCTTGCAACGATGGTTTGGTTAATATCAAGCAAACGACTTATTTCATGGGTACTGACGTGTGGATTTACTATTGCTGCCATAAGAATTCTTAATTGAATTCCATCATTTACCAAATATTTAGGTATCTGTTCTAGCACATCTTCTGTCAGGGTAATGCTGCTGGTAAATTCTGTTGATTCATAGAAATAACTTCTTTGACATTGCTTCAGTACAAAAATACCGTATTAAAATAAAAAGCATAAAATTGGCAAAATTATATCAAAAAGCGACAATAGCTCAGTAATGGTCACTTTTAAAATACGAGAACCTAGTCTGTTCACAAGAGCTGTTAAAATTATATAGTGGCAAATTTTATTGTTTTCTTTTGCATTTATTTTATAATTTGGTATTAATATTGTGGTAAAAACCAGTTGCAAGATACAATTTTTACGCTTTAGAATATATATATTCAAAAAGCATACAACTTATATTGTCAATAAAATATATGTTTCCAAAAAGGCAATATTTCTATGAAAAATATGATTTTAGAAATTCACAGTTTCTATAGTTATATACTAGTTTAAAATACTAGTTTGTAAAAATTCTGCTTATTACATTGCACATACATTAAAAGTTGCATAATCTATTGTCTTGCTACCGTTTTCCATTTTAGTAAAATTTCAAACGTAATCAAGCATATACTAGAATTACCATCTATTCAAAATGATTAATTATTTTCTGAAAATTATATGTATAATCTGAGTCTTGGCTGTGACATTTGCGATAAGAAAAATTTGCTTTAATTAAAGTAATAACTCTGTGCTATCTTTTCTACTAATTAAATGCATGAAATGTGAGGTGAGAAAATAATAAATTCTGCTCTTTATACGGGTGTTAAGGCAACTTATAAAGACTAAGCTATCTACATATACATGTAGAGAATACCAAAGGACCCACGTTTATGTTACTTAAACACAGTTTCTTCGACTTCGATGAAAATGCTCGTTTCCTTCAATTAGTTTTGCTTAACTGATATTTTCAATACCACAAAATACAGCGGAACTAATCAATGCGTGACGATTTATTGTACAAAGTTGGCAACATATATGTTAATGTGTTTGACCTCAATCTCATTTTACTCCTATATTTTCTAATAAAATTGGCGCCATATTATTCACTTGAGTTTTTTCTTAGCGATTTTTTCCTTATTGTTTTTAAAATTATATCGTGTATAATTAATATAGAAATGCAAAATATTTGATATGTAAGAAAATCGTAAAGTAGGAGTAGTTTGTCCAAAAAGAATGGTCGGAGTTTGCAGTCATATGGTGGCCCTCAATCACATTCTAACACTCGAAGAAATTATTATACTATCGATTACCATTTCTGAGATTACTTTGCTTGAACACAATATCTGTAAAATGTTTAAAGGCTAATAATTTTTCTGAAGGATAATATTTTAACTGAGTGTTACAAACAGTGTATTCTAACTAATTTAATTTCAGAGATCTCACAAAAAATTGAAAGAAGAAATCCTTTTTCCAAAATGGTTTGTATGATTCCAATCTATATAATGTTATTCTCTGAAAGAGTTGGAGTAATCTTTACATACTTACTTACTTACTTACTTACTTACTTACTTACTTAATCTTCACCTCTTAAACCCCTAGGATGTCGAGGCCCGGGGTCGTGCAAATGACTCCTCTCCTCCGCGTGCTTTCCTCCATTTCTTCATGTCTAAAACTGCGTTTATTGGTTCCTTCCATGTAAGTCCTTTAGCATTTAAAGTTTTAGCTGCACTTTCATTCCAGGTTGCTTTCGGGCAACCCCGTGATCTTTTCTTGCAAACACCCATTTTCCACCCTTTCTTAACTAGCCTATTTCTAGGCATACGTACTAAGCGGCCGAATCAGCGCAACTGATTATTGATTATTATTATGACGGTGCTCAAAGTATTTCTTTTCAAATATCCAGTCTAGGATATTCTTCGATTCCGAAAATTCTTATTTTTTGCGAGCACTTCTAGCTCGCCGAATTACGTGAATTTCGGCAGACTTACTTACCTCTATATATCCATTACACCTACTAAATTTCAAGAAACTAACACAAATCCTAAATTTAGAAAATCAGTTGTTATTCCTTCAGGAACATTTCGGAAATGTGCCTAATATAATCAAAAGATGGATTAACCACGTTAGATGTGGCTATTATTAAATTCAAAAGTATTTCAAGTGACCTCGGATGTGGCCTTCGGCAAAAATTAGAAGCAGTTTTTAATAGAAATCCAGATTTAATAACGTTGCGGCAATTGTGTATGGGGGCAATGACACAAAATCTAACTGCTAAATACGCTGAAATAAAAGAATACCTCCAGTATGCACCTATAACCAGTTGCGATGTAGAAAAGACGTTTTCCATATACATAGACGTACTTCAGTGAAAAAGAACAAATCTTAAAGAAGAGAACCTTGAGAAAGTATTGCTAGTAAATATTAATACTCCTTTACTCGACTTGAACTACAAAATGAACAAATAATAACTCATTTTGTATTTTATAGATAACCACCTCATCCAATTATATAAATAAAATTAAAACCTTGTCCGGTCTATAACAATAACACATATAAATAATAATCCTATTCCGATATTTTAAATTTTTAATCTAAATTACCTACATAAATAATTGCAAATGAGCATATCCCGTATGTCGATGTGCATAGGTGGAGGGTTTTGTTTTAACCACAGTCACTGTTAATTGTTAAGTATCCGATTTTTCATAGCTAAAGAGCTCTTGCTATCGCTATCCTATGAAATTAAAAATTATAGAAAATTACGTACAATCTTTATTTCCTTTGCAAGGGATATGCAAGAAACCTTTTTATTCCAGAACATATACATTGTACCAACACTAGAAAAAACCTGTGAATTTGTTAAACGAATGACACAATAACGCTCACCGAGAACTGCGTGAGCGTTATTGTGTCATTCGTATAACAAATTTCTTTCTTTAATGGTGTTTGTAATGTGTTATTTTTTTTGCAATTGTAGATTTTAATGACAATGTCATTATAGTATATGCGATTAATGACAATAAAGTTATTATTATTATTTTTATAACGCGCTATTAAATACAATTAAAAACAGAAAAAAATAGTTATCCGCTCCACACAACTTTTTTATATGTATGTGCATTCAGAAATTTTCATATGAAAGTTGTCCTAAATTAATTTTTAAATACTTTTATACGCTAGATAATTCTGTATAGAATACATAATTGCGAGATATTGACAAAAAGAATGCTTTTGACACAAGTAGAAGTAAGTATTACTTCGGGTTCAGTTTTAAAATTTCCTTTATACACAATTCTTCCAAGACCAACTCCTAATACTGCATTATATACAACACGAACTTTGAAGTACTTAAATTTAATACAACTAATACATCAATACCATTGTCCAATCATATATAATTTGATGTTATTTACCTTCGTGTTTCCCAACCAAATGTCCTTATTATAAAATGATCGTATTCGGATATATCGCTTACACGCATTGGCCGAAAAGAATGGAAACGCACTTACAATGACAAGTATTTGACAATCACAGACAAAAGAATTATCCAACCTCACTCCTTCAATTGTGTCAAACAATTTCATCGTCTTTGGAGGAACTGTTTCTTTTAAAACTGTGTGTAGGTACACCAGTATATTAGTATTTTATTAATTTAACAAGAACTACCCCTTCAAGTATGATTTACAGCTTTTACGAAGATAATTATAACATGTTAATATTAAATCACTACAACTATGAATAGTATAAGTAAGTAAAAAATTAAATAATGTTGAAACACGCGTAGCTATTATTTTTTAAGTATAATTAAGTATGGCATTGATAAGCATAAGAATAAAATATAAATTAGGATATTTTCTATTAAATCTATAAGGCAACTTGCCAAACAAAACATACACTTTGTTACATGTATATAAGCACTACTAAATAATTAGTTTTAGAAAGCAGAACATTACGTAACATGATATTATGATTATTAATAATAATGTCTCATCATATGCTTTTCGGTACATTTAATGACACTCATGAATAATAATAATAGAAATAAAATATGAATTTCTAAAAATAAAAGAAAACCTTTATTATACAATTTTCATTCCATAATTGACTATATTTATACATTTTTGATATTATTAGAACCCCAGTAGTATGTATGTATGTACAATTGGTTTCTTTAGAAATGACCGGTGTGAGTTTAAAAACGCTGCGCGTATCTGTCGATAGTCACATTCTAATTGTATGGATGACTGGTCTTGAAAACACACTAAATAAATATCTCCACAGAATATTTATATTTGTTTGAATGCTACTTATTGTATAATATTTTATTTACATTCCTCTCCTCCACTTCTATATTATTTCTTAAAATATATTCTGGATTATAAAACGAACTAGTTTAGCTTTCTAAAATAATTTAAATAACAAGGTGACCATGATTTACTAAATTTATTTCTATTTGCTTAGTACAACAGATAATATACCCAAATGCTTTTGAAAAATATCCTTAGTTTTATTAATATAACACATACCTTATTTTTAAATTAATTCAAATAAAAAAAATGAGGTGTGGCCACCACACGACTTTCTTATACGTATGAGCGTTTCAAATCACACAATTTTAAAAATTATTTTATACAAAAATTATTCAAAATTCTATTTTAAGTACTTCCAGTCTCTTAGTAAATCTCTACAGGATACATACTTTGTGAGATATTTGCAAAAAAATGCTACTCGCTATGAGTAAAAGTATTATTTCCGGTCCGAATTTTGAATTTTCATTTATACAAAAAATATTTCAAATCCAACTCTAAATACTTTTATACTCTTGATAAATATATATAAAATGCATAATTTACGAAATATTTGCAAAAAACTGATTTTCGATAAGAGTAAAAGACGGTAGGAATTTCGAAAAACTTTTTTAATAAAATTCTTCTCAGATTTAATTTTGAATATATATAAATTCTTTACAAATTTGTTTAAGCTTAGTAGTTGACGAAATATTGGCAACATTCGATCTTTTCACTGAAGTGAACTACTACTTCCGGTCTGCCGATTTTACTGAAAATCTAATCAGATCTCAAGAGGGAGATTATATTGTAATATTCATCATCACAATACTTCCTTATACTACGTATAAGAAAATAAAAAAAAACGAGTTTAACACGTTGTCTTGTGGTTTATTAATTAAAGCAATATTTGCCTTTTTACTTTCTTATACGTAGTAAGGAAATATGATGCAGATGTCCACGTTTTAAGTTCGCCTGATACCGAAAAAGTGGTTTTTGGCAAACGTCTCTCACCTCATTTTTAGACTAAAAAAAATTAAAATATATTCTAAAACAGCAAAATTTTGCATTTCGTATTAATTATTACATTATAACATGATTTAATGTATGTCGTGATATTATAAACTTATTCTTACAAGTTTATAACATAAAATAATACATATACCAGGTGTTTGTTTAAGCTCGGCCACCGGCCATATCTCGGCAACCATTTATCGTACAACCTCGCGGAAAAAATCTTGATAGTAAAATGGACGACGGAAATTACAAGTAAAATATTTTTAAGTTTCCAAAATGATGGCAAGGGGGCGCAATTCTCAAGATAAATTAAAAATTCGATAATTTTTCATTAAATTCTAGATTAAGATAGATTGACAATTTTTCTAGCAAAATTTTTAGACGTTTTTATACAACTTTCATTTGAAACTTTTTGATCTAACTCCCATACGAAGGGAACAGGGGAGGGGGGTATGTCTGCGTACAAAAGTCGGTATAATTTTGGTTTGCACCAACGGATTTTAATGTTTCTGGGCTCATTAGATAGAGAATCTTACAAAGAATTGAAGGGCATGTAGCACCAAATTACGTGATTGTCAAAGAAAATAACAAGGGGCGCTGTTCTCAATGTATCTATATATTACTTGTTTTTTCTTTAAAATTTTAAATGGAACGGCATATTTTTAATATAGCAATATTGAAGCACATAAAAAACTGAAGAGAATGATGAAAACCGGAAGTTGCTACCTTTTTCTTGACGAAGATATAGTCATACGAAGACAATTCAAAAAAAAAATTAACAATTTTTAATATAAATTTATTTATTTATTGCGAGTAATAACTTTATTTTAATTTTAAGTGTCACTAGACAGTGTATAGTTCGCTTTCACTTGAATTTTCATCATAGTCTTCCATAAATGTATTTATTTCAATCTTCTCCCCGATTTTTTAATTCTTGCATATGTTACATTAGATGCTCTTCTTAAATGTTTTTAAATTGTCTAGCTATTTTTAAATTTCATGTCTTGCCTTTTTAGACATTGAAATAAAATAATAATAATAATGATAAAAATAATAATAATAATAATAATATATCTTTATCACCCAACTGATATACGTAGATCTAATTATAGGAAAACAGCAAAAATAATTTCCATAACTCATGAACTAAGTCGACAATAAAGAGAGAAAAAACAATATAATATAATGCATAAGTTATAATCAAATCATTTACTCATTAGTAATGAAAGGGTACACAAATTGATATCTAAATCATCCCCGCTTGAAATGAAAGTAAATAAAAGAACCTATTATATGCCTAAACACAAATAAGAAAATATATTGACCAAGTAATATAAAGGAAAAGAAAATATATTTAAATCAGAAAGTACAAAAAAAAAAAACAAGAAAAAACTTCAACTTAACAAATGTTCAAAGTGTTCACCTTCATTTTCAATACACGTTTACTTGTCGATTAGTAGAGAGCAGAGTTACTTCCATTTCGGAGGCAGCAATTGTTGTTCTCAGCTTTTTGTGATAAACTATGTCTTTTATTCTGCCCCATAAATAAACATCAAGAACATCTGGCAAGGTGAATCAAAACTCAATAATGTCTTCTTTCGGGATAATTTAGGGAATATTTCCCCGAAGCAAGAATGCATTTTCAAAGCATTGAAAATACATTCTGTTCATGTCATAAGCTTCAAAGTTAGAACACGACATTTTACAAACTTAGTAATTATGTGCGGGCGTCCAAAAAGGCTTAATTTGCTAAATACGTACAAAAAGTTTAACTACAAGTGACACTAATATCTTTGCATTTCGATTTTCATGGCCTAACTTGGAACTCTCATCATAATGTAATTTAGTATCACTGTGCATGCCATGTTGTTTGATGAAAATTTTAAAAAAGAAAGCAAACTACACTGTTCACTATTATTATTTTATTTCAATGTTGGAAAGGATAAGAAATGATATGTAAAAAATAATAGCAAGAGTATTTAAAAACATTTAAAAGAAGAATCTAACGTAACATAAGCAATGAATTAAAAAATCGATAAGAAGATTGAAATAAATACATTTAGCGAAGAGTATGATGAAACTTCAAGTGAAAACGTACTATACACTGTCTAGAGACCCTATTAAAATTGAAATAAAATTATTACTTCTAATAAATAAATAAATTTATATTTAAAGAGTTTTATTTTTCTGGATTGTCTTCGTATGACTATATCTTCGTCAACAAAAAAGGTAGCAACTTCCGGTTTTCATCGTTCTCTTCAGTTTTTTATGTGCTTCAATATTACGATATTAAAAATATACCGTTCTATTTGAAATTTTAAAGAAAAAACAAGAAATATACATACATTGAGAACAGCGCCCCCTGTTATTTTCTTTGACAACCACGTAATTTCGTGCTACATGTTCTTGAATTCTGTGTAAGATTCTCTATCTAATGAGCCCAGAAACATTAAAATCCGTTGGGGCAAACCAAAGTTATACCTACCTTTGTGCGCAGACATACCCCCTCCACTCTCCCCTTCGTATGGGAGTTAGATCAAAAAGTTTCAAATGAAAGTTGTATAAAAACGTCTAAAAATTTTGCTAGTAAAGTTTTTAATCTATCTTAATCTAGAATCTAATGAAAAATTATCGAATTTTTAATTCATCTTGAGAATTGCGCCCCCTTGCGGTCATTTTGGAAATTTTAAAATATTTTTATTGTAATTCCCGTCATCTATTTTACTATCAAGATTTTTTCCGCGAGGTTGTACGATAAACGGTTGCCGAGATATGGCCGGTGGCCGAGCTTAAACAGACACCCGGTATACATACAAGGTCCCATGCTTGAACATCTGTGTTCAATTTCTCACAAACTCTCAAAACGAAAAGTTTTAATCTAAAATAAAATTAAAGTAGACGGGAGAGGACATTTAATAAAATTGTGAAGAAAATGTGCGGTCACGTCACATTTTTTTAAATGGATTGTTACATTGTAACATGATGAATATCCATGATGTTTGTGCACATGTGAAAGTATATCATTAGTAGCATCGCAAATTTTTTCTACAACTGATTAGCCAAAATAAATAGTTCTTTTAAAGAATTATATTCATTAAATAAATCGCTGCAATCGTAAATATTATATCGTGAAATTAATAAACATACATCTTTTATCGAAAATTTTATTGAAAGTAAGAATACCTTAGACAAAATTTGAATAATTAAAATTAAAGTCTGGTGTAGTTGGAACTATGCAATTAATGGGTAATCATGTAATAAAATTTAATTAGGATTGTAAAATTAATTACTCTAACCTTTACCATAATAAATTAAAACAAGAATTGTAGCAGATATCAAATTTTTAATAATTAATATATAATAGTAATTAATTAATAAAAAAATTGAAGAAAATGGTTATGCGATTTTGGTCTTATAGTTTGTTTCCTTTTCGCAATAATAAAAACCTTAGTACGACATATAAAATCCATTATCGTCCATATACTCTTGCATTCTTGATTGCATAGAAATTATTACAGTTTCACATAAGTTATAGCTCGGTTAACATCTGATGGCACCTGGGATGCGCAAAGGTGTGGCTTAAATATATATCATGTGCGTTAAAAACATCGGTATCGAAAGTAATACACTACGATAGACAAAGTGCAACTAAATTAAATACGGACTAATGTTTTCAAGTTGGTCCGTAACCCTTCATATGTAGCGAAATCTATGTCTATCTCACTGACTTCATGCTGCTTTCTCCTTTTTTGTCTCAAAATATAGCTATACTTCCTCTGAAATGCTCCCATACAGATTGTGCATATTGAGTAATATTTTCTATATTAACTTGAACTCTATCATTATTAGCATTCCTATTCGGCACCATAGCACTCCATATATTTTCAATGGGGTTCGGATATGGAGATTTTGCCGGCCAATCAAATACTTCTACGTTATTTTCGTTAAATAAATAAAAAAAATAAAAGAAAGTAAGAGTGTTACTTCCGGTCCGAATTTTGATTTTTTTTTATATAACAATTATTCCAAATGTGGCTCAAACAATTTTGTATTTTTAATAAATCTGACTAGAATGCAAAATTTGTGAGATTTTCCAAAAAACCGCTATTTGATGAGTAGAAGCATTACTTCCGGTCCAAATTTTAAAATTACTTTTATAGAAAAATTGTTCCAAATGTAGCTCTAATTACTTTTGCAGTTATAATACATTTATATAGAATGTATAAAAAAAACTGCTATTCGATAAGAGTAAAGTCTTACGTCTGGTTCGAATTTTCAAATTTCTTTTATACAAAATTCGGGCTCTAAATATTTTCGTATTCTAGAAAAATCTGTAAGGAATCAATAATTTGTAAGATATTTGCTAAAAACCGGTTTAGATATGAAGGCCTACTTCCGGTAGAAATTTCGAAAAAAAAGCCTTTCTAAAATTCACATTTTAGTACCTACTTTTGTATTCTTTAGAAATTTCTCTAAACTTAGTAGTTGACGACGTATTAGTAAATTTTGATTTTTTTAGTGAAGGAAGCTAATATTTCAGTGAAGTAAACTAATTCAAAATATCAGTGTTGATCGGGAAAAATATAATTTTTAATAATTCTAAACATTTCCTTATTAGAGAATATAACAATTTTTACTTTTTATAAGAAAAACATGGATTGTTATAATACCAAATTGTTTAAGTATTATTTTAGTATTCAGTTAAACGTTGTTATTATAAAGAAAAAGCTTCAACATCTAAAATAAATATAAATCACTCCCAGAAGAATAGTAACAAGTTCAAAGTTCCATAAAACCAAGATTTGAATGAAAAACAGTGGATCTCCCTGTTGAAATTAAAATAAAAGGCTAAAGAATAAAATAAAAGCCAGAAAGATATTGAGGAACATAAAAATGATATTTTCTAATAAAGTACCTAGCATGAACGTTATCAGACAATAAATTATTATGAATAAACACAATTATTTCAAATATATTGGCTTATAGTATATGGCCGATGTAGTTTCTTTTACAAAGCAATTTAATACATAGCGTAATACAATCTTTTTCTTTTAATTGTATTTAACATTTAATTATATTTGCATTCAAAATATGTGTTTCATTCGTTACTATATATATGACATGTATATATTCGTGCAGATTGTAGAATAAAGTCTTTAAAAACTTCAGAAAATATAAACCACACTCATATGAAGTACAATGGCTTATTCATGCTTTATAAGATTTACGACGCATGTTTTTTGCTTGTCCCGTTCTGAACTCGAACATTAGAATGTTACTATCGTAGAACTTGGGGATCTATTTTCAATTTACACCGGCCATTTCAAAAGAAAGCAATTGTACATTCCAAAGTAGAGAATTTCTTTCCTAGTTAATATTTAAACTGTGTATATCCTTAATAAAATAAACCTGTTAGTAAAAGTGTTATTTCCGATTTGAATTTACATAAAAATATTTAAAATCCAAACGTTTGGCTGACGAAAAATATTTTTTTCCTATTATCTCGGCCTATTATGATTTTCCTTTTAAAACCCTTGGAGCAATTTAGAACAAAGCAAGAACAACCTGAAACAGCCGTCAGAACTTCGATTTTTGAAAAAAGGGGGGCGTAACGAACATTTTAAGGTAACTTTACGGTATTCATTCAGCAAAAATTCTGAATAAATACAGTAAGGTTACCTTAAACTTTTCCTTACAGTAATAATATTGCAAAATTATTTTTTTTGAGATTCTGTGGGACAATGTTTAGGATAACTAAAACAAGCTGGAACAACATTCACAATTACAATTTTCAAAAAAAAGGGGGCTGAGTGTAAAATTGCTTTTATTTCAATTATCTTGGTCAGTGTCGACATTTTTTGGAAATACTTTGGTCTAGTCCACATAACTTCGATTTTCAAAAAAAAAGGGGGGCTGGGTGTAAAAGTGTTTGTTTCAGTTATCTTGGTCAGTGGCGACATTTTTTGGAAATACTAACTTTACACACCCCTAATAAGCTTTGTATTCGAAACTGTATCTGTATATAATGCCAATTACCACAGCATGTTAGAAAATTAAACATATTTTGCGATAGTTTCATATTGCAGTAAAGGTGAACGAAAATGCGACTTCTTAATTTTAAAAGAAACTCAAATTTATTTATTATTCAGAAACTTTTTCATTAATATATTCTTATTAATTTAAAATGTCATATAAAACATGAATATTACTTATACTTTTGCAGAATATACAAGTTTTTGAGACTATAATTTTAAAATATAAATTTATTTATTAAATAAATTTCCAACGCAAAATTTGTAGATTACTTTTAATTACTGCCAGCAATTCTTCATTTGGATTGATACAATAACAAAAACATTAGACAAATATACGAAGAAAGTGTAAAAGGGTTAAAGGGTAATAATGTGAGTACAACTGAAGAAGTACATAAATATCTAGTATGATAGATTACGTCATACTAAACTTTCAAATGAAACTACTTCAATATGCCAATAATATGATTTTTTCTCTAGTTTCATTTATATAGTGTTTATATACAATATCTTTATAATAAAATAACCTAACATGATAAATGCAATAACAATGAAAACACTTTGTTTAAATAATAATTTTAGCGATGATTGTTTTTCTTACACTATTAGAATTCACTCAGGGTGGTTTTTAAATGCCTACTTCTCAGTAATATTATAATGCCACGTAAATACATGAGTAAAAACAGACCCAAGGTATATCTACTAAAGCTTTCTTTGATCTTTTTGAGTCGTGAGTTCGATTATTAAATTTCTAATAATTAAAAATAATTATATACAAAATAAAATACATAGCTTATTTTACCTTCTATACATACAAATTGAAGATGTAGGTTTGTTTGACATTACAAATAATGAGACATGTGATTCAGATACGTTAATCTATATCGATTAATTAAAGCACTAATACAAATCTTTAAATGTTATTGAAAATTGATTAGGAACATCTTGGCTAGGTTTGCAGGCTAATTGTGTCGGTATCTATATTTTATAAATATACCTGAATATTTTTAGTTAAATATGCAAATTCAAAATAGACAAGGAGGTTGGTTTACGAATATTCAACACTTTTTCTTTTTTATAAGTATATACTTCTATGTTTCTAAAGCAATAATTTTCTTACAAAATTATAAAAATTAGATATGCTAGAGGTGCGGTTCTTTTACACTGAGAGGTATAATTAAGATTTATGTTTTAAAATCTGAAGTACAACTTTATGTACAGTTAACGATACTTATTGAGTTATTGATAAAATACTGCTTTGTCTGACATAAGGTCTTTAAATGGCTAGGATAGGATCTGTTCTCTGTTGAAGGATCTTGTGTTGGATATTGCCTAGGAAGCGATTCGATCTTTGTAACTCGTACTGGATCATATTTGTCTAAGGATTTTATTTTTATTATACTAATATATGTGTATTTTTAGTAAAACATCTTCTGAAATTTGTATAGATATTGCACTAGGTAATATTACATACATATCAGTTCATTCCTCGACATTATCATTTATCTCTATTTCAGTTTAAATGCCATAAATTGAACTATCTATGAAATGAAACATAACTCTAGACATGAACTGTATAATTACTATTAATTAATGAACAACCCTCGTATGTGCTTTTCTTATATTCTCTTTACTTATTTTATAATATTTAATTCACTATAAGTATGTATTTTATTTTTATGCCCGACTAGCTTTATATTATAATCTCAAGATAAATTACTTTAATTTATCATACTTCGTTATCTAATTGAAGGTATTTAATACAAATTTCAATTCTTTACTTTTGTAAATATTAATAATCCTTCAAAATTGATTTTGTAACTATCTTATATATTTTACTGATTTCTGCATTATCTTAATACTTGCTATACTTTTAAATAATCCAATCTACCAACAAGTGTTCAATAAGTCATATAGATGGCACCACTAGTCATTTCATTGTAGGTGCATATAACAATTAATGCCTGTTTATGTATTACAAATATCTAAATGTTTACTTGTTTGTTGTGAAATGTTTTTTTACCAAGTGGATCTTTTATAACTCAGAATATACTTCTAATAACATTTACCTAACTCTTTTCGGTAAGAAAATATCATTAAACAGATTCCATTACAATATTTTATATGACATTTATTTATTTCAGATTATACTTTACGTAAAACTTTGTGGATTGCAATTTTTATGTACTATTAATAAAACGACACTCTTCTAATAAAAAAATAAAGTGTATATTCGAACAACTTACTTAAACATTGCTGAACATTACGTGTTCACAATATTTTATTAATATTGGAAACTTGATTATTTGACGTCTAAGAAAATCTATTTTGATGTGTATTTATCTCTTTATAACCACTTAATACAGGTAAGATTACTTATTATGTTTACTTTAGTTATTTAAATTAGATATTTATCAAGAAATAACTCATGTAATTTTAAACTGAATGACAATAATTCATGTAATTGTTATATTCAAGAAAATAGAGAATTAAAGACTTATATTGTTTAACACAAATGTACTGATGAATTATCTAAGAGTTCAATTACTTTATCTAAGGATCTATAATACAAATATTCAATTCTTTTTTCAAAATTTAAACAATTAAATCTTTCTTTTCTGCAATTTCTAATAATTTACTAAATTGGAAATACTTAAATGTTCCTTTCTTATAGATGTGTTCGATTCTCTCCTTGATACTGCCCAACAACGATTCACCACTTGATGCTATTCAACTTCAACCTTGTACCATTGTTAGAAGAACAAATTACAGAAAATCCTATGTATCGTCCTGCTCGTTTTATGGAATTTAAAATGGTCCTTTTATTCGTATGTTGATTCTCTTAATATACTGCCACCACTCTTATGTTACCCGAACAAGGAAAATTATCCAACCTTTATGGACTACTCCTGGAAAATTCCGGATCTTGAAGAAAACTCCAACCTCAATTGTACTCCCAAATAGTCCGGTATCTCAAGTGCCTCCTGATAACACTGCTTCAACAACTCTCTACTAATGGAACCTGGATCTTGCACCAAATCCGTAAGTGTATTCTCTATTCTTATATTAAATTATTTATCTATAATAAATAACACTCTGGATACAACTTTTCCTTTTATTTCTCACTGAATTCGTGTTAAATCTCAGAAATTTACTTCTGATAGCAAAAACACGTATCTCTATTTTTCAATTCAAAATAATTCTCCCGTTTATTTATCCATTTCCCTAGCAATTCCTATCTCATTTTCTATTATCCAATCAACGTTTTACAACAGTAAATACAACCAACAATATAGCTTTTAAATTCTCAAATATACCAAAAATACTTCTTTAAATTGCATTATCTGATAATCTAAATTCTTTTTATAATTTTAACAACCCTTCTTTACATATTCATATACTAATACCCATCTAAATCCATATTTCTTAACAAATGTCAAATAATGACAGTTCCTGTATTTCAAATTATTCCCGGGAACTTAACTACATTAAAATCTATACACCTTTCAAAATAAGATTCTAAATATTTTTATCACCTCATAAACGTCAATTACTCAAGTTTTTACAAATTTATAATACATTTTACAAAATAACAACTAATATTCAACTCTCTTCTTTCCAGAATATTGTGAACTTCTAAGAAAAATGAACATGGTCAACCTTACCATATACAGGTGGTTTATTAAAAAATTCGAATGCTTGTTAAATTCCATTATCATTTATTATTATCAACCCAATAAACTTTTTAAACACATCATAATACATTTTCCTACGATTATTTAACTAAATTTTGTAACTTTCATAACTTTCCACAATATATTGTTAACGTATGCCTATATACTATAACAATATATTATATATAACATAAGGAAAGTCTTATATTTTGTGTTATTTTTATATAATACTTTTTATTACTTTTTCTTGGAATTCCAGCTTTTTGTAGTGCTCAAAATCAAATTTTCCACGACACAACCTTCAACCATTTCGCCTTGTGGTTTGGCACTTTGAAGTATTTTAAATGTTGTTAAGTCAAAACAAAAAAAAAATACATTATTATCTATTTATGATAGAAGTGTTAAAAGTGAAATCTTATTTTGAGAGTGGGGAATATTTCAGTTGAGTAACCCCAAATGCATTTTTACTTTTTTATACGTAGTATAAGGAAGTATTGTGATGATGAAAATTTTTGACCTCGAGATTTTTGTAGATGTCCAGGCTTTGAAGTACCCTGATAAAGAAAAAGTGTTTTTTTTTGAGTATATTTCGTCAATTACTAAGGTTAAACAAATTTATGAACAACTCAAATGTACTCAAAATTAAATTTAAGAAAAATTTTATTAATATTTTTTTTAAATTCCTACCGGAAGTAGATATTTTACTCTTATCGAAAATCAATTTCGCAAGTCATGCTTTTTAGGCAGATACATTACGAGTAATTAATAGTTATTTACGAACCAAGTGCGGAAAGACTATTTTCCCGCATGAGCGCACTTTGTAAGCTCGAGCTACCGCAGGAAGCGATTACTTTTAATTGCACGAATGCGTGGAAGATACCTTCACGCAAGTGGTTTGTACAATATTTTTTGTACGAACATTAAATTAAGAATATAGTATTGATCAATGTCATTAGTATCATACCTAACCTGAAATAGATTAATTTAAGCATTTCATGTACGTAACTATTACTCATCTTTCCCTAAAATTAAGTTATTATATTCTTATGGCAAACATTTATAAATTTATAGTACATTTATTGCGTTTTTTTTTGTTTAAATACAAAAAATTCTGAACTACCAATATGAATGTTCATGTGGTCAAATAGATGGCGCTTGAATGCCACTTAAAATGTCGTCAAATAGATGGCGCACAAATTTATTGCAAGAATGTTTAATTCTTACTCTTATTTCCCCAACTTTTAGTGAATAATAGTCAAGGGAGGTAGAATTTTATAGACTAAATTTTATTACTATCAAGTTAGATTTGTTTTTAAATGTCCCAAAGAGCCAGAGTTTTTTTCAATTTTTACAGTCGGGAACACCTCTTTCCTAGTCGAGCTACACATGCGCCAAATGTCACTTTACAGGCGGTGAGTACAAAAAGGTATTTAGAACTTAATTTTCAATAACTTTTGTATATATAAAATTTGAAAAGTCTGACCGAAAGTAACACTTTTGCTCTTATCGACTAGCGATTTTTTGCAAATATGTCGAATATTATTATATATTTATCATGAGTACAAAAGTATTTGGAACTGGATTTGGAATATTTTTTGTATAAAAGAAGTTTCAAAATTTGGACCGGAAGTAACTTTTACTCTTAGCGAGTACCACTTTTTTCAAATATCTTGCAAACTATTCATTCTACAGAGATTTATTATGCAGTACTTAGAATAGGATTTTGAATATTTTTTGTATAAAAAATTCTTAAAGTTTGGATTTGAAGTGGCACACTTACAGGCTTATTTTTCTAATAAAATAAATGTATTTAAAACAATTTAGAATCTGCCCATAATTTGAAACGCTTATACGTATAAGAAAGTCGTGTGGTGGCCACACCTAATTTTTTCTTAGTAATACCCATAATAAATGGAGGAAGCGGAAATTAACTAGTACCCCTAATGTTCGGGGCCCGCGACATAGCTTACCTCGAATAAACAATTTAAGGTTTTGATTATTTCGACCTTCCTTAACATTCCTGTTGAATTAAAATACTTCAAAATGTGGTCTAAGTAACCACACCTTGCAATAACTTTATTGATAAATAATCTCATCTTTATCTTGTATTACTTTTTCCCTTAATTAAAAAAAATAATTCCTCAAATCTCCAAATGTTCAACTCTGCGGATGTTGTTTTAAAAACCATTGTTTCAACTTGTCAGGAATCTACTAAATATAAAACCACACCGCGACACACGTTTGTGATAAAGCTTATGTGTGTAGAAAGGAACCACTATATTTGATAAAGTAAACATGTTTCTTTTGTAAAAGCTCTGATCGAGCTTTCCCATGGGTTTCCTCGTATTTCTTTTCATATTCGTGTATCTTTTATTTGCAGACACTAATCAAATAATACATAGCACCTCAAGCTAAATGCAACTCTTGAAGCTCGGCAAAATGCCGTAATTATAACTAATACTACTCCTATTCACATTTACACTAGGAATTATTTTAGATTGATATTTATTGGGGGAAATAAAATATAGTAATGCTTGCTTGATATGTGTTAAAAATAAGACTTTTAAATTTTAATGTGAATAAAATTGATAATTGCAGATGCTAAGAAATACGTTACAAACTTGTAAACAAGAATATGTGAAGAATTGAAAATAATACAGATATTATTGTATTGCAATTCCTATATTTTTTTGTATAATTAGGGGCTACAAAATAAAACAGAATGGCTACAACACATATTCAATTAGGCAATACGTAAACTCGCATCTAAACGTGGTCCGATAATACATATTAGAGTTACGGCACAACATACTAGCATTGCCTGCTCATATTCGAACTCATAGTGATTTGATTATTTTTTCGCAGATTGACAAAAAGAACAAATTAAATTTTCTCTTTAAGTGATGACGATTGCTTAGATAACTAAGTCGATAATAGAGGGTTATTGCAAGTATGCTAGGAGTATCTCCTTTATTACAGGCTCCTTTAATAAAGTAGCCTGTAAGAGTGTGTCATCGAGAGACTTATTGCTTGTGGCATGCGATTAGGGACTGTATGACTTTATTTTGACGTTTCTGACACTTGACCTAATCTAACAAATTACGTTGTTTGTTCTGTCAATTATTATGGAAGAACAATTACAAGTTGCTATACTGTTAGGTGCAAATGAGGAAGAAATTGAACAATTACTTCTGCACAACATTATTGGTGTTGAGGATGAACAGGAAAATAACCTGGTGAGGCCTGTAGAATTTGAGTTAAACAACATGACTGATGAGGAAATCACAACAAATTTCCGTTTTTCAAGAATGGATATTACTAGATTAAAAAACGCTTTGGGACTACCAAATCGCATTGTGACTGAAACCGGAAATAATGTAAATGGTAACATAGTGCTGTACAACATTTAGGTCGGTACATATATATGTTTATTGATATGAAACAAAACTTGCAGGTATAACAGCATTATGTATGCTACTCAGAAGACTCAGTTACCCAAATAGATTACATGATTTAAAACGAGTTTTCAACTATTCTTCTCAATCCTTGTCACAGGTTATCAAAACAACATCAGATTTTATTATAGAAACTCATGGCCACCTTTTGGACAGTTTAAATGCACACCAGTGGTTAGATCGAAATAGGTATCAACAATATGCACAAGTAAAACAGTTTTTTTTTTATTGTAATTAAGTGTTAATTAGATTGTTTTTTAGGCTATAAGAAATATGGGCGGAGCAATTCAAAATTGTTGGGGGTTTATTGATGGTACCATCAGGCCAATTTGTAGACCATCTGTCCAACAAGAAGAGTATTATTCTGGGCACAAAAGAGTGCACTGTGTCAAATACCAATCAGTGTTATGTCCAGATGGTCTCATTATTAATTTAAAAGGAGCTTTTCCGGGAAGAAGACACGACGCTGGTATCCTCCGAAATACTGATTTGTATGAGCAGTTAGAAGAAAATGCTGTTTTTCCAAATCATGGAAATTATGTGTTATATGGAGATCAAGCATATGGAATCAGGCCATTGCTTTACTCTCCATACCCTGGTCAACCAGCAAATTTGTTAGACCACCAAATTGCTTTTAATAATAGCATGAAAGTTTTGCGAGTTGCCGTTGAGTGGGGCTTTCAAAAAGTACTTAGCATCTTCGCGTTTGTAGACTTTAAAAAAAATCAAAAGTTACTGCTGAATGACATTGAAAATTGGTACAAATGTGCGGTAATATTGACAAACTGCCACACATGTTTGTATGGCAACCAAACAGCAGAATATTTCAATATTCTCCCTCCACAATTGGAGGAGTATGTAGGGTGTAATAATTAAAGAGTATTTCTGAAAAAATGTATTAAATGTTTTTTTTTTTACATACAAATAATTGGTTAGAACATAACCCTACCTAAATACAAGTCAACGTCTCATTTTGTCCTATGACATTTAACAATTTATTGATAATTTCTTGCTGGCTGTCAATAATTTTTTTAAATTGCTCAGATTCAAAAAGGAATTTTTTTTCTGCCAATGCCACATTTCGTTCTGCAACTGCAACTTTCCTTTCTTCAATTAGCAAACGTTTCTCTTCCAATTCATTGTCTTTTGCATTTTTTTCTTTCAGGTACTCTAACCCACTACGCCTAATATAATTTGTCTTTTTCGCCCTGTTTTTCATTGGCCCTACGAGATGATTGATATTTTTTTATATATATTTTCAAAGTTTATACAACTTATTGATATGTAATATAAACCTTACCAAGAATATTTCTTGTAGGTTTCATGTTTTTTCCTGGGGTTGTAGCAGTGTCCACAATTTCTCCATTAGACGAATGTGACATAGCAGCGCCATTTGTAGCATTGTCGTTCATTATTGTCATGATCTCTATCACCTCAGGTACTTGAATGTCCACTATTTCAGGACAATCATTTGAATCATTCCTGTCTAATTCATCTTGAACTTCTATTTAAACAATAATGTTAATATAACCACCTTTTTACAAATGTTGCACTTACCAGAATATTTTATTGTTTCTTGTGGTTGAATTACATAATCATGGTCATACTTGTCACTAATATTGTTAGTATAAAAAGTAACCGCTGCGTTTTCCCTACAATTTCGTCCAATTTCACTGTTCATTTTGTTTTGTCGTTTTAGCTGTGCTTTGAGAGGCCTCTGTTCTTTCTCTTCCTTTAGTAAGTCATTCAACTCTTGGAGAAGCACATCTTTCTCTGAATATGGTTCTTCTTCTCCAGACCTAAAATTTGTAAGTAGAATTTAAAGCTTACAACAATGCGCGAATACACAAGATACAATAGCTGGGACACTAGTTTACACAAATCTCTACCTCTTCTGCGTGGTTGTGTCCTTCAGCTTCCACTGCTCCAGTAGCATTTGCACGTGCTGTCGAAGGGTTTTTGCATTGAACTCTTTCCGCAGCAATACATGCACACTTACTCTAATTTCATCCCAAACCTTTGATCCATTTTTGTATGGATTACGTGACACGGTTTCCCGGAGAAGAATTACGTCGTCATCATATGAAAATCTCACTCGTTTCTTTTTACTATCAACAGCCATTATTTTAACAACACAGATGAACACATATGAATGAATTGCACTCTAACCTCACTTTCATCTGATATGTTTGACATTTGCACAGTTTAACGTCAAAATTAAGGGGCCTTAATTAAAAACCTCCTTTCCTGTATTTAAATTAAATACAGGCGGCCTGTATTTTAATAAAGGCCGACCTTTAACATCGTTCGTTATGCGCTTGCGTACATGTCACAATAAGGGAATCCTTTAATAAAGGAACTAAAAATCTGCTTTGCAATAACTCTCTAATAATGCGAAGGTTGTAATACTTATAACGTAATTATGATTATCCTTATGAAATTAAATAATAATGTAGTTGTGTAAAAAGTTATAGCAGTACAACTGGGTTTTAGAATGAAATAAAAACAACCCGCCTGAAACATCTGTAGAATAAACTAAGATGTCTAGAGAAAAATAAATAAATAGAAATTTCATGGTAAAAAAAAACTATAAATAAGTATAACAGAAATACCATAAAATAACATAAAAACGACCCTTGAAATAGAAATTAAAATTAGAGATTCTCTCCAGTAAATATAACGAAATAACAACTCTGGAAAAATGATAACATTTTACAACAAAATTTCGTTCTTCGATGGATAAAATGTCCATACTTAAATTTATAAAATGAGCAACCACTAAGAAAAATAATATTATGAAATATTATACGCAAACAGTGCCAAGTATAAACCTACGTGCATCCCTGTTTGCAGCCAGCACGCAACTGATGTAAATATCTATATCTGGCGAACACAGCTGGCGGAGATCATTTTTTCGAATATACGTCCGAAGAATATCGACTGGCATCGGGTGATCATACCCCGCGCGCTCAAGCTGTATACCGTTCACGTGTATTAGAACCGATTGCTTGTTTATAAAAATTTCAGTTGTGTTTAAAATTGCCTTTGTGAAAAAGAAAAACTATTAGTGGAAGACTCATGGTTGCCCCCAGGCAGCACATATTCTTAAAATGAATGAAGCTCTGACACACTTCCGGTTTCACCGGAAATGTATGAAGATTTTTAAATGGCGCGTCCTATATATTTTTGGATATCCTAGTACTATTTTAAATTGTCTCATTGACTGTATTTCCTTTTTCAAAATTGAGTCAAAAGTTTTTGAGTTCTTAATTTTATTGTATATTTTTGATCAAAACACGTGTTCCAAAAAAAGAAACATATTCGCATTGTTTTTAAAAGTAAAAAAATTAGTTTCGGTGATGTGTGTAGCAAAGAGAATTCTGTTTTTTCAAAGCCTACATACCGAAGTTTTCACATACACAAAACTTAATCTATTTAAAGGGAATATCCCAAGTAAGTAAAAAAAATAGATGAACAGTCTGACTTTCTCAATTTTTTGTTGTTTACCGACAAAGCCACCTTTCTTGAAAATGGATACGTTAATGGTCACAATATTTATTTTTATGACAAACAAAACCATTGCATGTGTGTAGTTACATAACACTGCCCAACAAAAAAATAATTTTTTAATGTTTCCTGCACATAATTTGTTAAATGTTACTAATTTTTGGTTGAGAAAAACGAATTTAACAATGAAATATTTTTATTAGCTCTAGTTTCTGTGATACACAATACATGGAATTAGCTTAGTGTGAATTTGATTAATAGAAGACTATACAGTTTAATTACATTTTCCATCTACATTCAAAGTCCATTTAATTTTTTTTGTAGCAGATACATTCAAAGAGTCCTAAAATAATTGAAGAATACCTGGAAGATGTATGATCGTAAAGATAACTATGTACCGGCTTCATGGGATCGTGGTCTTTTGGCTTGCCTCTTGTAAACGACTTCTGGAGCATCCCTACACAATGACCAACAGTAATCCGCAAGCATTGCTTCATTCCAACAGCCCTGATATCTTTGTTCCATAACAGAAATATCCTGATGGAATCGCTCACCGTGTTCATCACTGACAGCTCCACAATTAGGAGGAAAAAAGTCGAGATGGGAGTGTAGAAAATGTATTTTAAGCGACATGTTGCATCCGAGTTCATGATATTTTTGTAGGAGCACTGTCACTAACTGAGTGTAGTTCTTATCCCGTTTGTTGCCTAAAAATCCATGAACAACTCTCTTGAAGGCTTCCCAAGCTTCCTTTTCTCTTCCCTCCAGAACTCGAGCAAATGCAGGATCCTTTACAAGTTCTCGAATTTGTGGCCCGACGAAAATACCTTCCTTAACTTTGGCATCACTTAATTTCGGAAATTTTTCCCTTACGTACTTAAAGGCCTGTCCTTCTTGGTTCATACCTTTAACAAAGTTTTTCATCAATCCCAGCTTTATATGTAGGGGTGGAAGAAGAACATCTTTTGGATCCACAAGTGGCTTAGCAACAACATTTTTCTCGCTTGGCTTAAGATTTCTTGCAGGCCAGTCTACTTAGATATAATGTGATTTTCTATCCCTACTGTCCCACATACATAAAAAACAGCAGTATTTTGTGTAACCCAGTTGCATTCCCAAGAGTATAGCGATTACTTTGAAATCGCCACAGATTTTCCACTTGTGTTCATTATATTTTATCGAGTCGAGGAGTGTTGACATATTTCCATAAGTCTCCTTCATGTGAACAGCATGACCAACAGGAATAGAAGGAAGATGGTTTCGATTGTGTAGTAATACAGCTTCTAAACTAAGCTTGGAGGAGTCTATGAATAGTCTCCATTCAGTCGGATCATGGTTCAAATTCAAATCCTTCATCAAGCCATTAATGTCGCGGCAAACAACAAGATTGTTTTTCTTCTCAAAAAAGGAAATCAGATTCTTATGACGTTGTCTGTACTGTGAGACCCTAACATCACATTGGAGAAGTTTCCATTGTTGTAGTCTAGAATCAAGGAGCTCTGCCTTCTCCTTTGACACGTCGATGTCCCTAATGAGATCACTCAGTCTATTTCAAATGAAAAGTTTTCGGGTGGATTAGGAACAGGTAAGCTATTTGAATGAGGATTAGGTCGAATAGCAGATTGAAGATTTGGGTATTGAACTTTTCTTCTTTTCTTCATAGATATTCCTGCCTTTATAGGTGGGGTCAAGCAGAAATAGCAATCATCTATATGGTTTTTAGGCTCCCGCCAAACCATAGGCACAGCAAAAGGCATAGATCGTTTTTTATTTTTCAACCATTCTCGCAGTGTGACTGAACAAGAGTTACAACACATATGTGGAGCCCATGACTTATCCTGGTCTCCTACCTTCACACCAAAATAATGCTGGTAAGCAGTCTTCACAATAGGCGTCAGATTGCGTTTTTGTGACGAAAATGTTATTTCTCCACAAATGTAACAGAATTGATTCACTTGATTTACACATTCTCGTGGCATTTTTACAATTTTACACTTCAAAAGCACTTACAAACGAGAAATGTATATGAATTATAACAGAAACAATACGAAATGCACATTAACAGCACCAGTAAAAGTGTACATAACCTCCAAATAGTTAAAAAGCATGTGTTCTGTCGGTTGACAGTTGTGCCAAATAGCAAAAAGTAAATTTTCCTCAAACTAATAATTCTTACCCTAGATCAATGACATGTCACTGTATCTTCAAAACAAGAGCTAATCGGTGATTTTTATTGTAATTTTTGAATTCAGCGGGTAGAAATACATAAGATCCAGCAATTTTTGGGTCCGAAACATTTTCATTGTTGGGCAGTGTAATTGGACCTCGTTCCTTTGATGGAAGTGGAAAAGAGTATCTTTGTTTTCTAATGACGGATTTTCAAAACCTTTTGAAAAATATTTCTTTACATGTTATGGGTCCTATGTGAAATCACATATTTCACATATAGCCATTAAGTTTTTGCACAGGTGGTTATGTTATCAAATTATTTGATGAAGTTGGTTTTTCTAATTTTCATTTGTCGTTGCGTTGGTTAATAATTATTTAAGTTATTTAAATTGCGTTTTTAAAGTTTTGTTAGTAAACATTTTTTCCCGATCAATGTTTCACGTCAACAATTTATAATTTTGAAAATCTGCTTGCTCTCTCTTATGAATAGCATCATCAATGAAAAAATACGAGCAATTTACAAAATAAGTTGAAGCATTATTTTATGTACCTTTTAGTGTGGTGGCATCTTCAAATATGTCAATAAACATAACCTTTCTTTTTTTGTTTACCAATAAAAAAAACTAAAATACTATAAATGGATATTGCTAGAATTTAAAAATTGAAATGCGAGGCGCTTCGGTCTATAAAATTATTACTTTTGGGATAGCTGGATTTAACCTTTACTTTGTTTGTCAGTTTGACGATCATTGGTTGAACGAATATTTGGAAATATGGAACACCAGTGCTCGTAGTTCTTTGTTTGACCTCTGATTGCTCTTAGAGTGATTATCTCAGAAATTACAAAATATAGGTATTGGACATTGTTAACAAAAGTAAGGAACAAAATACCACCATAGAATACCAGGTGTTCCATTTTCACATACCAAAAAGTAAGTTTTTGGTATGTAAAAATGTCGGCAAATAGGCTTTGAAAAAACAATGTTTTTTGAGGTATTGTCGAGTGTCTTATACTTATATCAAAGTACTAGAAAATAGAAACATATATAAGGTGACATTTAAAAAAAAAGTTTTATGTCTTTGGTGTGCCAGAGCATAAAGTATTTTTAGAATATGCGCCTCAATTAACCATGAACCTTCCACTTTTTGTTATCTCTCCTATTTGAGACACAAAAGAGCAATCGAAACAGCGGTTACTAATGACTCACGTTGTATATAATCAGCATCGCTTTCTACCTATTATATTACATATTTGATGGCTACATAAAATTGCACCAGTTTTTCTTATGGGTGCTTTCGCGAAGACATTAATCATCCGCTGCCGTTGTAGCGTACTACGCTTCTCTTTCAAATGAGTTAACCATCAATATCTTCAGCCTTGATTACCGTGAATCAATCGACTAATGCTTTACCGAGAAAATGTGACTTCTACTACCTTTTCAATATATTATTACTTATATATTTTGCAATATCAATAGTAACAATAATGTAGTCGAATTAATAGTAAGTGTATTACAACTCATTTATATTTTCACAAGATATTTGTTTTTATTCTATAACCAAACAATGTGGACCGTTCAGTATTGGAAAAAGTCAAATTATGTATTTATGTGTTGTATATAGGTAGGGAAATTGGAAAATTTTCTGCAAAAAAAGCCCATTATTATTTACTTATAAATTAATTATAAAGCACAAAAGGTACTGCCAGCTTAATAATTTAAACGTTCCGATTGAATTAATAATTGCGCGGTGCGTATTTATTTTTATCAACCTCCATATAATATAAAGCTGATCTTCATTAAAAGGGAATTTTCAATTTAATAAATTATGCACACCATTTTCATATTACATGAATACTCACATGTTACTATGTTACCATGTTACTATGTAAATTATGTGTTATTAGGTGACAGACTAGAAGTGCAGTCCCTTTTACATTATAAAAACCTCCTCATTGAAACATAGAATGTCTCTTTCAGGTTACTCCTCGAATATTTTATTAGAGAAAGGTGTCTGCAATTATTTCTAGTTTCAACTTCCAGGTACCATCTCGTACTATAAATTTTTAACTACAAACAAATTTACTTACTGGAGTTAATAGTTTGGTTTGACAACTTCTGTACATTTTCTTTCGCGTTTGTTAGTGCTACAAAGTCTGCAATAAGATCATTCAGCATACTACTTACTTAAAATAAAGGAAACATGTGTACGCATTTTATTAATTTTCCTTAAATTTGAGTCTCTAATTACATATAACTACAAATGTTTTTAAGTTGGCGTTGAAAAACATCTATGGTAACACGTGACTTTAAAATATGTTAACTCAACTAAAATGTGAAGATAGTTACAAATCTATTACAAATGTCACAGATATACTGACGGAAGAATTAAAATTCTGAAACTTATTTTTTTAATGTTTCTTTTAGTGTTTATTAGTATATTACAGTACAAGTGAAGAAAGTACTCGTTTCGCTCACGCGTGCGTCAGATTGACACACGAGGCGCAGCCGAGTGTGTCAAGACGCACAAGTGAGCGAATGTAGTTTCTTCACGAGTGCTGTATAGCGTTTTGTTCAATCCTGCTAAATTACCTATCTAAAGGTGTCAAAGATTAAAAATTTCAATTTGTCTGACAGTTATAATATCATTCATATTGCATTCATGTTGATTCATGTCAATATTAATTGTGATCAAATAATATAGCATAGATAGCGGGTTTTACCGTTGGTATAGTTACCTGGTTACGATAAAATAAAAATTAGCTATGTTGTCAACAAAATTTTATTTTTGCTTTGTTTAGACTAAATTTGTCATTAATTTCAATATTTAACAAAAATATGGAACAAGAAGCTGTACCAAGAGATGTTGTAAATGAAGCGAATGCTGTTGTATTCAATTTATTGCCGCCAAAATCTAAAGAAAGGTATATAAATGAGTTAAGAAAATTTCATGAGTGGATGAACATAAAAAGTGTTACTCTTATAACGGAGCAAGTACTCCTAGCGTATTTTAACGGATTATTAGAGAAGTATGCACCGTCTTCTTTGTGGTCCACATATTCTATGTTAAAATCTACTTTATTTGTTTTTGAGAAGATAGATATCAGTAAGTAAGTTTATAGTATCATATTTTTTGATTTATTTGATCTAAATTTGTAATAATTTATAGGTATAAGATATTGTTTTCGATTTTGAAAAGTAAATCTAAAGGATATCAACCTAAGAAGGCCAAAGTGTTTGAGTATGAAGATGTACAGAAGTTCTTAAACGAAGCCCCCGATGAGAAGTACTTGCTGATGAAAATTGTTGTTGTTATGGGAATTATGGGCGCTTGTAGGTGCGATGAGCTAGTTAATCTCAAAATGACGGATATAGTATATAAACAATCTATAGTGGTGGTTAATATTTTGAAAACCAAAAATTATAAACCTCGCTCTTTTGTTATTACCGATGTTGAAGGAGGAGGTTTTAATGGTTTAGAAATATATAGAAAATATACTGCGTTACGTTCTTCAATAATGCTTGGTGAGGGAAGATTTTTCCTGAGTTACTATTATGGTAAATGTACAGTGCAACCTGTAGGTATAAACACGATATCAAAGATACCTAGACTAGTGGCAGAATATTTGGGGATGAATGTGCTCATTTATATACAGGACATTCCTTTCGACGAACCTCAGCAACATTACTAGCCCACGTTTCAGGTGATATTTTAACGCTTAAACGGCACGGAGGTTGGCGATCGACGTCTGTGGCAGAAGGTTATGTAGAAGAGTCAGAGAGCAATAAAATTAAAATTGCAAGAAAATTAATTACTGGTGAAGAGGGCACGACTAAAAACATTCAAGCACAAACAAATAAAACTGATTTTGTGAAAGATACCCATACAGGCATTGCATCTAATAATATTTTTAATAATTGTACTGTTAATTTCAATATTTCTTACTAGTTAATTGTATGTTTTGAATAAATTATACGAATTCTATTCTAATGTACCTTTCATTCAATACTACTCTTGCATTTCTTATCTAAAAATATTGAAAACTAAATTGTCAAATTTGACATATGAGTGAGCGAAAATCCATTACCTCACTCCGAGTGAGATAAATAGACGCTTTCGGCCTTAGCAACCAGTGGAGAAACAACGTGTTTCAAAGGCAGGATTGAACAAACGATTTTTGGAAGTAGCATTTATTTACCTTTAACTTGTTACAATTTATATTGTATGATTTGCCTCATGTACCTGTATTGATCATGAAAATAAAGTTGTGAAGAACTTTGCTAATTAAATATATTACAATGGTAATAGATATTTATTGACAGTGACAGTTTTTTAAGAGTAATTAGTTGTGACGTTATTTATTTAATATATATTATTCAAATGAATAATTATTTAAAGAGAATGAAATGTTTTTTTTTGTTTTGTTGACAGATCCACTATATAGGTCCCTTAAAGGGGAATATAAAGTTTCAAAATAAAATATTGGTTACTATAGAAATTTCTTTTAAAATAGAAAATTTACTTTATTTGAATACATTTAAGTCAATATAATATCAATAAGCCCTAGTAGCGAAGTTCGTCACTATCAGAGCAGGCCAACATCAGCCCAACAATCTAAAATCGGTAGAATATCAGCGACCCCCACCCAATGTTATACGAACATAAAATTCCGATATCACGTAAATGTCAATTTATGTCGTTGGGTTGACATCAGACCAACGTTGTCTACATTGGTAATATATTGGTTAAATATCTGATACTGATATTGTATTGATAACAAAAATCTATATACTATTAACATTAAAAAGAAATGTCTACACAATATCAAGTTCACAACGTCACTGTGACGTTGGTTGTAGATCAGTGTTGGATATAAAGTAGATTAAAAGGGATGATGTCACAGTTTTTCTGGCGCCACAGTCTGGCGCCGTTTATCTAAATACCCCTCTTCCACAGACTACCTATGTTCAGCAGCCAGCCAAGCAGTGTATTAGGTGCATTTTTATTGCGTTGTTTGTGTACACCAACCTAATAATTTGTGGAAATTATGTGTATTATACTTTGAAAGAATATGTATTTTGTATAATTGGTGTGCAGCCTTAGACCAAAGAAAAATAACTTTAAAACTGCTAATATAATATTAGCAGTTTAAAACGACAAAGAAGAAAATATTTATTTTATTAAACACTTGCGCGTCTTTAACCCTATAACTTACTTTTTAGATACAAGTTTTATATCTCTGGAGAATCAATTAAGGAAGCAGTACATCTCATCATGAAGAAATGTATGACGACGACGTTATCCATGCAATTTTCACTAATGTAAGAAGAAGAAAATAACTTTCTGTCAAACAACTATATACCAGGTGATTGTAGGTAATGTGTTGTTTTCCAAATGGCACTGCCTTTATTAATTGCCAGTTGAAGATACTGAATTTCTATACACTAACATTTACAGGCTGTATATAATTTAAATGAGAGACATATTAATTTGCTTAGTGGTTTAATTGAGCATGTTCCAAACATTTGTTTTTTTAAAACCTACATTACGTTAACTGATTATTTAATTACCAATTAGAATTGAATAATATTTTTTATTGCTGAACACATTACTGCTTATTTCAACATAATACTAGATAAAACATAGCATAAAATTATTAGTATTATACAGGGTGAGTCATTAGTAGCCTCTTCTTCGATTGCTCTTTTGTGTTTTAAATAAAAGAAAGAATAATTAGTGGAAGATTAATGGTTGCTTGTGGCGCATATTGTAAAAATACTTTAACTACTCAACGTTTTTCTTTTTCAAAATTAAGTCAATAGTTTCTGAGTTACTAATTTTTTTTTGAAAATATTTGACTAAAACACGTGTTCAGGAAAAAATCATTTTCACATTGTTCTAAAAAGAAAAAACATTAACTTTGGTGGTGCTTGTAGGCAAGAAAATTCTGCATCATTTGGTATAAGTTGCAATCGACAATACCTCGAAAAACTTTGTGTTTTCAAAGCCTACTTTCCGACATTTTCACATACCAAAAACTTATTTTTTTTAAATGCAACACTCCGTATTTTATTGTAACAGTTTGTTCCTTTTTATTCTCTTTCATTTTTATTAACAATGTCCTATGCCTATCTTATTAGCGGTCAAGTACCATAAACTTATTATCCTCACCAGTTATTGATTTTGTCCGCTGTTTTTGTCATATTCAATACTTTCAGTTCACTCGAACCGTTCCTTTATACTTTCGAAGGTTTCTGGCTTCTGTTGACTTCTACCAGGGATGCATAAGGTATGGATGCTAGCAAGGAGTTTCTTTTAGATTCACCAAAAAGGTCAATCATATTTATTAACTCTTCATAAGAGTAATTATTTTGATGATAACTAATAGCAATGCTTTTATAAATTTGTATAGGACATGTTTAACAAAAATGAAAGACAATAAAAAGCAAAATGCCACAATAAAATATCGGGTGTTGTACTTAAAAAAAAAGTTTTTGGTATTTGAAAATTTCGGGAAGTAGACTTTGAAAAAACAAAGTTTTTTGAGGTATTGTCGAGTGCAACCTATACCAAATGATGCAGAATTTTCTTGACTACAAGCACCACCAATGTTAATGTTTTACTCTTAAGAACAATGTGAAAATAATTTTTTTCTGAGCACGTGTTGTGGTCAAATATTTTCAAAAAAAATTAATAACTCAAAAACTGTTGCTCAATTTTGAGAAAGAAAAAACAGTTGAATAGGCAATATAATGCAGTACTAGAAAATCCAAAAATATATAGGGGGAGCTCATAAAAAAAATTAATGTATTTCCGGTGAAACCGGAAGTGCGCCAGAGTTTAAAGTATTTTTAGAATATGCACCCCAAGCAACCATGAATCCTCCACTTATTCGTTTATTAAAAATACAAAAGAGCAATCGAAGAAGCGGCTATTGATTCACCCTGTATATCTATTTTATATCTGCCATCATATTAATAAATATGTTTCGTTTGCTCGCAGATGTAGTACTCCATCGTTTTGAAAACGCTAGTGATATGGATAACGATAAAGGTATCGACTGATGGTTTGCTACAGGAAGTGATAGAGAAGGCGGTAGGATTGACCAGATACCGAACACAATTTAACTGCACTGCTAATGGAATATTCCAACTTTTACAGACTGGAAGCAACACAGATATTTAATAATTTTATTTGAAAGTGTCTGTAAGAATTTTATTATGAGTTGTTATGCTGTAAAATTCACTTTTGTATATAGTTCTCGTAAGATTATGTGTTTTTGTTTAAGTGCGTAGGATATGTCTGAGCGCGAGACTTTTCGAGCGCACCTTGTATATCTTTTGGTTCACCGTGTGAAAAAGATCGTTTGCTGTAACTGACAGATAACTGATGTGTAGTATCGGGCAAATACACTCTTTATGTGTAAGAATTCTGTATCTTCTACTTCTACCTATCTTATCTCTAGTTTATTTAAACCTACCTGTAGACTCGAATTATCTGCATTTGCAGTTACTTTTTACGCCTTGTTTAAGCTTCATCAATATCTGCTTATTTATTACTTCCGAACTCTACGAAGTGCATTTATTGTGGCTTTAAATTCTTCGAGACAACAGTCAGGCTCGTTGTATTTACTGTCTCACGTGTTTATTCGTATTTCCAGACACGGACTCTCAAGCATGTCCGATTAATATTCTTCCTTCGTAGTTATGTCACTAAAAATGTAAGGGGTATTAAATAGAGAAATCTTGTGTATTAACGGGCATACTTTAAATTGTTATCGTGAACTGATTTGTTCACAGCAATCATCCACCTTTCTTGGTTGCCTTGTGAGCACCTGCTGCTTTCCTTCCCCAGGAGGTTATGTCTCCGCTGTTTTACCCTGTAAATATTGTGCGGTCGGTTCCTTTTTAACCGCCTGTTCGGAGCGCGATTTAAGAGCTTGGAAATTTCAATAGTTACCCGCAGAATCCGGTTTCTTCTGTAATGATTTGTGTCTACATCTTAGGTTTGTTTTGTTTGCTATCTGTCAAGTGTTAGATGCATCGTCGCGGTGTGACGGATGCTTCGCGCATTGCCAACTGTCTAGCGAGTATTTTCCTTTCACATTGCCTGACTTATAAATTCTACGTACATTGAAGGGGTGTTTCAGTTATTTTCTCTTCTTCTAAGTTATGTGCAGGTTTGTATTTAATTATATAAGTCACGGTGTTGACTCCCTTTCTTGTCAAATTTAGTTTTGTGCCTGCTCTTTTATTTGAATTCTCCCGCCTTTCATTCTGAGGTATTTCCGTGTTTTGATACTTTTGGAAGGATGCGTGTAGCTGACGCGCATTAGATATGGAAGGAAGTTCACGTTTTCGATTTCACTTACGTAGTCTCTTCTCGTGTGGGAACATTAGTGCAATTCTGCTTGTTTTCCTTTTTAGTAACTTTGTTACTGTGTCTATGTAAATATTACGCGTAAGCGGCTTTAATGGAATAAGCAGTGAATGTCGATACCTTAGTTTTGGTTATTTATCGTGAATTTTTATCGAAATACCGTTACCTAAATTTACGAATTACCACGTGTTGGTCTCTTGAATTTAAAATTTTGCACCTTTGAATGACTTGTGAAGTCGTTTTGCGGATCTCCATTTAAATCTGGGGATTTTATTGACGGGCACAAGATAGCCCTCAGTAGCCATTTTCTGGAATTGTCACCCCACATTACGGTTGAAGAACGTAGTGGTTTCCATCGTCGCTGCAATAGTTGCACCTATACGTCCATCTTGTCTTTTGAAGTGGAATTTTCATCGTCCAACAAGGGGGCCTCCGCCATCTTGACTTCCGTTAGCGTGCCTACCTGCGACCTGTCTTGACAGCTAAGTGCAACTATATTTGTAGTTATCAACGTAACTTTCGACCGATTGTCGATATCTTTGTGCCAAAGTTCTGGTCATTATCTTACCTTTCTTTGACCTAAGAATATTTGAGTGGCTAAAATACCTAATGCACCACTTAGTTATCTGCAAGGTCACGTGTAATCCTAAGTAATTACCGTTATTTTTTTTTCTTGTTGTATTTATGCAAATTGATATTGCTGTATACAGGGTGACCCTAAGAAGATTTGATAAGGGCTCCCATTGACGTGTTGTAGATTTAACTCAATAATAATTCTAGTAATTTCATTACCGTAATACTAATTCTCGTTGATGTGTTGTAGATTTAACTCAATAATAATTCTAGTAATTTCATTACCGTGATAATATTTCTCTTTGATGTGTAGAATATTTAATTTTATAACAAATCTAGTAAATTCTATACCGTAGTAACATTTCTCTTGATGTGTTGAAATTTTCATCTTTAATTTGATATTAATTCTAGCACATTCATTATCGTAATTTAGGAATTTGATTTTCATGTATGTTTTTTTAATTTCTGAGCTTTTGAAATTAATTAAGTAATTGTAAAATTCTATACCGTAAGCTCAGTAGATTCTTTTGTGCTATTACTGGATTCTCCATTGAATCTTTTACTAGTGCCACTTAATAGAATAATAGATGTAAACAGTTTATTTAATTATTACAGAATTTTGATTTTGTAATTTCACGTTTTACCTTTCACTTAATTAATTAATTATTTTTAGTCCTGTGCGCTAACTTAAAACAAATTTTCTTGTAACTATTTAATTTAGAACATCGCCGTTGGTGGCGCTTAATACCATCAAATGTATATTGGCCTGTAAGGCAAAGAAACGTTTCGGACGCCGACCAACCTCCTGCCGAGGCGCAGAGGTTCTATTGTTATTTAATTCTTTAATTTTCTATTTGAAATTTAAAAAAAAATAATAAGTTAATTCCTTAATTTAATTTTTCGATGAATTATTAAGCTGTCCTTGTTTAAACAGCGCATTATATTTCATGTAACGTATATTCCTGATTGTCAAATTTAATTTATTTAAAAAAAAAATAATACTAATAATATAGCACCTTTCTTCACATCGTAATTTCTTTTTTTTTGTACCTCAACATATCTTACCTTCTTCTTTTATTATTGTGACGTGCAGTTGATTAAGGTTTGGCGTAAAACCTATACAGGATGATCCGTAGGAGTCCCGCTGGAGGGACACAGCCAGTGGCAGGTCTTAGGATACGCAGGTAGGTTACCATAAGGTAGCATAGTGTCCTGGTGCCCGGACAACGTCGCTTGCGTCGTCGCCGACCGACGCTTATATCTTAAGTTTAGTTTTTCTGAACCGACACGCCATCTGCGATTAGAGCTAGCTCGGCCCTGCGTTTTCCAATACATTCTACCTCACTTTAGGATCTCCTGTTTTAACAACTTCCATATCTTATTAATAAGTTTCGACGTTGTTGCGGGTGTAACAAAGTGTAATAATATCATATTTTCACCTTAATTGTCAGGGTGGAAGTAAATCTGATTTAGTTTGTTATATCTTGATAATTAAGTGTGCCCTAAATTTTTAGCTAAGATTATTAAATTCTACGTAAAAATTATTACGATATGTCATTTTTAGTTTTGTTGTACCTTTAATGGTTACGAAGATATGGATAACTGAAAATTTCGGCAATTTTCATTCTTCTTTTAAATATCTTTAAAAGTTGAAAATAAATATCAAATCTGAAAATGCTATCATATACTCATCAAATTTCTTAACAACTATACTAATTTAACAGATCGTATATCTTCCAACATATTTTTAATTTTCTCCACAGTATGTACTTTTATTATTTTTTTAGAATTTTGGAATTTTTTTTTATAATAAATTATGATTTATATTTCCAATTATATATTTATTTTATATTTATGAATATATGTATAATCCTGGCGTTATTTCATAAAGAAATTTAACTTGTGAAAATATTTATTTTGTCTTCATTTAATACACATTCATTATCTATATGTGTACAACGTCAGTTTATTCAAAACATACATTTTTTTTTGTAGTAGTACGCTTATTGCATGTATTTCTTTACTGTATTGCGTCAACTTAAATTTAATAGTGACATTCATTTATGTATTCATATTAAATTGGAAGTTAACTATGGTGTAGCTATTTCAGGGTAGCATGTCATAATATGCTAGCTTAGAATAGCTGTTCATAAAATTACATAATAGTTGACTTCCTTGAATGTGAATATACAATGTGTTCACTTTACATGAATACAAACAATAACTTGTTTATTAATAACGCCATATGTGTTAAACTCTCACCAGTGATAGAGGCCATTAGAATAAATATTCTTATAGGAGAATGATTCTGACCAACTATGATTAAAATAAAAACTAGTGTTTGAAATTACTTAGTTGAAGAATATCGAATTTAATTAATGATTCAAAATTGTAATTCAATGTTCAATCTAATTTCAATTGTTTCAATTCTTGTGGTAAGAATTTTTTAATTGAGTTTATAGACAAAAATGAAGGAAAATTTTTTCCTATCCATTATACACTTGTCTACATCGCAATGGCTAGTGAGCAACAACGAGAAAGCTTAAAGGCATTAAACATAAAAAGGCCTTCCTATAAAATTTGAAACATATTTGGATTCATTCAACGAAACAAGAGAAGTTGATGTCATTCAATTAAAAACACGATTGTTAAAAGCCGAAGAATTGTGGTTACAATTCTTTGACATACACAACGACATTTGCATGTTAGTAGATGAGGAATCTAATTCAGAAGAATCAGACACATTTCAAAAAAACTACTTGAACGCTACAACAATGGCTACACGGTTGCTTAACAACAAGTTTTCTAATGAAACAAAGCCAGGTCTGACCAGGCAAAATGATCTCAATCAATCAAGTGAAATGTATAATCAAGTGCGATTACCACAAATATCATTGCCATCGTCTTCGGGTACATTCGAAGAGTGGATTCCATTTTACGAGACATTTGATTCGCTAATCAATTCAAACGAGTCTCTTTCGAAAGTATAGAAGTTTCGTTATTTAGAATCTTGTTTGAAAGACGAGGCGTCACACTCTGAACAAGAATTACAAATCTCAGCCAGTAATTATGATATTGCATGGTCTACGCTAAAGGAAAGATTTGATAACAAAAGAATAATCATTAAAAATCATATTGAAGCCATTAACGAGGTACCTAATTGCACACAAGAAAATCACAGCATGTTCAGACACGTATATGATACTATTCAAAAGCACTCACGAGCATTAAAGTCACTAAAACGGCCAGTGGAACAATGGGCGACTGGCTAGTTTACATCTTCACAAAAAAGATTGATAAAATCAGGAACAAGGAGTAGGAAGCTGGCATGAAGCCCAAGCAAATACCAACATTTCAAGTATTGTTAGAATTTTTATCGCACAAATGCAATACTTTAGAGGCTTTATCTAAATATGCATCACGTCCAGCAGTTCAAGGAAAGGTATGTAAGTTCCAAAAATCTTCAATATCTCACGTATCTCCGCAGCAGATAAAATGCTCCATATGTAAAGCAAGTCATCGTATATACCAATGCTCAGAATTTGTAAATGTGTCAATAGAGGACAAAATAAAACAACCAAAATCCACCAGACTTTGTTTAAATTGACTTAGAGCAGGGCATCAAGTGAATAAATGCACCTCTAGTAATTGCAAAAAATGTAGTTCTAAGCACAATACGTTACTTCACTTGGAAAGAGTTGAACCAAGTGAATCAAATATCACGTCTAAAAATAGTGATGAATGTGAGGAGCAATCACAGGCAATATAATCTCACACATCATATGTATACAACCATCCGCATGTCGTTTTATGAACAGCACTTATTAAAATAAGCGACAATAAGGGTATATTTCACCAATGTAGAGCATTACTAGATTCTGCGTCTCAATCGAATTTCATTACACACCCATTAGCTAGAAAGTTAAATGTGAATAAGCATTTGTAAACATACCTGTCAGTGGTATTGGACAAGTGCGAAAAACAATCAACAAGGTTGTCCGTGTAAAAATAGAATCAGAACACAACCAGTTTTCTGCAGATTTATCATGCTTGGTGTTAGACAATATCGCAAGCGACATTCTCTCCACGTATATGAACGAAGCCAATTTACACATACCACAAAATTTAAAACTAGCTGATCCTGAATTTAATCGTCCTAGACGTATAGATTTTTTAATTGGGGCAGAATTATTTTGGCGGCTTCTTTGCGTAGGGCAAGTAAAAATAGAAACTCAGTTAGGATAAATAGTATCAGGAGCGCTGAATAACAATCTTTTGAATACAAATAATATAATTTGTAACTTAGCAATGAAACAAACATTAGATTTGCAATTAACAAAATTCTGGCAAATTGAAGAATGTGTGAATAAAAGCAATTATAACATAGAAGAGAGGGCGAGCGGGTTCTCCTTGGTACTTTTGTGATGCCAACTAGTGATTTCTGTAATGTCCTGTATTTCGCCAACTCTCTTTGCGACGAATGTTTTTAACTGTATTGCTACTGCTCTGATTCAAGCCAGTACTCTAGTCGAATCTGTCCAGTAGTAGACGTTTGTAATAATCAGTTCAAGAGATTTGGCCACATTGGTATAGTTGTAGGCTTTATTGGTGCCACCTTTGACTTTGAACATAACAAATGGCATGAAAATTGCCCTTGCTGATTCATGGTACGCACATATATGTATACACTCGCCATATGCCCTTTCGCTGGCATCGCAGAAACCGTTCAGATCTATAATTGTTTTGTGAGGGACTGCGTTCCGTGAAACAAAGCTTCAAAGCGTTTATTTGACCTAAGCTTTTATAATACTGCACCCACTCAGTGTGAATATGTAACGGTACTGAGTCGTCCCACGAATCTTTCAATTGCCATAGTATTTGCATCATCATTTTTACCTTGATTATGACGGGACTAATTAGTCCAAGCGGGTCAAATATGTGTGTAATGTGCGACAAAATTGAGCGCTTGGTACTACGTTTTTCGATTTTAGTTGGGGGCAATGTGTATTGCAGACTATCACAGGTTGAATTTCATTGCAATCCCAACGTTTTTATTGTATTATCTTTGTCTAAGCATAACAAAGTAGACTCCTTAGTCTTTTATGTTCCCTGCGCCCGTTAACAAATCGTCAACATAAAAATCCCTTTGAACTATCTTCGCTGCTGCCAGAAACGTGACAGTTCTTTCAATTGCTATAGCTGCTTCAAATCTCGAGTCGCTAAGAATGCCGCCGAAGCGGTTCCGTATGTGAGTGGGGTAAGTTGATACGATTGCAAATCGTTGGCAGGATCTGGTCTCCAAATAATTCTTTGCAATGATTGTTGTGATTCGTCAACTAGTACTTGCCGATACATTTTAGCGATGTCCGCTGTTAACACATTGTTCTGTGTTCGGAATCTACAAATGATGGAAAATAGGTCTTCTTGGACTGCTGGACATACCATTAATATCATTCAAGGATTTTCCTAAAGTTGACTTGGCTGACGCGTCAAACACCACACGCAGTTTAGTTGTTAGACTTTCATTCTTCCTGACAGCATGACGCGGTAAATAAAATATGCTATGTGTTTCTGTTCGCATATCATTTTCACTCACCGGCTACATGTTACCTAAACTTAAGTATTTATTCATAAATTGCACTTATTGCTCCCTTAAAGCAGGTTGCTTTGACAGTTTTTTTTCCACAGCATAAAAACGCTTGACAACTGATTCTTTTGAATCTCCTAACATTACTTCCGGGGTATCCCTTATTGGTAGTTTTACCACAAATCTGCCCATGTCGTTTCTTCTGTAGTTATTAAGAAAGTGCTCTTCGCTGGCCCTCTCTTCTATGTTCTAATTGCTTTTATTCACACATTCTTCAAGTTGCCAGAATTTTGTTAATTGCAAATCTAATGTTTGTTCCATTGATAAGTTACAAATTGTATTATTTGTATTCAAAAGATTGTTGTTAAGCGCTCCTGATACTATCCATTCTAACTGAGTTGTTTGCATGATTACTTGTGAATTATCTATTTTTACTTGCCCTACGCACAGAAGGCACCAAAATAATTCTGCCCCAATTAAAAGATCTATACGTCTAGGACAATTAAATTCAGGAATGTCGCTTGTGATATTATGTAACACCAAGCATGATAAGTCTGTAGAAAACTGGTTGTGTACTGATTCTATTTTTACACGGACAACCTTGTTGATTGTTGTTCGTACTTGTCCAATACCACTGACAGGTATGTTTACAGATGCTTGTTTATAATGAAATTGGATTGAAATGCTGAATCTAGTAATGATCTACATTGGTGAAATATACCTTTATTGTCGCTTATTTTAATAAGTGCTGTTGATAAAACGACGTGGGGATGGTTGTATACATATGATGTTATAATAATAACACCTTTATTGATTCCATTACATTAACATATTAGTTCTACATATTAATTTTACAAATGTATTGGTAATAATGAAATCAAATGGTAACACCTTCAGTTATGCCTGAGGCTCCCTGATCTACCAGGTGTATCATTCATAATCAAAGCACAATTGTATTGAAAACAACGCTTGAAGTGAGTGGTACGGTGACGAGCTATATCAATCAAACCCTTCCCCGAACGTTAATGCTGTGGACATCAGTGCGATATCTAATTTTGTTTAGCAAATACGGTGGCGTGCGGGTAGTAATAATTTTATAAGCGAAACAGGCCAAATGAAAAAGCCCGCGCTTTTCCATATTGAGCCAGCCAACTTCCGACAACTTAAAAGAAATTCTCTCTCCCCTACGAATACCGAAAATGAACCTCAAGCATGAGTTTTGGGTTACCTGTATTCTCCTCCTATCCAAACTGTCAAGACAGGGATCATAAATGGAATCGCAAAAGTTAAAATGGGACAAGACCAATGCATCGGCCAACATGGTCTTAACATGAGCATTCAAGGAGCATCTGTAAGGATATAACATTTACAAATTACAATAAGCTCGCTTAATAAGGTTGGTAGTGTTATCCTTGAACCTTAAGTTTTCGTCTATACGCAGACCCAGATTTCTAACACAATTCTTGCGGACCAACCCAACTCCATTAACGGTGCGGTCTTCGATGCTTAACCCTAACGGGGGTCCATATATGGAGCTGTGATTGCATATGGATTTTTTGCAGTTTTTATTATAACCCTTGATCAATAGAGAAACAAACAGATAAATATTTATAATAAAGATAGTAATACAACAAAAATTAATACAGAAAGTGTTCCTAAATTCGAATTAAAACACCCATCTAATGGATTTTTTCGGTACCATTTTAGGCGAAACCAAAAATCAAAATTAATTTTTTTTTCGGAATCGACATCAGCATAGTGTCTTTTATAAATTGAGTTAATTTCGTTCTGGTCCTCCAAATTTACTAATTTTATGATTTTTTTTGAAAAAACTAAGGGCACTAGGATTTTCAAAATAACTCAACCTGATGAGTGTGTTTTAACATTTACTGTGTGAAAATTTCATTGTTCTTGATTTACAACTTTTCGTTAAAATGGTACCGATATTCCTTATGGACATATAACACGGGCGAACCCCAGCCTTAATACGCAAATCCAACGTATCACACACCTGTGACCTGTTGGAAGCACTACCGAAAATAATGTAGCATGACTTTTGTCCATTAATTTGCAAACCATGGCGACGAGTGGTTTTATAAAATTTATCTAAGTCACTATTGATAGTCTGCGTTGCAACAGCAACATCCCCGGTGTTGAAGGAAGTGTACAGTTGCGTATCGCAAGGTATGCCTGTCTCTTTCTTAGAGTTATTTCCTTTACTTCTTGTAAGAATCAAGGCTTTGTATTTAGTTTCGCATTCAAATCTGCATTTCACTATTGCTTCTGCAATCGGTTTATGTATACCTATATTTGTTTTGATCTTGTTCCATCTTTTTTAATAGAATGTTCGATTATGTGGTTCTGTAATCTAGATTTGTAAAAGTTAAGGGTGTTTTCGTCCGTTGCTTATTGATAATATTCGGTGTTGTTGATTAGAGTCAAATTTCACTTATTTTTGGATACCAATTTTATTAATCATACTTGAAATTCTGTTAAAACCGATCACTAGCGTACCTTACTGGTAATTGATCTACTCAAATTTTTAGAAGACTTTTTCAGAACATTTAACAAGCGTACAGAAAATTTTGTTAACTTTGTTCAACTCTTACGAAATTTGCGTTTTATCAATCATTGTTATAAGCTTATTGAAATTAGTTTAAATATCGACAAATGCGTAGAAGTAACGTATTCCAAATGTTTAGAGCCACATTGTTTTTCTACGCTGTGAGTAGGTTTTCCATACAAAACTTTGAAAAATTTAAGTATTTCGGTGTATGTTTATGGTTTATATGCATTTACAATTGAATCCTTAGACTCCAGTAACGATCAAACACACAATAATAACCGACTAACTACTTTGAAGTCTCTGTTTATGCATTTGTAAGGGGTAGTTTGAAGTATGGTTTTCTCACGCATATGTTAACAACTGACCCTCTTAACGAGTGTATTCATAGACGATTTTCGAAATATTTTTGAATTAGAGTCGATGGCACTTATTCGGAAGAAATAAGAATCTGGCTTTTCCAAATAAATATTTCGATGAGTCACTTAAAATGTCGATGATCCACTTAATGACAGAAGAGATACTGAAGGTGTTAATTTTCTAATTTAATTATGGTATAAAATAATTGGCAGTCTTTAGCTTCTATTGCAAATAATTCTTTTAATGTCAATTACTTTACTCGCTCATGTGTGTGCCCCACGCCCAAGAATTAATATGTCAAAGCACACTAATAAGTATTATCCGAACTCTTCGTTTTGTAAAACCAGATATAAACGTTTTTGTTAATTAGTAGTAAATATATTTGCTAAAATATAATATTATACTGTATTACTACATTTCCTATTATTATTATTTCCAGGCATAAATATATTTCTGAAAGAATATGGATATTAATTTTCTTTATATTCAAAGAGTGTACAAACTATTTCGAACTCATTTGAAGTGAATTTAATCCCAAGGACAAAATTACATGTTTGAAATTGCTTTCTAGTTGCATTCTATAGTAAAAGAAAAATAAGGGACTCCTATTCAAAGACCTCAAAAGCAGCTCATCTTGTATATACATACACAGTATGAATACAGTATGTATGTAGTCTTGACAATTGTAATAAATGTGTTGTTGAAAAGGTTATTTGCATTTGTATTCAAGCGAAGCATAAAAGTTACCCGTCGACAGAAAAATAAGGATTTATCCATGTCTGTAGCAGTGTTTGTGACATAGATTTAACGTTGAAAATGTAGACGATAAAAGTTTATATGGAACGTAAAATGAGTACTAAGGGTATATAAGAAAACTTCATTTTCATATGTTTTATGATCATGCTTCAGTGAACACTTAACGAATAGCGTATCTGGTAGTTATCGAAAACTTCCTGACCTGTATGATTGGGTAAATAAGTTCTAAAAATAAACGCTTTCCTACTTGCAGGTTTAATACACCTATATCTTATACACCTAAATGAAACAGATAATGGCGTTTGTATATAAATATTTATTCAAAAATGTTCTAAATAACTAAAGGTACAAATATATCATTTATTGTAAGTATACAAATCAACCAAATTGTATCATTTGTATAAGTTACATATATATATATATATATATATATATATATATTTATTTAACCGTCTACACAGACCCGATCTGCTACGTGCAGTAATCGTTGTCAGGCCCGCAAAGACGTTGTCAGTCCCGGTTTCGGGACTGACAACGTTTCTTGTGTTATTTCGGTCTATTATTCAATGCTTATGATAAAAAATGATATTTCAAAAAAATTTTTTTGGGTCCGCTAGCGCGGTATAATATCAACTTATATACAAGTTTAGTTCAGGCATTTTCTGGAAGAGGGCCAGGCGTATTTGTGTAAAAACCTTTACTCTTACGTTGTCAAGCCCACCATATTATACCGACGTTCCCAAGCCCTAAACTTGGCAGCTACGTAAATGACGATAAGCGAAACACTTCTAGGAATAATACTTGTAGAACTAACATATTGCCTTTCTTTTAATACTCTTCATTTGGTCGAGTAATGCAAAATATTATTTTGAGACACTTGCTTCTAGATTCTTTGGAATACTATCCTTAACTATATTTCGAATGAATTAATGATGTAGAGCAATCTACTTATTATTTATATTATATTATGTTTACCTATCACTTAAAATCATATTTTCTATAAAACAGTGTTAGATTTTATGTCACAGCAAATATCTCGACTATTGTATTAATGATTAATATATAAGAAAGTTATTAGATTATTTATTCTTAATAATGTGTCAAAATCGGCAAAAACAATTTTACATCAAATGATTCAGGTAAAGCAAAAAAACTTAATATTTTAAATGGAAAGTACCCGGTATTATTACATATTCTACACGAATTTATCTTTACAATCGTCTATCATATGTTGTACTTAATTAATTTACCGCGTAATACAATAATAAAACTGATGCACACATTAATAGAAATCTATGTTGGAACGTGCATTCCCGAATTTCATAACGATTCTTTGTATTCCAGAAATGATGTTTTCTTTTGTTAGAAATACCGTTATTATTGAAATTACATTTATTACTCCAAGGAATGACATCCATTTAATGCTGATTATTGTTAAGCCATTTCCAAAATATTGACCTATCAGAATACCCAACTATTAAAATGAGAATCAATTTAATTTTATAGGATTATTTTATGTTTTTTTAGAGTGGAAAATACTTTGTAGTGACTTATTGCTCTATCGAGTACGGCTTCACGTACTGAATTTCGTGGATGTGCTTTAAAATATGCCAATACCATAACATCTTCACTTGCTGCAGGTTAACTTCTTGGTCTTAGCATTTAAGCATTGAAACATCCGTTTCTTCGTAAATTACGTTAAATTCTTGCCAACGTGCGAGTATATGGCTGTACCCTTTCTGGTTACCAGTTTCGCTACAATGCAGAAGCTTCTCCACGATTTACATTGCATCTGACGTACGTTCTCAACAAATCCATTTGTTGATTATGTGTCACAAGATGAAAATGAACACTGTCAATTTACTGGCACTTCGACATGCTAGCAATAACAAGTGAGCTCACACCATCTTTTTGTTGAACTGTCTATGTTTTGAGCGCGCTCAGTTTTTTATTCTACTACGCGGTAAATTAATGATAAGATGTGGTATAACGTAGTAAAGATAAAATCATGTAGTTTCAGAGTAGGCAATAATAATGCATACGTTCCATTTTAAATATGAGATTTATTTTTTTTATTTTTCTTTAATTCTTATATTCAATTATTTGATGTTGTTTTTCCGACTTTAATACATTATTAAAAATAAATAATCGAATGACTTTCTTATACGTAATTTTTTCGTCATTCATACAATAGCCGCGACATTTGCTGTGACATAAATTCTAACATATCGATTAAGTAATAAATAAAATAATAAATTAAAAACATTTAAATATGCTGCATAAAAACGCAAGATTATTTAAGAAAATAAACATTCCTAATATAATATTGACAATTGTAGAATTATTTACCAAAAATTAACGTCTTTTATCTAAGGCTGAAATTAGAAATTCCACATTCAACATGGTCTAGACCTTCTTGGAATTAAAGTAAATAGAAGAATGATTGAGGTTTGAAAGCTTTATCAACGAATTTATGAAAACCTTTAGTTTTATTTGCTGCGATAACATCTGATTATAACTATATTTTTATAATGGACTAATTATCTAAGATCGAAACTATTCCACCTTGTCTTTGCTAATAGATGCATTAAATAAAAAAAAAGAAGCAAACCTATTTAATAATGAACTACATATATTATATGTATGTTTGAGTCCAAGAGTTAAAATTTACATATATGTATAACTTCTGTAATTGTCAAACGACAACCACGATTACCCACCCCTGAATGTGTATCATTTTTGGGGTACCCAAAATAACAAGTTGTTTGCAATAAGTGTATAATTAATGTATTTACTTTAATTATAAAGCCTAAATTTAATTTGTTTTTAATTTTATCAATTCGAAATACTTTATTTCTTGAGACTTTCTTTTTTTTTATTGAGCTAGCGAATTTGACATAATTTAACATAATTTCCGATTTGTTCGAAGTTTCGGCATTGGCTCTTTTCAAAAGCAGAATTTTTTAAATACGTAAGCATTAACATAAAAGCTATTGTTGTAATGGGATTTAATAAAATAAATATTTGAATAAATCCTTTACTAACTCTAAAATTGATTATATAAAAGTAAATAATAAAGAAAGCAAATCAAGTAATTTTGATAAATCAGCTGTTCTATGACGGTTATTAAAGAAGGATTTGCTTCTTCGTAATAGTCCAGACAATCTCAAATATCAGCTGAGTTGAATAAATAAAATACTCGACTAATAAATAGGAATTTTATTATATACAAAACAATAAATCTTTGCCGGCAACGTAAGTTGTGTTGTATTGTTTGTTATTCTTTCAGATAATATTTTGTTGACTGCTTATGTAATATTTGATCTACGTATAACATAAGTATCTGTTACATATTGAGAATGGAGACCGCGTTTCTTTTGGGTGTCCTATTCTTTTTCTGGCGGGTTATTTAATTATAATTAGGTACATGTGTAGTTCTTGAATAGTATACCCCTGCTTACAATTTCTATAGTTGGTCTTAAAGTAGTCTGCAGTAAATAATTTTCTAATTACATATACAGGGTGAGTCAGTAGTAGCCGCTTCCTCGATTGCTCTTTTGTGTTTTAAATAAAAGGAAAAACAGTTAGTGGATAATTCATGGTAGCTTATGGCGCACATTCTAAAAATACTTTAAGCTCTGACCCGTTTCCGGTTACACCGGAAATGGATAGAACTTAATATTTTAACGCATTCTATATATAGGTGGCGTACCTATTACAAACAATGTAACAGAAATTCTTGGAGAGTAAGCGCTCTCACACTATTTAATCACTCAAGTATACATATACGAAACATTTTTTTTGGATTTTCTAGTACTGTTTTAAATTGTCTATTCAACTGGCGGGCAAAATCAATAACTTACAAGTAAAAATTGAAATAAATTCAAATTGAGTTCAAAGCAGTTTTATTCAATTCACAACAATTGTTTCACCCTACTAGGGCTTCATCAGGTGATGAATATTATAATATTCCCTAGTAGGGTGAAACAATTGTTGTGAATTGAATAAAACTGTTTTGAATATTATAATATTCATCACCTGATGAAGCCCAGTAGGGTGAAACAATTGTTGTGAATTGAATAAAACTGTTTTGAACTCAATTTGAATTTATTTCAATTTTTACTTGTAAATTATGGAGTTTCAACACGTATCTCCGTCTTCAATCAATTATTTAAAATCAATAACTGGTGAGGATAATAAGTTTATGGTATTTGAGAGTGTAGTCGAACACCCCCTACTAGTTCTACGAAAATTAGTCGTCAGTTAGATGTAAGTTAAATTTGAGAATGCAGAATAATTAGGAAATATGTAATTCATTTGTATCAGATTCATACACAGGGATAGAAGAAAGAAATTTTCAAAATCGCTTACATTTCCCGACTTTCTCAATTTTTTGTTGTTTACCGACGAAACCACCTTCTATTAAAATGATACGTTAATCGTCACAATTTTCGTTATTATAACACATAAAAACTCTCAGTTTGTGGTTATGTTAAACAGATTCTTTAATGAAATTTGTTTTTTACTTTTGATAGTTGATACGTTGCTCGATAGTTTTAGGTTATCTAAATTGCGTTATTTTGTTGCAATATTTTTTTCTATTAATGTTTTAGGACATCAATTTATAATTTTGAAAAACTACAGTCATCTCTTATGAAGAGCTTCAACAATAAAATTATACGAGCAATTAGGCAAATTAAATTGAAGATAGCAGCATTGTTTCATGCACCTTAGTGGAGCGGCATCTTCAAATATGTCAGTAAACATAACCTTTATTTTATTTCGTTGTTAACCAACAGTGTAAAAATGAAATACTGCAACTGGACATTGCCGGAATTAAAAAATTGAAATGCAATGCCCTTCATTTTGTAAATTTATTACTTTTGGGATATTTGGATTTAACGTATACTTTGTTTGACAATTGACTAATGAAGTCGGGCCCCATTCCAGCCTTCCATTGGTTGAACGAATGTTTGGGTACATAGAACAGCGCTCGTAGTTCTTTAATTGACCGCTAATTTCTTCTATAGTGATTATCTCAGAAATTACAAAAGATCGGTATAGAACGTTGTTAACAAAAATGAAAGAGAATAAAACAGGAACAAAATGCCCCAATAAAATACCTGGTATTCCATTTAAAAAAAACAAGTTTTTGGTATGTGAATATTTCGGGAAGTAGGCTTTGAAAAAACAAAGGTTTTTGAGGTATTGTCGAGTGCAACTTTTACCAAAGGATGTAGAATTTTCTTGGCTATAAGCACCACCAAAGTTAATGTTTTTACTTTTAAAAACAATGTGAAAATATTTTTTTTCTGAACGCGTTTCTGGTCAAATATGTTCAAAAAAATTAATAACTCAAAAACTATTGGCTCAGTTGTGAGAAAGAAATAACAGTTGAATAGACAATTTAAAGCATTACTAGAAAATCCAAAAATTTATAGGATGTCATTTAAAAAAATCAAGTTCCGTACACTTCCGGTGAAACCGGAAGTGCGTCAGAGCTTAGGGTATTTTTAAAATATGCGCCAAAAGCAACCATAAATCTTCCACTTCTTTTATTTAAAACGCAAAAGAGTAATCGAAGAAGCGGCTACTAATGACTCACCCTGTACATAAAAAAGCAGGGTTTGCAGTATCGCTTCACTTTTATATCAGAAGTAGTATCTGTACAATAATTCCAATTATATGAAGAAGAATATTAATTTATTGTGATTTTCAAATCTCAACCAAAAAAGATTTAATAAAACTAACAGAATTATGTACTTATGTAGATGTAAATTGATGAATATGTTAGCATATTCTAAAAAAACGCTAATGGAAGATATACACATTGTTTACATTATTTGATATATTTAGAAGAATCTAGATATCTAAGTGAAACAACCAAAAATACGGCAAATATCTGAATTACATTTAACAAAATCTATTTTAAAACTTTTTATTTTAAAATCTGATTTTCCTCTTACTATTAAAACATTTTAAATATATCTAAGCTGAATTTATAGCACGAACAGGACTATCCAATTACATTGTTTATATATTTATACTTGGCAATGCTGCCGGGAATGACAAGGTCTGATAAATGTCGCTTTTTTACACACTGGGTTTGGAAAGACGGTGGAATCGCTGGGTTTGAAAACGTCGATTGAATAACAACTCGTGTGTTATACACTGGGATTGACTTGGTAGCATGAATATAGCGGGCCTGGTTACGTCGGTTGAATAAATATATATATATATATATATATATGTATAATTCAAAATTTTTTTACTTATACGTTGTATAAGGAAGCACTGTGCTGATAAAAATTTTCGACCTCGAGATTTTTGCAGATGCCCACGTTTTGAAGTTCCCTGATACCGAAAAAGTGATTTTTAAATAATGTCTATGTGTCTGTGTGTGTGCGTGTGTGTGTGTCTGTGTGTCTCACTGTGTGTGTGTGTGACCACGATAGCGGTCAAACCGCTGTTGATATCAATTCCAAATTTTGTATATACGTATATAATCTCCCTCTTCAGATCTGATTAGTTTTTTAGTAAAATCGGTAGACCGGAAGTAGCAGTTTACTTCAGCGAAAAAATCGAATTTTGCCAATATTTCGTCAACTACTAAGTTTACACAAATTTATAAAGAATTCATATACTTAAAATTAAAATTGAGAATAATTTTATTTAAAAAGTTTTTCGAAATTCTTAGAAGTACTTAGAATAGTATTTTGAATAATTTTTGTGTGAAAAAATTCTTAAAATTCCATAATTTGAAACGCTCATACGTATAAGAAAGTCGTGTGGTGGCCACACCTCATTTTTTTCCTGGGATTAGCGGCCATAAGGGAATAGTAAATGAATTACACCATTTATTGCCCAACTTGTAATGGAGGAATTGGAACAGGAAGTTATGTCAAAATTGGATTTCAAACCTACATTTTTTAAACGATATGTGGACGATTGCATTACTGCAGTCCCCGTGGATAAAATAAATTGTGGATGGAATCATATATTTTTTAGATATGACTTTAATTCGGCAAAATAATATAATAAAAACAAAGTTTTATCAGAAACCCACAGCAGTAGGCAGATATGTGAATTTCAATTCCTGCCAACCTTTTGCACATAAAAGAAATGTGGTTGTTGATCTTGTGGATAGGGGTATTAAACTTACATGTATTGAATATAGCCGTGATATTTTATTAAAAATAAAAACTATTTTACAAAAAAACAACTACCCAACTAATTTCATATAAAAAATTATAAAGCATAGAGTTAATAAGATGTATAACCAAGAGCAATATATCGCAAACAACTCAATACAACCCAAAGATATAAAGTATGTTAGTATTCCATATATATGTGGGCTATCAGAAACCCTGACAAAATGTTTGGCACCATTTAATATTAAATTGGCACATAGGAATAAAAATAATTTACAACATTTATTCACAAAGATTAAGAATGAGGTGCCAACTAAACAAAAGACCCATCTTGTATATAAAATCACTTGTTCTGGCTGTGAAAAACTATATATAGGTCAAACTAAGCAGCATTTGTCAGAAAGAATTGAGGGACACAAATATGCCCAAAATATGACTTCTTTAAAAGAACACAGTAACACCACAGGACACAAATTTGACTTTGACAATGCATGTATTTTGAATAAAGAAAATAACTCCAAAGCCCGAAATGTTTTAGAAATGATTCAGATAAAAAAACATAACAAAGCGGTAAACGATCAAACCGATTTTAACGGATTGTCTGAAATATATTTTAATATTTTATAATTGTGATATGTACAGAGTAACAATATTTTATTTATAAGAGGTAGTCTGTTTGTCAGTCAATTGTTCTTATATGGGCAAAGAATTTATTATTACATGTTTTTTTGTTGTTTGTGTTAGTGGTTTGCTTATGGTGTATATCCAGGCGTTTATATATATTCACATAAAAAAATTGATTATTAAGAGCTTGCGTCTGTTGATCATCAAATTCATACAGCACATCAAATGTAAATAACTAACATACAAATAATTTCTTCTTCTTCTTGTTATTAGGTTCAATAAATAACCTTGAAAAAGACAAGGATAATTGCCGAAACGTTGGTGTGAATAAAACAAAAAAGAATGTAGTTCATTTACTATTCCCTTATAATTCAAGTAAACATATTCCAAAAAAATATACGTTGTAAAACTGAAATTCTATACAGAACCTTAATGAAATATAATCAACTGTATTTTTATAAATTTTAAATTTAAATAAGTTTTAATAGATATATTTAAATTGAATTATTTAGGAAATTAGTCTCTTTTTAAAGGTTAGTTTTATAAAATTGAATTCAAATTATCTTTATAAGTCAATATATATACGACGTACATCAATGTTCTAAAATTTAAGCAACTATATTAATAGAATAAAAATATATTCGTTCATATTTAGGAAGATGACTGGAACTCTATTGATATTGATACAAGAACTTGTCGGACTGTGTATCTCCGTCTTGGGATGTAGATTGGACTGGTATTTGGTTATTTAGGAATCCTTTTTACTTTCTTATACGTAGTATAAGGAAGTATTGTGATGATGAAAATTTTCGACCTCGAGATTTTTGCAGATGTCCACATTTTGAAGTCCCCTGATACCAAAAAAGTGGTTTTAAAAAAATGTCTGTGTGTCTGTGTGTCTGTCTGTCTCTCTGTGTGTGTGTGTGTGTGACCACGATAGCGCTCAAACCGCTGCAGGTATCTATTCCAAGTTTTGCATTTAGTAGTATAATCACCCTCTTGAGAACTGACTAGATTTTCAGCAAAATCGGCCGACCGGAAGTAGTAGTTTACTTCAGTGAAAAAATCGAATTTTGACAATATTTCGTCAACTACCAAGTTTAAACAAATTTATAAAGAATTCATATATACTTAAAATTAAAATTGAGAATAATTTTATTTAAAAAGTTTTTAGAAATTCCTACCGGAAGTAGGTCTTTTACTCTTATCGAAAATCAGTTTTTTGCGAATATTTCGCAAGTCATGCTTTTTAGACAAGTACGTTGCGGATATAAAAGTATTTAAAACATAATTTTCAATATCATTTGTATAAAAAAAAATTCATAATTCAGACCGGAAGTACCACTTTTACTCTTATCGAATAGCGATTTTTTGCAAATATGTCGTAAGTTATGCATTCTATACATATTTATCAAGAGTACAAAAGTATTTAGAACTGGATTTGCAATATTTTTTGTATATATGAAATTTCAAAATTCGGACCGGAAGTAGCACTTTTCCTCTTAGCGAGGAGCACTTTTTTGATAATATCTTGCAAAGTATGCATTATATAGAGATTTATTAAGAGAATAGAAGTACTTAGAATAGGATTTTGAATAATTTTTGTATAAAATTTTTTTAAAATTCTATAGTTTGAAACTTTCATACGTATAAGAAAGTCGTGTGGTGGCCACACCTCATTTTTTTCTTTTGGGACAATGAACATGCGGCTTCCGTGTGTGTGAGTACGGTCAAACAGGAACCATATGCTCTGGATCGGATAGATATATGAACGTATTCCTCTTATAATGAATTACGGCTTAATTTCAGAAAGGTTCGAATTTTTCTGGTTAAATTTTACCTTCTTGTTTCTGCGTTTTATTCAACTAATGTTTATTTTTCTTAACTTTTGAGAGAGTACACTTAGTAGGATGATGTCGGTCAAGGTACTGGAGAATTTAGAAAAACGTAACTATTTTAAAAATTATATTCTTTCAATCTTAGAATGGATACATTGAAATATATTCTTACACTATTATTTAATTATTTTCGTAAAATCAATTTTAAGTTTAAGTTGATAACTTCGTTCCTCAACTTTCGGTTAAGTGTATCTAATCCGATCATGCCTAGAATGTATTTTTTACCTAAAATACATAAACCCTGTAATTCGATGAGAGCTATTGTGTCAGGTATAAACTCACCGACTTATTTACTATCTAAAGGGGTAGTAAATCAATTCAAAAATTGACCTTTGCAAAAGTATAATCTACAGTAAAAGCTGACATAAGTTTATTCAAAAAATCAAACACTATGAGTTGCAAGAAGCTGAGATTTTGATTTCGTTTCATCAGTTCATTGTTTCCTTCAGTATCGATTCCAGAAACCCTGAAATATTTGGAACGTTTGCTTCATAACCACAATATTGAAAATGTTATAATAGATGAATACATGAAGTTACCACACCTTTGTATTTCTCAAAACAGATTTCAAATAAGAGGTAAATTCTATAAACAACGACATGGAACTGCCATGGAAAATTGCCTGTTTCCATTTATTGCCGATTTATTCATAAGTAATTTTGAAACAGATTTCAGATATACGTCAAATATTTCCCTAAAGTATGGATAAGGTACGTTGATGATATTTTCGCGATTTTTGACACTAAAATGTGTTTCTTAATGAATTAAATTCAAAATTCTACCCGATACAATTCTCTCTTGAAAACGAAAAAAATTAACAAATAGCTTTTTTAGATATTTTATTAATTAAAGGCTGTAATATAGAAATAGAAAATAGATTCAAATCTTTGTTTTCAACAAAAATTTTCTAAATTCTATTATTTAATCTACCGATTGTTAAATTTCCCACTACAAGAGATAGACATGAAAAAGAACTACGCCTTATAAAAACTATTGTTAAACACAATGTTTTCCAATCAGACGTAGTTGACAGTATCTTAAGAAAGAATATAATTCTAATTTTCCAATTTTGCTACCTCATAAAACTGATGTTAATATTTTGTTGTACCTTTTCATAATATTTCGAAAAACTATAATAACATTTTTAAAAGTAATGGTTTGGAAGTCGCGTTCAAATCATGTAATTCGTTGAAATGTCTTTTGGGCAGTACTAAAGATAAAATTAAAGTAGAATATAAGTCTGGAATTTAGAAAATTAATTGTAATGGATGTGAAGAAATATATTGCATATATTAGACGTTTGATTGCAGCTCGTTTTAAGAAACTCATAGCTCATTTCCGGTTTAATAAGACCGGGATACTCGACATATTTTGGACGCAGGCCAAGATGTTCCAGAAAACGGCCTCAAACTTATAAAACAAGTGTATAATTATAGAGAACCAAATAACTATGTGAGTATATACATATACAAAAATAGGAATCGATTAATGAATTCAGATAACGAGCCAATACCCCAATCTTGTTTTTAAAAGTTTGTGGTGTGAAAAACGACACTGTTTTCAGGTACCGCTATTTCTTAGAATATTAGAATTAGAGGGTAGAATTCTATAATGATGTTGGTAATAGCTTAAGTCTAGGTATAAATAATACCTTTCTGTAAAATTGAACTCAATGCTGTTCTGTGTACACTACGGTGTACAGACAATGTGGTTTTTATTAACCAGTGCTACTGATGATGATAATATAGTTTTTGGAATGTGCATCTAGCTTTCTGTACATTAGTGTGGAAAAGGTGTATTTTTAATGTTTTTTGTTGACTTTATTTCTTGATCGGCTCCTTCAATCATTACAAGTGCTTTCTCTAGAGCAATATTTACCATTATAACAGAATAATATTACCATAGCTGAAATCAATCCTGCATTTTAGATACAATAAAAGCTCGTCTCAAAAAAGGAAATAATCATTTAAAAATGCTAAAAGCACATGTCGCACAAAAATCTAGAGAATAAATAAAGAACTATCGCGATCATAGCGATATTCTACAGCAAAAATAAATTAGCTCCCGTGAACTTAGCATGCAAATTTATTTTATAACCACGCAAAACGTATGTCCATTGTCAGATAATGTATTATACAACGGTCTATATAAGCTATTAAAACCGGATCATCAGTAATCAGAGGACTAATTAAAAATAATTGTACGAAACTCAGACTGGGCGCTAAAGGGCTAATCAGTGCCTTGATGCATTTGGCAGGTTTATGTAATAATTCGCCCCATGCGACTTTTATTTGATTAAAAATATCCAAACTAATAATCTGTAAATATTCAGCTTTTAAAATGCCATAGTTAACTTTTTCCTACAAGTTAAAACTTTCCAGAGATACAGCTGATTTAGTTAGTTTTCCAGCAAGCGCTATTATTGCATTAACTTCTTTATTAAACTTCTATCAAACTTTATTATAATAACATATTCAGATGTATCCCACATAAAACACAAATATATTACTATATTTAAAGCTTGCAATATAACATACTAAATTGTTTGAACTCGATTAAAATAATAATTGAAATTCTCTTAAAATAATGTTCTCAATTTGCATAGTTTGGTCACGTGTATTGACGTGTTTTAAAGTAATAGTAACTCGGCAAAAATAAATGCACGGTATAAAAAATTATTCTATAATGACAACACAATTTCAGAAAAATAAGGATTTCATCGTTTCTTATTACCCGTAAATATTTACACACGCCCCTTTTTCTCCATAATATCAACAAAAACAATATCTAATGGAAAGCAAACAAATATTTTCTCTCACAAATACCCTTTCACATCTATCGCGGCCGCACTACTTCAGCTACGTTTCCGTTTCCATTGAGTCAAAACAGATTAGGGCGGCCGAAAAAGGCGCGCTCAAAGACCCTCTGCAATACGTAAGAATACACTTTGTCGAGAATTCTCCAATCCCAACGAATGGAGGTATCAATTTTCACCCTTCCTCGGAAAGTGGAAGCAGCGGTAGTCCAAAAGTGGCGCCTTTCTATTATCCTTCTAAACCATGAAATTCTATTCAATTTAACCTAATCTAGGACCAATAAAATACGGAATGGATGTAGGTACAATTCAACTGTTTTATTTATGTCAGATTAAAAACCAGAGACGGAGTGATTTAATTTAATGAAAATCAAAAATGCTCGATAATAATTCAAGTATCATATCCTTATATGTAATTTGATTTAAGGGTAATATTAAGAAATAAAATAATGCCTATACTTATCTGTAAATATAGGTATTATACCATCTTCCTCTGCATTTTGTATTAATGTTATACAACTAGTATTAATATATAATCCAATAAATGCAGCAAATAGAAGAGTTGACAAAGAATTCTAATAAAACAAAATATCATAGCATATCATTAATAATGATGCTGATAGTAGAATAAAGTTCGTAAAATAACATGGCGGGTGGTGGGCACTACTGTGGTCTTTGCTCGGCAATAATTGATATTCAAGTAGATAATAAAATCTTAAAATGTGCAAATTAATTAATTAATCTTGACCAACGATAAGCCCTTTGACGTTTGGCGCCAAATTAATGCTGCGATCTGCTGTACTAGGGTTGATGACCAATAGTTAAATTAATAAATTAATATTCTTTAATAATCTCAGGGTCTTAAAGGTAAATTTCTTTGTTTTTCTTTTTTTTTTTTTTTTTTAAAGAAATATGTCACAGCTTTTCCTTAGTGTGAGTTCTGTGATTGTGATGTTTACTTTCCTAATGTTCTCCTTTGGGATGGGTATAAATAAGTAAATAATTAATGTCAGCACAACTTATATTTATTTACAGTATGAAGATTTACAAAAACATAATAAAAATATTGACAACTATACAATATAATAGTATTGTTTCATTAAGATATCTTATCTTCTTCGTTATAGTACAAGCACCTTGCAAATCTTTTATTGTTTTAAAATTGTAGAAGTCTACTAAATTACCTCTTCATGTATGCTTACAATTCAAAAGAAATTACTAAATTTATTTTCTTTACTGTTTACCGACGTATCCCCATTGGATCATCTCGACCTGAGACTTTTAAGTCAAAATCAAGATTTAAACAATGAAGAACCCATTAGATAATTCAAATAATATTTTGAAACTATTGTTATTTCAGTGAAAACGTTGATACTTCGTTGAATCGCCCTAACTTGAGATTTTCACGTCAAGTCAAGACTTATCCAAAGAAGAATTTATTAAATGTTTAAATAATATTTTTAAAATTGTTGTTGTTCAGGTAAAATTGTCAACACTTCGTTGAATCGCCTTAACTTGAGATTTTCACGTCAAGCCAAGACTTACCCAAAGAAGGATTTATTAAATGTTCAAATAATATTTAAAACTATTGTTATCCAGTAATTTTATATAATACACATGAAGATTCCTTTATTTATTGACTATAAGATTGCAAGTTGAAGCTTTATTAATAGTGCTTGTACTTACTTTTCTTGACTGTATATCCTTTCGAATTCCTCTTGATAATCCTTGTTTCCGTTCTTTTTGAATTTATTATGGCGGGTATTGTACAAATGTAATGATAATTTCCCGCGCTTTAGCGCGCACTTATCGTTTGAAATGTTTTATGCGTCTTGTCTCACTACACGTGTTTAAATCTTAAAAGCGTTTATGCCTTTTTAGATTTTATTTAACTGAAGGACACTTGGAGCACTGATTTAAAGTTTAAGGTACTGGTGGCTGCTGATCAACTTTTTCTTCTTAGGTATTGAAGATCTTCTGACGAACTCCCTTATAATTGCAAATGCACGTGTTTATATACCCCTCAACAATTGACAAACGCCTTATTTTGTTTCAAATTATTTTAGTTCTATTTGAATTTTCTTCTACTGCGCCCTCCGTGTTTGTTTTGATAATTATCGACGTCATGTGATCACATGATTTTGCGTCCACCATCTTATTGTTGTTGTTGTTTACATATTATGCATTTGCATATCTAATTAATATCGATTGGTTTTTATCGACTGGTAGGTATTTTTAAGCTGTACTATATTATATACTGACTAATGTTTTATTTGTTTTTAACTTGGAATCTCTTGGAGCATTTTTATATGAAGGAAATTATGCCAATCGTACATTTAAATGTGTATCTATTGATGTCTTATGCAAAGAAAAATTACAATTGAATCTCTATACCGAGGTCGTCATATTTTAATTTCTGATAGGAAAGTAGTAAGTGGAAAGGAGCGCGACGAATTAAACTAAAGATAGACATAAGCGAGGCTGCCACACTGGACATTTGTAAGGCGTGGGGGTCCCCCGCCACTCCGTTGCTCTCCCTCCACTGTTAGCAAGCAGGCATCGCTGCATAGGATAAGATCATCTTTTGCATATGATAGAAGTGCAACCCGAAATTAAAATTTGACGCTTACGGTATAGTGATTAGAAAATTTGGGTGGAATACATTTATTTACGTATAAAGACCTTTGTTTTTGCAGTAGTGTTTATTATTATGGCAATATGCTGAAATGCAGGCTTCTATTCATTGATTATTATTACTGCTAAAGAATGTATTACTGGAATGACCTACTTTCCTATTAATTACTAATAATACTGTTTAAATCATTACATATCCTTTTTTAGACTGAGGTCAGCATTTGAACATCATGTTTTGTATGATATTCGATACAATTCTTGTGCTCTAATTTATTCATAATTGAGGTCAACACTTTTAATTTCCAATGCTGCCATTTTTGTTTTCTTTTGACGGGTGTGCAACCCACATTGCATTGATGTGTATTGTATTGCATGTCCATCAGTTCGAATATTTATTGTGTTATCCAATAATTTAAACAAATATATATATATATATATATATATATATATATATATATATATAATTATTAATAATGTTTTCCTTGGAATGCGGCTTTAAGGGTAATAAAAATTAAAATTGACGTTTCGACATTCTTTTATTGTCTTCATCAGAAATTGATCATAGAAAAATCATCTGGAAATAACACTTTCTGTACTTTTATAACATTCACAAATTTTAATTAATTCTAACACATTAAAATTGTATATCTGACATTACTAACAATTTAAAAATGTACCTCTTACATACCTGACTGTGACAAAAGTTTATTTCTTGTAATCAAAAATTTAATTCGTTTCATTTTAATTATATTATTCTATATAATTCGATGGATTTAAATGTAAATCTTCGGAGCGTGTCAGATTCTCAAAGCGAACACATGTTTATATTAAAAACTAACGATTCCACACAACAACTTATTTATGTGTATTCAAGCTGTTTCTTATGCTATTGATATTTGATAAATTTTAAAAATATATATGTGGGACTTGGGAATAGTACTATTGCTATCGAATAAGTGGAAAATATATTTTAGATAGATTATTTATTTCGTTTCTGTCATTAACTGCAAGATCTTCATGTTTTTTGATTTCAATTAATTCTAAAATTTCTCGTGATTTTGTGTTTTTTTCAACATGTAAGATTTTAGTTTTTTCAAAGTCAAATGTATGTGACATCTTGTTACTATGTTTTTTTAATGCAGTGGCATTATTGGCGTATTTGTGGCCCTTTAATCTTTCATGAAGATGTTGCATGGTCTGACCTATATAAACTTTATTGCATGATTTACACGGAATACTGTAGACCACGTGGGTCATTTTGTTTTTGTCAATTTTATCTTTAAGTTTGGTGTTAATGAATTGTAAATTGTTGTAGTTTTTGTGAGCTATTGTAATGTTGTATTTTAAAAACATTTTTTGAATTTTTTCGGACAAATCGGGAACATATGGTAAAGCTAAATATTTTTTACTATTATTATTGTTTTGTTGTTCGGTGGATGTGTTTGTGAGTCCATCTTTTTGTTGCCGTGTATTGTTATTGTGTTTATAAAGTCTTTGTTTGATAATTTTTTCCACAAAAGGGGGTGGATAATTATTATTTTTTAATAAGTTTTTTACATTTTTAGGGTATCTTTAATATATGTTTGGCTCGTTAATTTTATTGCTCTGTCTACTAGGCCTATAACCACGCTTTTTTTGATTGCTATAGAATGTGCAGATAGGAAATTCGTATATCTACCAGAAGCTGTTGGCTTGGCATACCATTCTGGTAGATATACGAATTTCCTATCTGCACATTTTATAGCAATCAAAAAAAGCGTGGTTATAGGCCTAGTAGACAGGGCAATAAAATTAACGAGCCAAACATATATTAAAGATACCCTAAAAAATGTAAAAAACTTATTAAAAAATAATAATTATCCACCCCCTTTTGTGGAAAAAATTATCAAACAAAGACTTTATAAACACAATAACAATACACGGCAACAAAAAGATGGACTCACAAACACATCCACCGAACAACAAAACAATAATAATAGTAAAAAATATTTAGCTTTACCATATGTTCCCGATTTGTCCGAAAAAATTCAAAAAATGTTTTTAAAATACAACATTACAATAGCTCACAAAAACTACAACAATTTACAATTCATTAACACCAAACTTAAAGATAAAATTGACAAAAACAAAATGATCCACGTGGTCTACAGTATTCCGTGTAAATCATGCAATAAAGTTTATATAGGTCAGACCATGCAACATCTTCATGAAAGATTAAAGGGCCACAAATACGCCAATAATGCCACTGCATTAAAAAAACATAGTAACAAGATGTCACATACATTTGACTTTGAAAAAACTAAAATCTTACATGTTGAAAAAAACACAAAATCACGAGAAATTTTAGAATTAATTGAAATCAAAAAACATGAAGATCTTGCAGTTAATGACAGAAACGAAATAAATAATCTATCTAAAATATATTTTCCACTTATTCGATAGCAATAGTACTATTCCCAAGTCCCACATATATATTTTTATAATTTATCAAATATCAATAGCATAAGAAACAGCTTGAATACACATAAATAAGTTGTTGTGTGGAATCGTTAGTTTTTAATATAAACATGTGTTCGCTTTGAGAATCTGACACGCTCCGAAGATTTACATTTAAATCCATCGAATTATATAGAATAATATAATTAAAATGAAACGAATTAAATTTTTGATTACAAGAAATAAACTTTTGTCACAGTCAGGTATGTAAGAGGTACATTTTTAAATTGTTAGTAATGTCAGATATACAATTTTAATGTGTTAGAATTAATTAAAATTTGTGAATGTTATAAAAGTACAGAAAGTGTTATTTCCAGATGATTTTTCTGTGATCAATTTCTGATGAAGACAATTTTTTATTACCCTTAAAGCCGCATTCCAAGAAAAACATTATTAATAATTATACACAAAATACGGCTAAGAAAAATAAACAAACAACCCTTAGTGGTTGAAATACAATTATTATATATATATATATATATATATATATATATATATATATATATATATAAGTTAATGGATTATTCTCTATATTTATATCTGATGAAATGTTAAATTATAACTTATGTATCAAATATGTATACTTATATTTATTTAAAATAAATTGTGCTGAAATTTATTTTTGTTGGCATTTTATTTGTTTAATTTTTATTTTTATATATAAAAATGTATTAACCACATTCACTGATATCTGGTTATATTCACATTTATTCAGTAATAACCACTTATATCCGGTTTTATCAATGTTTTTACATATATAAAATTTTTAATATTTAAATCTGGTTATATCCAGTTTTCTCATTATTTTTTTATTTTTTTATATTTTTTTAAAATACAGAAAAATACCACAGCAATATGTAGGGGAGCCTGGGGATGATTAAACCATGGGGAAGATTCAACCACCAGCTTTTTTTCCTAACCAGTTTGAATTTCGCGGGCGATTTGGCTATTTAAACGCGAAGTTTTAGTGTATTGTTGGTGTGCATAGCGAATAGTGGTCGGCTCGCAAAAACCGGATTTTTTACAATACAACGTGGAAATCGGCATTTTTTAAGGTAACATTTTGAAAATATTTAATATTGTGCTATGCCTTGATGCTTCTAAATAATATTTTTTGGTAAAGCCATCAACATTAGCATTGTTTTCGCCACACATTCCAGTATATAACATAACCTTAAAAAAATACGTGATTTGTATCTCTTGATTTAAATAAAAATTGGTACCATGGGGTAGATTCAACCAGATGTTGTAGGGTAGATTCAACCATGGTTGAAACTACCCCATTTTATTTTATCTCTTGCAATACAAAAATATGTTGTAGATGCCACGTGTGTATTTGCGAAAAACCAACCGAGAGTCAATGAAAATGCCATGACACAGGCACTTAAGGACTATTTTCGAAAAAAAGAATCTATTCGAGGTACTGCAAGGCAATATGATGTACACAGGGATACCTTGATGTCCAGAATTAAAAAAGTTAAGAAAGAGGGAAAGGAAGATATGTATTCCAAATCATCGGATTCAGGACTCTCAGACGATGATAACAAGGAAGAGAGAAAGTTCCAAAGTAAATATTCAGTAAACCAAGTGTTTTCTATCACTGAAGAGGAAAATTTAGCAAAATATATAAAAAGATCATCAACTCTACATTATGGCTTGTCATTTAGACAAATTCGAAGTCTAGCATTTGAATATGCATCCAAAATACCATCTTGTAGAATGCCGGCTAAATGGAGAGAGAATAAAACGGCAGGTGGGTGGGACAAATAAAATATCAACAATTCTTAACTGTTCGTATAACTGCAATCGCGTGCGGAAAAATTATACCTTAGGAAAATAACTATTTCTTTTAAGAAAATTAATTTGGACATTAAAAAGTATTTTTGACATCGGATTTGTTTTAGGTGTCGACTGGTTGTATGGGTTTATGGCAAGACGTTCCGATTTATCTCTTAGGAAACCAGAGAGCACAAGCATCCTTCGATCCACTGGATTTAATAGAGACAGGGTCAATGAATTTTTCGACAACTATTGTTCTTTGTTAGAAAAATACAAATTCACAGGAGGTCAAATCTTCAACTTGGATGAAAGTGGTGTTACCACTGTTATCAGGCCTCCACGCATTGTCGCTGAAAAAGGCAAGAAACAAGTCGGTCAAATTGCCTCGGGAGAAAGAGGAGAGTTGGTAACATTTGTTGGACTCATTAATGCTTTAGGAAATGTACTTCCACCTGTCTACGTTGTGCCACGAATGCGAAACCCTGAAGAATATATCACAGGAGCACCTGAATCATCTTTAATCTTAAATAATAAGTCTGGTTGGATGACCAAGGATCTTTTTTTAAAAGTATTGGAGCATCTTCAAATGCACACCCATTGTTCTAAGGAGCAACCAATTTTGTTACTCCTAGATAACCACGAGTCACATGTGTCCTATGATTCAATTAGATATTATAAAGACAATGGAATTTCTCTTTTATCATTTCCACCACACTCCACGCATCGACTGCAACCTTTAGATGTGGGGGTGTTTGGGCCATTTAAAGCATCATTAGTGGTTGCATTCGACGACTGGTTACTCTCCAACCCAGGCAAATCTATAACAATACGAAATATTGGCAGTTTGTCGAATACAGCTTTTAAGCGAGCATTCTCCATGTCAAATATTACCAACGCATTTAAAAAAGCGGGTATTTGGCCTGTTAACCGTCAAATATTCACCGACGATGATTTTGCTCCCAGTATCGTGACATATAGACAAAAAACATCAATGGGCGAAATTTTGTCCGAAACTAATTGCCAACAAATAAATGCTGAAAGTGAGGAGGCTCACACAACACTAACTGATGCTCAAAATATGCCATCGACTTCAAAAGCCGAAGACAACGAAATTCCATCTGAAAAGAAGAGAAACTTGTTACCGGAAGATATTAAGCCTTTTCCAAACGCTACAAGATATAACAAGAAGAAAAGAAATAGGCAGTCCAAATCAAAAATTTACACGTCAACTCCCATAATGGACGAAATAAAGCAAAGTCAAAAGGAGAAACTTAGAAAGCAGTCCTTAAAAACATCAAAACTAACTAGACGTAAAGTTTTAGTGGAAACCGATGAAGAAACTGATAGCAATGCCTCTATAGAACTTATTGACTCTGATCTAGATTCGTCTTTGGACGAATTTCCAATATTTATGGAAAAAGAGTTCGTTATTAATGTTAAAGACTTTGTGCTGGCGAAATTTTGTTCTAAAACATCCACGGTGTATTACATAGGCCAGGTTTTATCAAAAGATTTATGTGAGTACAAAATTAAGTTCTTACGACGTAAACATAACTCAAATACCTTCTCATTTCCAATTGTTGATGATATCGTAAACGTGGAACGAGATAATATTCTAATGGTGCTTCCAACACCACAAAACTCTGGTACGACGAGAACTGCCTCTTTGTACAAATTTAAATTCAATTTTAAGGGCTGGGATGTGCGTTAACCTTTTTAGTTTATTAATAAAAAAATGTTAGTTTATATATTTGCATTAGTTTGCATTAGTTAATGTTCGTTCTAAGTTACTATATAAGAACAATAAGTTAAGTTTATGATTTCTTTTGTGTTTTAAACGATTAGAGTGATGTATTTTGAACATTCCAAATAAATACTAAACTTATTTAAAATGATTTTTTCTTCGGTTGAATCATCCCTATGGAGCGGTTTAATCAACCCCATCACTGGGGTAGATACAACCATATGTCACATTTTTTTTCAAACCATGTTAAGCAAAAACCCTTGTTTCAAATCTAAGTTTTGCCTGAATTTTAGATGTAATATATCCCAAAACACATTCAAATGCCAAAATCCTGGAATCCTTTGACTCTATTTTTGAAATAAAAATAGAATTGTGCAAAATGGTTGATTCATCCCCAGGCTCCCCTACACTATGTTGCAAATTATGTGTAAATTAAATAAAAATGAAATGAGAAAACATTTTCAGATTCGCATTTACTTTGAAACACAGCGTCACTATGTTTCAACTTAAATGCGAATCTGAAAATATTTTCTCATTTAATTGGCAAATAATTTGCAACATAGTCTACATTAGGGTGGTCGTCATTTTTCAAATTTGAGATTTCTTTCGGGTACCCCCCTATTTTTCTTTCCTTAAATGTAAAAATATATCACATAAAATGTCTACTTATTTGATTCATATTAAGGGGTACCGCAGAGGGGTTAAAGTCCCCTTCCCCATTCTGGAAAAAATCAACTTTTTCACTTTTTCTTTTGTTGAATTAAAGTGCAAATTATTATACATGAATAGGTGGATCCAAATTATATCCTAGAGGCCAAAAATAGAACAATCGACAAAACTAAAAGATAGATGATGGCGAGAGATATGTCTCATAGTTTCGAATGTCGATGTTTTTTTAAAGGGTGTCGTTCTGTTTCTCATCATTTATAGTCAGTTATACTAATCTTATATATAAAATTGGAAGTATGTGTGTATGTTCCCTATAGACTCCGAAACAGCTGAACCGATTTTAATGAAATTTTCAGAAAAACTCTAGCATAGTCTGCAGCGTGTACCTGTACCTGAAGTTTGATGCCGATCAAACCAAAAATAAAAAAATTAGGTGTGGCCACCACACGACCTTCTTATACGTATGAGCGTTTCAAATTATAGAATTTTTTTATACAAAAAATATTCAAAATCCTATTATAAATACTTCTTTTTTCCTAATAAATCTCTACAGAATGCATACTTTCCAAGATATTCGAAAAAAAGTGCTACTCGATAGGAGTACACGTGTTACTTCCGGTCCGAAGTTTGAAATTTCATGTATCCAAAAGACATTGCAAATCCAGCTCTAAATACTTTTGTACTCTTGATAAATATATATAGAATACATAATTAACGATATATTTGCAAAAAAACGCTATTTGATAAAAGTAAAAATGCTACTTCCGAACCGAATTTTGAAATTGTTTTTATACAAAAGATATTTAAAATTATGTTTCAAATACTTTTATTCTCGTATTGTACCTGCCTAGAAAGCACGACTTGCGAGGTATTCGCAAAAAGCTAATTTTCGATAAGAGTAAAAGACCTACTTCCGGCAGGAATTTCGAAAAATTTCTTAATAAAATTCGAAGATATTCGAAAAAAAGTGCTACTCGCTAAGAGTAAATGTGTTACTTCCGGTCCGAATTTTAAAATTTCATGTATACAAAGAATATTGCAAATCCAGCTCTAAATACTATTGTACTCTTGATAAATATATATAGAATGCATAATTTACGACACGTTTGCAAAAAATCGCTAATCGGTAAGAGTAAAAGTCGTACTTCCGGCCCTAACTTTGAAATTATTTTTATACAAAAGGTATTGAAAATTAAGTTCTAAATACTTTTATACCCGTAACGTACCTGTCTTAAAAGCTTGACTTGCGAAATATTTGCAAAAACCTGTTTTACGATAAGAGTACCTACTTCCGGTAGGAATTTCAAAAAATATTTTTTTATAAAATTGTTTTCTAATTTACTCTTGATCGCTTTGGTATACTTTAGTTTCTAAAATTAGTAGTTGACGAGATATTGCTATTATTTGATTTCTTCACTGAAATAAAGTACTACTCCAAATTTATCGATTTCCGTCGATTTCACTGAAAATCTGATTAGATTTCCGAGAGAGATTATATTCCTAAATATACAGTTCGGTATTGATTTATTTTACCGTTTGGCCGCTATCGTGGTTACAAAGAGAGACAGAGGGAGGGAGGGAGGGAGAGAGAGCGCCAGACACTTTTTTGTAAACGTGGATATCTGCAAAATCTCGAGGTCAAAAATTTTTGTCATCAAAATACTTCCTTTTACTACGTAGGTATAAGAAAGTAAAAAAGGAATTTTATTTATGAAATAAAAATTACCTAAAATAAGTCTAAACAATTTTGGGTTAAATTTGCGAATACATGTTAAAGTGTATCTCATTTATAATTTTTTTTTTAATATTTGTTGTGCATATTTATATGTATTTTGTAAATTTATGCCCTGATCTGTATATTGTCGTGTTTTACAGAATGTTCTGACAGAGGTGTAATGATAATTTTTCATTATTTTTTTCTTAGCGTTTCCTTAATAAAAATTGGAAAAATTTGGAAATTCTTTGATTACCTTTTCCTATAGAATTAATTAAAATAAATTAGAGGAAATAGTGAAATCATAGGAGTTATTTTTTATATTATATCGGACACTAGCGGAATTATCCAGGATGTGAGAAACCGAATCTGCTTTTCTGCTAAAACCATTCCTTGTTAAATCGAAATGCTGGGTGGAGACACTTAGATGTAAAAGGCAGCTAAGGAGTACTCTTAATTGCTTTGGATCAAGCATCAAAAGAAACAGAATTTATTTCTCTATACGATAAGCTACTGATATCTTATAATTATTTATATATTCGAAGTAAGCACATTTTTAGTACAAAAACTTCCTGTTTTTTAAACATTTTTTCCATATTATTCGGACAAACTTCAGTTGGAGATAAGTTTGCGGATTATGCCGGAATCTTTTTGGTATGGCTTTGTTGCTTACTAACGGATTGTGGTGCGATATGTTAGCAGCATGTTTGCAATGTAATTGAGATTGGTGAGGTAGCCATCTTAATATGACAAAATATATTCTTTTAGTTTTTATATAAAAACTAGCATACTATTTCATTTTTGTGAAATCCTAATAAAATTGAAATGAATAAATAATAGAACTGTCTACGTATATATTAATACATGACGAAAAAGCTTTGTACTCTGGCATAGTTAAAATGTATGTATAATATGTGTTACAAATAAATACATTAATTAATTAACTCGAAAATTAATGCATAATGACGTATTTCTACACGCTCGCAGCTGACGTAATAGAAAATTCAAAAAAATGGTTATAGAAGTATACTTTTTGAGAAAAGAACCTCAATAACTCAAACTTTAAAATTTAATGAATTAAGGTCGAATTTCGGCAACTGGTCGACCAAAAGTTATTTAGGTACCTATACAAAATTTTTAATTTATTCTTCAATTCTGTAATAAAAATTACTTACATATTGCAGTGATCTTGAATAAATAATAATATGTAAATAAATAAGTATAATCAAGATCACTTTAAGATTTTATTTAAATTAATTTTTATTTTATTCATTTTTACCTTGATATGTATAAATATTCACTATATTGATAATTTACGAAAACTTTATTTTTATTTAAGTAAAACAATTAAAAGGATCTTAGTAAATTTTTATAAGGTTATAATTTTAAGACGTATTAAATGTTACGGGTAAAGGATCGAGCAGGTGTTTCTCGCACAAACACGTCTGGCTTTGGCAGGGATCGACCGGGTGGACCGGCACAAAAAGTATTGTTTATCAGGTGTACGGCTGAGTCATAATATATAGACGAATTTATATTCGCATGTTTGTTTACCTTTTTCAAGGATCATATATGCGCTGTTTCCCCATGCGACCGATAATAGCAGCACCGTCGATTTACAATTTTGGAAGTGGATTCGTGTTTGCCGAAAGTGGCCGGATGTTTTTATAAAGAAATTTAAGCATAAAAGCGCGGACGGATAAAATTTCGAGGATTGCTGGTGAAAACCGCAATTTTAACTAGTCTAAAAGTAGGTGATAAACCACTTCCTCTTTCTTTTAAAAGGATTATTTTAAAATCCGGACTTAGAATAAATTTTGAGATTTTCGATACTTATAGAATTTTTACAAGATTCTACACTTATAATAATTTTATTTTTAACATGCAGCGCGTATTACATTAAAATGTCTAGATGTATTTGAATAACTACCTATGTATGAAATACTTTTATTTATGAACTCGGTTTTGAATTTATTTAATTTCATTTTATTTTCTTTTTCCTAGAGAGTTTTGTTTTGCATGTAGGGGTACTATGCCATACATTATGACAAAACCTTCTAGCATTTGTAATGATAACTTTGAATAGCATAATCATTTGTTTTTCCGTATAATTTATTTTTCTTTTAAATTTATTCATCCTACAAAAGATATTTGAAATTAATAATTTTGTTTTATGTGTATATAGGTTATATATAAGTGAATAAAATTTTTCATTGAGAATTATGGAAGAGTTTAATACGATGTATGAAGAGTTAAGGTGATTAAACAATATTTGTTATAAATGTGTGTATAGTGGCGTCTCAAAATTCTTTATTTGTAGTGGTGTTTTGTATTGGAATTTCGTGAAAAAGGTAAAGTTTATTTTCTTTTAATGTATATATATATTATTTCTTTTGATATGAGAATTAAGTAGGTTTTGTTGTATTTGGGTGTTCAATATTAACGTGTTGGATAATACATCAGGGATGTGTGAAATGAATTATGTCATTATTTAATTCATAGCATGGAGTCCTGGTGAATTTGAAATACACGAATTGGTCTTGGTGGTACTGCGTTTGGGAGCGAGAAAAGGCACCAGGCAGAACTAATCAGGGCTGAGTTAATTTGTTGAATACGTAGATACATTATTTTATTTCATTTTATTTATTCAATTTAAAAATTTATATATTCCTTAAGGAATGTGCGCATAGTGATGTATGTTCGGGTTGCGTCCAACGAGTTGAAAATGACATGCTCGTAGGGTGGAACTTTGGGATACTCATCTGTGTGAATTTGTTATCTGATGGTACTGTGTTGGGAGCGAGAAAAGGCGCCGGACAGGACTAATTAGGGCAAAGCCATTTCCTTAATGTCTATATTTTGTTAGCAAACAGTAGACCGCACAAATTTTATTTTTATTTATATTCCAGTACAATTCATCACGGGTAATTTATTTTATTTTTGATTGTTTACATGTATCTATGACAAATATTAATCATAATAATCACGTTCACATTTTTTAGATGTAAGTTTTTCACGACATCATAATTTCATTTATTCTTTATTTCTTGTAATACTTTATTGATGATGATATATAAATTTGAATTATGACTGAATATTGTTTTTTTTTTGTTTTTGGTGTGTAAATATTTGTAGACAAAAACTTTTGGATTCGTTTTAAAATTATTTTATTTTAATAAATTAGATATTAAGATTTATTTTGTATTTTATTTCTTTACCTGACCTGGAGATAATTAAAGAGCAGGAGAATCAACTCATATTTTCTGCCCCTGAGAGAACTATTTATTTTCAAACTGAGCTAGTTGCATGTAAAATGTTTTGCTTAACCTACCTTTCAGCAGAAAGTTCACCGTATCTTAGTCTAGCATAAGGCCTAGCACTAGGATGCGTGCTTGACTCTCAGTTACGCTTTAATTAAGTAAACTAAATTTATTTTATATATTTATAAATTTGTAAGAGTCACAGCATAATTATATGGCACCCAACGTAGTGGGGCAAAACTTTTGCATTTACATTTCATATATATTTACAATTTACTAGCAATTTCACATTTCCATATTATTCATATGATGTCCAATGTTCATGGTGTAAAAATTTTGCCGTTCCATAATGTAAATATGGCGACCAACGTAGTGGGGCAAAACTTTTACATTTTTAAAACTGTTTAGATAAAAATTAATTGATTATTTAATATTCAAATAGCTGTGTAATTAAAGGGAGGTATTTTCACCTTTAAGTGCATTTGAATAATTAATAAATATAATTCACAAATAAAATTTTGTCAAGTTTTGATTTATTTTTCTCCACAAATAAGTCTCTTTAAGTGCCAGGACAGATAAAGTAAATATGTCTGAGTATAAGGGTGAGGGTGAAAATCCTGAAAGTGGTATGGATACCAAATATTTATTTGAAACGTACAGGGAACCACAAGGCATTTCCTCTGTGACAGATTCAGAAAAGACGCTACCTCTTGATGAGGATGAAAATGTAACTGAAAATGTAAAAATTGAAACGAAAGAAATGCCAGGTGGAGACAGATTCGATTTTCTATTTGAAAAACTTTTCTGTAAGTTGGAATGTGACAAGATAGATATAAATAAGAAATTAGACGAAAATAAAGCTGAAATGAAAGAAGAGATGAATAGAAATAAAATAGAGATACAAACTGTGGTAAAGTCGATGAATGAGAAGATTGACGAAAGGATAAAAGCTTGTAGAATGGAAATGTTTGCAATGAACAATAAATTAAAAGAAGATGTGAAACAAAGCACGACACAGATCAATGAAAGAATTGAAGCAAATGAAAAGAAGTGCAAGGATAGCAGTAATTTTTTAATAGATGAAATGAATCAGAGGGCCGGTGTAGCAAGAGAAAATTTTAGACTGATAGAAGAAAGGATTGGAGGACAAGATGAAAAAATACAATCTTTGGATCTGAATTTAACAAATAAATTTGAGGACTGTAGGGTTAAATATGGTGCATGCACAGACTCTCTTTTAAAGCTACAGGATATAACATTAAATTGTCAAGATACAATTAAGAATTTGAAAACAAGAGTTGAACAAGGTACAATTACACCTTGTGTTGTACCGCAACAGATATCAATTGGTACGGAAAATATACCAAAATTTTCTGGGTATAATAAAGACAACCCAATGGCATTTCTTAAAACTATAAAGACATATATTCGTGGTATTAATGATGATATGTCAAAATTACATTTCATGAGAGGGTGTCTTAGAGATTATGCGTTATTATGGTACGATATGGTAATTGATGAGGTACAGACGTACGAAGTATTAGAAAATATGTTTATTAGACAGTACTGGGGACAAACTCAGCAAAGACGCATTAGACATGACCTTACCTTTGGAAAATATCGTTCCATTACGTCTAGAGAAAATTATGTTATTCGGAAATATTCTTTCTTGAAACATATACAACCTGTGATCCAGGAGTGTGACATTGTTACCCAATTAGCTAATCATTTTGAGCATGAGGTAGTACAAGCAGTTGCTTTACAGGGTATAGACACCGTTGAGCAACTCTTGGAATTGGTAAAGCGTCTGGACGACGTGGAAGATAGGAGTGTACCTCAGAATAAAAATGGGTATAAAACAGGTAACAATGGTAACTATTATAATCCTCAGCAAAGATATAATGGTAATAACCACAATCACCAACAAAGGTACAATGGTAATCGGTATCAGAATAATAGTTACCAGGGAGGAAGGGTGGAGAATGGTAACAACAAGAACATGGGTAATAATAATAGTAGTAGTAGTAATAATAATAATAATAATTGGAGACAGGAGGGTCATGTAACAAGAAAATATGGAAGAAATGAAACAGAAGATACCCGAGGATTTAATAACATAATTATAGAAAATAAAGAAAATAAAACAGAAGCTGTGATGAAAGATGCGTCAAGAGGAGCAATAAAGAAGGACCTGGATTTTTGGTAGGTCCAACCAAAGGGAGAAAGAAGAAACAACGTAACAAGAAAAATTTTATAGATTTAAGTAATATAACCACTAAATTTCCACTGGTAGATGTTAAAGTAGGGGATGTATATGGTGTAGCTGTAATAGATAGTGAATTAGAATTGTCACTTTTAGATGGGGGATTATTTGATAAAAGGTTTGAAAAATTAGGTTTTTATAAGCAAGATAATGTATTTTGTATAAATATAGAGATGGGTGATGTAGAACTTGTAACACAATTTATTGTTACACCAAGGTTAAAATATTGCTGCGTACTTGGGATGGATTTTTTGAGTCTATATACATCGAAATTGGAAAGGGAAAATAGAACCCTTCACAATAGTAAAGTAAACATGTCTTGGGACAAAGGCGCTCAAGATGATAAAATATTAGTTAATAATTCAATCATTGATAATTTTGATAGGGACCTCACTTTAAAAATAAATAATGATAGTTTGATTGACAAGGATAAAGGTTCACACCATGTGGATGATCTTCAAAGGGAAGAGTCCATGTTTGCCACGGGTGACATAAATAATAAATGTACACACCATGTGGAGGGTCTTCAAAAGAAAGACGCCACGAAATATATGGGTGACATAATAAATAAATGTTCACACCGGGAAATAAATATGGGTGACAAAAATTTGATTTGCAACAAACAGATTAATAATGATAATGTGAGTGATCCTTTGACAAAAGATGTTAAATTATTTAATGGTAATGTAGATTTAGCAGTAGACTATGATAATTGTTTTAAAACAGAAACGACTCATCCATGTTCCCATAAGCAGAAATTAAGTGTTCAATTTAAAATTAAAAGTTTGTTAAAAGATGAAATTATTGAAAATTTAGTATATAATTTAATGAACCCCATAACAGTAGTAATTAAGGAATATTTAGATTATTTAGAAAACACCAAGAATAATAAATTAAGTTTATGTTTATTTCAATCAATAAAACAACAGCTACAACTCCCCAAATTAATAGAAACATTATTGTTAATAAGTACTAATGCAAAGTGGTTTGTAAACGTTAATTCTCTTTGGTTGGTACAGCTATATAAATGTTTCATGAAATTATATCCAATAGTGGTAAATTTATTAGTGAATTTAAATAAAATTGTTCATAAGGATCAAAATATTTTACATTATGGGTATGTAAAGCCCGTACAGCACATATTGAACTCACATGATGAAAATGTGTCACATCATGTGAATGATAAAATGATTTTACAAGAGGGTGTGAAATTTATATGGACCCATGCGAGAATAGAGGTTTTGGATGCAGTTGAAAAGTACCCACAGCCCAGATACTTAAAAATGTTAAGAAGTTTTCCCAAAATAGTGGACTACAATTGCCACTTCATTTTAAGGGAACTCGACGATGCAATTACAATATTTGTAATACCTATGAAAGGTGTAAAATTTAAAGAATTTAAGTACACTTTTGTATATATAGTTATAAGTAGTTTAATTAATTTAGGTGTTTTAAATGTCATTTGTTTAAACTTTCTCGTCATGAAAGGAGTAAAGTTTAAAATAAACTCCAAGAGTTTTGCATATTTACTTCTGACTTGTATATAGATAGAATAAGCATATTATAGGGAAATTTCATGTCTCTATGCTTTATATTAATTCTATTGTAAATAATGTATAAGTATATTAACTGGTATTTATGGGAAATCTTGAATTTATACCATTGGCATTAGCGATTCTCGCTTATAAATCGCAGATATTCCCATAGGGATATTTATGCAGTGATCTTGAATAAATAATAATATGTAAATAAATAAGTATAATCAAGATCACTTTAAGATTTTATTTAAATTAATTTTTATTTTATTCATTTTTACCTTGATATGTATAAATATTCACTATATTGATAATTTACGAAAACTTTATTTTTATTTAAGTAAAACAATTAAAAGGATCTTAGTAAATTTTTATAAGGTTATAATTTTAAGACGTATTAAATGTTACGGGTAAAGGATCGAGCAGGTGTTTCTCGCACAAACACGTCTGGCTTTGGCAGGGATCGACCGGGTGGACCGGCACAAAAAGTATTGTTTATCAGGTGTACGGCTGAGTCATAATATATAGACGAATTTATATTCGCATGTTTGTTTACCTTTTTCAAGGATCATATATGCGCTGTTTCCCCATGCGACCGATAATAGCAGCACCGTCGATTTACAATTTTGGAAGTGGATTCGTGTTTGCCGAAAGTGGCCGGATGTTTTTATAAAGAAATTTAAGCATAAAAGCGCGGACGGATAAAATTTCGAGGATTGCTGGTGAAAACCGCAATTTTAACTAGTCTAAAAGTAGGTGATAAACCACTTCCTCTTTCTTTTAAAAGGATTATTTTAAAATCCGGACTTAGAATAAATTTTGAGATTTTCGATACTTATAGAATTTTTACAAGATTCTACACTTATAATAATTTTATTTTTAACATGCAGCGCGTATTACATTAAAATGTCTAGATGTATTTGAATAACTACCTATGTATGAAATACTTTTATTTATGAACTCGGTTTTGAATTTATTTAATTTCATTTTATTTTCTTTTTCCTAGAGAGTTTTGTTTTGCATGTAGGGGTACTATGCCATACATTATGACAAAACCTTCTAGCATTTGTAATGATAACTTTGAATAGCATAATCATTTGTTTTTCCGTATAATTTATTTTTCTTTTAAATTTATTCATCCTACAAAAGATATTTGAAATTAATAATTTTGTTTTATGTGTATATAGGTTATATATAAGTGAATAAAATTTTTCATTGAGAATTATGGAAGAGTTTAATACGATGTATGAAGAGTTAAGGTGATTAAACAATATTTGTTATAAATGTGTGTATAGTGGCGTCTCAAAATTCTTTATTTGTAGTGGTGTTTTGTATTGGAATTTCGTGAAAAAGGTAAAGTTTATTTTCTTTTAATGTATATATATATTATTTCTTTTGATATGAGAATTAAGTAGGTTTTGTTGTATTTGGGTGTTCAATATTAACGTGTTGGATAATACATCAGGGATGTGTGAAATGAATTATGTCATTATTTAATTCATAGCATGGAGTCCTGGTGAATTTGAAATACACGAATTGGTCTTGGTGGTACTGCGTTTGGGAGCGAGAAAAGGCACCAGGCAGAACTAATCAGGGCTGAGTTAATTTGTTGAATACGTAGATACATTATTTTATTTCATTTTATTTATTCAATTTAAAAATTTATATATTCCTTAAGGAATGTGCGCATAGTGATGTATGTTCGGGTTGCGTCCAACGAGTTGAAAATGACATGCTCGTAGGGTGGAACTTTGGGATACTCATCTGTGTGAATTTGTTATCTGATGGTACTGTGTTGGGAGCGAGAAAAGGCGCCGGACAGGACTAATTAGGGCAAAGCCATTTCCTTAATGTCTATATTTTGTTAGCAAACAGTAGACCGCACAAATTTTATTTTTATTTATATTCCAGTACAATTCATCACGGGTAATTTATTTTATTTTTGATTGTTTACATGTATCTATGACAAATATTAATCATAATAATCACGTTCACATTTTTTAGATGTAAGTTTTTCACGACATCATAATTTCATTTATTCTTTATTTCTTGTAATACTTTATTGATGATGATATATAAATTTGAATTATGACTGAATATTGTTTTTTTTTTTGTTTTTGGTGTGTAAATATTTGTAGACAAAAACTTTTGGATTCGTTTTAAAATTATTTTATTTTAATAAATTAGATATTAAGATTTATTTTGTATTTTATTTCTTTACCTGACCTGGAGATAATTAAAGAGCAGGAGAATCAACTCATATTTTCTGCCCCTGAGAGAACTATTTATTTTCAAACTGAGCTAGTTGCATGTAAAATGTTTTGCTTAACCTACCTTTCAGCAGAAAGTTCACCGTATCTTAGTCTAGCATAAGGCCTAGCACTAGGATGCGTGCTTGACTCTCAGTTACGCTTTAATTAAGTAAACTAAATTTATTTTATATATTTATAAATTTGTAAGAGTCACAGCAATATGTAAGAAATTTAATTTGTTCAATATTCTTCAGATCTTGTTTTTAATTATATTTTAATAATTTATTATTAACGTGGAAAATCCACACTGTCTTTCTATTATTAATGGTCAAAAAACAAATTTGAATAAATACTTAGCCCACTTTGGAGTGGATGTGAGAACTTATTTAGACCAAACCTTTCCAAATCATTGGATTGGTCGCAGTGGGGCAATAAACTGGCCAGCAAGATCACCTGATTTGACACCCTGCGACTTCTTTCTGTGGGGTCACCTTAAAAATAAAATTTATAAAAGACGCTACCCAAACATTAATTTGAAAATGTGAAAATAAAACAAACAAATGTTTAAGATTTACACTGTATTTAATAATCACGACAGCTGTTTCGCTACACTGTAGCTTCGTCAGGTTAACATATACAATAATAACTATCTACACACACTTGACTCCTATATATAGTGTGTGGATATTAGGAATTCTAAGAACTGATATGTAAAGAACAATTTCTTGTCTAAAAGTGTCGGGTCTATACAAAAAGTACGTGAAACTAAATCTATTGCAAACAGATGTTATGTGTGAAATTAGGTAAACTGTATTACTAACTAAATATATTTAACAATGGTGATGAGTTTTACTATCTACATACACTTGACTATTATATATATAGTGTGTGGCTATTAGGAATTCTAAGAACTAATATATAAAGAACAATTTCTTGTCTCAAAGTGTCAGGTCTATACAAAAAGTACGTGGAACTAAATCTATTGCAAACAGATGTTATGTGTGAAAATAGCCACACACTATATATATAAGAGTCAAGTGTATGTAGATAGTAAAACTCATCACCATTGTTAAATATATTTAGTTAGTAATACAGTTTACCTAATTTCACACATAACATCTGTTTGCAATAGATTTAGTTTCACGTACTTTTTGTATAGACCCGACACTTTTAGACAAGAAATTGTTCTTTACATATCAGTTCTTAGAATTCCTAATATCCACACACTATATATAGGAGTCAAGTGTATGTAGATAGTTATTATTGTATATGTTAACCTGACGAAGCTACAGTGTAGCGAAACAGCTGTCGTGATTATTAAATACAGTGTAAATCTTAAACATTTGTTTGTTTTATTTTCACATTGAAAATGGATTTACATCAAGTAAAGACCAACTCAATCCATGATTTCAAACATTAATTCTTTGTGGAATGCAATCAAAGAAGAATGTGCTCTCATCACAAACAGACAAGTAGCGAATGTTAGAAGTTCTTTCTACAACAGACTTGGTTATTGTTTAATTGAAAACGGGGGGTTACTTGAATACTTATTATGAATTCAATTTATTATTTTTTTTAATTTATTTGTTCATTAGTTTTGTACGCAAAAATAGTGTATTAAAAATTTACAAATTATTATGTATTTTCAATTTGAAATTTGTAAGTTCTTACATACCGAGTAGATGGAATTCACCTTAAGTAACTTATTTTATAGTAGCTGGATTTTTAATATTAATTGCTTTATACGAAAGCAAAGACAAGATTTAAGCGATTTTAGTATCAAATGACGCGATTTATTATTCTCTTTCGTATGTTGTTATTATAATATTTATCGGTGGAAATGAGGAACAGTAACACGGTTGGGGATGTTCTCAGACGTAGGTATAACCAACCACTCGATATAAACGAAATCCATTTCAACTGAAGTATTATGGTATTAATTATATAGTTGTCAAAATTTGATCGTAAATTGTGTCGAAGAAAGCACAGCCGTCCATATTTTATAGTAGCTGGACTTCTAATATTAATTGCTTTATAAAGAAGTAATTAGAAGGTATTAAGAGAAGATTTTAGTACCAAAAGACGCGGTTTATTATTCTCTTTCACCTTATGTCATTACAATTTGTATCGGTGAAAATGGTGTGCAGGAATATGCATATACATGATTTCCCATATAAAAGGGTCCCTTTTATATGGGAAATCATGTATATACATATTCCTGCACCGTGTGGTTGGTCATACGTCTGAACATATGTTCAGACGTATGACCAACCACACGGTATATGTATATTTGTGTACTAAAGTTACTGAATTCTGTTTAACGACTTTTGATGAAATCCACAACATTTAGAATTGCACGACCAAATTGGCACTCCCATTAATACTTGTCAGAGTTCCGATATATCAGTGGTTGATGCAGTACACCTTTGGCTAAATTTAAAATTAGCAAAACCTTTCCAAAAGAAATTAAAGCACAGGGAAGAAATGGCTTTAAATGTTTATTCGCTAAGTACGTATTACTTACATCCAAATTCTGATACATCGAAGCTCACATCTGATCATCGTAAAAAAAATTAATGAGTTTTTGTTAAAAACCCTTAATAACCAAGGAATAGAAGAATGGGATCAGTTTAACACAATGTCTGGGATGGATATGTCTACAATCCTTCCTTTCATATAATTTATTTGAATTTATTTTTTTTTATTGCAGGTATTTTTGGAACTTTGTTTCAAGAGGAAATTAAAAAACCCTTGCTGTTTTGGCGAATGGTCAAACTGTAATGCCCTAATCTCAGTGATTTAGCACTAAAATTATTACGAATGCCGGCGTCTTCCGCTCAAATTGAGATGTTATTTTCTAACTGGGGTCACGTCCACACTCTATTGCAGAATAGACTGATATTTGAAAATTCAAAAAACCTGGACGACATTTATTTTTCATTCAAAACTCAATACTTCGACGTTAATCAGTCGGATTCAGAATCGGAACAAGAGTTTGTTTGGTGCAATATAGAATCCTAAAGCTAATAAATGTATTTTTTGTTCATTAAAAATGTTTTACAAATTTATATTATGTCTTTCATTGTCGACATTGTTGACTTTGTTGACATTCCCCAACTTCTCACCTTGCGGCCAGTGTCCACGCGTCGACAATTTTAAATTCGACACGACATTGGCGACACTGCCCATCCCTGAACAGAACCGGCGACGAATTGCATGATAGAAGAACGCGCAGTTTAGTGAACAGTTGGAGTAAATCAATTATTGACCGACCGCAGTGGCGGCTGGTGAGTACGTTTTGGTGGGGCACGTACATAGACAAGACATTAATTTATTATCGGTGATATATTCCCAGATGCCGAGCATATTGCCGATAATAAACGAATCAGTCTTGTCTATGTACTTGCCCCACCAAAACGTACTCACGCATGGTAGCGGCACTGACCGACCGAGTGTTTTAATCGAAAAAGAAACAACCGAAATTAAAATAGTTATAGGGCAAAAGATATTTAAAAAAAAAAAGCTGTTTGTTGATAGAGAAATTTTGAATGAAACTAAGCAAGAATAAATTCTTTTAACAATACAAAGTCGACTAGAATTCATTCTTTTATAATAGCTCTGCTTTCAGTTGCAAACACTTTTGTAAAAGAGAAAAATCGGCGTCTATTACAAAACTAGTATGAGCACCGCACAAAAAGAAAAAGTAAAAACCAAATAATTTTAACAGAAATCATTGAAGTGTTGTTGGCCGTATTGTCTATGGCAATGTATGAAAAACGAGTATATTTTAAAATACCACACCGCACATGTTTTTCATGGTAGCGCTTGCAGCGTAAAAGATGAGCGGCTTTCATGTGTACTGTTTGTTATGTATGATCATGAACTCAAGTGCCAATGCCGTTGCTAGATCAAACGACCATGCCTAAGCCTTTTAGAATCTTTGTTAAGTTAACACGCTGCATGTGTTTTCGTTTGTATTTATATTGCATTTGATCTTCTTTTCTCATGAATAAGAACAAATGGCGTTTGATGTCAAAAGAGCAATAATGGAAATTCAATCCGCTTCTTTATGTACAAGGCGAATATAAAAATCAGTAATCTAAAGATGGATTGACATAATTTCTTATTATTTGTTTCTACTGTCATGTTTAAAATACCATTTATAATATACGTTTCTATGCCCTATGTTAACTTTTAGATACACCTTGTCAAACTGTGACTAACAAGTAATTTTGTATTATTTTGATTATTTGCTGTCGTTTTACTGTACACTCACTCTACTATGCTTCGCTCGTAATTAATAATACTCGTTCATAACTAGAAAGAGGTTTAGAAACTTTGTACATAATATACTGTTATACTTTTGTTTCCAAGCCAATACATACACACTCGCTGCCATTGTCTCCTTCAATATCCATTTTGAAACTGATGTTACCTGCCAGGCAGACGTCAATACATGTTACCCGTATAGCGCCTCATCATGTACACGTTGGCGGACGTGACGCAATAGCATCGCTTTTAGTACGCGTACTTCTACGATAGGATGCTAATGCGATACTTACGATGTTGTCTTGTAAATAAATAAATGATATTCAAAAATTCTATTATTAAAATATTGAAATTGTAACAAATGTAATTACATTTTTTTGTTTATTAACACTAAAAATAAAGTTTTATAATATACCAAATAAATACACTTTAATTTTATATTTTGGTGAAACTTATTATACAAAAGACAGTTTTAAATTTCTTCTGTGTTCAATCAATACCTTTCAAATCGCTCTTATCAATTATTTATTATTATGCATATATTTTATTTCTTAAATAACAACCATATTAAGGCAAGAGAGTATATTTTTATACGTTCTAATTAATCTCAATTAGATATTAAATATCTGTTTTTATACTATGTTTTACTTTAATTATTATGTTCTAAAAGTTAATAATACCTTAGCCAGCATATTTGCGTAAACACTATATAATGCAATCAATCTAAAAAAAATCCTTTAGATCACAATAACAGAATAAGGTATTTTTGAAATAAATAGAAAAAATATGTGTGCATTGAAAGTAAATATGTATAATAAATCACGAAAACAAATCTCACGACAAGAATACATAGTTATAGCACATGTTTATACTGGCCCCCTTCAATTTCTAAAAACAAATTATCACATCTTCTAATGTTATTAAAAACATTTTGCAAAGTTTTAATACTCATATTTATTATTATCTTTATGTATAATAGCATTTTGTAATTCTTCTTAACTATTTAACTATGAAGTATATTAGAGAAAATTTGTTTTTAAGTATCCAAAGAGGAAAAAATCATAGTTTAAGGTTTGGAGAGTGAGCTGTCAAAGTCTCGTAAGGATAAGCCGATAATTGAAAATCTCAGTCAAATATTAATATTGATTAATCCTGTTCGAAATAATATTTATTTGATAAAACTGCAACCAAGGGGAAAGTCACTTAGCATTCCAAGCGAAGGTCCATCAAAAATGAAAACAAATCTACTTACCAAATAGATATTTAGCTAGATAGATAGATTATCTTAATTGTATTAAATAATACAAAATATAAGTCATATTTACATACTTTTAGGCAGAATATCATTGTCAAATACATTAAATAAAATACTAACATAAATATAAACATGACATGAACATGTACCATTAAAATAGCGAAGAAGCAACAAATAGTGGCAGCCAGACTACATTCAATGATCACCTAAATATTCCGTAAGTGAGTAATACTCTTTTTGTATAAGGGCACTTAATTTTCCTTGCAAACTCCTTAGTTTTACTATTGATTTATCAATACGTTTAGTAATACTACATTAATAATAGCGATAGTGCTATTATTAACTGTGTTCATTTTCATTTCTATAGTTCAAACTTTTACATTTACATTATATAGTCAATAAAATTTTAATTGACATTTTATTGTCAAATTTAATTTGTCATGAATGCCGCTACTACCATGAAAAGCGTTCATTTTTTTTATATATATATATAACAATACAGGACTACTCTGTATATAATTGAATATAAATATAGGAAAATAGGTCGTTATAATTGGGAAATTTTGATGCCTAATTAAATTATTAAGCCAGTAAGTGAAGTATTAGTAAATAGTTTGGGTGATATATTTTAAATCACCCAATACTTATGTTATAAGCTATTGATCCATTAAGAGATAAGAAGCATATAAAAATTTAATACTCTTGAAAAGGTTCATAAATAACCATATTTATAAAAAATAACACTCTTTCATACTTAAAAATATTGGAATGGAAAAGTTATTTCATATTGAATAATAGATTAATTCAAGTATACATTTAATACATATGACCCATATTTTATCATAAATGTTACTAATGAATGTTTAAATAGGGCATGTAAGAGTAAATTAATAACATTATATTGAATTTAGAAAGGATAATAATTTCGAGATTCAAAGTTAAACATTAACAGTCAAAATTAAATAAGAAAATAAATCTTCTGAAATGAATAGGTATAAATAAGGGAAAGATTGTATTTTAGTTTTAAGGAAAATATTGTATTCATAATCATCAAGGTCAAATTTAGACATAATTTAAAATTAATAATAATGGTACTGAGTTTTATGGTGAAGACTGTATAAAATTTTAAAAAAAACAATCGCAAAGAGGTTTTCTGACGTTTAAAATATTTTAATTTTCTATATTAAGAAATAAAGACCATTAAAATAATTTTCATTTTTTAAAAGGAAGCAACAGATAATTAATAATTATTAAAAAACTTTTTGCGACAATTCAACGATAATTTTTAGTAATATCAATCAAAAATAATATGAGTGCTTCGGTATCGAGAGTAGTAACTATAGCGACGGAAAGTAAGCGAGGGAGGATTGCGAATCAACAAGTCAGTCAGCGATTAAAAAAAATTGGATAGACACGAAGAATTAAGTATTCAAAAAATTAACGTATATATTTTCCTATCCAGCGTAAAATATTTGCACGTCTGGAAATTACGTTCGTAAAGTGTACGACCGCGATAGGATATTCAAATTAGCACTAACAGAAAATATCTGACCACTTGACATTACTGAAAAAGAAAACTACAATTAGAATAGGACGATATTGTATACAGAAATTTAGCTGTCAAAGAAAAGGACGAAGGCTGAACCATCCATCATTGGGAGAAGCATTAGCTGACCTTGAATCCGTAACAAGAAACTGATTTAGATGGACAAATTTGACCGGGAAAGCAGCAAGCAGATTCTACCAAAAGGATAGGTGTATCAATACAAGAAATGATGCAGGTACACTAATTCAATTAACATATTTGATCAGTTATACCAAAGTACTATTGGAAACATATTCAAGATTTATATAAATATTGTAAACAAAACCTATTTATTTTAGAAAGTTGTCTTGCTTACAAATGAATCTTATTTGGTTTCTATTTAGCTAAAAGCTCAGTAATATTTTATTAATTCATTTGTACTGAATTGAAAGTTGTTATTTAATAATAATACTAACGTAAAAATACCTATCAATAAACGTATTGAAGTTAATTAAAATCATTTTGAATCTTTTCTTTCCATTTGTCAATTAAGGAAGAGTATTGTTATATATAATATAGATCTGAAATGATTATGAGCCTTATTAAATATTAGAATGTTAACTGTGTATTGTGGTGATAAAACTAATAACTTATTTGGTAAATTAGAATAATATACTTCATGATTGATAACCTTATTTATGTAATAATAAAAGAACCAAATTATTTTTCATGTTAATTAAGGAAAATATAATACTTACTGGAATATATATATTTGTTGAAAAACATTGGGTTTTATTTAAATCAAAAGATACAGAGCATCCATCCTTGCGTTTTCTTTAATTTTATATAGAGTTAGGTATTCCTTTCACAATTGTAAAGAAGAAACACCTGCAACGACTTGAAAACGTAACCCAAAGGTATAACACTGTTTTTATATTACAAAACACAACACACTAATAGATAATCGTTTGTTCGGATAATTTGTGGGTAATTGAACCTGCTCGAAACCCTAGACGATAAAACATTTTTTTAACTGTTCGAAGTTGTTACAAAATTGATCATTTCTTGGTATACAACATTAAACTTCGAGCATATACTACGGACTGATTTGGAATTACAGGAAGTTATTGGCGCGAGTTTTGAATTAATTATTAACAAATATTCACGAGAATTTATTAAATTAATAGAAGTATTCACTAGTTTATTATCTAACTTGTTATATTTTAGTGAGGAAAATAAATTCTTGGAACCAATTTAGAAATAGAGTCTCATGTTAAAAAAATAAAGTGTTAGAAATCGACCAGTGTCTTAATATAGTAATAAGAATCATACATTAATATTTTCCAATTATTATTAGCGTGTTGTGTTTAAGGCATCGTGGTCGTATTGTAACAATATATATATATATTGTCATGGTTTGGATAACCATGCTATATATAATATATAATTTGATACGTGTTCTTTTATAAAGAAAAGGTATTCTTATTACTTAACAAGTTTATATAAAAATATTCAAGTTCATAAAATTAAAAAATATGTTCACGAGTATTGTTTTCACTTTGGATAATGGTAGAATGTTCATTTTTCTTTCTTCAAACCAAATATTGTAAAATTTGGAAGGAAGAATTCAGAGATATTAGTTATTGTTTAAATATATTGTATTTTATAAATTTGTACAAAATTGTTTAATTAACGTTGATAGGTGAATTTAGATTCGCGACTTTATTTAAATTAAGGAACGTGACAGCTTTGATATTGACAGTTCTAAGAAATATGATTTAAAAACAATATATAATGTGTTATGGAGATATAAAGATCAAGAGATGATAATACGAAATGAATTAAATAATGTGTATTCTATAAACTAAGATGAAGATAAACAGTATTACAAGTGTTTAAAAGAATTATTTTGAATGTAAAGTATAGGTGGTGTATTTTAATTGGTGGAGATAATTTTTTAAAAAATCGTCAAGGAGATGTTTAAAAACAAATAAATAAGAAGAATATTATTTTTGATTCTGTGCGGGTGTAGAATTTTAGTGTTTCTTAAAGAACACTGAAATTTATACATATTGTAAGTTTTTTTTAGTATTCAAAGTGCTAGTATTGCATTATTCAACGCGAATATACAGGGTGAGTCATTAGTAGCCGCTTCTTCGATTGCTCTTTTGCGTTTTAAATAAAAGAAAAAACAATTAGTGGAGGATCCATGGTTGCTTGTGGCGCATATTGTAAAAATACTTTAAGCTCTGACGCACTTCCGGTTTCACCGGAAATGCACGGAACTTACTTTTTTTAAATGACTCACCCTATATATTTTTAGATTTTCTTGTACTGCTCTAAATTCTCTGTTCAACTGTTTTCTCTTTTTCAAAATTGACTAAATAGTTTTTGAGTTATTAATTTTTTTTGAAAATATTTGACAAAAACACGTGTTCAGAAAAAAATCATTTTCACATTGTTTTAAAAGGAAAAACATTAACTTTGGTGGTGCTTGTAGCTAAGAAAATTCTGCATCATTTGGTAAAGTTGCACTCGACAATACCTCAAAAGACTTTGTTTTTCAAAGCCTACTTCCTGAAATTTTCACATACCAAAAACTTATTTTTTTTTAAATGGAACACACAGTATTTTATTAAGGCATTTTGTTTCTTTTTTTATTCTCTTTCATGTTTGTTAACAATGTCCTACACCTATCTTTTGTAATTTCCGAGATAATCACTGTAGGAGCAATTAGCGGTCAATTAAGGAACTGCGGGTGCTGTTCTATGCACCCAAATATTCGTCCAATAAAGGTTGGAATGCAGCTGACTGACTGAGTCAACTGTTAAAGAAAGTCGGTATACATTTATGTCAAATTTATAAAAGCATCGCTATTAGTTATCATCCAAATGAATTATTCTTATGAAGAGTTAATAGATATGATTGACGTTTTGGGTGAATCTGAAAGAAACTCTTTGCTAGCATCCAGACTTTATGCACAGCGATCCCTGGTAGAAGTCAACCGAAGCCAGAAACCATCAAAAGTATAAAGTGAACGGTTTGAGTGAACAGAAAATATTGAATATGAAAGAAAGAGCGGAAAAAGCAATAACTGGTGAGGATAAGACGTTTATGGTATTTGGGAGTGTAGTCGAACACCCCCATACTAGTACTACGAAAATTAGTCATCAGTTAGATGTAAGTCAAATTTGAGAATCCAGAATAATTGGGAAACATGAAATTCACATACACAGGGTTAGATGAAAGAAATGTTCAGAATCGCTTACATTGTTGTCAATTGGCAGCAGATAAATTATCCTGGCTTTCTCAATTTTTTGTTGTTTACCAACGAAGCCACCTCTATTCAAGTGAATACGTTCATCGTACAATTTCCGTTATTATAACACATAAAACCCCCCACTTTATCACACCTGTAAACTTTCAAAATCGTAGGTCATTAAAACTGTGGCGAAGAATAGTGGGTAGTTACATAATTGGACCTTATTACTTTGATGAAAATGTTAATGGAGGAGAGTATCTTCGCTATCTACGGACGGATTTTCAAAACTTTTTGAAGATAACCTCAAATATGTTAGTAAACATAATCTTTATTTTATTTTGATGTTAGCCTATAGAGTCACAAATTAAATACTGCAACTGGACATTGCCGGAATTAAAAAATTGAAATGCGATCTCTTCATTCTGTAAAATTATTACTTTTGGGATGTTGGATTGAACATTTACTTTGTTTGACAGTTGACTAATCAAGTCAAGCGGCATTCCTGCCTTCCATTGGTTGAGCGAATATTTTGGTGCATAGAACAACAGCGCTCGTAGTTCTTTAATTGACCGCTAATTGCTCCTATAGTGATTATCTCAGATATTAAAAAAGATAGGTATAGGACATTGTTAACAAAAATGAAAGAGATTAAAAAAAGGAACAAAATGCCTCAATAAAATACTAGGTGTTTCATTAAAAAAAAATAGGTTCTTGGTATGTGAAAATTTCAGGAAGTAGGCTTAGAAAAAAGTTTTTTGAGGTATTGTCGAGTGCAACTTTACCAAATGATGCAGAATTTTCTTGGCTATGAGCACCAACAAAGATAATGTTTTTTATTTTTAAAAACAATGTGAAAATGATTTTTTTGTGAACACGTGTTTTGGTCAAATATTTTCAAAAAAAATTAATAACTCAAAAACTATTGCCTCAATTTTAAAAAAGAAAAAACAGTTGAACAGTCAATTTAAATCAGTACAAGAAAATCCAAAAATATATAGGGTGAGTCATTTAAAAAACTTAAGTTCTGTGCATTTCCGGTTAAACAGGAAGTGTGTCAGAGCTTAAAGTATTTTTACAATATGCGCCACAGGCAACCATGGATCTTCCACTAATTGTTTTTTCTTTTATTTAAAACACAAAAGAGCAATCACAGACGCGGCTACTAATGACTTACCCTGTATAATTATGGATAATTTCCAACTTAAAATGGAAGTAAAAGTTCACAAGCAATCACTAATAGAGTGTTCAGTCGTTTAATTTGAACGTATGGAAATATTGAGAAGATTTGTGATAAAATTTATAAGAAAACTTTCCCATAAATTATAGAATATTGATTCAAGACAGTCCAGAGAGGTGATTTCCAGTTAAGAGAGTCCAGAGAGATATTTTCCAGTCCAAATAGTAATGCAAGTTTAACCATTTTGATGAACTAATTGAAGTAGAAGAGATTCGGATACTGAACGTGTATGTTGACGAAGGATTTTTCTCAAGAACATTAATTTTCATTGCAAGTTTATCCATATAGATGTTCTATTTGAAGTAGAAGAGAATCTGATACTGTTCCGGTTATAAGAAAAAGTGTCTTCGAGAAGTGTTTTATATTTTAGGGCACAGAAAATATTTATCCGAGAGTTGCAGTAAACTATTGCAGGCTGCATTTATCTATAACCAATAATTTCAAGTGTTGAGAGAGCAGAGACATCCTGGATTATCCAACTACTTCGAGGAATTGTATACCACGAGACAGTGAAAATCTACAAGAAGGAAATATTAGTCAATTGATGAATTGATAGAACTACAGTACATTAATGAATTAAGGTTGTATGTAAAATTTACATATTGATATTAGGAAATAATATTTGACAAGTATTGAACATATTTAAAGTAAAACCAGTACAAAAATTTGAATACAAAACAATTCATGTAGATCACAAGTAAAATAGTGATGACACTTATAAAAAGATAGATTATAATGATAGAAATATGAAATATATTTTTATTAAAAGTGAGTATTGAAATATCATAAGAATTATCAAAGTGAACATAATAATTATTTGAGTATTAGAAGACACATTATTAATTTATTTATGAACAAATTTATTTTAAAAAATAATTAAGGTTAATTGGTGACTTACCTTGCAGATATTAGAGAGATGAATAACTTTTCTTAACAAAACGAACGCTTACAACGTATTAAACATTTTTACTAGGAAATAAATGTCTTTTCGTTCATGTTAATACAGCATTTCTTGTACACAGATAGTAAAATCGTTCAATATTTGGATTAATCTAATCGGTTTTTTATTGAATGAGAACAGCTGTTTTATATGGGATTATGTATGTCACTTCAGGGATTAGACAGAAATACAGAATTCTATAAAGATATTTAGATATAGAAATCTATTAATTTTGAAGAATTTTAAAATATAAAATTGTGAAAGAATAGTAATTATAATTTCTTAGAAATCATATCCGACCAGATCACACGCGATAAGAGATATCACAAAATATATTTATTTAAAATTTTATGGACTAATGATAATTATTAGTTAAAATTTAAAAGAGGTTAGACGTTTATGACATTAACTGCAAAGTATCTTACCATTGCAATAAATGTGTAGGACTGAATAGTACTACCAGTGAAATAAGATATAGGTAAATGATATTATTGTTATAATAATTATTGAGCTATGCCGAGGTTTTAATAAATAATTATATTTATTCACACTTACATAATCAGTTCAATTGGTCACCCAAATGTGTTGCATTTGAGATTATTAAGGGATATAACTGTGGACATCAGAATAAGTTATATAGAGTCTTCAATTAACTAGTTCAATCAGCGCCCGAATGTGGGAATTTATTATTTAAAGAAATATACTATTGTTAGTAGCAGCCTACCGAGTACAATATATAATTACTGCTTTAAAGTGTTGACTTTAGTTCCTGCTTCCTGGCCGTGTTAAGTTGCTTAAAAATCCAATTATTAAATAATTATTAAGAAAAATAAACTATGCATATACATTTATGAAGAACACAACAGTTTATCTTAGCAGTTAAAATTATAGAAAATGAAGAACTAATGACTAAGTGTAATGCACTATAAATTAATATGAAAAATATAATATCGGATAACACAAAGAAAAGAAATGTAGATCTAAGAAAGATTGTTGATGCATCCTATCACAAAGGAATGTTTAATTTATACCTAATTGCAGTGATAAGTTATCGATGTTTTATATACAACAGCTTTTAAAATGTTGTGATGAAATGTAAAATATAATTTTATTAAAAAAAATTTTTTGAGAAAGACAACGAATAAATTATCGAAACTTCAAATGTATTCTTTTTTATTTATCTTTATGTAAAATAAATATCAGGCCGCTACCTCAAGAAATAATTATTTAATAATTGGATTTTTAAGTATATATATGTAATTTGATTGTAGTAATTCGACCGTACAATGTAAGAAAAGGGGGATGATCTAAATCGGGCAAGCGGTCTGTGATGGTCTTAAAAAAAGAAGAAAAAACCTCCTTTGCTCAATCCTCGAATTTTCGTTCTTTTATTGAGAACTTATTCATGAGGTACTAAAATGTCATATTTAAAAAAAAATTACAATTTGAAATATTTTTAACAATAAAATTCTACTTACAAATTAGAGGTCCGAAGACGCACAAATATGATAAAACATGTTATTATTTAAAACACTAAAATTCTTCATTACGACTGATAAAAAATATTAATACATTTCAACAAAACTATCGATGCACGAACAATATGGTGTATAATGTATCTAAGTATGTAAACGAAAAGTAAAACGCACCAACGTCATTGTCAAAATACCTACACAAAAAGCATCTTTTTTTCTCGTCTTTAAAAGAAATAAAAAAATTATTTTATAGGTCCTTTTTGCCTCAGTCCGTAACTTTTTAACAAATAACAATGTGAATAAGTATTATTGAATTAATTGATGCACAAATTAAAATCAACCTAAAATCCTCCCCCCTGTCAGTTATGTCCCCAATAAGTTGCAATAAATGTTACTCAACTGATTCGTATCTGTTTTAAAGTTGATGATGTTATTTGTGTTTTGTATGTGAAACATGTCTAGGAAAAGTCTCTTAATGTAATTACTCTCCACATCCACAACCATTACACTCTCAAAATCGACTGTGTGACCCTGCTCTAGCGTATGTTTTGCCAAAGAACATGATTTCTTTTTCTATAGCTGAGAGGTAAACAATCGTAACTCCAATTTTTGCCAATATGGAGTTAATAGTATATTTAAAATACACTCTTTTATTTGTCTGTTGTGGCAATAAATCGTAAGTCACGCATTGTTGGTTTCCAATATTTTTAATTTTGAACACATGTTTTGTTTACAGTGTGATCATGCGGTAAAGGGTAGTATGTCCATGGGAACATAACGCGAAGTATAACTTACTTTCTTTATTTCATTTTTTTTGACTTAGAAAGATGGAGAGTAATAAAAGTAATAGTGTATTGAGAAAAGTTATTAGTAAAAGAGTGTGCTTAACAATGGAACAAGTAAAAATGACAAATAACACCGAAGGTAAGTAATCATGAATATATATTAATAAAGTTAGGTTATGTGTACATTTCCAATAATATTTCAATATAAGCTTTTATTTTAAAGGAAACGATGTTACTTTATTAGGTTGTTTAGCTTATTCATGCACGCATTTAATGTTGTTGGTACCTAGTGCTTTTTAAATTTAAATTAAAAGCCAAAACTCTTTACTTTTTCAGACCATCCGTCCACTTCAAGGTATTCTGCTCTTAAATATATTGAGGATAGTGACGATAGTTCCAAGGACCCAAACTACACTCCAAGTTGCGACACTAGCGAGGAAGATTTTCAAGATGAACACTACAATGTTGAGCAAAACGAACACGAAAAAGTACGAGTTGCGAAGGAAGAAAACAACCAGGAAGTGCAAGTTACACCAAAGAAACAGTCAAGAAAACGTACAAAACACATAGAAACCTGGCAGAGTACAAAAAGATCCAAGGCAACTTTAAGAGGAGGAGAACACACGTCAAAATCGGGCAAAAAAATTATTGCAAAGTCAATTAAACCGGGAAAGCCAAAGAGTAGCCCCTGGCTTGACACTAAAGTAATCAGAACGAATGAGAATGTTTTGTGTTTAGGCTAGTATCAGAAACCTACGGCACTACGGACCTACAGAAGAAACTAGTGTTGCACTGAAATACAAAAGGTTACCCTACATTAGGGATCTCACAGAAAGAGTGGTCAAATTGTTTAAACCCTTCCCACAAATAATAATAGCTAAATGTAACAACATCAAAATCAATAATCTTTTTTCTGTGGTAAAAGACAAAACACCTACTCTTTTCAAAAACCACACTGTTTACAGTATTTCATGCATTGACTGTCACGGGTGTTACATTGGTCAAACATGGCAGTGTGGAGAGTAATTACATTAAGAGACTTTTCCTAGAAATGTTTCACATATAAAACACAAATAACACCATCAACTTTAAAACACATATGAATCAGTTGAGTAACATTTACTGCAAATTATTGGGGACATAACTAACAGGGGGGAGGATTTTAGTTTGATTTTAATTTGTGTATCAATTAATTCAATAATACTTAATCACATTGTTATTTGTTAAAAAGTCACGGACTGGGGCAAAAAGGACCTATAAAATAAATTGTTATTTCTTTTAAAAACGAGAAAAAAAGATTCTTTTTGTGTAGGTATTTTGACAATGACGTTGGTGCGTTTTAATTTTCGTTTACATACTTAGATACATTATACACCTCGTTGTTCGTGCAATGATAGTTTTTTGAAATGTATTAATATTTTTTATCAGTCGTAATGAAGAATTTTAGTGTTTTAAATAATAACATGTTTTATCATATTTGAGCGTCTTCGGACCACTAGTTTGTAAGTAGAATTTTATTGTTAGAAATATTTCAATTTGTAATTTTTTTTTAATATGACATTTTAGTACCTCATGAATAAGTTCTCAATAAAAGAACGAAAATTCGAGGATTAAGTAAAGGAGGTTTTTTTCTTATATATATATATTTAATTTGAAAGGTTCCCCTATGTGTGTGTTTTTTTTTCTTGGGTTAATTGGGTAAAAATAAATTACAAAATTAAAATAATACGATCCATTTACTTTGACGTTTCAATGTTTATAACATCTTTCTCAAAAAGTCCAAAAGAAAGATGTTTTAACATTGAAAGGTCAAAGTAAATGGATCGTGTTGTTTTAATTTCGTAATTTATTTTTACCCAATTAACCCAAGAAAAAACAAAAAGCACATATTTTACAAAAATGGGGTATAACCACCATCCGAATCCCGAAAACGTCAGTTTACGAATAACAAGAAGCAGAAGCAGACAGTTATAGCACACCTGAAGATGGCAAGTGTGATTTTGCCGAAACGTCGTCAAGAAACCAGCATCGGTCTTTCCAAAGACCAAGCAGTGGAAACGCGGAAGAAAACCCGGAATCCAGTGACAACATATATATATACCGGGTGTCCACACGAAAACTTTATATTGAATTATTTCTGGTGTTTTTGAAGACAAAAACTTGAAATTTTGGGTGGTTGTTCAGGATATAGGGGGACAATGAATAGTGTATTTCATACCGCCCCATCGGGTCACCCGCCGCCGCCGGCCACCCCCACTCCAATATTTTAAATGACACCCTGTATTTTTTTTGGTGGTTTTGAAAGAACACAATTTTCTTGATATTCCTATGTGAAAAAACTAGTAACACACATTATGACATTTATGAGATATTTAAATTTAAAAGTTTCAGATATCAGAAATTATTAACTCCGAAAAATCATAAGTTAGTCATGGAAATAGTTTGCTTTAAATTAGAATTGTCAAAATTGTGACTTTTGTGTTTCATTAATATTAATACTTGTAAAATTGTTCTTAAAGTTTCGGCTTTTTCGCTGAAATGGTTTATACTCTTGAAGAGAGAACTGAAATAGTGATTTTGTATGGGATTGCAAACAAAAATTATTCCCAAGCGGCGACGTTATTCAATGAAAACCATCCAAACAGAAACGTATCTGTTGCTTATGTCAGAACGCTAATAGAAAAATTTTTGCAAACTGGATCTGTAAATAATAAAAAACGGAATACGAATAATTGTGGTGTACTAAATGAAGCTATGCAACTAGCAGTTCTTGGGCATATTAATTTAGACCCAGAGCTTTCGTTGAGAAAATTATCCGAAGTTTCGGGAGTGCCAAAATCAACCTGCCATAAGATATTAAAATTAAACAAAATGCACCCTTATAAAATTCAACTTCACCAAGAGCTGGGTGACGGTGATTTCGACAGAAGAGTCGAATTTTGTGAAATAATGACAGATATGATTCGGCAAAATGGAAATGTTTTGCGAAGTATTTGCTTTAGTGATGAAAGTTGCTTTTACTTAAATGGCCTTGTGAATAGACACAACTGTCGATATTGGAGCGACGTAAAACCCCATTTTTTCCGAGAAGGCAACACACAATATCCCCAAAAAATTAATGTATGGGCTGGAATTCTTAATAACCAAGTAATTGGCCCGATATTCTTCCAGGAAAATTTAAATGGACCTAAGTACTTACAATTTTTGGAAGAGCTAATACATCCTCTTATCATACAGTATCTAGAAGAAAACTTGAATGAAATAGAGGAGGAGCAATTATATTTTCAACAAGATGGAGCTGGGCCACATTACTGTTTAGACGTTAGGAATTATTTGGACAATATTTTCCCAGGACATTGGATTGGACGTAGGGGCTCTATTGAATGGCCAGCTCGCTCCCCCGATTTAACTCCCCTAGATTTCTTTTTGTGGGGACATTTGAAGTCTGTTGTTTATAAGACACCGCCACAATCAATAGCTGATTTACGTAATAGAATAACAGAGGAATGTCGAAATTTAACGCCACAAGTGTTCGAAAATGTTAGAAATGCTTTTGAAAATAGACTTTATTTATGTTTAAATGTAAACGGTGAACAATTTGAGCATTTAATGTAACTAAAATGTTGTGAATAAATCTTGTTTTAAGTATTTCCATGACTAACTTATGATTTTTCGGAGTTAATAATTTCTGATATCTGAAACTTTTAAATTTAAATATCTCATAAATGTCATAATGTGTGTTACTAGTTTTTTCACATAGGAATATCAAGAAAATTGTGTTCTTTCAAAACCACCAAAAAAAAATACAGGGTGTCATTTAAAATATTGGAGTGGGGGTGGCCGGCGGCGGCGGGTGACCCGATGGGGCGGTATGAAATACACTATTCATTGTCCCCCTATATCCTGAACAACCACCCAAAATTTCAAGTTTTTGTCTTCAAAAACACCAGAAATAATTCAATATAAAGTTTTCGTGTGGACACCCGGTATATATATATAATTTTTGTGAAGGTCCTTTGTTTTTCCTTCTTCTTTCTTAGCCGTTTCTTATATATATGATTGTATATTTTTCATGGTTATTCTCGGCTTGGTTGTGGAATTAGGTGTGGTTAAATTAAAAACATTTTTACGTTTCGACTATATTTATAAAGTCATCTTCAGAATTTATGTTGGTCAAAAATAAGTGAAAATTTGCATGTTTGTGTTTTAGTTGTTTTACAAAAGAATTATTTTTAATCTTTGTTTTCCTAATTGGAAAATCATATTAGTCAAAAGATAAAAGAAATTTTTTTGTTGTTCCTTAAATGTTGTTTTAACAACTTTCTGTGATAATTACACTTCTTATAAAAGGTGCTAAAAGTAATTATTTTTATATAAAAGTACGATCAATTGACATTATACTGTTTAATAAATGTATATTGTAATAATAATACACACGTGTACATGTGTTTCTTTAAAGTGTATCTCGATAAACTTTACTTGGAGGTGCATAACAGTATAACTTCGTTTCAAAGACAAATCTGTTGATCTGCGGTATTCTGTCTAACCCTGACTGGTTGGAGTAAAACCTCTATCAATGAACTAAATTGAAGCTTTATTGTTGAATAAATTCTTTTTGCAATGTGTACGCAGCGTGGTTTTTAACTTCTTATATTTTCACTTTCACTTCAAAACGCTGCGAAATATCCACATTGAAACACCACCCTTATAACCAAATAGAATCATTAGGTCATTCAAATACAAAACAGAAGGAATAAATTTAGCTAATATAACCTATTTGAAAAATAGTGACTGGCTTTTCTTAAAATGTGCTGGTATAATCACTAGGTATCACAAGAACTGCCGAATAACGCTAGTTTGTATTATACTCACATAGTGGTATTTCTTTTTTAATGGAAGTTCAGGTTGACCTGCCCTTAGATGGAGACAGCAACCCGGTTGAGTTTTGCACGGTGTTGAAAATACAGTAAATATTTAACCATTATTTGAAAACTTCAGATTTAATAAGCGAATAAAAAATTAATAAAGATCAATAATTAGTATTAGTAAGGACATAGCAAATTAAACAAAAAATTACATTATCTAATGTTCCTATTACTTTGAGAACATTAATTATTAATTTTGCGTTTGTGTAAATATAATTGTTATATTTATATATTTATTGTCATCTAGAACATCTTTCATATATACTGCCAAAAATCTCTTAGTTTCCAAATTTTCCAGTAGCCCTAGAGATATTTACAGGCTTATTATTAAAAAATTAATTTTTAAATAGGTACTGCAACTTAAGTGGATGAACAATTATGATTAACGCAAGTCATAAAATAATGTGGTGTAAATATTGATTTAGTGGTTATGCTTTACGAAACTTAGGAAAATCAATATTAGGAACTTAAAATACCCCTGAGTATAGAACCCCTTGTTCAAAGCTTTTGCTCAAATAGTTAGTGCTAGATAAAATTAAAACGGATAGCCTCTTCAAATTCCCTTAATTTTAAGAAATAACGGATTAGTGATAACCATTGAATTTTATAGTGACTTATTAAATAATATTAGTTTCACAGTAGCAAGAATATCTTGCTGAAATAGGAAGTACTAATTTAAAAAAACTTTTCAAAATTAAAGAATTTCGTAAATTAATTTTCGTTTGAAACAAAGATCTATGCGTTCCGTAAATTGTGAATTCCGAGTGAATTTGTATCATCGAAGATTTTTTTTCTAGATTGCGGCACATACCTTAATGCGATTTTAAAATTATACTAACTTATCCATATATAAACGAACATTCAACCTTGCATTAGATAATCACCTACATCACCAAAAATGGTTCTGAACCCTACGCATCATATTTTGAATATACACAGGAGAAAGTTCCCTATAATGCTTTATTTGTTTTTAGTGAAGAAACTAATATACAACGTACTATTCCAAATGTATAGCACTATTAATCGTCAAAGAAAACTAGGTAAACAGACAATTTTATAAACGAAAATCAAGATAATTTAACTTCATTTGCATTATTTTAATTATCTATTTTGACGGTAACCAACAAAACGACACACGCATACTTACCGAAACGAATATTATTATATAACTTTTCTGTTTTTTATGACTTACTCCTTCTCATTCTTATTTTTTTATTTCGCATAACTTGCATAAACAGTGAAGCAAAACGTAATGTGATAAGGTTTTATGTAAAAGCCTGGAGAAGCCTAGTGAAATTAATGATTTTTTGGTTCATAAACTATTTGATTCCACATGAAGCAATTATTTAATTCACTTCTATAATTTTAATATAATTAGTACTAAAACAAAATTTGTGGGAAATTTTATTTTAGTACTGTCACTCAAAACGAAATTTCTGGTTTTCTATCAACAGTTAAATGTTTCTGCTGATGTCGAAATTATGCCCCATATAATTCGCATTATAAAGTCCACACTTCTTAAAAGTGTATTTTTTGGTGAAATCAAATCTTAAAATACGTATAGCAAAAAAGTTCAATCATGAAAGGTACTCGGATTTGAGACCAATTAGTATTTTCCTGTCTTTCCGAATACTATAGAAAGGAGTAGATAAGCTATAACAGTTCTGGCGCAAAATCCCATAAGGTTAACATAGGGGGTCTAAACTCACTTTTTCCCCCCACCACTCCAACTTCTGACATCACGTGACCGAAAGCAACACCCCCGTTAACGGCTTCTGAAGAGTTTTGAACAGCTTCTGAAGAGCTTTGTACGGCTTTTGAAGCCGTTAACGGGGGTGTTGCACAAGCTCAATACATCAAAAACGGAAAAATTCATCTCAGTCTTTTACTTTACTGTTGTTTAGTAATCAATTTCACCATATATGTTCAAATCAAACATAAATTTCAAATTAAATATAAAAAATAAGTTAATTCATAAAGTGAGATAATTTAAGTATATAATTTACATTCAATTTAAAATTGATGGTATTGCTGAGGCGTATTAATTAAAAATTGGAAGCGTGTGATATAGTGCAACAAGTGTTTTAAGCTCATTAGTTAACATCGGTGCAGTACCTATATCTAACAAGTGTGTTTATTGAATAATGTGCAGAATAATCTGTTTCGCAATAATCTCAATTACTTCAAAAATCCTATGGCAAAGAGCAGGGTTTGTGGAAACTTCTTGCAACACAATATTACGGATGATCAAAAATAGAGCAGTTGCCTCGTGCAGAGACTTTGTTCAGAATTATCGCGGCATTGCAAATTTTCATAAATTCTTTGTCACTGATGATGAAACATGGATATTTATATACGATCCTAGAAAGAAGGGACAGAGCATGTAGTTAGGAAAATATCACTAAAACCCAAAAAGCTTCGTTTGTAAAAATTCAGAATGACACTACGTTATTACGTTATTCGATAGATAGGGTGAATACAGTAAAGAATTTTTAACGTATGACAATTAATTACTGGGGCATACTATCTTGATGAAATGAAGAAATTACGAGTGCGACCAGAACTTAGAGAAAATGCTAATTGTTTCTTCTTACATGAAAATGCACCGTCACATTCGTGGGAACATATTTCGAGAAAGAAGGATTTGTTGAGAATAGTCAGAGGATATTTTCTATTTACTACAGTGAAAACTGTCCTGAAATGGAAACGATTTCAAGATCTAGGAGATATTAAGAAAAATGTAATCTCCGAATACATTTTTACATCATTTCTTCGGATGCATTTATTGACAGTTTTCAAAACCTTTTAGAACGTTGCATTAAGTGTATTAATATGAATAAAAATTACTTTGCATACATATCAAACATTTTATGTATTACTTCAATTGTGTTCTTGTATTTTGTACCAATTCGGGAATAAAATTGCCACACGTCATGCTTTTGAAATAAATATTGAATAGAATTATTGCATCTTTTGTAGGATTTTTACTATTGTTTCACATTCTTGGCCATTTGCAATTCTTAGATATAGGTTTTGGAACATGCACCAGATATATAAAGTTGAAAATATGTAACAAAAATAAAGGTACAAAAACAAGATTATTTTTATATAGAGAAGATTTAACTGAATAAAAATACTCTTAATTTAAAAATTGATATCAATTCGATGAGTGTTATATTACAATTTCTTATATACTTAATTTTTTATATATTTTAATTCTCCTTTTAACCGATATTGTATTCAACACTTATTACATTTATATTTAAACAGGCATAATACATAAGGAAATAAAAAATTTAACTTGGCATTTTACTTCACTTTGTGTTTATCAACCAACGTGTCTTCTCCATATATGTTCAAATCTAATATAAATTTTAAATTATACATAAACAATAAATCAGCGACAAAGTCGAGATTTTTGGAGTGTAAAGTTAAATTTGAAGATGATTATGTCGTATTAATTAAAATTGAATTATTGGAAACTTCTGATGTAATACAAATGCGCACACATGCTTCAGACTAGTTAGTTCTTATCAGTACGATATAGGCAAAAATTCTATGCATAACCATAGTGTTCACCAACAGTATTTTATTCACTAACTTGAAATGCACGATGAGTGAATTTATAAATTCAGTTTTGCCTGTGTGTTTTAGGAGGCTAACACAGTCGATGTGGATATTAAAAGGCTCTTTAATTATGTATGCGAATTCTCAATATAAGGCGCATTACGTTACTATGAAATATTAAATTGCATCAATAGTTGTAAAATAAGCATTGCTCTTACATAAGGTAGTACTGAGTGACAAAAGATTGTGGATTTAAAAGTGCTTATCGTTCGGATGTATAATTTCTGCAAGGTTGCGAGAGGTTATAAATGCAACAGCACGGGGGGGGGTTAGACAAATGATAAAGCTCGGGTCTAATTCCTCTAAGCTTCTTCAGGATCCGCTGCTTGGTATAAGATTACAGGCAACGTTGACTTATTAATGAGACAGGAGGAGTTCCTCTGGTCTAAGAAGCAGTTTAATAGTCTAACTGCTTAATATTGTTCAATATTTCACGAGGCAGGGGAAATGATTTATTTTATAATCATCGGGTTTTATATTGTTGATAAGCTTCTGGTTAATACGTATCTCTACTTTGAGGTTGATTTTCGTCTTATTCTTTCTGTTTATAAAACACCTTTCTTTATTCAGAGTGTGAGATAATGTGCATATCGCTTTTGAAAGTTTTGATTTGCTATATCCTTGTAGATTACTTTGTATTATCAATTGCGTGCGTTAATATAATTTTAGTTTCTAATTATAACTTTCGTATTATTAAATCTGACCTGTGTTAATTTGAATAAATGTTTGCTATCTTTCTTACGTTTCATTTTACATGTGTTACTAATCATTCTTAAAATTAAACCATGCCTGCCTTTATCATTTAATCTAAATCTGTGACAAATTATGTTTTTAATGTTCTAATTTTGCTTATGAATATTAATTCATGTGAAGTTATTTAATTTGACATTTATATTAATACAAATTATGTAAAATTAAGGATTCTCTATATTTTTAAAGGTGTGTAAAACATTTATATTACTTTAAATTTCAGTTATAGGTATATATTGTATGTATATTAACAGGCAAAATTAATATTATACTCCATACATTTATGTTAATCGATTTATTTATATTTCTTTAATATATATTGTGTATTAAATGATATGCTTTCCCTTGTCGCTTATCTGACATTTAGACCGAGCAGATATTTTAATAGGAATATAGGAACAGTTCGGAACTACATTTTCAGCACACCGAATTGAATAGGGGTAGGTTATCACGAAATGGAGTTTCCATAATGCCAGGATAGAACATTCTGATAAGTGTTTTTCAATTTATTTCTTTTCTGATGTCGCATATTGTATAAAGGAGACAGTTTCCTAGTAGGACTTTTCAGAATATTTTCAACTTTCTTTCTAAATCTTTACTTTCTAAATACTAGAAATACCTACAAAATATAAATTTCGGAATGTTCTCATCTACCGTATTTAATAAATTTAAGTGTTAATTGTAAGTCTGTTTTATTTGTTGCCCAAAATATAAAATATCAGAGTTACAGCATATGCATTTTAGTAATAGGTAATATTCAAGAAGATGCAGTTTTTAGTTGCATATGCGCAGTTTGATAAAATTAAAATTGTATTATTCTACGCTATGATTGCGTAGAAAAGGTCGCAACACTTTCATTGGAGAGAAGAAATATTATAAAGTTCACATAGTGATTTTAAAATAAAGACAGCAGTAAAAATGTAAGAAATTGAGAAATTATTAAATACATTATTTCGGAGTTATATGAAATAAAATATTTAAAATAACCCTAAAGTAAGTCTTAAAATGTATCACACTCTTAGTTTCCAAACAAATTACTTTTCTGAAACTTTTTTCACAGATAGTATAAAAAAAACATTCTTATACATACATTCATACCATCAATAAATAGCATTCAGCATTCTTTTTAATGAAATAATATAATAAATCCAATGCCAAGCAATCACTTGCATAGATAGGAAACCATATTAAAGAGGCATATTCAAGCTTATTTAATACATAAGCAGAGTATAAAGATTTCAACAATGCCATATCCGTGAAGTATTTGGAAACACGCATGACAAAACCCAATGATCTGAATGCCGATGTGCAAATGTTCATTACGCGAAACTTGAAGATTAGACGGGGATCGAAAGTAACTCCAAGATCTTTGAATTCAGTTTTATTCATCAACATGTCGTCTCCAATGTACGAGTAGTAGAAAGAATTGTATGAAGTGGAAATTTGTCTGAAGGCTGGCTGCATCAGCGGCCCTGGTAATCACAGAATAGATCTTAATAGCATCAGTATATCCAAGTACAGGGCAATCTATCTGTAGGAGAAGATCATTTATAAATAATATGAATAACAGGGGACCTAAATTTTAACCTTGTGGAGCACCGGAAGTATAATACAAATGATGAATAAAAAACTTTTATTCAGATAAAGGAATATAAATAATAAATAAATAAGGAATAAAATTCGTTAAGTTTTTATGCTTACTTGACGGCAATTTTCCTAGGATAGGTCAATTTTTATTTTTAAATAGTCATCTTTTGGAATAAATTATACCATCCTATCTCAACCAGTGGCGGCGTAACAGGGGGCAATGTAAAAACAAACGGAGGTCATGTGTTACATTCTCTGAAAGATCGCTTCATCTATTTTCTAGCATTAAAAGGATTTTGTAAGTACGTTGATTTAATCGAGAATAAAATAGTTTTCAATATCGCAACGATATAATTTGTTAGAATTTTGTAATTATTAATCAACACAAAAAATACCTCCCTGTTAACGTACACAAACAACGCAAATACATAAACTTAGGGGATAAGATGTTCAACTGAGCTCCACCAACTTCCTGACACATAGCCAAACTGTTTTCGAACTCGTTTCGCACATTGCGAATCATTTGTCGTGTAATTTGCCGAACTTCCTCTTTAATTCATGCCTGTAAATCGTCGATTTTACCGGGTTTTCTGTATACTTTGATTTTCAAATATATTTTAGTGTGTAAAGTCTGCTGTAACCATAATTAGTGATGTGAAAAATCTGGATCTTCTGAATTTGGGTATAATTGAGCTAATACGGGAATTAACTTTTTTTTCAAAAAATTTAAATACATTTCTCCTGTTAAGTTACACTCCAAAAATATGGACGAAAAATTCTGTCTTCTATTATTCCCGCCCAAACGTTTACTTTTTGTGGTTTCTGCATTTGAAGCTATCGCATCCAGTGAAAATTTTTAGGGGCCCAGTATCGTAAATTTTGATGATTAACTTCTTCATTACGGGTAAATGTTGCTTCATCCCAAAAAATTATTCAAAACTTTGTTTTGAATTGCACATTTAAATCATTGTTTCGCAGAACTCTAAACTGTGATCTGGATCTTTACTTAATTTGTGGACTAGCCTAAGTTTATATGGATGCTATTTTTAAATGTTTAAGTATTTTATCGCTGTTATCTGACTTATTTCTTTGTCCAGACCTAATTCTTAAGATGTTAGATGTGGATTTTCTTGTAGGGCGTAGCGTATCAAGCCTAGTGTTAAAGGACATCTTGGGCGTTCAGTCATTCCTTTCAGAAATCGGTTTCTATATTGCTCATTGGGTAATATTTTTGTCACGATATTTATTATTAAGTAAAATGCAGACTTCCATCTGAGAAAGGTGTTTATCAGCACAACCGAGCATAACTAATATTTCAATTCTATCTTTTTCAGTTAAATGTGTTATTTTGTTTTTAAACCAACTTAGAACTTAATAAATCAAACGCAATAAAGCAATACGTTCAAAATTTACTTTCCATACTGATTACCCCCTATGAAAGTAAATGACAGACGATATTCCAATAATCAAAAGCAAAAGGCCAAACAAAGCCTATCAGTTATGGAATATTGAAAGCTATTTTCTTTTTGATTAAATCAACCGATTTAAAAAATTCCTTCACAACTAGATAGAGGATAAAACGATTTTCCGAACATCGTTTCATCCTCGGATGTTATTTAATTTTTTTAAGTTGCCTCCCCTTACGCCGCCATTGGTGGGGCTAGAAAGATATAATTTAACCCAAGAAGTGGGGATTTAAAATAAAAATTTGCCTGTTCGAGGAAAATTGGCAACAAGTACGTATACAAATTTACCGAAATGTATTCCCTATGTTACACTTGCTCTGTATATACATTCTGATAAAGTTTCGCCAGAACTTTTATTCAAGCGTAGTTAAAGAGTTTTATTAGAATGACTCTCACACTATCTGATTCTATCAAATGAACTCTCTCGTTATCAAACTGTTTCCAAAATTTCGTTTATCAAAGTGCTTGTTTATGCAATACTTCAAACGTGTAGGACTACTACTAGAGACATTTACTATAGCTGTCAACGTTTTGTATCAGATATAATTTCTTTTAACTTGAATGGGTGGACTAATGCCTGTGCTGAAGTATCAAGATAAATATAAACGTCAGTTAGATGCCAAGTTATGGGTATATATATGGGTCTAATTAGTTTAGAAGGTCGCATGAAGTACGCAAGCCCTATAAAGTGCCATATGTTATCTTGTGATTTACGTTAGTCAATTTGTTAATTGCTTATTTTAACTTTTTGTCAAACATTTCAATAGATCTTTTTTATTAGAGCCAAATTAAGTAAAGATGTGCCTTTGCATTCTATATATCAAGTTATAAAACAAAACTTCAAACCTATTGCACACTTTCAGGATTCTATAAAATAATTATAGTCACCCAACGTTCCGTATAGAAAGCCATTGGGCAAATAGGCGTTCTAAGCGCTAAAGCAAAGGGATGAAAACTCCCACACCTTATATGAGTGAACGTTGCAGACAAACAATTGACATAAATCAATGCTCACGTTATGAAATACCAAATTGGAACCTTAAGTAGTAAGACAAGAAGTGAATTTCTACCTCATCAAAACTGGATCATATCAGGTAAATAAAGGAACTGTAATAGAATATTATTCTATTACTCGTTTTAGAATGTCAGGTTAGTTCTGTGACGTCCGGAAAAGATAGAATCAGGATGAAACAACAGATATGATATTTAACAATGAATTTTGGCCTTTCAGTGGTCTAGCAATAAAAGGAAAATACAGTTAAATTATCTTTAATATTCCGAACATGAATATGACGAAAATGTGGAACGCAAAATAAGAATAAATAGGAAAAGAGCTGAAATGTTTAAAAATTATGTGTATATAACACTCAATTTTAATTTTTAAATGCCAGAAATAAATCACTGATAAGCATTGAATCAGAACATTAGCAAAGTTAATATGAACATTATACGCAGAAATGTAAACATATTAGGAGTACAGACTTTATCAGATGATGAAAGTATATAACTCATCTTGAAAGGCAAAAGATACGGGAAAAGTTGGAGAGAAAGAAATTTAGGTATCATACAACAAGAAATGTTTTTGGACCGATATTTAGGTTATGATCAATAGAAAAATTACAATTTTTTTTAATGTTTACTATCAATAAATCGATATAACCGGAGCCTGTGACGAGATAAAGTTTAATGTCAACACACTTACACTAGCAAAACAGTTAAACGAAAGGTGAAATATAATTATTTAAAAGACATCAAATTTGTTATATTATTACTAGAGTAATTTTAGTTATTTAATAAAAGTCGTATTGGCAAATATTGACAATTATCCTTTAACTTATCGTCTTTTATTTTTCTTGTGTAGAAAACTCGTTATAACTGTCTATAATGTCAATATATTAGTGGCAAAGCATATTTCATTTCAACATTTTAAAATATTATTAAGAATGTCTAGTGCGTAGCACTTGAATTCAAGTTTTTATATACAAATAAAATAAAATAAATACTGTATACATCCTGGCTAAAGTCAGGTCTTAGTGTTCTCAGACAACACAAGCGTCTCTAACATTACCTGACAATTACTGAAATAGCCCAGGCCGACGGCTTTACGTGCCTTCCGAAGTACACGAGCAGCTCACTGACATTTTTATAAATAAAAACTATCGGATGGTGTGGTCGAGACTTATAGGATGTTAAGCCAGTATGCTGTAGTTTGACCAAACTTGCTACTTTCGGAATGTGTGAAAATACACATATTTCAAGAATTACTTCTTCCATTTGCCATTGTCAAAAATAATTTGTCACAATATATTCATGGAACTGGATTTAAGCAATACATTATTGCAGCTTCTAAAGTATGTACAAAACTATGTTCTTTTCATAGTGCTTAATACCATAAAAAAGGTGGCGGCGCAAGCTCTAAATGTTCTCGACATTCTTCTTTGGAGTAATTTATGTGTAATTGATAATGTATACAGCACGTGTCAATTTTCATTAGCCATAGGCGATTAATTCATGCAATACGTGACAACATGGCACCCCCTACTTTTCTCTTCAATGCGAGCGCGACCGCTGCAAGCTCAAGTTAGCAGTAGCTGTTGGACTATTGACTTGGATGTTTGTACTGCGCTTAGAAATAATATTTACGCCTTGCAAGGATTTTTCTTTTTCCTTTCAGTAAATGCAGAGAATTATTAAGCATGACACAAACAAAAGCGTAATTCTAATAAAATTAAAAATAAGGTAAATAAAAAAGGATTCTGAAAATAATAATAAACAACTAGATCGCGCCGGCCATTTGATGATGACGGATTTTATTGCAGACTATATCTCGGAACGTGTTCGCAGCTGAACATTTAATGTAGAAGTGGCAAGATCGGTGAAAGTCGCTGTGATGTCGATTGTTGCCGGGAGACACACGTTGCCACGTATTATTTGTATACGTATAAATCGCATGTAAAGATTGAATCCCTATAGCTAATGAAAATAGACACATACGGTATATCATATAAACATTCTTATGCAATATTCCACCTTCTCGCTAAAATACGTTCCTCTCAGATCACAGTGTTAACTCTAGAATGCTATTTGGAGTATATCTGTACTTCAGCCTTCTTCAAAACATTTGCCAATCGGAAATAGATGGCGGTGCGGTCGTGGACTCATGAGTAGTTGCAGCATAGCATGACTTAATTAAGTATGATATTGGTGACACGACAGTGCTTTTGCATCTCGGCGATATTTGGTAATTGGGTTATAGGTATAGTGCAGCAGAATAAGACTACCTATATTAAAGTTGTTTTCACTTGTAAGTATATATTTATTTCACTAAATTGTCCGATTGCTTATGCTATTTAATTTTGTTTTTTAGATCACGCAAATAATGGCTTCTTAAAATAAGATGAAGATGGAGTAAAATTGTGATGCCATCTGACATTCTTGTTACCCATCTTATTGCGATAAACTTACCACTTCTTTTTAAGACACGAATAGAAGTCTGATAACGGACAACTTGTTCACTTTTATGCAGACAGCAAAAAACCTTTTCGAAAAAATATTACAGTTGTAGAAAAAATAAAAAGAAATTCCTCCATCAATTTTAGATCTCAAGGAAAGGTAGATAAACTCCGTCATGTTTAACTATATTATAGTAACCAAATTACATGATTATCGTGTTGTCCACTAAAAGATAAGAAAAAATATGATGAGTTAAATACCACAAAATTAATTAAATTATAGAATTTTATAATTCCACCAAGGGAGGAGTGGTGACTTTGAACAAACTGTGTCACACTTATTCAACTAGAAGAAAGACGCCGTTGGTCATTATGCCTGTTTTATAATTTGCTAATATAACGTTCTTTTAGGAAGTTTTAATGTACCGTATAAACAAATTGTCAGAAACAGAAGAGAATACCTAAAAAAACGTGCACTTTAATTAGTGAAACCTCATATGAAAATTCGTTTGGAAACTTCAGCTTTGAAGCATGAACTCCGTCAAACTATATGGATTGTACGAAAAATTACTCCTTCAATAGAAGTACAACAAGGCCACTTGCTAACACCAGTCGACGTTTGTTTGCGGCAGTAGTCAAGACCGAACATTTAAAAGAAAGTTTGTCCAACTTGAACAAATAATAAAATTGTTTTTTGCTGAATAAACTCAAATGTAGGAAATTGTTTTAACTTTTGAGTGCTTATAGCTTCTTACACCCTTTAGCAGATATTCAGACATACTAGCTACCATTGTCAAGTGGATACATGGGTCAAACATATTGCTGTGACCTCGCAAATTTGTAAAATAAGAATAGTTTTAGAGATTGATTTAAGAATTAGTTTAAGCTTAGAAATAAAAGTAAAAATAAGAAAAAGTCCTATTTAGATATTATTGAGTAAAATTATGCAACAAGAACTACATGAAGGTATACAAAGTTGCATACTTATAGTCAAATTTTTATTATAACAGTAAATAATGAAATATGCAAAGTAAAGTTTATTAAATAAATATATAAACAAAAGATGTAGAATAAAAATTTATTAAATAAAGAAATATATGAAATAAAGACAAAATAAATATAAGTAATATATTTCTTTTGTAGAAAAGATACACAAAAAGTATGGGTTATAAATCATGAAAAGAAATGAAATTTATATGCATAAGGCAATAAAAATCTTATGAGAGTTTAAGAATTAAATAGTATTAAAGAATAAAATTTACCTTAGCTTAATACTAGATTAATAAAAAAAGGATATAAAAATATGTAAAACATAGAAGCAATCAGTAGTGACATATTTTTGTATTCAAAAGCTGACATTATAAGTAAATAAAAGGTATCTGTGTTCATGACTTGTTCGTAACACAATACTTCAGGGACTAGAGGCGGACGTGTTCTACAAGGACAGGCAGTGCGGAATAATGGTTATTTTCAACATGTTTCCCATTTTGTCAAGGCGCACTCCGGCTGAAAGAAAAGTGAAACTAACATAAATAAATGGAAAGAAAAATATGCATCGAACAATGAACAAGGTAATGGGTTCATTGACGAGTACAAGGAAGGATGGTATTAGTAACAAGAATAAACCTACCGTTGGGAATCATGTGCAAAGCAGAGGGGACCTTTGAATTGGAAGGTTATGTTGACGTTTAAGTGAATTGTGAACTGTCAGAACAAAATGTGTATGTGTGCGTGAATCAAGGCGGCAACATATGGGCAGCGATTTCACGGGAAAACTGTATTCCAGTACCAACCTAAACATGGACTAGAGGGCGCAATGGTCAAAATAGTTTATTTTTGCCGCTATAAATACGAAGACAAGATTCGACAAGACAGACTTCTGATAACACTTCCGAGAGGGAGACTTTCTGATAACACCTCCGAGAGGTGAACTTCTCAGAACACTTACAAAAGGAAGATCTATTAAAGAATAAGTTTTTTTTAATTGTTATATTGTAGTTTTTCATTATTTCTTCAACACATATAGTAACAGTAATTTATTTTATTTAATACATTTGAATTCATTTGAAGCGTTCATAATGGACATTCAAAATAGATTTATTGATAACAAGTAAGTTTATTATTTCTTTTGAAAATTAAGTTATACGAGTTGTTGGACAGACATTGATTTTTACGTGCGAATGATTAATCAATGTATTGTTGGACAAAAAAATAGACAAGTAAATAATTTATCCTGTAAGGTTTATTTTGAATTTATATAGTTGGAATTACAACCAAATAGGATTAATGGTGTTGGTCAGTTGGAGAGATGTTACGTGAAAATGAGCATTTTCTTCATCGTATTGTCTAGACATCATTAATTTCTTTCAAATTAAGCGAATAATAAATTAGAATTTCACAAGGCATAGATTAAGAGCTCGATACAACACGTGCAAATGGTTGTCTAAAGCAATTAATTGAAGCCTATACATAAATATTATAACGTCGATGAGTATATTCATAAACGTACAATAAAAGTTTATTTTTGTTTATTTGCAGGATAAATATTTATTTTGTTTGGTAGAATAAATAAATAAACAAAAGATTTACATACATTACAACCGGCATTAGGTATAAATGATATGAGCATTTTTCAATTATGTATCTTGTTTAGAGCATAAAGGTGTGCATATAAAGGAAACTATATTTTTGAATCCATAAATTACAAAATAAAAAAAAAAATACATGATTATGTTGAATAGACATACAGTTTTTTTTCTTTGAACAAAACTATTACCTCTTTCCCTATAATGAGCAAGAGAAAAATCATCAGCAAATAAGAAGGAACCACAAACATTGCCAGGACCCACAATAGTTATAAGGTACATGACACAACAATATAAGATAAAACACAAAACCAATTATAAGTTCTTGGTGTGTAAAGAATAATTTAAAGAGTATAATGTGTACAAAAGACTATACCCTACGTGTGGTAATACACACAAAAGTATGTTGTTACAGCATATAAATTATATGGCAATATTGTTATTTAAAATAAATATTTATATGTCACAGCATTAATTAAAATGGCGCTCAACGTAGTGGGGCAATGTATTCCTTTTCTTGTTGTTTATTAATCATGTATTTATTTAACGCCCAAAATAGAGAGGCAATGCATTATTTTTCATAATTGTTTAAAAGAAGAAAAAATATATATATATATAATTAATGTTGCTTAACATAGTGGAGCATTGTATTCATTTTCTCGTTTGTCAATAATTATTTACATAACATTTAACGTTGTGAAGCAATGCAATTTTTGTTTTTTTTAAATGTTTAAACAAAAAAATAATAATTTATTTTGTACAAATAATGGGTACAAAGTTTGTTTCATTTTTTTTTATTTATTAGTAAATAGAATAATTATTCAGTGTCCAAGTTAGAGACAGATTACCTTAATTTTCATTTACTGGTGAATTTCTCTTATTTAGAAAGGGATAAAGAAAGAGGAATAGTATTTAATTAGATAAGTTTAGTTATTAATTTATAAGTTAGAAATAGAATAAAAATGGCAGAGAAGGATAAAAATGATGGTGAAGGTTCACAGTTCACTAAATACAGGGACAATCGTCCGGTATATTCTGATTCAGATTCAGAAAAACCTGAATCAGAGGATCAAACACTTGATAGCAACGTACAAACAGAAAGCATCAGTAGCATAACTGGTGAACAAAAAATTGAGAATCTTTTTAATAAACTATTCAGCAGAATAGAAGAAAGTGATAAGAATTTAAATCAAAGATTAGTAGAAAATAATTTAAGTATAAATCAAAAACTAGTAGAAAATAATTTAAGTATAAATCAAAAATTAGAACAAAATAATTTGAATATGAACAGGAAATTTGAGGAAAGCAATCAAAGATTAGAACAAAATAAAGTAGAGATAAACGCAAGAATAGACAAGGTTCTCATGGAATTAAGAAAAGAAACTTTAGAGCTAAATGCAAAAGTAGAATTAAAGTTAGAACAGTCAGTGTCAACTTTAAATAAACAAATAAACATTAATGAAAAGAAACGTGAAGGTAAAGGCACATTCATAATAAAAGAAATCAACGAAAGATCTGCCAAAACACAAGCTAGTTTTGATAAGGTAGATGAGAAAATAAATTCTCTTGAAAATAAAGTTAAAGGGAATAATGTGCAATATCAAGAGCAAATACAAGAACTCTCACACCAAGTGGAAGATTGTAAAATAATATATGGTGTTTGTACGGACACAATGTTGACCCTACAAAACAAAACTTTAAACTTCGAAAACACTATAAAAGGGTTAGAGAACAAAGTACATGGGGTTAGTACACCTAGTGTATCTTTGACACAAATACCTGGTAGCGCAGAGAATATACCAAAATTCTCAGGATTTTACAAAGATAATCCAATGGCGTTTATGAGAACGATAAAAACATACATGAGGGGAATATCTGATGAGATGTCAAGGCTACATTTCATAAGAGGTTGTTTGAAGGATTATGCACTTCAGTGGTACGATATGATAATAGATGAAGTAGTGGATTTCAAAGAATTTGAGATTCGTTTTGTGAGACAGTACTGGGGACAGACTCAGCAGAGGAAGATTAGACACGATTTAGTGTTTGGCAAATACAGAGCTGGATCTTCTAGAGAAAACTACATCATAAGAAAATATTCTTTTCTTAAATACATCCAACCAACCATTGAAGAAAGTGATATTGTTTCACAGCTAGCAGCACACTTTGACCACAACGTTACACAGGCGGTGGCACTTCAAGGAATTGATAACATTGAAGCACTCCTGGAACTGGTCAAGAGATTAGACGATGTGGATGAGAAGGGAAACAGCAAGAGTTATGGAAACATCAAATATACAAACGATCCACCCAGAAATGATAATAATAACTACAACAATGGAAATAATCCACATATAAACAAGACACCTCGTTACAATCAAGATAAACAGTACAATAATAATGGGTACAATCAAAATCAGGGTAAAAAGAATTATGGAAACAACCCTTATACATATAATAAGCCAAGCTATGGGAACAATCCATATTCATACAATAAAGCAAGAAACGATGAAAATGAGAGGAAGAAAGAACAGAATTATGGGAAGGAAGAAAGAAACCCTGAGAGGGAAAGAAGAGTGAACAATGTTCAAATAAGTGAAGAAAAAGAAGAAATAAGTACGAAGAAAAAAACAGAATCAAAAGGTGCAATACCCAAGGATTCAAGACAACTACCGACAAATAAAGAATGGGTAAATTCTACCTACTCAAATGCGACTTCGTTGGATTTTTAGAAAGGCCAGTCAAGAAGAAAAAGAAGGTACAAAACGTATATAACTTTGACGATCTAAAGAAAATCACGACGGAATTACCACACATAACAGTAAAAATAGGGAACGAAGAGATAGAAGCATTATTAGACACAGGAGCGCAATTATCTTTATTAGATAGTAGTATTATAAGTAAAGACATAGAAAAATTAGGATATTGTATGCCTATAAGAAAAGTAAATTTAATAAATGCAAATAAGAAACGCATCATTACTGTAGATAAAGTTTTTTGTATAAATGTTAGAATAGGTAGTTTAAATTTATTAACAGAATTCATAATAGTGCCTAATTTGAACAGCAATTGTATTTTGGGGATAGACTTTTTAAGTCAATATGGTACAAAAATAAATATGGAAAACAAAACATTTCATATTAAAAATTCAATAATCTCCTGGTGTAAGGAAACACAGGAAGATGAGATATTAATTAATAATTTATATATAAAGAATGCTGAACAAAATCTCACAAATAAAATGGATAGTAGTTTATTAGACAATAAGTGTGCACATCCTGTGAAGCATCGTCAAAGTGAGGACTTCACGCAATATAGGGATGGTACGAATTTAAATTGCGATAAACAATACATAAGCCATGTGAGCAATCTTGTCAGCAAGTATAAAGAGTTATTTGATAATAAACCTGGTTTAGCAAAAGGCTATGAACACAGGCTAAAAGTAGATGAAACACAACCTTTTAAAGTTAAAAATTATCCTGTCCCCAATAAATACAGAGAACAAGTCAAATTAGAAACTAAAGAAATGTTAAAAATAAAATTATAGAAAAAACGGAATCAACATTTACCAATCCTGTAGTCGAAATAAACAAAAGGGGTATAAGTGATCAAAGGGACACTATACTACCAAAATATTTAAATTCTAGAAACTCACCTTATTTTGAAGCTCAACAGAGCGTTATATTTTCATTAACAATGTGTGTAAATATCGAACAGTTCAAAAGGACCGATCGGAGGCGTACTTTTTGGCTGGCAACAATACGTAATGATTCAATAAATGATTGTTCATTCTTAGTAATGTTATTTATAATTAGAAAGAAAGGAGTCAAGTTTAAAAAGACTCATGAAAGGAGCAAAGTACAAAAGGATGAAAGGAAATATTTTGCCTTCATGCTTACATTAATTAGAATGATAAAAAAAGGAGTAAAATTTAAATGGACTCCTGAAACTCTCAAAATATTTGAAGAAGTGAAAGAAAATTTTTGCAAAGCATTAATAGAAAATTTAACCGATATTAATGAAGAATTTGTTCTAAGATGCGACGCATCAAATAATGCAATAGCTATAAGAAATTTAGCATTAAGTATCGTTAATCACATATCTATGCTCTATGATTATATAGACGTAGAAGATTAATAATCATTTGTGCGAGTTTTCACAATGGTTATTATATGTGTCGTTCACGCTTTAATAATCATTGTTGACGATTCACGACAAAGTATAATAACCAAGGGATATGCTGTGACCTCGCAAATTTGTAAAATAAGAATAGTTTTAGAGATTGATTTAAGAATTAGTTTAAGCTTAGAAATAAAAGTAAAAATAAGAAAAAGTCCTATTTAGATATTATTGAGTAAAATTATGCAACAAGAACTACATGAAGGTATACAAAGTTGCATACTTATAGTCAAATTTTTATTATAACAGTAAATAATGAAATATGCAAAGTAAAGTTTATTAAATAAATATATAAACAAAAGATGTAGAATAAAAATTTATTAAATAAAGAAATATATGAAATAAAGACAAAATAAATATAAGTAATATATTTCTTTTGTAGAAAAGATACACAAAAAGTATGGGTTATAAATCATGAAAAGAAATGAAATTTATATGCATAAGGCAATAAAAATCTTATGAGAGTTTAAGAATTAAATAGTATTAAAGAATAAAATTTACCTTAGCTTAATACTAGATTAATAAAAAAAGGATATAAAAATATGTAAAACATAGAAGCAATCAGTAGTGACATATTTTTGTATTCAAAAGCTGACATTATAAGTAAATAAAAGGTATCTGTGTTCATGACTTGTTCGTAACACAATACTTCAGGGACTAGAGGCGGACGTGTTCTACAAGGACAGGCAGTGCGGAATAATGGTTATTTTCAACATGTTTCCCATTTTGTCAAGGCGCACTCCGGCTGAAAGAAAAGTGAAACTAACATAAATAAATGGAAAGAAAAATATGCATCGAACAATGAACAAGGTAATGGGTTCATTGACGAGTACAAGGAAGGATGGTATTAGTAACAAGAATAAACCTACCGTTGGGAATCATGTGCAAAGCAGAGGGGACCTTTGAATTGGAAGGTTATGTTGACGTTTAAGTGAATTGTGAACTGTCAGAACAAAATGTGTATGTGTGCGTGAATCAAGGCGGCAACATATGGGCAGCGATTTCACGGGAAAACTGTATTCCAGTACCAACCTAAACATGGACTAGAGGGCGCAATGGTCAAAATAGTTTATTTTTGCCGCTATAAATACGAAGACAAGATTCGACAAGACAGACTTCTGATAACACTTCCGAGAGGGAGACTTTCTGATAACACCTCCGAGAGGTGAACTTCTCAGAACACTTACAAAAGGAAGATCTATTAAAGAATAAGTTTTTTTTAATTGTTATATTGTAGTTTTTCATTATTTCTTCAACACATATAGTAACAGTAATTTATTTTATTTAATACATTTGAATTCATTTGAAGCGTTCATAATGGACATTCAAAATAGATTTATTGATAACAAGTAAGTTTATTATTTCTTTTGAAAATTAAGTTATACGAGTTGTTGGACAGACATTGATTTTTACGTGCGAATGATTAATCAATGTATTGTTGGACAAAAAAATAGACAAGTAAATAATTTATCCTGTAAGGTTTATTTTGAATTTATATAGTTGGAATTACAACCAAATAGGAGTAATGGTGTTGGTCAGTTGGAGAGATGTTACGTGAAAATGAGCATTTTCTTCATCGTATTGTCTAGACATCATTAATTTCTTTCAAATTAAGCGAATAATAAATTAGAATTTCACAAGGCATAGATTAAGAGCTCGATACAACACGTGCAAATGGTTGTCTAAAGCAATTAATTGAAGCCTATACATAAATATTATAACGTCGATGAGTATATTCATAAACGTACAATAAAAGTTTATTTTTGTTTATTTGCAGGATAAATATTTATTTTGTTTGGTAGAATAAATAAATAAACAAAAGATTTACATACATTACAACCGGCATTAGGTATAAATGATATGAGCATTTTTCAATTATGTATCTTGTTTAGAGCATAAAGGTGTGCATATAAAGGAAACTATATTTTTGAATCCATAAATTACAAAATAAAAAAAAAAAATACATGATTATGTTGAATAGACATACAGTTTTTTTTCTTTGAACAAAACTATTACCTCTTTCCCTATAATGAGCAAGAGAAAAATCATCAGCAAATAAGAAGGAACCACAAACATTGCCAGGACCCACAATAGTTATAAGGTACATGACACAACAATATAAGATAAAACACAAAACCAATTATAAGTTCTTGGTGTGTAAAGAATAATTTAAAGAGTATAATGTGTACAAAAGACTATACCCTACGTGTGGTAATACACACAAAAGTATGTTGTTACAGCATATAAATTATATGGCAATATTGTTATTTAAAATAAATATTTATATGTCACAGCAATATGTTATACCAATTGACGAATATATTTAACTCAGTTTTTATGGTCAGTGAATCGTGTCGTGCTGGTTTTATATTGATTGTATCTTATATAATGCTTATAATTACTCCAGTCAATCTAATACTCCTAAGTTAATGATTAAATGTAGTTTGTTATAAAATTTCTTTGAGATTCGTTTAGAGTTACTTCATAATTTATCGTTAATAGCGCTCCCTTGAAAATGAAGTATTGCATCTTCGTATTTTTTGCATCTTTTTGTTCCTCTCTTCGTTAGTATTCATTTTAAACTCTCATGTTCCCTGATTTGTTTAATATTTCCTCTGTACCTTTCTAGTACTAATGTTTTTATGCATCATCTCTCCATTTGTGTCTATTAACTTTTCAAATTTGATTATTAATTTCAAAGCAAATAATTATATAATTGATTATTATTAGTAATATTTCAATAAATACACTCTTTGTATAACCAAACTTATGTAAGTATTGTATGCTATGGCCGCATTATAGTCGCTTATCTCTACTCTAAGAGTTCCTTTTACTGAGGTACATTCAGTCAAATACGCAGAGGCAAGAACTGTAGCCAGACTTCAAAAGCATAATGTTGAATCACAATCTATAGCGATATGATTATTGAAAGAAATTATAATTATTATAGCGTTAAAACATTTGTTAGTATTAAGTTTCAGTATTTTCTTAAGAAACGGTATACCAAAAATTAGCTGGTCAAAAATATCGTTTATAATATTGCCATAATTTACCTTAATATAGGACCTAATGTATTACTGAAAATCATTGCACTTTTCTTATATTATGTAACATAATTGTAGACTGAAACAGGAGAAAGAATGACAAAGTCTAACAAGCTATTTAGAAAATAGCCAATTCGGTTTGTATTTCTATTAATTCCGGGTTTTATTATGGAACATTAGAGGGGTTAGAATCGAATAAATTAAAGACAGAGAATCGAAAGATTAAGCTATTTTAATCTTTTAATCCTTTGTTTTGATTTTCTTAGTTGGAAAAGCTTGTAATGCCCCATTACGCCGGAGTGGAGACATACTTAGGAATTGTCTTTATGTAGACGGAGACAACGTAATGAGAATCTGAAGAATCAACTAAATAAAACAGACGCTCAGAAGTATACATCTGATTTCCTTCTTGCAAATAACTGACGAAAATTACATCCTCTACAATTAATTACGTAAATTAAATTGTTAAAAGGCAAGCTGGTATACTTCACAAATTGCTATAATCATATTCTGTTTGCAGCATGAAATGAATTTGATAGAAGGGGAGAATGGTATATACATATTTTTTACGCCGGGATTTTTATTTTTTATTGACAAACTTAGGATTAACAAATGGTGTGTAGTCGTCTTTAAGCTAGCGTTTTGTATATTTGGCTTTAAAAAGCAATAAATAATCGAACACATAACTCAACTGTCAAGGTACATACCACCTGCTCTTCCTAAATACACCAGCCAGTAGTGCATTGTGGAATAGCATGTATAGAGACAAAAAGTGTTTAATAACACTTGTTATTATAAACATTGATTCTTATTGGTAGGTAGGTACTTAGTAAAATGGATTCTTTATTTAAGGTGGAATTTGAAAATAAATCTTTTATCATATTCTGAGTTGACTTGAAAGAAGTGTATCCTGAACTATTGTATACTACTGTATTAATGTATGCTCTACCAATTGAGCTGCCATGGTGTTGCGTGAGCAAGTTTTAAAACGTGTGGAGTTACATCAAAAAACAACAATAACGTGTTGCACACAATCAGGCGTAGTACATTGATAAGTAAATACATAAATGTTAAAACTAATAAAATCAAATCTAAATATTGGTTGTTTATTGACCTGCTCGGGGCCTTCTGGGTTTGGGTAACTTATGAGAAACTTTTGTTTCTCAACAACGTCTTCGTCTTTTTATTAGGACGTAAAAATGCTAATTCCGAGTCTTTTTTGAAGAAATTGAACCAAGATAAAATCGCCAATTCCCCCCAATGTTAATACCTTTTGAATCGTCGAATATTGGTTCACCATTTGACTCACTATCACTAGGTTTCTCAATAAAGACATTTCTCCTGACAACCTTTACCCTTTTCTCTCAATCGATTCCATTCTTCTGTTGGATTACTTTTTCGTCCATATTCGGCGTTTCCGTAAGTATAGTTGATACAGCCCTTTTCCTTCGTTTGCCTGTTTCTTTCCTTTCATTTGCTTTTACATACGTCTTCTAGTGTAACAAATTTAATACTAAGTTTATTACTGGTGTAGATCGCCACTCATAAATGTTGAGATTTTAAAATTGATTGGTTTCAGATGTAGCAACTTCTTACTCTTGTTGATTCACTTAAGGCGTCAAGCGCAAGTGCATTTGATTTGATTAACTTATTCGTTGGGCAGGTTACAAACCTGTCATTTACGTAGGGCACCGTAAAACCTCTTGAAACACACCAATGTATAATGGGCACATTCCTGTATGTTTAGACCCCTTAATAATATTTCTTGATGGAATGATGTTATTTCGGCAACATTCTAAATACAATCCTGGGTGATTTATCATCCATCCAGCCATTGCTGCATTATTAGTCTATGATGGTCCAATGCAGGATAAATAAAGAGTCTGTTTATGACTATAATGTTAAAGGAGAGGAAAGTAGTACAACTTCATTATCCTTACAAAACTTCAAAACCCTAAAGCAATGACTCTTTTTGTTATCAAGAATTAACAGAATCTTATTATCAACGTTGCATCTAGCCAGGTTTATGTGCAGCATCTTTCGATTCTGGTGGAACACCGTGGAGCATGTGATGTTTAAAGTGCTTCCTTGGGGATATAAACGTGACTTAGTGACTTCTCGTACTTGTTTTTGACCAGTAGCAGGTATGATTTTGGGAGGTATGTTTAATGTCGCCAGTGCGCTTTTATCACAGTTATAGATTTGGTTATTACAAAAATCATGTTTAAATAAAACCTTTCCAAGTTTTTAAAAAAATAGTGCTTACTTACTTACTTATGCGTATCCTCCTTTGCCGTTAGGCGTTCTGCTTTGCAGAATTTTCTCAATATTATTCTATCTTTGGATATTTTTCGATCATCGTTCCAGGTACTTCCCAGGTCCGTCAACAACTGCGCTATCTCCTGATTCCATACTCTTCTTGGTCTACCTCTGTTTCTCCTCTTGTTCCAGCCGGCCTCCCATATCTCTTTTACAGAGTTAGCGTTACTCATTCGTTTAAGATGTCCAAACCAACTAAGTTGTTTTTCCTCGATTTTTTCAATTGCTGATACCACACCTAGTTTTTCTTGTACCTTCTCACTTCTAATTCTATCAAGTCCAGTAACACCATCTAGTCTTCTTAAAATGCTCATTTCAGCTGCTGTTATTCTTGAATTCAGCCTCTTAATTAATACCCATGACTCGCTGCCGTAGCATAGTGTCGGAAAAAATATTACATTGTGAATATTTATCTTCATTTTCCTGCTGACCTCTCTCTTACTTAAAAATATTTACTTCAGTGCATGATATAAACGGTTTACAATTTGTAATCTATTATTCACATCTGGCACTGTATCTCCTTTGCGGTTGATTATGGTTAAGTTTTTGGTCACTTTTATTAGATAAACAGCTATTGTTATGCTTCTTTCTTCTCCTTCTTTGGAGACTGTTAATACTTCCATTTTTTCTTTCATTAATATTCATTCCAAAGTCCTTTGAATTTTTATGCCATATTTCTATAATTTTTTGGATGAGATTTTTATAAGATCATTATCAAGTCCTCGGCATATAAGAATTTCTTGGCTATTATGGGTTGGAGGTTTCTGGATCCTACATAATACCCTTTGTTAGGTTATTGGCATTTCTTGCAATATCGTCTGTAACAGTTATGAAGAGAAGGGAACTTAGAATTCCACCCTGTCTTACTCCTTTAGGTGTGTTAAAGCTTCTTTTATATACACTTTCAGTTCTTTTATGTTGCTTGTGTTGGTGTATGTACTTTTGGCTGCCTTTAGTAGTTCTTTTTTAATCCCTCTAATTTACAACGATGACAATATCCTATGTCCTGGAAGTGCACCAAATGCCTTTCTAGGTCAATTCTACATAGGTGTTACCGTTACCACTTAGAATTCAGTCCGAAATTTGCCTTAAACAGAATATCCAGTCCTGCTTGCTCCTGCTCGGCCTGAAACCTTCCTGATTTTCTTGGAAGGTTGAATCTAAATTTGCTTTTAATCGCTTCTATATTACCCTTTCGGATATCGTTTCACCTACTGATAACAACGAGATCCCTTTGTAATATCGTATTGTCAACTTTATGATGTACGGGACTGATAATTGCTACTTTCCATTCCTCGGGGATTGTTTTCCTTTCCCATGCTAAGTTTATTATTCTAAGTAATATCCGTGTAGCATTAACTGCCATGTATTTCAGCATTTCTTGCTTTATATAATATAGTAGCGCATTATTTTTAATATAGCTGGTAGCGCGGCTGAGGCTCTGCGTCGGGCGTTCGTAAACTAAAAATTGGATATATTTTGCGAAATAGACGTATCCACTTTATTACTGTCTGTTTATCTGTGTAACAGGAGAGTGGCACACTGTTATCATTAGCGAAATTGCACATTGGTAAGCAAATTTACAGGTCATTTTAATGGTTGACCCATAACACACTTAAGATGGCTTTAGAAGACATACTGTTAATGCCTCTTCTTCCTTGTTCAATACTAAAATCTTCTTTTACAGCTTCGTGATATTTTTTTTGGTATAAACTTTTCTATAGAGAGCAGATTTATTTAAACCGACACTACTTTGTACACAGCTTTTATTTTTCTTGGTACTCATTATAGTTCTCCTTACTCCTTGCAATAATCTTACCGTGTGCCTACTCTTCTTGGGCATCTAGTTAGAATTAATTTAAATTATTAAAACATGGCAATTGGTTTTTGAGTTTTGCCTATAACGGTATATAGTGGGACAAGTTCTATTAAGGAAAGTTGTCCATGTGTCCCACAATACACCACTACTGTATATTACGAAATATGCTTCAAATTTAAACATTCTATTGGAAAAGCGAGGAAAATAAAAGAATTGTAAAATCTGAAAGAAGTATTATGGTAAAAAATGGATATATACTGAATGGAAGTGTTACCTTTCAGAAAAAGACGTGAAATATGAAGAATAATGGAAACACAGCCCGAAATCAAATCTTTCTTCTTCACACTACAAGACCAAACTTACTCGTACCTTGCATAACGTCACTGTTTGCGACATTAGAACTCATGGTGTTAAAAGCTTTATTTGGAATGAATCAAAAGGAATTATTGAAGCAAATGGATTTTCAACAATAATTTGTAATTTCTTGAAAGTCAATTAGGAACACTGAAACAAAATGAAAAGTAGTTAATGAAATTATATAGTGATGGGTGTACCGGACAAAATCGAAACGCAACACTTGCAAGCGCCTTACATGTTTTCTATCAATAATAATGTTTGTGTAATTCAAAAGTATTTGGAAAAAGATCACGACGAGTCAATGCACTCATGTATAGAAAGGCAGTTATAAAATCAAAATATAAACATTCCCGCCGAATACGTTAAAATATGTACAAACGCAAGAAATACTCCAAAACCCTATGTCATCAAGTACCTGTGTCATACCTTTTTTTTGAACAACTGTAACCATTTGCAAAAACTTAAAAAGCGTTGATTCTGATTACCACAGGTTTTAGGATACCTTACCTCACAATCAATTTTTTAGATCCAGCGGTGACGGATATTCGTGCGTTGAAGTATAATCCAAGAGGTACGAGTACTATTGATTTTAAGTTAAGACATTCTGAAGAATGGAGGAGCTCCCGATTCTAATAAATAGAAATCTGCTACGAGTGATATCGTTTCACCATTATATGATTTAGGATTGAAAACTGTAATCATTTGCAACAATTAAAAAAAGCGTTGATTCTGATTACCACAGGTTTTACGATACCTTAACTCACAATCAATTTTGCGATACATTTTTAACTAATAAAAGTGTTTCTTGTAATATTTAGGTAATTTTATACTTTTGTATGAAATAAAATGGGTTAGTAAAGTTTTGATAATACTGCATATATATTTTTTTAAGCTTGAACATAGAACTAGGGCGAAAGCTTCGTAACTCCATATTTATGTAGCCTTAACTTCAGAAAACTTATATCTCCTATAGAAAACTAAAATCAAATACATGTTTATAAAATTACTTGGTTTTATTGTCATTAAATGTACTTTAAAGAATTACAAAATATTGAAATTCTAGCGAAATTTTTGGAAAGCTTTTTTTTTGCTTTCTGTAAATTTTGGAATTTTGGAGTTAATAGGTTTGATAATGAAACAAACCAGAGAGACAGATTTTCTATTTCGACTTGTATCCACGAGTGTAAATGATACAATCTATACTGAATAAACCAGAAAGTTTTTGAGAAGCAAATAGTTATCTATATCCAAGCAGATGTCTCTTCAGCTTTCAAACAACTAAGTAGTATTAGTCAACTTCATTTAGAAAGGATGCGGGCTGGAAAACTCTAACAAATTTAGTTGTGTCTTCCGCATGAAAAGCATTACAGAAGTTGTTTTTACTATTTCGTTTTTATAATATACTGCCGGATAAATTCTAAAAGTAATATTGAATTACAATTTTGTGCATTTATTTTTGTATGTGCGATAAACATTGCAGCGTAGCATTATTTACTTTAAATGCAATAATTTATATAAAATGTATTTCTGGATCAATAAAATTCTACCTATCTATAAATATGTTATTGAGTAAAGAATAAATAAAAGAATACTTTATAGAATAGAAAACATTTTTCTGGACATAAAAAAAATTCTTCTACTACTTTTTGTTGATTTAATGGTAAAAAGCGTACGACAAAACGATTACCTGAATTTATTTATGTAAATGTGACGACGAAGAAAATACTTGATGCATTATTTTACCTTTTTATGGTTTATATTAACTCAATTGTTTTGTAAATAAATGTAGCATCAATGTAATCATTAATATTTAAAATTGCTGTAAATACTCGGTTCTTAGCTTTTGGTCTGGAAATGTGTTTTCGCAGATTTCACTTGCGACCTTTTAATTAATTTTTTTTATTCACTGCTATCGTCAATGTTGCGCATTCACTGTAGCACATTGGTTTCATACGAATATACATAGTAGCTGCTAGAGCTTGTCGATGATGATGAGATGACTTTGAAATGAGAGGAAGCCAAATATCGTATATTACTAGTGGTTGAGATTGTTGAGGTAGGCTAAAGTAATGTGGATTTGGTGTTAGCTTTTCATCTTTCGCTGGGCAAGTACAGAAAAATATAGACTGGCACATCAGTATTAGTTTCTGTATTTGGAGTGTGTTGCAGACTAAGGGTCTCGAGTAAATTACAGTGGTGTCATTTAAAAGTGTACAACTAAATTTTCGGTAAGACAATGTGCAATAAAATCTATTATAAAATTCATATTCATATAAGCTCTTAATATAATGGCATACTTTTTCCAACTTAACTTTTACATGTCATTGTAAAAAAATAATTGAAATTTCTTTCATTATACTTAATGAGTATAACAATGGTGAGGAATTATAAACGCAAAACGCAAGTTGGGTCGTTCAATGAAGATGATATGAACAGGGCCGTAATAGTTAATCGAAGAAGGTGTAATCTCAAAGGGAGCCGCATCAAGAACAGGTATTAAGCTTTCCACGTTATTTAGATACGTCCGCAAAAAGAAAAAAGCAACAGAGTAAAGATCCAATAAAAAGGCACCCGAACTATAAATGATGTAAGGTGTTTACGGTAGAAAAATAAGATAGAAGATCTTATCACCGTTTAGGAGTTTAGATCTTTGGCATGTGAAATGGCAATAATCAATAATATTAAATGCCCTACAAAATGGAAAATCGAACAAAGGGCGGGTACTGGTTCAAAGGGTTTATAAAAGGAAACCTGGTGTTAAGTTACGAACCCCTAACGGATGTAGTTTATCGAAAGCTACATCATTCAATAAGTACAATGTAGATGATGTATTTTTTACAACTTTATCGGAAGCGTCGGGAATTTACCGATGGAAATTGGATATTTAACTTAGATGTAACAGCGATGACGACGGTAAAAAAAAACACCAAGACTATTCTCGGAAAAGAAAATTAAACAGTTTAGCAAGAGCACAAGTGCCGACTGGTGCCACCTGTTACTACATTTTGCATCGTGGGGACAAGTGACAATTTAATCCCACGAGCAATAGTTCTTTCCAAGGGTTCATTACAAGCCGCATATGTTCCCTTGATACTCTCCAAATCATATTATCACGCAGCAGTTTATAACTGGCTTGTGTAAATGAAGCCCATCAAGGATCCATGGTCCTAACAATAAGTAAATCTGCTTATTGTAAAACGGGAGAAGGAATGTTTTCTCAGATGCCGACTTCATGTCAAATGAATTAAGAAATAAACCCAAAGATATGTCATCCCCACCTTCTCTAATTTGTGAGCACAATTGCTCAGAATTTCTGGAGAAACATTCAAAGAATTTGTCTCCAGATAATAATGGAAATGACATGTCTAATCTGCAAAATACATCCTCTCCCTTCAACCTTCAAGAACCCTAAAAAAACACGCATAAAAGGTAAAAGTATTATTGAAACTAAGAGTCCCGAAGAAGACTAAACTGCCGAGCAGCAGGAAACAAAAGAATTGAAGAAAGTTACAAAAAAAATTCCCCAATAACAAAAAGGATGAAGATAACACTGAAATGGATCCTCAACAAGGTCTTTCTAGAATTAAAAAGCAAAAAATTAAAAGAGCAAAAGGGCAAAATGATTTATGCGCAGGGTATGATGTTGCATGAAAGAATTGCGCGGGATCAGAATTGATTTGCTGGACACTCTGTAATGATCGATTTGTGGCAGCTTCAATAACGACAGGGTTGTGTCTATTCCCAAATTCAAAAATTACATTGAGATATCATTTAACAATGATAATAATAATAATAATAATCATCTTTATTTCAAAAGCTTTATACAGTATTATAAAAAACAAAATTATATGCTAGAAACACGTCAAGAGTAAGCACATTATGAAACCATGCCACAATTGAATAATAGTTATAATAATAACTAAAACAGTCCTTACTCACTAATTACATTACGTCGATAATTTTCAAGATTCTTGCAAGAGTCTCTTGGTGATATTGTCGGTGATTCTGCTTTTTCAGATTCATTAACCTATTTATATATATTTATAGTTTCTTTGATGAAATGTAACTGTGAACGTGTAGTAGGGGAAAGGTGCCATGAATGAATGGGACAAGCCTTGAATGGGACAATGCTGATTTCTTTACAATGATCGGTATTCTAAAATATCGGTTACCACTAATAGCTGGCAGCACAAGTCTTCTTTCATATAGAAATGATTTGAAGTCACTATAATGCTTCTCAGTAGTCAAAAAAAAACAGTTTATGTTTTGTCTCATGAAAAGTAAACGGTTGTAGCGCTCAAGATAATTGTGTTTCTTTAAAGAGTTTTTGAGAAAACCGAGCTAAATTTGGTCAACAACTTTCTTGGTTATCTATTGATTGGTGGAAGTAATTGCGGTAGCTACATTGTGAAAGGTATTTTTTTTTGTTATTCATTGGTAGGAAAATCAGTGAGTGATGAATGGGACAAAGTCTATGTGGCATCAATGGGACGTGTCCCATTCAATGCACTATATCTGTGGAGTGCAACAAATGTTAGATTTTTATTTAATTTTTGTTGTTAGGTGAAAATGGTTCCTAAAGGCAAAAAACTGGAACAAGTATCTTCTAACCTTATGGAAGCCGCTGTTAAAGATGTAATTCAGAACAAATTGTCTCTTCGAGATGCAAGCTTGAAATACAAAATTTCAAAATCAGCTGTTCATTGTGCAGTTCAAAGCGCTAAAAATCTTCCTGAAGTCGTTAATTTTGTGCATAAGCCTAATATTGGAAATAGACGTATTTTTACTGTAGAACAAAAACTAGTCTTGGTAGAATATTTGATAACTGCGTCCAAAATGTGCTACGGATTGGGACATACAGGAGTTCGTCAGCTTGCCTATAAATGTGCCCAAAATTTAAAACTCGCATATCCTGAAAAGTGGGATAGAGAATTGAAAGCTGGATTAGACTGGCTTAAAAGTTTTAAAGCCAGACACAAAGACAGTCTATCATTGCGAAAACCTGAGAAAACAAGCTTGAGGCGGGCCACTGCTTTTAATCCTACCACTGTGGCTAAATTTTCAATAATTTGGAAGAGGTTATGACCAAATATAAGTTCACTGCAGATACCATATTTAATTGTGACGAAACAGGTCTTAATATGGTCACAGATCCACCAAAAATATTTTGTCAGAAAGGATTAAAGCAGGTCGGGCAAGCAACATCGGCAGAAAGAGGTTGCTTGGTTACAATGTTAACTCTTAATACTCTACCACATTCGTTTTCCCATCCATCCCTGATTACTGTACCATTCAATACATAGAGTGTATTGAATGGGACAAAATCACGATTTTTTTAAATTGTCACTAATTGATTTGTTAAAGAAAATTGGGTGTAGTTGATAATAAAAATATGTTAACATAATCCCAAGGAACGTATTTGTAAAAATTTATGAAAAAACTATCACTCATAAAGAAATTATGAATTTAAAAATAAAACTGTCCCATTCATGGCACCTCTCCCCTACTCGCAAGTAAGTTTGCAAGATGCAAATGCAGCACCAATTTGCTAGAGTTCGTAGTTTTGAAAATAACATCGCGAAATTTTACAAAATTTCAGACTATTATTTTCGAAAGTATGCTAGCAAATGGGAAACTGTGAACGTATAGTACTCACAAGTAAGTTGGCAAAATGCACATTCAACACTAACTTGCTAGCGTTCGTAGTTTCGGAAATAACATCGCGAAATTTGACAAAAGTTCAGAAAATATCAGAATGTTGTTTTACTTTAATTAACTATTATGTGTATTATTGTAAAATTAACAGAATTATATTATGTTGTTTTTATTAATATCCAAATATCGAGGCATCATCCACCAAAGTGCCAAATCATATCTGACCATAAATGTTCAAATAGAAAGTATCAATAGAACCAACAATGCAAAAAATATATAAACAATTTATGGGATATTATTATGGAAAAAAAGCAGGCAAGCGAAATAACAAGAATAATGAAACAGCTAATAAAATAAGAACTTGGAATAAGAAATTGCTATTAGAAATTAGAAAACTGTAAGAAAACGCAAAAGAAATAAGTCAATACAATTTGCAGAAGATAAGTGGAGAAGGTATACTTGGGCCACAAAGTATAGAAAAATTGTACTCATGGAAATAAACTGGGTAGAACGTCATTCCTTGTAAATAATAACTTAAAGAATCCATTAAAGTTATAAGGGATAGAATCTCGAAAAGACCATAAATCGAAAAATACATCAATCACAAAAGCACGAAACCAGTAAGTGAAACTGAAAACTTAAACACAGATTATGGAATCATATTAAAATAAGATGAGATTCTGACAAATTAATGGAAATTCAGAATGAATACTAAACTAAGAGACAAAATTTCGAATTACAGAATAATTTAATTGCTGAATACAGGATACAAAATATTAGCTCTGTTAAGTAAGGCTTACGAAACACTGAAACAAATTGGAAGATCCTAAATTGTATTTAAAAAGCCAACATACGCAACGCAAAGATTGGAATAAATTACTATGAAAAGTTATATCTTATACAATATTGCCTTAATTGTAAAATTCATTGATTTTAAAAAAGCAATTAACAACCTGAGAACAACAAAACTGCAGTATGGCACGAAAATCACAATTTTATTAACCAAAAATAGCTAGTATGCATTACAATAAAGAAATCGAAAACAATAACCAAAAACATATTAAAGAAATAGAAAATATAGAAATTATCCAAGGAGTTCTGTTTGCAGTACCACTAATCTGTATCCTAACGAAAATAGAAAAAGAAATTCAAGCAATTCAACAGCAAGCAAAAGAGAAAGAGATAAAAATCGACATAAATATAGGACATAAATTGTGCTATATTGTTAGATATATAAGTGTTTGTGTAATATTCTTATTTATTTCTGAAGAAGCCACTGTGTTGGCGAAACAATTGGGAGATAAAAATCATCACAAGGATTCAGCATTAGGAAACAAGATAAGCAAATGACAAACTTGCGGTTGCGTCAATATACCTTCGAAGATACTTTAACTAATTAAGAACTCTTATTAGTAGTAAAAGCAAAATAATAATCATCAAAAGAGAATTTAATTGAGATAAATTACATTTCAAACCAAAAAATGTTTTCTAAAGAGAGCTACTCTACATTATGAAAATGCTACGTCGTACAATAACGGGCATGTTTAATTGATATACTAATTGGTCTTACTCATGTTCAAGTCGCGCAGGTCACATGACGTAACGACTGCTGAAGTAACCAAAACCGACGGCTTTACGCGTCCTGCCAAGCACGGTAGCGCCTTTTAAAAATTTTCGTAAGTAAAAATTCCCAGGTGGTGTAGTAGACAATTGAATCTGGAGCTTATAAATTGACAACCCAAGTTCGAAGTATTTTACTTTCTTATACGTAGTATAAGGAAGTATTGTGATGATGAACATTTTCGACCTCGAGATTTTTGCAGATGTCCACGTTTTGAAGTCCCCTGATACCGAAAAAGTGGTTTTTAAAAAATGTCTCTCTCTCTCTCTCTCTCTCTCTCTCTCTCTCTCTCTCTCTCTCTCTCTCTCTCTCTCTCTCTCTCTCTCTCTCTCTCTCTCTCTCTCTCTCTCTCTCTCTCTCTCTCTCTCTCTCTCTGTGTGTGTGTGTGTGTGACCACGATAGCGGCCAAACCGCTGTAGATATCAATTCCAATTTTTTTATTTACGTGTATAATCTCCCTCTTGAGATCTGATTAGTTTTTCAGTAAAATCGGTAGACCGGAAGTAGCAGTTTACTTCAGCGAAAAAATCGAATTTTGCGAATATTTCGTCAACTACTAAGTTTAAACAAATTTATAAAGAATTCATATATACTTAAAATTAAAATTGAGAATAATTTTATTTAAAAAGTTTTTCGAAATTCCTACCGGAAGTAGGTCTTTTACTCTTATCGAAAATCAGTTTTTTGCGAATATTTCGCAAGTCATGCTTTTTAGACAAGTACGTTACGGGTATAAAAGTATTTAAAACATAATTTTCAATATCTTTTGTATAAAAAAAATTTCAAAATTCAGACCGGAAGTACCACTTTTACTCTTATCGAATAGCGATTTTTTGCAAATATGTCGTAAGTTATGCATTCTATATATATTTATCAAGAGTACAAAAGTATTTAGAACTGGATTTGCAATATTTTTTGTATATATGAAATTTCAAAATTCTCTTCTTCTTGCAAAGTATGCATTCTATAGCGATTTATTAAGCGAATGAAAGTACCTAGAATAGGATTTTGAATAAGTTTTGTATAAAAAAATTCTTAAAATTGTATAGTTTGCAACGCTCATACGTATAAGAAAGTTGTGTGGTGGCCACACCTCATTTTTTTTATTTAATAATTATTTTGATTTTCTGTTATTTATTTTATTTTTCTCAAGACTCTCATCTCAGTAGCTACTATTTTACTTTTGTTCGGTTTCGTTAAGGTCCACGATTCACTGCCATATATTGATAGCCTGATCACTTTCTGGTATACTTGTTTTGATTTTCTGTGACACCTCTTTCTTTAAAAAAAAAATTTTGTTTTCTGGGTATTTTTTGGTTTCCCAGCCTTTCCAACTCTGCTTTATTTTTAAGACTATTTTCCCGTCTCTTCTATGACTTTACCTAGATATTTAAAACTTGTGGCCTGTTCTAGCTCTTGTCCATCAATTTTAATTTTATACCTTTTTTTCTTTGGGCACACTAACATGGTTTTACTTTTTCCAATGTTTATTTCCGTGTTTACAAATCTTGGTCATTAATTTTTTCCTCTTGAAAATAATAAAGTATTAAAACTTTACAAAGTGTCTTTAATAACATGAGAAGACTTGTTAATTTGTGTTTAGAATTTCAAAGGGGGCATTTTGAGCATTTGCTATAAATGTATTTTTATGACCTTTGTTTAGTGACTTGTTATATTTATTTTTATTACACACATATTTTTTTACTTCTTTTAAACATTTAGCTTTCTAACATTGTGATATAAATAATTGATATAATAATATTGAAACTCTTCTTTGTTTCATTTACTTCCTTGCTGTAGTGATTTGTTATATCTATTACTTTTTACTAATATAAATATAACATAACATATCTGTCAAAACAATATATGAACATTACTAAGGCTGAACACAGTGCCTATACGTAAGTGTTACTCGATATTTTCAACTTTAAAATTTGGGCCACGCACCTTCACTTGAGATTGATCACACTGTAGTAAATATTTGGTGTTCGTTATAATATTGTATGGCATATATATGGTGGATTATGACTACCGCTACCAATAATTGTAAAGCATTTTTAACTCACAGAAAAATATTTTGAAGTTTGTAAAACGCTATGCACACAGAAGCGGCAGAATTTCTGTTTTTTTTCTTTTTCAACAAAGATATGAGAAAATAATTCAATACTCTAGTCGCCCATGTAAATATGCTCTGCCTTGTTTTTATCCAATTATTCGAAACGAAATAATTCAGTTGAATTGAAGTAAAGTCCGACGTGACATTTTAAAGAAAAAATAGAGCAGCTAAATCTTTCTCAATTTTGCGGGACTTGCACACCTGATCTAAATAATAAGATTTGTGGATTTGTCAGGTAGCTATTGTAAAATAGAACAAAAGTTTATATATCAATATACATACAGATTTATTAAACTTTGTAAAATAATTACATTTTCAAAAATATGGCATTTTTTGCTCTTAACCAACAATAGCAAATCACTATTTCCTTCATTTTATTAGCGTTTCGCCAAACATCATCCTTTTGCCTCAGGATTAACCAATTAGAGTTTTCACTTTAAATAAATAAATATCTACAAAGAACAATAAAACTAACATAAAACTATTGCTGCAGAATCAGTTATTTCTTAGTACTATGTGATAAGCATTTAGGTAATTTGAAAGGTTTCTTATACATATCTTATCTTGATTATTGTTTACTTAATAGAAAAAAAATGATTGAAATTTTGCATCTTATTAGTAATTTTTAAAAATGTATGTTAATGAAAATGTTGAAAATGCTAATTCTAAAACATGAATTTTAAGACAAGGCTGACCATATCCTTCTATAAAATATTGAACTGGTCTTGTATCTTAGCCAAGACCAGTCAAATATATTATATAATTATTTAGGACTAGTTCCATAACGATGCATTTTCGTTCATTTTTTAAAAAAAATCACTTAGGGACGAACCCTCGTACAATTGTACTTATTATTAATCTCCACAAGCAAATGATGCCAATAGCATCATTAATCACACATGGTTTCATCACCTGTAAGAAAGATATCAAACAGGTATATCTTGTCCATAAATTTATTTGTAATGGCTATAAGAAACACACATTTACACAGAAGGTCTATGAATACATACATCATGTAGGTCTAATCTAAAGTATATAAAATATTGCAGCGCAGTCATATATTTTGGAAACTTATACAATTTTCATTCTTTAGTATGCTGATACATTGAATTTGAGATAAGCATCTTTCTATTTCACACACAATTCATACGTTTTTAACATACAGACATGGCCGATATAGAAGTGCGAAATATGACGAAACCCAGCCATAATGGTTAATTTTGCAGTTTACGAATGATACTCCAAAGTTATTTGTTTATATATCACAGGCTTTTGTAAGCATTTAGAAATTTAAAGACCGTGAAAAATTCGTTAGCATCATAAAAGGTAAAAGAATGGACGCTCACCATGAACGCCCATTATTATGTCAAATATATTATTAATTCGGTAAAGAAACTAATTTTTACATGGAAACATAATTTAACCACAGCCTTTTGTATATAAAGAACATGTTAGAATCAGGGCATGAACGGCACTAGACATTTTAGTCAGTTAAGAATGGCTTTTAACATGGTAAAAAACGGAAATAAAATAATACGTACTTAGAAACTAAGCAAACATGTAAACAGGGTCATCAACGTATCCTATATTATTTTTTTGGCTAGAAATTGAAAATTATAAAATTCAATATTTTTTTATGAACATGACTACTAAAATCTCAAAAAACGACGCTAAAATTAGCATACGCATAAAATTCTCAAAAACAAGAATTCATGAAAGATACGCTCTGGAAATAGTTTTAAAAGACGTCATAAATATATAAACTGCTAAATAATATGAATTTGCGCCTCAAAAGTATTTGATATAATTATAATAAATCAAATAAAAAAAACCAAAAACGCTTTGGGTGTGAGACTAAAAACAAAACAGTGCTAGGTCCTATAAAAAGGCCTACCGAACACCGCTAGGAATCTTTCATCAACAAGCGATCATTCGTAAACAATCCACCACAGCATTCATTGTTTTATTGACATTCAGTCCGTGCGTCAATAAGATAAACCGCACCGGCTTTCCAATCCATCGAATGTCCATGGCTACCTACATATAGCCCGGGATCCAGTTCAAATATATCGAACCGCGGTGCCACGATCGATCAAGCCCCAGGACTGCAATATCGACATCGAAGGCGCCAAGTGATACATAACACCCTAATGCCTGCCATACACGTTTCGGTCCACCGGAGAGGTCTACCTGTGCAAGTACGCCCGCGCAGGTAGACCTGAGATGAACCTGAGCGTGTGTGGGACATTTTTTGAACCTGCGCAGGCGACCGGTGAAAAAATCGTAAATCAATTCTTTCACCGGTCTACCTGCGCGGGCGTACCTGCACAGGTAGACCTCTCCGGTGGACCGTAACGTGTATGGCAGGCATAAAAGGAAAAATATATAAACAAGAATCCTAACCTAACTTACCCGTGAAACGAGATAAGCTGAAACACAACCTTAAGAATAATATAAACCCACTCACCTGTATCCTATAAGACCAAAGACATCCTGAGTATCCTGAATATATAGCTGCCGAACAACTAAAGCAAGCGAAGCAGAGATTTTCCACCGTACACCTGTCACAAATCCCGAAGATTAACAGAACCTCCGGACCCGACATCCTCTTCCATTGAATTTTCCTGAGCCTTAGACATCAATAAATATATTAACAACGGTATTGTAAGAATTTTACAATCAATTTCCAGAACCAAAAGGTTCAATCATTATGTCAACAAAATGTAAGCCGTAATTTTACAAAGATCAAAGTCAGTCTGAGTTCAATACAGATATAAAAGTCATATCATTCCGTCAAAATTAGTTGAAGATAATCCATGTTACTAACGTTAACGAGTTATAATTCAAATTTAGTTCATATACAGAAAGTTCAATTAGTCGATCTAACAAATAGTAACCTAACCTATATTTCTCACTACACTCATACAATTCAGCAGTTTAATTATAAAAATAAATACTTACTTGCAGCCATATATCCGTCAGTCAGTAGTAGCATAGACATTTCTGGTGTCGTTGGAGCACAATATTCTTAAATCTAGACGTGTAAATAGGAGATGATGATGACCACTGTGTATGATATCTTCATTATTATAAATCGTTCTTTGTTTTCGAACACTTATAACTTGTAACCATCACGAAAAATCTACAATCATACATTCTTCAATATTAAATGTAATTATGACCTGTTGGAATCAATAAATATAATTTTTCATGTATACATACTTGCCTAAGTGTTTGTTATCTGCATCTGTAAGAAGAACCATCAACTTGTGCGTATAGACGCCTATCTCATTAGACGAGAAGGGCATATTTGTTACACAGGTGTGGACTACGTAGAGACAAGGAGACATCCTACATCATCCGGACATCAGGCACATAAGTCACCACAGGTATTGTGTGTAATCTGAAGGTATCCAGAACCCCCCTAACGGCCCTTTTTAATATAAAATAAACCGCTTGATAGCATATCTCAAACTATACAACGAGTTACAAACAGTAAGTAATACCCCTACTTAGTTGCAAACACATTGGCCTGCATTTCGTCAAGAGAAGTAATTATGAAGCGAGATATTTGAAATTACGTAACTTATGCATTTTACTAGCTAACCTTTCTTTTTGTAATTAATTGCTTTAATTAGTCACATATACAGGGAGCAGTCAAAGAGTAATCAGCTTTCACTTATTTAAATTCATAGTATTAGAGTTCTTAAAAGTAATTTTCATCAACTTTTTTTACTTTCTTTTACGTAGTATAAGGAAGTATTGTGATGATGAAAATTTTCGACCTCGAGATTTTTGCAGATGTCCACGTTTTGAAGTCCCCTGATACCGAAAAAGTGGTTTTTAAAAAATGTCTGTGTGTCTGTCTGTCTGTCTGTGTGTGTGACTGTGTGTGACCACGATAGCGGTCAAACCGCTGTAGATATCAATTCCAAATTTTGTATTTACGTGTACAATCTCCCTCTTGAGATCTGATTAGTTTTTCAGTAAAATCGGTAGACCGGAAGTAGCAGTTTACTTCAGTGAAAAAATCGAATTTTGCCAATATTTCGTCAATTACTAAGTTTAAACAAATTTATAAAGAATTAAAATGTACTCAGAATTAAATTTGAGACCAATTATCTTAAAAAGGTTTTTCTAAATTCCAACCGGAAGTAGGTCTTTACTCTTATCGAAAATCAGTTTTTTTGCGAATATCTCGCCAATCATGCTTTCTAGGCAGGTACATTAGGAGTATAAAAGTATTTAAATTATTATTTTAAATATCTTTTGTATAAAAGAAATTTCAAAATTCGGACCAGAAGTACCACTTTTACTCTTACCGAATATCGATTTTTTGCAGATATGTCGTAAAATATGCATTCTATATATATTTATTAAGAGTACAAAAGTATTTAGAGTTGAATTTGCAATATTTTTTGTGTACATGAAATTTCAAAATTCGGACCGGAAGTGGCACTTTTACTCTAGGCGAGTAGCACTTTTTTTCGAATATCTTGCAAAGTATGCATTCTATAGCGATTTATTAAGAGAATGAAAGTACTTAGAATAGGATTTTGAATAAGTTTTGTATGAAAAAATTCTTAAAATTGTATAGTTTGGAGCGCTCATACGTATAAGAAAGTCGTGTGGTGGCCACACCTCATTTTTAAATTTTGTATGTGTCTTTTGAATTAATTATATTCGATTTTTTAGTTGTTTTATACCAGTTGTAAAATTTAAATTTTTTATAGTCTTTAAAATGTACACTCTTATTAGTCGAATCAAAATTACAATTTTTACTTTCTCACACGTAGTATAAGGAAGTATTTTGATGATGAAAATTTTCGACCTCGAGATTTTTGCGGATGTCCACGTTTTGAAGTCCCCTGATACCAAAAAAGTGGTTTTTAAAAAATGCCTGTCTGTCTGTCTGTTCGTCTGTCTATCTATCTGTGACCACGATATCGGTCAAACCGTTTTAGTTATCTATACCAAATTTTGCATTTAGTAGTATAATATCCCTCTTGAGAACTGATTAGATTTTCAGCAACATCGGCAGACCGGAAGTAGTAGTTTACTTCAGTGAAAAAATCGAATTTTGCCAATATTTTATCAACTACTCAGTTTAGACAAATTTACAAAGAATTCATATGTACTTAAAATTGAAATTGTGAACTTACCGGAAGTAGGTCTTTTACTCTTAACGAAAATCAGTTGTTTGCAAATATTTTGCAAGTCATGCTTTTTAGACAGGTACGTTACGAGTATAAAAGTATTTAGAACTTAATTTTCAATACCTTTTGTATAAAAAAAAAATCAATATTCGGACCGGAACTGACACTTTTACTTTACCGAATAACGATTTTTTGCAAATATGTCGTAAATTATGCACTCTATATTTATTTATGAAGAGTAGAAAAGTATTTAGAGTTGGATTTGGAATATTTTTTGTATAAATGAAATTTCAAAATTCGGACCGGAAGTAACACTTTCATACGTATAAGAAAGTCGTGTGGTGGCCACACCTCATTTTTTTAATTGAAATTCAGGCTTAAACATATTAAGAGTACAAATTGTTTGCTATAACACCCACATAACCCCACCATAACATTCCGGCTTCGCAGCTTGGGGTTTTATTTATATTTTCCCCTTTATTTAATAATACAGGATCAATTTTAGTTAGCAGATTCATTCTTAAACAAGCCGTTGTTACTTTCAACTAACCCCCCCCCCCCCCATAACAATATATTTTATCTATTTCAGTGCTATAAAATTCATTTTACGATACCCGTTTTGGTTACATAAAGTATTACTTTATCCGCAAATTTTATTTTTTTGAGATTGGTAACAAAAAAAATGGAACCAAATCATATTTAAATGTCAAATATTAGCCTTTAATGTAATAGACATGTCCAACAGAAGTTGTACAAACAATAAAAAAAAACACACATGCTGACTGATACTAGTGAAATTTACTTCCCGCGTTGAATAGTGGAACTGTTATAAAAGTTTACTATAACACTAAATAGATTCGTGTGCATTAATTGATATTCCAAACAGATTTTGGAACAAACTACGTTTTGTTTGAATTCCTGTTGATTTGGATTAATTGACATGTACGGTAATATTCGCTATGTTATTTTCTTTACACCAACTTAAAAAAGCTGTTACGTTTTTAATAAGTATGTCCAGACTTTGTTGGCAAAAGATTTTGTAAATTGTCTTCTGCTATTTTGCGAATCTTTGGGGGCATTCAGTTTTTATTTCGTACGTTTTGTTGATAATTTGAAATAATTTATTGCATAAAAGAGTCTAAATTTTAGACAAAATTACATATAACACCACCGATATTCAAATATTTAAAATGTTCAATTCAAAAATCAGAGTAACTAACATCAAAAAAACAAAATTTCCAAAATGTTCGAAAAAAACATGTTTCTTATTTTAAGCTTTTTTGAACTTTTAATACCCGAAGTAGAAAAAATAGTATAAAACATGCGTTTCATAAGATATTTTGCGCACTTGCCTCACGGCTCGTTTTCTAAACTTGAACGCGTGCTCAAAAAACGTGTCTTATGAAACTTGTATTTTAATATACTATTACATAATCCAACTTTAATATTAGAAAAATTTGTATTAAATAAAACATTTACAATTTCTTTAATTGTGCAACATTTACATAATATTTACATGAAACAGTATAGTAAATGAGTGGAACAGGTTGCGTGCCAACAGTGTTTAGAAATAACCTACCATGCCTTAAAAAAAGATACAATATTCTTTTACAAAACGCTGAAAATATGTTGGACTTTGTAACATGTTTAAGATTCATTACAATTGATTATTCTGCAATTAATAAATATCAATTCTTTATTAACCTAACATTTCAAGGTTAGAATGCAGTTATATTTTGCTTTGTAAATTAAATATATGAGTTGTAGATTATTAACATTAAAATTTCTAATTCGTAATAGATAAATTAATTAAATACAAATATACCGAGTGTTCCAGCGGAACGGCAAAGGTATCTAATAATATAAATAGCGAACAATTTTTAATACAAAAATTGTAGATAACCATGAGCTCTATAATATAAAAATATTTTAATTTATATAGAGTATTTTGCTACGACGAACCAACACACACTTTTGTTTTTTTTTAAATGGAATGCTATGCATTCTTTTACATTTTGTGATCAGCTCTTCAAGATTTAAATAACGTCAACTTCTATTTATCGATTACAACTGTTTCTGATATATGGCGATTTTTCGTTAAAAATTGTACAACATTTGAAAAGTTGATATAAAATAACGATTGATGATAAAACACCTATTATGGGATCAATTAGTACAGATATCTTTTCAGTACATGAAATTAGGGTTTATTTCGACATATCTATGCACGTTCTTTAGAATTACATATTATACGCTAAAGTTAAAAATTCTAAAAAAAATTAAATGGAACAACTGTATATTTACACGTCATTGAAAAGTACTTAAAATTTACCAATTTAGAATATATACTTTCTAGTGCCTGTGGGCAATATTGCAAAAGTTATAGGATATTATATCTGAATAAACCCGATTAAGATTTAAAAATATGAGTTGCCTTGACTTAATTACACAAAGCATAACTAAAATTAATCAAAAATAGTTACTTCTAACTGACCAGAAATAGAAAGGCACTTGGAAGAAACCCAGAGTAGGTTCAGGAAGGGCAGAAGTGTACAAGATCACATCTTCACAATTAAACAATTAATAGAGAAAGCTAGGGAAAAAAAACGAACCAATATACATGGCATTCATAGATATTGAGAAGGCCTTCGGCCGAATACCGAAAAGCATAGTCTGGAACAGTTTAAAAGAAAGAGGCATCCAGGAGCATTTAAGAGCAGCAATAAAAACCCTGTATGATAAAAACACCAGCTACGTCAGGAAGAATAACATGGAGTCCGAGGAGTTCGAGATCCAAGATGGCTTGAGACAAAACTAAGGAAGTAACCGTAGGATACAAACGACTGAGTCCAGCTACAATTTCGAATTGCGCTTTTGCCGACGATATAATGCTATGTGCACCAAGCGGAAAAGACATCAAGAAGAACATCACAATATGGCATGAGGAGTTATCCAAAAGGAACATGAAAATAAAGGCAAGTAAAACAAAAGTACTAGTCATCGGCAAGGATAACGAAGAAATTAATATAGAAATTCAAGAACAAAAGTAGAACAAGTGAATATATTCAAATACTTGGGAGTCCAAATAGAAAGGCATGGAAGAGGAAGTAAATGAAAGAATATCCAGCGCGGCAGGAGTGTACTTCTCACTTTCTGGGTGGTTTCTGAGCAACAAGGAGATCAGTCGCAAAACAAAGATGGCAGTATATAGAGCAGACCAATCAATATTAACATACGGCAGCGAGAGCTAGGTGACGACAGTCAGAATGAAGAGCAGAATACAGGCAATGGACATGAAATACCTAAGGAAAGTAAAAGGGGTCACACGCAAAGATCGGATAAGAAATGAAATTATAAGAGAAGAACTGGAAGTAGAACCAATATTGGGCAAGATTGAAAACCAGCAACTAAGATGGTTTGGACATCTAAACAGGATGAGCAACAGCAGACAAGCGAAAAATGTATGGGATGCGAGGATAACCGGCAGGAGGAGCAGGGGCAGACCTAAGAAAACGTGGAACGGGGAGATAGCAGCAATACTAGAGAAAAGGGGCAAAACGTGGAAAGAAGCGCTGAAGTTGACAAGTGATAAAAAACAGTGGGCAAAGTTTATATATGAAAATAGAAAATAGACAAAGTAATAACCTACACCTTCGGGTATTTTGGTTTTTCGATTATACATATTGTAATAGGGGGTAGGTATTCTTATCAGGCCCTAATTTGCGTGGCCAAAATGTAATAGGGGTTCAAGGGTGTGTTTTACCAAGCCCCAAGATATAATACTGAATGGAGAGCTAATGAGACTTAGAGCGCTTTATTTACTTTGTCCTACAAAAACTGCTAAACACAATAATCTACTGAACCATAAACTTTTCAATTATGATTTGGCCGGCTAGCTAAAGGGGGTTACATTCTATAAAAACGGAGATAAATTATATATTTATTTTATGTATCATTTAGTATCTCTAAAATTATCCTAATCGATAAATACAACGTTATTAATAATTCAAAAATTTCGCGGCATTCAACGTATGACTGCGCAAGATCGGGATAGATTTTATCCAAGAGGTGGAACAAACACTGAATTACGCGCGAAGGCGCTATGACTATTGTGCAAGTGTGTATGTTGAAGTAACCAAAAAGTAGTTTAAAAGTTATGTGATTATCTAAGTGGGTGATATCTAAGTGACTCTAATTGTGTTATCTACAGGGCGTTAAGGAGGTTCGAGATTTGATTTACCTTAGTCCGGGATACCATGCCTTCCAGTTGTCGTGTGACGATCTTGGAGAATCTAACCTGAAAGGTCTACTTGGAGAAACAGCTCTAATGCTGGGACTCCAAACAGAATATGTGTACCTCTTATAAATGCAGAATGGTTTTTAACAGTGATGAAAACAAACACTTTATATATGAAAACAACAGATCTGAATTTATTTATAACATATAAATGAATTTCTACGACAATACAACAATGAACACTTATGAGAAATAAATAAACAAGTCCCATAAATAGGATGACAATCAACAATGTCCGTAAAAAATTTTTATGTTAAACAATACACTTTTGTTGTGTACAAGAACAGCAGTTATTTAGGCAGAAGTTCTACAAATTTGATGTATTTAAATCAAAGCAAAGTATACGAGTTTGACCCTTATGTACAAACTATTAAAATGGATTGCAAAAAAATGAGATAGGATAAAATTTAACTGTAAGTATCTTCTGATATTTAACTAAGCATTATATTGTTTGTAATTTTAAAATTGATTTTCCAAGTTTTTGCATTTGCTATGTTTCAAGATTTGAATTTAATTAATTTATCGAAATGATCGGATTAAAAGACGTTACACAAATGTGACATAGATTTAGATCTGACCCGAATTTGTGTCAAGAAAAAGGTGCATGTACTAATAACAGGCTTGGTACCTTCTGTGTACTAATTCCTTGTATTGTTTAAAGACAGGTACTTCCTCCAAAGGGGTGTGATTCTCCGTCGTTGTAACTCGTGTCCTAGTTCTACGTGAGCTCCAACCGTTATCTGGTGAGTCGGCGTACGGTGTGTCCTTGACCTAGTTCGGTAAAGTTAAGGCTGGTCAGTAATATCTCCAAGGTTTCTGGTTATGGTTGCAGCTTGAGATTGCTCCGTCTCACCCCACTGATGTCTAGCTCGAACGTCTTCAATTGGTGACCTTCTAACTCACACATGGAAATGACTCAGCCGACAATTTATGGCTTATTTGAAAGTATCACAACTTTGACAGCGACTGGATATCGATATGAATCGATAATGAAGATTAATGCGTCAAACACTAATGAAAATTTAAATCGAATGCGAATAATCGACTGACGATTGAAGGAATCAATGACTAATCATTAACGAATGCTCAAAAAAATGAATCCCAAATAACAATCAATGAATGGATCGTTAATGACTGCTCACAAAAAAATGAATCCTTGCTTCTCGTCGGATGTGCCTTTTTATATCCTCTTCTGTTGTGGACGTCGTAACCATGGAAATTTTATACGGTAATCTTTTACAAAGTCTATTTACGGGCAAGTTTATTTTTGAATATTAGTGGAATCAGGTTTTATCTTAGTTAAATTAAATCGTCTTTCAATCGGTACAATAAAATTACTTTAATTCGTTTTCTTTTAGAAAAACACATTTTTTAAAAATTTAAAGGGCAAATTTAGCATTTCGACTGTCATATGTCGATGACGTCATAGACGCTAATAAAATAAATTTAAATATCAGAATTTTGGCTTAAAATGCCTTTTTAGTAGAACTTTACCTTTACAAATTAAACTTATAAATACATACAATATTTTTTCATCTTTTAATCCTTTTTAAAATCTTTCTTTATACAAAAAATTAGTGTGGTTAGTTTTTGAAGTGTAATAACTAAATGGTCTTTTAATTTATTTACGAATTACTGTTATAACATGAAACTATGACCTTTTCTTAATCTTTACCACCTCTTTTAAATTATCTAAATAGCTTGTAATTAATATTATAAACCTTTTCTTTTACCTATGTTGACAACTGTCAAATTATTCAAAATGCTTATTTAAATATCTGGACTCAACTTGTAAATATGACATTGGAAAATATTCCAACGTAAATGCGTCTTGATAGACTTTGTAACTGCTAGAGTTTATTTATAATTACATTAATTATGTATATGAAATATTTGAAATTACTTATGCCTCTGACAATATGGCGCATCGAAATTTGAAAATTAAAATGATGCTTAACTTTAATGTGCGCATCTAAGAGTTTTATTGTTTGTTACCATGCTCGTAACTTGTAACCTAGTTTATGGTTTAAATGTTTTTTATGTTCACCATTAGTTTAGTTTAGTTTTAAGTTATGCATTTTTAGATAACAATTTGTCATGTATGTCCTATACATTTGCCAAAGTTCGGGATGATGCTTTCGATACTATCAACCTTGCTTTAACTTTGAACCTGTAACTTTTTGTGACATTTTACTCTTGAGAAATCACACTATAAAATGGTACTCATTTATATGAACGTAGTGTGATGATAAATGTTGAAATTTGTAATTTAAAATTGGCCATTTGTAATGGCTGTCAGATTCATTTTATATTATTACTTTGCCTATATAACACTTAACTAATTATTGTTGTATTGTGAAAATTTGCTAAATATAAGTATAAAAATAAGACTAATGTGTATTTTAAACTAATCAGGTATTTACTTCTAATAATTAGTATTTAATGCGGGGGTTTCAGTTGGGGTTCCTGAAAAGAGTAGTCATTGGTTTGGTTTTCGAAATTTGGGGGTGAATTTCTTTCTAATATTTACAATTTGATGGGGTTCTCAGAATTTACTAGATTTGTTAGTATAATCTGCATTAATTGTTAGGAATTTTTACCTGTACTCTTATACAAGGGTCCAATTTTAAGCATCGCCGATGTATATATGGTTGCCTGTATTCAAGGGGTTTTAAGGGGTGACTGTATGTGTTTGTGGGTATTTGACTGGTGTTGTCACATAATCGACACCAGTTCAATATATATACTTCTAATATTTTTTTTTTACAAATAAGTAACTTTTATTAACAGTTTAAAACTCATAAAATGAAAAGTTTGGAAGTTCATAAATTAACAATAGTTAAAATATCGCAGTCTGTGTCAAAAAATTGTTTATCATCATACTTGACTATAGTTTAAAATTAGATAAGTCATACTTAGATTTATAACTTCTATTTTCAAGCATTACAGTACTTGTAAGTTATCAGATAACAATTTAAACAAGAAAATGGGTGTGCTTAAAACCACACATCAGAAGTGTGAACTTCATCAAGGCGAGGTTAATAATACGAAATACACGCGTATAATATTCAGTAACGTATTAAATAAAACGTATTCTCACATTTATTACATGTTCACATATACACACGCGTATAATATTCAGCAACGTATTATACGACTGATGCGTCATGCTCTCCCATGTAACGGTCGCCGAACGAGTATAGCAGTGACGTATGTATATGTATAAATAGACGATATTAATAATCGATTACTTGTCCCGCGTTGGTCTGATGCAACGTGCCGGCGTCATACATTGGTCACACCTGTTCGGCTCGGGTTCGAATCTGCTCGGGGACTTGAATTTATTTATTCATTTAAATTTCAATTTAATTGAAATTAAATACCTCTATATGATATATTTATCTTGTTCCCTTAGCCGACTTTACCCGAACGAGCGTTACACGTATCCAAGCGTTACACATATCCGAGCGTTACACATATACGAGCGTTACACATATCCGAGCGTTACATATCCGAGCGTTGCAGGTCAGTCTTGTTCACTGCCTCCAATCAGCGCAACGCGCCTAAAGAAGTTTACACTTCAAAAATGTTTGGTTTTATAGGATGTTCATATTTTTTAGTATTTGAAATATATAAAATATGGAAACAAATGCATTTACGGTAAAACAAAAATTGCGATTCTCAGTGGCATAAGCATGGTATTTATAAGATCATTACTCTTAAAAGTAATTTCATCACAAAATAAAATCTGAGATACAACATTGTGGTTGTGATTTATTTTGTGCAACACCGTATTACAGAAGGCAACCCTATTTATAAAAACTTTCCTCTGAAGATCTTGATGTAATACAGATAAATTTTAAACTTCTTTAAGGTTTTCTTAATAAAGTTTTTGCTCACATCAAGGACTGTAGAAAGTTTATGCACGCTTCTACGAGGCTTTTATTGAAAGCATAACAAAAATAAAAAGGCATCTGTGTTTTCTACGGCAGCAGTAACACGGCTCCTTTTTTCTTACGGAATACTGCTAATTTCTTCTTTAAATCTAGGTATATACCTATTTACTTCACTTAAACTGAAGCTTTAAATCTAAGTTTGGCGTTTAAAAATTTTTTGACACACAGCGACAGCGATACTTTTTATACTATTGCTAATTCTTGAGCTTCCAAACTTTTATGAGTTTTAAAATTGTATGTAATAAAAGTTTCTTATTTGTAAACGAAAATATTACAGTAACTCTTTTCCATTAGTTTTTTGTTTACTCATAGTGCAAGTCATGGCAACTCATATTATTAAGTCGTAATCGGGTTTATTCAGATGTAATATCCTATAACTTTTGAAATATCACCCACAGGTGGAAGAAAGTAGATATTTTTAATTAGTAAATTTTAATCCATTTAATTGCTTTTTAGAATTCTTAACTTTAGCGAGTTGTATTTAATTCTAAAGAAAACGCCTAGATATGTCGAAATAAACATTAATTGTACGTACTGAAAAGATATCTCTACTAATTGAGCCCATAATACCTATTTGATCATTAATCGTTATTTCATAGCAACTTTTCAAATGTTGTAAAATTTTTAACAAAAATCGCTATAACTCAGAAACAATTGAAAATCCACAAATAAAATATATCAGTTTAATCAGCTCTTCAAGGGTTATCCATAAAATGTGAACGAATGCATAACATTCTATTTAAAAAAAGATAAGTCTGTGTTGGTTCGTCGTTGTCGAACATTCTGTATAAATTAAAATATTTTTAAATTGTAGAGCGATTATCTACAATTTTTGAATTAAAAATTATTCGCTATCAACATTATTAGATGCCAATAATGCGCTTTACCGCTCCGTTTGGACACCCGGTATAATTAAGTACAAATTGAATTTATACAATAAGTTCATTGTAAATAGTTATTGTGCTGGGTTTTTAAATATTAATTACAATTCGTATTAATTGAACCGATTTACATCACAATATCTATTATCTAATTTAAATTTAATATGTAAATATATATGTCATCTAAATAGTTTCCAGAAACTCGCCGCATTGTATTTTAATTTACTACGAGCACTGTGTTTGGGATGAGAACATAAAAGTTAGCAAATACTCTACATTTTACTTAGGATATTACCAATATTGATTTCTCGAATTCTGGTCCCATCACACAAAATGTAATAATGATTTATTGTCTGTATGTGTAGGTTGTTCATAAATATTAAATGTATGATTACAGGTTTTGTGCAACAGGTTGGTTTAAATTTTTATTATATTTTCGATTTCCAATACGTACTTTATTTATAATATGTATGCGTAATGTATAGCTCTCACCTTTTGCCTTAAAAAATGGGCAATTTCTGTATAAAAATTATCATTATTATATCAAAAGCGGAATGTGTAATGGTAATTTTGTTGTAGGTAAGTAATAATCATGAACTTAAAAACAATACGGTCTGGATCATAAGGTAGAAAGTAGAATAGAAAATATTGGTTCTAAGTGGCACGTTGCTTTATCTACTTTTCTGATCAAGTACTTGGTGCGCTGTTATCGACAATTTTTGCATTTGCTTTTGTGATTCGCCATTATTTTATTTACATATTAAAGGATATTTTATTACTTTATTGTTCTGATATTTATAGCGCTAGGAATATTTAATTGTGTAATTTTCTAATTTTTATAGTGTAAATATTTGTAGTGTTTAAATATACACGTGCATTGATTAGTTGGTGTTGTTTGAAGAATTTATTGGTTTTGTATAATATTATTTACTTGTTCTGCTTCGGTGCTATAAAGTTCACCTTACGACACCCGTTTTGGTTGCTTAAAGTATCGTTGTAGAAGTTGTACAAAGAATAAAAAAACTCAAATTTTATTTACTAACTAACAATATAAATTGTTAAGCAGAGTTGTGTATGATAAGTTTTCTGATGCTACTATTGATATTTACTTCCCATGTTGAATAATACAACTGTTATAAAAGTTCACTATAACCACAAATAGGGAGATTACCCATAGCCGATGTAATGATAATTCTTGGCAACATATTTTGGACACGACCGCTAGGCGTTCGGCGTTAGTTTGGAGACAAGGCACCAAGATGAAGGGCGCTACTGTAAGTTTTGTTACAATATTCGGGGTGCTGTCTCACGGATTGTAGTTGAATGTAACAAAATCTAGGTTGCTAATTTAATTTCTAATTCAAATAAAGCGACGACATACTTCTTATATACCTGACTCGGACATACAGAAGAATAGTCTTTGAAATAAAATATATACATGTCGACAAAAAACGCGAAATAGAACTGATACGCTTTTGTTATGCTTTGTACAAGGGCATTTACAATCAACAAGTTTTAACAGATACATTTTAATTATATAATTTGTGACTCAAGGTCATATTTATATGTCTTTATTGAATTTAAAATATCTTTCAAATATTGTACATCCTGATTATGGTTAAATTTTATTTAATATGTATACACAATGCATATAGTGCTGGTACTGTTTTTAATAAATATGTCGAGACTTTGTTGGCAAAAGAATTTGTAAATTGTCTTCTGTTATTTTGCGAATCTTTGGGGGCGTGCAATTATTTATTTCGTCCTTTTTGTTGATAATTTGAAATAATTTATTGCATAAAACAGTCTAAATTTGAAACAAAATTACATATAACACGGCCAACATTCAAATATTTAAACTGCTCTACTTAAAATCAGAGTAACCAACTTCAAAAAAATAAAAATTCCAAAAATGTTCGAACAAAACACGTCTGTCATTTTAAGCTTTTTGAACTTTGTATAACCGTAATAGAAAAAATAGTATAAAATACACGTTTCATAAGACATTTGGGCACTTATTCTTTAAGAAACTCGCCATGCGGCTCGTTTTCTAAACGTGAACGCGTGCGCAAAAGTCATGTTTTATGAAACTTTATTTTAATATACTGTTTTCTTACTGGAGGGTGATGTACGACAGCCACATTATACATAATATTTTTAATATAAAGTATTTCAGCTTAGACGAGCAAAACCACAGCGCACAAAACTAATTTTTGTGCAGTGTTTGGGTGTGAGGATAAAATATCTGCTAGACATAGATTTCCAAATCCTGAGAAATATTTGGACAGATTTAATGAATGGCATGCTGTTTGTAGGAATGATAACCAAAATTAATTGTTGCCTAGTACCAGTATATAAGTTCCACAGTGTTTGTGCTAGACATTTTGCATTTTAAGACACAAGCACTACTAATCGTCTCATATGTTTTCTGAAGCATACTATATGGTGTTGTGTTGCAGATCTTCGTTGTCAGAAGCTGCTTCTCTAGTAGCCAAGTTCGTCACTATCCAAGCAGGGCAACGTCAGCGCAACATTCTAAGATCGGTAGAATATCGTTGTCTACATTGGTAATATATTGGATATATATCTGATACTGATATTGTATTGACAACAAAAATCTACACACTATTAACATTAAGGAAAAATGTCTACATAATATCAAGTTCACAAAGTCACTGTGATGTTGGTTGTAGGTCAGTGTTTGATATAAATTTAGAATAGAGGGGATGGCGTCACAATTTATCATTCTGCAATTAAACGTATTTACTTTGAAAAACAATATTGCTATAGCCTATATTTAGACAGAATATACTACTCACTGTATCATGAATAATTGTTGGTGTGTGAAATGAAATACCTATATTGATACCTGAAAGTTAATTAAGCATTTGCAATAATGTTTCTCAACAAATTAACATTAAAAGTAGTACACACGTTTTAATATTCAATCAAATAAATAGCATGAAAAGTAAATCAAAAATTTCCAAACGTATTAAACTTGTAAATAAGATTAACAAAAAAGGCGCCATAATTCTAAATATCGTCTACCTCTAGCGTCATTAAGGCGCCAGCCGAAGAAGAGCAAATGGGGTGTACCCAATATCATTCTTATAGCGTACTAAATTGGTAGTATGCTGTTGTTCAACATGTGTATGTGTTTCTTAGTTTCTTAATTTTCTTATGGATTAGTTGTTTGTTAATCCATTGTTTCTGTATTTAAGATTTTCGGCATTATTAGTATGATATATTTGCGATGTTAAATTATATCTGTGATTATACTAGATACTTCGTATAAAGTGACCACGTGAAAATGCAGACGTAAGTACATTTCATATTAACAAATAATATATACATACTTACTATTGAGTTTATTGAACTTATGCAAATGTGTCTATATACGTATGAATGTATGCATTAGTCTTGTAATTGTGATACCCGTAATATTAATTTAAATTGTAAATCTATAATAATAATAACTATCAGATAATAATAATTAAGAGATTGATTTTCAAGGTCATTTTGGAAATCTAAATATTAAATAACACGTTCTAACAGAAATTGTATAGGTATGTGTTAAATAAATGATAATATAATAATGTTATAATTTTACCTGCTTGCACACCAATTATACAAAAACAATTTGTCAAACAAAATGAATCAACATCCAATAAATTATATGCCAAATAAATAATACAAAATGTTAGACAACGTTTTTAACTTCAAATTCTTACTTAATATTGTATTAATAATTTTCTTTTCTTTAATAAATGTCGTTTAATTTGTGTACAACAACCTAATAATTTGTGGAAATTATGTGTATTATACTTTGAAAGAATATGTATTTTGTATAATTGGTGTGCAGCCTTAGACCAAAACAAAATAACTTTGCATTTGTTATATTAATATACAGGTAACCCTCGGTTTACGCCGGCGCCATCTACGCAGATTCACAATAACGCGGCTGAGTAATTTTCCGTTTCGATGTGTACATAATCGGATAATTTCTCTATTCTCCCTATGCTGGACAATAAGACTGATTTTCATTTTAGTGTTGAAGTATTTATTTACTGAGCCGCGACATTGTGCATTCCTTAAACAAGGTTTTTTATAGAATATATTTATTTTTTCTGTTTAATATTATTGGGTGTGTATGTAAATATACATCACCGTAAATATGGATTCATTTTATGTCGATTCGATGTGCGCCGGCTTTTTAGGAACGGAACTGCGGCGTAAACCAAGGGCTACCTGTATTTATGTATGAATAATGTATCTGACATTTTTAATAAGTACTTAATCTATCTCGATTTTTTCATAAAAAGATTAACTATCTATAACGTACATGTATTGTATGAAAGATATTTAAATTACTAATTAGGATTACTAGTATATATATAGCCTGTTTTACATTTGTCAACTGATTCAAGAATTTATTCATGAATTAATCCATGAATTTATTCGCAAATAAATTGATGATCTTGAATCATATTACACTTAACAATAAATTTATGAATATCATGATGGCCAACCGTAATCACCTGTAAAAGTAAATTTTAAATCAATTAGGACGTAAATATAAAATGGTGCTGGTTGGTATCTAACATAAAAATGTAAAAGTTACTAAAACTTACTAGAAAATTGACGATATTTTAAAACATGTTCTAATTAAGATTTACTCTGTATTTAATAACAGCGACAGCTGTTTCGCTACAGTGTAGCTTCTTCAGGTTGACATAAAGTAAAAGCGGACCAGGCAACTAGATGTTTCTTCTTTCAAATCTTGGATTGAGTAAGTCTTTACTTGATGTAAATCCATTTTCAATGTGAAATAAAACAAACAAATGTTTAAGATTTACACTGTATTTACTTCAGGTACAAACCAACTCAATCCAAGATTTGAAAGAAACATCATCTAGTTGATTGGTCCGCTATTACTTTATGTCAAAGTGAAGAAGCTACAGTGTAGCAAAACAGGTAAATCTTAAACATTTGTTTGTTTTATTCCACATTTAAAATGGATTTATATCAAGTAAAGACCGACACAATCCAAGACATGCTCTAATTCATGAATTAGTTCACCAACTAATTCAGGAACTGGAATTGACGTCGATTTTTGTACTATACTCATCAATTTTTGTTCATGAACACATTCATGAATTAGTTGACAAATGTAAAACAGGCTTATGAAGATATATTGTGGGATGTTAAGTAATAATATTATCAGTTGAAAACGACAAAGAAGAAAATGTATATTTTATGAAATACTTGCGCCTTTTTAACCCTTTAACTTACTTTTTAGATACAAGTTATATATCTCTGTGGTGGAGAATCAATTAAGAAAGAAGTACATCTCACATTGAAGAAATGTATGACGAAGACGTTATCCATGCAATTTTCACTAAAAGAGAAGAAGAACAGAAGACCTTTCTGTCAAACAACTATATACCATGCGATTGTAGGTAATGTGGTGTTTTCCAAATGGCACTGCCTTTTTTAATTGCCAGTTGAAGATACTGAATTTACACGGTGTATATAATTTAAATGAGACACATATTAAGGGCGAACTGCCGCCGTAAGTAGGATTCTTGACGACAGTTGTAATTTTCTGTTTTGATGGATCAAATACAAAAAAAAATATATTCGTGTATTTTAAGTTAAGTATATCTTATGATTGACTCATTGTGAGAGGAGCACTGAAAATTTAGGCTATGTGTATTCAGGAATAGGGCAAAACTTACGTTTGTAATTCAAGTTTTCACAATAACTGTTTTGTAAATTAAATTGAATTAAGGCTGTACGTTTACAGTAAGATTTATTGAAGGTACCTAAACCACGTTTTTTTCCCTTTGTGGAAAAATAACATAGAAAACATAGGTAAACTTGAGTCACTTTCTAGACTCTATATATAAATATTTTAATAAGTTTTATAAAATTCAATTCTTTAGGTACCTCAGAAAAACCTTAAAATATTTGTTGGTTTTTGTTTAAATAAAATCGCTGCAAAAATAACGGAGAAGAACTTGAATTTCTAACCTCTTGATTTCGGTAGTCGACAGTTCCCCCTTAATTTGCATGGTGGTTAAATGAGCATGTTCCAAACATTTGTTTTTAAAAAGCTAAATTACATTAACTGATTATTTAATTACCAATTAGAATTGAATAATAATTTATTTGTAAACACATTACTACTTATTTCAATGTAATTCTGGATAAAACCAGCATAAACTTATTTGGATTGTATAGGGTGAGTCATTAGTAGCCGCTTCTTCGATTGCTCTTTTATGTTTTAAATAAAAGAAAAAATAATTAGTGGAAGATTCATGGTTGCTTGTGGCGCATATTTTAAAAATATTTTAGGCTGTGACTCACTTCCGGTTTCACCGGAAACTAACGGAACTTAATTTTTTTAAACGACATTGTATATATTTTTGAATTTTCTAGTGCCTTAAATTGGCTATTCAACTGTGTTTTCTTTTTCAAAATTAAGCCAATAGTTTTTGAGTTATTAATTTTTTCTAAAAATATTTAACCAAAACACGTACTTAAAAAAAATCATTTTTAAATTGTTCTGAAAAGTAAAAACATTAACTTTAGTGGTGCTTGTAGCCAAGAAAATTCTGCATAATTTGGTATAAATTGCACTCGACAATACCTCGAAAAACTTTGTTTTTTCAAAGCCTACTTCCTGTAATTTTCACAATCCAAAAACTTAGTTTTTTTTACATGGAACACCCGATATTTTAGTGACATTTTGTTCCTTTGAGCAACGTAACAACAATTAAAAGTAAGAGTAAGAGAGAGTTTTTATGTGTTATAATAACGAAAATTGTGACGATTATCGCATCTGCTGTTGGTATTTGTACGCATCTTACTATTCTATGTTTTTCTGCTCTTATGTGTGTGTGTCCTCTCGTTCGGTAGTTATGTATTTCATTGTTGGTTTGTAGTTTTATTTTTGTTTTGATTAGTCCCTTGTCTATTATATGTATGTATCAGTAATATATTTTTAATTCTTATAAGTTTCTCAATATTTGGTATTCCAGTGATATTATTAGTTGTGCTGTTGGAGTTCTTTTATTTAGTCGATATATTAGCTTTATGAATCTATTTTGTTGCCTCTGTAATTTGTTTATATTTTTTAACGTTGTTTGGCCCCATATATTGACGAGGTAATTCGTATGAGATGCAAACATGGCGTGGTATATTGCCGGTCTCATGCTTGGTGGTATTATATTTTTAATTTTATGTATTAAATCTATTGCATTTGAGTTTTTTTGATAAGGTTTTGGACATGACCGTCCCATTTTAGGGTATAACCTGGCTAGCTTACTTTTATTTATAACATAGTGCCATTTGCTTATATAACACCAAGGTAAGCTAGTCGGTCATAGAATTTGTCTTCTGAATGCCAAGACACCAAGATACACAGCACTCCTGGTTGCCTATACGTTCAGGCTTCAATGTTATGATCTGATAAAGTACGTGCCGTTGACCTTAATGTCAACAAGTTCGGGCAGTTTATGATAAATCAAAACATATGGCGGTTATAGTGTGGTGCCTTGGGACAAAGACCTATTGCTCAACAGCGAACTCAGCGGAGAAAAAAAACGTGAGTACTTCTTATTGTTTTAATATGATTCGTTACTCTTGAATATACTACTTTCTCTATTTCATTGTCAAACGGTCAAGGTGAAAAAAAAACACACGGTTAGAGATTCATTTGAAAAGTACATAACAGTTAACTTTTATTTCTACTAAAACATTGTTAAATCATGTCAAACAAATAAACAATTCAGCAATTAAACTATGGTCACAATTGATACACAATTTCGTTTAATATATTAATCTACAAATTTACAAAGCCTATGTACATAAGTAATATACAATAATAAATACACGTCAACGACCTCTATAAGTCACGTATGAAATTAAGCGAGAACGTTTGCACATTTCTAGTCCCTGAATTAACAATTACGGGTCCTAGAATATTCCGTTTAAAAGCATAAACAAAATGATGCTTGGAATAAAATACGCGTCGGTCGGAATCAAATGAAATGAATGTTCAGGTTTGCTTAAATTATTTTACAACTAATTTGTGTATGTTATCATGCTCGCAGAAGAATCTTTTCGACTTCGTCAAGACTAAAATAATTACTATCGGCACGGATTTTTGAACGTCTACTCGGTGAAATACTATAATATCTTTGTTTGTGGTACGGAGCGCGAACAATGTATTTGAACTGATACGGCGCGTTACAAACAATATTCGAAATCTAACATTTCTGAAAATAAAAATACAAATATTAAATGCGGAGATATATATACATAGTCACGGCATTTAAAGCCTGACTCTGACGGGAATTATAGGTTGCTGCGGTAAAATGTCTATTCCTTCACGACCCCCGGTCTGAATGGAAAAGACACTTTCGGACGGGTGTTAGCGGACTTTTTGAAACGATTATTCCACGGCGCATAAGACCTGAATATAATACGTTTCTAGGATTATCACCAGACTTTCCCACGCCATCAAGGCTGAGTAAAGAAAGGTGAAGGCAGCAGAAGGACAGGAGAATAAAATGGAAGAGACACACTTGCTGGTGCCTTTATATATCCGTAAACCCCCCTATTTCTGTAGGAAAAACTTGTTCAAAATATACAATTTGCGCGCGACTACGAGCATGACGTATACATTCGGTACTCTTACATTGAAAAATAAACAAATAACATGAATGATCGTTACAAATGAATACATATACAGGTCCGTCCAAAACATTTTATACAATATTTGAACAAAATAACACACATTCTTTTAATTTAATATTGCTAAATAAATTAATAATGGACTAAAAATGTTAATTTGTGCAATTAACGAGGAACTTCGTTACATCTTGGATTTCTAACCCTAGGTAAGTTACTTGTTTTCTTTGATGGATTTTCTTGCCTTTAAGTTGTATATTTAGTTTTGGTTTTTGTGCTTTATTTGAGAAGATCATAAAGCTTGTCTTATCTTCGTTAATTGTTATTAAATTATTAAAGCACCATTCTTCTATTTCTTTATATCATTATTAATGTTGTTTTCTATTATGTGGGGTTTTTTGTTATTGTATATAATACAGGTGTCGTCTGGGTATCCGTATATTTTACCATGGAGTGGTAATTCAAATATATCATTGGTATACAGTATGTAAAGTAATGGTGGTAAGTTCCCGCCCTGTGGTATTCCTTATTTAGCAAAACGTACATCACTTTCGACTTTGTTTATTTTTATTTTTTGTGGACGATTCTTTAGATAAGTTTCAATTATTTTTTGCTCTGTATTTTTTATACATATGCTCTGCAATTTTTCGATAAGTTTGATTTTGGAAATTGTATCGAATGCTTTCTTCATGTCTATGTATAGTGCTGTTACTATGTTTTCCTTTCTCACTTTTTCTTTAATTTCATTTATAAAATCTGTTGTTGCAGATGTTTACCGGAGTTCTTCTGGAAAGCATATTGGTTCGAATCCACAATTTTATTCCTTGTTAGATGATCAGACAATTGAATTTGTAAGCTTTTCCTAAGATTTTGTTCAGTGTAGATAGTAAGGAGATAGGACGATAATTTAATATAAGTGTTTACCGACTTTCTTTAACAGTTGACTCCTGCAGTCGGCCGCGCTCCAGCCTTTATTGGACGAATATTTGGGTGCATAGAACAGCGCTCGTAGTTCTTTACTTGACCACTGATTGCTCCTCAGAAATTACAAAAGATAGGTATAGGAAATGTTTAACAAAAATGAAAGAGAATGAAAAAGGGAACAAAATGCCACAATAAAATACCGGGTGTTCTATTTAAAAAAAATAATTTTTTGGTGTGCGAAAATTTCGGGAAATAGGCTTTGAAAAAATAATGTTTTTCGAGGTATTGTCGAGTGCAACTTATACCAAATGATGCAGAAATTTTACAAGTACCACCAAAGTTAATGCTTTAGTTTTAAGAACAATGTGAAAATGATTTTTTTCTGAGAATGTGTTTTGGTCAAATATTTTCAAAAAAAATTAATAAGTCAAAAACTATTGGCTCAATTTTAAAAAAGGAAAAACAGTTGAATAAGCAATTTAAAGCAGTACATACGAGAAAATCCAAAAATGTATTGGGGGGTCATTTAAAAACATTAATTTCATGCATTTCCGGTGAAACCGCAAGTGCGTCAGAGCTTAAAGTATTTTTAGAATATGCGCCCCAAGCAACCATAAATCTTCCACTAACTGTTTTTTCTTTTATTAAAAACACCAAAGTGCATCGAAGAAGCGGCTACTAATAACTCGCCCTGTATTATTTTATGTCTACCATCATATTAATAAATATGTTTCGTTTGCTCGTAGATGCAGTACGCCGTCATTTTGAAAACCCTACTGATATGGATATCGATAAATGTATTGGTTGATGGCTTGCTACAGCAAGTGATGGAGATGGCGGTAGTACTGACCGGATACCGAAAAAGTTGGATACAACACAATTTAACTGCACTGCTAATGGAATATCCCAACTTTTACAGACTGGAAGCGACACAGATATATCGGGTGTTTCGGAATTGCATGGCAATATTGTAGGTACTTGTTCTCCAACATAAAATAAACAAAAAAGTCCATATAAACATATGTCTCAAAATAATTTATTACTAAGATATTGGAGCATAAAGATATTTATTTAACAGTACAACATCCAAAAGAACTGTTTGAAGTGGCCACCGTTTTGCTGAATGCAGCATTCAGCACGAGAAATTCATGCTTCTTTAGCACATCGTATAGCATCAGAATGATTCTTGATAGTTGCTGCGGCTTCCACGATGCGATTACTAAACTACCGATCTACCGGCCTTAGATCGAGAGATCGGGATTCATCAGAGTTTAGTAATCGCATCGTGGAAGCCGCAGCAACTATCAAGAATCATCCTGATGCTATACGATGTACTAAAGAAGCATGAATTTGTCGTGCTGAATGCTGCATTCAACAAAACGGTGGCCACTTTAAACAGTTGTACTGTAAATAAATATCTTTATGCTCCAATATCTGAGCAATAAATTAATTTGAGACATATGTTTATATGGACTTTTTTGTTTATTTTGTGCTGGAGAACAAGTACCTACAATAGTGCCGTGTAATTCCGAAACATCCGGTATAATAATTTTATTTGAAAGTGTCTGTAAGAATTTTATTATAAGTGTAATAATATAATATTTTCACCTTAATTGTCAGGGTGGAAGAAAATCTGATATATAGAGAGTCTGTCAAAAGATGTGTATTCAACTTCAAAAAATATGACATGTAGTATGTGCCTCCTTTAAAACATACAATTTTGAGAAATGTGTTATAAGTAAGATACTATTTGCGCAATTTATTATACCAAGAAGACTTACGTTATGGGTTGTTTTTCTAGCAATTACTTATTCTTTGAAGACTGATTCAATATAAATCATTTGTGTCATATCTAGTTGTATAAATTAGTTTCATTATGCGTTACATAAATGTATAAGTAAAACACAAACATATAAGTATGTACAAGTAAAACAAAGGTATATTTGCACGATACTATCTTAAAAATACAGCAAATACCTAAAATTGTGTCATGTACCAGCTGCCCATTTTCTATCTCCCTTCCCACTTCTAACTTTCTTAAGGTTGAAGATACAGGGTCGTTTAAATTGGCAAAGTTGTACAGAAATCTGAGGAGTATTAGATTTCATTTTCAGATTTGCAATTTGTTGTTGTTTGCTGTTGAAGATATTTAAAAAAAATTGAAAACTGCCGAAATTTTCAATTATCCTCACCTTGGTAACCATTGAAGATTGAAGTAAAATAAAAAAGACACTTTACAGTAATTTTCACGTAGAATCTAATAATCTGAATTAAGAATCCATGACCAACTTAATTATCAAGATAAAAAATAAACTCTCTTTTTAAACGAGTCAGAGTTAGCCATGACTTCATAAAAATACTTTCTTTTTTCTGATTTCATAGATATAGCGTTTGCTATAGTTATCTTTTAAAAATTTTAGTTTATGTTATATCTTTATAATTAAGTGTGCCACGCATCTTTAACTAAGATTATTAAATTCTACGTAAAGATTATTACTATATGCTATTTTTAGTTTTGTTCTACCTCTAATGGTTACGAAGATATTGATAACTGAAAATTTCTGCAATTTTCATTCTTCTTTTAAATATCTTCAAAAGTTGACAATAAATGTCAAATCCGAAAATGCTATCCATATACTCATCATATTTCTTAACAACAATACTAATTTAACCGATCCTATATCTTCCAACGTTAAGAAAGTTGCCCATATAGGGAGATAGGAAATATTGTAAATGGGCACCTGTATAAACAAGGCGGGACAGACAATCCTTTTAATTTTCTCCGCAATATGTACTTTTATTATTTTTTTTCGAATTTTGACATTTTCGTAATAATAAATTATAATTTATATTTCCAATTATATACATATATAACTTATTAATTTGAAATTTAAACCTATTTTATATTTATAAATATCTGTATAATCCTGGCGTTATTTCATAAAGATATTAAATTTGTGAAAATATTTGTTTTGTCTTCATTTAATTTACATTCATTATCTATCTGTGTACGACGTCAGTTCATTCAAAAACATTTTTATTTTGTAGTAGTACGCTTATTGCATATATTTCTTTACTGTATTGCGTCAACTTAAATTTAATAGTAACATTCATTTATGTATTCATATTAAATTGGAAGTTAACTATGGTGTAGCCATTTCAGGGTAGCATGTCAAAATATGCTAGCTTAGAATAGCTATTAATATGTTGAACACTTGTGAAAATACTAAATAGAATGTAATGAAAAAACACCTTTTTCACACAAAAATTTTATTTTTTATTTTTTTGTGAAAAAAGTGTTTTTTCATTATATTATACTTAGAATAGCTGATCATAAAATTACGTCATAATTGACTTCCTTGAATGTGAATATACAATGTGTTTCACTTTCCGGGAATACAAACAATAAATTATTTATTAATAACGCCATATGTGTTAAACTCTTACCAATGATAGAAGCCATTACAATAAATATTCTTATAGGAAAATGATTTTTTTTGAGAGTCTAATTCTGACCAGCTATGACTAAAATAAAAAGTAGTGATTGAATTTATTTAGTTGAAAAATATCCAATTTAATTAATGCTTCAAAATCGTAATTCAATATTCAATCTATTTTCAATTGTTTCAGTTCTTGTGATAAGAATTTTCTTTATTGAGTTTATACACAAAAATGTAGGAAAAAAATTCAATTTGTATTTGGAGGCTTTTAGTAATTAGCAACCACTTTTTTAAATTTCCTTTACACTATTTTGATCGTTTCTATATGACGACTTGCACTAGAGTTTTTATCATAGTAGGCCGGATTTAGACTCTAAAAACCTAAAAATTTGTTTCTACAAAAATATTAATCGGAATGGCCTCTATCAGTGGTAAAAGTATTTTTAAGTATTGTGTTATTAATAAACTCTTTATTTAGATGTCTTCAAGTAAAGTGGAACACTCGGTATAACGAAAATTTACTAAAAATTTAATGTTGGCAAAATGGCGGTATATATTATTGCATTTCTATCACTTCGTAACATAATATATATGTAGGTAAATAATATCATGTACATGTCACATCGTTACAGCAATACGTTGTCGTACGCAGATCAATAGCCAATATTCTCTTATGATCATCAGCCGATTTTGCTTTCAATCGGCTCAGTGTGAGTTGTCGACCCTGAGCCGATTTATGCTCAAATCGGAAAAATGTCTGCAAAATATTGGGCCAATATCATGCAATGATATTTATCCAATATTGTAAAATGTTAACAGTTTCTCATCGGATTGATATCTGCCGCCAAGGTCAGGCCAACAAATAAAGGACCAACAACCAACGTTGGCCTGATATTGTGTGCTACTAGGATTTATTTGCATTTGAAAATATTAAGAATCTTATTATATGGTTTGCTTAGCTTTGCACATATTTATATTAACATATACGCACATTATTTCGTGAATACAATTGATGCACATTCACTAACCGATGCTGATATAACTCGTCGCGCATAGACAAATGAACATTATGTTTGACAAATTCAAATTGTTGTTTATAGCTTCAAGAATCTCTCTTAATGTTAGATATATTTTGCTACACTCTTGTTTACTTAAAATGGCGCAGAAAGTATGGCACCACCACTCAAAGAGACCATCTTTTAAATTTCAAACAAATCAGCCTTTTGCCTGTCTAACGGTAAGATCACCTGTGAAACTAAACGTAGGAAAATATCACTTATGCTAGACTAATAAATTAATCTGCGACTTCACACAATAAAATAATGCCTTACCTGTAGACTACCCTGGATCTCTGTTCGTAAACGTTGGAAGGTGCAACTGCTTCTTGTTCAGTGGCGAATGCGTTGGATTCTAGACTAAATATCGATTTTCAAAATAGAGCCACTCTCTAATAAATTTATGGCCTTCAAATCTTGTTAGAGAGAAATCAAAGTATTTACGATGAGGTACGTAATTTACAGCAAGACAAATAAACAAATAAGAACCCTATGAATAAAAACTTATTTTTTAAAGTAACCAAAAGGTCTCATTGACAATGCATATTGCTGTGACCTCTCTATTTTGGTTAATAACCAAAAGTTAAATTAATAAATTAATGTACTTTAGTAATCTCAGGGTCTAAGTGTGAATTTATTTGTTTCGATAACGGGTAATGTGTCGCAGTCTTATACTTATTGTGAGTCCTAGCTGTGATAGTGATGTTTACTTTCCTTATGTTCTCCTTTGGGATGGGTATAAATAAGTAGATATGAATGTCAGCACAACTTATTTTATTTAATATAAATTTTTACAAAACATTGAGTAAATATCATTATTATGCAATACAATACATTATTCATTTCATTATTATATCCAGCCTTTTTCATCTGCGGTACAAGCACCTTGCAATCCTTGATTCTTTATGAAACTGTTAATAATAAATAAAAATAAAATTCACTGCTCTAATCCTTCATGTATGCTCATATTTCGAAATTGCCGTTATTCAACTAAAGCGTTAGCACCTCGTTAAGTCGCCCTGAACCAAGATTCGCACGTCAATCCAGAGCTTACTCAAAGAAGAATTTATTTTTAATTATTTAGATAATATTCTAAATTTTATTGCTATCCGAAAAATTTATTAATGCTTCGTTAAATCGCCTTGAATCAAGATTCGCACGTCAACCCAAAGCATATTCAAAGAAGAATTTATTTTAAATTATTCAAATAATGTTCTAAATTTTATTGCTATCCGGAAAATTTACTAATGCTTCGTTAAATCGCCTTGAATTAAGATTCGCACGTTAACCCAAAGCATATTCAAAGAAACATTTGTTAATTATTTAAATATTCGAAAATTTTGTTGCTCGATAGTTTATGAAACACTCATGAAGGTTCTTTCATTTATTTATTTTAGGATTGCAAGATGGAGTTTATTTTATAGTGCTTGTACTCACTTTTCTTGGTTGTATAACATCTCGAATTCCTCCTGGTAGCCCAGTCCCTTCATTTTAATTAAATTTATTGTTGTAGCTTTTGTGCGGTCCAATCCCGGTATTTCGCGCCTCTATATCTGGCGCGCAGTTATCGTTGCCGCTTCTTACGACTACGGCGTTTGAATCTTAAAGCGTTTTATGCCTTTAGATTCTTTATTTCTTCGGAGCACTGGTTTCTTTTTAAGTCTTGAAGAGCTTCCGATGGACTTCCTATGGACTGCCTTATTTTCGCCGGTGTGTCGCCTTTTATAGCGATTAACATTCGACGAACGACTTATTTTGTTTTAAATCGTTCCTTTAGTTTGAATTTTCGTCTGCTACGCCCTCCGTGTTTATTTTGATAACTATTGAAATTACGTGATCATGTGACCTTCTTTCCACCATGTTTGTTATTGTTATTATTTACATATTCTATACTTTTATTCCATGAACATTTTGAATGATTTTATTTGTTGGTAAGTATTCTTTTATTGTCTTATATTATGTACTGACTAATGCTTTATTTATTTATTTTAGCCTGAAATCTTGAAGCATTTGTACGTGAATAAAATTATGTACTATCGCATATTTAGATGTACATTCTACAATGTCTTTTTATTCTGTAAATATCAGTGAATTTTCATAGCCAACATAATGTTTTATTTTTAATGGTGAACTATGCCACAATATTTACATTCTGGATGCGTTAGTGTATATCGAAAACAGATAAATCATATACCTTTGTGTGCATTTCCATGTCCCATACAGAAGAAAATACAATTGATCTTGTGACCGTGAAATAAGTGGTATATATATATTTATTTATGTATATAGACCTTTGTTTAATATTGTATTTTTGGTTTTAGCTTGGACTTTCTTGGAATATATTCGTGTAGAGAAGAAAATAAACAAATCGTGCCTCTTTACGTACACTCAATAATATTTTATACAGAAAATATAAGTGAAACTTGCATACTGATACATAACACTTATTCTCAACAATGTTGGTGGTTATAATATTGATATTCTTTGTGATAATTCCTATTTTTGAACTATTATCGCTGCTAAAGAATGTATTGCCGGGTTGACCTACTTTTCTATTGACTGCTAGTAATACTGCTTTAAGTTATTATATCCTTTTTTTTATTAAACGGAGGTCAGTATTTGAATATTGTTTTATAGAACATGTAATTCCTGTGCACCAATTTATTTAAACATTGTTTTATATTTTTCATTTTTATTTTTAATTGTGTGCTATTATTTTTACGGGTATGCAACCCATATTGCATTGACGTGTATACTACTGCCTAGTTATGAATTTGATTAAAATACTAAATATATACAATTTTGACTACATACATTTGTACTGATTAGTGGATTATACTGTATTTATTTGTTAAAATATTGAATTATAATTTATATTTAACATGTAAATTTATATTTATTTAAAATAAACATAGTGATGTTTTATTTCTGTTGATTCTTTATTTGTTTGGTTTCTTTATTTATCTATTTATTTATTTACAAGAAAATACCACAGCATATCCCAAGTTAAGAAACTGTCAATATGCCATAGTTGACTACGAAAAATATGCGCATATTGCAATTTCTTCACTTAATGGTATTTTTTTTTTAAACTTTTCTTAGCTAATATTCTTACATCTAAATTTACTATATTTTAATGTGGGAACTATCCCTTTTTGTTTCTTAATATCTATTTATATTAACTTAAGTACTATAATCTTGGGAACTATCCCTTTTTATTTTCTTAATGCCTATTTACATAACTTAAACAATGTGTTCCTGGGAGCTATCCCTTTTTACTTTAATACCTTATTTATCTAGCTTAAATAATATAATTCTGGGAACTATCCCTTTTTATTTTCGTAATATTTATTTACATAACTTAAATAATATAGTCTTGGAGCTATCCCTTTTTATTTCCTTAATATCTATTTATATACAACTTAAATAATATAATTTTGGGAGCTATCCCTTTTGTTCTCTTAATATTTATTTACATAACTTAAATAATATAATTTTGGAGCTATCCCTTTTTATTTCCTTAATATCTATTTACATTTTCATCGTGTAAATTCTTTATTTCAACTTTTCTCCCTTCATTTTTGTTTGATAACTTAGTTTGAATTTTTACACCTTTCATTTTTAATAGGAAAGTGGTACTTAATTTATTTAAATGTGAAACATATACAAATATATATAATAAATTGGAGATATTTTCTTCGTGTGGGTTCAATATCTCTTGTGTGGCATCAATTAAGCCTACAATTGATATGTATATATATAAAATCTTGTTGTCTTCCACATATCAGTCGGGGAATTTATCTTGAAGAAATAGTATTTTCTTTTTATTTTCTTAATGTTACCTGGTTCAAAAAGAATCTTTCAAAACTATCGTAGCAAACCACTTGGCATCTGTGTACTTCATTGATAATGTTTCTTTGAATCTTCTATATTTTTCTCTGATAAAGTTCGATTCTGCTTTTTCTATTATATTGTTCTTCAGCATTTCTTTTATTTCTATAATTTCACTTAAATAATATTTATTGGGAATTGGATATGTTTTCACATAGAAGGGTTTCTTTTTCATTTTCCTCGAGCTTATGCTCGTAATTTCTTACCAAGCCAGGACTGTCGCCAACTAGTCTCTTGTGCTTATTTAAAAGATTGCTCACATGATTTTTACACTTTTCATTGCAATTTATACTTGTACCATCCCTTTTTAATGTGAAGTCCTTATTCTATTGGATGCTTCACGAGATGCGTACATTTATTGTCATATGAATTGTTAATCATTTCTTGCGTGAGTTCCTTTTCTATTTCTTCTACATATAATTTATTAATTAATTTTATTTATTTCTTTACTGGTGCTTCTTCGCTCCATGGAATTGTCATATTTCTTATGTGAAAAATCTTGTCCTTCATATCCGGTCTTGTGCTATATTGACTTAAAAGTCCATTCCCAATATGCAGTTGCAATTTAAATTATATACTACTACAAATTCTGTTAGTAGGTTTATTTTATTTATTTTACATTAACGCAGAAAACTTTATCAATGGTTACCAGAGGTTTTTTATTTGCTGTAATTATTTTTAATCTTCTTTATAGGAATATATCGTCCTTGTTTCCCTAAATTTTCATTTATGACGCTGTAGTCGAGTAGCTTTTATTTTATTTATTTTTCTTTCCCAATTTCGATTGATATGTGTGGTAGTTCGGTGGTTATTTTCATTTGATCTTTGTATTTGTATATGTCTTGTGTTTTATTTTTCTTTTGATTGGGGTTGTTGTTGTTGAAGTCAGCTAAGGTTAGAGTGGTGTCGCAACGCACCATCGGAAGTCCCCTGTTTGTCCTCCGCCGTGCTCCTTGATTGGGGTGTCGTCGTTGGCTAAGGTAGGAGTAGGGTAGCCATGTCCCATCGGAGGTCCCCAATTTATCCTCCGCCGTGCTCCTTGATTTATTGGGAATTTATTTTCCCAAAATCTTGAGGCGAAAGTCAATAATGTTCTTGTTATGCCGAAGTATATCCTCGAGGTACGTCGTTGGTGTTCTAAGTTCCCTATCTTCTTGGTTACTTGAACGTGTATTTATTGAATGGTAAAGTGATACTTTATTTTCTTTATTTATTTCTGTGGCTATACTTATCCTTCCCTTTTCTATCAGTGCAACTTCTTCGGTCCCCCTCAGTGTGTTGACTTCTTTGTGTGTCATTATAACCTTTCCAATTTTTATACTAAGTGCCTGTCGTTTCCATGAGCCTGTATATTTTTCTGCTCCTATGAGTATTTCTAATGTTTGCCGTGAAATGTATAAATGTGAAATTTTGTTATCTTCTTCTTCATATAGCAACGTGTCCAACTGTGTTCTCAAAATTTTCTTATTGGAATCCATGTATTTGGTTCTTCTCCATGTATGTTTTATTGTGGAGGTTTCTTTGACTTTTGTTACTATTTGTGCATCATCTTCATGGGTTGGCATATTCCTCGTAATTTCTTCGTTTTTCGTTGTATTGGTGTTTATTATTTTATTTTCTAATGATTCTTCTTCGTCAAATCGTTCTATCGTTTCGTCCATTCTGTCATTTGTTCCGTTTATCAGTGATTTGTACGTATTCTCACACCTTCTTGTATTGTCCCTTATTACTTTCGTTAAACCTGACACAGACTGTGTTATTTTGTTTTCTAAATTAGCATTTAACTGACGCATCTCTGTTCTAAGATCTTGGAATCCCTTGTCAATCTTTTGATTGATTTTATTCAGATTTTCATTGTTTGCTTTTATTTCTTCTTTCAAGTTTTTATTTAATTTCTCATTATTTTGGTCCAATTTTTTATTTAGATTTTCATTAATTTCTTCTTTGTTTGCTTTCATTTCTTCTTTCATGTTTAATAGAACTTGAAGCAAATTGTCCATTTTTTCTTCCGATGATTTTTCGGTTGTTCTCTTGAGAGATGTACTTCCAACGATCGGTTCTTCCAATTGATCACCTTCCAACTCGTGTTTCTCTGATTCTGAGCTAGAGGTTGAACGATTGCTACGAGAATTATCTCTGTATCTGGTAAACTGTGGTCTTGTTTCCTTATCTTCAACCTTTTCAGGTTTTTCGCTTTTATTTTTGTTGTTTTCATCAGCCATTTTTATTTTTTTTTTTTTTTTTATTCTATCTCTTATCCACCCTGTCCCAATAGGAGAATATTGTGAGCTTATGGCGTTATAAGGAAAGTAAATTCACACAGCCTTTTATCGTTGAGTGCCAAATCAAATGTTGGCCAACGATAATCCTACTATGTATGGGTGCCAAATTAAATCTTGGCCAATGATAAGCCCTTTTACGTTATGTGCCAAATTTGATCGTGGCCAGCGATAAGCCTAGGACGTTGGACGCCAAATTAGATCTTGGCCAACGATAAGCCCCACGTTGGGCGCCAAATTAATGCTGTGACCTCTCTATTTTGGTTAATAACCAAAAGTTAAATTAATAAATTAATGTACTTTAGTAATCTCAGGGTCTAAGTGTGAATTTATTTGTTTCGATAACGGGTAATGTGTCGCAGTCTTATACTTATTGTGAGTCCTAGCTGTGATAGTGATGTTTACTTTCCTTATGTTCTCCTTTGGGATGGGTATAAATAAGTAGATATGAATGTCAGCACAACTTATTTTATTTAATATAAATTTTTACAAAACATTGAGTAAATATCATTATTATGCAATACAATACATTATTCATTTCATTATTATATCCAGCCTTTTTCATCTGCGGTACAAGCACCTTGCAATCCTTGATTCTTTATGAAACTGTTAATAATAAATAAAAATAAAATTCACTGCTCTAATCCTTCATGTATGCTCATATTTCGAAATTGCCGTTATTCAACTAAAGCGTTAGCACCTCGTTAAGTCGCCCTGAACCAAGATTCGCACGTCAATCCAGAGCTTACTCAAAGAAGAATTTATTTTTAATTATTTAGATAATATTCTAAATTTTATTGCTATCCGAAAAATTTATTAATGCTTCGTTAAATCGCCTTGAATCAAGATTCGCACGTCAACCCAAAGCATATTCAAAGAAGAATTTATTTTAAATTATTCAAATAATGTTCTAAATTTTATTGCTATCCGGAAAATTTACTAATGCTTCGTTAAATCGCCTTGAATTAAGATTCGCACGTTAACCCAAAGCATATTCAAAGAAACATTTGTTAATTATTTAAATATTCGAAAATTTTGTTGCTCGATAGTTTATGAAACACTCATGAAGGTTCTTTCATTTATTTATTTTAGGATTGCAAGATGGAGTTTATTTTATAGTGCTTGTACTCACTTTTCTTGGTTGTATAACATCTCGAATTCCTCCTGGTAGCCCAGTCCCTCCATTTTAATTAAATTTATTGTTGTAGCTTTTGTGCGGTCCAATCCCGGTATTTCGCGCCTCTATATCTGGCGCGCAGTTATCGTTGCGCTTCTTACGACTACGGCGTTTGAATCTTAAAGCGTTTTATGCCTTTAGATTCTTTATTTCTTCGGAGCACTGGTTTCTTTTTAAGTCTTGAGGAGCTTCCGATGGACTTCCTATGGACTGCCTTATTTTCGCCGGTGTGTCGCCTTTTATAGCGATTAACATTCGACGAACGACTTATTTTGTTTTAAATCGTTCCTTTAGTTTGAATTTTCGTCTGCTACGCCCTCCGTGTTTATTTTGATAACTATTGAAATTACGTGATCATGTGACCTTCTTTCCACCATGTTTGTTATTGTTATTATTTACATATTCTATACTTTTATTCCATGAACATTTTGAATGATTTTATTTGTTGGTAAGTATTCTTTTATTGTCTTATATTATGTACTGACTAATGCTTTATTTATTTATTTTAGCCTGAAATCTTGAAGCATTTGTACGTGAATAAAATTATGTACTATCGCATATTTAGATGTACATTCTACAATGTCTTTTTATTCTGTAAATATCAGTGAATTTTCATAGCCAACATAATGTTTTATTTTTAATGGTGAACTATGCCACAATATTTACATTCTGGATGCGTTAGTGTATATCGAAAACAGATAAATCATATACCTTTGTGTGCATTTCCATGTCCCATACAGAAGAAAATACAATTGATCTTGTGACCGTGAAATAAGTGGTATATATATATTTATTTATGTATATAGACCTTTGTTTAATATTGTATTTTTGGTTTTAGCTTGGACTTTCTTGGAATATATTCGTGTAGAGAAGAAAATAAACAAATCGTGCCTCTTTACGTACACTCAATAATATTTTATACAGAAAATATAAGTGAAACTTGCATACTGATACATAACACTTATTCTCAACAATGTTGGTGGTTATAATATTGATATTCTTTGTGATAATTCCTATTTTTGAACTATTATCGCTGCTAAAGAATGTATTGCCGGGTTGACCTACTTTTCTATTGACTGCTAGTAATACTGCTTTAAGTTATTATATCCTTTTTTTTATTAAACGGAGGTCAGTATTTGAATATTGTTTTATAGAACATGTAATTCCTGTGCACCAATTTATTTAAACATTGTTTTATATTTTTCATTTTTATTTTTAATTGTGTGCTATTATTTTTACGGGTATGCAACCCATATTGCATTGACGTGTATACTACTGCCTAGTTATGAATTTGATTAAAATACTAAATATATACAATTTTGACTACATACATTTGTACTGATTAGTGGATTATACTGTATTTATTTGTTAAAATATTGAATTATAATTTATATTTAACATGTAAATTTATATTTATTTAAAATAAACATAGTGATGTTTTATTTCTGTTGATTCTTTATTTGTTTGGTTTCTTTATTTATCTATTTATTTATTTACAAGAAAATACCACAGCAATATGTATATATAGGAAACCAGATATCGTTGAAATAATGGATACTTCAAAGTAAAAATATAAGGGTTAACGTACAGGTGTACTTTATAGAATAAATGGTAAATATAATTACAAGATCTTTGAAGAGGTGAATTCTATTCAACTCAAATACAATGATAATTAAAGTTATGTAAGGAAAATTAAAGAAGTCCTTAAAGAGATGCAATCTATTTTACATGATAATGAACAAAAGAAGAAAACCAAAATTTAATTAAAGTGATTAATTAGGGTCAGGTAGGGTAATTGTAAACGCTTTTTGTATACTTGCATTTTAAAATGCTATATTTTGTGTTTAATGATGGGTCATTGACACCTGTAATAATACCCGTATAGTTTGACCTTTTTGAAGGCTTTTTGCCACATTTCAAGTCTATCCATGTCATTTTTTAATTTTTAGGGCCTGTTTACAATTACCCCAACACAAAATTAGATGGTACACAATTTAGGGGTAAATGAAAACATGCATTTGTTGTCCTATTAAGTTTAATAGTAAGTTTTGATGGGGGAAATGTGAATAGGAGTGCAAGTGAACCTTTTGCATGCTTGAGCATCAATTTATATGCGTGTTTGCATTTACCCCTATACAAGCTATAAATTTGCAGGACAATAGTAAGGCGGCTAGAAATAACAAATGCTTTATTGAAGTTTCACGTGGTCACAGAAAATATGTTGAAAAAACACTATTTTTCAAAAACGCCAACAGTGCCTCCAAAAACATGAATTGTTTTTCTAGCTCTCTTCACAACTTTCGGTTCAGGTAGCAAGGCCACAATCATCCCAAATTCTACAGTTGAAACGTCCTGTTCTTTTTCAACAAATTCAGTGCCAAATGTGTCGTTGCGCCTAAAACCGACATCAACGTCGTCACTTTCTTCATCGACATCCCGTACACGGCAGACATATTTATAATTTGTGCTTTTTCTAGGTCCTCCAAGAAATTTGACCAATAAGTAAACTCCTCGCTTAATTGCGTGCCATTCTGGCATTTTATATTCCACCTCCGGGTAGCTGTCGGCTGCAACTTCTTCGGCCCATTGTATTTCATTCATGTCTTCATCTGAATCATTACAAAGTCTCAAATTGTCATTTTCCTCTTCGCTTTCAGAGTCCTTCAGTTTTTCTCTGGAAGTTTTTCCTCCCCGAGGTTTACGTTTTCGGTTATTTTTCTCCTCTTTTAAACGTTCGGCTTCTTTGAGACGTTCCATAACTTCAACACTTGTCAAAACTTCACCGTACCGAGCCTGCTTCAATCTTTGTGTTACTTTTTTGGGCTCTGCTACCTTTTTGTACGGTTCGACGTCAAGTGTATTAGCAATTGCTGACGAGAAAACAGCAATAACATTTGAGGCTGGCGTAATACGATCGGGAGTTAAAGTGGCGGATGTAGATGGAGATGGCGTTAATAACTGTAGTGGTTGCCTTTCCGTCCTGTTTTCGTCCTGTTCATTTTCAGAATTTAGAACGGCTTTTCGCTGATTTTCTCTGTATCTCTTCAAATCAATGGGATTAAATCTTCGGGAAACTTCGCAGAGTCAACAGGAAACATTCCTGTGTTTATAAATGCGCTATTAATATTATTTACTGTTATAGCTTCTTTCCAGACTTCTCCTAAGATTTCCGTAAATTCATTCTTTTTTAGTCGTCCTACCCCGTGGCCCATGTGCTTCTTTCCGTAGGCAATAAGTTTTTTCTCCCAAGCAGTTTTCACCGGACCGAATATACACTTATCAAGAGGTTGCAGCCTGTCAGTTAAATGGCTTGGAAATGATTTTATTGCTAAGTGCACACTCAACGATTCTCAAACTTATGTGACTCTTATGGCCATCATACAACAGTAAAGCTTCCTTATCTTGTAAATTCTTTTGTAACCTTATATCTTTCACCCACTTTACGAATACAGATTCAAACCAATTGAAGAACTGAGGCTCCTCCATCCATCCGTTGGTAGACACAGAATAAACTGTGCCTGGGTAAGCCTTCGGTGAAGTCCACCTAGCCTGCACTGCGCCTCCTTTAAAGATAATGAATGGTGGCAAAACGGATCCATCAGCCGCTACGCAAGCCAGGACACTTGTTGACTCACGCCCAGAACCACCTGAGGCCCTTGAAAGAGGCTTTCCCCGTTCGCCAATAGCTTTTATCCTTGATGGATCATTCCCGAAGCCACTTTCATCTGCATTGAATACCAATGCAGGATTATCAATTGAGTTTTCTAAAACAACCTTTGCCAAATTTTCATAAAAATTATAGATAACGTCTGGCTTCCTTTGGTCTTTCCTTGCTTTCTGAAGCTGTTCAGGCTTCTTGAATGACAATTGTTTATGCCGTTTCATAAAGCCATAGTACCAATCCAGACCAGGACGTCCATCCTTAAATGGCGTTGGTAAATTGTTTTCTTTGACGTATTTGGCAACCAGGTCCCGTAGCTCTTCCTTGTCGCACGGGTATCCCATTCGTGCTCGGGCTTTTAGGCATTCCACCATTTGTTCTTCTTCTTCGGTGGTAAACACAGTGGAACGTCCACCTCCCTTTTCGTGTCTGGGATATTTCTCCCTTTTATTCTATGGTACATCACGGCCACAGGCACGTTATATTGGTGTGAAGCCTGACGATACGTGCAGTTCTTGTTCCTTACGTCATTGACAGCCAATAGAAGATCTTCCTGTGAGTACCTCTGGTCAATTTTCTTCTTCATATACTTCCTAGGCATCTTTCTTGGTTCCTGTAATAGAATAAATACTATTTTGATGCGACGAGTTGTTGTTTACAATTATCCCAACTAGGCGTTCACAACTTCCCCATTCGCAAATTTCGAAGGGGTAATTGTACACACATATTTGTCGAGGCTGAAGGAACAAATTTGAGGTTACGTCCAGAAAAAACGTTTCTCTGCATCAAATACTTATCGCCAAAATCAAAAAAGAGCTTCAAACTTACCTTTCAGTCTCTCTAACAAAACTTGTAAAGTTCCGTGACCGAAACAAATTCCAAACGATAAAACACCATCCAAAACTTACTATCACTGTTGGCTTAAAATCAACTGTATCGGAGTAAACTATGCAACTGCATATCCGGCCGAGGTGTGTCCACTGAAGTTGACGCGCGAATCGCGCCTATTTTAAATTTTTAATAAATCCCAGTACTGTTTCCAATTACCCCTAGTTTACAATTACCCCACCTGACCCTACAAAAAAACAACACGTCAAACAAAATAAATTAAGTAGATTACGACTACTAACTTCCTCAGTCAATGATCTAGATAGGGCAGGTAACTCTTTAATTTACAAATATGCACGAATGTGTTAGATTAGCGCAAGTGGTCTCGGACGGTGATCAGTCAGTGTATTATAAAGTTAGAAATAAGTTATACTCAAGGTAACAAATAAATTAACATGCAAAATTACATTTGTCTAATTACCTGATGGTAATACAAAATTAGACAAAGTGTCCAAAGCCACACGTGTTTGACAAATTACAGAATACTAGGGCAATCTTTGTAGGTTACAATACAAAATATCTAAAGGCAACGTGAGTTATTCAACAGCAAAATGCGTTAACTGACAATGTTCTTAGAGAACTAACAGATTATAAAAGTAAATCACAGGTTTGTTAGCAAATTTAACGCTTCAAAATTATATTACAAAATTCTCTTGAAAGCGTAACTATCATAAATTGTTATTTACAAGAAAACAAATTGTCTATTCCACAGTTGTGTAAGTACTAAGATCACGAAGCACATACTATAAAATTGGAAGAAAAAGATCAATGTTATCTTAATTCACAGGTTCACAAATATAAACACAATCTAGTGCTTTGACAACTTCAAAATGTCCAAGGAGCAACCACGTATCGCATTAGAAAATGGCCGCTAATTATCCCAAAAGTAGGGCGAGGAAAATTCTTGGTAAATAGCCAAGCAGCTTAGCTAGACTTTATTTCGACACTAATATTAACAATAAGTTTGATTATGTGAATTCTAAGGTTTAGTACAATTTTAAAAAGGATAGAAGTGGGTTTATTATAAATATATCAACATTGTCTATTTTGTCTGTTATTAGACTTGTATCTGCTGAATAAATTAAGATGCTATAGTAATTATAAAACGGTCTGATTATTACCAATAGCGCAGCTTGTTATCATCGTAAATTTGCGCAGTACCAACAAGAAAACGATTAGTGCTTAAGCAAATTTTGGTCGGTCTTGAAATTTATGAGTAAAAATACAACAGATATTGTATAAGCAGCACTAATGTGCTCGTCACTGTAATTAACTAAATTAGCAAATTGTAATTGTGTCAAATGGAAAAAATACATCAAATATATACCGAAATACACAAAACAAATGAGTTTAGTAAATATTACATATTATATATTACATATATTAAATATTCTATATTTAATTTAATAGGTGTACATGACTACTTGAGTATACTTTAAAACAAAGTTATGATTTTATTACGTCTTAAGTAGATCATTTAGTTCCCGTTCTGTAGAAGAAATGTTTCCACATGTTAGGCTTAAAGTAGGTGCAAATGATGCTACCGATGCCAGAGTGGCTGAATATGAGGCAAATATTGCGATGTGAACTAGTAAAAGTTTCAAAATCTTCCAATACAATTGAAAACGTCGATTACGTTAGAACTGCAACATTTTTTAAAATCCAAAAAGTTATCTACAAACATCAAACAAACATTTTACAGCATAATTGATCAACAATTAGGGTAACTATTGAATTTTTATAAAAAATTAGAAATGGAAGCAAAGTTGTTATTCTTGAAACCACCCAACAATTTAATTACAGCAACAGGTTTTTAATGTTACTGCATTACTACGTTACCATTTCATTATTTTAAAATTAATAATATTTATTAATGTAAAGTTAATGTTTAAAGTGTTATTTCAGTTTATTTTAATAGAAATTCAGAATTTATTTTTTTTGGGTACTACTAGATGGCGTTAGGATCAATATTTAAGGTAACCAGAATCAATTTCATCAATGTGAATCGAAGTTATGTGACGGCCTTATACCAACCAGGTATAACCAATAACCAGGTTCAGTTGGCCTTGGGTGGTATGCTAATGTCGCTTCCTACCGGAAATGTCAGAACAACGTCTGCCAAGCCAGCTAGTTAAGAATAGAAACAACATAATACGAAATAGGTGTAACATTTATCTTACTACAGAAGAATAATTAATTGATAACGACGAACACGTTATTGTTTCTGATGACGATGATTCAGTTTTGGAAGCTTTTTAATTCTACTACAATTATGGAAATCTCAATTTGTGTAGATCCTAAATATTCCTGTAGTATTTTATGCTTGCGTTTGCTCTTTGCCTTTTGTACTTGCACATAACAGAACTTTGTTAAAACATCATTTTAGTTGAACATATTTCGGACTCGCTCTAGATATGTCATTAAAATATTAAACGATATTGAAAAACTACATGTGAAATTGAAAACATGAAAGAAATTCTACAGAAGCTGGCAGGTTCACGGTGAGAGCTTTAATTACTTTTGGCCAAACTAAGTTTGGATGAGTAATGTACATGCTTGCAAAGTTGATGTGTATTTAAATTCTACACTTACAATTATATCTGGCACTGTCCAGCTCACTTCACTTCCTGCAGAACATGACTTCTTTTAAATGTAAATCGTGTAAACCAATTTTCCAAATGTTACCAACAAGGTTTTCTCAATTAGCCTTTTTCTCTTTTATTAAAGGAATTTGGACATAAAATTACTTAGAATGTACTTCTTTTATATGATATACAATCTTTCAGTAAAAGTATATGGTTTTTACTGAAATTTAGTGCAATTTATCTCAGATATGGCTTCTAATACCATTAGAATGTGATTAATAATCCTGCTTAGGAGCCTAGATGCAGACTTTTCTTTTTTAACAAGCTATTCCTATTTTTATGATTTTGTTACATGGAACTCTCATACTTCTTCTCTAGTGAATTTTTATGTAAAAAATATACACGTTTTTATGTAAGTAATATTACTTACTAATAATTTAATAATTTATATACATACATAAATTATTAATGAAGTAAGTCATTTAATATAAAGTGTAAGCTGATTTTCTGTTTTAAAGTTCTGCACATCTTAGCAGTCGAATAGAAAAAAACAAAAAGACTTTGACTTTTCTTTATGATTTGTTTCATTCATCCTAAATAAAATAACTGCAAAACAAACTAGCCATTCTTAACCGACTGTGAACTCCCCTGAATGTATGTCTATTTTTCAAGATAAACATAAATCCAGGCTTGCTTCAATGAAGACCGTTTGGGTGAAATTTAAGTCAAATAAAGACGCCACTCGCTTGAGAATAATTCCTGTCAAGCCCAGAGTGTAAGCGAGAACCCTTAGAAAAATATTTAAATTCTTTTGTATATATATTTTAAGCTTAAAATTTTCTATTGATTTGCTTACAAAAAATAGATACGTATCACAAAACCAACCAAATAGATGTATATATTGCATTAAAGCACCATAGAATATATTTAATGATTGTGTTAATTGTAAGCTTTTAGGGTATTAGGTACAAAAACAAAATGTATGTAGATAACTACAATGTTTAATTTTTTGTACATAGATTTACAGAAATGTTGCTATCATAATTTTAGGTCGTGATATTCATGTTCTTTTGACACTTTCAACATTGTTTTTATAAAATTCCCATAACGATGTCTACGAGGCCCATCATATTAATACCAGTAGAGATAGCAAGAGATGCAATATGCCATCCTGGTCGATGAAAGAAATACTAAAGTACCTATTTTTATAAATATAATTTTCATTACGGCTTTGGTTATACTTTTCGCATTATAACAGTGTTTATCCTTTCTTCACATGTAATATAACAGAACAGTTGATTTAAGAAATATTAAATTTGTTAATCACGTGGTCAGATGGTCAGATTAAGTGAGCAATTAAGCAACTCAAAACGTCTTGCAACGAATAAAATTAAGACCAAGAAACGCTTCAGCAACTTGTAACATATACTGTAAAATATATTTTTCTTTAATTTAGAACAGTAATAGTAGTAACAGTAATTTTAGTGTTCAGCATATTGCTGTAACCTCTGTTAGAGTGAAAGCAGGGAATCAGTGATTGCCAGCAGTTACTAGTTACTGATTTACCTGTTTTAGTTAGGAAAAGTTGTACAGTGAACATTTCAACTCACTTTTACTAGTGAATGCTAGCATCCACTTCTCACAAGCAGCGAATGTCTGATATTCTCTTCACCACGATAACGCGCATGCGCATTTTAAAACTGAGGTTAAGTGGTTATGTTTTGTGTTTGTGTCGGTTTATCTTAGTTTGAATCATGGAAGGAAATTTTCTAGAGAAACTTGAAAAGGACAGACTGGATCAAAAGGACAATAGTTTTGGTTTCTCATTAACTAAATATAATGACATCATTGTGAACGTGAAGTGCGCCAAAATAAAGACTAGTTAAACAGCCATCTGATTATAAACTTTTGAAGCGGTTTGACGTATTAGAGGTAAATGGGATAGTAATATATACTAAAAGCCAATTGTCTCGCTCTTTTTAACACGAACGATTAAAACGACACAGCTATATCCCAAAATTGACGAATTGGGGCGACACTTTTCTGAGAACCTGGCGCATCTACGGTGGGAACGAAAGTGTCACGCGACGGGAACCACGGTCCCACGTGCCTTAGGCTATTTTTCACGTCTCCGAAGAGAGAACGAGGGCCCGAAAGGAGTTTTTGAAAATTTTAGAACGTGCAGAATAAGAGTGAATCATAGTATTTTGCCATAAGGCCTACGTGTAAAATATAAAATATGGGATAGGTTCGATTTTAAAATGGCGGTGGATCGATACAGATGACACCTCAAAGTTCGGATAAGGTTAAGTTAAACGCACGAAAAATTCAATTTCAGGTTATAAATTATCAAAACCGTCAAATCAGTTTGAGTTCGCGACATGGCATTTGCCGGGAAACGTCAAAATTGGCGGAAAGCACCAGTCGTGCAATACACACATAATGACCATATATTCACGTTCATCGATCGGTTGTCAAGTTTAAATGTCAGAAGGCCGACAAATAAAGAGATTACGAAGGTAAAGTGCATTTTTAATTGAAACGTGGTACCTTTCAGATACGTATTAGTGTTATTATTATCAATCGTTACTATTTCTTTTCTATATGAATATATGAACAAAATGCCGACGGATATTATAAAATAAACTTAAAGTGTATTGTCGCACGTAAGTACAGTAATAAATATAACGATTTTGCTATCTTTTATTAAAATATATTAAATACAAAGACACTCTATTCATTATATATGTCATCGAAATGTCGTCACTTCTCGCGAAAGAAGTACTAAATACAGAATCATCTAAGTTTTGACTTTTGGGCCTGCCAAATTACGTTAGATGCACACGAATTATACGAAACCTAAATGTCAACAGAATGTTGGAAATATATCAGTGTTCAAGATGTAGTTATATAAATTTAAGCCATTTTACGAACATTTCTCATCGATCTTTCTATACATACAAATAATAGAGTGAGTTTTCTTTATTTGTCAGATACCTATGTCCAAAACACTTTATTCCCATAAGCATTTATGTAATTTCGTTTATCAATTCAGTTATAAAGGCAAGCATTTAAAGTATGCGACTATGCGGGTTGGCACCAACTAATCAGAAGTACATTTTCGGTTAAATGGTATTAAGAGCCAACAAGATTTGTGATTGGGTTTTACAAAGTACATATACTATTAAAGCGTAATATGAAAATTAATTAATTCTCTCAATGACCTGTAAGTTTAAAACATGTTTTGTTAAAGTTCATCATGTTATGTTGTTAATATCATTTGACAATTGGAAAGACAATTTGGTTAAGCACTGTCAGTCTGACATTTCGTTCTCACAAGTTTATGTGTGAACGAATACACTACAACGAAGTATTGTCACAATGACAGGTGGAACGACAATTTGGTTAAACATCAACTTTTCATTGTCGTATAAGTGTCACGATGACAGTCTGTCAAAAAATTTGAAGTATACACTATTTTTATCGTAAACTTTACACAAAGCGAGGCATGGCACTACCAATTTTATAGAACGAATAACATGAAACAACATTTAATTGCCGAACCGTCTTGGTTTTTTTTTTTGGTCTGTTGACATTCACCTTGGGCTAGATGCACACAATTGATACAAAACCTGAATGTCAACAAAATTTTTCTAAATATCAGCGTTCAGTAAATTATATAGAAATGTTGTTCGCTTTGTGGGCAAAATCTTAATAAATAAATTCATTTGCCACCAATTATAAATGTCACAATAATATTTAATTTATTTCTAAGAGACATTTTGCTTCATTCATAAACAAGAACAAACTGAACTGCGGTTGTAATTACTCTACATTGTCGGTCATTCAGGTACAGTTTCCAATATCGTAGTTTTAAAAATTAACGCAAAGGCGTGATTAATAACATTTAACGTCCACTGAAAGAAATATAACCGTTAATATTTACATTTTATTGCACTATCAATTATTATTATTATTACTATTGTATCGGTCATTTATCGTATCTTTAATGGCTTGGACACATCTCTGTCATCTTTCTACATGCAAATATACATACTGCGTCTTTAATTTACATTTAGAGTAGCTTATGATATCAATATTAATTTGGGAACACTGTGCTACAGTAATGTTTTTCATTTTGACTACTGTCATAGTTAAGTCAATTTATTGAAAAGTTCCACAGTGTTTTCAAATTAATATTGAAATCGTAGGTTATTCTAAAAAAAAATAATTGAAGGCACGGTATGTCTACAATGACATTCAATTTGACAATTCATTCTCGCAATAGATCGAACTGTCACCACGATGACAGTTTGCAAGAAAATTTAACGTATGGGCAACTTTTATCATAAAACTTGAGACAAATAGACTTAGAGTACTACCAAATTTAAAAAACAAAGAAATTTATATATGATACAACAATTCTTGATCATACAACCATCTTAGGTTTACCTTTTCGGCCTACTTACATTCAACTTAGACTAGGTGCACACGTATTACATCAAACTTGAATGTCAACGAAATGTTCAGCTTTCAGTAAATTCTATAGAAATGTTAAACATTTTATGGGAAATTTTTTAATTAATAAATCCATTTGTCGATAATTATAGATGCTACAATAATGTATAATTAATTTCTAGAGATATTTAATTTAATTTGCATCTTCATTCATAAACTAATTAAAAGAAAATTTATAACCGTTAAAATTCAAGTGCCTGTGCGACTGGCAGTGGTCACGTTCCAAAGAAGCACATTTATGGAGAAACTTACAGCGAAGAAGTGGACGCGAAGAGGCAATTCAAACTCGAAGAGTTTCATGGAATAACAACAGTTCGTGATGAAATCTGAACTGCGTTCATGATGACAATTATTTCAAAAAAAAAAGGTTAAACACCCTGACATCTGTCTGATATTTCATGCTTCATGTTTTTAAGCTCCATCGATATTTATTGTAGACCTTGACACAAAAAGATATGAAATTACAAATTTTATACAGCGAAATGACGTAAATATTAATAAGAAAAGTGCTATCAGATCCATTTTAGTTTTACCTATATACTAGAAAATTACCTTAAACTATGATTTATATTATTATTACTAGGTGACAGACGAATCAAATTCCAATGTAATGACAATTGTTTTGTAACTATTCAATTTATTAAAGTAAATATTCCAGCCTAATTCAACAATTACTACTACTAAATAATTTGATTGTCAGTAGAAAGTTTGAAGTATGGGCAGCGTTCAATCATTTAATGGGATATGTTTGAAAATACACCATTAAATCAAATTGTTAATCAAACATTCTGATGATGGTTCGTGATGATCGTGTCCCAGGCTGGTGACTCTTATTTCGATGGATTGGTTGTAATCATGAACTACCTTTTTGTGTTATTTTTCCTTAAATACTTAATAAGAATCACACAATGATCCAACAATTAGGAATTATTTTCTTTTTACAGTGTGTGTAAGCAAATTGTTTACATAGATATTCCCACGTCGGTCTGTATTATTTTTGGTTATTGTTTTTAGTTCAACGACCAGCGTCATCACTAAATATTTAAATTATAATAGGATCGTCTCAGCAACTGACATAGCCAGAGCGCGATCTACAGGCGAGGACTCAATGCCACTCCAAACTCACTTTGACAGGAACAATTTCAGAGCAGGTAAATGAAACTAATTTATTACTATGGAAGCCAGTTATAAATTCACTATTATAAATAAAATTAATAAGTCATACTATTCTATACCAACATTTTATTTAAAACTTGATTCTTCTGTGTAATGGGTATGCATTGTTCACAAATTTGCATTATAACAAAGCTCAAAAGGTATGTCAAAAGATGTATGACTATTATTAAATATTACAACCCAGAAATGACGTTTGTGGGCCATGATAAGTGACAGGTCAAATTATGCAAAACTAAAATAAATCCGATATTACTTTTTTAATAATGATTTAGCCCTTTCATTGTGTAAAACTAATAACACTATGAATCTTTTAGTGTCAAGTCTTAGTATTACACTAAGTCAAACTGACGTTAAGATGCTTTAAATTGTCGTGCCACCTGTCACCGTGACAGTAGTTCGTGGGCAAAAATATACGTCTTTACAAGGTGTGCCAAAAGTTTAGAAAATCAAAAATGATTTTTTAGGCGTTTTACAGGGAAGCGTAATAAAATTGTAAGCAGACGCGAAAGGCGATGCAAGCTCGAAGAGATTGATGGACAGCTAGTTAAATTGATAGTCCCTGTGAGAGAGAATTCGGGAATAATTTATTTCGTTCAAGACGATGAATTATTTGGAATTTTAAGTTCTGTTCATGCGTCCATTGGCCATGCAGGACGAGATCGGATGATAAAGGAGTTGAAAAGGAGGTACAAAAATATTACACATAAGGACGTAAACATTTTTTGATCACTTTGTGAACCTTGTTTGCAAAAACAAAAAAGAGAAGGTAAGGGAATTGTGGTTAAGCTCTTGTTATTGAAAGATCTCAATTGTCGATGCCATGTCGATCTAATTGGTTACCAGTCACATGAAGACAATAGCTATAAATTCATAATGGTATACCAGGACCACTTGACGAAGTTTGTTATTTTAAAAGCGCTGAAATCAAAAAAAGCAGAAGAAGTAGCTGATATTTTAATAGACAATTTTACTTTGCTGGGTGTACCTAGAGTGTTGTAGTGGGATAATGGTTGAGAATTTGTAAATAAAATAAAAGACAATTTAAAATTATTGTGGCCTAGTTTAAAAATGGTTCATGGCAAACCACGACACAGTCAAAGTCTGGGAAGTGTGGAACACGCAAATCAAGCTTGGAAAACATGATCACCACCTGGATGCAAGATAATAAAACTTCTCAGTGGAGTAAAGGGTTAAAATTCGTACAGTTTATGAAAAATAAAGCCTATCATTCAGGAATCAAGAGATCTCCATATGAAATTTTGTCTGGTGAATCAGTAAAATTAGGTCTGGCAACATCAAATATTCCCCAGAAAACATTAGCGAATATACAAGATGACTGCACTAATGATAATAATAAGTTCATTGCATGTGAAAACTATGTGAAGATTCCATCTGTGACATGTGCTGCAGAAAGCAAAAAATCGAAGTACATCGAATTGAATCGTTGCAGGGATCGGAACAGAAAGCTAAAATAATGAAAAAGTTCCCTGACAATCATCATTCAGCTATTGAAAAAGGGAGTACAGTTCGTGTTCCTATTCCTGAAGTTGATAGAGGAAGAGGTGATGCAAGATCAATTTTTGCAGTAGAACTAGATGTGACATCAGATGGTTTTTATAAATTGGGGACCAGAAATGGTATACTTAAACAACTTTATGCATTTGATTTCAGATCTCAGTTCAGCGGTTGTCCTGAAGCTGTCATTAATATAAAAGATGTTCCAGACCATGAAATCCCCCTGTGGAGTGTTGCAAATTTGCAATCAACAGATACAAGACAAGAATTTGTAAAATGCCATTGTAAAACGAGATGCCAAACGAATAAATGTTTTTGTAAAAAAAAAACATTTTATGTACATCAAAGAGCCACGCCTCATTATCATGCTGCAATAAATAAAACTGCCGATAGTTTTTTAATATTTAAAAAATATAAATATGTATATATTTTATTTTGTTTCGGCTTTCAAAATATTATACATAATTATTAATTTTGTTTCCTGTTTTAACTTCATATTTGAAGGAATCTTATTTTTATTTTGTGTTATGTCGTGGAATATAATATTGTTTCATGGTTTACTTCATATTTTAAGAATTTTTTTTGTTATTTCGTTCAAAATATGATAGTTTATAACAATACTTAGTCTTTTATTGCTAAAATACAAGAAAATTCACAAACCTATTATTCAAACTGACAGCTCTATGTAGGTAAGCATTTACTCTACTGACTTGCGGAACTACTGAGCAGAGAACAGCTTGAAAGTATTCTTGCTGCACATTTACTTGTGGCAATCAGTGATTACTAGTGATTGTGAGCATTTACTAGTAAATGCTGTCATATAATCATATTTAGTAATACAACCAGTGTTAAGCAAGCTTTTACTAGTGATTGCTGGCATCTCCTGAATTTCCTGCTTTCACTATAACACATTGCATAGTGATAGCAACAGTAAAGTATATAACATCATTTTTCAATGGCAATGACAATAATCATTATATATCATTTTGTATAATCTTAAAAATTTTGTGTACGTACCTGATGAGTTGTACTTATGAAGGTATCATACGCTTTCAGATTGCTGGTTTTGTAAGTTTTTTTTTTGTAAATAATTAGATGATACACATAAGATGCTCAAATGACCTATTTGTTTACAGTTTTAATGTCAAACACCACGGTTTGACGGTTGGCAATATGATCAAGTAATGTAGTTGGTAGCATGTGCGTGGTAGATATTTGAATTTATATATCCTTGCTCATACTTACCTATATACTTTTGTGAGAATTTCTGGATATTTAAACGGGCTTCACAAGAGAATTAATGATTCAATCTCTGTTGAAAACCGAGGTGAACTTTAAGATAGGAATGTATATTGACTGTATTGAATTTTTCGATATTTAATACGTAAATAATAAAAAAACTTTACAAACATTTTTCATCATAGTGACTGTGATTTTCCTAGTTTTAATTAAGCTTTCATATAGTTTATATTTTCTTATGGATAACTTACACAATGATTCACAGAGTGGGTGGTTTCTATTCGAAGGGTAGCGATAGATTATCTTATCTGATGTAGATAGTTTATACTGAAGCAATTTTATTTCATTTAAAGCTATTATTTAATTTTTGTTTCAAATTGATACTTAACAAAGAGTACATATATTTTGGGTTTTTTAAGTTTTATTATTGAATGAAATAATATTTTATTTGAATTACATTTGTATATTTATAGACGACTATTTGCAGATAATTGTTGAACAAAGATTTTATTTAAAAAATAAAATATTTTATTATATGATGGATGGTTTTGAAGAAGTGTACGAAGAACTGAGGTACAGTTCATAAGTTTTATTTTATATTTGTTATTCGTACGAGTGCATAACGTTTATATAAATGTATAATTTTAAGTGGTGATACACTCAGATACATAAAGGTTAGTATTTGTAGTAAATTTCCATATAACCATTTTGTTACAGTTTCTCCTGTGTGATGTGTTCTGAATTGAGGATGTGTTTTGCGAGTTCTTTGTAATTGAATTCGTAGAATGGAGCACAGGTATGTGTTTGAGCTGAAAATGTCATTTAGAAGAGTAATAATGCATTTATAGAGCAGACGCGTTATATTCAATTGCACGTCATCGCTGACTTTTACATGTTGTCATAATTGTATTAGAGAACTAAAAAGGTTACTTTGTTAAATTATACTTGAGAATATTTATTTCATTAGCTTAAATACAAAATTTATAAATTGATCGTAATATACGCATTCAAGACAAAAAACACATAATTTCCGTTTCAATATTAAACTTCTTCGTAACATTTTTTTAATAGACTAATAGTTCAATTCGGTGTTGGCATATACGTAAATCATATCTGACAAAAAGGCGTGTGTTGTGTATATTTTTCCTGTCAAATTTTTCATGTTTATTTATGCTTTGATATAAATTATCTAAAAACAGTTCTTCTTAGAAATGTACATCGTGTTTATTATTTATATTTGCGTCCTTTGAATATAATTCCAAAAGGTTTCTATAAACAGTGGAAGCTTTTTACAAACTTTTCTATAATCATCTGTTACTTAAATTTAATGTGAATAGCGTTAGTATTGTTTATTTTAAATTTTATTATGGATACGTTATGAAACATTTAATGTGTTTCGACAATTTAAATCAATATAATAATTAAGTTAAGAAAGACTGGAGTCTTAGAGCACTTCAATTACTTAATGTATTACATTATAGTTATTGTATTCAGAATAATTTTTTTCTTTGGTTGCATCAAATGTCACTGACAGAAATAAAAATAGATCCGGCAACATATACAAGACGAGTCGTCATAGATCATGTATGACGTGCAATTGAATGTAACGCGTTTCCTCTATAGATGGGATTAATGTCATCCATTGGGAAAGAATAGGTAGGGAGACGACGTCACGTAATCAAACCGGGTACAGATCCGCTATTAAAAGACATTATGGTTTCTTGTGCTCTACGTAGCTGCAACAGCAGAGACGGCGTTAATAAGAATTCGTCTGAAATAACATTTCGTAGGTTAGTGTAAACATGACAGATGTGGGATGACAGATTATATATATAGTTATATTTTGAGTAGTCCGGACTAGGTAAGGCAGCCATATACGTGCCACACTTAGCCCCGCCCAATGCTCCCGTTTTGAGAATGCAGCAAAGATGCTTTACAGCTTTCCTCAATGATGTCATCACAATATCAGAGTTTTAATATTAAAAATGTGATAATAAGTTTCTCTTAAATTTTTGCAAGGATACCTGAAGTTATTCACTATTGTTATAATTATTTATGTGTGGATAATAGTATGAATTCAACACGTACTATTATTTAAGTAATTTTTGATTTATTTTGCTTATTTAGATATAAAGCTTTTACATTTAAGTCGTCTCTGTTTGTATATGAACATTGTGTTGTATGATTAATCAGGACTTAGTTGTATTTTCTTTATTTCCCACGATCGTTATAATTGTTAATATTTGTTATATTGAATAATATCTATTTTGAAAATAAACACATTGTGTCAATTTGACTCTTGTGTTTTATATACTGACCTGTCTAGAGATATAATATAAAGGAGAAGGAATACATGTATCTGCCTTGAGAAGGATCTTGTGGACATTGTGCATAATCTGGGCTAGCGAAATGCTGGGTTGCTAAAGCCACGTTTCTAGCATAAACGTTATGCGTTTATCTTGGTTTAGTATAAGACTAACCTACTAGGATATATGCGTGGGCATTTTTCCTGTTTAATTTAGTTACATTAATATTTTTGAAAAACCAAGCTCACGGCAATATATAGCACCTACTAGGAGGACAAAAACATATAATTAACTGTAAGTAATAAACACAAATACAAAGATATTAAATTAAATACTATTTTTTAACAAATAGTCATCCATTTCAGAAATGTGATCTGTATAATTTCTAAGTGGAATTACCTATGTAAATAATAAAGTGATTAAACGACAGATGTGTAAGTATTCCAGCTCACTCCTCGTCAATGTTACAATATACAAGGTTACTGTGGTATGCATGTTGTGAACGCTAGGAGAAAATCGTATATCAAACTCTAGTATGTTTGTATTTAGTTTTGTTAGAATTTTTTATTTTGTCAGTAATAGTATTTTTCTATTTCGGTACTATAAAGTTTACTTTACGACACCCGTTTTGGTTGCATAAAGTATTACTTTATCGTACGCTAATTTTATTTGTTTGAGGTTGGTGACAAAAAAAAAAGAACCAAATGATATATTTAAACGTCAAAAATATAATAAGTTTTAATGTAATAAACATGTGCAATAGAAGTTGTACAATGAATAAAAAACATAACATTTTATTTACTAATTAACAATATAAATTGCTAAGCAGAGTTGGATTATAAGTTTTTTTATGCTATTATTGAAAATTATTTTCCATATTGAGTAGTAGCACAACTGTTGTAAAAGTTTACTACCTATAAGACTAGATGGTTCGTGTGCATTAGTGGATATCCAGACAGACTTTGGGAACACACTATGTCTTGTCTCAATTCCTGTTGCTTCGCATTGACTGACATGTACGGTAACATTCGCTATATTATTTTCTTTACACCAACTTAAAAGTGTTGGTATTGTTTTTGATAAATATGTCGAGAGTTTGTTAGTAAAAGATTTTGTAAATCGTCTTCTGCTATTTTGCGAATCTCTTGGAACGTGCAATTATTTATTTCGTCGTTTTATCGATAATTTGAAATAATTTATTGCATAAATCAGTCAAAATTTTAAACAAAATTGCATATAACACCGCCGATATTCAAATATTTAAAATGTTCTACTTAAAAATCAGAGTAACCAACTTCAAAAAACAAACTTTATAAAATGCCTCTCATTTTAAGCTTTTTTGAACTTTTAATACCCGAAATAGAAAAAATAGTATAAAATACAGGTTTCATAAGACATTTTGCGCACTTGAACAAGTGCGCAAAAATCATGTCTTATGAAACTATAATTTAATATAATATAATACTGTGTTGCATAATTTTGACCGTATATTATTTTTGTCCTTGTCATGTATGTTATCTGTGTACACTTCTATGTTAGCTATTATCAATTCTATTGGAGTATTGTTTTTGTTGTTTTTAATTATGTCATAGTCCACTGCAAAATTTGAACCCATACTCAATATTTTTAATACATTTTCTGGTATGTCATATTCTTTTTTTTTATTATTAGTTGTGTCATTTTTCAAGTTGTCCTTATTTATTAATTTTTCTATTTTTTTTGCTACTTATATTTAATTTTGTTAAAAAATTCATTGTATCTGCTTTTTACCCAGGAGTATATTTTATTTTGGATTGTTAGTTTCAATATTGTTTTAAGTTCATTATAATATGTGTTAATTTTTTGATATAGGATATTAATTTCTTTTGTAAGGTCTGTGATTAATAAATTCAAAGTTGCATGTATGAAATTACTTACTTTGTTTTGGAAACTGTTAGCTGTTAATCTTTTGTCATTAAATTCTATGTGTGATATTTTGAGTTTCAAAAATGTTGGTGTCAAATTTGTCAAATTTATGTTTACAAATAACTAGAAATATATTTTATTTCTTAATCTTGCATATTTATTTTCCAATTTTGCTAATTTCCCAATCTTGCCGTATAATTATTGTCTTAGTATATTGTAACGAAACATGTACACCAAAAAAGAGAGAGCGAGCCTCCGTGCAACGGCTAAAAAACGCTCTTGTTTACAAACCGTAAATCATTCCACATATACGTACTACATCGGCGACTAAGAGTCTGGATTTTCTCTCGTAGACTCCAGGGCCATCTAGAATGAAGCGGAAGGTTTCTAGAGTTTTGTCGCTGCACATATAAATGCCGCCGGTGGGATAAGCGAGGGGGAATTCCTTCAATGGTAGTCGTGCAGTAAACATAAATATAAGGAATGCATTCATTCATTTAGTAGTATTCGGACAATACAAAATAAATATATTGGTGCGGTGTTATATAAATAGAAGTGATATAAATACGGTATAGTGTTACATAAATACGGACATAATAAATATTAGTAATAGAAATAAATACCTGTGTTAATTTAAATCCTAGTAGTGTGAAACATTTATTTTATATTTTTATATTGTAATTAATTTTACGCGTGTGAATATACAGACTGTTTTAAATAAATAAATTGCACGAGTTGTTTATTTCGAACCCGAAAACGCTACAATTTGGTGTCTGGTGTTTAGTGTGAACAATACGTGCAAAAGAAAATAAATAAAAATGCCTACCAAACGTTTGGAAGAATTAAAAGTCACCGAGTTAAAGGCAGAATTAGAAGAAAGGAACGCAGATACGTCTGGAAAAAAAAATAATTCTCCAGGAGCGGCTCCGTGACATTTTAATAAATGAAGGTAAGAATCCCGAAAAATATTTGTTTCAAATACAGGCTGATCCAAGCTTAATAATGAATACTTTAAAAATGAAATTGCAAATAATTCAAAACATTTCGAGACTACTATGGAGACTCTAAAATATGAGATGTTAAATAAAATTGAAAATAATTCAAAAGCTTTAACAAATGAAATTGCAAATAATTCAAAACATTTCGAGACTACTATGTGGACTCTAAAAGACGAGATGTTAAATAAAATTGAAAATAATTCAAAACAATTCGAGACTACTATTGAGACCCTAAAAGATGAGATGTTAACTTTAAAAGATGAAATTGCAAATAATTCAAAACAACTCGAGACTACTCTTAAGGAAGACATTCTGAAGAATTCATGGAGTATGAGACAGGAATTTTCTGAGGCCATCGAAGCCGTAGAACAAAAATTTGAGGAGCGCATGGCCAGAATGAGGGACGAATTTGTTCAATTGCCAGCGATGAACGACTGCAGCCCCCATGACACCTCAAGCGAAAGTTTGGAGATCTGCCGAACAGATAAGGCAAAGGTAAAACCTCCCACCTTCGATGGAAAGACGTCATGGATGACGTACCTGAAACAATTCGAAGCCGCTGCAGGAGCAAATGGATTGACATCCTCGGAGAAAGCTACTGCTCTGATTGTGTCGTTAAGAGGAGAGGCCAGTGACGTTCTACAGACCTTACTTCCGGAGGAGTGTCAAGACTACCCACAATTAATCAAGCGTCTTGAGATGAGATATGGGCATGCACACCTGGAGCAGGTTTACCATATACAATTGAAGAATCGTTTGCAGAAGAAGGGTGAAAGCCTCCAAGAATTCCAAGCGGATATCGCCCGTTTGGTTCGTCTGGCATACCCAACGTCTTCAGATAGCTTCTCGGAACAGTTAGCTGTGGAGACATTCATAGATGGTCTTCGAGGTGGCGATACACAGCTAGCACTGAGGCTGGCAAGACCAAAAACACTAATCGATGCTTTGGCACATGGTCTGGAGTTCCAAACCGCAAAGCTGTACTCTCGAATCTCTGCAAGGGTATGTTCTGTCAGAGATCTACCTGAAGTCGAAGAACCCTTAGAACAGGTAGTCCGACGAATAATGGGTCAGGTGCAACCTAACAAAAGAACGCTTCGATGCCGGAATTGTGGTGAAATGGGCCATGTTCGTAGCAAATGCAAGAAGGAGCCCAAGAAACCCATAGCGGAGCAGCAGGAAAACTCAATAGCGCAAATTGCATCTCTGTAACACCATGCCAATAACCTCTACGTGGATGTTATTCTGGAAGGAAGAAACTTGGCCGGCCTATTGGACACTGGGTCGACGAAAACCATAGTGCGACCCGATGTGATTCAAAAGAAGAAGTCGTTACTACACAGCAAATGGCAACTCAGAACAGCAACAGGCGAAGCGGCTACCGTAAAAGGAGAAGTTGATGTCAAGATCGGCATTGGACCAGTATCAATCCAACATCGCGTCCTGGTTGCGGACATAGAGGAAGAAGTTATTTTGGGAATGGATGTGATGAAGCTATATGGGTTCCAGTTGGACCTGAAATTGGGCGTCTTGAAAAGGAAATGGTGTCGACCCAGAGAAGATAGAAGCCGTGCGAAAATGGCCTATCCCAAAGGAAAAACATGAGGTGAGAAGTTTTCTTGGATTGTGCACGTACTATCGGCGATACGTCCCGGTGTTCGCCAACATTGCAAAGCCCCTGACGCGTCTGACAGAGAATGGGTCTTTCCACTGGAATAGCGAATGTCAAGCGTCTTTCGAAGTACTGAAGGAGACTGATATGTGCATCAATCCTGAGTTATCCGTTGCCAGTTTTTTACAGTTATATGTTATGTGTCTTTTGAAAAAGTTGTTAAATATAACGAAACGTTAAGAAAAATGTGTTACCTTTAATTCAAATAAAAACCACATACCCAAGAAAGAAAACAACTCTAAATATATATATATATATATATACCATCGCTGACATTTACTTCTTACACTGCAGATATTCAAATACCTAAACTGTCTACTAGAAATCAGTTTAACTAACTTAAAAATATACAATTTCTGAAATTTTCTATCAAAACTTGTCCTTTATTTTAATTCTTTTTTGAACTTGAACGCGCCAGAGAAATCAAGTCCTATGAAACACAAACACGCATGATTATGATAAGTATTATATATGCAAGTAACAGGCTTATGTCCAAAGATAAATGCAAGTGTTAAATAAAGTCCAGGATGGTGCAGATCCTCTAAGTTGAATTTCCTCTACCAACAGTTGAGAATTCAATATGCCCTTCTAAGAATTGAGATGTTACATTCTATGGGTAAACCACGCTAGATAAGAACGATCAGATTTTGAAGTCATTTGCATGTAATTGTCAATAACAGAATAAATGCTTGACAACAAGCATTCCCCTAAGTCATGCTTGAATCAGTATGAATCAAGGGAAATATCTCTTCAAAATCAACCACATCCGCATTTACTGCTATATCAGAAAACATTATGTCAAGCAATCTACTACTGTAATTATTTATATTGTTATGCTGGTAAAGAGCTAGCGTATTCACAAAATAATTTAATATCTTGTAACAGCAAGCGTGAAGTATAATGAGTTGAAGTTACCAATTATTTGTATTAAATTTACAGTGTATTATTTGAATGAATGAAATTAGACCGCTAGACGCAAGATACATTTCAGGATTTGTGCCTAGGCTGCCTTTGAAGACCATTTTTTAAGAACAATTAATGGTTTTATGGAATATGAAAATATTGTACATAATGATCCTTTGCGGTGGCGGTTGCCTATCGCTGTGTTGCTTGTGGCATTTTGTGGACTTGTACTTTAGCGTGACTTTTTCCTTGCTTAATCCTACATGAAAAATCTACGGAATGGTTAACCTCTCTCTTATTTAAGTTTGATACTTACTTATTTGTAATAACGATATTCCTTCTTGTTGAAACTTAATGATCAATTCATTCTTATTCTAACATATAATTCAAATAATTTTATTTGATTAAACAACTTTAGTCTTAAACTGTTGTAACTATAGTATTTCCAATTGTTTCTCGCATACTTTAACCTGTGTATAACGCAAAAATTTGACGGCATTCGTACGAAAAAATGAGGTCACATTTGACCCAATTTTTTTAATCTGTTATTATTAAATGTGATATTTCTGATCAATGAGCAGTAATTAATGATTGTTCATAACTAAATGTGAAGTCTAGGTACATTACAATAAATTTTATTGGTAATCAGTATTACACACCAAATAAAATAAATGAAAATAAAATGGGAACAACCAGAAATGCTTCAATTTCAAAATATTTTCAATTCCAATTGAAGAGAAAATAACGAAAGGTTTATAAGTAATTTTCTGAAATTAGCTCTAGCAGTTTCTACAAAATTTTCTTGAAGTTTTAATAGAAATGATTTACATTTTGGGTGAATCTGAAAGAAATTCTTTCCTAGCATCCAGGCTTTATGCACAGCGATACCCTGATAGAAGGCATCCGAAGCCAGAGGCCTTTGAAAGTGTAAAGGAACGGTTCGAGAGGACTGGAAGCATAAAATATGAAAAAAAAAAGAGCGGACAAAACCAATAACTGGTGAGGAAAATGAGATTAGCAGTTTCTACAAAATTTTCTTGAAGTTTGAGCCAAGTAATTCGAACAATATAATTTACCACAATGGTCACACTTTACTCAAATTTGCTTGTCTTCAGAACGTTTGCGTTTTTATTCTACATATACATGGGTTGTCTTTGTTTGATACCACTGTAACGTTTAATAATTTATTTTTAAATCTGCCATTATTATAGTATTTTATATATTAAATTTACGCTTTTGCTATGAGAGTGTACGTTACTTTCCTGATTGTACTGTTTTATATTATTTCATCCCACAAGGCTTTTTATTTAATTGCAGGCACTAATTGTTTATTGTGTTACTTTCCTTGTTCAATTAGAGCATAATTTTAGATTTAAGCATGAAAATTAGCAGTACTTTTCTTAGTTTTTTTTTACGATATCTGACATTTGCGAGGTTTCGATTTTTTCATTTTTCAGTCCTGTCCGAATTACGTTCTCAATTTGCATCGCAGCAAATAAAACTTATTTTGCTCATCCTGTATTGGTTATGATAGCTACACCAGTAACTTTTGTGTTTTTTACAGAAAGCCAACCCATTAACAAAAAAATTTCTTACATTTAAACAAATAAAATCTATATTCTTCTAATAGCTAATTTTTAGGCAATGCTATTCAGTCCTGATAATTTTTAAAATCAAGTTCTGGATAAGAAATATTGCTATTAGGCTTTTTAGGTCAGAGTCTTGTACGTAAACCTATTATATAGTAAATTAAATACAAATATTATTTTCTCATAATTTTATGTATATTAGTAAGAATAAATTAATATTAATCAGAAGTTAACTTCATTTAAATCATGTAATTAATAACGCACTGAATGGTTATATTTATTCAGTAGACAAATAATATTGTATTCTTTATATTATATCATTCAGTTAAATTAATTTTTTACATCCACTTATAGTGTTTTTTAAACTTCAATTCAAAATTTCTATTCAGAAAGACAATAATATAACTCAATATGCTTAACTTTTACATTGCCCAAACATTCTCACATTCGAAACAATGCTTATAGTATTACGTAGTCAATAATATCTAAAATTAGGTTAATATAATTAATATAACCGAATATACAGTACCATGTACCTTTTCAAATATTCGCATATTAAAAACATGGTGTCGCATTCCCTATTAATCCTTTAAATCGACATTTAAAATTAACAGCATTTAAAAGTGTATGCTTTTTTCTTTAATTAAAATTCTGTAAGTCACTATTGATTTATATAAATAGTATTGTACATTTACTTAGGGATATATTGGTCATATGGATCTTGAAATTCCTTTTGATCATCTTTAGTTATCCTGTTTTTGTTCCCTAAATTCTAAAAATTTGCACAATATTTAAGAATTGTTTGAGTGTCTTGAATTATTAATATTTAAACTCATAATGCAATTATTTCTTTTTAAATAAAGTAAATAAACAAAAGCTAGCTAACTTAAAGCCCCGCAAGATTTCAATTTATTAGTACGTCCAGTTTGTACTTAACAGTGCAAGGAAATTTGTCTTCTCGGCATCAACCCAACCTTTTTTTAAATATCAACAATTGAACATCGCGTATTTAGAGTGTACTTTATTTTTAAGTGTCCAAATGTCATAATATTGAAGTAAATAAAAAATTGAAGAGAATGATGAACCAGAAGTGGCTACGTTTTTTCTTAATAATTTTATTTTAATTTTAAGAAGGTAACTAGACAGTGTATAGTTTGATTTCATTTAAATTTCGACCATAATCTTCCATAAAAGTATTTTTTTAAATCTTTTCAACGATTTTTTAATTCATTGCATATATTAGGTTGAATTCCCCTTTAAAATGTTTTCAAATTCTCTAGCTAAATATCATTTCTTGTCTTTCCAACATAGAAATAAAACAATAATAATAATACTGTGTACAGTTTGCTTTTCTTTAAATTTCCATCATACAATATCGCATCCACCATGATACTCAATTATATTATTACGAGAGTTCCAAGGTAGGCCATGAAAATTGAAATGTCAAAATATTAGTTTCACTTGTAGTGTTGTTCGCATTTAGCAAATTAAGCCTTTGTGCACATGATTATTAACTCTATAAAATGTCATATTAACGTTGAAGCTTATGACATAATGAGAATGTATTTTCAATGCTTTGAAACTGCTGTTCTCGCTTCCCGGCAATATTCCCTAAATTATCTCGAAAGAAGACTAGCTTTTATTTGCCTTGCAAAATTTTCTTTATTTTTATTTGAATAAAATGCATAGTTTATAACAAAAAGTCGACTACAACAAGTTCTGTCTCCGAAATTGAAGTAGCTGTGCTCTTTACTAATCGACGAGTAAACATGTGTATTGAAAATAATGGTGGGCACTTTGAACATTTGTTAAGTTGAAGTTTTTTTTTATTTTTTGTACTTTCTTTTGTAAATCTTTTTGGTGTGTTTTGTTTATATTACTTGGTCAATATATTTTCTTATTTATGTTTAAGTATAATAATCTGTTCTTTTTCTTATTCTGATTTTTACACCCTTTCATTAGCAATGAGTAAATGTTTTGTTTACAACTAAAGCCATTATATTATATTGTTTTTTCTCGTAATTGTATACTTAGTTCATGAGTTGTGGAAATTGTTTTTGCTGTTCTCCTATAATTAGATGTATATCTGTTGGGCACTAAATATATATTATTATTTTATTTCAATTTCGGAAAAGACAAGATATGATATTTAAAAAATAATAGCTTGAGAATTTGAAAACATTTAAAATTGGAATCTACGTAACATATGAAATGTATTAAAAAGTCGGTGAGAAGATTGAAATGAATACATTTATGGAAGAGTATGATAAAAATTCAAATGAAAGCAAATTATACACTCGCAATAAATAAATAAATTAATATTTAAAAAAATTAATTTTCAGGATTGTCTTCGTATGACTATATATTCGTCAAGAGAAAAGGTAACCTCCGGTTTCCATCATTCTATTCAGTTTTTTTATGTGTTTCAATAGTAATATTAAAAATATATTGTTCCATTTAAAACTTCAGAGAAAAAACAAGTAATATACATAAATTGTGAGTAGCGCCCCTCTTTTTGATAACCACGCAATTTCGTAATACATATTCTTAAATTCTATGTACAATTTTCTATCTAATGAGCCTGGAAACATTAAAATCCGTTGAGGCACAGCAAAATTATACCTAGTTTTGTACGCGAACGTAACCCCTCCACCCTCTCCTTCGTATGGGAGTTAGATCAAAAAGTTTCAATACAAAGTTTGTATACAAGCGTCTGAAAATGTTGCTAGTAAAAATGTTAACCTATCTTAAAGGTGAATTTAATGAAAAATTACCGAATTTGGGATCATTTTGGAAAAAAATATGTTCGTTGAAATTCCGTTTTACTGTCAAGATTTTTTCGCCAGGTTGTACGATAAAGGGTTGTCGAGACATGGTCGGAGGGAAAGCTTAAACGAACACGCGGTATAATATGAACTAGTACTATATGTGCCTATATTTTCAGGTAAGGGTAGGTGACTAAGAGGTAGGCACTCATCTATGAGTGCTAGTTAAGCATTGATTTTCTTTAATCCTTTGCCCATAAGTCGCATCACAGAAGTGTAATAATATTTAGTTGATAAAAATATATCTGTAATTAATATTTATATGTTGGAAAAGGAGTTATGGATTGTTGCTAGGATTGTTAAAAATTGGCATCTGTATTTTATATTCAATGCCACTGAGAAAATAATAATATATCTAACTAATACTGCATTAATTGTAACAAAACTTATATTATTATGTTAGTATCACTGAAAAACAACGTAATTATGTATTATCCAAACAGTGATGGCATTGTACAAAAATTTAACTAGACTTATATAAATTATTATCCAACATATTAAATAATAAACTAGATCCCTCATGAAAGCAACCAATGAAGTCCAACCTGTACCTATACACTTACCTTTAAATATTATTTTAATTAAAGCGTCAGTGATATGTGAGTTACGGAGCAATAATAAACATTAATTAAGTGACACTTAAACCCTACTCAAATAAATAAGGTCCCATAAGCTAAACTAAAGACATAACTAATATTAATTGACTTAAACTGTCTGGTTGTATTGCAGAAATGATTCACTTAACTCATACGTGAAAGTTGTTGCGGTCCCTCTTCAAACCTCACAGAAATTGTCATTTACGCCTAGAACACAGAGGAATGTTTAATTATGCACAAAGCTGAAAGACAATGAACTGAATGCTAACAATAAACACTAAACCAACGTTTATTATTACGTTTTCATAGGATATTAAAAGTTTTTATTTGAAAATTACATATTTCCATGAAAATGATCTTTTTACACGATGATTCGAATTAAGTATGCAGCATTGGTGTTTCTGTTTTCATTTATCTTAGCTAGTAATTAAAATTAGAGCAGTTCCATTGTTTTACTAATGTGTTTTTAGGATAATCAGAAACATACTCTCTTCTAAATAAAGAAATGTTTGGTTAGAAAATTTCAATATTAAGAGTGGGGTTTACCAACAAATAGAAACTTATGCAACTTATATCACTCGCGCGACGGGTAGACGCAAGGGGGTGTAAGTAGATGGATGTTGACGATATTCGGTTCTATCACAGCGCTTCGGTTTTATTCACAAATTCTGTCATAGATAAAGAAATACTATATATAGAAAGCATAATGTATAAAGAATTAGTTCTTACGGAACTGTTGATGTTGTTGATGTTTTATAATAAACCAATTTTCGCTTGCCCATAACTGTTATATTATTATACACTCGAATATTATGTGTATATTTGACATTTAAATGCGAGTGACAGTTTGCAATTAAACTGTCACACGAATTTAACTCTGTAATAGCCGACCGATTCCGATAGATTTTCGTCTTCGCTAGGACCGGTAGAGATACCGTAAATTGAGGATAGACGACGCGAAAAAACGCGTGTAAAATGTGTGTGACAATGTTTACTGTTTAATGTCCTTTATCTTTAAAAATAATTACATAAATGTGATTTTTTCTTTATATCGTACATCAAATGTGCAGCTGGCGCGTAGAGGTCGTTTTTTTTCTTTTGTGTACCAGCCTTAGTTAGTAGACATTAATAAAATTCATGCATTTTTGTGGTTATTTCTAAAACACATAACTTTCTTAAGAAAATAAATTAGTACAAAAACTGACCTTGACATTATAAATTTATGCCTTTTGCATCACTAACCCAAATTTGAGATTCTAAAATTACAAAATGAGTTTAACAAACGCGAAACGGCGATGCCTTAATTTTCGATAGGTAAACGCCCCTCTTAAAGTTGAAATAAACTAATATTCAGAAATAATAATGTTTCCATAATTTCTAAAAACATACTTACCGTTAACTTTTAATAGTTTATCCTTATTATTATTATTATCAAAATTGTTACTCCCGTGTTATTCATTTAGTGTTACCTTCTATATTATAGTAGTTCTTCAAATAAATTCCTACACTTACTAAAGTGGTTAAGCGAAATAACACGATCATGATTTTCCACATATTAGCAGTTTAGCGTTGTATAGGTTTATGAAAACGATAAATTACAGGTCAGTATATTTTAAGTATTGCGGTATGTAGACAGCCTAACTACATCATCCTATTACTTGCATTTGAATATTGCAACACGATATATAATTATTGTTGCAAATATAGGAGGCGAAATTGTAGAAGTGTACTTTTAGAACGTGATTATATAATTAGATGAAGGCGAAGGTATTTAATAACAATACAAGCCTACAGGCGTCAATACTGAGCCATTTATCATTTGAACAACAATGGATTAAATGAAAGATAGGTCACCTCAGCAAAATGTTTGAATATATAATAATATAAAGTAGAATACTTTTAGCAAGCGATATGTTTATTGGCGCATGTCGGTTACTAAAACGATTCTATTTGGAAATAAATTAAAATGGCGTTCTTCAGGAGTTTGACAATATTGTAGCACATGGAACAACCGCGTGCCGTACATAATTCACATACGATAAGTTGTTGGTTTCGTAAGGAATGGTTTGCTACTTTATGAGGATAAACAAACTGTATATTATAATGGAGAAATAAATGCTGTCTTTGAGGAGTGTTTTTTTTTTCATATACTAACAGTATTATCAGATTTAGATGTTATAATCATATATAACATTACATATCACATACATAAAAATAAGGTGTCAATGAGGTGTGGCCACCATACAACTTTCTTATACATATGAGCGTTTCAAATTATAGAGTTTTAATTTTTTTTTATACAAAAATTATTCAAAATCCTATTATAAGTACTTCTATTCTCTTACTAACTTTATAGAATGCATACTTTGCGAGATATTCGAAAGAAAGTGCTACTTGGAAAGAGTAAAAGTGTTACTTCCGGTCCGAATTTTGAAATTTCATTTATACAAAAAATATTCCAAATCCAACTCTAAATAATTTTCTACTCTTGACAAATTTATATAGAATACATAATTTACCACATATTGGCCAAAATCGCTATTCGTTAAAAGTAAAAGTAATACTTCCGGTCCGAATTTTAAATTTTTTTTTATACAAAAGGTATTGAAAATTAAGTTCTAAATACTTTTATACTCGTAACATACTTGACTAAACAGCATGACTTTTAATAAGAGTAACAGAACTACTTCCGGTAGGAATTTCGAAAAACTTCCATAATAAAATTCATCCCAAATTCAATTTTGAGTATATATGAATTCTTTATAAATTTGTTTAAACTTCACTGAAATAAACTACTATTTTCTGTCCGTCGATTTTCTGAAAATCTAATCAGATCTCAAGAAGGAGATTATACTTATACTCGTAAATATAAAATTTGGAGTTGATACCTATAGCGGATTGATCGCTATTGTGGTCACATTCTCAGAGAGAGAGAGAGAGAGAGAGAGAGAGAAACATTTTTTAAAAACCACTTTTTCGGGGACTTCAAAAAGTGGACATCTGCAAAAATCTCGAGGCCGAAAATTTTCATCATCACAATACTTCCTTATACTACGTATAAAATATCTATAATAGCATCAGAAGAGGAAGATATGCAAGGTAATTTGACATCCAAAGATGCTAATTATGAGGGTCCGATTTGATTGCTTCATTTCATACGCTTTAATAAAGGTAAATATAATGAATATAAAACGGATGACATGGCCCAATATTATAATGAAATGTAGTATAAGGAAGTATTGTGATGATGAAAATTTTCGGCCTCGAGATTTTTGCAGATGTCCACTTTTTGAAGTCCCCGAAAAACCACTTTTTCGGGGACTTCAAAAAGTGGACATCTGCAAAAATCTCGAGGCCGAAAATTTTCATCATCACAATACTTCCTTATACTACGTATAAAATATCTATAATAGCATCAGAAGAGGAAGATATGCAAGGTAATTTGACATCCAAAGATGCTAATTATGAGGGTCCGATTTGATTGCTTCATTTCATACGCTTTAATAAAGGTAAATATAATGAATATAAAACGGATGACATGGCCCAATATTATAATGAAATTGTGTTACGGTTACCAACTTATCACAAGAAAATGAAGTCTCTTGAGTGTGTGTGCAAAATTAAGAAACGAGGTTGCATTAAGAAATACAACATGTAAAAGGGCAAATGTTAAAGAACATGCTATCTGTATAATAAATGGAAAAAGTGTGAGTCGCATCTTATAAAGAAAGATCAAGAATGTATCAATTGAATGGTCTAATTCAGTGGTTCCCAAACTGTGCGCCGCAGCCTCTTCACAGGGGCGCCGCAAAATATTTTAAAAGCTTCGTAATTAGTCGAACCAACACATGTGCCACAACTAAAAAAAAACAAAGTAAGCAGCTAAACATATCTATTTTGTGTAGTTTGTTTTTATTGGACCCAGAATAAAACTTAAGTCGCCGACATAGAATATTTTTGCGAACGGAGCCGGCAACGATCACGCCATATCATCGCGCAAGACACGTCGAAGTGCATAGACTCCTCGCGAAAGATTTGGCCTGTTCTGGAAGATCTTGGTGAAACCATTTAAGTAAAGGTTGCCGGCTATATTGAGGCAGTCGGTTTGTAATATAAGTTTAGTGAAACTAATCTCAGCGCTTCATATCTATAAATAAACAGTGATATAAATTAATTCAAACAATATAGTCTTATATTATTTTTGTTTGTTTTTTTTGATAAACAGTTCTGTAAATTTTTGCTCTTGTATCTTTGATGATGGGCCGATTTTTGGACAGTAATAAATGTAATAGTGAAGACTGTGAAGAAACAAAAATATCGTAAATATAATAACGGTTATTTAGAGTTTGGTTTTACGTCAACAGAAATTAATGTTGAAGAGAGACCAGAATGGGTATTGTGTCTGAAGGTTTTGGCAGCTAATGTATGCTTCCAAGTAAATTGAAGTGCCATTTAGAAGCTAATCACCACAGCATAGTTGGCAAAGCTCGTATTTTTTTGCAAAAGTTAAAAGAACAGAAACAACAACAAAATACATGTTGTAAAACAGCATCGATACCAAACAACGCTTTGCTAGTATCTTACAAGGTGGCTTACAGGCTCGCGAAATGTAAGAACGCTCTTTGCAGAACTTATCCTACCAGCTTCCGCAGATATAGTGAAGATCATGCTTGGCGAGCCTGCTGGGAAGCTGCTTTTATCCAATAACACAATTCGTAATTGTGTTATTGGATTAACCTTTTGCAAGCAAGATAATATTGACATTTTTACGACTGTGAAGAATCATTATTGTCGATAGAGATTGAAAAACCTAAAATTAATATCAATGAAAAGTTATTCAAGAAAACTTTGAATAAGCTTAATCAAGCAATGTAACACTAAGCTCCAAGAAAGCTCTGATTCGTGTCATTTTGTGTCATAATAAAAGAAAATCCGTAAACAAGGAATAAATGGGTTTAAGACATCTTTTCTACAGCCAGTATTTTTCGCCTTGGGCTACTAAAAAAGGTTTTATGTGGAAACCGGTTTGAGTCGAGCACAAAAGTAAAACACACTGAGAATGAATTATCCAATCGGCAGCCACAAATATTCTATGAGCACGATATATGTCGGTTGGTGGAAACTTGTGTTTGTAGTTGTTTGTGAATATAGTTCTTATATTACCCTTTTATGGGCTAATATACTTAAACCAAACATCCCTCGTGTACAATGTACAGGCTTTCTTATTAAAAAATTAACTAATAAATTTACCTGCTCAAAAGTATCTTTACGAATTGCTATCTTAAAATATAAAATAAATGCACTATATATCTCAAAATATAAAAAGTAGTTGTATGTAGTGTTTGTTATAAGAACATTTTCAGTCAAACATTGGTTTGACTATGTGAGTCAATCATATTAAATTAAACAAAGGTGGACAATTTCAAAATACATTACTGTAAAATAAAAACTGAAAAACTAAAACTCTAAGTCAAGATCATCACGACTGAAGTGATAGGGTTTACTAATTCCATCACCATTTGTGAGATCGCTTAAGTCTAATTGCTGAGTATGTTTTTTTTTGATTTGATTGAATTTTGATTTTAGTTGAGTCATATTCCTTATAAAATGAGGTATACATTTCAACTCGATAAAAACGTTATCTGATGTTCACTGCCGTTTTGTTAAATTTTATTGACAAGCTATTTTGTGATATATTAATAATAGTATATACAGTAATACATAAGACACAGTAAAACTAGAATAAATATAATAATACAGAATTACTTAGTGATTAGAATGACTATATGCGATTCGTATATCGTATTATTCAAATTTCCATGTTTTCCACTATTATAGCTTTTCTTTATAGTACCATATATTATCATATATTATACGAGGGTAGTTTTTTTATATTATCTACCTAGCTATGAATAAAACGAGTAAGAAGACAAGCAAAATTTTATTTACTAACTTAAGAACCATTAAGACCAACGCACTTAGTCCAACGCGTCTGTAACACCGCTGTGCTTTTGAAAAGAATTATTCTTGGGTGGTGGAAGGCCCTTATGAATCCATTGCATGGAATCTTATTTGGTGAGACGATCCCAGTGGCGGACCCAAGTTTCATCTCCAGTTACAGTGCAGTACTCTATTTAAAAAGTCTTCAGCCTGAGATAAAAGAGTCAACATTTCTTCACAAATTTGTTGTCTACACAATATTTGTTCGAGACTGAGCAGTCTGGGAATTCATAGTGGCCGCACTTTGCACATTCCAAAATCTTCATGAAGAATTTTAAAAACATTCGTTTCTGATATTCATATTTCTCTAGCAATAACTGAGACTTTTAATCCGCGGTCAGTTAACACCACATCTTCAACTTCGTTAATGATTTCTTCAGGTTTACACCAAAATTTGACTTGAAAATAGGAAGGGCTATTTTCTCCATACTCCCTCATCATTTTCTCATGGATATTCTTCGGGCTACTGCCTTCTTTTGGTCAAAATTTCATGACACTTCTGTGTTTAAGTTTCAGTTCATTCATATTCTCTTCTTTTAACGTATGTAACAGTAACAAATGTTAAGCTATTTGAACCTAACTTTGAATGACATAAAATGTCACAGAAACGTCTTGTAAGAAAATTCTCGTGATAGCATATTGTTTCCATAGCTAGGTAGATAACATAAAGCACCTTCCTTAGTGACATGTATATTTTTCGTACACATCGAAAAAAGTTTGAATAAAGAGGGTAATAAATGTTTGCTGTTTAAGTATAAATTACTATTGATATTTTATATAAATAAGCAAATCTATTATTTTGCTTTCTCTACATAATATTTTTTGTAAAGATTCATTTCAATTGTATCCTTAATAGAATGTATAATCATAGTATGTTTTATTCTCCAACAGAAACAACTTTACCTAATAGAACAAATATTTTACGTATATAAAAAACACAAAAAAAATTAAAAATATTACAAAGGAATAACATAAAGTACAAGTACCAAAAGGTATCATATAAATTGAAAATTATAGTTCGCGGAGCTACAACAGCTAACATTTCAGGACATATGTGTTGGTGAATGACTATTCTGAACGGATATGGCAAATTCTACATGTGAAACTAGTTTATATGACGTTCTATTTTATGTAACAGCGGACTCGTATTTACATCTCTAACTAAAGATCCAAAAATCATGCCGACAAAGTAGTTAAAAATTATTTGATAAATACAAATTATTTTATGTGTAGGATTTTTCCGCCAACGCTATTAAACCCACTCCATAAGTAATTGGCTGATGAAAATAGATTTAAAAATAGCTTTATACATTCGATATTTTCCAAAATCTGTAGATAATAGTTTAATATTAAGAGGTTCTTAATCAGCACATTAAGCAGTAGAAAAGGTGGATAATTTAGGTGACACCAATTGTGGCATAAACTAATCTGGAACGGTGAACATTAGAGCATACACATCTTGATCAAGTTCTCACATACAAGATCGAAATGGGTTTGAAGGAAAACCCAAGTCAAAAGTTTTATAGTAGTACAAATTACTTGCAGCTTTTCCAGTTCGTCTTGTCATTCATAAATATCCTGCGTTATTTTAACAGATTAGTATTAGTTAATATTATAACCACCCTATATTAGAAGTCTAGATTTCATACAAATGTATATCTTGTAATAGTACATGTGATACTTTAATTGTGTAATCCTTCTTTTTAAAAACAGGCGTTGTACTGGTTATTTTATGGAATGCAGAGTACAGAACTGGCGCACAGTCGCAGATCAGAAAACCAAGGGGACCTCCATTTCAAGCGTCATATCTGCTGAAACCCGTCTCAGACTGTAGGAAAAGAGAGAATTTTTAACACAACCTTAGACATTTTTAACAACAGGAATTTTCACACATGCACAATCATTATAGGTAATACTAGAGAAAGTACGTATCAGCTGAAACTTAAACATTAAGTTTGAATTGCTGTTATTTCGATGTTGTCGTAGAGCATACAAGTTAAAATCCCTGAATATCTCCACAAATAATTCATAAAGGTCATTATACGCAGTACTTATCACATCAATGGAAGCCATATCATTTCTAAGTCCGTTAATAATCACTCTATAGAAGTAATGTAATTTTTATTCTGGAATATAAAGATGAAGGTTAAAATAAATATTTAAATTCAAGATGATCGTTATATTGGCAGCTAAAACCTACTGATATTGCTAAACACTGTATCAAGCAGTTTTGCAATTCCTATACTAATAAACATCAAGACTACTAATGGAAAAAAATAAGGATAAATACTTCAGATTACCACTATAATGAGGATCATTAAGTAAGAAAGAGTTAAAATTACAAAACACTGTGACGAAGTTGTTTACAGGTTCCACAAAATGATAATCAGACAGGTTACGTAAGGAGGAGGAATGTAAAAGTTTATAATGTCGCAATGAAAATTTGAATAAACATACAAAACTAGCAAATATGCAGCCACTTGTTCGATGCAAGGAATTTAAATCGCCGATCTCACCAGTGTCGGAAGTTACTGTCAACTGATGAAATAAAATGATCTGAAACGAATCCATCAAGCGGTGTAATAAAATAGGAGACGAAGTGTGAAAATCATACGATACCAGAGATAATGTTATTAAGATTAAACAATAAAACAGTTAGAAATAGATGGCAAGTCACGACGTGTGATATATAGTAGAGACAAGTAACTGAATAATAGCTATAATAATCTCAAAATAAGAGTATTGCTTAGAATGATTGCTAGTGGTCTTCCTCCTAATTACATGTCACGGTATGTACCGCATGTGTGTATATTTATATACCGTTAAAGTATAGAGCATAAGTTTGACACAATTGGTGGAGGTGCCGGTTATTGATCTTCACATTTCCTTTAGGTCAAGCAAGATGCATTACTTTAATCATTTCCATCACGTAACGAGTTTCTTTAATTGTAATCCAATGTTTATCTTTAGAATTAACTAATTGATTTAAATGCGATACTGCCAAGTAGAGGATATGAAAAATAACATCACTGCTTTTTATGCTGCTTGTGGTCTTTACTTTATACACATTGTGTGGTTCATAGCCTTTAAATTAAGTGTTGCATATTATATTATACCTACCATTGATAGTAGATTACCTTACTGAATTATATTCGTCCTTTCCTTTTACAGATAAATTTCCCATTTTTAAATTCAAATTTAGTTGCTAAATCGCAACTGAACTCAACAAATTGCCTCCTCGATAAAAACGACTAGTCCAAAGGACGAGTCGTTTTATCGAGGTGGCAATTCGTTTCGTAAGTTTGCCCAGCCTGAAGAATTTTCGTTAAAAACTAACATTAAGAATGAAAGCTTTCATGTAATTATAAGTAAAAAATTAATGTTTCACACACTAATATTTTAAGTATGTAACGTCATGTTCGATTAGCATTGGGTAAATTATTGACATTGTTTAGGTATATAAATTACTTCGTATTTAGAAAGTCAGCCAATCTTATGAAAAAAACTTGCACTTCGTTTCTATATTTTTCGTCGCCACAAATCATTTTTCTTTTACTAGCCGTAGGAATATACTGCCTGAAATCGAAGAAGTCTTATACAATAACATACTTGATATTGAGAACAGCAAATCGTTCAAAGTTTGTGAAGGATTTATTTGCAGCTTTAAAAGGAAAATAGTATTAAGAAGGCTGGGATGATTATCAATAAGAAAAAAATTAGATATTCCGAATATGTTGTGCAATCTAATAAATTTACCAACAAGTATTATAAAACAATAGAAGATATTGGACTTGGATAATTTATATCAATACTGAATATGTATTATATGTTTACCATTAATCTTAATAATAAAACTTAGAAAAAACAAATATTACTTAACTTTGCATATTAACATTTTAGATAATTTTGTATAAATATTAAAAGATAAAAAATATTTTATTGCCAAATATGTTTGTTCATTAACGCTACCATAAAAGTATATTATAAAACTAAAACTTATTTGCATGAATACGTCTATCCATTAACTGGATAAGGCTCTAAACGCCTAAACCTCTGCTTAAAATGCCAGTTAGTTATTTTCTTGACCATTAACAGCTTTCGTAAAATGCGCATAGAATTTTTAGAATAAAGAAAATAAAGAATGTATTACACTTTATATATTTTACATACACAATTTTCTACTTCTTGTGGCTTACATCTGACAATAATGCAATAAAACTATATCCATCTATACAATCAAGAACAATAATAAATGTAAAAGATAACCTACAAAATCTTTATTTACGCTGCTGGCACTTCTACGTCACCCGTAAAAAGTCCGAAAATCATCATAATTATGATAAACGTCATCTCGCTGCTAGGTACTGTAGCTTCCGAGAGACCGCCAGAATTCTACCTTAAGCTCGAATATGTGCCAGAACAAAATTCTAAATGTTTAATTTTTTTTAAGGGTACTATAATGTTTGTGTTTTATTAGAAAAACTTTGGTCACATATCTGTTTACATGTTAGGAACAAAAATGAACAGTCTATAACACCACGCAAATCGAAACGCTCTATTTTGTCATTTAATCAATGTCTGTATGGCCTGCATTTGCCAACTCTATGTGTAATCAAATTTTCATCTAGACATACATGTTTTAAAAATAACATACTAATGTTCTAACCCAGATCTGATGTTCGATCTAAAACAAATATACCGAATTGATTCCTAATTAAATAAGCAGCTCTACGAAAATCCATTGGAAGATTAGGCTGTGTAGTGGTAAAGCATAACTTTGTAAACAAACAAAATCCAATATTATATTACTAATAACTTCTTATACTTACATTTTTAAGGATATATGAATTTCAAGAACATGTAGTATCCAATACATTTAATATTTAAAACTTAATTAACTGGGAAATGAAGGCCACAACTACAAACATAAAATGTTCTGCTAGTAATGATACCTATCATAATTTAAGTTTGTGTATATCTGAACTTAAAACAAATTTCTGCATGCGTTGAATACAATAGAGCTGAAGTTCAAATAGCATGTATGTCTGCAGTTATTCGGAGATATGGAGATTCAGGTAAACATTATACTAGACAATTGACTTGCCTCATTATTCAAACGCATAAATTAGTGCGCTAAACTATAACACATACATACTAAACAGATTATTGATGTACAGAATACGTACTATAATTTGTGTTTATAGTATTCGGACGTTGGAAAATCAAACATAACAATAATAACACCACTTGGTTATTATTATTAATAGTAGAATAATGTGAATACATTCTTAAATTTTTTAATATGTATTAGCATAACTAAGCTGGTCATAAAAAAGAAATCTCATACAGAAATTTATTATTATATATTTTATTCTGTAACACTGTAGCTAAATAAAATTCAGAGCATTATTCTAAGAAGATATTAAAAACACAATATCCGCAGAAATAGGCTAAAGTGTATCAGCTTGTGAAAAAACTTAGATATTTAAGTATTATTCGCACTGGTTAGGGTGTGCGATTAGCCCACCTTTTTTCGAAAATCGAAAATCTGCCGATTAATTAAAGTTGTTCTACGTTTATTCTAATGTTCGAAAATATTTCAAAAACAACATCAAAATTGCCCAAGATAATTGAAGAAAAACGACTTTTAACTCAAGTTCCCTTTCTTCAAAAATTAAAATCCTGAAATTTGTTGCTGCAAGTTGTTCTAGTTTTTCCAAACATTGTTCCATAGAACCTTGGAAAAAAAATTCAAAAAGGAAACGAATTTATCCCAGCCCCTATATTAGAAAATCGAAATTATGACGTTTGTTCTAGATCTGTTCAAAATTGTTTCAAAGTATTTCTTAGAAAAATCGAAATCAGTCGAAAAAATGGGGAAAAACTAAAGTCAGACCCGTTTTGGCAAAAATTAAAATTCTGACAGTTATTCCGGGTTGTGCTAGGTATATTTTAAGCGTAATACATAAAAACTATCTCTCTTATATATGAAAAAATATTGGGAATAGACGAAATTCAAAAGTGAGAATAACGGCCTTTTTTCAAAAATCAAAATTCTGACTGTTGTTTTAAGTTGTTTTGGGTTTATTCTAAAATGTAATTTCTTACGGGTGTTCCAAATTGTTCTATATTTGTTCTAAATTGCTCAAAAGTATTTCAAAGAAAAATCGAAATTGGCCAATTTAATAGAAATAAATCGTTTGACAATGGGCGGCACTGTTTGACACTTTCCGAATAATTATGGTGTAGGCGAACGTTTTTGTATGAAGTGCAGCTCTATACCCAGGCGCAGAAAATGAACAATAATTCTCGTTGGTGATTTAGAATAAACATGTATATAAGCGGTAAATATGTATTTTTCCAATAAATATAGTATTAATTTATTTGAATACAACATTTTCACTAAATACTGATGTACCTAACACAAAATAATATTAGGAGACCAATAATTTTGGTTACATTATTAATGAAGATTAAAAGTCCCTCATAGACATATTGAGAAAAATTATACCTTGCTAATAATAATTTCTACTAATCTGATGTTAAGTTTGTTTATTTGTATTACATTTTACGCTTTACTTTATACCTAAAACAAATGATGTACTTGTTGTGTCAAATTTATTTATTGATATTATTTTGTATTACATCCCATAAAAGTAAAGAGGTTTTCTCGTACGATTTGACAACTCTGATATAAATAATATAATTTCCGTGATTTTGGTATTGTTAAACAAAGGCCTTTCAAATGTTGCCGCTAATTAGCACATGTATTATCTTACATTTATCTAAATACATAATAATTTGTCCCAATAAAATAATAGTACTTCATACTATGTTATTTCAACACGTTTACGTAATGGGGCTACCAAAAATAAGCACAATCTGTAAAAATGTGAAAAGGTTTGGGTTCAATAAAGGGAAAGCTATGGGTGTCTAATATCAGACTCTTGGATTTTGAATGTTTTTAGTTATCTTGGCCGATTATGACTTTTTTCTTTGAAACACTTTGACACCGCCAGAATTTCAATTTTTTTTTTAAAGTATCGGTTTTCTTTTATTATCTCAGGCCGTATTTTATGAAATACTATATCAAAATTTGGTAACAATATCATTTTGAAATAAATAAAGATAATATTTTTGGGAAAATGTTTATATTATATGTAGCCACAAAAGAGGATAATTATACAACTGCATCATATGAAGATGTCCCTCTACACAGTAATATTTTCAAAATGCAAGTCAATCCGCGAATCGTTTTCGCCTATTTTCTCGGCCGATTTTAATTTTCTCTTTGAAATACCATGGATATATTTAGAAGAAATCTAGTATAACCTAGAACAGCCGACAAAATTACGATTTTCGAAAAAAGGGGTTTGGCGAAATGTGTTTTTTCGCCATTTTCTCTGTCGATTATGATTTTCAATTTAAACTACGTTGGAAAAGTTTAGAACAAACTAGAACAACAGAGAAAGCCGTCAGAATTTCGATATGCCTTGAATTAAAGTATTTGTGAATTGTATCTGGGGTAAACTGTGGAAAATGATGTATAAATATATATCATCATAATTAATATTTTATATGTGATTAATGTATATATTAAACACATATAATCTTGTTTCTTTGCCGTATATATTTAAATATGAAGAGAATTTTCTTGAATTAGCGGCATTTTAAATTAATTGATGACAATTACTTGCATTATTTTAATAATTAATGATTTTAAGGAAAAGAAACACACCACCCCGAGGACTAACACATATGCATCAGTTTCGTTAACCACTACAACGTGAACACTCGTCAGCCCGGTGTGTAATGTGTTCATGTTCCTATCCTCCGAAATTTGTATATATAGTTTCGGAAACGATCTATGCAAGCATGAGAGATAATTTCTTATCATTCTCATTTAATGAAGGAACCATATTAATTACTATGTTTTCCTTCTACGATATTTCGGAGGATAGGAAAATGAACACATTACAGACCGGGCTGACGAGTGTTCACGTTGTAGTGGTTAACGAAACTGATGCATATGTGTTAGTCCTCGGGGTGGTGTGTTTCTTTTCCTTAAAATCATTAATTATTAAAATAATGCAAGTAATTGTCATCAATTAATTTAAAATGCCGCTAATTCAAGAAAATTCTCTTCATATTTATATCATCATATATACGTATATGGTGTACTTGATTTGTTTTGACAATTTCTCTCAATTTTTAAATTTAAAATGTAAAAATTAGTAGTTCTATCATAAGATATTCTATATTAAAACCAAACCCTCCTGATACTAAGTCGGTTTTATAACGATGCCACTGTATATGTAAAATAGGAAATGTGAGCTTGTATGTTTTGATGTCCATACTAAATTAGATATACAGAATGAATGCTAACATCCGCCATATAGCCAATTAATTATACAAAATGGTTTATATATTATAATCCTCCCAACTTTTCATCTAAAGTATTTATGGTCAATTAATAAATATATTTATGCTAAGTAAGTAATAAAGAAAATTTGAATAAGACAATTGGAAATTAAAAAACTATTATTGTTTCATCGTAAAAAGTATGAAATCCAGTTAGTAGTTGTGTAATTTCATTGTTTCCTAATTCATTCTTTTATATAAGAAATATATGATTTTAATAATAAATTGGCAAAGAGAACTTTCGAATATTGGCATAAAAGATGCAGTAATAAGAAAATGTTGCTTTTGTAAATTCAATATTATAACATGTCAGGGTTTGATAAGTAATGTAAAATCGATTTACTAAATGGCTCTGTTTTCATACGTACGAAATTCACGTTACCATTTCAATGAGAACAGATACGCCCATGTGGCAGACAAATGAGACCGTCCTCCTAATGCACAATGAAGATTTTCATGATAACATTGATTTGAATTCTATGACTGATACGTTGTCTGCAGATTAGCGAATTGTAACAGCAGCAAAATAAATAGTCATTTTTATTTTATTCACTCGAACTGTTATTAAAGTTTTGTTTAATACTTCACACTTCAGAAATATTTGAAAGATAGTGACCGTGATTATTATTATAATAGCAATAGCAGGTCTCTATCAAATATTTTTTTCTCACGCAGTCCAGGAAATAATAAAATGGATGTGTAATTAATTGACAGATATTTTTAGCTCTTCAAAATGGGTGCCTACATTTCACGTTTGCACTTGCAGGCGTGATCAGTAGTATAATATTTCTAACGATCTCCAGTTTGTGCAAAAAACTTGGACGTGCGGGTTCGAGTAAGTCATCTAATAGTAATAATAAACACATTTATAATAATAGGGCTGTAACTAATGCCATAATCAAGTGTAAAATAGTTTAGACTCTGCTCTGCTTGGAATAAAATTCAGTTCATTTATCGGTTATAAATATGATTGAAGCCTCCTGTTGCCATATGATAGCACAGGGCATATTTGTGGATTAATTACGTTTTTTGTCCAAATATTTAGGCCCTAGCTTACTCTAGAAAAGCGCTACGGCTAGTATATGAAGAGGAAGAGAATCATAACAAAATGCCATTTATTATGCTCACCGGAACCTTATATTGCTTTTAATGAAGACTCAGACAATGGCGGTTTGACAGACAACCTAACTTGGCTTGCAAATTTCTGCAATGGGGGAAATTTGTTGGAGAAGATAAGTACAAGAAAATGCACATGAAACACCAGAAACTATGCAAGAGACACAGGAGAACGAACAAGAGACGCAGAAGGAAAAACAATCACAAAATGCAAGGCCTACAAGAAAAACAACGTACGATGAGAGAAATAAGTAACCGTACACTTCGCGGAGATATGAGGTGGTATGGGCGTGTTTATTATGCATTAGTAATACTACAAACATGTAAACATGCCTATACCACTTTATATCTCCGCGAAGTGTACGGTTGCTTATTTCTCTTGGTGTACACAGAATGTACAAAAGTCTCGAATAGGAAAACAACAAAATACCAAGAAAAAGAAAACCGTCGATGACAGAAACTGGACAAACAGAGATTTAGAAAATCGTGATGAATTTGATAAGCCTAATTATAAAGTATATCATAAATCACCCTCAGAATTCTAGTTGTATTTTGATAATTATACTTACCAGTATATTTTCCACGAAACTACGAAATTTGCCTTGTAAATATAAGAATTGTCCAGATCCATTTATTACGATATAAGAACTCAAATGTTTCTTTGTAATACTGATTCTTTCTGGATATTATACTCTTAAAATCAGACATTATTGGGATTAAGAAGATCATTTAGGTGTAAATATTATAGAAAATGCAATGCATCGAAGCAGATTTGAACAAACCATATTTGGCAGATAATACTAAAATGTATGCTACAGATAAGATATGAAAATTGCTTTCTTTAATGGGGAAACTCAGAACATCATTTTGGTTACAAGCAAAAAGTGTATATTTTCATATTAGGCTTCTCATTGGGATAATAATATTCATGTACACAATTTTTTTTATCTGAAACACACTCTATGTAATTATAACATCTAAAATTTAGTACGTTGTCAAGTACCAGGCCATCATTTAAATTCTAAATTATAGCAGGCGGGATTTTTTTATTAGGTTGTCCAGAATGTCAATTATTGATTAATTAACATTTTGAAACGTCACTTTGACAATTCAAATTGTAAATTAGTACTTATATACCAACTTAATTTAAATTTCACAGCCTGCTCTAATTTAGAATTTAAATGATCGCGCGGTATTTTATGCTAGTATTGTTTTTTTACATACTGTATTTAACGTCTTGATTTTTTTACTTTATAATATCTTTATTTGAACGGACCAGGACGGTATTCAATCGAACAGCTGTTTTTTTCTTATTTACTATCAGTATAAAGATTTAATTCGAATAATAAATAGTTTTACCTTAACAAGTGTTAACATATGCACTACACTAATATTAATATAGCAATAACATGTATACTATTACAAAGCAATAAATAATCATGCTTTAATATAGTTTTTGTTCAAATGTGAAATCATAAATAGTTTATATAAAAACTGTTATGCAAATTCTCATATGTCACTAAACTTTAATTCACGTAATTTTTGTGAAAATGTAATGCATAATATATTCCGATAAAGTAAAACATTTCTTTATCGATCACTTTAATTAACTTTAATAAATCAGTGAATAAACATGAAACGCTTCAAATAAAGATAGATACTTCGTGCATTTGGTTTATTATTATCTTATTATAACGAAAATGAAAAGTGTGCACACATGGATGTTAAAACTAACATCAAGCAGTAAATAATTACTGTGACTTACATATATACTTTTATACGTAAAACGTATATGTATCTCAAACACATGCATATATACATATACGTTTTACGTATAAAAGTATATATGTAAGTCACAGTAATTATCTTATTATGTTAAATTGTGTCTTTTAACCTCACTTTTACTTTCTTATGTGTATTATAAGGAAGTATTGTAATGACGAAAATTTTAGCAGATAGCCAAGTTTTGAAGTACCCTGATAACAAAAAAAGTAATTTCTGAAATCCCTCCCCCCTCTCCCCCCTCTCCCCCCTCTCTCCCCCTCTCCCCCCTCTCTCTCACTCTCTCTCTCTCTCTCTCTGTGTGTGTGACTACGATAGCGATTCTGTATATATTTATCAAGAGTATACAAAGGTATTTAGAGCTGCATTTTAAATATTTTGTGTATAAAAGAAATTTCAAAATTCGGGCCAGAAGTGACACTTTTACTCCTAGCTAATAGCACTTTTTTTTTAATATCTTGCAAGCTACGCATTCCATACAGATTTATTAAGAGAATAGAAGTACTTAGAATAGGATATTAAACATTTTTTGTAAAAAAAAAAATTAAATTTGGATTTGAAATTACACACTTAATCATGTTTTTATTTTTTTAAGAAGATAAAAGTGTTTCAAACAATTTTGGGACAACTTTTACTTTCTTATACGTAGTATAAGGAAGTATTGTGATGATGAAAATTTTCGACCTCGAGATTTTTGCAGATGTCCACGTTTTGAGGTCCCCTGATACCAAAAAAGTGGTTTTTAAAAAATGTCTGTGTGTCTGTGTGTCCGTGTGTGTGTGTGTGTGTGTGTGTGTGTGTCTGTGTGTGTGTGACCACGATAGCGGTCAAACCGCTGTAGATATCAATTCCAAATTTTGTATTTACGTGTATAATCTGCCTCTTGAGAACTGATTAGATTTTGAGCAAAATCGGCAGACCGGAAGTAGTAGTTTACTTCAGTGAAAAAATCGAAATTTGCAAATATTTCGTCAATTACTAAGTTTAAACAAATTTATAAAGAATTCATATGTACTTAGAATTAAGTTTGAAACAAATTGTCTTAAAAAAGTTTTTCGAAATTCCAACCGGAAGTAGTTCTTTTACTCTTATCGAAAATCAGTTTTTTGCGAATATCTCGCAAGTCATGCTTTTAAGACAAATACGTTACGAATATAAAAGTATTTAAAACATCATTTTCAATATCTTTTATATAAAAAAAATTTCAAAATTCAGACCGGAAGTACCACTTTTACTCTTATCGAATAGCGATTTTTTGCAAATATGTCGTAAGTTATGCATTCTATATATATTTATCAAGAGTACAAAAGTATTTAGAGTTAGATATGGAATATTTTTCGTATAAATGAAATTTCAAAATTCGGACCGGAAGTAACACTTTCATACGTATAAGAAAGTCGTGTGGTGGCCACACCTCATTTTTTTATAAGTTAAAACACGTATAAGAAAGTCGTGTGGTGGTTACACCTCATTATTTAAAACAAAATTAGCTATATAGGTCAACAGCTGATTGTCTAGAGTTGCCTTTGAGAACGCAGACGGTATAATTTTGGAACAAGCATGTGATTCTCAGATTAAAGTGTCTGTTAATTGAGCTTTGATTAAAGTATTCCTACTATTATGATAGTATGAGATTACTTACCTCCTAGATTCTACTATGTTCTTTGTGAAGGTCAGGTACGCAGGCTAGGATATATTATATTGAATAATAATTGTACTTTACTTTTTTTGTTTGGCTTTCATGGATGAGTGGATGAGTCTATGTATTAGGATATTTATCTGCCTGTTTTCCTAAGTATAAGTCATGACCGAAACCCTTTTTTACGGAACAGGCTTTTCCTAAATTGTGTTAGAAGAATGTGGCTTTATACACAGTAAAACAAAAACATAAACATAAAAATCGATATCGGAGAAAATTAATAAAACTATAATAGTATTCAGCTCCTGTCTCTACGCCTACTGTAATCAAGTTATTAATTTGTTTTGTTTCAAAATTTGTTTATCGTACTAAATTCTACATATTTTATAAAAAAATGAGGTGTGGCCACCACACGACTTTCTTATACGTATGAGCGTTTGAAACTATACAATTTTAAGATTTTTTGTATACAAAACTTATTCAAAATCCTATTCTAAGTACTTTCATTCTCTTAATAAATCGCTATAGAATGCATACTTTGCAAGATATTATCAAAAAAGTGCTACTCGCTAAGAGTAAAAGTGCTACTTCCGGTCCGAATTTTGAAATTTCATATATACAAAAAATATTGCAAATCCAGTTCTAAATACTTTTGTACTCTTGATAAATATATATAGAATGCATAATTTACGATATATTTGCAAAAAATCGCTATTCGATAAGAGTAAAAGTGGTACTTCCGGTCTGAATTTTGAAATTTTTTTTATACAAAAGATATTGAAAATTATGTTCTAAATACTTTTATACTCGGAACATACTTCTCTAAAAAGCATGACTTGCGAGATATTCGCAAAAAACTGATTTTCGATAAGAGTAAAAGACCTACTTCCGGTAGGAATTTCGAAAAACTTTTTAAATAAAATTATTCTCAATTTTAATTTTAAGTATATATGAATTCTTTATAAATTTGTTTAAACTTAGTAGTTGACGAAATATTCGCAAAATTCGATTTTTTCGCTGAAGTAAACTGCTACTTCCGGTCTACCGATTTTACTGAAAAACTAATCAGATCTCAAGAGGGAGATTATACACGTAAATACAAAATTTGGAATTGATATCTCCAGCGGTTTGACCGCTATCGTGGTCACAGACAGACACACAGACAGACAGACACACAGACACACACACACACAGACATTTTTTTAAAAACCACTTTTTTGGTATCAGGGGACCTCAAAACGTGGACATCTGCAAAAATCTCGAGGTCGAAAATTTTCATCATCACAATACTTCCTTATACTACGTATAAGAAAGTAAAAATGAGGTGTGGCCACCACACGACTTTCTTATACGTATGAGCGTTTCAAACTATACAATTTTAAGAATTTTTTTATACAAAACTTATTCAAAATTCTATTCTAAGTATTTTCATTCTGTTAATAAATCGCTATAGAATGCATACTTTGCAAGATATTCGAAAAAAAAGTGCTACTCGCTAAGAGTAAAAGTGCCACTTCCGGTCCGAATTTTGAAATTTCATTTATAAAAAAAATATTGCAAATTCAACTCTAAATACTTTTGTACTCTTAATAAATATATATAAAATGCATAATTTATGACATATCTGCAAAGAATCGCTATTCGGTAAGAGTAAAAATGGTACTTCCGGTCCGAATTTTGAAATTTTTTTTATACAAAAGATATTTAAAATTATAATTTAAATACTTTTATACTCGTAATGTACCTGCCTAGAAAGCATGACTTGCGAGATATTCGCAAAAAAGTGATTTTCGATTAGAGTAAAAGACCTACTTCCGGTTGGAATTTCGAAAAACCTTCTTAATGTAATTTGTCTCAAATTTAATTTTGAGTACATTTCAATTCTTTATAAATTTGTTTAAACTTAGTAATTGACGAAATATTAGCAAAATTCGAATTTGTCACTGAAGTAAACTGCTATTTCCGGTCTACCGATTTTACTGAAAAAGTAATCAGATCTCAAGAGGGAGATTATACACGTAAATACAAAATTTGGAATTGATATCTACAGCGGTTTGACCGCTATCGTGGTCACACACAGACAGACAGACAGACAGACAGACAGACACACACACACACACACAGACATTTTTTTAAAAACCACTTTTTCGGTACCAGGGGACTTCAAAACGTGGACATCTGCAAAAATCTCGAGGTCGAAAATTTTCATCATCACAATACTTCCTTATACTACGTATAAGAAAGTAATATATTGCTGGCATGGACGGTGGTATTGTAAATAAAATATATCTATCAATTTTCAATATGAGATACTTACTATATATTATATATTCATTTAATGCAATTTTATAAACAATTCAAACTCAGGCTACTAAATATTTGTCCAAAATTTAACGGTTTCACAGAAATTTGTGTTTAAAGAAAGTAAGAGTAATTTCAATTGTTATCTTTATTTTGTTTAAATATTTCACTGATCAAATATAACTAACACAGATGTTCAAAGTTGTTGCCTTCTTGACTGCTACATAACGTATTATATCGCCTTATTAGTTATCTTAGTATTATAAATATGGTTTTACACACAAATTAGGGCAAACTGAGTATTGTTTTAATTTATGGAAAATCCCGTAGAAATGCTTCTGAAGCAGTGCGATTATATGCTCGATGCTTTCCAAACAGACCTTTACCAGATAACTAAACATTTATGTTGCTGTGTGCAAATCTCAAAAATTACGGTAGCTTCAAAAAACAAAAACAATTAAGGCAGAAAAGAGTAAGAGATGGTGAAATTACATCAGCAGTACTACAAACAGTTAATAATAATCTACATATATCTTACGGCAATTAAAATATCAGCATGATCTCCATGTAACCTTGGGCCGTAGGATTTTAAAAGAAAATAAATACTTTCCGTATAAAGTTGATTTAGTGCACCACATAACAATACAAGATAATCAACGCAGATTCGATTTTCTGGCAGAATTTTCTGTAATGTTAACGGAATACAATAACTTTATAAATCAGATCATGTGGAGTGACGAATGTCGTTTTCACAACAATGGTACCTTGATTAAGCATAATGCTCGTTATTGGTCAGAAGATAATCCTAGGTGGATAAGGCATATATATGTATATTGTATATATAATTATACTTGCATCATGGGAGGTAGCGGCCTTTATTTAATTATAGGTAGTTTAGTGTGTAAAAATAAAAAAAAATTCTTACGTTTCGATATTATATATAATATCTTTCTCAAAAAATTTTATAATAAGCTGTAATAATTATGAGTATATTAATCTAACGTTATATGCAAAATAATTCTAAAAATAACTTACGTCATGTGTTATTAAAATTGATCCTACATTTATTTACAATTTAAAAAATATATATTAAAATCTCCAAAAGATTTTCCACTCGCACAACGCCTGAACATCTGTTTTCTTTTTCTTTCTTTTTTTGAATATTATCAGGAATGTATACATTCTTTTGCTTTTTTAGTGTTATCCAAAATGTTAATTACTTTTCAAATGAGTGTATTGGATATTTAAAGGTGTACGTGTTCATTGAAAAGCAAAGATGTTTTGAACGTATACATATAAATGTATATTTTAAAATGTGTTTGTACTAGGTATAAAAATGCATTGATGGTTTTTAATGTATTTTTATTTGTGTTGTATTTGAACGTATGCTTAAAGGAAACACAGCGTCGTACTTGTATTTATTATAAAATAGAAAAATTAATATTATATATATATATATAATATATCTGTCCTATCGTTTATTGTATTTTTGTTTTTTTGGATGTGGATGCTTTCTAAGATGTTCCTGGCTTTGTGGTTTTTTTCTGTAGTTATAATTGAAGTATTTGGATAGTTGAAGGAATGATTTGTTGTATTGGTATGTTTTTTGAGTGCAGTGGAGTTATTTGAAAATTTATGACCATTTATTCTGTCTTTTAAATGTTGAGAAGTCTGTCCTATGTATATGCCATTGCAATCATTACATGGTATTTTGTGCACTATGTTGGTTTTTTTCAACGTGGGGATTTTATCTTTGAGAGGGGTGTATAAAGAGTTGAGGTTGTTGTAGTTAGTGTGTGCTATTTTCACTTTATACGGTATTAGTATCTTGTTTAATTTTTCAGAAATATTTTTTACATAATATGGTAATGGAACATATTTATACGAGGTAGATTCCTTTAGTTTTTTAGGTATGTTCTGATTATAATGTTTGTGTAGTTGTTGTTTTAGAACCATATTAATTTTTGAAAGTGGATAATTATTTTTTTGTAATGATGTCTTTATTTTTGCTATGATTTCGGGTCTATATTTTGGAGTAGTGAGTGTTATTGCTCTGTGAATAAAGTTTGTAATGACATTGTTCTTAAAAGACATGGGTTGGCAAGAGTTATAATTGAGATATCGGTCTGATGCAGTTGGTTTATGGAATAATTTTGTGTAAATGTAGATATCGGATCGTATTAATGTCAGGTCTAAAAAGTTTAATTCGTTATTTTGTTCTTTTTCTTGTGAATTGTAACTTTGGATGAAAGGAATTGAATTTATTTAAGGTGTATTCTGCTTTGTTTGTTGGTATGCAGGCGATGCAGTCATCAACGTATCTCTTGAAAAATGCCGGCGTGAAGTCGAGACCTGATATTACTTCTTCTTCAAGTTGTTCTAGTACAAGTTGTGCAATAACACTTGATATGGGTGATCCCATTGCACATCCGTGCACTTGCCTGAAGAAGTTTGATGACTGCATCGCCTGCATACCAACAAACAAAGCAGAATACACCTTAAATAAATTCAATTCCTTTCATCCAAAGTTACAATTCACAATAGAAAAAGAACAAAATAACGAATTAAACTTTTTAGACCTGACATTAATACGATCCGATATCTACATTTACACAAAATTATTCCATAAACCAACTGCATCAGACCGATATCTCAATTATAACTCTTGCCAACCCATGTCTTTTAAGAACAATGTCATTACAAACTTAATTCACAGAGCAATAACACTCACTACTCCAAAATATTGACCCCAAATCATAGCAAAAATAAAGACATCATTACAAAAAAATAATTATCCACTTTCAAAAATTAATATGGTTCTAAAACAACAAATACACAAACATTATAATCAGAACATACCTAAAAAACTAAAGGAACCAACCTCGTATAAATGTGTTCCATTACCATATGTAAAAAATATTTCTGAAAAATTAAACAAGATACTAATACCGTATAAAGTGAAAATAGCACACACTAACTACAACATCCTCAACTCTTTATACACCCCTCTCAAAGATAAAATCCCCACGTTAAAAAAAAACCAACATAGTGTACAAAATACCATGTAATGATTGCAATGGCATATACATAGGACAGACTTCTCAACATTTAAAAGACAGAATAAATGGTCATAAATTTTCAAATAACTCCACTGCACTCAAAAAACATACCAATACAACAAATCATTCCTTCAACTATCCAAATACTTCAATTATAACTACAGAAAAAAACCACAAAGCCAGGAACATCTTAGAAAGCATCCACATCCAAAAAAACAAAAATACAATAAACGATACGACAGATATAAATAACCTATCAAATATTTATTTTTCTATTTTATAATAAATACAAGTACGACGCTGTGTTTCCTTTAAGCATACGTTCAAATACAACACAAATAAAAATACATTAAAAACCATCAATGCATTTTTATACCTAGTACAAACACATTTTAAAATATACATTTATATGTATACGTTCAAAACATCTTTGCTTTTCAATGAACACGTACACCTTTAAATATCCAATACACTCATTTGAAAAGTAATTAACATTTTGGATAACACTAAAAAAGCAAAAGAATGTATACATTCCTGATAATATTCAAAAAAAGAAAGAAAAAGAAAACAGATGTGCAGGCGTTGTGCGAGTGGAAAATCTTTTGGAGATTTTAATATACACACTAAACTACCTATAATTAAATAAAGGCCGCTACGTCCCATGATGCAAGTATAATTATATTTAACAACGGCCAAGAAAAAAAGAAATTTGAAGAGGAGAAGAAAGAAAAAGTCTTCTTTTCTCTTATTTCGTTGAAGAATATATATATATATATATATATATACAAGAAAAGGAAAATTATCGGGTAAATTCCGCTGTAGACACGTGTTTCTGACTCATTGGTCGTCGTCAGTACGGTGTAGCCAAGGAATAAGGTGGGATACCTTGGAGATGTAAGCTACACGGAAGACCATCAGGTGACAGACCGCCATTTGTAGCTTCGGTTAGAAGAGCCTCGGTTTTGAGGATTCACATCCAACCTCGCCACGAGGAAGACAATGCCAACCTGCGTGCCATCCGAGACCCAGGAAAGAAAAATCACAAAAAAAGGTATCCCACCTTATTCCTTGGCTACACCGTACTGACGACGACCAATGAGTCAGAAACACGTGTCTACGGTTGCTCTACAGCGGAATTTACCCGATAATTTTCCTTTTCTTGTATTTTATGTATCCGCGATTAATTCCTTTTTTTGTGATTTTTCTTTCCTGGGTCTCGGATGGCACGCAGGTTGGCATTGTCTTCCTCGTGGCGAGGTTGGATGTGAATCCTCAAAACCGAGGCTCTTCTAACCGAAGCTACAAATGGCGGCCTGTCACCTGATGGTCTTCCGTGTAGCTTACATCTCCAAGGTATCCCACCTTATTCCTTGGCTACACCGTACTGACGACGACCAATGAGTCAGAAACACGTGTCTACGGTTGCTCTACAGCGGAATTTACCCGATAATTTTCCTTTTCTTGTATTTTATGTATCCGCGATTAATTCCTTTTTTTATTTATTATATATATATATATATATATATATATTGTTTGACCTCTTGATGAGAATAATTGGGATTTTTCGGCAAGTAATTAATCAAACACGCTTTAGAAAATCATAATGTTTGCATTTATTTTTACGTTTCGACCTTCTTTTTTTTTGGTCTTCCTCAGAAAAGACATATACAGCCGAGAAAAATTATTTTTTCCAAAAACACGTAACACACAATGTCCTTGCAACCTCTTTTAGAAATGCACAAACAAAAATATACATTAACGTGTTTTAAATTTAAAATTTTAATATACATAACGTCAACGATTAAAATGTGAAACTTTTACCGACTGTCTACACTGCTGGTTTTATTCAGAATAAAATTCCTTCTCTTTTGTTCTTCGACTGTCTTAGGAGAAACACTTATACATCGCAAGAGCAGATGCATTTTTTTTAGTCAGTGCTTGAGGAATTATTGGAATGTTTAAGTTTTATCGTATGTAATCGCTTACAAAAGCGGATGTTATGGTATTTCTCAAGTGTTACTGTTGGATTTGGCGTTTTGGTTGAAATCTTGCGAGGATATTTTTTCCACTGGCTTAAGAATTGTTTAACTGCTGTAAGTATCGTGTCTGATCGTTCTTAATTGTGCCTGTTTCTCAAATCCAATTATAGTTTGCTGCTAGTGCATGGCAGAAACTCATTAGAGCACTTTCGTTGGGAAAATTTTGAGGAACCACGTGCCTGATGTATTTTACGATTTCAAGGGAATAAGTTGCTGTGTCCTACGGTGAGGACGTAATTTAAGGTGCAGTCCCATGTTTTGCTGTAGCCTTCCTACGTGAGTTTCCGATGTTGTCATTAACCGAGGTTATGTGGAGCAGTTTTCCCTTATAACGTAGTGTGCTTTGTAGAAGGTATCGTGTATCGTAGCTGTGGATGTGGAATTTTTTTAAGGTACTGTGACTGTGTAATTTATCTGATATTACCCATAACGTGGGGTTTATTTGCCAATCAGTTTTGGTAAATTTATGTCAATTTCGAGTTCTTTCGTACAGTAAATTTCAATTTTCTCGGCCTAACTAATCATTTAAGTCATCGTAATTTCTTAAATTTACTTCTTTGTGGCATGTGAGCCTTTATAATTTGAATTTATTCTATTAACGTAGTTTTATAAGTAACAGTGACTCCAGTTGGGGGTTACCTTGTCAATTTTGGAGACGTTACGTAGCCTTTTTTTTTGGATTTAGAATTTTGAGCAGATTTCGGATGTGTATTGGCATTGTAGCCTCGCATCCGTATTGTGTAAATTTATTGCTTGTTATTTAGTGTAATTAGTCAACCATTTAAATTTATTAATGTGGGATCCTGTAAGAAATTATTGAATTTAATTTTAATCACGTTTTCTTATGTAAAGCATAGTTAACTAGCGCTAATATTTATAGTATTAGATATCATATAACTTAGAGTCTGCACTCTTCTGTCGAACAGATTGTCGGTTGCCTCTGGTATACAGAGTGTTTCATTTTGGAGTGTTGTCGTATTGCAATTTACGATCAAACTGTTCGACTTTGGAAAGACTTTTCGGCAAGTTGCTTAATAATTATGTGCTTGTTGTAAGAATATTGTTAGGTAATTAAAATTAACCTTAGGGTTGTCTCATTTGATTTCCATTTTGGATTTCTTTTATTTTGTAATTACTTGTCATTTGTAATTTGAAGTTATGGATCACCTTGGTGGCCATTTTTAGTCCTTTATTCATTCCTTCAGAAATCTTTAAATACTGGCAACTGGGTTGCGTTGATGTAAGGGGTAGCAATTTGCTCTTTTACGAATCCCTGTAAAATGAAACTAATTTTATGATGTGTGAAGCCCAGCAGGTTAGCCAATAGAGACCCCAGGGGTTAGCTAGTACGCTGGAAACGTTCCATTAAAATAGTTTGTGTCTGTAGCATAGAATGTGGGGAATCATCTTGTTGTATTTAAATCTCTTCGTAAATTTAGCGGAACATTTTCCAATAATTCCACTAAATTGCTTGATAGAAATTACTCATAACCTTCTCCGTTAATACTACCTTCAAATAAATGCGGGCCTATCATCCAATCACCAAGAATACCTCGCCATACATTTATGCTCCACCTTTGCTGAAGATCTATTTATTAGTATATTTACATTCGTATGAAACTACATGACAGGTACAAGAAAAGAAATATTATAAATTCTATTACAAAAGTAGAAATATATTTAGAAGGGCCATAACTGCAGGGACCCTTTAAAACACTGCACTATTTAGTCTAGGATGTAGCAAAAAAGCTGCAGAATAAAAAATCTCCATCACAGCGCCGCAAAACTAAAGGTATTTAGTTGTTAAATTATATAAATCTGTGTATCCAAATTCAAGCTAAGCTATTTATTAGTGAAATAATACTTTTGATTTGAATAGTAATAAAAGTGTCTGTTTATATCTATTCCGTTACTACGGAAACTAGCTTTATCCTCAAATAACCCACTATCAAATAGAATTGTCCAAGCACTCATTTTAATTTTTGCCCATTGGCAGAATAATCTTCTAATTCTAAAATGATGGGTGAGTAACTCAATATTTATGAGTATTCATTACGGATGCTATTTATTTCACTTTAAGGCTCTTGCAACGATGGTTTGGCTAATATCCAGCAAACAGCTTCTTTCATGGGTACTGATGTGATGATTTTCTGTTGATGCCATTAGAATTTTTAATTGATTTCCATCATTAACCACATACTTAGGTTTCCTTGGTTTTGAAATACCAATACTACCATTAGTAATGAAAGCATGCATAACTTTCTTATACACACATATTTTAGGACACCTTCTATCAGGGTAACGCTGCTGGTAAACTTTTTGGGCTAATAGATAATTTCTTTCACATTCCTCCAGTACAAAAAAGCCATATTAAAATACAAAACATAAAGTTAGCAAAATTATATAAAATACGACAATAGCTCCATTAATGGTCTCTTTTAAAATAATACCGTCTTACATATTTTTGGTGCAAACTTTAGTGAGCAATTCAAAAATGAACCGATATAGAGGCTGCTCCATTTGAAAAAAATACTTTTAGACAAAAAAGTGTCATGTAACTTTATCCTAGTTTTCTGCAAAATTAATTAATAACTGCAAAAAATAAAATATATTTGTATTAGGACCTTTTATTATGAACAACGCTACCAACCTATACTATCTTATAACTTTTTGAGTAAGAATTACACGGGGAATACGAAATAAAAAAATGTAATAATATATAGGGTTTTTCATTTGAAAAACTATAACTATGGTTAGCAACCAAGTGATGGAACATTTTGTATAATACAAAATAATTTTAAAAAGTGCTCCTAACGAGTGGCTATCTCGAAGAAGAAAACCGCTTCGAAATACCTTTTGTCATAAAGTCACAATTTTACTTTCCAGCGGAGAAGACTCACCCTGTATATTTTACCACATATACAACTTCAAACCAGCACGGTTTCATTCCCTATTATGGATTTTATGTGGTTGCAATACCAAGTACGATTAATTTCGTTAAATCGTGTAGGTATACTAGAAAGCACCAAACAATCCACTTTCGTCATAAACGAAAAATAATGACTTCTGCATTGTCAATTTCATACCAACGAACATAATTGCTTTATACATAACTAAATTTGTAATTTCATTATGGTAGAATATATTATATGTATATAATAATAATTACAGGATTATTTTAATTATTAATGTTAATTAAAAAATAATAAATTTAAAATATAATTTAATTTATAATAATTAATCAATTTATAATTTTTAATATGTATTCTAAATTTTATTATTGCAACCACATAAAATCCATAATAGGGAATGAAACCGTGCTGGTATGAAGTTGTATATGTGGTAAAATATACAGTGTAAGTCTTCTCCGCTGGAAAGTAAAATTGTGACTTTATGACAAAAGGTATTTCGAAGTGGTTTTCTTCCTAAGATAGCCACTTTTTAAAATTATTTTTTAAATAATTATTTTAGCCAGTTTTACTAGAAATATTAACATCGGAAATTGACTTACCTGAAAGTCGTTTACACTTCGCTAGCCATTTTGAATTTTAAGTGATTTGACAGCATTCTGTGACAATATTATATGGTTTTTGTTTATGTTTGTTATATTATAGAACTATAATTAGAAGTTATTTTTAGAACAAACGATGCTTAAACCGTTCAGTAGTCGGTCAAAGGAGTTCATTAGCTCTTTGAAAGTAAACGGAATAACGGTGGTCTTCTCCTACAGTTGGCAAGTGTGCGAGAGGTATGTATACATTTTTGTTCTAATGGCATCAAGTACAATATTATCATTTTAGAGAGTTGCATAAGCTTTAAATATTTCCGTTGAATCTTGCAGCAGTATTTCTAACACCTAAGCAAAATGATGCTCGCCCAAATCCAAAAAAAACCTGTATGTGATTACTCCTGCAATAAAAGCAACAATACACGATACTATATACGAGTTCTATAAAAAACACTAATAGCTTATACAACTCAATGAAAATAAAAAGAATATTAAAATGTTAACTATGTCATTTTAAAGTAACACTTTTCATGAGCTTCGTTACTATCACTGCTATGGGAGCATCACATCATTGGTGATTCTTTTGGTAGAGTACTACTAGATATTGGTTTCAAATAAAAGAAAGACTTTCCACAAAGAAGATTAATTGATTATACACGTGTTACTCTTCCTCGAACTAATTTTCTAAGCAAATATATGAATAGTTTACATTCTAAAAATCCACTGGAATGTGTCTATTTGGATGAGACTTGGATTTTTGAAAATGGCAATAACCGGATCATGACAAGATGATAGTCATAAAAGTCTTCGAAAGTTGGAAGTTGACGGCAAGAGGTAATGCTCTGCAATAAAATTCACACTTGTCAAGTAATATAAATGTTGCTTTCTTTTAGGATTACCATAGTGAAATAGATAAAAACGAGTTCTTAGGATAGTTTGAAATTGAACTGCTGTGTATACTAGAAGTTAACATGCATTTATATGATAAATCCCCCAATAATTCTTGCAACAACCCAGTGAGCACACATACGTTAATTCAAGTTTTTTAGACGTTATTGCGTTGATATAACGTTATAAGTCGAAAATTTTAACGTTTCTAATTAGTTGTATTATGACGTCAATATTTTAACGTTTATGTGACGTTTTGTTAAAACCTATTACACCATATAGATCAAAAAGACACGTCAAAACAACGTTTGAAATTAAGGTTGCCGACATGTTGAATTTTAAAACGTTTATAGTAAGGCTTATTTTAACGTTTCCTTTTTCAACGTTTTATACACGGTGGTGTACAACGCGATTATGTATTGTGAAGTAATTTTTAACGTTAGAATAACGTTAAAAAATAAATTTGTTAGGGTGTACAATTTTACAACGTTTTTATTGAGACATATTTTCATGTTGCTTGTTGACGTTTTATTTACGCTTTCATATAACTCTGTAAAGTATTGCAAAGTGATTTTTAAGGTTAAACTGAAGAGTAATATTAGTCTACATTTTTCAACGTTTTTTACTAAGAAAAATTTCAACTTTGCGGTTACAACGTCTTCTAAACGTTTTCACAGAACGTAAGAATGTTTTGTACATTAAATTTTAACGTTAAAGAAACGATAAATATTGACATTATGAGTGTAATATTTTTCGAAATTTTTAGTAGTGTATTTTGATATTTCTTTTCAACGTTTTACGAACGTTTACAAACAACCAAATTTTTAACGTTAAAATAATGTTAAAATTAACGCAGTCAAACTAGAATCTTCCAATGTTTTTAGTTCGACGTATTTCTATATTTTTTCAACGTTTTATCTACGTTTGTAACATTGTATCTCCTATACTATCATTTTTAATGTTAATTTAATAGCGTTTTTGTTAATACAGATTTTGATGATTGTTTCCTCACGCTTTAATTTTGCACGACAATATTCTATGTAAGAGTATAAGTTTTTTAAATTAAAAATCACCATGGATATCAAATGGAAGTTTTGAATTGAACATTAGAATTTTTCAAAATATTACGCTCTCAATAAAGATATATAGACTCGATAGAAACCGACAGCTCTTTCTAGGTGTTCCTTACAACTTCTGATATACTCCAAAAACAAATAAATATGTATAAATCAACAAAATTCAGAAGGCTGATGTACAAAACTATTTATTGGCGCATTGTTTTTTCCACAACTAACTGACTGGTTATATCTATCTCACTTGTATGTAGAAGTCTATTCCTCTCACAATACAGTACATTTAGTAGTTCTATATTATATCCTTTTATTCCTTATGTATTAAGGATGCCTGAAGAGTGGGATCAAGGTCAAACAGCAAGTACGCATGTGGTGAAAAAGGAGGCAAAAACAGTTTGCAAAGTGGTATTTTAGGTCAGTGGTGGGTGTCAGTTTTGATTTTCTCTAATATTTGTGACTGGTAACAGTAATAACCTGTATAGAAGCAAGATACAAAACGGGATAATCTCTGGTTTAATACACGGTAAGTGGTTATGTTTTCAAACCATTATTATTTTATTAAAAGATTTTAATGTTTTCGATATAAAATACTGCACGTGTGCTATTTACAGGTATATCTCGTTTACCGATTTCAACAAACTTTAATATTATTTCCTGTACCTCAAGAATGAAAACAATTTTCCTGGACGGTATAAATTTTTAGAAAATTTCGATAAAACCTCAAATTTTATTTATAACATAATGTGATGTGTGATGTATTTTTCTTTTTTTTTCAAAACATTTATATTCAGTTAATTAGTTATGTTTTTTATCGATATTTGTATTAATCTATGTAGTACCTTAGTTTATTTGTTTGTTGTTGTATACTTGTATATATTTTAAAAAGATAAATAATATTTTTTTATTCACAATTAATTTAAGTTTAATATTATTTCGTGTACCCCAAAAATGAAAACAATTTTCCTGGACTGTATAAATTTTTAGAAAATTTGGATAAGAACCCAAATTTTATTTAGAACATGATGTGATGTGTATGATGTGTGATTTTATTATTGAAATTTATAAAAGAAGTAATGGTGAGTCTTTAGTTATCTAAATAAGACGTATTTGCTATGGTAACAATACCTAATAATCATGTACTACTTTGTAGTCTATAATTATTATTGCGACCACAAATGTACGTTTTATTCAACATCCAGTAAACGTTTACGTTACGAGATGCTGCAACAAATGCGTAACATTTTTGTATGAGTTTCAATCAACACCTAATCGACGTTTTACAAAACATTTATAATAGATCGTCCAGTCTCGCCCATAAGTCGCAGTAGTTTTAGGAGCAATTGCTACAACAATTCTCTCGGCCATGAGACGCCGCGGCAATCTATTATAAGTGTTCTGTAAAACGTCGATTAGGTGTTCATTGAAACTAATAAGAAACGTTTCACATTTGTTTATTGAAATATTTCGTTATATAAACGTTGACTGGATGTTGAAAAAAAAACGTCGATTTATGGTCAAATAAAATGTTTCAGAACAACGTGTTGGTAACGTTCAAAAAAACGTTTTTTTTACCTTTAATTGCAGCTCAAAAAGAAACGTTTGGAGATGCCACTATTTAAACGTTTTAAATGACGTTGAATATAACGTTGTAAGTGACGTTGAATTGCAATTTAAAGAAAACGTTATCAATTGGTTTGGCTTCACCGTTACTTAAACGTTGCAACTGTCGAATATAACGTTGAGGCTCGCGACATTTTTGCGTTTATTCCACATCGAATGAAACGTTTTTTAGAATAAGGTTAACGTTGTTTGTTAACGTTTTTTCGACGTTATTGTGCTCACTGGGAAAGGTCAAATAAGAGAGTGTTTAAAAGCCATAAAATACCAGATGCATACAGTTGTACGATTACCATCATATTTCTACATATTCAACCCATTAGAGCATATGTGGGGAATATCCAAAATATATTATAATAAGCACATTGGGAAACAGGGTTACGGGGAAAAATACAGTTAAGATGTGGATCATGCCCTACAAATGTTCACACCTAAAATTTAGGCGAATACTGTTAGACACACTAACAGTGAAATCAGAAAATGGTGATACCGAGAATTGTTGCTTGACTGAGAAGTAGTAATTCCGTTTAGTATAAACTAAATCAATGTTCAGAATCTGATGACAGTAGAAACAGCGATAATGAGCAAGAATGTCTTTAAAGTCTACTATTATTTTCTGATAATGTTTTTATATATCACGATAATTAATTTGTAAAATTGAAAAATAATAACTATAAATAATAATGACATTAGCTCTCTTTCTTTTACAGAAGTAATATATTTTAAGCATATATTTTATTATACAATAAAGTAATGTGAGTGTACTTTAAATTTTTATTATTGACGATTAGAGTAAGTTTAGTATTAATTGTACATTAAAAAAGCTTCATATTACCAGTAGTTTTATTATTTTATGTCCTCATCTTTACTTATGTGACAGAGAGCGGCATATTTCATAATATGTCATGTAAATGTATAAGAATATGTAATATTTTGAGTATATTTTCATTACAACTTAGAGAAGTTTAGTTTCAAGTCAAGGATGTATTAATTTATTTATCAAATCAAATCAAATCAAATCATAGTTTATTGTCGAGAGTTGTTACAACAACATAGGACATTGTCATTTTCAAATCAATGTAAATATACACATATACAATTAAAAATATAATAAGGTATAACACGATACACTGCAATACTTATATTTATAATTCTCCATGGTTCCTAAGGAACAATGAATTGTCAAATTTCCAGTTTTATAACAAGTATTATCACAAACATTTTCAAATCAATGTAAATATACACATATACAACCAAAAATATAATAAGGTATCACACGATACACTGCAATACTTATATTTATAATTCTCCATGGTTCCTAAGGAACAATGAATTGTCAAATTTCCAGGTATATAACAAGTATTATCACAAACAGTACACATACCATCACCTATCCTCACAAAACTTGAAATACCTGAAATATTCATCTTCATCAAAAAATGCTTGTTCAACGAAAACTTTCTTTAAGGCATTTTTAAAATTACTAAAATCCAATTCTCTAATATTTTGAGGAAGAACATTGTATAATTTTACACCCCTCTGACAATATGCCTTTTGTGTACTACTCAATCGGGTATATTCAACACCAAGATCATTCTTGTTTCTAGTATCGTACTTGTGAAAAGTGGCACAAGTATTAAAAGACGAAATATTAGCTTTTACGTACAATAAGTATTCAAGAATATACAAACTAGGAAATATCAAGATTCTTGAATTCACAAATGCCTGGCGACTGTCAGCACGGTATGGCAACTCATTCAATACCCTCACCGCCCTACGCTGCAGACCAAAGATTCTATGCCGCGACGAACTGTGGCCCCATAACACAATGCCGTAGGACATTACCGAATGAAACAATGAGTAGTACGCTACCCTAACAATGTCCCGAGATACTGACAAAGACAGATTTCTTAAAACAAATATTACTTTCACCAGTTTATTTGCCACATGCTCGCAGTGTGGTTCCCACTTAAGTTTAGGATCCAGTACAAAACCCAAATACCTGACTTCGCCCACAACATCAATCTCGACGCCACTTCGCACGGTAAACATCATCGTAACTGTCTTACTACTATTAAGCAATAACTTATTTTGCGTAAACCAAGCTTCCACATCTTTACGAGCCACCGTGTTCCTAGATACAACATCCGTACTATCCGCGGACTTAACCAGTAATGCAGCATCATCCGCGAAAAGTATAGTCTTATCAGTCTTAACATTGCTTGCAAAGTCATTAATATAGATCAGAAATAAAAATGGCCCCAATATGGAACCTTGTGGCACACCTGAGTTTATTTTTAGCTCTGCAGAAGCTCTACCCCCCACTCTAACTATCTGACGTCTGTTATTTAGGTACGACCTGAGATACCCTCAAAGATAAATCATCTAAATTAAGTAGTTTAAGCTTATTCATTAAAACATTGTGATCGACACAATCGAACGCTTTACTAATATCACAAAAGGTAGCTGCACAGTATTCTCCATTTTCAAAACATGATAAAGTAAAATTCACAAAATCTAATACTGCTGCAGTTGTGGATTTCCCGTGCCTGAAACCGAACTGGTTCGCGCAGAACAATGAGTTTTTTTCAAAATAAGACAGGATTTTGTCTTTAATTATTTTCTCAAATATCTTTGACAGTACCGGGAGAATAGAAATGGGTCTATAATTCGAAACTTCATTTATATCTCCTCCCTTATGCAGCGGAATAACAGATGCAAGTTTTAATTCATCTGGAAAACTACCTGATCGGAAGCTCAAATTAATCAAATTGGTAATAGGTATAATAATCTCGTTTTTTACTAATTTTAATATATTTGTATTTAGACCGTACACATCTCTTGTATCAGATGGCTTCAGGGAATCAATCACATTGCGCCCTTCATTGTACGAAACGTCAACTAATCCAAATGGATCATCAAACACAGAATTTATTGAAATAGATTCACTGGTACTAGACGCAGGCGACTGCTCAGCAATAGAAAACGGCACGTCGCGAAATTAATTGTTAAAGGTGTCCGCAGTCAATGGGCATTCATTTTTTCTGTCTATATATTTACGGTTTGAATTGATAAGCAACCACATTGCTTTGACCTTGTTAGAAGCATTCAATACAAATAAATCATTAGCGTTTCTTTTCGCCTCATTGATTGCACTTAAATATTGCTTCTTATAATTTTTGACTTTTGCTTTTAACTGTTCGGTGCGATGAACCTTATTCATATCGACTAACAATTTTAAGTTATCTCGCATTTAATTGTTACTTCTAATTAAATTTATAAGGTAAATACATGAACAGAAAATGTACAATATATGATATATTAAAATGACTAGATATACCTATTTAAAAATATGTACTGATTCAAATTTTGTACTAAACGTTATACCGATTATAAGAAAACACACTAAATATAAAAATAAATATCTATACTATATTACTTGCCTATAACATTTATAACTTTCTTTTTGTTATATTTGTGTATGTTCTAAGTTGAAGAGTGTTATCATTAATAATTTATTAAAAATTTGGATAAGTGACGAGTTAATTTGTGTTAAGATGTACCATATATTGAAATAAGTTAATTGTAAAGTACGACATTAATATAAATTGAAGTCATGTTTAAAAAGATATTTTAAATAATGAAGAATTATTGAGAGCTTGTTTCCTAAAATATACACCTTTTGTTTCAGTCTCCAGTATTAAGAAATAATTACTGGAATAAAAGTATGAAGGGTATCATTTTTTATTTTCTATTCATTAAGTGAAATGGTGAATTCAAGATATAGTTTTATTTTATATACTCACAGTTTTACTTTAACCAAAAATTACTTCATTTACATTCAGAAAATTTGGTAAGTTTTGGTTTCAATATAACCTCAAACTAAACTTCAGAAATCGTAAATTTTATTCATCGATCACGATACTGACACTGACGTACTCCAACTATTACATCATGGATTTTGATGACGAAGGTGGATTATTTGGTGTTTTATAGTACAGTCGATTTTGCTAATTTACCCAAAATTCGATGTGAGTAGTGTGCTTGGCTCAGCGGCCGAAATAATGCGATTAAATGTACCCACAATAAAATCTAACCATACCGCAAAGTGCACAACGCGTTGTGGGTAGATATTGGGGTCATTATCCGAATTGACCAATTGAAAACAACATATATAGTGCGTCCAGATTTCAATGCTCACCATTGGTATATCGGTTATTAGAAGACATAGAGGAACGGTTAAATGGGTAATGTTTAGCAGAATTCAATGCTCGCAACAAATCTCATTTCAAATTCATTCGGACTTTTTACAATTTTGAAATATTTTGAAAAACCAATATATGTCTATCTAACTAATTAAAAATCCAATATGGCCGCCGTAAGAAAAACAGAAGATAGCGCTAAGAACTTAGAAAGAAATGAAAGTCGGGGGTTACTGTTAACACCAAAATATTTGTCTTAAAAAAGTGTCTCAACAATGTTTGAGTTTAAAAGCGATCGCATTAGGCGTTATCGAGTTATTGAGGAAAATTCAAATCGGCAAACATTGCTTTTCTGAAAATATCTCAAAATTGTAGAAAGCCCGAATAAATTTGAAATGAGATTTGTTGCGAGCATTGAATTCTGCAAAAACATTGTCTATGTCTTCTATAATAACCGATATACCAATGGTGAGAATCGAAATCTGGACACACATAGATTTAGGTCAAATTTCAATCATCAAGAATGAAATGTCAGAGTGATATCACGGTACTTAAACAAATTTTTGTTATAATTGGCATGAAAGCATTTCGTTGAGATCTATTGTGAAAACGAAATGTCAGACTTATGTCACGATGTTCGAACTCTCGACTCAACTGTCTGTCGTGGCGGAAAATTAGCAATATAATGTTTTTACTAATTTAAAAACCTTCGCGGGCTTAAGCACAACAACTCCCATAAATTTTATCACAATCGATGAATGGCATAGAAAGATTAGATAGAGACATTACACATAGTAAATTACACAAAATGCGTGTTTAAACCAATGTAATATCGTCTGTATAATTTTAAGGATGTCTGAAAATAACCACCGAAATTTATTCCGACATAAACGAAATTTCTTTTTCGCGACACGGTTTCATTTAGATCTGAGAACTATAATCCTTCGCTTCCAATCCTTTTGCCATGCGGTCGTGGTGCAGCAATTCATCACCTGAAATAATTCCAAGATATCCTTTTTCACGTTAAATTCTGAGTTATTCGCCATTTTTGAATACGTCTAACACATTTTATATAACTTCCGACGCTGTGAAGATAATATTTTCAGAATATTTTTACATATTTTTTACTAATTTTGTGTTTCTTACATTTTCCTAGATTCTGAAATATATAGAAGAACTAAGTACTACCTTTATACGTTATGTTCTTTTCATGAATAATACTTGACTGTGAGACATTAATGACAAAGAGGTTAATATATTCTTTCTGCTCGTGCTTTTCACTATTACATTTAACTATTTTTTCCTATAAAAAAAACTTTTGCTTTGACTGTCACTCGAACACACGATCTGGAAATCGCTTTGCCATTTGAACTACCAAGCAAATTATATTTAAATATTTTATAACATATTGCTGTAAATGTATGGATTTGGTTGCATAGAATTATTAAAGTAATCAATAGCATCAATTACATCTACTTATAATACACATACACAGTGCAATTCATTAGCATGTTCTACAATGTGGGAATTTGACAACATATTTTCTTTTAATTTAAATTGCAATGTGTATAATACCTTAACACCTTCACCTCATAGGTAGACCATACTTTCTATAAGATATTTTTTGTACTCTTCTATTTTACGTAGGATAGGTGTTTCAATGAAAGAACGACATAGAATTAACCTAAATATTTATTTCTTAATTACATACTATATAATTATTACTTGTATTTTTATGTAACCCTTGGAAAATATAGTTAAAATAAATGGACATAATCTTTATTCATACTGTATAAATGGAAAAACTGATGAAATAAATGTTCATATATATGTACAGTACATTAACTTTTATTTTATATAAAATAGAGACCTCCATTATATTTTCTACAAATAATAAATAAATTAAATCTAACTATCCCAAGAGTATTTGAGAAACTAAAGTATCTGGCACATCAATCTTTAATTCCAGCAATGTCAAGCTGCAATATTTCTGTTTTTACACTGTTGGTTAGCAAGAAAATTAAAGAAAGGCCATGTTTACTGATATATTTGAAGATGTGGCCGTACTAACAGGTGCATAGAACAGTGCTGCCATTTTCAATTTACTTTGACCAATTGCTCGTATTCTTTCATTGTCGATGCTCTTCATAAGCGATGGCTGTGGTTTTTCAAATTTATAAATTGATGGAAAACTTTGATGGAAAAAAATTGATTAACAAAAATATTTAAAAACGCAATTTAAATAACAATTATTTACTAACGCAACAACAAATAAAAAAAACAAATTTCATCAAATAATATGTTCAACATAATTACCATTTTGTACAAAGCATGTGTGTATTCTCTTTTCCAAAAAAGTAGGTAGTAACACATTTCTGATTCTAATTATCACGTCATCTTTGGTAATAAGCACCGTTTAATGAACTAGATCTTTTACATAATGAGAAGCGATTCTGAAAATCTTTTCTACACAACTCCTGTGTTAATTGAATAACATATTGATACATCTAACTAACTTTTTTTTTTCTAAGACTAGTATTGGGGTCTCCACTATACTCGCAACTACGCATTGTCCTCACCAGTTATTGGTTTTGTCTCCTTTTTTTCATATTTAATACTTCCAGTCCTCTCGAACCGTTCCTTTATACTTTAAATTGCCTCTGGCTTTGGATACCTTCTATCAGGGTATCGCTGTGCATAAAGTCTAGATGCTAGCAGAGTTTCTTTCAGATTCACCTAAGACGTAACATCAGCGTGCGTAGTTCTTTATTTGACCACTGATTTCTCCTAGAGCCGTTATCTCAGAAATTACGAAAGACAGGTGTAGAATATTGTTAATAAAAATGAAAGAGAATGAAAATTAAACAAAATGCCACAAAAAATACCCTGAGTTCTAATGGAAAAAAAGTAAGCTTTGTATGTAAAAATTTGGAGAAGTACGCTTTGAAATGAGAAGGTTTTTTGAGGTATTGTCGAGTGCAACTTATACCAAATGAGACGAGAATTTTCTTGGCTGCATAAACGACCTAAATTATTATTTTTTACTTTTAAAAACAATGCAAGTATGAGTTTTTTTCCAAACAGTTGTTTTGGTCAAACATTTCCAAAAAAAAGTTATAACTCAAAAATTGTAGCTCAACTTTAAAAAAGAAAAAACAGTTGAATAGGCAATTTAAAATAGTAGTAAAAGCTAGAAATATATAGAGTGTTTTATTTAAAAATAAAGAAAATTATGCAATTCCGATCGTACGTACATGGTACGTACGGTACCAGTATTCAACAATTAGACAAAGTAAATTTACTCTTGAATACGTAATACAATAAAAAATCGCACAATATAATTCATAGCATTAAAATATAAAAATATATATACTTACACAGAGTGATTCACAAATTAGTGGCGCAAAAATAATATAATATTATTCTTTTGAATTGAAATTTTTATATTCAAGTTCATATTTAACTTTCATCTTGAAATGAGAATATCCTTCTCGAGTTACTTACGATTAAAATAAAAAAGTTACTTTTACAGATGTTTTTTGCTTCCTTATATATAGTATAAAGAAGTATTGCGATAATGAAAATTTTTGACCACGAAATTTTTACAGATGTGGTCGTTTTAAAGTTTTCTGATACTGAAATTTAAATTTTAAGTAAAACCGGTAGACTGGAAGTAGTAGTTTACTTCTGAAAAAAGTTTCAATTCTTACCAATATCTCGTCACAATGAAGTTTAGACAAATTTCTAAAGAATAATAAAGTAATTAAAGGTGAATATGAGAACAATTTCATAAAAACGGTTTGTCAAAATTCCTGGTATATTTTATCTTTATCGAAAAGTAGGTTTTGGCCAATACCTCGCAATTAAAATTATGATTTTTGAAATCTCCGTTGCAAATAAAAATTGACTTAATTTTTAGCTTTCTGTAACTATAAAAACCCACCTTCATTGAAAATATTTGTAAATGCAAAACATGAGCTAATATAAACTATTCAAGTCTAGCATATTATATACAGGGTAAGGATATGCTAAAATAATAATATTGATGTACTTATCATTAAATTTACTATGACACATCATTATAATCTATTTCGTGAAACCTAGATCAGTGCTGTTTGTCAGGTAGTTACTTCAAGAATAGAACACAATTCATAGTAAGAGACTGAAGATCAGTGTTCTCAAGTTAAGCTACGTATGCGACGCCTGTATATTGAAGTGGCTGCTTTTGTAAATGTATCTTTTTTATTTCTTATAACTGTTTGCTGCCTTTATATGGGCATCAGTGAATATTAAAATTATTTCGGAATGCTAACAAGCCCACAATGTATAGCAAGACATAAACTAAATTACTTTTAACTAGATGCCAACACATGCAAGATAGAATATCTAAAACAAATGCTCCAAATAGAGTAAACGATTCTGAAGAAATGGTGAAAATAAGAAAATATCAAGCACATAGTACTTTGAGTAAGTCTACTAAATACTTTACTCAAGTGTGTAGCACTAACTAAGTAAAACTACGGTCTTCTCCGGATGCTAAACCTTTCACGTATGATTAACCTTAATTAAGTGACTCGTTTAATATGAGTCATAAGCTCCTGTACTTAATAGCCCGAGTGCACTTAATAAAGCATAATAAAAATATATGCGATCAGAGCATTTCCCGTTACTATTAACATTTTATCAAACATTATACTATAACTAATCAACTTAATATGCAACTATGTTTACAGAAAAAACTCTAGACACTAGACAATCTATAAGAGCGCACTAGATACTAACTGATTGGACATACCGTTACTATATGTTAGACAAATTCTAATTTACGACGTTTAAATCTAATTTAACCATACTTATCAGCTATTTGAATAGTATGAAAACCACGTACATTTATTATACTATTTTCTTTAAGCTCCGCGTTTAGTACAAATGAAATAATCAATATAGTTTCTATTATCTTTCTTATGAATATAGGAAGTCGTTAAATATAAATGCTGAAATTACGTAAAGAAGGAAATTCCGTCTTAGAGAAGCAGCAACTTACATAACATAACTTATTTTGTTCTGGAAGACTTTGTAGATTAAGCAGCAGAAAGACAAGACACATTAATTAGTTAAATTCAAATAACACTTACGATTTTGTCACTCTACCTATTGCAAATACAATTAAATTTTTATAACCACACCAATTGTAATAAAAAATATACGTGACTTTTTAATAAATTTTACTCAATAATACATAATTACTTAGTATTGATTAATAGTATCTTGTATTACAAGGGTAGAAAAACGTATATTACTCACGAGTTTAAAGATTCGAATGTGCAAACACTTCTATGCCCGTGCTAAAGCACTATACTTTTTCCACGACTAAGTACAAAAATTACCACCGAAAACCAAAACACTAAAAATTGAAAGAACACCTAACCAGGAAGAGAAATGTTAAATTGAGAGTGCGCAGATAGAGTTTTACTTCTGCCTGTAGTTGGCAGGTGGCGCAAACACTAAATTAGTTGTCTAATAAGTTGGTGGTAGCCTGACATATATCTGACATATAAACCTAGAAGTGTCAGTAATGAGTCGTTTTTGCATACACTTTGATTGAGATTTATTAATATTGTATATTTATTTCTATTTCTTCAAATTATATGTATGTATTTTTTGTCATAATTTTAATAAATCATTTAATTATTGGTACGTTTTCAAGAACCCCTTGTGAATTATGCCGATGAGAAAGTGTTATGTTGTAAATTTGACGAAAATGCATTTCCTTGCCCCACATCAACTTGTTTTTTGAAAGGAAGGTAAATGGACCGCCATAAACAAATTTCTTGGGATATGTCTGACAATAACAGGAATAAAAGAAAGAAGAATCAATAAGTTCAAATGTATTTATAATAATTTAGTATGCTTTTTTCTTAATATTTTGTATGAAATTAACTTTTCATATAAAAATAAAGCACTACTTACTAGAAAGACATGTATTTAATTTACTACTATTATTATTATATATAATGCACAAAATTATTTAAACGTGTCGACTTTACTTACATTAATAGTTTTTACTCTTCACTTTAAATGATCTAAAATATAGCAAGGTGTGTAGCACATTTTATTTTCAAATACATCTACTATTTTATCTCAGAACATTTAAAGTGGGGCGTATAAACTATTAAGGTAAATACAAAATGAAATAGAAATATATAACATTTAAATTTTCCGGTTCATTGGTTTGATATATTTTAGTACCGCCTGTAGTTGGCAGACGGCAGTAAATATTGTCTAAACTTCTAATTATTAAGTTATATTAGCTTTTGCTAGAGATCTGAACTGAGCTAGAGTGATGTGAGTGTCTCTGCTCACTTCAAGTGAGCCTCTCCCTCACACACAAGTGAGACTTTAAGTTTGTGTCTTACATCATAATTGTGTCATGCCGTAAACAAACTGTAAATTATTGCTATAATAAAATTGAAATTCCACATTCAATAAAATACACAAAACACTTGAAATAAAACACCTGTTTGTATAACCAAAAATTGTATTAATACAAATTCGACATGTTTCGCTCACACAGTGGCTTTATCAAGTTTAATACAGAATGCTAACCTGTTTAGATTAATACAATTTTTGAATGTCCCAACACGTGTTTTATTTCAACTGTTTTGTGGATTTCCTACGTTAGAAGTTCAATTGCAATGACTAAAAATTGTAGAAATGTTGGGACGTGTAAAATGAATTTGTAGTTTATTTAAAATTCAATGTTATAATTTGACAATTAATATAGTTTATTATTCGAAGGTTTTCATTGGAATCATTATTTCTAGATACTGAAAGCAAATCTTCGTGCAATATTTCATTGAAGTTTTCATTATTATTTCGTAGTATATTTATACTTATGTTTATAAATATACTACGAAATAATAATGAAAACTTCAATGAAATATATCACGAAGATTTGCTTTCAGTATCTAGAAATAATGATTCCAATGAAAACCTTCGAATAATAAACTATATTAATTGTCAAATTATAACATTGAATTTTAAATAAACTACAAATTCATTTTACACGTCCCAACATTTCTACAATTTTTAGTCATTGCAATTGAACTTCTAACGTAGGAAATCCACAAAACAGTTGAAATGAAACACGTGTTGGGACATTCAAAAATTGTATTAATCTAAGGTTAGTATTCTGTATTAAACTTGATAAAGCCACTGTGTGAGCGAAACATGTCGAATTTGTATTAATACAATTTTTGGTTATACAAACAGGTGTTTTATTTCAAGTGTTTTGTGTATTTTATTAAATGTGGAATTTCAATTTTATTATAGCAATAATTTACAGTTTGTTTACGGCATGACACAATTATGATGTAAGACACAAACTTAAAGTCTCACTTGTGTGTGAGGGAGAGGCTCACTTGAAGTGAGCAGAGACACTCACATCACTCTAGCTCAGTTCAGATCTCTAGCAAAAGCTAATATAACTTAATAATTAGAAGTTTAGACAATATTTACTGCCGTCTGCCAACTACAGGCGGTACTAAAATATATCAAACCAATGAACCGGAAAATTTAAATGTTATATATTTCTATTTCATTTTGTATTTACCTTAATAGTTTATACGCCCCACTTTAAATGTTCTGAGATAAAATAGTAGATGTATTTGAAAATAAAATGTGCTACACACCTTGCTATATTTTAGATCATTTAAAGTGAAGAGTAAAAACTATTAATGTAAGTAAAGTCGACACGTTTAAATAATTTTGTGCATTATATATAATAATAATAGTAGTAAATTAAATACATGTCTTTCTAGTAAGTAGTGCTTTATTTTTATATGAAAAGTTAATTTCATACAAAATATTAAGAAAAAAGCATACTAAATTATTATAAATACATTTGAACTTATTGATTCTTCTTTCTTTTATTCCTGTTATTGTCAGACATATCCCAAGAAATTTGTTTATGGCGGTCCATTTACCTTCCTTTCAAAAATGTTTTGTGTCTCTACGACTTTTCTAGAGCTTCCCTCTTGCGTCACAGAATTTGTAATAGTTTCTGATATTTTTATTTTGCTAGTCATTGGCCTTAGCGTTATTATATCTCCACCTACAGCTACTAAGATTGTTGCTAATGTCCTTCGATAGCAATATCCAAAGTCTAAATATGAGTCAGTCAGCTTTCATCATTGAGCCACTTGTTTTCATATAGACTCACTTTGTTAATTCCTACAACTTAGCATGCAAACCTTCCGTTCTGATAATAAACAAAAAATGTGTTAACAAGGGCCATAGAAAAAAAAACAATTCAAGGCTAGATCAGGAGATCGTGGTGGCCATTTAGTACGACCTGAATTGCCTATCCACCTATATCCAAAGATATTATTTAAAAAGTGGGCAACATTACGAGTTCTGTGCGCGGGCTAAACGTCCAGCTGAAATCATATTTCATTAATATTAAAACGTTCCCGTACAGCTGGAATAATATTATTGTACAGCAACTCTAAGTATCTATTTCCGTTTAAATTACCTTTGATAAAGACTTCATTTCAAAAATACCCGCCCCATACCTTTACTTTCATTGGATATTGCGTTCGCGACCAATACCGACAAATTGCGCGCTTATGATGACTATGCACATGAAATAATTTTGCGCCTGTGAACAGGATATTATTAATTAATAAGTCGTTATTGTGATATTTATTAACCATTACTTCGCAAAATTTTATTCGCCTGTAATAATCGGCGGATATTGATATTTTGTAGGACTGGAATTTTTTTTCCACGATATAATTTTTGAACCATTGTAACACCAACATTAAATTTTAGAGCAATTTGTCGGGATGACATACATACTAGGTAGAAATTAATTCAACCAAGACGCATACTGGTTTTGGTTTTGTTATTTACTAACGCAAAAGTTGTTTCAAACCGTCGAACCTTGTTACGAATTGTATTTACGCTAGGAATGAATCTTTCCGGATAATTCACTGCAAATAAATCTCTAGTTACTTCCGCAGAGTTACGACCATTAAAATTGCATAATGGGTTTTTATTCTGGCGTATAGTAATCCACCTTTAAATAACAACCGTTACCCACCTACCCGAAACGCGATTAACAAACGTGCTAGTCGACTGGAGATCGGCCGTTTCTAGTAAACAAAATTCAAATGAAATGCGTGCAACTGCTATCCTTGTTGCACTGATAACTTGCTGTCATTCCTACTCACATTGACCTGCACGTTTGTTGTGTTAGAAAAGAACGTTAATCTTCTTGCATCTAAAGTATTAAACAAAGATACTTACCTCTAATACATTTGACCAAAAGAACAGTTTGTATATTGCTTTCTCGTGCTAACTCGTAGACACTCTCTTTGTCGTTCTTTTATAAGAATAGTGAATACATCCTCAATTTGCAGGAAAGCAATTGGTATATAAATCTTGCGCATCCTGATACAGTGTTGCTTATGGTTTACTTAGTATAATTGGAAATGAATACATCCTCAATTTGCAGGAAAGCAATTGGTATATAAATCTTGAGCATCCTGATACAGTGTTGCTTATGGTTTACTTAGTATAATTGGAAATGATGAGCATGGATTTGGCATTGTTATTTTAGTTTTGTTTACTCTGTTTATATTATCAATTATATTTGTACATTTTTACGATTAAATATTCATTATACACTGTTATTCAACTCCTTGAGTGTAATTGCTGAAGCTGTAAATTTCCATTCCTGTTTTCTTGAGTTTACACAAAAGCATATGCGCCACATGCTTTCGCTTAAGGACTAAAACGTCAAAAAATAATCAAGGTAGTGTCGCAGGTTCAAGCAGAATAACGTATACCAATACTATAGTATTGGTATACGTCAACTTAACTAGACGTTTTTGTTATTTTACTCCTCGCTATGCAATTGTTCAAAAAAAATACTTTTTTTCTATCGCCTTGATAAAAAATCAATATTTAGTTTCTTTATGAAGATATTCATTATCATTTTTATGTTGGTAACTATATGCCATTTATTATACATTAAATAGTGTATTCTCAATATATAGAACTGTTCACATTTTGTTCTACATTTGAAAATACTAATCCAATCATTTGGCAAGTGCATCGCTGAAAAACTAAACATAATAAATAAATTTCTTTTCTCTTTTTTATTTCAATCAAATTCGAATCGCTCACTAGAGTGAAACTTTATTTAAAAAAGAAGAATAAGCAACAGCTAGAAAAACTGAATTATGAAAATTGTCTATTCATCGAAACTGCCTGGTATTTGCTCAATTTTTCACCTCAGTCAGATAAATTGAAATGTATCAAAATTAATTAAAAATAATTTATGCATCAAACTGACTAACTATAAACGTACATATGAGGTTAAACATAAGCTTGAAACAATCTATACTAATATAAAAGGGATAATTTAACAGCTAAAAAAATTGAGTTTCTTCATTATAATAAATTAATATTCAATTTGGAAATTACATGTATGCAATTTAAACACACAGCGTTGCACTTTTATAAAAATTAAGTTTTTTAATATGACATTTATATTGAATAAAAATATTTCATTCTTTTTTACATAACCTGTCGCAAGTAAAAAACATCGTTAGCACTTCGTACTAATGGCCCGACTGCGCAATTTATTACGCTTTTCAGAACTTTAACAAGGATCCATTATTTTCTGAGTTACGCTCCACGTCCGCCAAATTACTGAAAGTTACAACTATACAAACCACTTTATTTCTTAGTTACAAAAGCATTATTCATTTTTTAACTTAAAATCGATATATTTTTGACTTTGTATGGCATATAGTCTTTCAGATCTATTCTAGTCCTTTTCCATGTTGATAGAGTAAATCTTAAAATTGGTATTATGAGTTGTCATTCTAGAGCCAGATAACTGAGGTTTAATGTTTTATAACAAATGGATAATTTAACACATAATTCGCATTCTTTGCTTTGTGATACCGTTGGTTGCCTTCCAAATCGAGGAATTTTAATAGAAGCTAATAACGGCATTCTAGCTTCGTATTTTTGTGGTTAGTGTGATATAATAAATATTAATAATAACTTTAATAATTCAATAGTGTATAAAATATAGAATACGTCACATAACTTGAAATAACCATACATGCATGTGCATGTACAAAAAACAAACAGAGACATACATACAAGGGGTCGTTTTTATATTCCCGGTCTAGATATTTTTCAATTTTAATATAATTTTTCAATATATTGTTTTATTATCATACATGCCTTGGTAACGACCTTGACAATTTACAAAACAATTGCAGGAGTATTAGTTTTAATATCTGTTAGTTTATGTTGACACGTATCAAAATAAACAAACTTGAATATGGACAAAACAAGGAAAATGTCCAAAAATTATTCGTGAGGAAATGTTGGCTGTATACGGGGATAATTGTCCTTCAATGTCGACTATTTGTGAAAGGTCAAAATTGTTCAAACATGACTGAGAATCACTTTATGATGATCCCCGTCCAGGTCGGCCTGTTGAAGTGATCACCGTCGATGTTATTGAAAATACCTAGTATTTGGTACGGGAGGATACAAGATTAACTTTCGTGTACCCATCCTATTTTTTTACATTGAGTACCAGGATGGGGTTAAATTTGACCCTACTTACTTTGTGAAAATTATTCTTCTGGGATCCCAAATTAACAGTGAAAACGACATCAAACAGGAAACACAACAATGCATACTAGCTGGAAATAGAGCCTACTTCTCACTTGTACATATATTCAAGTCCAAATCAACCACAAGAAAAACAAAAATTACAATTTACAAGGCCATGATAAGACCCGTGGTGACATACGGAAGCGAGACGTGGACAATCACTAAGCACTCAGAGGAGCTACTAGGAAGATGAGAACAGCGATCCCTAAGGCAAATATATGGGCCGGTGATGGAGGATGGGGAACGGAGAATCCGAAACAACTTTGAATTAAAGCAGAGGTACAAAAAACAAGATATTGTCGAATTTATTAAATTACAAAGATTGAAATAGGCGCCTAGAAATAATGGGTGAGGACCGAATCACAAAAAAGGTATATAACGGTAAGATGGAGGGCGCCAGGGGAAGAGGACGACTCAGACATAGATGGGTGGACAATATTGAGGAGGATGCTAAACAATTACTGAAAGTGCGCAATTGGAAGGCAACAGCAAGGCAGCGAGATGTCTGGAGGCAGAAAATATGGGAGAGCCAGGTCCAAATGGGACTGTAGTGCCAAGAAGAAGAAGAAGAAAAATTTGTACCACAAAATTGGAGTAATGTAATAAATTCAACATCTAAATGCTTTCGGGTAAAGGACATGAATAAAGAAGATTTTAGTTCATTTGCTCATCTCAGTGCTATAATAAGCGACCCTAAAATAAATGTAGAGAAACACAAAATAAACGTTGGACACATTTCTCCCTTCAAATATACCAAAGATTCCGAAAAATATTCTTTTAAGTCTGCATTTACATTATAATGATTTTCCTGTTTCAATTTGCCAGTGCTCTTTTCTGGGTAATGGTAATAACTTTCAGAAGATATTTGCTCCATGTTGAATGCGAAATATTCTAGAAAAAAATAGAAAAAATTGCAGACACTGATCGAATATCTACCACCAATATATCGTAGCTTCTACAAACATCTTAAGCTTGTGGGTAAGAGAATAATAATTGACAAATCCAAAGGGAAGAAAAAGGAAACAAAACATTTAAAGCTACTGCTTTTACATCAAGAATACACAAAAGAAATATATTGATTTTATTCATGAATCTGAATTTGACTATGGCATACGATACGATATGCTTATCCTAAACTCTGATTCTGACAATAATGAATATTTTTTTTATTGTGTTTCATGTTTTTGCAATTGATAATAAAATTTGCATTTTGATGCTTTCTTGTTTTATTTTAACAGTACTATACAGAATTTTTTGGTATTTAAAGGGTGGTAATAAGTAAGTTCTGTTTCAAAAATAGAATACACTGAATACAACTTTATAAACAAAATTCTATAATTTTTTAATTAATAAATATGAAATGAAACTGAAATTCTTGACTTTACAATATTTTAAACTCAAATATATACAAACCATATAAATGTTACTCATACCCTTCAATTAATTGGTAAGTTTCAGTTTAAAAAACAAAACGCAAACGTAGTCAATCAATTTATTACCACATATACGTAAAAAAACCTCGTAAAATGCAAACAAATCGAATTTTCTTAACGATAAAATACTGCGCTATTCACATTTGCGTTACAGAGCCAATTTTAGACCGCCTAACGTTTTATATTTCTCTCAAATCTGCACACTACTAGAAGGAATAGATGTATATTCGTTTTTGAAATATGCTTAAGTTCTTGAAAATATCGTATAATTTAGCACTATCAGACTATTAGAGTAAGAATTTATAAAATTCATTTATCACATGAAATGGAATACTTGTGGTATTCATGATATATTCTAATATAAATTCAGCAGTATTAGTACATGATACTAACAAAACCTCAATTATACACAAGTATTATGTTTATATTTCAAATTATTAATTAATACCAATAATGAAAATTAACAGTGTACGCTATTACTTGCAACAGTATAGGTATTAGACATTGGTTTTCAGTATATTAAAGATTATCGCACAACATGCTTCCAAAGTCAATTTATGCGTTCAAGATAGGAAGGGACCTTTCGTTTACCTAACCTTATTAGCAAAGGGAAATATAGGTATAGTTGATGTGCACGAAGCGTAATTACACGAAAATCTCTTGGTCACGATTCAATTAAATGTTTGCAAAATAAGAGCTTTCACAGTGATAACAATAAATAAAGTTTAATAAAACAGATTTAATTGTTTTCATGGAACTGAAAATTCCAAAAATGCTGCATGTTGTTGATATTTTCAAATATTGAATTTATCATTTTGAGATATACTAGATAATTAATTATTACTATGAACAACAGGATTAATGTCTACTATAATCTTAGAAAAGAACATAATTATGTACATACATATATTATACAAATAATAATAAATATAAAACACAGATTTTAAAGTTTCAAAATTTTAATTATAGTAAACCACTGCAACCACTGGGCAAAACTAGTAATACTTTAAAACAATAAGGACAAAACAGACAAAAAATCTAACTCGGGGATAAGTTAAATTGTGATTGTAAGATGTCTTATATTCGCCAAACTGGAAGATCCTTTGCCCAGAGAATGTCCGAACATAATAGAAGTTACCAGGATAGAAAAGCTGATTCTACATTTGCGAACCATTGTTTAAAATATAAACATACTTATAACAATAATTCTAAAACACTTATTATCCAAGATAAAAGTAAAAAACTTGATCCCCTAGAATCATCAGAAATTTCTAGAATTACGGAAGTAGGGTTAGCATTAAATGATCAATCCAACCTATGTCACTCCCCGCTTTTGTCATTAAATTTATAATATGTTTACCAGTATATAATTTCTCGCACTAATGTAAATTCTTCATTATTCATCCACCTGATGAAGTCGGTGTGCGACGAAACACCGTTGTAGTGGTTTACTATAACTAAAATTTTGAAACTTTAAAATCAGTGTTTTATTTATATTATTATTTGTCAAAAAGTTTCAAGAAGTGTGTCACTCTTCAATTAATATATTATATTGTTATTTTATCAACAAGGTCACTATTTTTAATAAGGCAAATATTAGTGTCAATTAAATATTATATAATCTCTTCAGGTCTATGCGCATATCACTTATTATTACCTAAAGGTTTAACATTCCGCTACATTCAATATAATAATAATAATAAATCGAGCTGAGGTCAGAAAGATGATACGTGCCCGAGACTAAATAGGAATCGGAAACCAGTTGGAAGCTCTCTGTACTATGACACTTGTCTGTCCAGAGTAAATAGCTATTCGTTCTACTAACTAGCCTTCGGAACTTAATGCAATATGACGCACAGTATGTTTTTCAAGCTTCTCATTTTAAAAACAAAGAAGGAAGCTACTCTATACGGTCTCGATGCGAAGAAGGAAATGGAATCTTTCATGTCAAAGATATTTCTCTAAAAGTACAATAAAAAGAAAATATACGAATTGCAATAAATTTAATTTCTTGGAATGAAGATTGTTTTGTGTTATTACTTAAAAGCATATTTTTTTATTCGCGAGACAAAATATATTAATATTAAATATAAATGTGTAAATAGAACATCTTTTGTTAGATATTAAGTAATTTAATTATAAATTGGCAATTATTTTTTCTTATATAGGATTGAAGAACAGATATACTTTATATAATAATATGCAGATTCAAAATAACAATTCTAGTGATACAGTACTTGTCATGACCATGCACTGGGTAAATATGTAAGTTAACAAAATGGTAATCTGTTTGCGTAAATTATATAACTTTAAATGTCAGAAATTCCTACTTTTATTTGTTTCTGAAGATTCTAGAAGATTTAATTCCATGCCGGTATTCTCAGTATGTAACCAATCAAAGATGTTAATAATAAAAAAAAGCTCTATAGAAGAAGCAGAAGTAGCTTTTACTGTTTTAAATGAGCATACATACGCCAATATTCGTTTTGAAATGCTTTTTAGGTTTGCTCAATCTGTTTCGGGACATTAATTATAATTCAGCTTATCGAGTTTTGAATATTTGTCCTTTGAGGTTTTACCTTTGTTTTGATTATCCTTCGCTATATTATTATTAGTTCTGAAAGTCACGAAATGTGTCCCCTGGGTTTGGCCGATATATGTGACTTCTTTGTATTTTTGAAGTGAAAACGTCTATGGGCGCGTTGACGCGTTGATTGTTGGGCACTGAACGAGACTGAGCCGTCACGCTCGGCTATGTAACGCTCATTCGGGTAAAGTCGGCTCGAGTCGAGGAGTCGGCTAAGGGAGCGAGAGAGATATAGTTAACGCGTCTCTGCCGGTCTCTGCTATACTTGCTCGGCAACCGTTTCACGCTCGGCTTTGTATTATAACGCTAACTAGCGGTATTTAATTTCAATTAGATTGAAATTTAGAATAAATACACGAAATATTGTATTTTTATTTTCTGAAAAATTGTTGTCCGCGTGCAGATGCGATCCCGAGCCGCCCGGGTGTGAGGCAGGCACGTTACCATTAGACCAGCGCGGGTACTCGTATGAGAGTTATCATATCGTCTTTTTGTATATATACATGCGTACGTATGAATTTCTTAATAGGTTACTAAATATTACACGCGTGTGTACATGTGGAAATGTGAATAAAATTTGTTGTGTGTGTATGAGACATTATACACTGTATGTGCCGTGCGAACACGTTTTATTTAATACGTTACTGAATATTATACGCGTGTGTACATGTGTAAATGTAATAAATGTAACAAAGTTTGTTTTGTGTGTATGAGACAATAGGCGCTTTCCTTTTACTAGAGATCTGAGCTGAGCTAAATTGATGTGAGTGTCTCTGCTCACTTGAAGTGAGGAAGGTTCTGACCAACCTCACTTCGTCTCAGTCAGCTGATTACAAAAGGAACGCGTCAAAATATAATCTCAGCTAAAGTGAGGTGATATTATCTGAGATTTATGTCAAAAGGAAAGCGCCTATTATCTCTCTTCATAAAATATAGTTTGGTTAAGGTCACGGGACAGACACATGCTGCGTTTTACCAATTGTGAAAATATTTCGCGCTCATATATATTACTTTCTATACGTAGTATAAGGAAGTATTGTGATGATGAAAATTTTCGACCTCGAGATTTTTGCAGATGTCCACGTTTTGAGGTCCCCTGATACCAAAAAAGTGGTTTTTAAAAAATGTCTCTCTCTCTCTCTCTCTCTCTCTCTCTCTCTCTCTCTCTCTCTCTCTCTCTCTGTGTGTGTGTGTGGCTGTCTGTCTGTCTGTCTGTGTGTGTGTGACCACGATAGCGGTCAAACCGCTGTAGATATCAATTCCAAATTTTGTATTTATGAATATAATCTCCCTCTTGAGAACTGATTAGATTTTGAGCAAAATCGGCAGACCGGAAGTAGTAGTTTACTTCCGTGAAAAAATCGAATTTTGCAAATATTTCGTCAATTACTAAGTTTAAACGAATTTATAAAGAATTTAAATGTACTCAAAATTAAATTTGAGAAAAATTGTTTTAATAAAGTTTTTCGAAATTCCTACCGGAAGTAGGTCTTTTACTCTTATCGAAAATCAGTTTTTTGCAAATATCTCGCAAGTCATGCTTTCTAGGCAGGTACATTCCAAGTATAAAAGTATTTAGAACATACTTTTAAATATCTTTTGTATAAAAAAAATTTCAAAATTCAGTACCACTTTTACTCTTATCGAATAGCGATTTTTTGCAAATATGTCGTAAATTATGCATTCTATATATATTTATGAAGAGTACAAAAGTATTTAGAGTTGGATTTGGAATATTTTTTGTATAAATGAAATTTCAAAATTCGGACCGGAAGTAACACTTTCATACGTATAAGAAAGTCGTGTGGTGGCCACACCTCATTTTTTTTTAAATGTAATATAGAATGAAAATGGAAAATGTAAATGTAAATGAATATAGAACGAAAAAGAAAGTTCTATTTCGTATTATTAACCTCGCCTTGATGAAGTTTTCACTTCTGCCGTGTGGTCTTAAGCACACCCAATTTTTTTTATCATTATTGTTTCTGTTTTTATTAGGTACATTTGTAAAAAAAAATTCAACAATTTATTTAATTATATTAATCTTAATGTGTCAATAACAAATAGAAAATAGTATCAAATACAAGCCAATCACATATATCGGAAAAATACTACATTTTCAAATTAATTAATATTAACGTAACATCTAAACTGATATTAATTCAGCGATGTATATTAAAAAAAAATATTAAAACAAAATCTTAACTTACTAAATGTGTAAATTGACCGAAATAAATTACCTTCATTAAATCTCTTTATCTAGTGTCATTACCTAACAAGCAAAACTATTATTTTAAATCTGTATCAAGCTATCTCTGTAATAGTAAGTAGCCTTTATTCCCGACACAATTTTCGAATTAAGATTAAATGAGAGAAAATCCAAATAATTCTGTTCTTATTCATATTTAATTTATTAATATTTAATCTAAATGTTTATAAAGTAAAAGCCCATCTATCTGGAAGATAATCAACCAGTCTGGTTTGTTTTAAATTATTCATCAATTACTTTGAAGTTGATACTTCTTAAATAAAGCCCGAACATAATTACATAAAACATATTATTTTTGATTGGTAAATAATGTCCGTGAAATTGTTTTAAAATGTAATATGTTAGAATTCTACAAGTCCTATAAAAGATCAGAATAAAATATTGATTTTTCTGTATTAACCGGGTGTCAACGAGAACATACCGGGTGTCTGTTTAAGCTCGGCCACCGGCCGTATCTCGGCAACCGTTTATCGTAGAACCTCGCGGAAAAAATCTTGATAGTAAAATGGACGACGGAAATTACAACTAAAGTATTTTTAAGTTTCCAAAATGATCGCAAGGGGGCGCAATTCTCAAGATAAATTAAAAATTCGATAATTTTTCATTAAATTCTAGATTAAGATCGACTGAAAATTTTTCTAGCAACATTTTTAGATGTTTTTATATAACTTTCATTTGAAACTTTTTGATCTAACTCCCATACGAAGGGAAGAGGGGAGGGGGTATGTCTGCGTACAAAGGTCGGTATAATTTTGGTTTGCACAAACGGATTTTAATGTTTCTGGGCTCATTAGATAGAGAATCTTACAAAGAATTGAAGGACATGTAGCACGAAGTTACATGGTAGTCAAAGAAAATAACAGGGGGCGCTGTTCTCAATGTATGTATATTACTTGTTTTTTCATTGAAATTTTAAATGGAACGGCATATTTATAATATAGTAATATTGAAGCATATAAAAAACTGAAGAGAACGATGAATACCGGAAGTTGCTACCTTTTTTTCTTGACGAAGATATAGTCATACGAAGACAATCCAAAAAAAATAAACAATTTTTAATATAAATTTATTTATTTATTGTTAGTAATAACTTTATTTTAATTTTAAATGACACTAGACAGTGTATAGTTCACTTTCACTTGAATTTTCGTCATAGTCTTCCATAAATGTCTTTATTTCAATCTTCTCACCGACTTTTTAATTCTTGCATATGTTACATTAGATTCTCCTCTTAAATATTTTCAAATTCTCTAGCTATTTTTAAATTTTATGTCTTGCCTTTTTAGACATTGAAATAAAATAATAATAATAATGATATAATAATAATAATAATAATAATAACAATAGTATATCTTTATCACCCAACTGATATAGGTAGATCTAAGTATAGGAAAACAGCAAATATATCTTTATCACCCAACTGATATAGGTAGATCTAAGTATAGGAAAACAGCAAAAATAATTACCATAACTCATGAACTAAGTAGACAATAACGAGAAAAAAAAACAATATAATATAATGCATTAGTTATAATCAAATCATTTACTCATTAGTAACGAAAGGGTGCACAAATTGATCCCCGCCTAAAATGAAAGTAAATAAAAGAACCTAAACATAAATAAGAAAATATATTGACCAAGTAATATAAAGGAAAAGAAAATATATTTAAATCAGAAAGTACAAAAAAACTTCAACTTAACAAATGTTCAAAGTGTTCACCTTCATTTTCAATACCCGTTGTCAATTAGTAGAGAGCAGAGTTACTTCCATTTCGGAGGCAGCAATTGTTGTACTTGGTTTTTTGTGATAAACTATGTCTTTTATTCTGCCCCATAAATAAACATCAAGAACATCTGGCAAGGTGAATAAAAACTCAATAATGTCTTCTTTCGGGATAATTTAGGGAATATTTCCCCGAAGCAAGAATGCATTTTCAAAGCATTGAAAATACATTCTGATCATGTCGTTAGTTTCAACGTTAGAATACGACATTTTACAAACTTAATAATTATGTGCAGGTGTCCAAAAAGGCTTAATTTGCTAAATACGTACAAAACGTTTAACTACAAGTGACACTGATATCTTTGTATTTCGATTTTCATGGCCTACCTTGGAAATCTCAACATAATGTAATTTAGTATCATTATGCATGCCATGTTGTATGATGAAAATTAAAAAAAAAAGCAAAATACACTCTTCACTATTATTATTTTATTTCAATGTTGGAAAGGATAAGAAATGATATTTAAAAAATAATAGCTAGAGTATTTAAAAACATTTAAAAGGAGAATCTAACGTAACATATACAATGAATTAAAAAATCGATAAAAAGATTGAAATATTTACATTTAGCGAATAGTATGATGAAATTTCAAGTGAAAACGTATTATACACTGTCTAGGGACTCAATCAAAATTAAAATAAAATTATTACTGCCAATAAATAAATATATTTATATTTAAAGAGTTTTATTTTTCTGGATTGTCGTCGTATGACTACTATATCTTCGTCAATAAAAAAGGTAGCAACTTCCGGTTTTCATCATTCTCTTCAGTTTTTTATGTGCTTCAATACTACGATATTAAAAATATACCGTTCCATTTGAAATTTTAAAGAAAAAACAGGAAATATACATACATTGAGAACCGCGCCCCCTGTTATTTTCTTTGACAACCACGTAATTTCGTGCTACATATCCTTCAATTTTTTGTCAAATTTTCTATTTAATGAGCCCAGAAACATTAAAATCCGTTGGGGCAAACCAAAGTTATACCGACTTTTGTGCGCAGACATACCCTCCTCCACTCTCCCTTTCGTATGGGAGTTACATCAAAAAGTTTCAAATAAAAGTTGTATAAAAACGTATAAAAATTTTGCTTGTAAATTTTTTAATCTATTTTAATCTAGAATTTAATGACAAATTATCGAATTTTTAATTCATCTTGAGAATTTCGCCCCCTTGCGATCATTTTGGAAACTTAAAAATATTTTTGTTGTAATTTCCGTTATTCATTTTACTATCAAGATTTTTTCCGGGAGGTTGTACGATAAACGATTGCCGAGATATGGCCGGTAGCCGAGCTTAAACAGACACCCGGTATATCAGCCTGGCATTTATTTAATACCTAAAAGAAAACTTTGAAACTTTAACCATATGTATGAATGATTGGTGGGCTTATTCGAGTGCACTCAGTTTTTTATAGCATTTCCGGTTAAAGCGGAAGCGACATTAATTTTGAATTTTCAAGTACAGCATGCTTTATTTCAGTTCATATTCGGTTTTTACTGAAAATTTGCTATCCATTACTGATTAAATTTTGAAGTTTCTATCAAAGATGGCGGTATCTATCAAATTGATCCATTAAAATGAGACCGGTAATTAACAATTGCCGAACCACAAAAACGTCAAGATGGCGTTGGAAACAATTACATAGCCTATTTCTCACCTTTACACGCATTGGCGAAGAAAACATTTATTTCACGCTGGAATTACTATACAAAATAAAAAAGAATTAATTTTTAAATGCCCAGTACTCGTTTTTTTAAATAGTAATACCTATTTTTTATTGCACTGTCATAATTGGCATAATTTTCAGTTTCCACGTGATATATAATATGCTGTGGTTTAGTGGTAGATAGGTAGTAGAAAATCTAAAATTTACTAATAGCAGTCTAAATTCACAATAAAAGAAAAATAAAACTTTAAATGAAAAACACAGCTATCATTGGAAATAAACGTCATATGTAAATAATTAGCAAACTATTTCTAGTTTTGACAGTTCACGTTATTTTTGTGTATTGTCAAATTGTTATTGTGTAGTTGTTAGCTACAGTAAATAATACCTATTCGGTAATGTATACTCGAGCTCAAAAAGTTGATATAGGTACTTTTAATTTATGGAGAATGTTGTAAAAATTAGAGAGCGTCTGCAGCACTATATGAAACAGCGCTTTCTGGACCGACTACACCCACCCCAAAATTATTTTATAAGAGTGGAATCTCAATTCAGGATAGAAGAAGACGATCCGCAAAATAATAACGCAGAGTTTATTGTTGACGAAGCAATAGATATTAATACATTCGTGAAAGCTAAAAATTATGTCAATTATGGCAGTGCAATAAAAAATAGGCGTTACTATTTAAAAACACGAGTATCGGGCATTTGAAAATTAATTTTTTTTTATATTGTGTATAGTAATTCCAACGTGAAATAAATGTTTCGTTCGCCAGTGCGTGTAAATGTAAGAAATACGTTTTATAATTGTTTCCTACGTCAACTTTGGTGGTTTTTGTCGTTTAGCAATTGTTAGCAAGCGGTTTCATTTTAATGAATAATTTGATAGATACCGCCATCTTTGACAGAAATGTAAAAATTTAACCTGTAATGGATAGCAAATTTTTAGTAGTAACCAAATATGAACAAAAATACAGAATGTTGTATTAAAAACTCAAAATTAATGTCACTTCCGCTTTGACCGGAAGTTCTATAAAAAAAAACTGAGTGCATCCGAATAATCCCACCAATCACTCATACATATGGTCGAAGTTTCAAAGTTTTCTTTTAGATATTAAATAAATCCCGAGCTGATACATGATCTGGCTGACACCCGGTATATGACAGAATACATATATTTTTTTAATTAGTAATAAATCCTTATATGTATAACGAGCTCTATAAAAAGAAGAAGTATGAAAAGTATATTAATTTTATCCAATACGGTTGTTAGCAGCCATGTCTCGCGTAAACGTAATAAAGAGTTAACTCTGTACTTCAATATAGCTCCCCTCTCTTGAAATACTTACCTACTTCTCGAAAATCATTTGTAACTGCGCGTAATATATAGCACTGAATAACCAATTTATGAACAAATATTGAAAAAATATATACATATAATACCAGACAATTCACAGAATATAATAAAATATATCTGAAGGAAGAAATATATACCGAATAATCATTATTGAATATAATAAGATTATATTCATGCGTGTTGAATATACCCATAATATTTTTTTAAGAATAAACTTGATGATATTTGTATAAAATATTCTTCCCGGATTATTACCATCCATTTTCCTATAAATATACTTCTAGGTATGAAAACCATATTGGTATCTTGTGGTTTCTGGATTGAAACCACATCGTTGTCTCTGCTTCTACTGCCGATATTTCGTACACTAGCTAAAGGGACATTTTCAGGGCATCTACTACTGCCATAAACTGAAACAGACTGAAGTGTGCTGGCAGCGTGTGTGTTATGCTTGAGTTGAGTAAGAATGATGAATTTCCAAGACTGGTGGAAATAGTAATCTTCGTCTCGGTTCAAGTTGTTAGGATGTTTCTGGATTTTGATGGATTAACGGATTTAGCGGGTGTAATAATGAAAATCTTTGGAGAGGATCTTAGTGGAACTAAACTGGATCTAGTGATCGGTTTCCAACCGAGTGCTGGGCTCATACTGGGGTACAAGAGTGCTGATCAATCGTTTGGCCTCGCTAATATATACACTGCCGCAAGAAGATGGAAACCGGCACACACCGGAGAATTAAAGTGGCTTTTTGTCGTTGAAAGAAAATGGCAGACTTTGGAATGGAGTTTGAAAATAGTTTTGATGTTGTGCTTGTTGTTTGTTGATGTGTTTAGTTATACCATGTGTGTAAGGTAAGTAAGCGTGCATAAGGCTGTCAGTGTGAGTTGGTGTGGTTCTAGCAGTTGGTTTTAAGTGTCGGTGAATGGTTCTTTCTGTCTTTTTTGGAGTAGTTGCTTTCGAGTAAGGTTTTTTTTTATAATCTAAAGTTCCTGGGGTAGAGCTTCAGGCTCGAACAAAGCTAGAGCTCTGTTTACTAAGGAGTTGATGGCGGATTGTTTTGTTGTGATGGGACTGGCCTTTGAGATATCTGTCAGTGCGTGTGGGCTTACGGTATACGGAATGACCTAGTTTGCCATCTGACCGACGACGTACTAGTTTATCAAGAAGAGAAAGGAAACCGTTAGCCACGACTTCCATGGGTAACCGTATATTGGTGTGTTGGAAATTGAGAAATGAGTTGTTAAGGGAATCCCGGCCATGCGCCCTGAACCAGAATTTGGGTTTAAGGTTATAGGCTAATAAGGATTGCTGTTCGAACACATCCATGAAAATGTTAGCGACTACAGGAGATAAAGGTGAAGCCATTGCAGCAATTTCAGTTTGTTCGAACTAATGTTCACGGAACTGTAAGAAGGTAAAAAATAACCAGACTTCTACCAGGTCAGCCAAGTTGTTTGGTTGATTGTGTTCGAATACGATTTATCTAACGATGGAAATAGTGTCTGGGATTGATACTTTGGTAGATTTGGATTCGATGTCCCGTACTGAGGATCAATATTATTATTTTTAACTGTAGTCGGTGGATGAAATGACAGGAATTTAGTATAGGGGACTCACTGTTACCAGTATAGGATTTTAGATAATTGGATAGGTGTTTGGATAGTTTATAAGTAGGGCTGTTATTGGTACTGACAATGGGTTGATGAAGTGGGACATTCGGTTTGTGGAATTTGGATTTGCCGTAAAGATTCGATGCTTTGGAGCAGTAGAAGGAGTGACGACTTAGAAACACTAGGTGTATGTCTTTAAACGCAATATTGAAAGTTAAAGCAAAAGTTCGTCTGCTTTTATTTAAAAAAATTGCTATCGTTGTCAAAAATTTCGAATCAGAAGTGTACATGTCTTTGTTTTTTTTCATAATTGTCAAATATTTGCAGTGGAATTCTATAGAGCAGTGCTGTTGTTTTATAGAATATAGTTAATTTGCTTTTTCCTACTTTGTCTTCTAAAATGCTGTAACTTGTACCGTTAATAATTGAACTTAGATTTTTTGTGTACCTATTCATTAATAATATATAGTCGACATTCCACGTAATACGATATAATAGTCATACAAACTTCATAGAATATCAGTGGGTCAGAGAAAATTAGAAAAGTTACTTATTCTAGAATATACTTATTCTATGTTATTATTATTCATTAGCAAAAGATATGCTCCATTTGAGAATAGGGAGATGTTTTTAATATTGTAGAAACTGAACTGAACTGAAGAGAATCAATTCATCAAAAAACATGATTCTTTTGAGAGGAATCAAATATATTACATTATATCGAAGTAAACAGCTCTCCAGCAGAAGTCTTGATACATATTAATATATAAGCCGTTCTATTTATAAAATCACAAATTGAGAGTTTATAGGTAGGGCTGTTAATGGTACTGACAATAGGTCGAAGTGGGATATTCGGTTTCTGGATTTTGGGTTTGCCATAAAGATTTGGTGTTTTGGAGCAGTAGAAGTAGTGACTACGACGAGGTTTCAACACGCAAAAACCAATAAAGTATCAACGACAACCGTGGAGCCTCGACTTTGAAACACTAAGTGTATGTCTTTAAACGCAATATTTAATAACAATTTTGAAAGTTAAAGTTAAAGTTCGTCTGCTTTTATTTAAAATAATCACACACACATTTAATGAAGCCAACCACAAAATGATACAAAATGTTATTAATCATGGCTACGTATCACAGTCACATTAAAAATACCACCATGAGTTGTTTCGGTCTTATTCGGTCTCCATCGTTCGGTATTCTGTACTAGTTTCCTACAAACACAATTATGACACGTATCACATGGTGTTAGTGTTATCATATTACAAGAAATGAAGAGAGATATAGTATAATAAATATATAAAGACACGAATCTCATATTGCGCGATTTAATGCAAATTAATATTTTGGCCTCTAAGCATAACACGTTTACAAAAATATTTTTGTTATTTACAAGAATCCAATATCTGGAAAACGTTGTAAGCCTTTTTCATTTCTGAAATTATGTGCTATGTATTTATTTCTGTTGTATAACTTTATGTACAAAATCTTCAAAGCATGGGCGGCAAAAGTATGAAGATTTTACTCGTCGGTACATGGTCAGAAAAACAAGAAACGTGTTTGCCGGTTTACAATTATTTTTAATTGTAATAAGTGTATTAGGAAGTCATTACAATCTTTATCTACAAAAATTAAAAAAAAAATTAGATAGCAAAGCTATTTTTTCTTTTTGCTTTTGATAATTTCCTCCCGCTTACTGATGACATGTAAGTAGTATGTTACAGTAGTAAAAAATATTAAGAAAACTCTCTCTCTGACTTGTTGTTTTCTTTTGATTTATTATCAGTGAAAATATGCGACAATGGAGGAATTTTAATGGTTAGCAAAAGCCTCAGAAAAAAGTAGAAGTAGATGAGAAAACTTGATAATTTTATTGTTGCCGTTAATAAATATGCAAATTATTTTCTAAAGCTGAATAAGATTAATTTTATTTATTTTTAGCAATAACAGTCATTCTTATTGTGTATGTATTTGTATGTTCATTTGTATTATTATATTCCATATTCTTGTTTAAATAGCAAAGCTAAACATTAAATACGTCTTAGTAAACCTATACTATTTTTTGCAAAGGCATTAATGCTGTCCCTTCTTTAATGCACCATGTCAAAATTCAGTACAAAAATGTATATGGTACACAAACATAACATCCGATGTAATTTTGGATTATTAATTGTTCATTAATAAATATCCATTGTATATTTCAGATATTCCCATTCTTCAGTTTCGGAAATATTTCGAGAGTATTCTAAATATCTAAAGAATATTTCTAGAATAATTGAATATCCTAAATAGTATACCTCAGGTTTGTTTATGAATGTCCGTTAATATCTGTGATATAATATGATGAAAACTAAACTTTATTTATATCCCCTAGTAATATGTGCTTTAATTAAAACACATATATTTAATACGCCTACCAACTATTGTTTAATTTTTTCACTTACCGTTAATATATAGAAGAAAGAAAATGAGTGCGTCCATCAGAGCAATTCCGTGTTCCATATTTCGTTGGATTACCATATCCTGTAAATAAACAAATACGCATTAAATTAATTGCGTGATATATGCTGGTACGAATGCGCAAAGCAAAATAAAAAAGTAAATCTCAATGCAAATTTATAACATAATATGTTAATCCCATGACATATATCCACAATTTTTCAACACAACGACGTCCTAATTAAAAATAATGTCAAGATTATCACATCACATGAATATTTTTTTAGATATAGTGCTATTAATGTAATATACAATATGCCTCATATTGCTTTCAAAATAATTAATTCAATGCATTATACTTGTCCAGACAATTATATAGCACGTCAACCTAAATTTGTCAATGATGGGCAATATGATCTGCAGTGGAAGCCCGACCTTTTCCTCTTTGTAGTAATGTGTCTTACTCGCTGGACTACCAACGCTCGAAGATCGTTATTACTAAATTATTATTTAATAGTGGCCATTAAAAATATCATCAATACAATAGTATTTAATTTTTTTTTTGCTTTACAAGAACACTTCTTTTGTTTATAAATTTTTAATTTATTTTATATGTCTATAACTTTGTTACAATCCGTAGTAGTGACCCCTCTACCTCTTGTGGAAGTACACATAAGTTCCTTACTCTTGCTTTAATCATTCCATATGTTAATATGTCTTCTTCCAACCTTTAAAATGTGAATTCTATTTATATTTTTTAATCATTTTTTGCCCTATTTCATTACATTTTGTATTTCTAGATCTTTTTGTATATCTACATTTCTTTGTATATTTCTTCTAGTGCAGCTTGCTATCGTTGTCAAAAATTTCGAATCAGAAGTGTGTATGTCTTCTTCTTTTTCGTAATTGTCAAATATTTGCAGTCGAATTCTATAGGGCATTGCTATCAAGTATATTACATTACATCGAAGTAAACAGCTCTCCAACAGAAGTCTTGATACATATTATTATACAGGCCGTTCTATTTATAAAATCACAAATTTATTCTGACAGTACCTATTAAAACACCCTGCATAAATAAAAAATATATATTTTGAAAACGTACTATCGATGATGCGGAACAAGATTCTGCATTTGATTCGATATTCGATTTATAAATATGTATATAGGACAGTCGTAAAGCAATCTACGTCTGTGTCGTTGTTTCGGAGAATGATGTTGCTAAATTCTTAAATTAGTCGATCAAAACTAGTGTAATAACAATGGACTTGGTAAAATAAGAAATAACTCACATTAATTTCTTTGAAAAGTAAAGCTATGCATTTTATTATATTGTATGATAGACCTTTAAAAGTTTATTAATATACAGGCCGTTCTATTTATAAAATCACAAATTTATTCTGACAGTACGTTTTAAAACACCCTGCATAAATAAAAAAATATATATTTTGAAAACGTACTATCGATGATGCGGAACAAGATTCTGCATTTGATTCGATATTCGATTTATAAATATGTATAAACGAGTAGGTCAGTTGTAAAGCAATCTATACTGAAATTGTATGTGTCGTTGTTTCGGAAAATGATGTTGCTAAATTCTTAAATTAGTCGATCAAAACTAGAAACTAGTGTAATTACAATGGACTTAGTAAAATAATAAATAACTCACATTAATTTCTTCGAAAAGTAAAGCTATGCATTGTATTAAATTGTATGATAGACCTTTAAAAGTTGATTAAGTACCCTAAGTTTTTAAAAATCGATTTTAAACTATTTCTAAGTGTGATTTTTTCGTGGAAAATTTTACAACTTTTTTTATTAAGGACTAAATTAGTGAAGATATTCCACTGCACGGCTGTAACGTTCATTACAAAATTTCAACACAACTTTTAGAATTAAAGAGCATTCGCCGAACGCAAGAATTCAAAAAAAAAAGTATTGCCAGTATAAAGTACTCAAAATTTACTATTTACAATTATCTACTCTCTTGCACTTTTGGGCACTGTTGTAATAGTGTAATATTATATCTAGATTAAAGCAATTTCAAAATATTCTACAACTTCTACAGACGCAAGGGTGTAAGTATTTTTAGATAGTAAATTTTTAATACTGGCATATAAATTTAACGTTTTTTTAATTTATTTTTTGTGTTCAGGGAACAGTATTTAATTTTAAAGCCATGCAAAGAAATGTCAGAGCAAAACTTACATATACGTTATGGAATTACATCTGTACTAATTTAGCTCATAACACTTCTTCTATTGTTAATCTTTATTTCATAGGAATTTTACAACGGATGTACAATTTTTGACGAAAAATCATGTAAGAAACCGTTGAAATCGGCTTATACAAATTTATGTTTATTCATTATTATTTCATTTTTGAAAGGCTCTTATAAAATATAGTAAAATGTATAAAGTTGCGTTTACAAAAATAAAAATTTATGCTACTGCTACATGATTATCTACAATTTTTGTATTAAAAATATTTGGCTAGATACTAATAATGAATTTTATCACTATGCTAAGACACCCGGCATGTAAGACGATCGTGTAAAATGTAATGAAATACGTAAACATGTATATCAATGGATCCTTCTGTTATGCATCTTTGCCTCTATATTTGTCTTTTTATAGGTTATCAGTTTCATTAAATAAATTATTAATCTTTTGTTTTTGTTTACTGAATTCAGTGTTAAACGCAGATTTTTGTTATTTATCCTATGTTATATACAAGGGCGTTTTAAAATTTCATTTCATTTGTTATTTTCACCTTTGTAAATTCTTGGACATTTACTCGTGGTATTTATGAGACTTGTCTATTCTCGGTGCTAAATCTATCTATTAAAGTGACGAAAGATTCTCTTTAATTCCGTATGTGTCATATACTTAACACTAATTTATGAATTAACATCGATCGTAGAATAAAAGTAATCTGAACTACAATTACTGGACCATATGCAAGTGCACATTTGGGTCCACTGATTAAACAGCAGGTGATGCAGGAAGTGACAAAGATGAAAACACGAAAGAAGAACTTAATTGTTTTTAACAGTTGCGGAAATTCCTCTGTGGGGAAAACAGAACATGGCGCCGCAGATTAATTTGGATATTTCCACTTGTCTAAACCGAGAAAGAAAAGACCAATCAAAATTGCATTACTTGATACCAGTAACATATATAAATTCTCTCCAAAAGCAATGGCTTCAAAAAAAACACTTTTAGAACCTTATACATTACAGTTTGCTGGCCATATAGCCTCTGAATTATGCACTTTTCTCAAGACACTTAAAGACTTTCAACAATAAAATATTACGCCCAAGATGATGTGAAATGTTATTGGTAATTTTTGCCCAGAACTTTGAGATCTTGCTCGTATTATTCTATCGCTACTACTTTGCTTTCTACAGGGATAATTCAGAACTTTTCAATTCTTTCATTTGTTTATAAAATAAGACCCAAAATTTGCAAAATTTGTGTTAATTATTCTCGAATTTTATTACCTCTGTTCTATTGTTAATTTTTTTAATTTACATTCTTGTAATTGAAGCTTATTTTGCATCTTTTGATAATAATAATAATAATAATAATTATCTTTATTGTCATAGATCATGCGATATCGACATTGTCAATTTAAAGATATACAATAGTATAACATGTAAAAATACAAATATGTAAAATACAATAGAATAACAGGAAAATGATTTCATTTAGTTGCTGTAAAGCTCAATAGATCAAAAGCATTGTCAAAACAATTCTATAAACACATAACTAATTATTAATATTAGAGGTCACAAGCTACAAATCCAAATCAGTCTATATTAAGCTTAAAAGGGATTTGCATTCACAACATAGAAATAAAAAAAACAAACATGTAAACATCAACAAACAATATTATTACACAATTCAATTTAAAAATTCGTTTAAATTGTAAAAACAGTTTTCATGTAGATATTCCTTCAATTTGCGTTTAAAAATTTCGCTTGATCGAACGTGTTTCAAACAATGTGGAAGCCTGTTATAGAACATGACCGCCCTGTACCGAGAACTCAAAATGGCGCCTTCAAAATGGCAGGTCCGATAAAGGGATACCCGCAGGTCCAGTGATGGCGAGTCCCCATCGCAACAGACACATCACAGTTCCCGACAAGTGTGGACTCACTACCATTAAACCAGATCAGGACCTCCAACACATATAGAGAAAATAATGGCAATACACACAATTCTCGAAAAAGCGGGCGACAAGATTACCTTGATGACACACCCATAACGCACCTAACAATACACTTCTAAATCAAGAAGACTGCCTCCGAATGGGGCGAGGAACCCCAGAAGGCCAACCCGTATCTTAATCTTGACTCAATATTTGCTAAATAGAACGATATCACCGACTCCAGACCCAAAACCCTCTTCAAGTTCCTAATGCAATATAATGATGTCCATAATTTATTCTCAACCTGTCGGCAATGCAGTCCCTAGCCGAGAGCAGAAACAATGACCAGTTCTAAGGACTTCACCTGACTACATTCAGGTATAGTACGCCCCCTGAAATGGAACATAAAGACTACAAGGAACATAAGGCAATAATTTAAATTGTAAAATAATAGTCTTCTGACCATTAAGAATAAGACCCTACCCATCGCACCATTCCCCCATGTCATCCACAGCAACCTTCATCGACCGAGCCATGTCATCAAGCACACGCTGGAAGACAATGCAGCAAGTATCATCGGCGTACTGGGAAACTGTACAATGTTCCATTGAATTACTCAAATCATTCATATATCTCATAAACAGAGTAGGGCTAAGAACGGAGCCCTGAGGCAGCCCACAAAACAAATTTGGGCTAATGACAAACTTTGTTAATGTCAAAAATCTGACAGTATCAAATATCTTTTAGAAAAGTGTTTAAAAATCACAGAAGGAAAATTCAGTGATGTAGATATAAATAAAAAAAAGGTGTCGAACTTACACAGCCGAATGAAACTGCGTGTGTTCATTGCATAAGTTTTTGGTAATTATTTGGGAAACAAAAGAAAAATAATACAAATCTTTAATAATGCAATATGAGCTTAAAATGCACATTCTACGTTCACACTTTTAATTTTGCTCAGAAAATATAGGAGATGTAAGCGACAAGCAGGACCAGTACTTCCACGAAGTTATGTTTGGACAATAAAAAGTATACCAGTGTAAGCGGAATTCTGTAATGATATCAGATTTGTGGGAGTTTGTGGATTTTGTTCAAGCAATAACAACTGGTCGCATTTCTAATTCTAAGATATTGAATATACATTAAGCTGTAAATTAATGATAAAATCCAAAAGAAAGTATAGCTAAGTTGATCGTCTACCTTTTGTTAAAACAAATGTTTTCCATAAAAATTAATATAGGTACGCCATTTCATGGTAAAACCAGAATTTGAAATTTGTTGATCAGTGATATTGTGAAAAAGTATATTCCCTTCAATTTGTATTTTGCGATGATAACAAAATACTCCCGAAGCTTCAAGATCTTTCTTGGCGATTTCAATTATCAGTCATTTAACTTGTTGCGCGTTAAAAGCGTGGAGTATCTTATTTTTCTTTTTATAGAATTATTGGTTGTTAATTGGTTAGAATATTTTCTTTTTTAAAAATACATGCAAAGTTTATTTTCTTATTTTTCGCATTCTGCATGTCAATTAAGGTACGCCGACCTATGTTATTTCTGGGTCAGTAAGATGGCGTATATTTTTCACATTTTCTGAGATGTAGAAAATTTATTCATAATTATTAATAATTTTATTGGTAAATTCAGTTTTATTTATTTATGCCCCGTTAAACGTCTAACGTCTTTGGCTATAGTTTTCTTTTCTTCCACTGGTGGCGTTCGTTGATTTGACGACCTTGAATTTTTCTTGAAACTAGTCTTTCCTGAATTGACGTTTGTGTAAAGCGTTGTGCTTGAGCCTCCATATTTAATTCTCTTTTTTAAATTTCGTGGTGAAATTCGGGTCGAAACGGTGTTATATACAATTTCTGGGTGTCACAACGAATTTAAGCCTATCCAAGTTTGTCGATCGACAAGTCGTAGAAAATTAGAGGGATATAGGTTTCGTTCAGTCGCAATAAAAGACGAAATTAAAAAAAAAGAAGAAGATCAATTTAATATCCATCAACATCAGGAGAAACAGAAGAGAGGAAAAATAAGGTTAAATGACAGTTTCAAAACTATTAAAAGAAAGACAGTTAAGGAAAAAAAAACATTTAAATATCTGTCCTTTTTTCCTTAGCTTAGTTGAATTTTTGAGACATTGTAAATCTACAAGTTTAAGCTTATAAAATAACTGTCATTCTTTTAATAATTTTGAAACTGTCATTTAATCTAATTTTTCCTCCATTTTGTCTGTCCTGATGTTAATGGATATTAAATTAATCGTTATTTTTTTTGAATTTCGTCTTTTATTGCGTCTGAACGAAACCTATATCCGTCTAATTTTCTACGACTTCACGATCGACAAACTTGGATGGGCTTAAATTTGTAGTGGCGCCCAGAAATTTTATATAACACCGTTTCGACCCATACCATCTGCGACTGACATAGCGGCAGCGTAAATGACAAGTATACCCAGGTAAGGTTGATAGTGGTTTCGACGCTTTGTAAATTTTCGATTTTTCAACATTAAGGTTTTTTTTTCTTCTAATAATAATTATAGCCCAGCGCCATATTATAATTGCCACCTGTCTTGCTTATTTGTCTTCACTACTGCTGTATGTGTTAACTTGATGTCAAATGCAATAAAAATATTAGGCTGCTGTAGTGTATTTCTAAATTTGATTATCGCTTAAGATTAGTCACAATCAACATTACTGTACACCTTAAATTTTCTACACATAATTTTATTAAATCTATAATATCAATATCAGTTTATGGCTTATATTTCATTTTAGTTTGTATTATTGATGATAACTGCCCATCTAAAATTGAAAGTGTAGTTTATTTCCAAACTTGTTTAAGATTAGAATTAAAGAATTAGTTAAATTACTGTTCCGACTGCAGAATTCTTCTGTTTAATTTAACACACCGAGGTATTTTCCAGAACATGTAATAAAAGAAAATAGATTTTGCATTTCCATTTTCGTTTTAGTTAAGAAGTCTTCCCGTCAGTGATATATAACATGTCATATTTATTTAGCAAGCGTATGTATTCTGTCTGTCGTTTGCGAATGATAAGAAACGCTCTGATGGTATTATTCGTTTCTTCCTGCTTTTTCTTTATTTCGTATATACAGGTTTTTATATGTCCTCTTCCTAGATCTCGGGTTCAATTAGCAGCCAAATACGATGATGGACAACTACAGAACTGAGAAAAGCAGATGCGAAATCGCTTAAAGCTCGCCTAACATCCCAGTCGGATTGACACGACATAGTGTTCCATATGTGACTTGGAAATGAATCATCTACTATCATAGATTTACCAAAAATAATTGTAAGAGTTGTTATATTTTTGTTTCATTTGCGCCCCACAATAGTTCATTCTAGGCAAAAAGTTGCTTTTGAGATAAAGTGAATTTAACTATGTATTTGTAGCAAATAATTAGTTAAATAGTAAAGCTTAAAAAATATAGTATTTCATATGAAAACAATTATAATACCGTCTGCAAAATGTTGCATTTTATTACTACTTTTTGATTAATAAAACGAAGCATCTATAAAAATTCACATATATTGTTAGTATCCACCAGTAAGTAGCTATCATTTTATATTTTGCATATTATTTCATTTGCTACATTTTGCTACTCTCTGAGAAAATTATATTAATTATACTAATTAACTAGAATTGGAAGAACTGTAAACATATATCCACCTTATGAGATAGAGAAAACTCAAGGTACAATGAAACGCCAAATTGGATGAACTAAGAGCAAAGTATTGGAGAGATTTTGTGAGCAAGTACCTTGAAATGGACATGTGAAGCAGAACATCTTGAATCGTAAATGACAAGATACGAGCTGCCAATCTCTGAAGTCACGATTCTAAGGGGAAGAGTGTCTCTTATTCCCAACAACAATGTAGAAGTTCTGCTATTTTCAGTGGCTGAGGTACGTATGGCGCGAAAACAACTGAAAAGGAAAAATCTAGCTAAACAATTAACACCAGGACTTACATATTTCTGAAATAAGTGCCTGCGACGAGGGAAAACCCTTAACGTTTGGAAACAGTCTGAGATCATAATTCTCAAGAAAAGCTTGGATAAGCACAACACAGTATCTAGTTAGGAATTCTATCCTCCTGGACGGGGGGGGGGGGTTGAATAGTAGCGTAGCCTGTGTCCAGGAAGCTTCAGGCGTCTGTGGAGAAAATACTATCCTGAAGAGCAAGTTTAAACCTAACCCACACATCAAACTTGAAGAAAAAAACCATTAAGAGAAAACTAACGACAAGGTTTTAAAAATACACATACGAGAACTAGCTAATTATAGCAACATATTCAAGTATCATGCAGGAAAGCGATGTTTGCACGATGCACAAAGTTGCACGACTAGCTCATAGGCAATACAAATTGTCCCTACAAATCATTCAGGGGTACATGCACACAGGAGCGTACCGTACCGTAAGTGCACCGTACATCAGCCGACGCCCTGCATATAGTCACAGGAATGCTGCCCATGGATCTGGAGTGCTGCGAAGAGCTCCATTATATTGGTGGAGGAAGGAAGAAGTTGAACAGATTGAGGGTTTCCTGGGTCATAGACCGCGTAACAAAAGGCATACAAACCAACTGTTATGCCCTAAAATTTCATTTTGTATGTATGTCTCGAAAGGTTATGTGTTATTAAAGAAATTCTTAAGGAATTGCCTAGAGCGCGTGACTATTTGAGCAAACCTTGTATATCTTTCGGTTCACTGTGTGAAAATGACCGTTAGTTGTTTATCTGAGCGTGTCCTATACCTAATATTTTGCTTGCGGAACTCTGAGTTATGTATTAAGGCACTGATAGATGTATCTAGCTCAGATTCGGTCAAATACATTCTTTACGAGCGGGGAAATCTGTTATAAACTATCTATCTTATCTTTAACTTATTCTAACTTACCTGTAGACTCGGTTACTGCATTAGCAGTTACTTTCATATGCTCTGTTTAAGCTTTATCAACACCTGCTTTATTATAACTTCCGTACTCTACGAAGTGCATTTAATATGTGGCATTTATGGAATTATTTGTGGCTTATGTTGCATTAAATTCTTCGAGACAACAGTCAGGCTTTGTTGCATATATGGTCGCTTGTATTTATGCATACTCCCAGACACGAACACACTTGTTTCGTCCGTCTGATGTTTTCCATCATAAATGTGTCACTGAAATGTTATAGGTATTAAATAAGGAATTCCGTAGAATAACGAGCATACTGTTAATTGTTCTTGTGACGTGGTTTGTTCACTCCAGACCTCGATGTTACCGTGGTTGTTTCCTAAACACCTGTTACAATCTCCCCTCTTTTACTGAGGTTATATCTTCGTTGTTTGCCCTGTAATTTATGATTAAAGTCGGTTTTTCAACCGCTTCATCGAAGCATTTTATTAGCTCGTAATTCCTGTATAATTACCTGCAAGATCCGGTCTTATTTCCGTAATAAATTCTGCCTATAGCTTAGGATTTGTTTTGATTGTCACCCTATGTCGTCGTTGACATGAACTTGGTGTGGTGTTAAACAGGTGACCAACGTTTAAGCGTGAACTTTTCCCTCTCATATGGTCTAACTATTAATCTTCCGTGCATTATAGGTGTGGTTTTAATACATTTTCACGTCGCTTTAAATTCCGAGAATGTTTGTGTCTAATTATATAAGTCTCGTTATCGACTCTCTCATTTGTAATTAAGTCCTGTGGTTGTCACTTTTATTTGAATTCTCCCGCCTTTATTCTAAATCATTTCCGAGTGCGTTATATTATGAGCGTGCGTACTAATGGACTATATCGGATTATCCAGGAAGACCACGTTTTCGTCTTCACTTACGTAGTCTTTTCTCGTGTGAGAACATTAGTGCAATCTGCTTATTTTCCTTTTTGGTAATTTTTATTACTATGTCTATGTAGATATTTCGCGTAAGCGGCTTTAATGGAGTAAGCAGTGAATGTCGTACCTTAGTTAGGTGAATTATCGTAAATTATACCGCATTTATCTTTTCTTTTGGAATTTACGAATTCCCATGCTGATGGGCCTTTGAATTTAAATTTTGTACTCTTGAGTGACTTGTGAAGTCGTTATCGCGAATCTCCAATAAATTTGGGGTAATTGGGTGAATTTTGTGTTAATTTTCGGGTTTTTATCTCTGTGTTTTTTCCTTTCTACTTTAATAGGATTTTTAGTACGGGGCTAAGCCTTCATATAGCCGCCGCATTTTCCCGTTTATGAACGAAGTGACTGCCAACGTCGCTGTTATAGTTGCATCTACACATCCATCTTGACTTTTGGAGTGGAATTTTCACCGTCCAACAAGGGGGCCTCCGCCATCTTGACTTCAGTTAGCGTGCCTACCTGCGACTTGTATTGTCAGCTAAGTGCAACTATATTAGTAGTTTTCAACGTAACATTCGACTAATTGTCGATATCTTTGTGCCAGTGCTCTGGTCTTTACTTTACCTTTATTTGATCTAAGATTATTTGAGTGGCTATAAATACCTAATGCACCACTTAATCAATTGCGAGGTCACGTGCATTCCTAATTAAATTATCGTTTTTTTATATTGCAAATTGTTTCGCTGTATACAGAGTGACCCTATGAAGAATTGATAAGGGCTCACGTTGTGGTGTTGAATGTTAATCTTTGTTTTAATAATTCTAGTAAATTCATTACGGTAATAATATTTCTCTTTGATGTGTAGATTATTTAATTTAATAATAATTCTAGTGAATTCATTACCGTAATATTTCTCTTTGATGTGTTGAATTTTAATTTAATAAAATTCTAGAAAATTCTTTACCGTTAAAAATTTGACTTTCATGTATGTTTTTTTAATTTCTGAGCTATTTAAATTATTTAAGAAATTGTAAAATTCTATATCGTAAGCTCAGTAGATTCTTTTGTGCCAATTACTAAATTTTCCTTTGTTTTTTTTGCAAGCGTCATTCAAGATATTATCATTTGTAAACAAGTTATTTAATTAATTCGTAATTTTTATTTTGTAATCAAAACCATGATTTTGTAAATTTAACGCTTTACCTTTCACTTAATTATATTTTTCTTTAAAGTCTTAAGGGCTAATCTTAAATCATTTTCTTTAATTATATAACATATAACATAGAACATCGCCTTTGGTGGCTTTTGTAAAATACCTTTTGTAGAATAGCCTGTAAGGCGACGAAACGTTTCTGCAGCCGACCATCCTCCTGCCGAAGCGCAGAGGCTCTGTTTGTTAAATTTTAAAAAAAAATAAGTTAATTTCCATAATTAAAATTTTTGATAAATTATCAAGATATTCTTGTTCGAATAGCGCAGTATATTTCGTATAATGATTATATATGTTTGTTAATTTGATGCTATTACAAAAAAAGACATACAAATAATATAGAACTTCCTACACATCGTAATTTCTCTTTTATTTTTACCTCGACGTATCTTGTTTTTCTTTGCTATTGTTGTGACAAGCATTTGAATAAGATTTGGCGCAGTCGACCTATACAGGGTGATCCGTAGGAAACCTGCTGGAGGGACACAGCCAGTGGCAGATCAGTAGGGAACGCAGGTAGGTTACCGTAAGGTAGCACAGTGTCCTGGTGCCCGGACAACGTCGCTTGCGTCGTCGCCGACCGACGCTCAGTTCATTAGTTTAGTTATCTGAACCGACACGCCATCTGCGACTTGAGTTAGCTCGGCCCTGCGTTTCTCAACACCCACCTTTACACTATTGTGATCTCCCCATATCGTGACTCACCTGGTCTATAAAATATAAGTTTCGACGTTGTTGCGGGTGTAACACAACTTATTTTTGATATGCGGCAACTGCGGTGGTCCCAGTCTAACCAATGGGAGACGAACGTTTGCTTTCCTCCCAAACACACAAGAACATATAGATTTGATGCACGTTTCCCATCCAAGGGACCGTATGTACAATATTGGATGAAGGGAGGACTAGCGCTAACCAATCCATGTGAAGTGCAGACACTTGTACGCCGAACACGTGCTGCTACACTGCCAGCTCCTGAATGGTATCACTGACAATGATAGAAGGATGACTAGAGTCTGAACTTCTAAGAAGTACTCCGTGCTTCGGTCACCTTCCAAACTCCAAACAGGCTGGCAATTAAGATAACCAACACTCTTACGGAACGATGTGTACTACAACTAATCCTTTATCGCCAACTAGAACCTCATTACGACATATTTTTTAGTTCATTACTAGTTTTTAAGTTACGTTAGTTTTCAGCTGGCTAGGACTTTCTTAGTAGTAATTTTGTTAATTTCCCTTTGCTAATAATTAAAATACTGTATGTTTCAAGTTGACAAAATAACAATTACAAAATGTAGTCAACCGGATTGTTTTGGGCACTTGCAAAATAACACACTATACGAGTAAAAAGTAAATGAATAATAATAAATAAATATATAATTATGCTAAATGTCAAATATTATGAATGTATCAGAATCAAATGAAAGTAACTGCAATATCATAGTAATAGTGGATATTTCATATATTTTCTATGTTAATGTCTGAATATATGATAAGTAGATACGACTAGCGGTAAGATGAACTTTAATTAATTAATAATAGGATATGTGTCAACCACACTTGCTTACTATCTAGCAGATGCGCGTTAACATTTAAATCATACAATAGACTTAGTTTTAAAATGCCCAAAGTGAAATTTTGTAATTTAGTAATATGTTTGTGATTAATGTGTGTATCATACAAAGTTCCTTTTAAGTGGGTGGGACTACACTGCTATTTTATTGACGAAAAAAATTAATTTTAAATTGTAGAACAAAATATGCAGTGTACTTTCAGCAATCAATCAGTAATACAAAATATGAATATTCAAAAACCATTTGCAAAAATACTTTAAATCTCAATTTTGTCAACTATAAAAATGGTTTTTAAAGATTCTTACTTTGTATTACCGATCGATTGCTGTAAGTGCACTGCATATTTTGTTCTACAAGGAACTTTTGGAGGTGGTATCGTTTTCTCGTAATTTAAAATTAATTTTTTTCGTCAATAAAATAGCAGTGTAGTCCCACCCACTTAAAAGGAACTTTGTGTGATACACACATTAATCACAAACATAACACTAAATTAAAAAAGATCGTTTTAGGCATTTGAAAACTAAGTCTATCGTATGATTTAAATGTTGACGCGCATCTGCTAGATATAGTAAGCAATTGTGGTTGACACATATCCTATTATTAATGAACTAAAGTTCATCTCAACCGCTAGTCGTATCTACTCGTACTATTATTATATATTCAGACATTAACATAGAAAAGGAACTTTTTTGAGGTACCGGTTTCTCATAATTTAAAGTTAATTTTTTTCGTCAATAAAATAGCAGTGTAGTCCCACCCACTTAAAAGGAACTTTTAAGTGTGTGGGAATATATATATTCGTAAAAAAAAATTAGGAAGAACAAGAAGCAGAATCAGGCAGTTATCGCAGACCTGAAGATGACAAGTGCGATTTTGCCGAAACGTCGTAAAGAAACCAGCACCGGTCTTTTCAAAGACCAAGCAGTGTAAACGCGGACGAAAACCCGGAATACAGTTACAACACATACTACTACCCACGGTAACTTGAAAGAGAACATATATACAGGGTGAGTCATTAGTAGCCGCTTCTTCGATTGCTCTTTTGTGTTTTAAATAAAAGAAAAAATAATTAGTGGAGGATCCATGGCTGCTTGTGGCGCATATTGTAAAAATACTTTAAGCTCTGACGCACTTCCGGTTTCACCGGAAATGCACGGAACTTATTTTTTTTAAATGAGTCACCCTATATATTTTTGGATTTTCTTGTATTACTTTAAATTGTCTGCTCAACTGTTTTTTCTTTTTCAAAATTGAGCCAATAGTTTTTGAGTTATTAATTTTTTTTGAAAATATTTGACCAAAACACTTGTTCAGAAAAAAATCATTTTCACATTGTTTTCAAAAGTAAAAACATGAACTTTGGTGGTGCTTGTAGCTAAGAAAATTCTGCATCATTTGGTAAAGTTGCACTCGACAATACCTCAAAAAACTTTGTTTTTCAAAGCCTACTTCCTGAAATTTTCACATACCAAAAACTTATTTTTTTTAAATGGAACACCCAATATTTTATTGAGGCATTTTGTTCCTTTTTTTATTCTCTTTCATTTTTGTTAAAAATATCTTATACCTATCTTTTGTAATTTCTGAGATAATCACTATAGGAGCAATTAGCGGTCAATTAAAGAACTACGAGCGCTGTTGTTTTATGCACCAAATAATTCGTTCAACCAATTGAAGGCAGGAATGGCGCCCGACTTCCTTAGTCAACTGTCAAACAAAGTAAATGTTAAATCCAACTATCCCAAAAGAAACAATTTTACAGAATGAAGAGCATCTCATTTCAATTTTTTAATTCCGGCAATGTCCAGATGCAGTATTTCATTTTTGACACTGTTGGTTAACATCGAAATAAAATAAAGGTTATGTTTACTGACATATTTGAAGTTGTTTTCAAACAGTTTTGAAAATTCCTCCGTAGAAAGCGAAGATACTCCATGAACATTTTCATCAAAGTAGTAAGGTCCAATTATGTAACTATCCACTATTCCTCCCCACAGTTTTAATGAACGACGATTTTGAAAGTTTAAAGGTGTGGGAGCGTTTTATGTGTTATAATAACGGAAATTGTGACGATGAACGTATTCACTTTAATAGAAGGTGGCTTCGTTGGTAAACAACAAAAAATTGCGAAAGCCAGAATAATTTATCTCCTGCCAATTGACAAAACTATAAGCGATTCTGAAAATTTCTTTCATCTAACGCTGTGTATGAATATGCTACGGGTGAATTTCATATTTCCTAATTATTTTATATTCTCAAATTTGATTTATATCTAACTGTCGACTAATTTTCGTAGTACTTGTATAGAGTTCGGCTACACTCGCAAGTACCGTAAACGTCTTATCATCACCAGTTATTGCTTTTTCCGCTCTTTCTTTTATATTCAGTACTTTCTGTTCACTAAAACCGCCCCCTATCGAAGGTTTCTGGCTTCGGTTGACTTCTATCAGGGATCGTTGTGCGTAAAGTCTGGATGCTAGCAAAGAGCTTCTTTCAGATTCACCCAAAACGTCAATCATATTTATTAACTCTGCATAATAATAACTCATTTGGATGATAATTAATAGTGATGTTTTTATAAGTTTGACATAAATGTATACCAACTTTCTTTAACAGTTGTCCCAGGCAGTCAGCCGCATTCCAGCCTTTATTGGACGAATATTTGGGTGCATAGAACAGCGCATGTAGTTCTTTAATTGAGCGCTAATTGCTCCTATAGTGATTATCACAAAAATTACAAAAGATAGGTATAGGACATTGTTAACAAAAATGAAAGAGAATAAAAAAAGGAACAAAATGCCTCAATAAAATACTGGGTGTTCCATTTAAAAAAAATAAGTTTTTGGTATGTGAAAATTTCAGGAAGTAGGCTTTGAAAAAGTTTTTTGAGGTATTGTCGAGTGCAACTTTACCAAATGATGCAGAATTTTCTTGGCTACAAGCACAAGAAAATCCAAAAATATATAGGGTGAGTCATTTAAAAAAATTAAGTTCCATGCATTTCCGGTGAAACTGGAAGTGCGTCAGAGCTTAAAGTATTTTTACAATATGCGCCACAGGCAACCATGGATCCTCCACTGATTGTTTTTTTCTTTTATTGAAAACACAAAAGAGCAATCGAAGAAGCAGCTACTAATGACTCACCCTGTATATATATATAAGGGATTATCGCGGATATATAAAAAAACAAGAAAGAGTTATTGGTTAAATTCCGCTATAGAGCAACTGTAGACACATGTTTCTGACTCATTGGTCATCATCAGTACGGTGTAGTCAAGGAATAAGGTGGGATGTAGGTATACACGGAAGAACATCAGGTGACAGACCACCATTTGTAGCTTCAGTTAGAAGATCCTCGATTTTGAGGACAACAACTAACATCGCCACGAGGTATGTCTATTTCTTGTTTTATATATACCGTGTCCAAAGTTATCTGTGCACTATTCCTATCTCCATTTTTATTGGAATTACGTTTTTGGTCATATTAGCAAATTATTAGCGTTTTTAACGTTGATTAGTATGCAGATCATGAAAAAAACAATTGATTTACGTATTTCAGAGGAATTTGAAAATTTATATTTTTTAAATGGAACAGCCTGTATATTTGTATTTATTTAGAAGGGATATTTTTTTTTGTGATACAAAAACTTCAATACACTATTGTTCTTAAACGATGGATGTGTATGTGTTGGATTTTAGTTGATGTCAAAGACACACTATTAATAGTAGGCTTCTTCCACTTCAAGCCAAAACAAATAGTATGCTCATTGAAATTGTTAATAAAGTAGTGTGTCTGATTTGATTCTCTTTCGCATAATAAGTTGTTTCAAATAGTTAGTTATTTGAATTTGAGGTGTGTTCTTTTTATTAAACAATTTATTGCTAAAAAGTGTCAAAATTTGACAATTTGTTTTAATTATTTATTTTTTCATGATTATTAAAAATAATGCCGTTTACGCACTTAGAAAAGTGTAATGTGCTAGAGGCATATCTGATTTCTAGAAAAAATGCAAGAATTGCGTTTCGTTACTATTAAAACACATATGTGAATCGTCAATCACCAAATCAGTTTTATTTTCTAAGACTGTATAGAAAATTTCGAAGTAACGAAGAAACATTTAAGATACGACGGAAGAAAAAGAATTTTCTAGTAAACGAAGAAACGGAAGTAAATGTGTTGGCTTATTCTGAAACCAATCCATAAAAATCCATTTGAAGAGAATTTGAAAAAGAGGACAGTGCAGGGTATTTAATAAAGCATAAGTTGCGCCAGTGCAAACACCACAAAGTTCAGACTTCGCTTCCCAGTGATGCATACAGAAGATTAGTTTTCTGTAATTGATGGACATATTTTTATAATGAACGTCCAAGTAATTTAAATTACATTCTGTGGTCTGACGAATCTAACTCTTCTAGTTTAGGTATGTGCAGTAAGTAAAATCAGCATTATTGGAGTAGAGAAAATTCTCTGGGTTGATCCGCACAATTCCACACACAGCACCGGTTTAGTTTAAATGTGTAGTGTGGATTAATGGGCAACGTTGGGCCAGTTTTCTATTAAAGGTACCTTAGCTGGAGACCGCTCTGTATGGTTATTTACAGAAATTCTGGATGGTCTCTTAGATGATATACCAGTGCTTGATAGGCGCCGTATTTATTTTCAACAGGATGGGACACCTCCTCATAATTACGTGAACATTTCCAATTTGTTAAATGAAACGTTTAATCAAAAATGGATAGGAAGGAACGGGCCCATTCGTTGATCTACACGCTCTGCTGACTTGACAATTCTAGATTTTAATCTTGGGGGTTTTGCAAAGGAATACAAGCAGCGATATTAAAATATGATGGAACTCGGAACTAGTATTAGACAAACGGTAAATAATGTTTCTGGTCGAACTAATAGAAAAGCTACAGAAAGCGTTATCGTGCGAGCCGAAAATGCACTGAACCACAAGGCAATGTCTTCGAACATTTATTAAGCTATGCAAAATGTTGAAAGGGTAATACAAAATGAAATCTATTTTATTATTGTGTTTTTTGTTTTCTTTGTACCGCTAACATTATATTTTGTTATTATTTTCCATGACCGACATAGAATTAAATGTTAAAAATATGTTAAGCTTTAAACGCTTCCCATTTGATTAATTTTTAGTTAAAGGTAGTTATGTACTTGCTACTTTTTGTTCAAAATAATATGCTCTTTCAAAATACGTACAAGTATATAGGTGTTTTATTTAAAAAAATTATAAATTTTCAAATTTCTCAGAAATACGTAATTCAATTGTTTTTTCTCGAACTGCATACTACTCAGTGTTAAAAACACTAATAATTTGCTAATTTGACCAAAAGCGAAGCTAGAAAAATAACGGAGATGGTAATAGTGCACCGATAACTTTGGACACGGTGTATATGTTATTTACACTTTCTCTTTTTAATTAGCATATTTAAAATATATAGTATTGAAATAATTAACATTAACAATAATAACCCATGCCTAAAAATCTCCCAGCAAGTCTAGTATTTGCTCTAAATATACAATTACGTTTTTACTAACATATTTACCTTGACAGTCAGGCGGCACTGAGGGCAATATCTAGCCAAGAAGTATTGTCAAGACTAGTTTGGGAGTTCGACAAAAAAACTGTACGCCTTGGCGGACCAGAGGAAAGTAAATGTGATCCGGGTACCAGAAGACAGACGGAGAATGGAGAATAACGAAAAAGTTAATGAACTCGCTAGGAAAGGATCAAAAACTAATCTCATGCACCAACAGATACTACCTAAAATCACATCAAAGACGGCTATATGAAAAACAGACGTTACTGGGTAACAATTTCCGCACAATATCATGGTAAGGAATTTATTGGCCATGCGCCAGTCAGTAAAAGTGCAACTGAATCAGCTAGGCCTTTATGATAGACACTTTAGCTGCTGAATAACAGGAGGCAACGCATTATTGGACAACCGAATATAGACCAAGAGATGGTCAAGAAACACTCAGTAAACGACTCCTACAGCTTTGTAGAGGACACAAAAGTGCTGGAGTGTATATCATAAACACCACAGGCTCAACACAATAAGCGGCATTATTGCTACCTGGTAGGAATACAATTTTGCAATGCGACTTAAAATGCGCTATTAGTGTGACCCCATGGCACCGGTTTGTTGTGGAAAATATTTTCTTGTGCATATAAGTTTATTAGAACTTTTCTCTCCCTCTTACAATTTCTATAAACAGAATGTAAATACAAATCATCTACTATCATACATATACCTAAAGATAAATGTAAAATCTACTATTTTTCGTTTCATTTATGCAGCACAATAGTTAAGGAGCAGAAAGTTGATTATGAGAAAAAGTAAGTTTCACTATTCGTTTGTAGCAAATAATTAGTTAAATAGTACAACTTTATAAAAATATAGTATTTCATATGAAAGCAATTACATATTATAATGCCCTTTAAAAAACATTGTATTTTGGTACTACGTGATTACTACAATCAAGCATCTATAACCATTCACATATGCTGTCAGTAACCATCAGCAGGTAGCTAAGAGTTCATATTATATTATTAACCCCACAAATTTCAGTTGCTAGGTTTTGCTACCTTTTGAGAAAATTACGTCTTCATCATTATATAAAGTTTCTGTAACCCATTTTAAGTAACACGCAGAGAATTTTTGCCGCAAATATGCGAGTTTGAACCACTGTGCGCCGGGAGATGCTAGAAATAAAATAAGTACAACTATAATCTGACGAATAACGCCAAACCAAATAAATTATTTAATCAGGACCATTTGCTAACTACACACTTTTTACTTTCTTATATATAGAACTTATTATGACATAGGAAATTTTCTACCTCGAGATTTTTGCAAAGTCCATGATTGATGGTTGAAGACCTCCTCTTTGTAGGTAAAATGGTTTTAAAAAAAATCTCTCTCTCCAAGTGTGTTTGTTTCAACACGATAGCGGTCAAATGCCAAAGTTATCGATAATAACTTTTATTTAGGAATATAATATCTTCGGGAGATCGGACTAGATTTTCAGTGAAATCGGTAAACCGGAAGTAACAGTTTCCTTTCGAGAAAAAATCAAGCTTCACCAATATTTCGTCAACTACTAACATTAAGACAATTCTTAGGGAATACAAAACTACGCAAAAGTGAAACATTTTGGAAAAACCCTTCGTTTGGTGTGAGTTATGTTTATGTATAGTAATAACTTAATTTTCGAGAGTATATAGCATCCTTGTTATACGTGTTTTTAATACATAAAAATTAAAATTAAACGTCCGTCAAGAGCATTTAAAATACCTTCATCTTTAAAACTTTATTCAATAAAAAAGCAGGCAAAGTTTAATTTAAATAAAAAATGCTAATTTTGCTGTAGTTTAGGCTTATATATTATACACAATATATATTTATTAAAAGTATATAATGATTGTTTAATGACCTACATAAACATGAATATGTAATATACGGTCACTATTAATTATCTATTGTTGTTTGTGACGGAACAAGCTTTTGACGCACTATTGTATATGAAATATTGTATCTAACAGAGATTCATTACATAAATTTGCTGCTTCATTTGATATTATTGGACAGAACAGAGCAAGCAATTATAATGAATTGCATCTAGAAATACTTTGATGATTTTGTTGAACATTCAGAGAGAGAATAATTTACAATGGCTTGTAAATAATGTAACTGTGTAGAATTTAGAAACATATTATCTATTTTAATAACGGCAAAACTATTTCAGATAGTACTTCGAAACTCTTTAGTATTGAGTCCACCCATTATAATTTCATTTTCAAATCATGGGTATTGTGGAAATTACTTGATTTGAAAATAAAAGTACTCAGTGTGACGTTTATGCGTAAGAGCGTTTAGTTTTTGTAAAATCTAATACCACCCTAATATTAGTTTCAATCTATTGGATTTATTTCTACAAGCCTGAAAAGATCGCGTTAGCACATCGTCTGTAGCAGTTACATATAACGACTTTGATAATATATCTGTGAGAAAAACCGTTTATCGATTATCATCGAACGATCCATAAACGTGGAAATGCGCATATATGCATTCTATATAGATCTGACTATATATTTTCATTTATTCTGGACACGATTGCTCGCATGGATAGACGAAGCTGCTTTGTTCATATCTATAAAAGCAAATGTAGCAAATCAAATAATTTTTGCAATTCTCCTCTAAACTTGATCCTACTTCGTACATATTGCCATGTCCCTTACTATATATTACACCATTGCATATTGACACTATTGTTATAGTTTTTCTCATGTGAATGTAACGTATGGTCCGATAGTTTTCGGAAAAACTTTAGATGATTTGTAGTTGTACTAAATGACGTTTGGTTAAGTTGTCGCTGGAAGTCATATGTCACAATTAACTTGTTTTAATTATGACAGTTTTGTTTTGGTGATCTGGTTCAGCAAAATATCTTATAACCTAGGTATTCTAAAAGGAATTTTCAATCTATTTGGACGAATGCCCATGTGTGATATTGTTGCCATTTATTGTAAACAATATATATTTCTTTATCAACAATTTATCAAAGCATAAAATAATGCGAAGAGGGAACACCATGCGTTAATTTGCCGAAAAGTAGTCGACCAAGTATTTTGAACTAAGTAAGGGAACGAAGAATCCTTGAAGCCCTTAAAGACGGAGTTGGAGTTTCACATGGAAAATTTTTTAAAAAATTCGGGGTTTCAAAGACCACTGTTTTTTGAAAAATTTCCCGAGATAACGCGGTGTTTGACGAAGAAAAGCACCAAAATAACTGCAGCCCAGTTAGAAAGAATAGCCAGGTGTTGTCGTGTGCTAAGGCGCATCCTTTTTATCAATAAACTGATTGTAATGGATGATGAGAAATATTTAACCTTGTCCCATTCAGAGATGAAGGAGGACAAAATTCTAGTATGGTGTGCCATCTTTGAGGCCGGATTTATGTCGCAACCGTACATTGATCGTGTTGGAAGAGAAGCCTTAACTGCACAACTTTAAATTCAAAAGTGCCTTTCTAAACTGCTTCAGTGTTTAAACACATGTCATGGCAATGATGATATCATATTTTGGTCTGATCTAGCTTAATGCCATTACGCAAGAGTTACTAGATACTGGTATAACGCAAACAACACAAACTTTGTGTCTAAATTAGACAATCCGCCTAATTGACCTCAGGTTTGGCCAATAGAGAAATTTTGGTCAATATTAACCAGAAAAGTGTATGAAAATGGATAGAAAACTGCAAATCAAGACCAATTACGACGTCGAATTTTTCAAAAATGCGAGAAATGGATCCTTCTGTTGTCCAGAGGATGATATTAATAATAATAATAATAATAATATCTTTTCATTATCCAACAGTATTCTAACGTTTTCGGGTTCGCAATAAACAACTCGTCCAATTTATTTATTTAAAACAGTCTGTATATTCATACACTTAAAATTAATTACAATATAAAAATGTAAAACTAATGTATCACACTTAAACTACAACGATTTAAATTAACACAGGTATTTATTTACCAGTACTATTTATATGTCTGTAATATTTATACCTTTATTGCACTATAATAAAAACTGCACCGTATTTATATCACTTCTATTTATGTAACACTCTAATATTTATGTCTTTTCTTCGGCTACCACTTAAGGAACTATTTATTTATTTCTTATCTTACTGTTCCGCACGAAACTACTTAAGGACTTTCTTATTCCGGAATTACTCATCCATCGGTGACCCGGCCGCCTTATATACACATACGAAACATCTGGAAGCATTCGCGCAAACTCCATTTTCCTCTCGATGTTTGTAGAACATTCGATAGACATTCTGTCTCTTTACAGTACATATTTATTGCTTTACGATGTTTACCAGTCGCGTCGAGATGATTTACAACCTCTTTTTATTATCGCTCGAAAGTGTGCCTTTCTTTTGTTGTCGCCCGGATGTCTACTGGTTTCGTTACAGTATACTCCATTTACAGGATAATTAACTCAAAATAATTCAGAGCAGCTGCCATATACAATGTAGAAATACAAACAAAATAAAATAAAAAAGAATAACAAATATACTGAAGAAAACAACAACAAAATGTCTGTCATAAATCAATTAGAGTCCAGCGCAAATTGAAAAAGAATCTAGAAATCTAACCACGCAGCTACCTGAACGGATCCTGATAAATGCTCATAATATTTGTCATCATGTGTGTAAGTGGTGCTTTCAGGAAAACGTTTATTCTACGTCTTGGTAAAACGAAAAACTCGACTGATCGCGTCAAATGCTAGTGAATTGCAAAATCAACTTACGAAAGCAAAGCAGATGGGTCTGTTTTGTTATTAATTAAATTAAAAAAGGATGTTAACACTGCTGATCCTTCTCCTGTCGGTTAAAGACTGGAGGGAATGTCTTTCACGAAGAGCAACGTCGACAACACCTCTAGGAGGATAAATGCTATCAATTCTGAAAGTAATGTATTTCAGGAAACGCCTTTGCACTCGCTCCAAGATTATTTCTTGGTATAAATAGTGCGGTTACCAAATGATAGCACCGTACTCTCTACTTCGAACGAAGCGAATAGATCGAACTCATAGCCAGGAAACCATTCAAATTCCTGCATAAACTGATAAGGAAACCAAATGAATTAGTAACTGCACTACAAACTGAAAAAATATGGTCCATAAATCGGAGAGCAGAGACGAAGAGGACTCCTAAATCCTTGAAATGTATATGCCTGGGTATTGCTATTCGATTCACACAATAATCAAAGAAAACGGGATTGGAGACATTAGTGTACGTGACTATTGCGCATTTTTCTACATTTAAGAATATTTTATTTTGTAGACACCACTCATAAACTGTCTGCAAATTGTCCTGAAGTTTTCAACACTTCTAATTTCCATGAAGATATTATCCGCATATTGTAGGACAGAACAGATCAGAGAATTTAAGAGATCATTAATAAATATATAGAAAAGCACGGGACCTAGGTTCGATCCCTGCGGAACACCTGATGTCGGTGTATAGTGACCAGATTGTAGAGGTGGGCAAAACGGTTCATTTCATTGACCCGGCTCACTCGGTTCAGCTCCTCATTGTGAGCAGAGTCCCGGAACCGGCTCATTTAAACCGTGTGGATCCGTACTAGCATACCGTTCCAGGAACGTGTAGGACATGTAATACTCGGCGCCGTCGCGTCGGCTCAAACGAACCGGGATTATTTAGGCTGCGCACACACCAATTATACAAAATGTTTGACAAACAATTTATTTGAAGCTATAATGCACACAAATTTGACAAATTATCAGATTGTTGTATATAAATTAAGCAACGACTCAAGTGAGCCGAGATCCGGTTTATTGAAATTTAGTGAACCGCTGGGATTCGGTTCACTGAACCGGTTCGTTCGCGAACGACCCACATCTACCAGATTGGAATTCGTTTAGCATACGTAACAAGACCGATGATAAAGATATTAAGACAAAAGCTTAAGCAAAGCAATCGAAAAACTGAAAGCATAGAGTTTTTGGAAAAAGACAAAGACAGTGTAAACAACATTAACTTGAAGGCGTTGATCCAAGGCTTTGCTTATATATTGCGTTATTTAAGCAAAATTAGTAATGGTATATCGTGCAGGCATGAAGCCGCGTTGTCGGGGTTAAAGTACTAATTTAGATTCAGTAATTGATACATGACAAACTCAAATAACTTGGCAATGTTACTTAAAATACCAATGAACCTATAGTTATTGATATCATATCGGTCACCCTTTTTGTAAACTTCGACTATGATGGGACAAGTCCGCAGAAAACTGGAGACCATCGAATATAATGGCTCACTATCAATAATTTAAAAATCAAGTAATTATTGTTAACAACGGTAGCGCAGTGGTCAAAATTCAGCCTTTTTATTTAATTAATTTAATGTATTCGCAACACATATTATACATAAATTGTATCTTTCTGTACTATTTCTCTATATGAACTTTAACTTTGCCAAATCTCACACTCTTCCGTGCGCGCAATATGCTTCAAAAGGGGTACAACATTTTTCTTCACGTATTAATATATAGATTGTTGAAATACCTATATAGTTTATAAAATAAAATAGTTTTGAGAAAACTATTAACATCTAACATTTTTCCAAAAACTTTGGGACCATACGTCATTAATAAGGGCAACTAAGTTAGTAAATATATTGAGATTTAACAACTATATATAAGATTCATATTATTTTCTGTATTCACTGAGAAATGTATTGAGAATTCTACCCTGGAATTACTTGAATCAATCACATATTTGTGTAGTGAAGTTTGTACGTTAATTATTATCATAGATAAGTCTCTATTTCAATGGCTTATTAATAGAAAAATAAAATAGGAAAATCAAAGTCTATTTGATCTCACTAATAATTCAGACGTTTAAATATATCATACGTTCAGGATAACATAATAATAATTTAAAGATAGGACATCTATCATATATTATCGAAAGATTATTTAAATATCCTTAATATCATCAGTCTGTATTTCTTTTATCAGCTAGACAGTAATAGATAATAGATGGCGCACTTAGCAAATATCTTCAAAGCCAACTGGATCTCATATTCTCTGCGCAATATAAGACCGTCACATAACTTCGATTTACATTGATGGAATTGAATCTGCTAGCGCCACCTAATAATAGAATAATACACACAAAATAGAAAGGTTTCTCAATTTTTATTAAAATAAACTTTTAAAATAACACTTGAAACGTTAACTTTACAATAATTAATATTAATAATTTAAAATAATGAAGTAGAACGAAATAAAATTAAAAACGTTTTGCTGAAAATTACGTTGTTGAGTAATTTCAAGATTAACAATTTCTCTTACTTACTAACAATTCATATGGTAACTAATTGGGGATCAATTATGTTGTAATGTATTTGTTTGGATTTGACTTCTTGTATTTTAATAATGTTGCGGTACTTACTACCAAAATCTATTATAGTAAATATGTAGCATACGTTAAATGACACGGCTGAATGTGTGTTGTATTAGAAGAATTTAAGTAGAAAAGAGTAGACAAAATAAATGTCAGTCAAATGTCAATAACAGTAGGCTCGATATAATCCAATCATATTGCTTATTTTTAGCACGTGATTTCAAAAATCCTTAGCGATTACTACGTAGTTTATAATGCTCTTGATTGATATTTTGAGGTTAGCAGAATCAACGAAATCTTGTCATGTGACGCTTCATATCGCGCAGCAATATCCAATTGGACGTTGATGTATTTGAATGATATTAAAATCATGATATTAATATCAATGATATTAAAATTATAATTCAAAAATATCATCACAGTATGTACTCATACATGAAACACATTGCACCAGGTTGCACAGATATTACTGCAGACCTTTTAAATGATTTATTACTCGAAACCCCTTTCCATTTAAGATTTTTAATGGGGTAGCTCCGGGGACAGGTGGTTAAATTGGGTGAGTCAAATTTTACATCAAGAAATGGCGCCCACGATAATACTTTTTACGTACTTCAGGAAATCTTTTGTAGATTTCCAAATTTCCCGAAATTTAGAGTGGAAAGTTTTGAAACAACAGTACACTTACTTAATACTTATGATTGTCCTATGCGTATTGCTTACATTTTCATTCATACATATTTGATTTACATTTTACAATTGTTAATGTATTCTAAATGAAAACCGGTTGTCATATTGTTATTACTTTTGCTCATTAATTGCCACTACCACCAAGAAGATATTCATTTTTCAATACATTTATATATTTGGCAAAGAATTTTAATATATTTTATTAACTGCCTGTGAAATCAGGCATTATACAGTGTCAAGTAAGTGCACTGTTGTTTAACACTTGGACATTTTTGGATTTACATTTTAAGGTAATACTATATTTTTTAATAAACACATATTTAGAGCTTTAACATACACCTTCCTCGTTATGCTGCAATTACGAAACCAAACAAGGTAGAAACATATATGTCTGTAGCTACAAACACATCTTAACACATGCATAGTTGCGTCGTTTATTCTTTGTGTATTTTCTATCAAATGTACATGTCTAGGTGAACCTAAGCCATTTGATGGGACTGCATAAGTAATACCGATTGTCCTATGCATATTTGCTTACATTTTAATGTACACACGACTGATTTTACATTCTATATTGTCATAATACCAACAGCCCTACTCGTAATTCTTTTAATTACATAGTTGCATCGTTATTATTTATATAAATACATTAATTGAACAGTTTAAGGTAGACCTAAACCTTTTAATGGAAATGCATAAGGAATATCGATTGTCCTATGCATATTGTTTACATTTTCATTCATACATATTTGATTTACATTCTACAACTGTCAATGTCTTCTAAATGACAACCAGTTGTCATATTGTTATTATTTTTGCTCATCAGTTGCCCATACTACCAAGAAGATATTCATTTTTCAATACATTTATATTATATTTGGCAAAGAATATTAATATATTTTATATATATAATAAATAATAAATAATAATATTAAACCCGTAAATAATTACGGGTATTCGGTCTGTGTTTTAGAAAGAAAAAACTATTTGTCCAACGGCTCAATATTTCGCCATTTATTTATGGCATCCTCAGGAGCTACCAAACATAAAAAATTAACGTCGAAACACTTCGTCAGACATATAAAAGGTTTGCCGGTAAAAACCAACGTTAACAGGTACACTCACAAACTGTTTTTAAAATTTTTACGTCATTAAAATTATGTGATTGATCTTCCTGCAACATGTGTTTTGCTAGAGCGCATCTGGTTTTTTCAGTTTTCATGTCGGTTTTGTGTAGTGTCAATCTAGTTGAGAGCCAACTTGTCGTTTGTCCAATGTATTCCGTATTACAACCAGAACATGGTATGGAGTAATTTATATTGGATTTGTATTTTTGTTCGGTTTTGTCTTTGATTGTAGGCCAAGGGTCTTTAATTTTATGCTTGTTGTAATAGCCGAACCGTGTGTTATCAAAGTTCAAGACATGTACTATTTGTTCTGTTAGATTGTTAATGTATGGCAGTTTGAAATATGTAGGTGGTTTGTTGACTGCATGTGTGTCAAATTGGTTAGTGGCCATATAGTTCGGTCTGTCGTTGAGCGACGTGTTATAAAGTAGTTTGGAAATCAGAGCCTTTGGGTAGCCATTATTTAAGGCAAGTTTGGATAGAATCTCTAAATTTTTTTTTGTGTAGGGTGAGGTGACAGAATTATAAAACTTAGTCACCCCACCCTACACAAAAAAAAAAACCAAATGTACTAGCACTATGTAAAACCATATGTTTAAATGCTAAATGAAATAATATTAGTGTATGAATACTGTATAATAATTGTACATTTTATTCTATTTTTAATAACCTCGGCTTAGCTCACTCAATTTAAATATCAATAAATTTTACGTTCTATGATACAATTAATTACACTGTTGGTACTATACTAACGTACGACTTTGTTGAAATGATGGGTACGTTAGAAAATCTATGTCAAAGATTCTAACCTAATTTTTATAGAATTTATTACAATACTTTTTAACCATAAACAAATCTTTAAGTGCTACTTCTTAATATCTCTGGGCGTGTGTTTTGGTCCGTTCCTCTGGGATCTGTATTTAAATCAAGTATCTCACATAAACATGTAAGTATTGCTGTTACTTTTATAATTTATATATGTTAGGCTCAGAATGTTTTTTTAACCTCAACTAAAATTCTCATTCCATCTACGAATATACTTTTACAACTCTATCAATGAAGAAAAACGATAATAAATTTATACGTGTATATTGGTGTATAAGCAATTTTCAAAGTACTAATTAGTTTATTCAAAAACAACTACAAAAGATGTGCTTAATAAAAATTGTTTATTGGCAATAAAACGTTCTATTCATTTTAAGCAAAATGACATAACCAAATATTAGTATTTGAAGGTGAGTAATATTTATATTCTGACTATGTTTAGCTTCAATAAATAATATGCTTTTCAGTATTAAATATTTATAATAATTACTATATTACTCTTGATTGATTTTATATTTGACATTTACTTTTAATTAAATTTCTTTCATATAAATTTCAACATAACTTACTTAACATGTTGTCAACTACTATATTGATAAAATAGCTAATTATTTTTGTATTGTAACTGGTTATAGATTAGTTTCCAATATCATATATAAATGTTCGATACGACCTTTGTTTACAAACGTAATATTTCTATCAGCACGTCAAATGCTAATGTATGTTATAGATGATTACTGCCTCGATAAACACCATCTCTTTGAAGTGAAAGTCTAATCCTGGACGTCACAATCATCTCAGCACTTGAAATTGTTCAAACATCTAGAAGTGGACTATCATCCACTGAATTATCCTGAAATAAAATACACTTTCCGGAATTGATGTTCTGGACTGGAAACTCTTTCTGCAACTATTCTTCTCCTAATGGTTCATCAACAATGGTTAATCTTGCTTTAGAAGAAAATACTACTATGAAACATATTCAATCAACTTCGGTTTGTTATTGGAATCACCTGTCTGGACAATATATTAATTTTGCGTCTTCCCTTCTTATCAATCACGGTTTGCTACTGGAAAATCCTCCTATTGGTCCGGATTCGTATATTATAAATTACAAGGTAAGTTTTCTCTTATATTCCAAAATCTTCTTTATATATGTGCTTGTAATATATGTTGTACACTTACTATCCCATTAAAATATCTGTAATTGGCTTTTCACTCTAAATATGTTTGGAAACTATCAAAATTTATATATCTGTGTAGATATATTCAATATTCTCACTTTTATTACTCAAAACTCATATAATCTGTACAGTATTCAATGTTATTCAAGCAACATTGAAAATACACACCCGCACCTTCTTAGAATAAAAATTAATTTTCTTACTTATATCGAAATTTCCTTGACGATCTTTAATATTTTTCCATTAGCCAATCAATTTTTCCCACTTACTTTTAATATTCAATATAACATTTTCTATACTCTTTAAAAACTATTTATATCCATTTTACCTTTTAAACCCATTATTTAATCCATTTTATACTTTAAAAACTTAATTCCAATGCTTTATTTCACATTTTCAATGATATTTAAATAATTTATTATATGAACTGTCAGAATCAAAATGTCACATCCACTTATTCAAAAAATTTACCGCTAATCTTATTTCAGATTTTGTTATGCTCAAATTCCAAAACATTCTTATTACTTTACATTTTAACGTTCATTAATCAATCTTGTACAAAATCATAATACATAACATTTTTCAATAATTCTAATATCTTTAATTTCTTCCTTTCAGAATACACAATAATTATATAGAAGAAAGAAATTTGAACGTCCCAACAATATACAGGATGGAAATTAAATACAATACTTCAACACTCCATTTAATTCTGTAAATATCAATTATTTAGTCAATCTTCCTAACTTTTAAATAAACATTAAAGACACTACAAATACTAATCTTATCAGAACACAACACAGAATAAATATATTGTATTATATGGCATAGTTAAACAAACCATGTAAAAATATACAGTTTATTATGTTTTGAATAACATGACACCAATTATATTCTCAATATACAGGTTGATTATTATTATTAATTACACTTTAAATTTTGTGTTTTGAAATTCTTATTTTAACCTTACGATTTATGTTTATTAAACTTCTTATAAATATTACAATTTCATACATTATACAACAACATAAATAAATTATTTTCTCTATTACAGTCGTATATTACATTCGTTTAATGCGGTTTTTAGAGTAATACATAAATAAATAATCTTATTGATAAATAAAACTTTTCAAAAGTACTTATGTGGGTCTGATTTGCTTAAAGGATATGAGACATTTCTCTAATGCACACATATTTTCTAAAATAAGGAAAATAACCTATATATTAGAAATTGCATTCTATATTCTTATAATATTTTATTGCCTACCTGTTAAGCTGGCTACACACATGCAACAAAACATCATACCGAACTCCGTCCCGCAACATTCCTTGTTTCGCGACGAAGTTGCGGTGTGATGAAGTTTTGAGGTGCATCAGAACATCGCCGCTCAACATCAACGCGAACATAATGCCGTCCCATCCTCCCATAATTAGCCAGGCCCGTCCAGACATGCGAACATGGGGCGTAACGTGAACGCGCAACATTTCTTTGATGCGACGGCAGAAAACCGACAAGTGATGGGACGTCGTTATGTTGCGATGTTGCGCTGTTGCACTGTTGCGTGGTTGCGTCCACACTTGAGACGCGACGGAGTTCGGTACGATGTTTTGTTGCATGTGTGTAGCCACCTTTTTACTTTAACCACAAAAATCTTTATTTAGTAAATTCCTATGCACAGTAAAAAATCCGAATATCGTCAGCGAAAACGTCATAAGTTGTTACAAATTTGGCTTCTAGACTCAAAATGTTTGTCAAAGTCGTATCCTAAGAAACGATATACACGAGAATCTTATCAAATTATTAGTGATTTGAAAAATAATAAGTTTAATCCATCCCCTACGAAAAGATTGTATACACATACATATCCATATATATTTATTTCTATACCTCACATATCTACCAACAGCATGCATATATTTGCCCCAGTTCTCAGCTTGTTTAGCAGTTGTAGTTAAATGTAATTAGTAATTGGAAACTGACATTACGTAAAGAAGCTGTCTCAAGTTAAATAATAATTTCTTCTATATAATCAAGTAGGTATATACGTAATAATTGTAATTAGTAATTATAGACCCATGGTCCATTAGTATTGTTATTATATATTATATCGAATGCTTTTACAGAAGATGTTTTCTACGTATTAATAAAAATAGGCATTGATGTATTTAGAGCTACTTTTCAGTACACTGTTAAAATAATAATTTTTGAAATAGGATGTCATAAATAAAAATCTGTTAAACCGGGTTTTGATAGATGACACTGCAGCATTGCCTGTATAAAGCAGTCGACATCTTCAAAACTGAACAAAGCAAATATAATTAGTTGCATTATTTAGATGTTGTAGCACTGTTTCATTTTCTTGTTTCCTTACTTCAAATTTTCTCACATTATAAAAATCACTTGCGCAAAATATATGTTTATAACTACTATTTTGAATTTGCAAATCAAACAGGAGGCGGTATTTCTATAGTTTCCAAAGCATTTTAGTTTTTTAGTCATAGCTATAAATCTAATAATGGTTTAGTAACAATAGAAAAAAATTGTAAATTCCCTTGAAACTATCGTAATTATGTCACAAACAAATATTTTTTCACTACCAGTTATAAATTTTTACCTTTTCTAGAGTGCGTAGTGGATGTGTCAAGAAACTAAAGCAAAAAAGATATTTTAAGCAGATGTGGTACAAATTTTATATCCTTTGTCAGCCTCATGCGTCATTTCCAAAATAAATAAATCAATTTTAAAACAAAGAACCACTTCCTAAATTGCACTCTAATAATAGGGGCTGATCTGATCTCATGTAATTCATCAGCTTATGTTTACAAATTCAATATCAGTGTCATTGAATGTGTGAAAGATTATTCTCCTGTCCTATTTTAGCGAATAATAAATTTCAAGATAAAGTGTGTTTTTCGTTTTCGAAGAATCATAAGTATATAGACTCTCTGTTGCATGATAAGATATAATTGTAGTATGTGTTTTATTACAGTTAGCCTTACTCGTTTTTAAAACTCAAAGCTATTTTTAAGAATTTTCTTTAATGTATATTATTTTAAAAACATGGCATACACAGACTAATTTTAACCGCGTATACTTTCTTAAGGAGAAATTTCTTATTCTTTTATTCAAGAGGGTAGAGCAATAAAAACTTTCTTTCACAACGAACTACGCCAAGATATTCCTTAGCTATATTATGTACGTTCTTGAACATTTAATATTTCTAAATTTTATCGCGTCTTTTTTCTATTGGTCAAGAAGTTAGCTGTCATCTCTTTTGTCTCTCAGAATTCCTTAAAAGGACCGACATTTTTAATCGTTCTCTCACTACGTTCATTCCTCTTATTACTCTTACATCTCTCATTACTTAGTGCTCACTAACTTTCATAGTTACGCGGTTTCTTCGCGATTCTTTATCGGTACCCGCCCGATTTATTATACATACGTTAGCTACCATTTACATTTAACTTAAATCGTTACTTTTGAACCAACTTGTAAATTATACCTGTTTATTTACATTCCTCCTTAGATAATAATTTTTCCCTGATTTAAATTATTATTGCTCCGATTGTTTTTTTTTGATTAATATTTTATTTAATAGCACAGTATCCTGGACGCTTAATGGGCAACCATGCATTACTTAATCAATGTGTCTCGTTAATTATTTATTGTTCACTTTTTAATAACCTATTGTAATAATTTGGTGCCTTTCCCAAACAAAATTTACATACATATTCTTCCAAATTAGAGCTAACATTCTTGGGTTTTCAAACATTACTTAATTTAACTTTATCTCGAGATAGTAATGGAACTTTTAACCGAGGTTTATATACTATTTTATTTACAACCATAATTATTATATTTATTTGTGATAATTTAATGCATGTGTAAAAAAACCCATAAGTCGGAATTGTTTTGTCACTTTGACAGCGATAAAAGTTTACTTTAACTTTTATATCGACAAAAAAGTTGTTTACCTTTGGTTGGCCTGACAACAACTTGTGTTTTCTCGTGATGTCACAAAATCAACGAACTCACTGTCAAAATGAAATGTCAAAGTCGACGCAACCTTAAGCTTTGCGTACTATCTTTGGTTGACTCGACATCAATATGCAAACTCATTGTAAGAAATCTTCACAAAATGTATAAGAACTGTATTTTTAATAACTGTATTTTTAAGTAGTATGATTACCATGTAATAAATTTTTCAGTAATTGTTTACATATTTAGTAAATTATCTTACCGAATTACATTCGAGCTTCCTTTTTATTTCCGAATAAATTTTCCATTTTTAAACTCAAATTTAGTTGCTAAATGGTAACTGGACTCAACAAATTGCCTCTTCGATAAAAGGACTGCACATATGTTCGAGTTGAGATACACAACATACATTTAGGTGTCATTACCAACAGAGAACACACAGACACGTGTTTCGGCACTTTGCGGTTCAACGGACATAATACACGAGTTTAGTTGTGGAGCATTGCCAACAGCACCACGTACACTGAAGAGGCCTCAAAGGCCGAAACACGTGTCTGTGCGTTCGCTGTTGGTAATGACACCTAAATGTATGTTGTGTATCTCAACTCGTACATATATGCATATACGTTTATGTATAAATGTATATATGTATACTTGTGATAGTTATTTATCCGTTAATGTATGTTACACATTCAAGTATTTCATATCCTATTTATTTGTGATATGGTGGTGCCACCTGTAGGCCTTATATACGGAGATACACATTTAGCGTACAGGTTTTGTCTTTAGCACAGTGTGCAAAGATGAAACTGTCGTGTTCGGTTTCGCGCTTGGATGGCAGATGTCGCTGAGATATTCTCACCGCCACTTTGCGGTTCAACGGACATAAGACACGAGTTTAGTTGTGGATCATTGCCAACATCACCACGTACACTGAAGGGGCCTCAAAGGCCGAAACACGTGTCTGTGCGTTCGCTGTTGGTAATGACACCTAAATGTATGTTGTGTATCTCAACTCGTACATATGTGCATATACGTTTATGTATAAATGTATATATGTATACTTGGGAAAACTTCTACATTTTGGTCACAATGTGACACATAACATTTTCTCTCGGCATAATTACTAGGAAGTCTAGAAAAAAGTGCTAATAAATAAATTACTCGAATTATGCAGAATAAATACTTACGTACATACAATTTTAAGAAATAAGTTAATATTTTATAATTGTCATTAATAATTTTAAAAACTGTTAACAAAAATATTTAAAATTCTATACCACATATAGTTACCATAGTTACTAATAATAACCAACAATAACAGACAGTTCAGCGCTGAAGTATTACTAGTGATACTAAAATTGCGTGAACAGATCTTAATATGGGCCATCTACCAACTACAGGCAGAAGTAAAGCGATGTCTACACAATCTCAATTTAACATCCCCCCCTTGTTTCTAATGTAACAAGTAATTTTAGTAAATAAGTTTTTGTTCATCTTAATTAAAATGTGGTTGGAAGCGTTTTTTAATATATTATCAAAAATAAACTGAGGTTGGGAAATGAAGGTGAGAAGTAAGGGCGGGAAATGAGGGCGGAAAGTAAACGTGAACAAAAAAAGTCAGTAATGCCAATATTACGCGCATGGTTGTAAATAAAGTGTTTTATTTTATAGTACGATGTTTTTTTAGGTATGTAAAACGCTATGGGAATGTGTCGTTTTATTGACGGTTGGCGATAATTATCCCTATTTATTTACCTTCCCCCTTAGATATTAATTTTTCGCTGATTTAAATTATTATTGCTGTTTTTTTTTATTAATACTTTATTTAACTGCACAGTATCCTGGACTTTTAATGAGCGACCTTACCGACATTACTTAATCAATGTGTTTCGTTAATTATTCATTTTTCACTTTATAAATAACCTATTGTAATAATTTGGCGATTTTGTCAAACAAAATTTACATACATATTCTTCCAAATTAGAGCAACATCATTTACGATATATAATTAACGGCACCTCAAATGTACATTTAATAGTTACAAGTTTAGAATTTTTCTTATCTTTCTGCCTTACTTTAATTGAAATTTAATCTGCATGTTGTATTTTGCTAAACTCAATAAATATATATATATATCTGAAGAAGCTACTTATAAATTTGCGTAAACATTGATTTCTTAATATTCTTGGGTTTTCAAACATTACTTTAGTTAAATAATAAAATAAAAATTATTTCAAATCTGCACGTAGTAAACATTGAATCAATTATGTAGAAAACGTACGAATGGATAATATTAATTATTGCCGACGACCGAGCTCTGTATGTACTTTTAAGTACCCCTCAACTGTTGCTTTTATCGATTTAACCTCCCCATCTACTACACATTAAATAAAAATTAGGTTAATGGTAATTCCTATTACAAAGTTAGAAAGGTTGAATTTGAGTGGGCATCTATGCTACAATATAAATGGTACAAAATGACAATAATTAATCAGATGGGTCAATATACAGGTACTTAATTCTCTACACTGTGACCTACTACGTTGTGAAATAGTGCTTAACATACAGTTGATAATTTATATATAATATATACTGTACTTATACTAGAGGTAATAATTTTACCAAAAAAAGCAACTAATGGTATTTCTAGGGCTTGACTGAGAACTTCAAAAGCGTAATTACCTACTTATTGTTGTAAATGTGTCAAAGAAATGCCTTGCAATGATACACAGGCCGATTTCTATGCAACAAAGTTTGTCAGTAAGAGAAAAGAATCGGATTGAACATTCGCCCTGTACATTGACCGCCGCCCCTAATTGCTTTCTCTCACTCAAACTGTCGATGAAGCAACAAAGATCCAAAACATGCCTTTCCTTGAAAAAATACAGAAAGTTAACAATGCTGATATAAAATCAAATATAATCTTAACACAAATACTCTCTTTGCTTGAATATCGCTTTCCCTTTGAAAACCAAATTAATTGGAGCTAATAAAATAAGTCAATCAGTCTCGTTTACCAATAAACTTAGACAGATTAAAGAAACTCTTTCATTAATACAAGAAACCTATAACGCATTGGAGGTAATCTTAAACAAATATTTAATTCTTACAAAAACTTTTACATCACAAAATTGAGAGAAGAGACACGAAATAAGTACTTACGTTCTATATACCAGTCTGATAACATCCAGAAAGATATTTGGAACATCATCAAAAAGGAAACAGGTACATCTAACAAGTCACACCATCGATCACCATCTGCTAGTAAATTAAATAATATATTCTGTAATACGGCTAATGAGTTATCTGCAGTGCATAAAGACAACAATGAATTAATAAATTTTATAGGGAATATTCAGTATAATGATCGTTCATGTTTTCTAGTACCAGTGACACCTTTGGAAGTACAGACGATCATTCAAAACATTAAAGCGAAAGAAGCTTTGGACGTATATGGCATGAATACGAAAATGCTAAAAAAATGTTAGGATTACCTACTGGAACCACTTGCTGATTTGGTGAATACATGATTTGAGTAAGGAATTGTGCCTGATAACATGAATTGCAAAAGTAGCTCCTATTTATAAATCCGGTGACCACAATAATCCAAAGAACTACAACCTATTTCCGTGTTACCTACACTGTCAAAACTCCTCGAAGCCGCCCTCCTACTGCGCCTCACATCATTCCTGGGAAAACATTCCATTCTGACCGGGCAACAATTTGGATTCTGTCCGGCAAAATCGATAGTGGATGCTGTATTATCGGTTTTAAACTTCGTTTGGGATGAGACCTTCGACTGCGTAACACATGAGATTTTCTTGGAAAAACTACACCGGTACGGCGTCCGTGGTTTAGCATCGAGGCCTTTGAAATCGTATTTCGAGAATAGAAGACAAGTTGTGTATGCAAACAATGAAATGAGTGAATCGCGACATGTTGAGCACGGAGTAGCTCAGGGGTCGCTCATTGGTCCTCTTCTGTTCTGTATTTATGTAAATGACTTGCCATGCAATATTTCAAGCCATGTGGTATTGTACGCAGATGATACTACTTTTTTATTCAGAGGTACAGATGAAAAACAACTTAAAATGAAAGCTGAAACGACATTGTCCAGGGCTGGCACTTGGTTTACATCCACTAAACTGACTGTGAATGAAGCAAAGAATATTTAATTACAATTCATCTGTAAACGTAGCAAAACACCTGGAAATTCCGGGTCTGCAAAGCTGCTAGGAATTACCCTGGATACGCGGCTGAACTGGCGGTCTCACATTGATGAACTTCATACAAAACTTTCCAATGCTCTTTACGCCATACGGAGGTTAATAACCTTATTAAATAAGGATGCAGCAATGACGGCATACCATGCACTTTTTCATTCCCGTATGAGCTATGGTCTTCAACTGTGGGGCGAATCGGCACATCCTGCAGACATATTCATTCTACAAAAAAAGGCAATACTGATAATAGCGCAGGTCGATAGAATAACATCGTGCAGGCCTTTCTTTGTTAGTAACAAGATCATGTCTTTTCCATCAGCATATATATCTATAGACAGCTTCTTCGTGCTAAATTGGAGCTGCCCACTTTAAACAGAAAAGAAGATGTGACGGAGTTGCGACTAGGATCTCAATCACAGGTTCTACTTCCGAATCACAGCTTGCAGACCACGAGTGCCAAACATAGACATCTAGAACTCTTTAATAAATTATCGAATACTTGGATTGAAAAACCAGTACCACAATTCAAGACATCCATTAAGAAATACTTATAAGAAAACAGCTTCTACTCGGTTACTCAGCTTTTACAAGCTATCAATAAGTTTCACTTACACTGAATACAATATCTACTATTAGTACACACAAACATTGTTATATAATACACAAACATTGTTATATAACACACAAACATTGTTATATAGTACACAAACATTGTTATATAACACACAAACATTGTTATATAACACTCGTCCACACACATTCACATACACACACGCTCATGCACACACCACTTCTATAAACATATATATGATAAAGAATTTTTGGGGCAATTCCGCTTAAAATGCAACTGCAAATACGTGTTTCGAGCAGGTTGGTTCTTCGCATCCGCATATATACACCGTGTTTCATGTAACTAGCACATTAGAAGTTTTTGTGCTTACAACGCGAATTTTTTCCAGAAGTTTTGCCTTCTTAAATAATTGACCGCAATCTTTCAAGCTAAAATATGTTTAAACTCGTGCAACTTCCGGTTGCACCGGAAGTAGGCGCCATCTTTGTTATTTTAAATGTGACACCCTGTATTTTATTCGAGATTTGAATTGCTTATTTAAATAGAAGAACAGAGATACCGGGTTGGATTATGTCAAAGTCAACCGTTTCGGTGTTATTCAACTGTTTTCCATTTTTAGGGCACTTGAACGTAAATTTTAAAAGTTCTTTATCTGAGACATGAAAAAAGATAAACAATTGAAATTTGTTCCTGAGATAGTCAAAATATTGTTCTATTCGAATATCACCAGGTTTTGCAATAATATTACACAGGCTGTTCTCTAATTAATTTACAATTATACACATTTCAAATGCAAGAAACTCAATTTTTTCAAATGAAACACCCTGTATATTTTCGCCTTTTCTGAAGTAGAAAAAAATTGTCTTTCGATCCACTATTACATTCCCTATACCTATCTCTAGAGGTTTTTCAGTTATTGGGGAGATCAGCCTCAAGGCCCGATATTTTGCCATTTATCACACACAATTTCAAGAATGCCTTGGAAGTAACAAAATGTTTAGTTGTCAAAATTTCGTTCGCTGTCAGTGTTATTAATTTGATGCTTGGATATTTTTTATACTTTACTGAATGATTTGATTAGTGCATAATGGAAGGCTATAATAATAATTATCCAAATGAAAGTATCCTTAATTTATTTTACATACACGGAGAATGTAATGGCATAATAAGTAGAACTTGCCGTGTGTTCAATCAGAGATACCCTAATTTGCCTCCGACGAATCGATTCAAATTTGCAAAAATTGAAACACATTTTTTGCGACATTGGAATATGAACACAAAAAGAAATTGTACTAAGCCAGTAACAGGTGAAGAAAACAACGAAATTAATATTCTGGGATATTCCACAGCTCATCCCCATGCTTTGATACGTAAGCAAAGGTGGATTTAGATATTAGTATAACGTCAATTCAACGCGTGCTAGCAAAGAACAAATGGCACCCATATGCACAAAGGAAAGTCCACGAACTGAGAAATGGAGACGCCCAGACAAGAATTGATTTTTGTGAGTGGCTAACTATTCGTAAACAGGAAGATCCGGACATGTTATGAAAGATTTTATGGTCGGATGAATCCAAGTTTACCAGACAAGGCGTTGTAAATAATAAAAATTGTCATTTTTGGGCAGATGAAAGTCCCCACTTTTCACGAGTAAGCCATTTTCAATATCAATTTAGTTTTAATGTATTCGCCATAATAGGGTGGGGAAGGGTATTTTATCATATTTATGATGAAAGGCTAACGTCCGAAAGATATTTGCGAATCATTAGGGAAGTGGTGGCAAACATAGTCAATGACATGCCACACCAAAACTATTATTGGTTTCAACTGGATGGAGCTCCAGCTCACTCTACTCATGCTGTATATCAAGAGTTGACCTAGCTATTTGAGGATAGGTGGATTGGTCCAAATCGACCATGTCTTTGGCCTGCTAGATCTCCGGATTTAACTCCAGTTGACTTTTTTTTATGGAGTTACATAAAAAGAGGTCTATGCAACACCAGTTAACTCCAGGCAAGAACTAGAGGCTAGGATGCGAAGAGCATTTGACCAAATTGAAGTTCAAATGATTGAACATGCAACGACTGACCAGCTCCAAACAAGGTTAAATAAATGCATTGAAGTAGGCGGTGGACATATTGAGCACTTGTGATTTGGTTTTAGATTTGTTTTTGTTTTCTTTGTTTGACTTATACCGTGAGATCAAAAATGTTTTCGCAATTAATAAATTTTTGGTTTTGAACTAGAAGACTTTCTTTCCATGCCCATAACATGCTTACAAATGACTATTAATCCACTCCTCCTATACTTAATCTATTATTTTTTCAGTTTTATTTGGCAAAATATCGGGCCTTCAGGCTGATCTCCCCAATAACTCAAAAACCTCTAGAGATAGGTATAGGGAATGTAATAGTGGATCGAAAGACAATTTTTTTCTGCTTCAGAAAAGGCGAAAATATAGAGGTGTTTCATTTGAAAAAATTGAGTTTCTTGCATTTGAAATGTGTATAATTGTAAATTAATTAGAGAACACCCTGTGCAATATTATTGCAAAACCTGGTGATATTCGAATAGGACAATACTTTGACTATCTCAGGAACAAATTTAAATTGTTTATCTTTTTTCATGTCTCAGATAAAGAACTTTTAAAATTTACGTTCAAGTGCCCTAAAAATGGAAAACAGTTGAATAACTCCGAAACGGTTGACTTTGACATAATCCAACCCGGTATCTCTGTTCTTCTATTTAAATAAGCAATTCAAATCTCGAATAAAATACAGGGTGTCACATTTAAAATAACAAAGATGGCGCCTACTTCTGGTGTAACCGGAAGTTGCACGAGTTTAAAAATATTTTAACTTGAAAGATTGCGGTCAATTATGTGAGAAGGCAAAACTTCTGGAAAAAATTCGCGTTGTAAGCACAAAAACTTCTAATGTGCTAGTTACATGAAACACGGTGTATACAGTGTGACCAGTGAAGTCCGCATCATATGGGATTTTTTTTTATTAATAGATTTATTCAAATTTGAGTTTGGTATCAATTTCTGCTTCGATCAAGATGAAAATTAACCAAAAAAATAATAGTCACGTGATTCGCATTATCTGGCAAATTTAAATTTTTTTCCAAAAAAAATTCAAAGGTGGGGTTATTTCTCAAAATATCGAAAAAAGTTATTAGAAAAGGTTTTTCTAAAAACAATTTTTAGCCCATATGCAAAATTTCAGCTGCATAAGATAATTTAGATTTTTTGCCAATTTTTTGTAAATTGCACCACTGTTGCGAAATAAGACAACGCAACCTACATAAAACTTCTTAGTTTTAACAATGCTTTATTCCAGACACATTTTCTTTAAGGCAGCGCCATATTCAAAGTGTGTTTTTCTACAAAATCCAAATAGGGCTATTAAAATTTGATCACATGTGACGCAAAGTTTATTTGTTTTGGACCCTGTATAAAGTAACTTCATAAAATAACTATTTTTGAAAATGTAGTTTGTGTCTAAAAGTAATACACATTAATATTAAGTATATATTAATTGAAAAGTCAAATTTTCTAATAAATTAATCATAATATATTATAAAAATGAAACGCATTTAAAATTCCACCTTTTCAATTAATAACAATATGTATTTTTGGTATTTGAATATTAAATTTAACATAATTTGAAAAACCTAAAAATTAAAATTACATTTCTGTGTGCCTTCCATTGCGTTCAATACAAACAATTGTTCTTCTTGATACATCTTTAATGGAATTTCTGATACTAAGGGGCCTTATTTCTAATATACAGTTTCGAATCACCGTTTCCAGACAGATCGCCTCGACGCCTACCGGCAAAAGAGGATACAGATAAATAATAATAATAATACGCATATGGATTTTATCCGAATACACATGTTTATTTTCTTCCAGCACCCTTTACACTGGCAGACGGTATTTTAAAACAACACTTCTACCACTGTTTCACTGATTGATAAACACGGTGGAAGGTTAATTAGGTAATGGGCATCTCGATAGCTGTCAGTGAGTTTAGCGCATATTCGCATACAATAATCCAGGCACGATCGCTGTTTAAGGAACGTCCACTGATTCTGAGCACTTTTGCGGCCGCAGGTTGTCCAGCCGCCGAACGATTGCTGCAAATTTAAGGTATGGGAATATTAAATTACTCAGAATCTGGAATTAGAATAATCAAACTACAGGTACGCCGGTTAACGGCGGTAGTGCGGAAATATTTAATCACTCAGAATCAGAATCCCCATTGTCAGAGCACTCTTCTAGCTTTAAAATGACGGGTGCGTAATTCAATATTTAAATGTATTTATCACGGATGACATCTATTTCATTTTAATGTAATTGCAACGATAGTTTGGCTAATATGCAGCAAACGACTTCCTTCATGGGTACTGACGTGTGGATTATCTGTTACCATAAGAATTCTTAACTGATTTTTATCATTAAATACATATTTAGGTCTCCTTGGTTTTAAATTAGTAGTAATGAAGGCAGGTATTACTCTTCTAAAGGCATCTGTTTTGGTACATCTTCTCTCAGGGTAAGGCTGCTGGTAAACTCTTTGGACTAATAAATAGACATTTCTTCAGTGCAAAAAGACCGTATTAAAATAATGTTTCAATAACTAAAATAGACACGATGTAAATGCGAATATGTAAAATATGTGGAAATGTAAACAATTAAGCATTGAACAGTCGTTACTACATGCACTTAACCGAACTACACAAATAATATCGACGAAAATGTTGTAATTAGAATAGTAAACGAAAAACTTAGGAGTAGTAACAAAGAAAATACACAGAAAGTATTTTCAAGTAAACCTCAGAAAAAAGAAGCGACAAGAAAGAACGAGAAAATAAGGAAAACCCAATGGCGAAGATATATTATTCTAGCATTCAAATAATGTATAAGAAGAAATATTTGGCATTATGTGTCATGAGTGGTACAATTCTGCAACAGTATATTAACAAAAATAAGATTTCTATAATTGAAAAAACTATCGTAATTGCAGGAGCAATGATAAAACCTTAGAAAAAAAAATTGTTACAAACTATATCAAAATGCAATTATTAATTTTTTCTTTTAAATACATAATAAAGGTTCCGTTATCCTTTAGATGAAGGTTTTCTATGCCGTACTAATTTTTAGTTTATTATAAAAGAATTACATAATAAAGAGATAATATGATATTAAAGGAGAAAGTTCTTCGCCAGAAACATTATCCATTCTTTATATAAAGCGCAGATACTCATCAAAGCAAGGGTATTGAATTTTTTATGCCTGCAATTTTTGTAGTCTTTTTTGTAGGCTTTTAGTATATAATCGAATATCTAATAAAATGATAAAAGTGATAACAACAGGATATGCTATAAAGATACAATAAATTTAAGTAAAACTGTAGGCTATTAGTATGAAAGCCCATCCAAAAGCATTTATGAAAATTATCTGGACTAAAAAATTACGTATATTACAATACACTTATAAAAATAATAGACTTCCGGTTATACAGAGCGAAAACAGTAAGTAAAATAATAGCGATAATGTATTTTATTTCCAAGAAACCCTCTCAAGACATGTTATATTAAAACATACAAAATTTAGTATGAGAGTATACGTTATAATAGTGAAAGAAAAAGTAATATAAATTTAATGTAATATTGGATATCTATAATATTCTTGGATAAGCACATAAATCATAATAGTATTGACATTTTTGCACATTGCCTAAATTGGCTTCTTCATCATTAAATTGTGTTCTGCTCATTTGGGAATAAAATATGAGGTAGGTAATATCTGTCTGGCTACAGTAATGGATACGTGGAATCAATATTATGTTGAGGACGTTATGCGGATATCTTATAATTCTTATCACCTACCGTAAATCCATTCGAGTTCAAAATTTGTTGTCCGATTCCCTTTTGTTAACACCAACATTCAAGTAACTAATGTAATCGAGGAAAAAACTAAAAATCACTTATATGTGATCAACATTCTACTGTTGAGCAACTGTTGTTTTTAATATCTTTACAATTGAAAATCCTGGTGCAAGAAGAGGTTAAGTAATATTAAGTAAATTTGACAGTAGAATAAAATTTTAATTTTTTTAGAACTGCCATAATGTTTATATAAGAAAGTATAATAGTTTTATTTAAGTTAGAGTGACACTTCATTCGTAATGTGCTATAATAATAAAATTGATAAAACGACACAGCAGTCAATCAAATCACCAAAATTCACAAATGTAGCTTATCATTAAATAATTTAATGAACAATATTATGCTCATTAAAAATATTTGTGTTTCCAAATTAAATACTACAAATGTATAGTAAATGATCACATTTTTCGATTTTGAGCACTTAGAATGGGTCTCACACGAATTTAGAAGTTTGGCGGGGAAATTTGTCAAAATCTAATTTTAAGTTTTAAAATTATACAAATAAGTTTTAAATGTTATATTAGGTGACGATATATGTAGCTAATGACAAATCAACTTACTTACTACAATGTTACTGCGGAAAGTTTTTTTTATATTTTTGTCAAATAAATACTCATACAATATACACTGCTCAAAACAATTAGGGAACACTTTTTTCATAACCTGTAACTTTTTAAATAAGAGGTCAAGGAAAATCAAATTTGATATACTTCAACGGCATATATTTAACTAAAGAAAATTACAAAATCAATTTTACAACTCTTAGTTACTTCTAAGTTAAACTTAAAAATATAAATTAATATGTCATAGTATCGATGAGAGTAGGGTTTTCTGTGGATTGGTGAGGTTTAATACCTTGATACCCTCCACGAGAACGAATCACTTTCTCACGGTATGAAATCATTCATGGCGCAAGAAAGGGATGTGTTAACTTTCTCTTTCATTATATTTTTCTGAAATTTATATCAGCTGCAAAAAGAGCACAAGTAAAGAAAAGAGGTCTCTCTTATGGAATACTCAAATTATTTTTAATATGTGAAGAAAAAATTAGAAAAAACGGAAGAAAGCTCGAGAGAACCAAAATGAAGATAAAGAAGAAGAATATCATAGTACAAGGAATACGAAGAAAAGCAGGAGAAGGTAAAAGAGAAAGTGGTGGGATTGCTTGGAGTAGAAGATAATTACAGATAGACAGCAATTCAATCACGAAAGTGGGTTCCTCCAAGTCAAACAGGAGGAGACCAATCCTTGTTAACCTAAAAACTTGAAATAAGAAAATAGAAATATATGAACAGACAAGAAAAATAAAAGCAACAAACATCTGGATTAGTCAAGGCCACACGAGAAAAGTTCAATAAAATAGGAAACACCTGATTTCATAATTGAAACTGGCAAAGCAACAAGAACATAGACCGCGCTGATATATAACTAGCTGAGTGCAAATGTCAAAGTACATTGTCTAGAGGAGGTTTAAGATAAACAAAAGAAAACTACAGTGATCAGAAGCATATGGCGAGAGAAGGCTCCACAGAGAGACAAGAAATTAAGCAACAACTAAGGGAAATCACCAAAAAAGCTAGTAAGCGTAGAAAAAGGGACAGAACAAAAAGGAAAAGACAATAATAAGAATGGGAATCCGGGATTTAAGAAGGGATGATTGCTACAGACAGAAAGGAGGAAGTTGATAGAAAAATTATACAATATAAAATAGAAATACTTGGTCTGCAAGCAATAAGATGGAATGAATATGTAAAATTGCCGTCTTTTGAAATGGCCGGTCGACATTGAAAATCGATCCGCAAGTACCCACATGGTCACATTCTAATGTTCAATTTGTTTACTCCGAAGTCAACAACAGGACAAGCAAAAAACATGCGTCGTAAATCATATACAGCATGAATAAGCCACTGTAGTTAATATCAAAGTAGTTTCTATTTTGGGCAGTTTTATAGATACTCTCCTACGCAAATTCGTTTAAAATTCAAGTGATTATTTTGCAGAAAAACGCTCGGACAGATCGATTAGTATTTTTAGTTGTAAATTTTTTGACATAAGAAAATTATATACAGGGTTTCTAAAGAAGAACATATGCAGCAATCATTGTTTTTTTTAAATGGAATATACTGTATATTATGCCATATTTGAATTGTATGGTAAATTCTCAACACTTTTTGTGTAACATACCATATCCCCAAAATCAGCGGTTTTCGGAATAATGACGTTTGAAATGTGATAAATTAAAAAAATACATGAAAATCGATTAATTTGAAGTAGAGTTTTTTGTTGAAAATAAAATTTGCAATACCAGGTTGTTTTTGTTGGCTTTTAAAAAAATGTTCAAGGTGCCCTTGTTCAATTTAAACATTTTATTTCATTACCTATGTGTATTTTAATTTATCACAAAACTCATTATTCCGAAAACCGCTGATTTTGGGAATATAGTATGTTACACAAAAATGTGTTTAATGTGTTTAGAATTTATCCTACAATTCAAAAATGGCATAATATACAGGGTGCTCCATTTAAAAAAAACCAGTGATTGCTGCATATATTCTTCTTTAGACACCCTGCATATAATTTTCTTAAGTCAAAAAATTCTAAACTAAAAATAGTAATCGACCTGTCCGAGCGTTTTTCTGCAAAATAATTACCTGAATTTTAAACGAATTTGTTCCTTTCATCATGAACGCACTGTATATAGTAAGGCATGAAACACATATACCGTGCCTTGAAATACTTTCCGCATTAGAGACGGCCATGCTTTTTTTTAATGGTTGGTGACAGTGCATAATTTTGATAGTTTGGTTATGTCATATAGGTAATAATAGGCGTCTATAATTTGAATTTAAGTATATGACAACTGTCAGAATTTGAAGTTTTCAAGAATTTAGCATGTACACCAACATTGATACTTAAAAAACTTCAAAAACAGCCTACTCGAATGCGGAAAGTATTTGAAGGCACGGTATTTTGAATGCCTTGCTTTTTACTTTCTTATACGTAGTATAAGGAAGTATTGTGATGACGAAAATTTTCGACCTCGAGATTTGTCTGTGTCTGTATGTCTGTATGTGTCTCTGTGACCACGATAGCGGTCAAACCGCTGTAGATATCTATTCCAAATTTTGTATTTACGTGTATAATCTTCCTCTTGAAATCTGATTAGTTTTTCAGTAAAATCGGTTGAGCGGAAGTAGCAGTTTACTTCAGTGAAAAAAATCGAATTTTGCAAATATTTCGTCAATTACTAAGTTAAACAAATTTATAAAGGATTCAGATGTACTCAAAATTAAATTTGGGACAAATTGTCTTAAAAAAGTTTTTCGAAATTCCAACCAGAAGTAGGTCTTTTACTCTTATCGAAAATCAGTTTTTTGCGAATATCTCGCAAGTCAGCTTTCTAGGCAGGTACATTACTAGTATAAAAGTATTTAAATTATAATTTTAAATACCTTTTGTATAAAAAAAATTCAGACCGGAAGTAACACTTTTGCTCTTATCAAATAGCGATTTTTCCAAATATTTCGTAAATTATGCATTCTATATATATTTATTAAGAGTACAAAAGTATTTAGAGTGAGATTTGCAATATTTTTTGTATACATGAAATTTCAAAATTCGGACCGGAAGTAGCACTTTTACTCTTAGTGAGTAGCATTTTTTTTCGAATATCTTGCAAATTATGCATTCTATAGCGATTTATTTAGAGAATGAAAGTACTTAGAATAGGATTCTGAATAAGTTTTGTATAAAAAAATTCTTAAAATTGTATAGTTTGAAACGCTCATAAGTATAAGAAAGTCGTGTGGTGGCCACACCTTATTTTTATATGTAATTAAATATTAAATACAATTAAAAGAGAAAGATTGTATTAAATTATGAATTAAGTTGCTTGTAAAAGAAACTACATATGGCATATACTATAGGCGATATATTTGAAATATTTGAGTTCATTTATAATTTATTATCTCATAACATAACTAACATTCATGATACTTTCTTAGAAAAAAGAATTTTTATTTTGCTGAATGTCTTTCTGGCTTTTATTTTATTCTTTAGGGCTTTATTTTAATTTCAACAGCGAGATCTACTGTTTTATTCAAATCTCGGTTTTCTGGAATTTTAGGATTTGTTACTATTATTTCTGGGAGTGATTTGTATTTATTTTAGATGTTGAAGCTTTCTAAATGTAATAACAACGTTTAAAAGAAAACTAAAATAAGACAAACAATTTGTTGTTATAACAATCCCTGTTTTCTTATAAAATGTAAACATATTTTTATTATCTTAATAAATCTCTATAGAATGCATAATTCAGAAACATTTGCAAAAAAACTCCTATTCGAAAAAAGTAAAAGTGTTACCTCCGGTCCGAATTTTGAAAAATTTTTTATATAAAAATTGTCCCAAATGCAGCTCTAAACAATTTTGTGTTCTTAATAAACCTGAATAGAATGCAGAATTTGTGAGGTTTCCAAGAAACTGCTTTTGGTGAGTAAAAGCATTACTTCTGGTACCCAAATTTTAAAGTTTCTTTTATTCAAAATTTTTTCCAAATGTATCTCTAAATACTTTTGGACTTATAATACATTTATATAGAATGTATAAAAAAAACTGCTATTCGATAAGAGTAAAGTCTTACTTCCGGTCCGAATTTTGAAATGTCTTTTATACAAAAGATGTATGTTTTAAATACATTTGTACTCATAAAGTATCGGCCTAGAGCGCATGGCTTTCAGGATATTCGCAAAAAACTGATTTTCGATAAGAGTAAAAGACCTACTTCCCGTAGGAATTTCGAAAAACTTTCTTAATAAAATTCTTCTCAAATTTAATTTTGAGTACATATGAATTCTTTATATCTTTGCTTAAACTTAGTAGTTGACAAAATATTGGCAAAATTCGATTTTTTCTTCCGGTCTGCCGATTTTACTAAAAATCTAGTCAGATCTCAAGACGGAGATTATACTCGTATATACAAAATTTAGAATTGATAGCTATAGCGGCACACAGACATCTTTTAATAACCACTTTTTCGGTATCAGAAATCTTCAAAACGTGGACGGACATCTGCAAAAATCTCGAGGTCGAAAATTGTCATCGCAATAAGAAAGTAAAAAAAGTATTGTTTTAATTAATAACCCCAGGACAGGGTGATAAACTCAACATTTTTATTTGAAATAATTTAGAAATAAGCTATGTATTGTAATAATAAAACTAATGATATTTTTCAAAAGCATTTATATAGACTATTTGTTTAATAAAAATAAATTGGGTAAATCCCTCTCATCTTGTTATTTAAATTATTTTAGTAAGCTAAACGAGTTCGTTTTACATATACATACATATTTTAAGAAATAGTATGTAAGTCCAGGAAAGGAATTTAAATAAAAAATTATACAATGAACATCATATCAACACAAAACAATAGATTTTAATACGGGTAGTTCTAGGTCGAAGCACAGGAAACCAGATGGAAAAAAATTATTCAGGATGTAAAATTAGTTCGAGGGGCAGACATGGGTACGGATCACATTCTAGTGATAGCAGATAAAATGAAGAGTGGTAGAAAAAAATAAAAACCACACAATAAAGAAGAGATGGAAGATCCATGGGATAATAGAAAAAAAGTAACTGTATGGAGAGAACATCACTATGCAATTAGCAAAAAAGACGAATGATAAAAATATAGATGAAGAATGAAGTGACATAAAAAGAAGTTCATAGAAAGTTTTAGGGAAAAAACCAAAAGAAGAAGTGAAGGAATGGTTTGATGAATAAAATAGTTAAGAACAGAAAATGAGGCAGACCATAAGACATGCCGAGAAATCAGAAAAATAGCAATGACATAAAAACAAATAAGATTACATGGCTAGAGGAAGTAATAGACACAATTGAAAATGATAATAAAAGGGACATAAAATTGTATAGATACATCAACAGACAAAATATGAAAAGAAATATAACATAAGTTGTAAGCAATAATTTTTTTTACTAACAGGCAGCAATGTAGTGACAAAATTCCAGAAAATAACACAGAAGAGGAAGACTTAAACATGCCAACAGAAGAGGAATTCAATGATATAGTAGCGCAGCTAGAAATGAACAAAACAGGGAAGTGGTGATAATATTGTCAACTAGCTGGAGGAGATCTTTTTAAGGCAAAGATTATTTAAACTCTTAATCCACATTCAGGAAAATGAAATAATCCCGAGTGAGTTGAGAAAAAGGAATAATTATGTCAATCTTATATAAAAGAAGCCAGAGCGAATGGCAGTCGAAGGAGCAATTGAAGACATCGAAATTAATCTAAGGGTATGGCAAGGTGACGGACTATCAACAACCTTGTTTGTTTAAGCACTGGATGCAGTGGTCAAGGAATGCAATTTCTAGGGAACATTAATCAATAAAATGGCACTACCTAAAGACAAGAGAATCTTACCTACAATTCAAAAACTTGATCAAGCAGCGAAAAAGAGAGTCTTAACGATAAACCAAGGAAAAGCAATTACATGAAAATAAACACAGGAAATACAAATACAACAACCTAGAAAGTAAAAATAGGAAAAGATGAGTTTGAAATAGTTGACAACTTTAAATACTTAGGAGTAATAATAAGTAATGAGAATGACGGAAACATGGAGATAGCTCACAGAACACCGAGTGGACATAGAGCTTATTATAATAAATTTATTTATTGATGTTCTCGGTTTACAATGATTGGACATATATGTCATATGAAACATATCAAAAGGAGTACATCAGACTATTTCTGTTATTAATGTATCCCGAAAAGTAAAAAAGAAAGTAAGATTATTGGTCTTTGCACTGAATAAATAAACATATTCGCCCATTATAGTGAGACAACAGCAAGTAGTCAACCAGAGAAGCACAGCCTAGCCACATACACCCGCAGTCATTGCTTATTGTTTATTGGTTATGGTAGAGAGGTCCTGTAGGAAAACAGCTCGCTTTAAAAGACCACAATGTTGGACAAGAAAAAACAAATGTGTTGTAATTAACCAAATGGCTTGATTGATCAGAAAAGCTTCGTTTAAAGATCTTCGTAAAATAACGAGGAGTGTGTATAGTTTACTTATGACGTATGTTGATATTGTGAATATTCGTCCTAAAGGTAATTCTGCGGGAGCGGTCATGCTGGCCATTATCTTATAATAGAAAACAACAAATGAAGACACTGACGCTCAGACATGTCCAACAACTCAGCCTATGCGAGAGTATAAGAAACCCACTCGTGCCTTCTCATTCCCTAAGTAAAACGTAGACATGATTTACGTACCTTCTGAATACGATTAAAATTCGCCTTTGGTAAACAAAGACCGTACACAGAACATTAATAATTAATAATTGAAAACACTAAAGAGTTACATAGAAGCAATTTTACACTCCGATTAAACAAGTGCATATTGCAGTACAAGGTTTTCAGCCTAGAATTTGCTAACCTCAGCAATCCATCAACATTGAAGGAGTAGGCAAGCCATTATCAACAGTCATCGCCAATTCTAATGGAAATATTGTCCAACCGTTCCAAAACATGACGCTCACCAAAGATTATCACAAAACACATTGCTGGGTTGAGCTTTAGAAAGTGTTCCTCCGAAAAATTACTTAAGGCATTATTGATTAGTTCTAAAGCATACTCTCTATCTCTCATCGAAAACGAATGATAAAGCTGTGCATCATCAGCATAAAAAGGTAGTTACATGTATTTCAAACAGTTGGAAGTACGAAGTGTAAATAGAAAACAGCACAGGACCAAGTGCCGGTTCTCATGACAAGGGCGATTGCACTGCTGACTTTAAGAAGTGTATTAATTGTATCAATTATAATGACAAATAATAAACAAGCGTTTCTGTTGATCACAGTGTGACTGATAACATGTGTAGTGTATATAGACAAGAACTGGAAGCGTTGGTAAATACTATTCATTATGTCGACTAAGAATAATTCTGTAAATATATCACTTGCTAATCTAAATGCTCGGTCACTTAATACAGGTTTTATTGAGTTGTGTGATTTGATATACAGTAGGAATTTCGATATAGTTTGTATTACTGAAACATGGTTGTCACATGGTGTGCCATCACTGGCTTATGAAATTGATGGATATGCACTGTATCGTATGGACAGACGTGGAAGGGATGGTATGATTCCTGTTTCTGTTAGGAGTACTATTATCAGTGAAATTGTTTGCCTTGATGATATTTTGGTGGGCCCCAACATTGTGGAACACTTGTGTATTAAGGCAAGGCTTGGAAAATATTTTATTGCTATTAGCAGGGTTTATCGACCCCCTGAGTCTAGAGTTGATGATTGCGTTGCTGTTCTGGACGACATGCTCTCATATCTCGTGCCAGTGTATGACTATGTATTTGTTTTGGGCGACTTAAACGTAGATTTTTTTCAAACTAATAATAAAATATCCAGATATTTAAATTCTTACGGCTTCACGCAGATTCTGGATAAACCTACTAGAGTTACCCGCACTACTTCGAATCTACTTGATCCCATTTCCGTTAGTGACGTCAGTGTTATATCGTGTTCTGATGTCTTGAACACTGATTACATATGTGATCACAGCCTGGGCTATTGCATATTGAATATCTTGCGGGAGACTTTTAAACCAAAATTTGTTTCATTTAGAAGCGTCAAGTCCTTCGATCAGAACTTGTGTCATGAACATTTACTGGACCTAGACTGGCATAGGATGTATCAAATGAGCAATATAGACCATAAAGTTGAGTATCTTACCCAGAACCTGCTATACCTATTTGATATTCATGCTCCAACCCGTAGCCTTCGTGTAACCAGGCCACCAGCACCTTGGTTGACAGACTCTTGAAAAGTGATTATGAGGGAACGAGATAAAGCCTTCACAGCATATAAAATTAGTGGGGCAGATGCTCACTGCAAGAACTATAAAGATCTGAGAAACTTTGCTTTGGCTGCTGTGCGGCGAGAGAGGAAGGCTTACTTGAATTTCCTCCATGCCGCAGGCCGCCCGCGTCAATTGTGGAACTCTCTTTTCTCATTGAATATTAAAACTAAGGCTAAATCCGAAATCCCTCTTCATTTGAACAATGCTAATTTGCTTAATAGTTACTTTGCATCTGTTTATAGGAAGTCTACTGATTGTGATGACATGGTTAAATATTTTTTGTCCAGTAAGCATCGGAGTGGCTTGTCGTTTAAATTTTCCCTGGTTAGCCCTCACGACATTTCTTGTATTATCAAATCAATAAAACCTAACGCTGCTGGTTGTGATGACATTTCTTTGGAAATGATTAATATGTCCGTTCCCCATGTGATCTCCTACCTCACACATATAGTCAGCTGTTGTCTCGAGACTGGTCATTTCCTGAGGCTTGGCGTGAGGCTCTTATTCGCCCCATGCCAAAGGTGGGTAATCCCGATACAGCGAGTGATCTTCGTCCATTAAGTCTGTTACCAATATTTTCTAAAATCTTGGAGCGCGCAGTTTATAACCAAATGTACCAGTATTTTTTGGATAACAGTATAATTCCAGATAATCAATTGGGCTTTCGGAGGGGGTATAGTGCTGCAGCTGCTTTACTTAATTTGACGGACGTCTTTAGGGCCTTGGACGGGGGTATGGCAGCTGCAGTGGTCGCTCTGGATTTTTCTAAAGCATTCTACACAATCGACCATGAGCTCATGTGTGCCAAGCTGCGATATTACGGTTTGGATAATGTGGCTTTGTCTTTCTTTGGTTCCTATCTCTGCAATCGTCGTCACAAAGTCATGATAAATAATTCTGTATCCGACCCTGCTTGCGTCATTTCCGGTATACCACAGGGGTCTATTCTTGGACCTCTTCTATTCATTATCTATATAAGCGATATGTTCCATTTGCCACGGTACTCAAATATACAGGGATATGCTGATGATACTCTGGTCATCCGCTGCTTTAATCCTGATAATTCTCATTTGGCAGCTACACAAATGAACAGTGATCTTTGCTCTATAAGTAATTATTCTAGACAGCATAATCTGCAACTTAATTCAGCTAAATCAGCTGTGCTGCTCTTCTGTTCCAAACGTAAAAGGCACCTGATTAAAATGCAATTCAAAATTAATATTAATGGAGCTGCATTGTCCCTTGCTATGTGTACAAGAATTCTACGGTTACTGGTGGATACTGGCTTAGGATTTTCTGAGCATATCAGCATGTTGATGCAGAGATCGTACTTGCGCCTGCGAGCCTTGTATGCTAGCACACACATTCTAAGCACTAAACTGAAAAAGCTTCTATGTGAGTCCCTGGTTATGTCTGTCTTCTCGTACTGTGACTTGGTGTATTATCCGTGTTTGAGTGCACGGTTAAAGTACAGGGTACAGCTGGTTCAGAATACTTGTTGTAGGTTTGTGGATGGTCTCAGGAGATACGATCATGTAAGCCACAAATTATCTGAGATGGGTTGGCTCAGGGTGGAGAGCACAATAAATTTGCGGTTTCTAATCTTTTTTAGGGCCCTACTAATCGCGGGCAAACCTAGTTACTTGTATGGTAAATTACTATTTCGCGGAAGTATGCACAGTGTAAATGTAAGGCACAGGCATACTCTCACCTTGCCTCGCCACAGGACAGTCATGTTTCGGAGATCATTTTCATACAATGCTGTGAAATTGTACAATGAATTTCAGAAATATTTTGCTATGCCTACGAAAAATAAATTTAGATCCTGCATTAGGCAAGCTCAGTTAAAGTAATTTTTTTTTTATTTTTCTTTAGTTTTCCAATTTTCTCTTGTTTATATTACAATTCATGCATCACTTCGTATTTTTCTTTCTTTGTATTCATACTTTCGTTTAAAATTATTATTTTCTTCATTATTTTTGTATATTTATCTGCCTTATTGAAATTTATGGAAGTTGTTTTATTATTATATTTTGATTATTTTAATTGCGTCTATCTTGTGTATTTGTATTTGTACGATTACTTATTCTGAATATACTGTGCTGGCTAGGTTAAGTGTTAGAGTAGCTATAGCTAAACTTCGCCTACTTCAGTACAGTGTCTCTATGTATGTATTAACTAATAAAGTCGATTTATTATTATTATTATTATTATTATTAAGTAACGAGCCCTGCGGCGCGCCCGCAGTTACAGACAAGAGACACAAGGGCTACCCTGACCCTTTCTGTTAGATAAGTATTTCTCAAAAAAACGCACCGCGCTGCGACTCAAACAAATCTAATGCAATTGTGCACACTAAATTTCATTAGTTATTATATCAAACGATCGCCAATAATCCAAGGTTATCAGCACAACAATATTAGTCCTATCAACTCCCATAAAAATGTCATCCGTAACACAGGCCAAGCAGTCCCACACCCATAATTTTTTCTAAAGCAGGACTGAAATTCTTGTAAAATATCATTTACGGTTATATGCTCAGCATGTTGGGCAGCTACAATGCGTTCAAAAATTTATGATATCACACTAAGTATACTTATTGGTCGAAGATCACTCATTTGCTGAGGTGCATCAATCTTAAGTATTGGAACAATATGTGATTATTTCCAACAATCGGGGAAAACATTGGTGGTATTACAAAAATTAATTATATGGCTGATATATTGAACAACGCAATCGGAGGATAACCGCAACAACCCCGTGTCAATCCCTTCAGCACCTACAGTTTTAGGTTGGATATTGGTCATTAAAGATCTTTGCTGTCACAGCAACTGCTGACGATTGACTTGATGTTAGTATTATCAAAAGTAAATTAGCTATTGTTCAATGTAAACAGAAAATTAGAAGCCTCTGCGAAGATGGTAATCAAAGCATCATCATTGCCAAGATGAAAAGGTATCTCCTTACCCCTTCTTGCCCAACCGACCCCAACAATTATTAATTGTTTCCACATTTCATGGGCCAGTACAATTGCTAAAGCTAACCTGAAAGTAAGCCTGTATAGAAATACAAAGGCAGCCTGAAAAGTAACAGGATAAGTATAAATACAAAAATGAGGGTAGGTATTTAGAGCAGAAGTTTGACTGGTAGTAACTTACGGGACAGAAACAATATACTTGACAAAAGTGGCACAGAAGTAACTCAGAAGGTTTGAGCGGAAAATTGTAAGAAATATGTATGGTGGCAGATGGAGAATACAGAAGCATAATGAACTTCGAAATAGAAAACATCTTAAAAAGGGAAGATATCGTAAAGTTCATAAAAGTGCAAAGAATCCGACGGTACGGCAACATAAGAAGAATAGAAAACCGCAGGGAAGTAAAGAAAATCACTTGATGGAGAGCAAATACAAGTAGAGTAAGACGGAGGCCGGAAAGCAAGTATATTCCTCTACAAATAACATTAAATTTTTATATTTTAATTCTTTTTGGAGCAGTTTACACCATCGTACAAGTTCGTTATAAGATTCAAGGGTTTGAATTATTTTCTAACAAAGAAAAATGACTAAAAACCACAGCCCTGACAGCAGGACTAAATGCAACACTACCGGTATTTTAAAGTATTTAAAAACTCGATGCGTGTTAATGAGATATTTTTTAAAGAAATCGGTTTCGGAACTGTATTAAAAAAAGATTTAAATGCTCAACATAGTTAAACAACATAATTTGATTTGCAGGTGAAACATTATTTTTTTTAAAAACTGACCCTAGGTCTATTCTCGCTTTTGCTTTATTTGCTATCGAACAACGAATTAAATTAATATTTGAATATGTTGCACGCATTTTATAAAAATCAATAAAGTCAGAAGAAAATCCGTCAAGACTAGCGTTTATCCGTCATTGTCAAGAAAGTAGTTTGCATAGCCAATTTATTTTCGTAGCAGAATATGTGACTAGCTAAAGTCTACACACAGGCGAGACCATTTTTTAACAATGCACAGTTTATATCGCTTTTTTAGTAAAATGAATTCTCGCAGATTCTACACACGTTACAAATACAGTATTATGATCGAAACTAATTTCAGTAATTCCTTGCTTTTGAACAATTTCTAACGAGTTGCATAAGGACAAAAAATATAAATTCTCATACTTTTTGTCACATTTATTTTGGTGATTGTTTCAGAAATGATGTTTTGAAATTCTTTTATACAAAAAAGCCAAGCGCACACTTAATATTAGAATACTCAAGTATACATACACGAATTACTTCGTATATGGATAAATGCATAATGCACCAAGCTGGCATTGCGAACAACAACGATAGACAGCTGTTTCGATCTTAAATAGATCTCAGTGTACGAGCGTGCTGCTCACAATGCCTTATAAACTTGGACTACCTGCGTATCTAGTCGACTTATGTACAAATGCCTATGAAAGATTCCCAGCAGTTTCTGTGACACAAGCGCGACAGCGCAAGGTAATGTTGAACCCTTCGCAGTACAACTACAAATTTGGTAATTGGAGATATACGTGCATTCAATAACACGCCTAAAGATGGCGTATCTATTACAATAAAATGCAACAAAGTAATTCTTGGAGAATAAGCTCTCACACTATAAAATTACTGAAGTATACATACAGGAATTACTTCGTATATGGATAAATGTATGAATGCCGCTAGGAATCTCTCATAGACATTTATACAAAAGTCGACTAGATATTCAGGTAGTCCAAGTTTGTAAGGCATTGTGAGCAGCACGCTCGTACACTGATGAGATGTATGTAAGATCGAAGCAGCTGTATGTACGTTGTTGTTCGCAATTCCAGCTTGGTGTAGATGTGTATTCATGCATTTATCCATATATGAAGTAATTCGTGTATGTATACTTGAATAATTTTATAGTGTGAGAGCTTATTCTGCAAGAATTACTTTGTTACATTTCATTGTAATATTAGATATAAACTAAATTCACAGCTGTACACTAAAAGAAGTGTTGCTTATAATATACCGTTCTAAGAGGTTTCAGAAATTTACAATAAATATTGAACACAATTAATAGTTTCATTGTTTCATACTTTACAGTTCTAATGCTAACAATATTGTGTAAAATTCAAAAATAAAAACAAATCTGTTATCCACTGTTTTAATCTTTCTTCAATGAATTAAATTCATTAATATCTGGATTAATTGATAGTTTGTGTCACTTCGCTTCAATTTTTAATAAATAATAAAAATTATAAGTCCAACTATGATTTTACAAATTATACTGACATGCCTATATCAATATGATGTTACTGAATTGAAAAGACGTATAGCAAGCTTGTAAGAGACATATAGTTTCATATTTGCGATGAACGTTCTGTGTTGACGACAAATACTGTCATTCTGTATGTATATTTCGGTAAACTGCTTAGTTCTATAGCCTTACTGCTTCCTCTCGCTGCTGTTAGAAGAAACGAATTGCGACTAGGTCCTTAAGAGTAAAGGGGACAAGGAAAAGTACCAATCTCCCCAGGAATGAAAGTTTTTATTTAATCTTCCGCATCTACAATTCGAACCAGTTTCACATCGGTAATAGCGCAAAACACATGACTTACTTTAATCTATGTAACAGTAAATATTTTATTGAGTGTATTGTTCATTCTAATCGTTCAACAAATAATTGTGTTTTTTTTAATGAAAATTCCCGCATACTATATAAAATCAGTAAACATATCAATTACTTATTATCATTAAATGTTACATATTTTTTACTGTTTTCCTAGAGTTTACTTTCTGTGAGACAGATACCTATTTTTGATATTATACCGTGTGTCACAGAGGAGGCATTAAGTCCATTGTTGGTATCTAATAATGTAGATAGCGAATAATTTTTAATATGCAAAACTGTGGATAAATCATAAGTAGGAGGCGGACGCCCGAGGTTTAAACTCCGTCGGAGTTACAATGGAGCAAAGAAATAATGCAAACAACACACATTTACTGAATAGCATTATTTATATGGTGAACTGCAACATCTGTTGTTTACTTGAAAAGTTAATGAAAACGACATCGGCGTAGATAGAAGCGCGAAGGGTATCTAACATTTATTATATTTACCTTATCTTTCCCAAGAGAAATAAAGTTACATATATGTATATACCTATTTCATACTTACGTTAGTTTCGTTTCTTCATTGTTTGACTATTAGTTACGTACTTCGTAATTTATGTAATAGTTCCTGTTTAATCCCGTTTCATTGAATCGACTTCTCCCAATTATCTAGACGTAAGTGTGCACTGGATTTCGTTTAGTTTCAATAACATACGGAGAACATTTTTAGTTATAATTGATTTAGATCTAGAACATTGTTTATGTCACTTTTTCAGATATGATATTCAAGAACGTCGAAAAATACATCGTGAAACAATGGCGAGTTGGATTGAGAGCCATACTGATTGTATGTTCATTGTCTGTGTTTCCGACATTTATTGCAAAGTCTGTAAAATATCGTTACAGAATGCCCAAAAAGGGCACGTACAAAGTCACTTAGCATCGCTAAAACATATATGAAATTGGACCTGTTGAAAGATGACAATTTTAACGAAGAACTCTGTGAAGCTTTAATGGCGGCTAATATCCCATTAAAGAAATCGACAATCCCACATTCAAAACATTTCTTCAAAAATATACTGGTCGAAATGTTCTTGATGAATCCACCCTATGCAAATATTATGTTTCTAAGTGCTTCACGAAAACAGTAGAATGCGTTAGAACACATCTTTCAAATCAGTACCTATGGATAAGTGCCGGCGAAACTGTACACCAGCTACAAGTAAATGTTGTAGCTGGTATACTACGTCGAACTATTTCGTATAACGCATATGTAATACCATCTAAAGTTATAAATTCAGTTGACGGGGAAACAATTGCTAAAATCATTGACAAGAATTTGCACAAAATACTTCATTCGGACGACAGGTACAGGATAAAAATGCTTTTATTTATTATTGACAGTGCCACATGTATATTAAAAACAGCCAGACTATTAAAGGAAACATATCTTTATATGCTGCATATTACTTGTGTAGCACATGCTCTTCACAGAATCTGTGAATATATCAGAGACAACTATCCGGAAGTTTGATAGACTTGTATCCGCTTTTAAAAAAGTTTTCAGAAAAGCACCATCGAGAGTGGCCTTTTACAGGGAAAAACTTCCATCTTTGTCACTGTCATCCTCGCTAGTAATAACTAGATGGGGAACAGGGCTGGAAGCTACTAGTTTTTATCCAGAGAATTTCGATAATTTACAAAATTTCGTTACATGTTTAAATGACGATGCTCGAAGTATTTCTCAGTGCAAGGAACTAACACAAATCCCAAATTTAAAAAATCAGTTGTTATTCCTTCAGGAACACTTTGGAAATTTGCCTAAACTAATCACATATTTTGAAAATCGAAATATCAAATTAAAAGATGGATTAACCACATTAGATGTGCCTATTAATAATTTCAAAAGTATTCCAAGTGACTTCGGATGTGGCCTTCGGCAAATGCTAGGACACAGTTTTTAATAGAAATTCATATTTAATAACATTGCGGCAATTGTGTATGGGGACAATGACACAAAATTTAACTGCTAAATACGCCGAAATAAAGAATATTTCCAGTATGCACATATAACCAGTTGCGATGAATAAAGGACGTTTTCTATCTACAAGGATGTACTTAATTCAAAGAGAAGAAGTTTTACACAAGCCAACCTTGATAAAGTACTTCTAGTAAATATTAATAATCCTTTACTGAGAATAAAGTATTTTGTATTTTATAGATCACCTTGTTGTCCAATTATATAAATAAAATTAAAACCTCTTTAAAAATACAACATTTCAATCGTGTCCGCCCCCTAATCATAAGCTCAACAATTTAAAAATATTTTCATTTATACAGAGTGTTCGACAACGACGAACCAACACAAACTTCTGTTTTTTTAAATAGAATGCTATGCATTCTTTTACATTTTATGATATGCTTTGAAGGACTGGTTAAACTGACATCAACTTGTATTTGTCAATTTTTAACTGTTTCTGAGATATAAAGATTTTTCGTTAAAAATTGTACAACAGTTGAAAAGTTGTTATGAAATAACGATTCATGGTGAAATACATATTATTTGATACACCGGAACTGATTCAGCGACTTTGCTTGTCGCGGAAGGTAGACAGACGACAAAGACGCTGATGAGGCAAAGGATGGTATCGAGTGAGGTGGGACTATAGAAAATAGATTAATGTAATTTAGATACGGATAGTGATAGTCGGAAAGAAAAAAAATAAATGAGTTCTAAAGATAGCAGGTGTTTTTGTTAAACTAATTATTATAAAGTCGTGTGAGCTACCCCCGAATATAGTAAATCACGTAAGTACCTCTCGTATTTATTTATATATTGTAGATTAAGTAGTATAATAAAGGAGAAAGTGACTAATGGTGTAGGCGCCGGGCACGCCGGTACTTCTTGCACATCAAGTGAGAGCTCTACCGTTTGAGGTTTTTTACGTTAATTTTACGTAAAGTGCAAAATGAAATATTTAAAATTGATATTAATAGATATGGTCTATGGTTTGGGGGAAAGTCGTTGTTTGCTGGCATAAAGATATACAACCAAAAATATCCAAATATGCGACTGCCATCGATGAGTGCTTCTCAGAAATTGTTATCAAGATTTGAAGAAGCAAAAGTTATAGAAGTGTTTAACAACGTACATTTAATTACTTGTATTGACAGTTTGCTTTTCTGAAGTTATAAATCTAAGAATGACTTATCTAATTTTAAAGCAATTTAAAATGTTAGTATATAGGCGATTAACAATTGTTTGACAGAGCAACTGCAATATTTTAACTATTGTTAATTCATGAGCTTCCAAACTTTTCATTTCATGAGTTTAAAAATTTTAATAGAAATTACTTATTTGTAAAAAAAAATATTACAAGTAACTCTTTTCTATTAATTTTAGTTGCTATGCTATGTATAATTAACTCAAATCAACTCAAATTTTTAAATCGTAATCGGGTTTATTCAGATATAATATCCTATAACTTTTTCAATATGGCTACAGGCAATAGAAAGTATATTTCTTTAATTGGTAAATTTTAAGTAGTTTTCAATGACAAATAAATATAGAGGCTGTTTTTTTAATTTTTGTTAGAATTTTTAACATTAGCGTACGGTATGTAATTCTAAAGAATTATTCGTTACATCGTAGATATGTCGAAATAAACATTAATTTCACGCAGTAAAAAGATATCCCTACTAACTGAGACCATAATAGATATTCCATCATCAGTCGTTCTTTCTTAGAATCTTTTCAAATATTGTACAATTTTTAACGATAAATCGCCATATCTCAGAAACATTTAAAAATCGACAAATACAAGTTGATATCATTTTAATCATCTCTTCAAGTCCTATCATAAAATGTAAAAGAATGTTATCATTCTATATGAAAAACATAAGTTTGTGTTGGTTCGTCGTTGTGAAACGCTCTGAATAAATTAAAATATTTTTAAATTATAGAGCTCATGATAATCTACAATTTTTGTATTAAAAATTATGCGATATCTATATTAGTAAATACCAATGGTACTTTACCGCTCCGCTAGAACACTCGATATATAAATGTATTGAAAAAATGAATGAACTATCTTTCTTGGCAATAGCGGCAAATGATAAGTAAATATTGACAAAATGGCTGTTATCTAAAAAAATTACAATGAAAAATATATAATGTAAAATCAAATATGTGTAAGAGAAAATGTAAACAAATAGGCATAGGTTAAGAGTATTACTTATGCAATCCCACCAAAAGGTTTAGGTCTACCATAAACATGCGTTCAATGTAAATAAATAAATAATAACGATACAGCTATGTAATTTAAAATTAAGAGTAGAGGTCTTGTACACTATTATGCGAGTTTTACACATGTTCACTTTCTCAGTAAGAAGTTAAACTTTCGTAACTCTCTATACGAAAATCGCTGATCAAATGCATGACGACTTGCACAAAAATACCAATTTAAAGATGTATAAGTCTGTTATACCATATGCGCTTTTCACTTCCCGATCATTATTAGGTCGCTATGTGACGTCATCGCAAGGATACGTGCGGTGAATAAATATGCGGGATTGGTCGATCCTTATGCTTTTCCGTCCTGGAATCTCCTATAATTCAGTTTTTCACAAGTTGTCTAGTTGTGTTGCTCGGTATTGAAAAACAATAGGATCGAACTAGATTTCAAATTTATGTACTTTGGCTGTTGACAAATTTCGCCTATGTGTAGCTTTAATATTGGACTGGATATACAATATATCTATCTTTAAAATGTTCCAAGAGGTTTGGTAACGACGATTTCTCGTAATTAAAATAAATACTTCTATTTTATTCGTACTTACTCCATAAAATTTTATGTTTACAATATTTCGACACCTAATGAAATTAATCGCGGTCCAATTGGTCTGATTTTAAAGTTGCTTTGTCAACGAAATATTTATATGATTTTGAAAATATGAAGCGGAAGTAGACACTTGTCTAGCTAACAGACAGTAGTTGTGTATTCATTTATAACTGGAAGTAGTGCTTTTCAAAATTAATATTTTATATAACCTTTCCAACCGCATCGTCTCCATATTCTATATTTATCTGTATCAGTAACACCTAGCCGTTAAATATATGGTTTATGTGTAATAGCAGTAAACTTTTATGATGCGGACGTCAAAGTTAGAATATTTCTTCGTAATATTATAGAAACTCGAATTTAATAATCTATGATACGAAACAATTTGACATAAAGAAAAGCAATCTAAAATCAAAAACAACTTACCTCTTGCAATTACTAGGACATTATACAAAAGAGTTCAAAAGCTGCCCACGTATGTGGCAGCAAGAGATACAATAAGAGAACCAACGCGAAGAACTTAGTCATTTCAAAAAAGAAAAGATGGAAACCCAATTAATGTTTAGTCAAGCAGGTCTTCAATTTTAATAAACTTATTCTAATATCTTGTCATGCGAATACATTAATCATTTTCAAGTTAACATTGTGAATTCTTTAAAATCACAAAACTTTATAATTATAATTATAAATAGAAGTGCAAATCGATATGCAGCGGTATTTTTAGCAACACCGTTCAAGCTTTTCGACACATACATTCATTTATTCCTCCATTTACACGAAATGTTTTCTAAAACTTCAAAGGCGAGTCGTATTCTATTTTTAACAGGTATTTGAAACTAAGCGAAAAATCTCTATTTCAATCATTTTATATGATAACAATGGCTATACATTGTTGTGATATTATATTCGATTTCAACTACAATAAATTAATACAAATACGTTTTTAGTTATTGTTAATGCTCATTACAATAATTACAACATTCACGGCAGTTCTGTGTTGAAAATATTCGTACATAAATAGTTTAAATAGAAAAGTACAAAATAAGTAATGTCTATGTGGAGAAAACATGTTATATATGTGCTAAATTATCAGGAGAATTCGATAGAAATAAAACTGGAAATAGATAAATAACCCAATTTTATATAAGTATTGATAGAGTTACCATTGACCCCTCACAAACAGAACGACGCTGTTCGACTTGATTTGACATTTTTGTGGAATTTTGCATGTGAATATTATTTGCTATTTGATTAGTAAAAAGTTTTAAAAATTGTGTTTAATCATTTATAAATTGTTATCGAGAGATAAGCCGTGGCCCACCTACTTTGCATAGATCTATGGGTAACAATAGTGGCGCTCAACTAAGTGGCAGTGAATAAAGTGAAGTATTCAAGATCCCACCCCCGAGGAAGTTCCGGCAAGGAAGAATACCACGTTGACGACATCAGGAGAACTGCCACCACAGCAGTAGCAGCAGCGAGGCACCATAGCTCCGGCACGTCCATCACCGCCGTCGTCAGCACAGGCATACCCAGTGCCGGTGCCCCCAGCAGCGCTTCGTCCAGAGCAGCCACACAAAGACATGACATCGCACAGATTGAATATGCAATGGAGGCTATTGAAGGTCCAATACAGTCCACGGAAGATTATCCTAACATAGATACTGTCCAGCCGCCATGACCTTATAGTGGCCAACCTCATGAAGATGCTCTGGTCTTTATCGAAACACAGGAAGACTATCTACAGCAATTCGTATTGGACAATGCGATTATATAGACTCAGCGGTCAGCCCGTATTTGGAAGGGAAAGCCACGGAATGGCACAATTATCTTCGGTGTACCTTACATTCAATACAAGACTTTGGCGAACGTTTCCGTGTGGAATACTTTAACGATCAAGACTATGCAGTCTGGTTCAACGAAACACAGCCCCCAACTGCCTGCATCAACACTTCAGCCGTCAAACACATTGAGTATGTGTATACCATAGCCATAGAGGCTAATGAAACATCATCGCAGTTCTCAGAAGCCGAACTCGCTGTGGCAACGGACGTGCCACCTCAAGATGAGATATCAATCCTAGCAACAAACATCTAGCTTTCAAGAGCCCAACACATGAAGTGTGTGCATGCAATAGCAGCCAACAAGACACGATTGCAGTCGTCGGAACATGGGCGCAACCTAGCAGCGGATGCGCTACCCCAAAACGATGTCATGGTCCACATTGGTACTGCCAGCACACAAACCGATTGGGTGTGCACTGTGATGATTAAGAAGTCGCCTTGTATAGACGATCACGCAAAGATCGACCGTACCCAAGGTTGATCAACCATCAAAAGTGGGATTCAATGTCTAAATCCAAAAAGAAGCCTGGAGCACCGAAAACCTCCGCCAAACCAAAACTCATCGTACTGCAAAAAGGTCCAGCCATCAAAACAGACGCTCCAGCACCCGAACCAGGAAACAGTCAGGAATGACCTGCAATCACTGCCGAACGAACTATGCAATCACTGCCGTACGAACTATGCAATTCGTATACGCCAACTTTGAAGGCCACCTTGAAAAAAGACAGGTCTGGCAGTCATTAACGTCGACTTTACACTCATACACGTCGAAAACCCTGGACCAAGCCGGATCATCTACCATTTGATACCGGCACATACCTCCCACGGCGCCACCACAAGGAGCATCCATCGAAGCAGCATCTTTCAAGAGGGGGGGGGCACATGTTACCATTGATCCCTCACAAACAGAACGACGCTGTTCGACATGATCTCCAGATCAAATATCACGTCGTCAAATAATGTGTTATAAAACATCATTAAAAAAATTAAATCAGTTTTCAATATGACATTTTTGTCGAATTTTGAATGTGAATATTATTTATTGTTTGATTAGTACAAAAGTAATAAAAATTGTTATCGAGAGATAAGCCGTGGCCCACCTACTGTGGATAAATCTATCGGAAAAAATATTATATATAATAATATATTTAAAAAAATAATACATATTGCCGTGATATCTCGCAAGTTTATAAAATAAGAATAGCTTTAAGGATTAGTTTAAGTTTTGAAATAAAATAAAAATGACAAAAATCGTATTTAAATATGAAAGAGTAAAAATATGCAACAAATTACATGGATGTATATAAAGTTGCATACACATGGTCAATATACAAGCAAGTAATTTAAAAGTCATTATTATTCAAGTGAATAGTGAGAAAATGTAAAATAAAAATTTATTAAATAAATATGAAATAAAAGACAAAATAAATATAAGCAATATATTTCTTTTGTAGAAAGGATACACAAGATGTATGGTTTACATATCATAAAAAAGAACCTAATTTTATACAATGCGTAAAGATTGCTTTAAACATTCTAAATAATGGACCGCTGTTTAAGTCAAAAAGGGTAATGAAGGCAAATAATAGAGAAAGGGTTATGTTAATGGACGGAACAATCAAGAGAATTAGTCATGTAAAAGCAATAGAATTGTATGAAAAAGATCAAATACGATATGCAAAAAACATAAATATGACTGAATAAATTATTATGATTTACATGCATAAAGCAATAAAACTTTATGAAAGAGTTTAAGAACTAAATTATATTAAAAGATAAAAATTACCTTAGCTTATAACTAGAGACTAAGAAAAGGATATAAAAATATATGTAAAACGTAAACCCGATCAGCAATAACAATTGATATAAAGGTAGCTGATAAAATAAATAAAAAGTCTATGTGTTTATGATTTGTTTGTAACACAATGCTTCAGAGACTGGAAACAGACGTGTACAGTTTCATGACCTACAAAAAATAACAAAATATAAAACTTGTGTAAAGTTTATTGCAGATAGACATATTACCGATGGAAAGATCATGGATAGAAAACAGAGATGCAGTGGAGAGGCGGGCGTGTCTTCCAGGTGCAGGCAGTGCGGGAAGAAAAATAATCGTTATCTCCAACGTGTTTCCCATCTTACCAAATCGCAATCTAGCTACAAGAAAAGTGAAATTGACATTAATAAATGGGAAGAAAAAATATGTATTGAACAATGAACAAGGCAATAGGTTCATTGATGAATACAAAGAAGGATGGTATTAACAACAAGAATAAACCTACCGTCGGAAATGCTGTGCGAGGCAGTGAAAAGACTTTTGAATAAGAAAACAATTTGCGATATGTTGACGTTTTAGTAAATAAAGAACTGTCAGAACAATATGTGTATGTGTGTGTGTATCAAGACGGCAACATGTGGGCAGCGATTTCACTGAAACGTATACTCCAATGCCAACCTAAAATATGGACTAGAGGGCGCAATAGTCAACGTAGAGTTTTTTTTACCGGTATAAATTCGAAAACAAGATCCGACAAGAAAGACTTCTTATCACGACTCCGAAAGAATAAGACGCTTTAAAAATAATTGTTACATTGTAGAATAGTAGTTCTCATTATTTCTTTATCACGTTTATTCATAATAATTTTCTTTTATTAATATATTTAAATTCATTTGAAACGTTCAATATGGACATTCAAAATGAACATTTTGATGAAATGTTTAAAGATAGCAAGTAAGTTTTTTTTTGAAAAGGAGTTATCTAAATTGTTAAACAGATATTGGTTTTTACGTGCAAATGATTAATCAATGTAATGTTGAACAATATAGATAAGCAAATATTATCCTGTAAGGTTTTCTCTTAATTCATAAAGTTGGAATTACAACAAAAATAGGACTAATGGTGTTGGGCAGTTGAAGAGATGCTACGTGCGAATGAGCATTTTCTTCATGGCTTTGTCTAGGCATCATTAATCTTTTTCAAGTTATGTTAATAATTAATTAAAAGTTTTCCAAGGCAAAGATTAAAAGCTAGATTCAACACGTGCAAATGGTTGTCTAAAGCAATTAATTGAAGCCAATATAAAAATAATTACATCGATAAATATCACTATCAATGTACAATAAAAGTTTACATTTATTTATTTACAGGATAAATATTTATTTTTGTTTAGCATCATAAATAAATAAATAAAAGATTTACATACATTACAACCGACATTTGGTATAAATGATATGAGCATTTTCAATTATGTATTTGTTTAGAGCATTAAGGTGTATATTAAAATATTTGAATTTACAAATTACTAAATAAAAAGGTGTATGATCATGTTATATAGACATTCCGTTTTCTTCTTTAAACAAAACTATTACCTCGTCCCTATTATAAGTAAGAGAAAGGCCACCAGTGAAGGAGAAGGAACCACATACATTGCCAGAACCCACAATAGTTATTAAGTACATGCTTCAACAATATAAATAAAATACAAAACCAATTATAAGTTTTTGGTGCAAAAAGAATAAATTTTAGAGCACAGCATATACAAATGACTATACCCACAAATATATGCTATCACAGCAATATGTAGAAAAGTTTATGGAGAAGCATAAGCAAAAATCAGTTATTTACACGTGTTTCAAACTAATTTGTCCCAGTCTATAGATAAACTTACAAATACAAGCTACAATCGGAAACCATCAGGCGCCTGGCAGCCATTTACAGCTTCTGTAAGAAGATCCTCCAGTTGAAAATAAATAGTACAACTAATTTCGTCACTGTATCATTTTTTCAGTTATTACCATATTCGTTTTTTTATTACATTATAAACTATATCTATTTTCATCTATTACACATCATTAAAACAACTTGTACTGTTTTCTTTTAGTTCGCTACTGTTGGAACACCCGTTTCATTAACAGCATCAGCAATACATTTGGAAACACGTTATTTGTTTACGGTGTGCTCTTCGATATAACCACTAGCTACAGTCGATGAGTTCCAACCAACGTGACGTTTGAGCTCATCCACACTCATCCCACTATTCGCCATGATCGTAGCAGACGGCCGTCTAAAAGCGTAATTCATATATTTGACAGCTTCTGAACGATCCAAGAAACGCGACATCTACCAAAAGTATTAATCCCGACGGCCTGTTTAATGCATTTTCCAGTAATATATGTCGAAAGCACTCTGTGGGTATATTATCCGGACGTAGTGAAATATATTGACGAAACATCTCCGCATAAAATATATCAGAAACAACAATAGCAAATTTTCGACCTTTTTCTGTTTTAGATGGTCGAATATTTATAATGAAAACGGGGCCCTCTCTCTTAATGTCCGATATACGTAATTACACGTTTCATGTCTTCTGCATGAGCCAAATATATCACAAATAACGTCAACCTGAAAAACGAAATATTGTTCTCAATATTTGCCACAACTGTCAAAATAAAGTAGCTCTTACCTTCAAAAACAGAAAAGTACGATCAGGGGCTTAAACAAAAACTTTTCATATGTCCTCTTCTCAAACTACCAAAGATTTCTTAGTTGGTTAAAACTTTCTAACACAATTTTGTCATGAGGCACAACCACAATACCGTCGTCAACATGCGTATCATGTTATAACGTTGGCTTAACATTTAAATTATTTATCACAGTTTTTTCTAATTCTTCCATCACTAACTGAGCAATGACAGTAGATATCGATGCTCCCATTGCACAACCGAAAATTTGTTTTTAAAACAAGGATCAATAATTTTTTTATACATGACAGACGTAAGAAAACTATTTTAACAAAATTTTTCCAGAAACTAACTGCGTCAGGTAGATATGCGAATTTTAACTCTTGTCAACCTGATACACATAAAAAAAATATTTTTACTGCTTTGTTTGATAGAACAATTTCATTGAATTTACGAGTGTGAAATTTAAATATATTAAATAAAATTAAAAGTATTTTACAAAATAACAGCTATCCATTAAATTTCATTCAAAAAATACTAAAACATAGACTACATAAATTTTACAATCAAAACCAACATATGAAGAGAGATGAAACTCAATCTAATATCAACAAATATGCTTGTCTGCCCTATGCTCAGGGTTTATCTGAGAAATTGAGCAAATTTTAGCTCCATACATCCAACATAAAAGTAGCTCATAGAAACCATAATAATATAAAACACTTGTTTGCTAAGACCAAATATAAAATATCAATTGAGCAAGATATACTTATTCTTTAGAAGATTCCTTGTGCTAATTGTAGTGGTGTATACATCCAACAAAAACAGCAACATAAAGCAGAAAGATTAAAAGGTCATAAATATGCAAAAAATGTAACGTCATTAAAAGAGCCTGCATTGTAACACCACAAAATGCTAAGGTAAGAAACGTATTAGAAATTATACATATAAAGAAACAAGAACATGCAGTAAATTATAGAACGGTAATTAAAGAACTATCCCACATTTACTTCGGAATTATTTAATTAATGTATTGATATACTATTACAGATCTTTCAAATGTATTTAATAATTGCTTAGTTTTAATACCCCTTGTACATGTAAATATATATTTTCTGTGAAAGTTATTTTTGGTCTTGTTTTTCAGCCTTGAACTTTTAACACGAATGCAGATGATGAAGTTGCTCTAGAAAGGTTTATTAACAAAAATAACGTTCACCACTGATAATATTCAGAGTAAACCAATTTTAAATTTCAAAGCGATTTACTGAAAAACAAAAGATGTCAACCAAAAATAATAATAAAAATATAAAATTAAAGGATGAATTTACGTATATGTTCATCAGTTCACACAATGTGTATGTATTGTTTTTAAATGTTTTTATATTTATAATGTGTTTTTAAATAAAATTAAGGATAGACGCAACATGACTACAGTAAAAAAATTTAAATAAATTTATTTTAATTGTTTATAGTTATAAGTAGGGATCGGACACGAAAGATTGATGACTCATCGCCCATGGGCGCACTATTCAAATGTTATAATTTTAAAGAGGTTTTAATTTTATTTATATAATTGGATAACAAGTGGCTGGTATTCTATAAAATACATACCCTTATTATTTGTTCATGTTGTAGTTCAAGTCAAGTAAAGGACTATTATATTTACTACCAATACTTTCTCAAAGTTCTCTTCTGTAAGATTTGTTCTCTTTGAATGAAGTACATCCTTGTAAATAGAAAACGTCCTTTCTAAATCGCAACTGGTTATAGGTGCGTACTGGAAATATTCTTTTATTTCAGCGTATTTAGCAGTTAGATTTTGTGTCATAGTCCCCATACACAATTGCCGCAATTTTATTAAATCTCGATTTCTATTAAAAACTGCGTCTAACTTTTTGCAGAAGGCCATATCCGAAATCACTTGGAATACTTTTGTGGTTAATCCATTTTTTAATTTGAGTTTTCTTTTTTCAAAATATGTGATTACTTTAGCCAACTTTCCTAAGTGTTCCTGAAGGAATAACAACTGATTTTTTGAATTTGGGATTTGTGTTAGTCCCTTGCACTCAGAAATACTTCGAGCATCGTCATTTAAACATGTAACGAAATTTTGTAAACCATCGAAGTTCTCTGAATACAAAGTAGTAGCTTCCAACCATGTTCCCCGTCTAGTTATTACTGGCAAGGGAGGCAGTGACAAAGATAGAAGCTTTTCCCTGTAAAGAGCTACTGTAGGTACTTTTCTGAAAACTTTTCTAAAAGCGGATACAAATCTATCAAATTCCGGATGAACTGTATTTATAACTTTAAATGCTATTACATAAGCGTTATATGGAATAGTTGGATGTAGTACACCAGCTACAACATAAACCACACAGGGTCCTAATATATCGACATTTTGTCGGCACTTATCCATAGGTACTGATTTGAAATATGTCTTCTAATGCATTCTACTATTTTCGCGAAACATAATATTTGCGTAAGGTTGATTTATCAGGAACATTTCGACCAGTATACTTTTGAAAAATTGTTTTGAAAGTGGGATTGTCAAGTTTCTTTAATGGGATATTAGCCGCCATTAAAGCTTCCCAGAGTTAAAATTGTCAGCTTTCAACGGCTTCAATTTCTGTGTATGTTTAGCAATGCTAAGTGACGTTGTACGTGCCCTGGTTGGACATTCTGTAACGATATTTTACAAGCTATGCCATACATTTTTGTATCACTGACAATGGAGGACATACAGTCAGTATGACCACAGCCGTCTCTACTTACAAGCCATGAAATTGGAGATCTGGCAACTGCGCGTGTGGTTCTCATTCTATGTAATTTTCACGAGACCAAGTGCATATGATATGCATGTCACGTTAATTAGCTAAAGTTTACGTAAGTTTGAATCAAAAACATTTGAGAAGAAGTATTTACAAAGTTAAAATCAATCTCGGGAACTACCTATGGGTAAACAATTCATATTTTCGTAAATGTGGCCGATAACAGTATTAAAGATAACATCACAGTGTCAACACGTTCTTTGTAATCATTTGTTTGCTGTTTATAAGTTTGATTAACAAATACATTTGGAGAAGGTAAGAACAATATACATTTACTAGTTTTGTTCATTTTTTTACAACTGTGTGATGTTTTAGATGCCATGATCGTGCTGTTTCTCATTGTGTAAATCGAACTACAACATACACTTGAACAGGAAGATCTACAAACAACCTTTTCATTTTCAAAGGAAAATTGCTTACGTAAAAAGTGGTTACGAGCAATTAATAGAGAAAATTTCGTCGCCACAGGGAATTCAGTGGTTTGCTGTAAACATTTTGATGAAGGTGAAATTCAACGGTTTGAATTATATCAAGACAAGGAAGGTGAAAGTGTAAAAATGGTTTCAAGTATCGTTATTAATAAATAGTGTATAGGTACAATTTACGTTAATAATACCGAATTAGCATCAAATAATCTTATGTGGGTGTTACCTGAAACCCGTAAGTTGACTCGTTGGTCTCAATTACAAAATTTGTTAGCAAGATATATCTAGGTAGTTTGTAGTGATTTATGTATAAACGCTGAATATTACAAGCATACATAGTGGTTATGCTGTTCATTCAATTAAAATTAAAATTAAGTGTGTGAATAGTATAAATTTGGCAGTGAAAAGTAATGGTGTTTTGTTTGGTGATGCTTATTGTGGTTATCTGCAGAGAGGCGGACTTTGTGCGGCAACTGATGAAGTAGGTTATTTGTATTTTCACTTATGTGCAATATTTGCTTTTATAACAAAAAATATAAAAATTGAAAAACAATTCTTGAGCAAAAATAATCATCAAAAGATATTAACCTCATTAGCAATTAAAAGTGTATAAAGTCTGATAACTTTTATATTGATTTTAATGTTGTATGTGAATGTGGAACACCAATGAGCAATATAGTGTTAAATAATTATAGCAGAAATAAATAAAAATAACGTATGTCACCAAAAAAAGTGGTCAAACGAGAAAATTATCACTGAACAATTAGCGAATATTATTAAAAATGTTGAAATATTAATAATGTTTTTTATACGTTTTCCTTTTATACATCCTTTCTTCGTCACATTATACCTACCTACCTAAATTTAAAGAAAGAATTACCTACCAAAAAACCTATTTTAGATTAGGTACGCGGTTAATCTATCTCATTTTCAGCGCCTGCTCAAGTCCACGAGTAGACCCACTTGAAGGCAACTAGGCGGTGTTGCCAAATTTACCTTCATGGCTTGTAAGTAAAGACGGCTGTAGTATGACCCTTAATCCAACTTGCCATTGTTTTACGATGCCATTCTCGACGTTCTTCCATATCATAGAAATATAAACAATGTTCTAGATCTAAATAAATGATAACTAAAAATGTATTCCTATGTTATTGAAACTTAACAAAATCCAATGCACCTTACGTCGAGATAATTGGGAGAAATAGATTCAATGAAACGGTATTAAACAGGAACTATTATAAAAATTACGAAGCACGTAATTAACAGTCAAAACAATGAAAAAACGAAAGTAACGTAAGTATGAATAGGTATATACATATATAACTTTATTTGTGATGCGAAATATAAAGTAAATATAATAAATTTTAAAAACCTCTCAGGTTACTACCTACGCAGATGAAGAAACGAATTTTATGAAGAAGGACGACTTTTTTTTTGCTATCGTTTTGGGACAATAGCAGATGTTGCAGTTCACCATATGAATAGTGCTATTAAGTCTTGTTTACATTATTTCCTTGCTGCATCGTAATTTAAACCTGGCACGTCCGCCGTCTAGTTATAAGTGAAATGTTAATTGTCCTTTTTTCTGAAAAGGTAATTTCCTTTCGTGTCTCGTTCTGTTATTTTATTCTATCGACTGGCATCTCTGATTATATGCAGGGTTATGCTTTTCTCTTCTAATATCTTGTTTACATTTCAGCCGGGTATTTCTCTATGTCACTTGGTCGCCAAGGCAGTTGCGTGATTTGACCGATCTTGGCGATGTAAATTTAAAATGTCGCAGCGTCACTTAGGTTTTTATTGAAGATATCGCTGATTTAAATATAAAGTTAATTGACTGGATAAAAAAATTTGAATGCCCCGATGTTTTTTTAAAACGGCCATATATACAGGGTTAGTTAAAAGTATGGAGACGGCGATTTATTGTCGTTAATATTCATTTTAGAGAATTATGTTCAATATAAAAGTTTGTTAGGATATTTTGATCTACATTTGAGAATATTTGATTTTTTTTTTCTTCAATTGTTTTTTAGTTACGCCTGTCCGCGCAGGTTTTTTTAAATGGGAACTAGTGAATTTTACTCTACCATTCGATAGAGAATTTTTTTCTCTTTACAATAATATTTTTGTTTTTTGTAAATTCATTTTAATAACTTTTACAAGAAAAATTAAACAAATTAATAACACAGTAAATTAAAGTAAGTGTTCAAATTGTCGTGCATTAGTAATTTGACAATGACCCAATCGATTTACAAAACCCCGAACAGAGTTCTGTAAAAAATCTCGGGGAATTTCTTGTATCGTTCTGGTAATTCGGATTTGTAAATCTTCGACGTTATCGGGCTTATCTTCGTAAACTTTGTTTGACCATTTGATGACCAGTATCTGCAGTTATGTCTGTTTACTTCATCGGTAAGGCAAAAAGTAGCTTCGTCAGAGAAAAGAATATTGTTGACAAAATTTTCATTATTATTGCAAATATTTAACATTTCTTCAGAAAATTGTAATCTCCTATCAAAATCATCTTCCGTTAACTCGTGTACAAGGTGTACCTTATAAGGTTTATACTTTTCACTTTTTAAAAATGACACGTTCGATGACTGCGAAATATTGAAATTGGCCGCTAATTGATTGGTTGATAAATGAGGATCTTCAGATACAGCCAATAAAGTATCCAGTTTGTTATCATCGCTTTTTGCTGTTCTAGGTCTACCACTCCTTGGCAAATCTTTAACGCTACCAGTTTGTTCAAAGCGTCTTAAAGTTTTACCAACAACGGATTTAGAAATTGGATTTCTATTTGGATGCGTATCATTAAATAAATTACAAACGTCTTGTAAACTTCTGCATCTATCTCCATAACTCAACATCATAAGTATTTCAATTCGTTCATCTTCACTTAAACTCGCCATTGTTAATATTAACAGCAACAAATTGCACAAATGAATTATTTCTGTCAAAGATTTGACGTACACAATAACCACTGATAAAATTATGTCGCTCAAGTTTGTTTATCGCATCGCTTCTGTATATCTGCGATGTACCGAACATCTGTGAAACACTTGAACCGGCCTTTTCTTATAAAAAAGTTATTAAAATGAATTTTAAAAAAACAAAAATATTATTGTAAAGAGAAAAAAATTCTCTATCGAATGATAGAGTAAAATTTACTAGTTCCCATTTAAAAAAACTGCGCGGACAGGCGTAACTAAAAAACAATTGAAGAAAAAAAAAATCAAATATTCTCAAATGTAGATCAAAATATCCTAACAAACTTTTATATTGAACATAATTCTCTAAAATGAATATTAACGACAATAAATCGCCGTCTCCATACTTTTAACTAACCCTGTATGTGATAATGTTTTGATCATTATTTCCGTGGTAAATAACCTCGACACCAAAAGAGCGTTTTTAAATTATATTTAATTTAATTTTTCTGGTTTTTTATTTGGCGGGAGATGATTTACTTTTAGTATTACTATAATTATGGATTCATTTAAAAATATTCTTTTTAATTAACGTTAGTTATTTGTGATTATCGCAATTTTAATTATTTTTGATAAAGTTAGCGTCCTTTTTGATATGCTTTTGTACAGTTCTGTCCATAAAAATTGATACATTTTCTGAATTATTGATTTTGTCAAAATTACGGTAAAGTCCAACTTGCTGATTTTTGCTTATAAATTAATTACATCAATAAAAATAGACTCAATCCCTATTCCATGTGTCTGAACTCACTTTGCTTATGATAAAAATGTTTATCAAATTATTACGGTTGTAATAATTATCAAACTCTAACTAGAAATAACTACAAGCGTTATTATGTGAAACGTCTTTATTAATTACTGCTTTAATGACATTCTGTTATTATTGCATGTTCATGCGCATGAGCGACTATTATAAACTACTTCTAATATTGTTGTGGCTAAGGCCACGTAACACATATAATACATCTCCCCTCAAAGATCTAGCCTGGACGGTCTTTTAACTAATCTACCCGACCTAGTTGTTAAAATATTTTTTGTTGGAGGATTAGAGTCCTGAACATTATTCTGCGACTCATTGATATTCTCTGACTCACAATTATTAGATAAATTTGCAGAACTATCTTCAGCACACTTTACATGAATTGGTTCATCTGTTGTGATGGGATTTGGTACATATTTGTTCAGAGACTTTTTAATATCAATTCTGTTTCTCCTGACAGTGTTACCTACTGAGTCTTGAAGAACATACGATCTCGGAGTTTCATGTTTAGATGTTATATACCTAACCCGGTTCCCAAACTTTATTGACATGGTTATATATTACAACGTCTGTGTTAGGATCTAGCGGCTTTAAACTAGCAGATGTAGTATTGTAATATTGTTTATTTATATCTTGCCTCTTCTTTAGCTTAACTGGTACATCATCGCATAGCTTTGGTTTCAAAATTTCAACGGAAGTTGGTAATTTTGTTTTGCATATCCTACTTAAAAATAGTTCTGATGGTGAATGGCCTACATGCTTTAGAGGGGAATTTCGATATTGAAGCAGTGCTGATTCTATATCATTGGAATCTAATAATGATTTTTTTAATAAGTTTTTCGCGATACCTACTGCTTTTTCGGCTAGGCCATTTGAACGAGGATAATTAGGACTTCGCGTTACTATATCGAAGTCCCATTCTTTAGCGAATTTTTGACAAGTGTAACTATTAAATGGTACGTTGTCACACAACATAACATCTGGACTACCGAATCTAGAGAACACCGGTTTTAAAACATCAATTACACTTTCAGCTGATTTGTTTTTCATTAACAGAATCTCCAGCCAATTGGAATATGCATCCATAATAACTAGGTAAGACTTGTCTGCAACTGAAAAAATATCGACGCCGATCCTTTGCCACGGACGCTCAGGGATTGGGTATGAATTTAGAGCTTCTTTACAGTTTTTCCTGCCTAAGCGCTCACATACTTTACATTGCTTTATAAAATATTCTATTTCTGCACTTAGACCAGGCCAATAGAAAATTTTGCGAGCTCTACATTTTGATTTCTCTATCCCAGTGTGACCTTCGTGAATACGAACTAACATTGGCTTACGTAATGATTGGGGAACTACTAATTTATTTTGATAGAATAGTAACCCATTGCAAACAGATAAATGATCTTTTAGTTTATAAAAATGTTTGATATCTATTGATATTTTATTTTTAGTTGGCCACCCATTATTGATGTAGTTAATAACGGTACTTAACTGCATATCCTTTTCAGTTTCTTTCTGAAATTGTAATTTTCTTTCAGTAGACATTGGTATGTAATTGGCTAAACTGTGCACGGCATATTCGAATTCGGAATCAGATTTTAAACCCGGTCCATTGAGAAAAGCCCATCTGCAATGAATAAAAGTTTTCCAGGTTTGTATTTAACCGTCAAGTCATATCTTAATAAACGTAACATCATCCTCTGGAGCCGCGGGGTTACGGCGTGTAAATCTTTCTTGAAAATACTCTCCAAAAGTTTGTGATCGGTGCAAACTTTTATATCGCGAAGACCATAAATGAAGTAGTGGAACTTTTGCACACTAAAAACAATGGCAAGCATCTCTTTTTCAATTTGCGCATACTTCACTTCTGCTTTATTTAAGCTTCGTGAAGCGAATGCAATTGGATGTCCTTTTTGGGTCAAGCAACAGCCTAGACCGTCTTTAGATGCATCCGTTTCTATTTCTACTGGCACTGTCGGATCAAAAAATGCCAGAACGGGCGCAGTCGTCAGTAAATGCTTTAACTGCGCTAATGCTTGATCGTGATTGCAATTCCAATTCCACTCCACATCCTGTCTCGTTAAATTTCTCAAAGGAGCGGTTACCTTCGACTGGTTTGGAATGAACTTTCCAAGAAACTTAACCATACCAAGTAAACGTAAGACATCTGATTTATTTTGTGGTATTGGCATGTCTACTATTGCTTTGACATAGTTTTTGTTGGCTTCTACACCCTGCTTAGAAAATATTTGTCCCATAAATCTTACACTCGTTGACTTAAATTGGACTTTGGACTTGTTAAATTTGACGTTATACTTCAGTGCTCTCTCTAGTACGGCTCTTAAATTTTGATCATGCTCTAGTTCTGTTGAGCCTGTTATAATTAAGTCATCGAAGTATATACCTACACCTCTCATATTACCGAATATTTCATAATTCTTCTTTCGGAACACCTCGGGTGCGGAGCAAATTCCAAATGGAAGTCTGCAAAATTGGTAGCGGCCAAAAGGTGTACCGAACGTGCACAGGTCTGCACTATCATCATCGATCCTAATCTGAAAGTAGCCATCTTTCATGTCTAATATTGTGAAGTATTGCTTGTTAGACAGATGACTAGAGATTTCTTCAGAGGTTGGAATAAGAAAATGCTCCCTCTTGATTGCATTGTTTAAATACTTTGGATCAAGGCATAGCCTTAGATCATGATTTTTCTTTTCGACAATTACAAGTGGATTAAGCCATTCAGTTGGCTTATCAACTTTTCTGATAATCCCTTCCGCTTCAAGTTGATCTAATTTAATTTTAACACGGGCATGCAACATATGAGGAATTCTTCTTATCGGCTGCACACAGGGTACCACATTTTCTACCAACGTTATGTGATGGTGTGTGGGAAAATTACCTAACCCTTGAAAAACTGTTGTAAACTGATTAACTAAATCATCTAAACTGTTAAACTTTACATTAATGTTGTCAATTCTCTTAATTAATTTTAAGTCGATACAAGCCTGTAAACCTAACAAAGGTGTTTGGTTTTTACCATCAACAATAATGAATAGAATTTGAGCATTTCTGTTACTAACCCTACAAGATAATTTAATGCTCCCTAAAGGTTTGATTCGGAACTGCTCATTACCATATGCTACAAGAGTTACATCACTATTTTTGATCTTTGAACCTACATTAATAGTTTCTAATATAATAAGCGGCAAAACACTAACCTCTGCTCCACTGTCTAACTTAAAGTTTACTTCTTGACCCTCAATATTCACTACCTGCTTCCATTGGACCTCGTTTATTGCTTTCTTGTTTATCTCGTCCTGTACTGGCTTCACAGAATCTATAAAAAATTCACTTTCACTATCACTGCTTTGCTTTTCTTCTTGATCTTGCGACTGTACATCGTGTACTTTCTTTTTCTTCTCCATTTTCTTTTCTGTTGTTCTCCATTTTCTTTCCATTGTTTTCTTACATACACTTGCAAAATAATTTCGGCCTTGACACTTTGCACATGTCTTCCCGAAAGCTGGACATTTGGTTTTCTTGTCATGATTGTATCCACAATATCTGCACTGTTGAAACTCAATTGACGTCTTTGCATGCACACTTTTCACAGCATTGACAACTGTTTCACTTTGGATTTCTTTTGACTGACTCTTGCTAGCTTCTATTGCCCGGCAAAATTCAATTGCTTTCGACAAGGTTAGAGAAGACTCACGCAGCAATCTCTCTTGGGTCGATTTATCGCAGATTCCCATTACAATCCGGTCTCTAATCATATCCTCTTGTTTCTCATACTCTGTTGATTTTATTGCCTTTCTAACTTCTGTGACAAAACTATCAAATGGTTGACCATCCTTTTGTGCAATACTATTGAATTTGAATCGTTCGAAAATGATGTTCTTTTTAGGTGCACAATAGCCTTCAAACTTTGTTCTAATATGTTCTAATGTTTTGTTTTCATCCGAAGCAAATGAAAACGAATTATATAATTCTAAGCCATCATCACCGATTAAATTTAAAAAAATTGCAATTTTCTTTGCTTCTGGTTTTTCAACTAAATCAGTCACCGTTAGAAACACTTCGAATCTCTGCCAAAAACGTTTCCAACTTTCTGCAATGTTCCCATCGACTACTAGCGGTTCTGGAGGTTTGAAAACGTTGTTTTCCATTTTTCGGTCGGACCCAGCTGACCTGACACCATGTATTATGTTTATCAAATTATTACGGTTGTAATAATTATCAAACTCTAACTAGAAATAACTACAAGCGTTATTATGTGAAACGTCTTTATTAATTACTGCTTTAATGACATTCTGTTATTATTGCATGTTCATGCGCATGAGCGACTATTATAAACTACTTCTAATATTGTTGTGGCTAAGGCCACGTAACACATATAATACACCTAAGTTTATGATCCCTGATATAAAGTCTAATTTTACCTGACTTGCTAAAAATAATATTTAATCAATCCTTTGTTATTACTCACTGTATGAGGCGTTTTAAATCTTAGTTTTATATATAATTATGATATATTTTACATGCTTTTGTTGCCCAGCTGTACTGTGGTTTTGTAAATCATTTTCTTCTATGTTTTTAAGAGTTACTAGATTATAATTCTGCTGTTTAGATGTAAACCTATGTTCATGAATTATATTCATACTATCATTTGCCGTTTACAATCAAATTTGAAGTCATTTATTAAGTTTAAAATTTCATAATTTTGACGTTTATTTATCATGGCGGTAGAGGATGAAATTAAAAGAATAAATATTAAATATTATTAAAGATTAGTTGCATTAACGTACAGAAAGACATTTAACATATAATGTATTAAGATTAATGTATTGTCACTCCCTACATTTATCTCGTCCATTATTAAAATGTATTCACCCTGGAGCAAAGCTGACGAGTTAGCTTCATACCAAAATTTTATTTCAGATTAAACCAAATACACAAAAATTTTAATATCGCGCTAGAGAAATAATCTATTTTGCTGCAAGGCGAGTACATACTTGGGAAAAGTTTTCTTTTTTAGAGACGTGTGTGTACGACCCCACTTCAGCGCCGCTCCATTTGTATCTGAAAATATCAAAAGTAGTTTCCACAAGAGAACACTTGCAAGTGTGGAATATTTCCTGCTTTCAGATGAAAAATCTGAAATCCCTATTGTACACTCGCCGCTTTTGTTCGATTGAAAATATACTTTTAAAGTTGTTAATTTAATTTGGTAGGCTCTCGCGGCAGAACGAAATTCAGTTTAAATAATAAATTGAAAGACTTGAAGCAGATTTATTCGACAAGAGAGTCAAATGAGATTATTTTTATTAAAGCTCTTAAAACGTAACGGCATTTCTAAAAGGTTTCGATATCCTTTTTCTTTCAAGGTGAATAAAATGTATTCAATTTCAACCATAGAAGGAATAGGCACGTTATAAAATTATTAAAATAATTCAATGTCTAAAACATGAATTATATAACATATTTTTATAATTTTGCTTTGAATTATGTATGAGAAATATACTGTATTTTTATTTTTCTGAAAAGAAAGTTTGTGATTAACCTGACATATTCTTTCTTTTAATTTTAACTTAATTCTGTTTCGGAATAATCAAAGTCTTATCGAAAATGTTATATTAGGGGAATTTGGGGAATTCATGTAATGGTGGACACGTAATTGTCCGGCCCTCAACCAGACTGATATAAAAAGTGAATGCATCCTCCATCAACTTGGCTCTTAAAACTAATTCCAAACATTTGTCACAGAATTGTGCACGCTTGCAAAATAACGTACTCCTTATTGTAAGTTCCCATGCTCTTATAAGCAGTCTTTGCAACTGAACGGAGTAATTAATCACTGCCAACAATATTTGAAAGCTCATAAAACGATATCTGACCAATTTTTAATGCAATTACCAACACAGTGTTATTAGTTATCATCATTTACATTTACATACATTTGGGGGAATTGTGGCCACGACAAAACAGGGGCAGCCACCATTACCTCATTATACATTTAGTATTTTGATTTCGTATCTACCAATTATCTACTATCTAGGTATAGATGCCTTGAAAGTTCCAACGGACGTTCAACATGGCCTTACGTTCCAAGGTGTATTTAATAGCAGCTTTCAACTCAGTTGACGAATGGAAATCGATTTTACGGAATTCCTTGCTGCATATTGTATCTGAGATATCAAACAAAAAGAAGGACAAGGTTTTCGATGGTGTTCTATACTCACCCCACGACAAGATAAGCATTGGCACAAAATACCATTCTTCTATTTTAACTTTTTATGATTTAATTAAAGATAGTGTGAAGAAATCCTCTTTTAATTATGCCTTAGAAAATAATATTAAGTGTCCTTTTAATTTAGAGAAGCAGTCAGCAAGTCAAAATTGTTACTATAATTTTCTCAGAAAAATCTATTAATCTTTTTAAGAAAACCGGAGGCAACAAGTACAAATCGAATTACAGCTTTTAATAGAGAAGGGGTTATGCGATTTTTCAATAATTTAATCAATGTTTTGGATGAAAATCCTACAATTGTGCCATCACAAATTTATAATGTAGACTAATCTTGTCTGTCAACTGTGCAAACCCCAGGGATATCTGTAGATATATTAGGATGTCCCAAGATATAAGGGAGGATATTTTTTGCGAAATTAGATACGCGTACTCTCTATTCTTATTTTGTTTGACCTCAAAAACTCAAATAATAAATATTATTGCGACTGTACAAGAAAAATTCAAACATACTTTTATTGAGTTAATATGAAATGATTTTAGAACTCAATGTTTATTTGTTAAATAAAACTCGAATATATCCAAATCATATACCTATTTACTGTTTAATATTTAGAAAACATTGTTCTTTTATTTGTTTTTTTCCAAAGTTTGCTTTTTACAGTCAGGATAAATTTTCTGATGTTCTTATAAGCAAAATTATCGGATTAACTTGACCGCTCTTTCAGGTGTATCATTCACTGCCCTAAGCGTTAAAACATGTTTTCTAGCTTTTTGAAACGAAACATTATTTAACCATAAACTAGGACATTTGTATAGAAAACTGTCATTAATTTTAAGACGTCTAAACAAGGATTTGCTTTTGACTGAAATGAAATCAAAAATGCTTTGCTTGAAATAAACAAAGAGAAAGACAGTTAACAAAATTGTAATATGTACAGAGAACTAAAGACTTCTATATTTACTTATCAAACTAACCGTATAACGGACGACAAAATTGTTCTCGCGATGGAATGTAAAGTTTAAAATGGGTTGATACATTTTCATCAATTAAATTTGCAACCATTTTTACTTTGGTTTCTTGATCCATATCATCGTCAAATAATGACAAGACAGATACTTCATCAGTCAAATACCATAAATGCTAGCTGAACTTCTGTAAAGCTACTTTTGAGATACTTTTATCAAACTTTTATCAATCTTTTCGTAAGCTTTCATTGACTTTAAAAAGCACAAATCCAAAATGCATTGGATCCATGGCTTGACGTAGGATTACACGATGAACAAGCAGGTGTCTAACAGCGCTGTCTTATCCTTGGTCGTAATTTTTAATTGGGTGCTAAACAGTGACATTTTTAAGGAATAAATCGGTGCGTGGCACCTGGAGGTCGAATGTTAAATTTTTTCTCTGCTTCTACGTCTAAAAATGTAACATAGATCTCTATCAACACTCGATAGTAATTTCTGACTATTTCTTTGGTTAGTTCAGTTCGGTAAAGCTCAAGCAAGTTTTCAATGTCGGAAACAGTCAGACACGACGTAAACTTTTCTCTATAACACTCTATTTTATCAGGATCGACTCTTGCCCAGTTATCTTGGAACTTTTTGAAAAGTAGATCATCTGGGCTTGTAGTCACTTGACTGAATTTCGGAGGAGCTTTTTTACACCGATTCATACACGTGATGGTGGCATGCAAAAATAGGCATTCCTCTATTACGTTCTTGGTCGAGAAGCACACAGGCACCATTGATACGACCTGTATTTGAAACTATAGTATCACAACAAAGAATTTGCACTTTATCTTCAAGTTCCGGTCTACAATCGCATTCCAAACATCTTGTGTATTTTCGCTTCCTGAAGAGCTTTCCAACCTTCGCTCAGCAATAAGTTGTTTCTTTTTCATACGAAATAACTTTCGGAAGATGTTCTTCTTTTGATTTCCAAACATCTGAAGAGCGCAACAGCTATTCATCCCAGTAAACAGTCACAATATCTGGTACCTCATTTTGAAAATCAATTTTTATGGCTTCTGCGCGCTCATTCCGTTTATTCGTACGAATTCCTCGAATTGAGACTTACTTACTGGAAATTCGTCAGTATTATTTTCTTTTTTCCTTTTTTGATTTTTTTTTATTAATTACCCAACAGAAAATTCCAAATGGGGCAATACAAAAAGAAAACTACATCAATATTCGATAATACAATGCAGATTATGAAATAATTATGGCAGGATTATAACAAAAACAACAAAGACAACAACAAAGCATACTAAATAAATTGAAAAATTGACAATAAAATCGCAAAAATTACTCATGTCGATTATTGAAATTTATAGCAGCCTTATATAACGGTGCTTTGTATAGGATATTCGTCCTGGGCGTCGGAACCACAATTGACTTGCTTGCTCTCGACTGAAGATGTGGCACCAGGATGTTCACTCTAGATAGCAGCTCCGGAGCATCCAATGCACTTAACAGTAGGCTATTCATGAAGAAGGCGCTGATGTCAGTTCTTCTTTCGGATAGTGCTCTAAAATTTTTATGACCGAGTGCCTCAATGGTAGCTTCTAGAATACACACAGAATCTCTTATACCTAGCTGACACGCTTCTACTAGTTTTGGAGTAACGAAATCTTTCCGCGTAGATGTTTTACTTGTTCCGGGTCGTGTGTCATCGATCAGCGTTGGCAAATCTGCTTGTAAATCAGTATTTTCATTTGAATTGGAAGCTGAATCATTTTGTACCGGTGGTAAAACAGTTGACGCGTAGACATATTTAGCACACCTCTTTTCTTCCTCAATAGTTGTAATGCGGGCCCTTTCCGCTCTATCAGCAAGTTTCTTGTGTGGTCAGGTCGGCCGGGCTTTCTCTAGCGCTCCAAAAAGTTCTATCTTCATTTATTTCATTAATTCAAGCCCATCCGCTAGTTTTGATTTTAATAGCAATCGTTATTTTCCATTGTATTTATTGTTAAGTTGAATCGACTATCTTCTGTGTTGGTACCGCGTCCCTATTGTTGGTAAGGTTAGGTTAATTTTCATCTGAATAATTGATTTCTCAGGATTTTTTTTCTTTTGTTTTGCAATAATTGCAGTGTTTAAATATTTTACGAGATTAAATAGTGATATTTATGAAGGGAAAAAGTACTGTTGTGTTACATATTTTGATAAATTGAATTATTCATTACAATGTAATCATTAAAAATTAATATCAACAATAAAATGAAATTACCTTACCATCACTTTTACAATTCTAATAATATTGTAACTAATTATAAAAAAAATTAAATGAACATTTTTTTATACAAATCCTTTCTAATTTTAAAAGTAAATTAATTAAGACAAAATTGTTGCAAATTCACGGTTATTTAAGCTTGAGTAAGGTTATGATTAGTATTTTACAAAAAGAATCCTTTTCCCTTTTTCTAAAATGTTTGTTTCTATTGTAAAGTACACTGAATATCTCACCATGAAAAATAAAGTGAAGATCATGTTCCACAATTAGAATCGGATAAATTTACTGTAGTTGAATAAAAATGCTTGCAAATCATAGTAGGTGGCAGTCATTTTAAACAAATGCCTGATTGCTCAAAATAATCACCTCCAATTCGTTTGCAATCAAATGCAAATTCAGACAATCTACCAAATAATATTTACAAAATACATCACTTCAATAAGAGTTAGGGAAAATTCAATTACATCATTATTTCACATTGAAAGTAAAGTGGAAATATTTAAATCAAACTGATCATTAAGAGTCCTGAAGTTGTGAAAAATTAATATTGAAAAATTCATAAACTAGTTTTCCTAACGAACGATTTTTTACTATTACTGGTGTTTTTGTTGATACTAGTTTGGACAAAATTCGTAATACGTTTCACAGTGTTCGGATTGTAAGGTTGTATACACATTATTTACATATTTCTTCTGTGGTGACAGTTTATAAATGTAGTGCGGGAGTAAAAATAAAAACCACTTTATTTAAATTACACTTAAACTTATACCTAAATTGATATTACACTGATATGATTCGATCGGTAATTTGTCTCCAAAATTGTTTGATTTTTGAACTGACTGCTTTGCTAGTGGTATTGTTCTGGTGGCTATAGTTTTTCGCAAATTTACAGGTAAAATTAATAGGTACTCATCACCCGAAAACTCGTATGCTATTCGTTACTCTATGGGAGTGATGACATAAACTACCTTCCTAGAATTTGCTATATTTAATATTTCATTTTCCACTAGAAATGGAATTTTCAAATTCCCCATCTTTGAAGAAATTTCATACCGTGAAAAGTTAATATAGAAGATTGAACTTTTACGTAAGTAATGAATAATACATCTCTTAAGCAGAACCGATGCCCCTAAACATCTGCAGCGATCTTAATAAATCTTATGATAAACCGACCAATACTGCAGTAAATATGGTACACTAGTACATTCTACATTATCATTTTATGGTTTAATTATTTATTTATTTATTATTTATTTATTTAAAGAAAATACATGTGCACCTAGGTATTGGCCACCTGTATGTGCAATGACATTATAAAGTCTAAAAAATGTAGTAACCTAATATAAATTACATATTTCGCGTACACAAGTGTACGTTACTTAACCTAACTAACTATAACTAGTAACCTAAAATTATGGTAGACCTACTTAATAAAAAGAAACCTATTTTGAAAATGTCATTAAGAAGTAACTTGTGTCTCAGGTACATGAAGAATTGAACGTTTATTCACTTGCGAAATGTTTGTTATCACCAGATGTGATACTTTTCAAGCAACAGTATGTCCTTAAAACATCCCCGTTAACGCCTCTAATAAAAATAAGGTTTCTTAAGAGCATTACGTATGTTCTTATTCTTATAATAATTTTTATTTCAGGTAAAATCTTGTTGTACAGTTTCGGTCCTAAGTAACAAAAGGATCTTTGGTAAAATGTCGTATTACTTGTTGTTGTTTGCAGACATCCTATTATCCTGTTTCTTGTAAGGTATTTATGATTTATAGCCTCTCTCATTTCCTTATTTATTTATTAATTTGTATATTTATATTTACATACAACTACAGAGTTACTTATATGCATATGGAATTTAAATTTAATAAATTCTCATATCAAGTATAACCAATCAATAAAAAATAAAATATATTTTAGTACAAGCCGGAACAATTCTACGTATTATACAAATAAGCTATTTTGTAAATGAAATACTTAATTGTATGTATATAGTAGTGCTACAGTGAAGCAAAACAACTGTTATTCTTTGAATAAATAGTTATTGCATATTTTCTGATTGTATTCTTTCTTTATTATAATGTTTTTTAATTTTTAAGTACACAATTTTCCTCGATTTTCTTCAATTAAACAGTCGTAGTTAGTATTAGGATAATAATAGTAACAACTTGAACTTTAATCGCCTTCTCTGATGTTATATATATACCGGCGTATACACATGCTAAAAAAAGAATATTTGAAAATTCTGACCGGAAATAATACATTTACTCTTATCTAAAAGCAGTTTTTCGCAAATATTTCTCAATTTATGCATTCTATAGATGTTTATTAAGAGAAGAAAATTACTTTGAACTGGATTCGGTATCATTTCTTCTGTATAAAAAAAGTTTCAAAGTTCATACAGGAAGTTTCCTTTTATACAGAGGTTTATTTTATTAGGAAGGTACAGGATTTAAAATTTAATATGGGACAACTTTTGTATACACATTTCAGAACGCACACACGTATAAGAAAGTCATGTGGAGCCCACACTTCATTTTTTTGGTGGAATTCATATTCTAAATTACCTAATATGTTAATAGATTTACTAACATATTAGGTAATTTAGAATATGAATCAAATTTATTAAATATTTTGAATGTAACTTTATAATGTGCGAAGATAGTGGTGACAGGTAATCAAAAATGGCCAAATGTGTGATAAATTTCAATATCTTTTAATATAAGAAGCTCCCAGGATTTAGCATTTACAGCGTAAATATTATAAATTTGTAAATTGATATGCATACTTAAAAAATAATTCAAACTAAAAATAATACTAAAATTAAACATAATATGGAAATTAATACATTAAAATCTATTAAACAAAAATCAATTTTAAATGATATTGTTTTTACAAAAGCATATAAAGGGAACTCAGTAATTGCCATTTCAAAAAACGAATACAATAGTAAAGTAGAGGAGTTCCTGAATAGTAATGCTTTCATAAAACTAAAATCTAACCCTACAGAACGGTTTCAAAAACAAATTAAAAGTCCAATAAATATACCGAATGTTTATTCAATAATGCACAAAAGTTCCAACTACCGGTTATGAACCCACAACCTCCAAAATTATATGGTTTATTAAAATTACATAAAAAGAATATGCCCATTTGTCCAGTTGTTTGGTATATAAAAGCACCAGATGTCAATCTATGCAAACAACTCATAAGAATCATTTTAGAATACACTTAATTCAAACCTAAATTGTCGATAAAAAACTCTGGAGATTTAATAAATAAAATTAGTAAATTAAAATTACCAGATAATTCAAAACTCATTTGATTTGATGTCACTAATTTGTTTACGAGTATTCCCCCAAAAGAAGTGTTAAACTTAATAGAAACTAAATTAGAATACAATAAAGTTAATCCCGTAATTAAATCTGAAATTTTAAATCTCCTTAACATTTGCTTCGAACATAATTACTTTGATTTAACGCGACCTACTATAAACAAATCGGAAGGTTAGCTATGGGAAACCCACTAAGTCCCTTATTATCCGAAATATTTATGGACAACCTTGAAGATATTATTAGTAAACATTCGTTATTTAAAAATTGTATATACTGGGTGAGATATGTAGATGATATTTTGGCGTGTTTTAAAGGAACGGATAGACAATTAAATTCATTTCATAATCATATTAACACTTTGCATCCTAATATTGAATTCACCACAGAATTAGAAAAAATAAAATCATTAATTTCCTAGACCTTCAAATATCGCATATTACTGATACGCACGAATTCGGTATTTACCATAAGCCTACCCACACAGATATTACGATACATTCTTACTCTTTCTACGCGGTTAGTCATAAACTTGCTGCTTTCCACCCAATGTTATGTAAATTAATCCATGTTCCTATGCATAAGATTAATTTTGATAAAGAATTAGATAGAATTTGCACCCAGTATAACGGTTATTCAAAAGAATTAATAAATAATCTCCTTCATAAAAAACAAAAAACAAAAATCATATCCAAGATTTATCCTATAGTTCCTCAAAATTACTAATCAATATTTGCCTCTGTGACTTATATGGGTACACCTTCCATAAAAATAAAAACATATTTACAAAAAACAACAAACACATTAATTTCATTTCGTACAAACAACACACTACAGAATCACATTAAAAATAATAAAGATAAAACTGACAAAAATTTAAAATCTGGGGTCTATATGTTAAATTGCGAGTGTGGAAAAGCTTATAGCGGACAAACTGGTAGATCCTTTTCCACGCGCATAAAAGAACATGAAAGAAGCTATAAATTACAAAAAACATATTCTATATATGCAAACCACTACATTGAACAAGAACATAAATTCAATAATAAGTTTGACATACTACATATACAAGACAAGAATAAAAAATTAAATTTATTAGAAAGCCTAGAAATAAATAAATTTAACAAATTAAACCTTATTTTAAACGACGAACTAGAAGTGAATAATTCACAGTTATTAAATTTAAATATTTAAAATCAACTTCATAATTCTTATTTTTATATATATATTTATAAATTGTTTTATTTTATAATATCAGTAAACAATCAATTTTTTATATTCTTACTCATATTGTTATATATTAAATATTATATTAAATATATAAGTTACTCCCACTCTTAACGTAATGTCACAAACTCCCCTCTCTTCATTTAGGAAAAGACATAAATATGAACGCTTACATATATTTCGTATTATAATATTCATCACCTGATGAAGCTCTAGTATAGCGAAACAATTGTAGTGAATAAATAAACTGTTTTGAACTCAATTTGAATTTATTTCAATCTTTTACTTGTAATTTAAAAAAAATAGTATGCGTTGCAATTCTACAAGCCATGTTTAAATAATTTCTGAATTATCTAAATGCTTTTTCTTTCGGTGTTCGAAAATTGTAATTAACATTTGCTGTTTGACACTGATAATTTAATTAGAGATATTTAACTTAAAAGACTGCTCTTGAATGAAATTTGAACTCACGATCTTCCAATTTTTAGTCAAGTACTCTATCCACCGAGGACGCTATATTTAGAATGTAGATGCAAATGGGCATCTTTTATATTAAAATTTACACATTTATAAGCAACAAGCAAAGAAATTATAATTGTAACTTTTGCAAACTCGTAGATTTTAATGTCAAAGTAATATAAATAATAGAAATACACACAACAGAAATTGGTATAATAAAGGGGTTTAAGGAAATGCAACTTAATAGAAAATACTTTTTATTTAGTTTAATCATATTGGAAAAAGAAAATCTATGTTTCATTTAATATAATATAAAAGAAATAAATTACGTATACATTTCTGTATCCTAGACATATTTTGCTTTTGTTTAACCATGTTTTGTAAATCTAGTATACATTAGTATATTATCAGTTTGATAGAGAATCTATAAACTCGTTATTTAGAATATAATTTACGTACCTTCTAATAAATACCTGCTGTTGGCAGTATATGGTTATAAAAATGTGTAATGCCTATGAAAGTAACGAAAACTTAAGGAAATCTTTAATGAACGACGATCAAATATAAATTTTGACAAATAAATAATAAAATTTTGGAGTTTTATACTTTATTAGGGCTAATGTGCCTGTGTAAGAAGTACTCCAACAACATTTGTAGGTACCTATTTTTAACAAGTAGTACATTTATGTTTAATTAGTTGTTTCAGTACATAAACGTCAGATGATACGATACAATTATATATTTCATTTGATTGTTTCACTTAAACACAAAAATATTATTGTACATAAAATATATTATTTGATCACTTTTTCTCGAACCTTGGAAAGAAGAGTAAAAAAGTGTAAAGTACTCAAAAATATAACTATATATTTTGATTGTTGAACATTCAATATACAGGGTTATGATAAAGTAACGCACAAAATTCATAAAACGTGCAATGTTCATTTTCGAAAAAAATGCAAAAACACGTCAAACAGTTTATTTTATTCCGCGTCTTTTGACATAAGTCAAAAGAATAAAACGTCAAATTTGTCAAAGTTATGACGTCATCAATATTTTTTTTTAAATATGAAGCTTGGTTTTTTTTTACTTTATTTGATAAAGCTTGTTTTTCTGCATTATAAAGAAATAATTTAAGTAGGGGTCACATAAGAAAAAACTGAGAGAATTCATAAAAAACAAAATAAACTTTATTATAGTAATAACATTTAAATTAACTAAACAGTCCATTAAACCAAAACGATTTCTTACAGGAATTGTTCAAACTGTGTCCCGTTCACTATCTGACATAGGCCAAGACGATGAATATATTTTAATTTAAATCTAATTTTTATATACCATGGCACACAATACAAATATGACATGGAACTAAATCGTAACCATATACGTAGATGGTGGTTTAGGAATATACACGAAAATTACCATTCTGTTTGATGGTAATAAAACAAACCTTGTTCCACAGTAAAAGTAAAAATATATCAGAGAATGTAAAGAGAAAATTGACAACTTTTAACCGAAAATTAATACACTCACACACTAACTATTTGTCAGAAAATATTGAATTATAAATATCTTAATTTGAAAAATTATTAAATTTGCAAAATATTTGTAAAATTAAATGTTATAATTCATAGTTTTTAAAATATTCTGGATTTATAGCTATCTAAAAAAATAACACTAGAATAATTAATAATTTTTAATATGTATTTGAAGTAATTGTTTTTATCACACTCAATCTAAAATAATAAAACTGAACTCTTAAATTGAATGGAATAATAACTCAAATGTAAATTAGGCAAGTGTATTAGATAATTTAGGTGGATTAACAATTTCCGTAAGAGAGAGTCGGGTTAGTTGACGTGGGTCAGAGTTGACATAAATTCGATATTTTTTAGATACTGGAAATGACCCTATACGACATTATCATTTGTAATTAGATCCAGTTCCTGTTATCTTTTGACTGACAAATTCTCTAAATCACGAAGATTGATTTCATATAGAAGTATAAATATCCATATATGTATGTACTAATTCTGTTATATTTATATACTTACTTAAAAATGGTTAATAGAGCGATGATGTTATAGTCAAATTTTTCGTATTTAGTTGTAAGCAATAGATAGCGCACTTAAAAATTATGGCGCAGAGAGATAAATATGAATATATATATATATATATATATCAGAAAAAGAAAAATATTGGGTATAATCCGCTGTAGAGCAACCGTAGACACGTGTTTCTGACTAATTGGTCGTCATCAGTACGGTGTAGCCAAGGAATTACTGATGACGACCAATTAGTCAGAAACACGTGTCTACGGTTGCTCTACAGCGGATTATACCCAATATTTTTCTTTTTCTGATATTTTATGTATCCGCAATAATTTCTTATTCTTTCATATATATATATATAATGAAGTAAAGAATTTAATGGGTTAACTCCGCTGAAAATGCAACTGCGGACACGTGTTTCGAACTACTTGGTTCTTGTCAGCGCAGTGTCCTCGATATTGAGGATGAATCTAACGTCGCCGCGAGACAAATGTCTACCTCGCGGCGACGTTAGATTCATCCTCAATATCGAGGACACTCTAGCTGAAGCCTCAATTGGTAGGCTGTCCCCTGTGTATGTCTCTGATTGATGTTTTTCAGCTCCAAGGTTATCCCATCCGCTGAGAAAAACAGAATTTTAAAAATAATTAAAATTCAAATTTACACATTCATTTCCGAACTGCCGGATAAAAATGTATTATTTCAATCTGTCACTTGATGATATCAAGACGTTTAAGTAGATATGAACTCAAGCCCTCGTGGCGCAGTTGGTAGCGCATCTTGACGGCATTAAGAAGGTAATGAGTTCAAATCTCATCGTGGGCAAATTTTTGTGATAAAATTTCCTAATTAATTTACTCAGCGCGAAGCAGAAAAATCAATTTAGGTATTTCTCCGCTGAGAAAAACAGAATTTTAAAAATAATTAAAATTCAAATTTACACATTCATTTCCGAACTGCCGGATAAAAATGTATTATTTCAATCTGTCACTTGATGATATCAAGACGTTTAAGTAGATATGAACTCAAGCCCTCGTGGCGCAGTTGGTAGTGCATCTTGACGGTATTAAGAAGGTCTGAGTTCAAATCTCATCGTGGGCAAATTTTTGTGATAAAATTTCCTAATTAATTTACTCAGCGCGAAGCAGAAAAATCAATTTAGGTATTTCTCCGCTGAGAAAAACAGAATTTTAAAAATAATTAAAATTTAAATTTACACACACATATATATATATATATAAAATATATTACAATCTTTGCCAAATATACAAATGTATTGAAAAATTCAAAAGATTCTTGGTAGTAGTGGCATACAATGAAGTAAAAGTAATAACAAATGACAACTGGTTGTCAATTAGAAAACAATGACAAATATAAAATGCAAATCACAATGTATAATTGAAAATGTAATCAAATAAGTTATTACTTTTACTTCATTGTATGCCACTACTACCAAGAATCTTTTGAATTTTTCAATACATATATATATATATATATATATATATATATATATATAATAAATAATTCTAAATTTTTCTTGACCTTATTCACATATTCATGTGCATATATATATATAATTAAATTTCTTGGACGATTTAGAGGTCATACTAATTTCAAATTAATTTAAAATTAGTTTAATTGTTAATTAGGTAATTTTTAATATCTTTAAAAATTACCCAGCGGTCCAGGAATCGAACCCGAATATATATATATATATATATATATATAGTCGTAGAAAATAGTGGGTAATCCCGCTGTAGAGCAACCCCGTAGACACGTGTTTCTGACTAATTGGTCGTCATCAGTACGGTGTAGCCAAGGAATAAGGTGGGCAAACCTTGGAGATGTAAGCATATATATATATATATGGTAGTGCGTAGGTTTTCGCGGCAGTTATGTATGTCGTTTCTGCTTCGGGAATTGATCCGCGTTGTCGCAGAGTCATGTGGACTTCTATTGTCTCGAGCTTTCGGCAATCTCTGTGTTGCCATTTTCAAAATGTGCTGCTTCTCGTAGTAGTTTGTGTAGAAGTGAGACAATCCGTGTGCGGCGGGCGTATTTGTGTGTGTTGCTGGAGTCTACGTGTCCTAGCTCTTGTGGTGGGGCCGGCGGTAGGGGTATCGGCTGACCAATCGGGGTGTATGTTACATATGCCGGTCCTGGGTGTGAATTTGAAACGTTGTTCTAGGTCTGTTTGAGCTAAATACCGTTATTGTTGTTGTAATTAACATTTGATAGGATTGTGCCGACGTAAAAATCATATTTGATCCGTGAATGTAATTATACGAACAATTATAACAAACGGATCACATTTATAGTTATCCCATATTTTCCAACAGTAAAATAAAATTAATAATGTTGGAAATCTTTAACCAACCCAAAGAGCCGTTATTGTGACCAATGATAAACTTATCGCGCACAGGCCACACCTACTAATTTTTCGACCAATGTATCAAGTGAAAGAAAATAAAATTACGCGAGAAGCAAAGGCTTCCACCAATCGAAAGACTCGTTATTGGGACGAATGAAATTAGTCTTTCTCGGACACCTGCATACCGCGTCATTTGTTTACGTCCTGAATAAGTTATAAAAGCTAAGATATTTTATATCGGGTAACTAGTCAGCTCTAATGACTTAGAACGACAACAGCTATCATCTCCGAAGAAAACCGAACATTCTCCAAAGTGAAGTCGAAGCTGATATAAAGTTTCTACGAGCGAGCCGAACATTATCGAAGCGTACTCGAACGCTTCCGAAGATACCCGAAGCCGGAAAAAGGTTTCCGCTAGTGAACCGAACATCTCCGAGACGTACCCAAACGTTTTCGAAGATACCCGAAGTCGTAAAAGGATTTGTACGAGCGAACCCGAACGCTTCCGAAGTTACCCGATGCCGAGAGAAGATTCCTACGAGTGAACCGACCACTCCCGAAGCCAACCCGAACGCTTCCGAAGTTACCCGAAGCCGAGAGAAGATTCCTACGAGTGAACCGACCACTTCCGAAGCAAACCCGAACGCTTCCGAAGTTACCCGAAGCCGAGAGAAGATTCCTACGAGTGAACTGACCACTTCCGAAGCAAACCCGAACGCTTCCGAAGTTACCCGAAGCTGAGAGAAGACTCCTACGAGTGAAGCGAACACTTCCGAAGCAAACCCGAACGCTTCCGAAGTTACCCGAAGCCGAGTGAAGATTCCTACGAGTGAACCGACCACTTCCGAAGCAAACCCGAACGCTTCCGAAGTTACCCGAAACCGAGAGAAGATTCCTACGAGTGAAGCGAACACTTCCGAAGCAAACCCGAACGCTTCCGAAGTTACCCGAAGCCGGGAGAAGAATCCTACGAGTGAACCGACCACTTCTGAAGCAAACCCGAACGCTTCCGAAGTTACCCGAAGCTGGGAAAAGGTTTCCACTAGCGAACCGAACATTTCCGAAGACTACCGAACGCTTCCGAAGATACCCGAAGCCGAGAAAAGGCTTCTACGAGTGAACTGAACACTTACGAGGGGGACCAAGTTTCCGAAACCAACAGCTGTTGCGTGCTTCAACCGATATCCAAGGAGCATTCGTGACCTGTTAGTGAGGCGTTGAACAAAGTGACCCAACCAATTAGGAGAGGTTGTTGAACGTTCGCGAGTGCCGCTATCCTAGTGATTCCCACTGTGACCCAACCAAATAAGAGAGGTTGTTGAACGCCGCGAGTGTCGCTTAGTGCTTCAATCAAATCTAGACAACGGATCGTTATCAAAGTGCCAGACCTGTGCCGATACACCCCTCCCAGTGACTTGTGACGTGTGGCTAATGTGACGTCACATCATAACCCATTTAACGCAACCGTAAGTACTGAACTGAATCTTAAGCTTGCACGGTTGGCAATCTAAAGATAGCCCCGTCACGTCACTCAGAAGTAGTTAGTTGGTTCGGCGCCCTAAGGCAGCCTTACCCATTCTAGGCGTTAATTGACTAGGTACCCCAAAGGGAGCCTTATCCCCTAGAACCCCAACTGAGTGTCTCAAATACCTCTCTCTATTTCAATTGCCAGTATCTAAAGACCACCCCCTTTTATGAATCCCCCTGTATGGGATAATTAGCCCTCTGGTCAAGGTGTCTCCGTAAACCGTGTGTATATTTCCGATCTATGTATATATCTCTTAGCATTTAGTATTTGCCTTCAGCCATTTCTATATAGCCCTGCGTGGCTATTGTTTTTAGTGACCGAGTTGTGGTAATAAATTCATGTGGTTTTAAACAACTCTTTCATTCACCTCAGACACTAGCATAAACAATCATCACAAACGGTGCATATTTCCATATATTTCCCATATTTTCTAACAGTCTTATTAAAATAATAATACTGAAAATATTTAACCAACCCGAAGAGTCGTTATTGTGACCAATGATGAACTTATCGCGCACAGGCTCCACCTACTAATTTTTCGCCAATGTATTACGTGGAAAATAAATTGAATACGACACACAGGCTCCACCTACTACTTTCGTTCGCCAATGCATTAAGTGGAAAATATTTTACAAGAGAAGCAAGGGCTTCTGCCAATCAAAAGACTCGTTATTCGGACGAATAGAATGCGTCTTTCGAAAGGACACCTGCAACCGCGTCATTTGTTTACGTCGTAAAGAAGTTATAAAAGCTAAGAATTTTATTATTGGGTAGTCAGTCAGCTCTAGCTGCTGAATCCAGTCGACTCTAATGACTTAGAGCGACATCAGCAACTCCTCCGATGAAAACCGAAGTTGATACTAAGTGCCATTAGTGAGCGAACATTCTCCGAGGCGAACTCGAACGCATCCGACGATAGCCGAAGCCGGGAAAAAGTTTCCCGAAGGTCCCTGAAACGTACTCGAACGTTTCTGAGGATAACCAAAGACGTAGGAAGACTTCTACGAGCAAACCGAACGTAGCCGAGGCAAACCCGAACGCTTCCGAGGTAATCCGAAGATACCCGAAGGCGCAGAAAAGCCTCTACGAGCGAACCGAAGCAAAACCGAACGCTTCCGAGGCAAAGCCGAACATACCCGAGGATAACGGAAGACGTAGGAAGACTTCTACGAGCAAGCCGAACGTAGCCGAGGCAAACCCGAACGCTTCCGAGGTAACCCGAAGATACCCGAAGACGAGGAAGGACCTTAAAGAGAGAAGCCGAACACTTACGAGGAGGACCAAGAGTCCGAATCAACAGCAGTTGCGTGCTTCAACCAACATCCAAGGAGCATTCGTGACCTGTTAGTGAGGCTGTGAACAAACTGACCCAACCAAATAAGAGAGGTTGTTGAACAAGGTGACCCAACCAAATACGAGAGGTTGTTGAACAAAGTGACCCAACCAAATACGAGAGGTTGTTGAACGTTTGTGAGTGCCACTTAGTGCTTCAACAAAGATCCAGACCACGGATCGTTATTCAAGTGCCAGACCTGTGCCGATACACCATCCCAGTGACTTGTGACGTGTGGCTGAAGTGACCTCACATCGTACCCATTAGTCAACCGTAAGTACTGAACTGATTCCTAAGCTTGCACGGTTGGCAATCTAAAGATAGCCCCGTCACGTCACTCAGAAGTAGTTAGTTGGTTTGGTACCCGAAGGCAGCCTTACCCATTCTAGGCGTTTGACTAGGTACCCCGAAGGGAGCCTTATCCCCTCGAACCCCAACTGAGTGTCTCAAATATCTCTCTCTTTTCAATTGCCCGTATCTAGAGACCACCCCCTTTATTTATCCCCAGTGTGGGATCATTAGCCCTTTGGTCAAGGTGTCTCAGTAGACAGTGTATATAATTTCAATCTATGTATATATCTCTTAATATTTAGTGTTGCCTTAAGCCATTTCTTTATAGTCCTGCGTGGCTATTGTTTTTAGTGACCGAGTTGTGGTAATAAATTCATGTGGTTTTAAACAACTCTTTCATTAACCTCCGACACTAGCATAAGTCCTATCCTATGCACCCAGTGAATAAGTGTAGTGTCATCCCGAAGGAAGGACGCCACGTCTCCCCGTATTAGAGTACTACAGCTATAAGAGCTCAGGTAATTCGAACAACCCCATCTTGAGTAATTCCTATAAGCTGAAAGGTAACATGTACTGTGTTGAACCTTCGGTCCGTGTATACGTCCGAGATTGTCTGTCTTGACAGTGTGTGTTTCAAGGCCGTTTTCCATGTATTTGGGAGGCTTCGTCTGTCATCTCTTTTATTTAGGCTTTTAGGGCATTTCTCTATTTCTATTGCTTCTCGTATTATGCGGGTGTGGTAATGTTCCGATTTAGCGATAATTTTTGTATTATCGAAATCTATGTTGTGGCCTATTGATATTACATGTTGCGCTAGAGATGACGTTGTGTCCTTGTGTCGATCTGCGATTTCATGTTCTTTTGTGCGCGCGCTGATTCGTCTGTTGGTTTGTCCGATGTATGTACTGTCGCACGAACGGCACGGTATTTCATATATCCCCTGGTCTTCCAGTTGTATTCTATCCTTGGGGTTCTTAATCATTTGTTGTATTTTTCTGTCAGTGATGCAAACGACCTTTATGTTTTGGTCGTCTAGAATTCGGTCCATTGTTCCTTTGATGTAAGGGAGAAATGCTGTGTTGTATTTCTTTTCCGTTTCTTGTTTCTTCGCTTTTATCTTGATTTGATTTAGTGTGCGTGTGATGTGACTGTCTCTGTAGCCATTTTGTGTTAGAGTCGTTCTGAGTGTTTTCATTTCCGTCTGTAAATGTTCAGCGTCTGTGAGTTCCAGTGACCTTGTCGCTAGAGTTCGTACTATAGCGTTTAGCTGTGCCGGGGGGTGGTGTGATTGTGCGTTAAGGTATCTATTTGTGTGTGTTTTCTTCCGGTAGACTGTGTGCCCTAGGTGTCCGTCGTTCTTCTTATTCACTAGGACGTCCAAGAAAGGTAATTGACCATTACTCTCTATTTCCATGGTGAACTTTATTTTCTCGTGGATACCGTTTAAGTGGTCCAGAAAGTTATTGAGTTCTACCTCCCCATGTGGCCATACTACAAACGTGTCGTCTACGTATCTCAGCCAGAGGCTGGGTTTCAATGGGGCGGCGGCGGTGGCATTAGTCTTCCTCGTGGTGATATTAGTTGTTGTCTTCAAATTTGAGGATTTTCTAACTGAAGCTACAAATGGGAGTCTGTCACCTGATGGTCTTCCGTATAGCTTACATCTCCAAGGTTATCCCACCTCATTCCTTGGCTACACCGTACTGATGACGACCAATAGTCAGAAACACGTGTCTACGGTTGCTCTACAGCGGATTTTACCCGTTATTATTCTCTTTCTTAAATATATATATATTGCTATAGTGGAGGTGATAAAGATATTACAAAATACCGCTCCACGTTAATTAGCAAGAAATTGTACTAAACTAGTTTCCTTCTAATTAATTTTTTTATTAAATACACCAGCTAGTTCAATTTTAGAATATCCAATATTCTAAGCAAGGCTTATTCATTATAGAGCATGAGACTTGTAACTCAAGATTACAAATATATCTAATTTTGAATTCTAAACTAAGAAATATCTTTTTTATATTACTTTTCCTGTACTTAATCTGTATCTGTCTCCAATAGTATTATACGAACTTTTCAAAACTTTTAGTTATACTTTTTGATAGTGGATGGTATCTTGATACTAATAATCTTTAATAGTTTCATAATTTTTACTATCTTTTTTTTTAAACTAAATCTCTTCGGGATTCGTGTAGAATAGTCCAATAAACTTTCTTATATATTTTTATCAATATTTATGAATTTACCAGGCTTATATCATCAATGTATGTGTTATTGTTAATTCAAGTATCTGCCTATCTTCATAAGGTTTTCTATTTTTAGGTTACTATAGTTTACATGTGATTATCTATGCACATGTAGACTTGTAATCCTAGTAATTACAAATAAAATACAATATAAACGTGTATAGATTTAATGTTTAATCCATCATTATACATGCTAAATAAGTTTAAGAAGAAAATGCCAATATTATTCTATACAATTTCCGTAAACTTGTTCAACGAACTTAAGTAAATTTCAATGTACAACGCAAATGAAGAATCTTAACCCAACATTTATAAAGGTAAGAATTTTCGTATTACAATCGACTTCTAAACACAATCAAAATTGGAATAATAATACTCATAGCTTCAATTTAGCTTTATATTCAATTATAAATGATAATATATTTCTATTTGATACTATACTTGTGTTTTTCAATATATTTTAACTATTTACTATGTAAATCAAGAAATTAGGTTAGCAATTTAGGTTGTATTAATTATAATCATATGACTTTGATTTTACGAATATCTCATTCAATTTCAATATCTGTACTAATACTTTTAAATGTTCTTTGTAGAATAAACAATTAGGGAATGATATAAAATGGAGAAATTCTTACGAATCTTCTTGATATCGATACTCTGGATGATATATGGCCTCGTCAGTTAAATTCCAAAGTAATCAACTGTCTACACTCCAAGTTCAGAATCCTGCTCGTGCTGTGATTTCCGGATAACTTAAATATACCCTTGATCGTGAAGTTCTGGATGATATATGGTCTGGCCTGACAAATCTCCTACAAGTTCAGCTGGCTAAGCTCCAAATTTAGAATCCTGCACGTGCTGTAGTTTCCTGATAACTTAAATATCCTCTTGATCGTGAAGTTCTACAAATTATATGGCTTCGTCTGTTAAACCCCTACAAGATCATCTAGCTACGCTCCAAGTTTTGAATCCTTTTCGCTCAACTGGATCTACTAAAAGACAGCTTACATGTGTATAATTGCTATATTTTTATATGCTCTTGAAGTAAGAAATCAGTTCCCTCAAGATGAACTCTTTAAATCGACGTATCTTCTATGTAAGTACTTTGTATTTATTTTCTCTCAGCTTTATATTTTCTTTTAAATATTTAACTCAAACTTTTCTTATTTCACATACACTTCAATATTAATTTGATATACTTCATATCTATTTTTAGTGATAATTTAATAAGTACTAGTTATATTTTTCGCTTTCAAGGAAAAATACAACTGCTTCTTGTCTAAAAATTTTTAATAATTCCTTTTTATTTATTTCAATTTCCCTGGTGATCATTTAATTTTCGAAATTAACCAATCATATCTTTATATAAGTTTTATTGAAATCAAAATAGATTTTAGAACTATTTAATTACTTTAACATTCTTCCAAAATCCAGATCGCTTAGTTTGAAAATTCTATTCATGTAATTAAAACTAATTTCAACTATATTTGTATGCTTTTTTCTTAATAAATTCATTTCGATATGTCAACTTGACATTCAAGTTACAAATCCTTACTATGAATTATGGCGCGTATTTTCTAATCGATTTATACTAATCATTTTCAAATTCGAAGTCTTTTTACTATTTTTTTAATATCATTACCGTTAATTGAACAAGTTTTTACAACTATATTACATATAATAATTCACATCTAATATTTAATTCTCTTGCTTACAGATCTTGGTTTCAATCTAGGATCAATGAAAATCATGTGAGTAATTATATACAGGTTGTTCTTAAAATTTATGTACATACAAATCTTTACCAACGAATTTAACTTTAAGCCAATATTCCAACTTCAATGCGCTTACATAATTAGTAATAATCAATGAAAAAAACTTTCTAAATTATATTATTGGAGTAGTTTCTTATAACAATATATATATATATACAGGGTCGTCCAAAAGTCTGGATTCACGTGGATTTTGAGTAAACTATTCACTTTTTTGGAAAACTGAATTCTGTATCTTGAATGGGAATAAAATTGCAACTCAATAGTATTTTTTATTTCAAAAAAATTGTTTATAATTTTGAGATAAAGTTAATAACAATGTTTTTTTAAATGGAAACCTACCGTGATTTTTATTTCAGAGAGAGTACTTTCGATAAGAATTGCATTGGCATAGAAATTTTGGCTATAAACCTTACGATTATTGTTTAAATTAATATTAAATTTTCGATCCGAACACTCGTTCGCGCTTGTTCGGAAAATACACGAACGTGTCTTCTCTTACCACGTTTCCAACTGTAGGCATGGGTCCACCCCCTAATAAAGCATTCTATTGAAGGCGTTACGTTTATCTTGAATGAAAGCATTTTTTTTTTATAAAATGGGGATCTACCGCGATTACGATATTTAAACGTTATGAGAAAGTACAACGTAGTTTAATAAAAAATAATTTTATGGTCTTTTTCCGTTTTTAGACACTTGGAAGGTCCAAATCTTATCTCATTCTGTTTTTGGTATTACTAGTGTACGTTTACGGAGCGAATTTGAATTTTTATTTTCTGTTTTCTTGAACGTTTTGTTTGTTGTTAATTGTGTTGTTTTGGTATTGACTTTATCTATTATTTTTGTGATCTGTGATTTTGAACAATTTGCGTAAATATGGAACTGGTAGAGAGAGAACGGATAGAAATTCTAATTATGGTGGGATACGGCGACAAAAAGCGATCACATCAAGAAGCTTGTGATCTCTTCAATCAACTTCACCCCGAGCGTTGTACGTTGTACTTTCTCATAACGTTTAAATATCGTAATCGCGGTAGATCTCCATTTTATAAAAAAAAAATGCTTTCATTCAAGATAAACGTAACGCCTTCAATAGAATGCTTTATTAGGGGGTGGACCCATGCCTACAGTTGGAAACGTGGTAAGAGAAGACACGTTCGTGTATTTTTCGAACAAGCGCGAACGAGTGTTCGGATCGAAAATTTAATATTAATTTAAACAATAATCGTAAGGTTTATAGCCAAAATTTCTATGCCAATGCAATTCTTATCGAAAGTACTCTCTCTGAAATAAAAATCACGGTAGGTTTCCATTTAAAAAAACATTGTTATTAACTTTATCTCAAAATTATAAACAATTTTTTTGAAATAAAAAATACTATTGAGTTGCAATTTTATTCCCATTCAAGATACAGAATTCAGTTTTCCAAAAAAGTGAATAGTTTACTCAAAATCCACGTGAATCCAGACTTTTGGACGACCCTGTATATATATATATATATAATAGATGTTTTTCTTGGGAATAGCGGCATATGTGAATAAAACTATAATTGATTGTGACGTTTCAACATTTATTTATGTTTTCTTCAGACCTCTGTAATTTTATAGAAAAAAGATAAGCTTTACATATAATTAAAATTAGATCTATAGAGTTATTATTAATTTAACTAGCTAATACGGCAGGCCTTGAAGGCCCGCTATCGCCTCTTATTCCGCTTACAGTTGAGGTACCGCTCCCCCTTATTCTTCTAAATTTATTGCGGATTTTGTCTTTATTGCGTTTCAGTTTTTGAAACACCATATAATTCCGATATATAATTGTGTTTTAGATGTTCAATATTGCTTAGTTGTTTTTATACACCCTGTATATAGTTTACAACTATGCAATACTTTATTCAGAATGCTTATAGGATGAAATGATTAATAATAGATTTAGTGATAATAGCAGTTTTTAAATTGAAAATGTTTAACGGCTGTCCATGAAATAAGATGTATTTTATCGTTTAATGTTATATTGACATTTTTCACATGCTTTTCGTATGCCTCACAGACGGTAGTTTCCACTCTATTTATAATTTTTCTGCTATTGTTGGTTTTTGTGCCTTGCCTTGCCGATGATTTATTTCACGTTTGCCTAATTTATCTATAGTTTGAATTTTGTTTGTGGGTATAAAATTAGAATAATCTCGAAATCTGTGTTTTTTGCATCAGTTGGAAAATGTGGTTTGAAAGTTTTTGTTAATAGTGTTTCAGTCTATATACATATGTCGATTCCATTGGTCTTTTTAGTTTAAATGAAAATTCATTAGAATTTAAAAAAAAACATTTTATTTTATACAAACTTGTATATTGCTTTATTAGAATTACGTTTTGTTGACGCGAATGTATACTATTAAATAATTCATTTAATCATTGTTCTATAACAAATAATATTTATTTCATTGGCATTTTTTATAATGATTTCCATTCCTATACTTTTATAATTTGCAGTGTTTCTTTGTGGTAAATTGTATTACAACTGTCAGTTATGTATGATGCTTAATAATGTTGGTAAAGCCTTGTTCACACTGTACATAATTATTTTCTTTTGCATTGTACACCTACAATTTACGGAATATATAGATATAATATATGTATTATGGTAATATTGATTACTTATTGTTATATTCGAAAATACTGTAAAACATCCTTATAGAATCTCTATTTTGAATGATTGTAATTGACGATGTCGCGGGAAGTTCATTTTCACCAATGATAATTAAACAATCTTTTTTGAATACGTATGATATTACTTCTCAATTTGCCTGGCACAGTAACAACATGAATAAGTGCTTGTTTAATCTGGTAGGAATATATTTTAGTTTTTTTTCTATTTACAATATCTTATAATATTTTGAAGTATTTTTACAACTTAATTCATGGACGAAATGACTCCAGTCATGTAATGATAATTGCTAAAAATGAGTAGAAAGTATTTATAAACAAATAAGGAATCGAATTTATAAATTTCTTACCTATACACTATTATCATTGGGCCAATTATTATATATTGCAATATTTATTGTGCTGAATGTTTGTGAGCTAATGCTTCAATCTTTTCGAGCTTGAATTCGCCTTTTTCGCGTCCGCTACAGCTTTTTACAGTTTCCTGTAAAACGCGATCACTCTCGTGGTGGTTTTTAGAATGTAAGATTTTATAGACTTGTGGCAAACTCGGTATATACATATATTTTGTAAAGCCAATTGTATATTTCATTTAAAATTCCTCTAGAATTTTTTTTACACAAACTGTTACAGAATGAAGAGCGAGAAAGATAATTTAATGTTAAACATAAGAATGATGTTAAAGTATCCGAAGAAACAATATGCTCAATAAGTGCAACATTTTCATTGAGACAATCGGGATAATACGCTATTGAAATAACAGTGGAAAAATTTAGTATATTAACAAAAAGTATGTCAATTGCTCAGAAACAATTTAAGATAGGCATGCACAATATTAATAAAAAAGAACCTAATAATCAGTTTGACACTGAGATATTTTTACCCAAATTATTTGAAGTGGAACAGGGCTTTCATTATGAAATTTTGGTCAGCATAATTGAAATATTTGTCTGTCACATACTCAAAATTAGTTCGCACGTGAATTAAAAATGAAGGACTTGTGTTGAAGAACGTTTTAAATTTTCAATGAATTACATATATACTACTCGCCCGCTATTGCGGGCTCGTCATTTTAATTGACATGCTCAAATATACGTAGTATCTCCATAGTGTTTAACATGTTTACAACAAATTTTGTTTGGTAAATGGGCGTCGCTTTCAAACATTCCTATAGAATGCTAATGAATGCTGATGAACTTCAAACATATAGCTCGCAAACATATGTATGTGAATGGGTAAGGTAAATTTAATTTATAAAGTATATTACTTTCTTACTACCTTTTCGAAGTCCACTATCGTTAATAAAAGAGCAGAGTATATTTTATTTAAAATTATTCTCGAACTGTTTTTAACACAAACCGGTACACACTCAAGAGCGAGAAAGGTAATTTAATGTTAAACATAAGTCGTGTTAAAGTATGCAAAGACACAATGAGATCAAAAAGCGCAACATTTTTATTAAGGCAGTGTACAATACTATTTTGATGTGAAAGTGTAAAAGCCTGTCAACCTTTTAGAAATCGACTGTCGTTAATAAAGGAGCACAAAATAATAATAAAAGTAAAAAGGCCAAGTTTTAAATTGAAGCGCCTTTCCTGTAAAAAGCGATCACTGGCATGACGCTTTTTAAAATGTCCACTTTTATATACCTTTGAAGCACCCCTGTAAATACATATATTTTGTTAAGTCAATAGGACGTTTTATTTAAAATTCTTCTGGAATTGTTTTTAACACAAACCGGTACACACTCAAGACCGAGAAAGGTAATTTAATTTTAAACATGTCATGTTAAGGTATCCAAAGGCACAATGGGATCAAAAAGCGCAACATTTTTATTAAGACAGTTTACAATACTATTTTGATGTGAAAGTGTAAAAGCCTGTCAACCTTTTCGAAATCCACTATCGTTTAGTAAAGGAGCACAATATAATAATAAAGGTAAAAAGCCCAAGTTTTAAATTGAAGCGCCTTTCCTGTAAAAAGCGATCACTGGCATGACGCTTTTTAGAATGTCCGATTTTATAAACTTTTAAAGCATCCCGGTATATACATATATTTTGTGAAGCCAATAGTACGTTTTGTTTAAAAAAAATTTCGAATTGTTTTTTACACAAACCGGTACATACTCAAGAGCGATAAAGGTAACTTAATGTTAAACATAAGTCATGTTAAAATATCCAAAGAAACAATGAGCTCTCAGAAAGCGCAACATTTTCATTAAGACAGTTTACAATACTATTTTGATGTGAACGTGTAAAAGCCTGTCAATCTTTTCGAAGTCTACTCTCGTTAAGAAAAAAGCACAAAATAATAATAACAGTAAAAAGCCCAAGTTTTAAATTGAAGCCCTATTGAAGCGCCTTTCCTGTAAAAAACGCTTTTAAGAATGTCCACTTTTATAAATTTTTGAAGCACTCCTGTATATACATATATTTCGTTAAGCCAATAGGATATTTTATTTAAAATTCTTCTCGAACTGTTTTTGACACAAACCGGTACACACTCAAGAGCGAGAAAGGTAATTTAATGTTAAACATAAGTCATGTTAAGGTATCCAAAGACACAATGAGATAAAAAAGCCCAACATGTTCATTAAGACTGTACAATACTATTTTGATGTCAAAAGTGTAAAAGCCTGTCAACCTTTTTGAAATCCACTATCGTTAATAAAGGAGCACGAAATAATAATAAAAGTAAAATGCCCAAGTCTTAAATTGAAGCGCCCTTCCTATAAAAAGCGATCACTGGCATGACGCTTTTTAGAATGTCTACATTTATACTACTTTGAAGCACCCAAGTATATACATATATTTTGTTAAGCCAATAGGATATTTTATTTAAAATTCTTCTTGAACTGTTTTTGACATAAACCGGTACACACTCAAGAGCGAGAAAGGTAATTTAATGTGTAACATAAGTCGTGTTAAAGTATCCATAGACACAATGAGATCAAAAAACCCAACATGTTCATTAAGACAGTTTACAATACTATTTTAATATAAAAGTGTAAAAGCCCGTCAACCTTTTCAAAATCAACTATCGTTAATAAAGGAGCACGAAATAATAATAAAAGTAAAAAGCCCGAGTTTTAAATTGAAGCCCTATTGAAACGCCTTTCCTGTAAAAAGCGATCACTGGCATGACGCTTTTTAGAATGTCCACTTTTTAAGCACCCCTTCATATATTTTGTTGAGCCAATGGTATATTTTATTTAAAATTCTTCTCGAACTGTTTTTTACACAAACTGGTACACACTCAAGAGCGGCGAAGGTAACTTAATGTTAAACATAAGTCATGTTAAAGTATCGAAAGAAACAATGAGCTCAATGAGCGCAACATTTTCATTGAGATAGTGTACAATACGATTCTGATGTTTGCGAGTCTACTATCATTAAGAAAGAATGAAGTATTAAATTTAAGCCCTGTTCAATCAGGTTTCGAAGAATCGCCAAATTGAAGACGTAATAAGCGACCACAAACCCCCGTATCCAAAAATCCACATTCATCAATTTTCAAAAAATCTTCCGCCATTTTGTTTTTTTTGACATTTTGACTTTGGAATCGTGATCGGCGACCCCCAAAACCCCGTATCTAAAATTTCACATTGACACATCAATTTTCAAAAAAATCTTCCGCCATTTTGCTTTTTTTGACATTCTGACTTTGGAATCGTGATCGGCGACCCCCAAAACCCCCGTACCTAAAATTTCACATTCATACGTCAATTTTCAAAAAAATCTTCCGCCAATTTGTTTTTTTCGCCATTTTGACTTTGGAATTGTGATCGGCGACCCCCAAAACCCCCGTATCTAAAATTTTACATTCATACGTCAATTTTCAAAAAATCTTCCGCCATTTTGTTCTTTTTTTGACATTTTGACTTTGGAATCGTGATCGGCGACCCCCAAAACCCCCGTATCTAAAATTTTACATTCATACGTCAATTTTCAAACAATCTTCCGCCATTTAGTTTTTTTTGACATTTTGACTTTGGAATCGTGATCGACCGCCCCCAAAACCCCCGTATCTAAAATTTTACATTCATACGTCAATTTCCAAAAAATCTTCCGCAATTATGTTTTTTATGACATTTTGACTTTGGAATCGTGATCGGCGACCCCCAAAACCCCCGTATCTAAAATTTTACATTCATACGTCAATTTTCAAAAAATCTTCCGCCATTGTGTTTTTTATGACATTTTAACTTTGGAATCGTGATCGGCGACCCCTAAAACCCCCGTATCTAAAATTTTACATTCATACGTCGATTTTCAAAAAATCATCCACCATTTTGTTTTTTTTTGACATTTTGACTTTGGAATCGTGATCGGCGACCCCCAAAACCTAAAATTCTAAAATTTTACATTCATACGTCAATTTTCAAAAAATCTTCCGCAATTGTGTTTTTTATGACATTTTAACTTTGGAATCGTGATCGGCGACCCCCAAAACCCCCGTATCTAAAATTTTACATTCATACGTCAATTTTCAAAAAATCTTCCGCCATATTGCTTTTTTTGACATTTCGACTTTGGAATCGTGATCGGCGACCCCCAAAACCCCCGTATTTAAATTTTACATTCATACGTCAATTTTCAAAAATCTTCCGCCATTTTGTTTTTTTTTGACATTTTGACTTTGAAATCGTGATCGGCGACCCCCAAAACCCCCGTATCTAAAATTTTACATTCATACGTCAATTTTCAAAAAATCTTCCACCATTTTGTTTTTTTTTGACATTTTGACTTTGGAATCGTGATCGGCGACCCCCAAAACCCCCGTATCTAAAATTTTACATTCCGTCAATTTTCAAAAAATCTTTCGCCATTTTGTTTTCTTTTGACATTTTGACTTTGGAAACGTGATCGGCGACCCCCAAAACCCCCGTATCTAAAATTTTACATTCATACGTCAATTTTCAAAAAATCTTTTGCCATTTTGTTTTTTATGACATTTTGATTTTGGAATCGTGATCGGCTACCCCCAAAACCCCCGTATCTAAAATTTCACATTTATACGTCAATTTTCAAAAAATCTTTTGCCATTTTGTTTTCTTTTGACATTTTGACTTTGGAATCGTGATCGGCGACCCCCAAAACCCCCGTATATAAAATTTTACATTCATACGTTAATTTTCAAAAAAATCACCTGCCATTGTGTTTTTTATGACATTTTGATTTTGGAATCGTGATCGGCGACCCCCAAAACTCCCGTATCTAAAATTTTACATTCATACGTCAATTTTCAAAAAATATTTTGCCATTTTGTTTTCTTTTGACATTTTGACTTTGGAATCGTGATCGGCGACCCCCAAAACCCCCGTATCTAAAGTTTTACATTCATACGTCAATTTTCAAAAAATCTTCCGCCATTGTGTTTTTTATGACATTTTGATTTTGGAATCGTGATCGGCCACCCCCAAAACACCCGTATATAAAATTTTACATTCATACGTTAATTTTCAAAAAAATCACCTGCCATTGTGTTTTTTATGACATTTTGATTTTGGAATCGTGATCGGCGACCCCCAAAACTCCCGTATCTAAAATTTTACATTCATACGTCAATTTTCAAAAAATCTTTTGCCATTTTGTTTTCTTTTGACATTTTGACTTTGGAATCGTGATCGGCGACCCCCAAAACCCCCGTATCTAAAGTTTTACATTCATACGTCAATTTTCAAAAAATCTTCCGCCATTGTGTTTTTTATGACATTTTGATTTTGGAATGGTGATCGGCGACCCCCAAAACTCCCGTATCTAAAATTTTGCATTCATACGTCAATTTTCAAAAAATCTTCCGCCATTGTGTTTTTTATAACATTTTGATTTTGGATTTGTGATCGGCGACTTAAGGCACCCTCGTATCTAAAATTTTACATTCATACGTCAATTTTCAAAAAATCTTTCCGCCATTTTGTTTTTTTTGACATTTTGACTTTGGAGTCGTGATCGGCCACCCCCAAAACCCCCGTATCTAAAATTTTACATTCATACGTCAATTTTCAAAAAATCTTCCGCCATTGTGTTTTTTATGACATTTTGATTTTGGAATCGTGATCGGCGACCCCCAACACTCCCGTATCCAAAATTTTACATTCATACGTCAATTTTCAAAAAATCTTTTGCCATTTTGTTTTCTTTTGACATTTTGACTTTGGAATCGTGATCGGCGACCCCCAAAACCCCCGTATCTAAAATTTCACATTCATACGTCAATTTTCAAAAAAATCTTCCATTTTGTTTTTTTTTGACATTTTGACTTTGGAATCGTGATCGGCCACCCCCAAAACCTCCGTATCTAAAATTTTACATTCATACGTCAATTTTCAAAAAATCCTTCCGCCATTTTGTTTTTTTTGACATTTTGACTTTGGAGTCGTGATCGTCCACCCCCAAAACCCCCGTATCTAAAATTTTACATTCATACGTCAATTTTCAAAAAATCTTCCGCCATTGTGTTTTTTATGGCATTTTGACTTTGGAATCGTAATCGGCGACCCCCAAAACCCCCGTATCTAAAATTTTACATTCATACGTCAATTTTCAAAAAATCTTCCACCATTTGGTTTTTTTTTGACATTTTGACTTTGGAATCGTGATCGGCGACCCCCAAAACCCCCGTATCTAAAATTTTACATTCATACGTCAATTTTCAAAAAATCTTCCGCCAATTTGTTTTTTTTTGACATTTTGACTTCGGAGTCGTGATGGGCGACCCCCAAAACCCCCGTATCTAAAATTTTACATTCATAGATCAGTTTTCAAAAAATCTTTCGCCATTTTGTTTTCTTTTGACATTTTGACGTTGGAAACGTGATCGGCGACCCCCAAAACCCCCGTATCTAAACTTTTACATTCATACGCCAATTTTCAAAAAATCTTCCGCCATTTTGTTTTGTTTGACATTTTGACTTTGGAGTCGTGATCGGCGACCCCCAAAGCCCCCGTATCTAAAATTTTACATTGATACGTCAATTTTCAACAAATCTTCCGCCATTTTGTTTTTTTTGGCATTTTGACTTTGAAATCGTGATCGGCGACCCCCAAAACCCCTGTATCTAAAATTTTACATTCATCTGGCAATTTTCAAAATATCTTCCGCAATTTTTTTTTGACATTTTGACTTTGGAATCGTGATCGGCGACCCCCAAAACCCCCGTATCTGAAATTTTACATTCATACGTCAATTTTCTAAAAAATCTTCCACCATTTTGTTTTTTTTTTGACATTTTGACTTTGGAATCGTGATCGGCCACCCCCAAAACACCCGTATCTAAAATTTTACATTCATACGTCAATTTTCAAAAAATCTTTTGCCATTTTGTTTTTTGACATTTTGACTTTGGGATCGTGATCGGCGACCCCCAAAACCCCCGTATCTAAAATTTTACATTAATACGTCAATTTTCTAAAAAATCTTTCGCCATTTTGTTTTTTTTTTGACATTTTGACTTTGGAATCGTGATCGGCGACCCCCAAAACCCCCGTATCTAAAATTTTACATTCATACGTCAATTTTCAAAAAATCTTCCACCATTTTGTTTTTTTTTGACATTTTGACTTTGTAATCGTGATCGGCGACCCCAAAACCCCCGTATCTAAAATTTTACATTCATACATCAATTTTCAAAAAATCTTCCGCCATTTTCTTTTTTTTGACATTTTGACTTTGGAGTCATGATCGGCGACCCCCAAAACCCCCGTATCTAAAATTTTACATTCATACATCAATTTTCAAAAAATCTTTCGCCATTTTCTTTTCTTTTGACATTTTGACTTTGGAAACGTGATCGGCGACTCCCAAAACCCCGTATCTAAAATTTTACATTCATACGTCAATTTTCAAAAAATCTTCCGCCATTTTTTTTTTTTGACATTTTGACTTTGGAATCGTGATCGGCCACCCCCAAAACCCCCGTATCTAAAATTTTACATTCATACGTCAATTTTCAAAAAATCTTTTGCCATTTTGTTTTTTGACATTTTGACTTTGGGATCGTGATCGGCGACCCCCAAAAGCCCCGTATCTAAAATTTTACATTCATCTGTCAATTTTCAAAAAATCTTCCGCAATTTTTTTTGACATTTTGACTTTGGAATCGTGATCGGCGACCCCCAAAACCCCCGTATCTAAAATTTTACATTCATACGTCAATTTTCAAAAAATCTTCCGCAATTTTTTTTTTGACATTTTGACTTTGGAATCGTGATCGGCGACTCCCAAAACCCCCGTATCTAAAATTTTACATTCATACGTCAATTTTCAAAAAATCTTCCGTCATTTTGCTTTTTTTTGACATTTTGACTTTGGAATCGTGATCGGCCACCCCCAAAACCCCCGTATCTAAAATTTTACATTCATACGTCAATTTTCAAAAAATCTTTTGCCATTTTGTTTTTTGACATTTTGACTTTGGGATCGTGATCGGCGACCCCCAAAACTCCCGTATCCAAAATTTTACATTCATACTTCAATTTTCTAAAAAATCTTTCGCCATTTTTTTTTTGACATTTTGACTTTGGAATCGTGATCGGCGACCCCCAAAACCCCCGTATCTAAAATTTTACATTCATACGTCAATTTTCAAAAAATCTTCCACCATTTTGTTTTTTTTTGACATTTTGACTTTGTAATCGTGATCGGCGACCCCAAAACCCCCGTATCTAAAATTTTACATTCATACGTCAATTTTCAAAAAATCTTCCGCCATTTTGTTTTTTTTTGACATTTTGACTTTGGAGTCGTGATCGGCGACCCCCAAAACCCCCGTATCTAAAATTTTACATTCATACATCAATTTTCAAAAAATCTTTCGCCATTTTGTTTTCTTTTGACATTTTGACTTTGGAAACGTGATCGGCGACCCCCAAAACCCCCGTATCTAAAATTTTACATTCATACGTCAATTTTCAAAAAATCTTCCGCCATTTTGTTTTTTTTTGACATTTTGAATTTGGAGTCGTGATCGGCGACGCCCAAAACCCCCGTATCTAAAATTTTACATTGACACGTCAATTTTCAAAAAATCTTCCGCCATTTTGTTTTTTTTTGACATTTTGACTTTGAAATCGTGATCGGCGACCCCCAAAACCCCTGCATCTAAAATTTTACATTCATACGTCAATTTTCAAAAAATTCACCCGCCATTGTCTTTTTTATGACATTTTGAATTTGGATTTGTGATCGGCGACTTAAGGCACCCTCGTATCTAAAATTTCACATTTATACTTCAATTTTCAAAAAATCCTTCGGCAATTTTGTTTTTTTTGACATTTTGACTTTGGAATCGTGATCGGCCACCCCCAAAACCCCCGTATCTAAAATTTTACATTCATACGTCAATTTTCAAAAAATCTTTCGCCATTTTGTTTTCTTTTGGCATTTTGACTTTGGAGTCGTGATCGGCGACCCGCAAAACCCGCGTATCAAAAATTTTACATTCATACGTCAATTTTCAAAAAATCTTTCGCCATTTTGTTTTCTTTTGACATTTTGACTTTGGAAACGTGATCGGCGACCCCCAAAACCCCCGTATCTAAAATTTTACATTCATACGTCAATTCTCAAAAGATCTTCCGCCATTTTGTTTTTTTTGACATTTTGACTTTGGAGTCGTGATCGGCGACCCCCAAAACCCCCGTATCTAAAATTTTACATTGATACGTCAATTTTCAAAAAATCTTCCACCATTTTGTTTTTTTTTGACATTTTGACTTTGGAATCGTGATCGGCGACCCCCAAAACCCCCGTATCTAAAATTTTACATTCACACGTCAATTTTCAAAAAATCTTTCGCCATTTTTTTTTTTTTGACATTTTGACTTTGGAATCGTGATCGGCGACCCCCAAAACCCCCGTATCTAAAATTTCACACTCATAAGTCAATTTTCAAAAAATCTTCCGCCATTTTGTTTTTTTTGACATTTTGACTTTGGAATCGTGATCGGCGACCCCCAAAACCCCCGTATCTAAAATTTTACATTCATACGTCAATTTTGAAAATATCTTCCGCCCTTTTGTTTTTTTTGACATTTTGATTATGGATTCGTGATCGGCGACCCCCAAAACCCCCGTATCTAAAATTTTATATTCATACGTCAATTTTCAAAAAATTCTTACGCCATTTTGATTTTTTTATGACATTTTGATTTTGGATTTGTGATCGGCGACTTAAGACACACTCGTATCTAAAATTTCACATTTATACGTCAATTTTCAAAAAATTCTTCGGCAATTTTTTTTTTTTTTGACATTTCGACTTGGATACGTGATCAATGATAGCACAAAGACTCCCAAATGCCGAATTTTACTTCAATTAGAAGAGAGAAATTAATTTCAGATAGCTCCGCCCACTCTGCATGTATGCGTAATCGTTGTCATAAGGGCACATAAATGTTAAAATCAATCCTTTTCCTCATTAAGGAAACTGTGCGTACGCGTTCTGGAATTAACGTATTTTAATAATATATAATCATTAAAAGAACAATCAACCTGTATATCTATAAAAATGTCAAGTCAAGCGGGTGTATTATGTCGACATTGAGATGCCGAACTTGTCGGACCGGATAGACTGATATTTTTCGCCCGATCGTAGTACATTGAATCATATGCACATTGAATCTGTGACGTATTTCGGCCATTTTTCTTACGAAATCTGTCTGCAAACGAATTTGAAAGTGCTCGTGCCCTTGTTTGCGTGCGTTTGTCGGCTCGAAATAAGCATGTAAGAGGCCCCGAGAAGGCCGTTCTTTAAAACCTCGGGTCTTGTTGGACCCTCGCAACCTTCAAAATTTCGTATTTCAATCTTAAAAGTGAATCTGTAGCTACAACTTGCTAGTTTGACGTTTCCCGAGATTTATTTTGATTGTCACGTAAATCGTCATGATGACGTAAGCCATTTTTCTGTTAAAACAGCGAGTGCACGCTCCTCTTCAACGGGCGATATCTCTGCACACGCTCCACTTGGGAAGAAAAACTCTCCGTCGACCGGAAATTCAATGTCGCCCCTACCAACATGCCAAAAGACAGCCCTTAATTTCGCGTATCCAGAGAGGAGTTCTTTGCACAGTTTTGCCGTTTTTAGACGATTTTTGGGTCGTTTGGTTGCCATTGGCTACTCAGCTTTTAGTATATATAACTAGCTAATACGGCAGGCCTAGAAGGCCCGCTACCGCCTCTTATTCCGCTTACAGTTGAGGTACCGCTCCCCCTTATTTTTCTCAATTTATTGCGGATTTTGTCTATATTGCGTTTCAGTTTATAAAACACCATGTAATTCCGATATATAGCGAATAACTAAATATAATTGTGTTTTAGATGTTCAATATTGCTTAGTTGTTTTTATACACCCCTGTATATAGTTTACAACTATGCAATATTTTATTCAGAATGCTTATAGGATGAAATGATTAATAATAGATTTAGTGATAATAGCAATTTTTAAATTGAAAATGTTTAACGGCTGTCCATGAAATAAGATGTATTTTATTGTTTAATGTTATATTGACATTTTTCACATACTTTTCCTGTGCCTCACAGACGGTAGTTTTCACTCTATTTATAATTTTTTACTATTATTGGTTTTTGTGCCTTGACTTGCCGATGATTTATTTCACGTTTGCCTAATTTATCTATAGTTTGAATTTTGTTTGTGGGTACAAAATTAGAATAATCTCGAAATCTGTGTTTTTTTGCATCAGTTGGAAAATGTGTTTCAGTCCATATACATATGTCGATTCCATTGGTCTTTTTGGTTTAAATGAAAATTCATTAGAATTTAAAAAAAAACATTTTATTTTATACAAACTTGTAGATAGCTTTATTAGAATTATGTTTTGTTGACGCAAATGTATACTTTTAAATAATTGATTTAATCATTGTTCTATAACAAATAATATTTATTTCATTGGCTTTTTTTATAATGATTTCCATTCCTATACTTTTATAATTTGCAGTGTTTCTTTGTGGTAAATTGTATTACAACTGTCAGTTATGTATTATGCTTAATAATGTTGGTAAAGCCTTGTTCACACTATACATAATTATTTTCTTTTGCATTGTACACCTACAGTTTACGGAATATATAGATATAATAAATATATGTATTATGGTAATATTGATTACTTATTGTTATATTCGAAAATACTGTAAAACATCGTTATAGAATTTCTATTTTGAATTATTGTAATTGACAATGTCGCGGGAAGTTCATTTTCATCAATGATAATTAAACAATCTTTTTTGAATACGTATGATATTACTTCTCAATTTGCCTGGCACAGTAACAACATGATTCAGTGCTTGTTTAATCTGGTAGGAATATATTTTAGTTTCTTTTTTCTATTTACAATACCTTATAATATTTTGAAGTATTTTTACAACTTAATTCATGGACGAAATGACTCCAGTCATGTAATGATAATTGCTAAAAATGAGTAGAAAGTATTTATAAACAAATAAGGAATCGAATTTATAAATTTCTTACCTATACACTATTATCATTGGGCCAATTATTATATATTGCAATATTTATTGTGCTGAATGTTTGTGAGCTAATGCTTCAATCTTTTCGAGCTTGAATTCGCCTTTTTCGCGTCCGCTTACAGCTTTTTACAGTTTCCTGTAAAACGCGATCACTCTCGTGGTGGTTTTTAGAATGTAAGATTTTATAGACTTGTGGCACACTCTGTATATACATATATTTTGTAAAGCCAATTGTATATTTCATTTAAAATTCCTCTAGAATTTTTTTTTACACAAACTGTTACACAATGAAGAGCGAGAAAGATAATTTAATGTTAAACATAAGAATGATGTTAAAGTATCCGAAGAAACAATATGCTCAATAAGTGCATCATTTTCATTGAGACAATCGGGATAATACGCTATTGAAATAACAGTGGAAAAATTTAGTATATTAACAAAAAGTATGTCAATTGCTCAGAAACAATTTAAGATAGGCATGCACAATATTAATAAAAAAGAACCTAATAATCAGTTTGACACTGAGATATTTTCACCCAAATTATTTGAAGTGGAACAGGGCTTTCATTATGAAATTTTGGTCAGCATAATTGAAATATTCGTTTGTCACATACTCAAAATTAGTTCGCACGTCAATTAAAAATGAAGGACTTGTATTGAAGAACATTTTAAATTTTCAATGAATTACATATATACTACTCGCCCGCTATCGCGGGCTCGTCATTTTAATTGACATGCTCAAATATACGTAGTATCTCCATAGTGTTTAACATGTTTACAACAAATTTTGTTTGGTAAATGGGCGTCGCTTTCAAACTTTCTTATAGAATGCTAATGAATGCTGACGAACTTCAAACATATAGCTCGCACACATATTGCTGTGACATATAAATATTTATTCTAAATAACAATATTGCCATATAATTTATATGCTGTGACAACATATATTTGTGTGTATTACCACACGTAGGGTATAGTCTTTTGTACACATTATACTCTTTAAATTATTCTTTACACACCAAGAACTTATAATTGGTTTTGTATTTTTTATCTTATATTGTTGGGTCATGTACCTTATAACTATTGTGGGTCCTGGCAATGTTTGTGGTTCCTTCTTATTTGCTGATGATTTTTCTCTTGCTCATTATAGGGAAAAGGTAATAGTTTTGTTCAAAGAAAAACTGTATGTCTATTCAACATAATCATGTATTTTTTATTTTGTAATTTATGGATTCAAAAATATAGTTTCCTTTATATACACACCTTTATGCTCTAAACAAGATACATAATTGAAAAATGCTCATATCATTTATACCTAATGCCGGTTGTAATGTATGTAAATCTTTTGTTTATTTATTTATTCTATCAAACAAAATAAATATTTATCCTGCAAATAAACAAATGTAAATTTTTATTGTACATTTATGAATATACTCATCGACGTTATAATATTTATGGATAGGCTTCAATTAATTGCTTTAGACAACCATTTGCACGTGTTGTATCGAGCTCTTAATCTATGCCTTGTGAAATTCTAATTTATTATTTGCTTAATTTGAAAGAAATTAATGATGTCTAGACAATACGATGAAGAAAATGCTCATTTTCACGTAACATCTCTCCAACTGACCAACACCATTAATCCTGTTTAGTTGTAATTCCAACTATATAAATTTAAAATAAACCTTACAGGATAAATTATTTACTTGTCTATTTTTTGTCCAACAATACATTGATTAATCATTCGCACGTAAAAATCAATGTCTGTCCAACAACTCGTATAACTTCATTTTCAAAAGAAATAATAAACTTACTTGTTATCAATAAATCTATTTTGAATGTCCATTATGAACGCTTCAAATGAATTCAAATGTATTAAATAAAATAAATTACTGTGACTATATGTGTTGAAGAAATAATGAAAAACTACAATATAACGATAAAAAAAAACTATTCTTTAAGAGATCTTCCTTTTGTAAGTGTTTTGAGAAGTTCACTTCTCGGAGGTGTTATCAGAAAGTCCGTCTTGTCGAATCTTGTCTTCCTATTTATAGCGGCAAAAATAAACTATGTTGACCATTGCGCCCTCTAGTCCATGTTTAGGTTGGTACTGGAATACACTTTTCCCGTGAAATCGCTGCCCATATGTTGCCGCCTTGGTTCACGCACACATACACATTTTGTTCTGACAGTTCACAATTCACTTAAACGTCAATATAACCTTTCAATTCAAAGGTCCCCTCTGCTTTGCACATGATTCCCAATGGTAGGTTTATTCTTGTTACTAATACCATCCTTCCTTGTACTCGTCAATGAACCTATTACCTTGTTCATTGTTTGACACATACTTTTTCTTTCCATTTATTAATGTTAGTTTTACTTTTCTTTTAGCCGAATTGTGCCTTGGCAAAATGGGAAATACGCCGAAGATAACCATTATTTTTCTTCCCTCACTGCCTGTTCCTGTAGAGCACGTCTGTTTCTCCACCGCCTCTCTATCTTCTAACCAAGATCTTTCTGTTGGTGATATGTCGATCTGCAATAGACTTTACACAAGTTTTATATATTTTGTTGTTTTTTTGTAGGTCATTCAACCGTACACATCTGTTTTCAGTCCCTGAAGCATAGTTTTACGAACAAATCATGAACACATATACCTTTTATTTACTTATAATGTCAGTTTTTAAATACAAAAATATGCCACTGCTTATTGCTTCTATGTTTTACATATTTTTATATCCTTTTTTATTAATCTAGTAGTAAGCTAAGGTAAATTTTATTCTTTAATACTATTTATTTCATAAACATTTTCATAACACTTTATTGCTTTGTGCATATAAATTACAATAATTTACTCATTTATATTTCTTGCATATCTTATTTCATTTTTTTCATATAATTCTATTGCTTTCACATGACTCATTCTCTTAATTGTTCCATCCATTAACATAACTCTTTCTCTATTATTTGCCTTCATTTCTCTTTTTGACTTAAACAGCGGTCCATTATTTAGAATGTTTAAAGCAATATTTACACATTGTGTAAAATTAGGTTCCTTCTTTTGATATGTAAACCATACTTTTTGTGTATCTTTTCTACAAAAGAAATATATTACTTATATTTATTTTGTCTTTATTTTATATATTTCTTTATTTAATAAATTTTTATTCTACATTTTTTGTTTATATATTTATTTAATAAATTTTTATCTTGCATATTTCATTATTTACTGTTATAATAAAAATTTGACTATAAGTATGCAACTTTGTATACCTTCATGTAAGTTTTGTTGCATCGTTTTACTCAATAATATTTAAATAGGACTTTTTATTATTTTTATTTTTTATTTCTAAGCTTAAACTAATTCTTAAATCAATCTCTAAAACTATTCTTATTTTACAAGTTTGCGAGTTCACGGCATATCCCTTGGTTATTATATTTTGTCGTGAATCGTCAACAAAGATTATTATAGCATGAACGACACATATAATAACCATTGTGACAACTCGCACAAATGATTATTAATTTTCTACGTCTATATAATCATAGAGCATAGATTCGTGATTAACGATACTTAATGCTAAATTTCTTATAGCTATTGCATTATTTGATGCGTCGCATCTTAAAACAAATTCTTCATTAATATCGGGTAAATTTTCTATTAATGCTTTGCAAAAATTCTCTTTCACTTCTTCAAATGCTTTGAGAGTTTCAGGAGTCCATTTAAATTTTACTCCCTTCTTTATCATTGCAATTAATGTAAGCATGAAGGCAAAATATTTCCTTTCATCCTTTTGTACTTTGCTTCTTTCATGAGTCTTTTTAAACTTGACTCCTTTCTTTCTAATTACAAATAACATTACTAAGAATGAACAATCATTTATTGAATCATTACGTATTGTTGCCAGCCAAAAAGTACGCCTCCGATCGGTCCTTTTGAACTGTTCGATATTTACACACATTGTTAATAAAAATGTAACGCTCTGTTGAGCTTCAAAATAAGGTGAGTTTCTAGAATTTAAATATTTTGGTAGTATAGTGTCCCTTTGATCACTTATACCCCTTTTGTTTATTTCGACTACAGGATTGCTAAATGTTGATTCTGTTTTTTCTATATTTTTATCTTTTAACATTTCTTTAATTTCTAATTTGACTTGTTCTTTGTATTTATTGGGGACAGGATAATTTTTAACTTTAAAAGGTTGTTTTTCATCTACTTTTAGCCTGTGTTCATAGCCTTTTGCTAAACCAGGTTTATTATCAAATAACTCTTTATGCTTGCTGACAAGATTGCTCACATGGCTTATGTATTGTTTATCGCAATTTAAATTCGTACCATCCCTATATTGCGTGAAGTCCTCACTTTGACGATGCTTCACAGGATGTGCACACTTATTGTCTAATAAACTACTATCCATTTTATTTGTGAGATTTTGTTCAGCATTATTTATATATAAATTATTAATTAATATCTCATCTTCCTGTGTTTCCTTACACCAGGAGATTATTGAATTTTTAATATGAAATGTTTTGTTTTCCATATTTATTTTTGTACCATATTGACTTAAAAAGTCTATCCCCAAAATACAATTGCTGTTCAAATTAGGCACTATCATGAATTCTGTTAATAAATTTAAACTACCTATTCTAACATTTATCCAAAAAACTTTATCTACAGTAATGATGCGTTTCTTATTTGCATTTATTAAATTTACTTTTCTTATAGGCATACAATATCCTAATTTTTCTATATCTTTACTTATAATACTACTATCTAATAAAGATAATTGCGCTCCTGTGTCTAATAATGCTTCTATCTCTTCGTTCCCTATTTTTACTGTTATGTGTGGTAATTCCGTCGTGATTTTCTTTAGATCGTCAAAGTTATATACGTTTTGTACCTTCTTTTTCTTTTTGACTGGCCTTTCTAAAAATCCAACGAAGTCGCATTTGAGTATGTAGAATTTACCCATTCTTTATTTGTCGATAATTGTCTTGAATCCTTGGGTATTGCACCTTTTGATTCTGTTTTTTTCTTCGTACTTATTTCTTCTTTTTCTTCACTTATTTGAACATTGTTCACTCTTCTTTCCCTCTCAGGGTTTCTTTCTTCCTTCCCATAATTCTGTTCTTTCTCCCTCTCATTTTCATAGTGTCTTGCTTTATTGTATGAATATGGATTGTTCCTATAGCTTGGCTTATTATATGTATAAGGGTTGTTTCCATAATTCTTTTTACCCTGATTTTGATTGTACCCATTATTATTGTACTGTTTATCTTGATTGTAACGAGGTGTCTTGTTTATATGTGGATTATTTCCATTGTTGTAGTTATTATTATCATTTCTAGGTGGATCGTTTGTATATTTGATATTTCCATAACTCTTGTTGTTTCCCTTTTCATCCACATCGTCTAATCTCTTGACCAGTTCCAGGAGTGCTTCAATGTTATCAATTCCTTGAAGTGCCACCGCCTGTGTAACGTTGTGGTCAAAGTGTGCTGCTAGCTGTGAAACAATATCACTTTCTTCAATGGTTGGTTGGATGTATTTAAGAAAAGAATATTTTCTTATGATGTAGTTTTCTCTAGAAGATCCAGCTCTGTATTTGCCAAACACTAAATCGTGTCTAATCTTCCTCTGCTGAGTCTGTCCCCAGTACTGTCTCACAAAACGAATCTCAAATTCTTTGAAATCCACTACTTCATCTATTATCATATCGTACCACTGAAGTGCATAATCCTTCAAACAACCTCTTATGAAATGTAGCCTTGACATCTCATCAGATATTCCCCTCATGTATGTTTTTATCGTTCTCATAAACGCCATTGGATTATCTTTGTAAAATCCTGAGAATTTTGGTATATTCTCTGCGCTACCAGGTATTTGTGTCAAAGATACACTAGGTGTACTAACCCCATGTACTTTGTTCTCTAACCCTTTTATAGTGTTTTCAAAGTTTAAAGTTTTGTTTTGTAGGGTCAACATTGTGTCCGTACAAACACCATATTTTATTTTACAATCTTCCACTTGGTGTGAAAGTTCTTGTATTTGCTCTTGATGTTGCACATTATTCCCTTTCACTTTATTTTCAAGAGAATTTATTTTCTCATCTACCTTATCAAAATTAGCTTGTGTTTTGGCAGATCTTTCGTTGATTTCTTTTATTAAGAATGTGCCTTTACTTTCACATTTCTTTTCGTTAAAGTTTATTTGTTTATTTAGAGTTGAAACTGACTGTTCTAACTTTAATTCTACTTTTGCATTTAATTCTAAAGTTTCTCTTCTTAACTCTGCGAAACCTTCGTCTATTTTTGAGTTTATTTCTATTTTATTTTGTTCTAATTTTTGATTTATACTCAAATTATTTTGTTCTAGTTTTTGATTTAAACTTAAATTATTTTCTACTAATTTTCGATTATTCTCTTCAAATTTCTTGTTCATATTTCTATCGTTTTCTTCTATTCTGCTGAATAGTTTATTAAAAAGATTCTCAAGTTTTTGTTCACCAGCTACGCCACTGATGCTTTCTGCTTGTGTGCTACCATCAAGTGTTCGATCCTCTGATTCAGGTTTTTCTGACTCTGAATCAGAAGATACTGGACGATTGTCCCTGTATTGTGTGAATTGTGAACCTTCACCATCATTCTTATCTTTATCTGCCATTTTTATCTTATTTCTAACTTATAAATTAATAACTAAACTTATCTAATCAAATACTATTCCTCCTTTTTTTTTTTTTTATCCCTTTCTAAACAAGAGAAATTGATAATTCATCAGTAAATGAAAATTGAGGTAATCTGTCTCTAACTTGGACACTGAATAATTATTCTATTTACTAATAAATAAAAAAAAATGAAACAAACTTTGTACCCATTATTTGTACAAAATAAATTATTATTTTTTTGTTTAAACATTTAAAAAAAACAAAAATTGCATTGCTTCACAACGTTAAATGTTATGTAGATAATTATTGACAAACGAGAAAATGAATGCAATGCTCCACTATGTTAAGCAACATTAATTATATATATATATTTTTTTCTTTTAAACAATTATGAAAAATAATGCATTGCCTCTCTATTTTGGGCGTTAAATAAATACATGATTAATAAACAACAAGAAAAGGAATACATTGCCCCACTACGTTGAGCGCCATTTTAATTAATGCTGTGACATATAAATATTTATTCTAAATAACAATATTGCCATATAATTTATATGCTGTGACAACATATATTTGTGTGTATTACCACACGTAGGGTATAGTCTTTTGTACACATTATACTCTTTAAATTATTCTTTACACACCAAGAACTTATAATTGGTTTTGTATTTTTTATCTTATATTGTTGGGTCATGTACCTTATAACTATTGTGGGTCCTGGCAATGTTTGTGGTTCCTTCTTATTTGCTGATGATTTTTCTCTTGCTCATTATAGGGAAAAGGTAATAGTTTTGTTCAAAGAAAAACTGTATGTCTATTCAACATAATCATGTATTTTTTATTTTGTAATTTATGGATTCAAAAATATAGTTTCCTTTATATACACACCTTTATGCTCTAAACAAGATACATAATTGAAAAATGCTCATATCATTTATACCTAATGCCGGTTGTAATGTATGTAAATCTTTTGTTTATTTATTTATTCTATCAAACAAAATAAATATTTATCCTGCAAATAAACAAATGTAAATTTTTATTGTACATTTATGAATATACTCATCGACGTTATAATATTTATGGATAGGCTTCAATTAATTGCTTTAGACAACCATTTGCACGTGTTGTATCGAGCTCTTAATCTATGCCTTGTGAAATTCTAATTTATTATTTGCTTAATTTGAAAGAAATTAATGATGTCTAGACAATACGATGAAGAAAATGCTCATTTTCACGTAACATCTCTCCAACTGACCAACACCATTAATCCTGTTTAGTTGTAATTCCAACTATATAAATTTAAAATAAACCTTACAGGATAAATTATTTACTTGTCTATTTTTTGTCCAACAATACATTGATTAATCATTCGCACGTAAAAATCAATGTCTGTCCAACAACTCGTATAACTTCATTTTCAATAGAAATAATAAACTTACTTGTTATCAATAAATCTATTTTGAATGTCCATTATGAACGCTTCAAATGAATTCAAATGTATTAAATAAAATAAATTACTGTGACTATATGTGTTGAAGAAATAATGAAAAACTACAATATAACGATAAAAAAAAACTATTCTTTAAGAGATCTTCCTTTTGTAAGTGTTTTGAGAAGTTCACTTCTCGGAGGTGTTATCAGAAAGTCCGTCTTGTCGAATCTTGTCTTCCTATTTATAGCGGCAAAAATAAACTATGTTGACCATTGCGCCCTCTAGTCCATGTTTAGGTTGGTACTGGAATACACTTTTCCCGTGAAATCGCTGCCCATATGTTGCCGCCTTGGTTCACGCACACATACACATTTTGTTCTGACAGTTCACAATTCACTTAAACGTCAATATAACCTTTCAATTCAAAGGTCCCCTCTGCTTTGCACATGATTCCCAATGGTAGGTTTATTCTTGTTACTAATACCATCCTTCCTTGTACTCGTCAATGAACCTATTACCTTGTTCATTGTTTGACACATACTTTTTCTTTCCATTTATTAATGTTAGTTTTACTTTTCTTTTAGCCGAATTGTGCCTTGGCAAAATGGGAAATACGCCGAAGATAACCATTATTTTTCTTCCCTCACTGCCTGTTCCTGTAGAGCACGTCTGTTTCTCCACCGCCTCTCTATCTTCTAACCAAGATCTTTCTGTTGGTGATATGTCGATCTGCAATAGACTTTACACAAGTTTTATATATTTTGTTGTTTTTTTGTAGGTCATTCAACCGTACACATCTGTTTTCAGTCCCTGAAGCATAGTTTTACGAACAAATCATGAACACATATACCTTTTATTTACTTATAATGTCAGTTTTTAAATACAAAAATATGTCACTGCTTATTGCTTCTATGTTTTACATATTTTTATATCCTTTTTTATTAATCTAGTAGTAAGCTAAGGTAAATTTTATTCTTTAATACTATTTATTTCATAAACATTTTCATAACACTTTATTGCTTTGTGCATATAAATTACAATAATTTATTCATTTATATTTCTTGCATATCTTATTTCATTTTTTTCATATAATTCTATTGCTTTCACATGACTCATTCTCTTAATTGTTCCATCCATTAACATAACTCTTTCTCTATTATTTGCCTTCATTTCTCTTTTTGACTTAAACAGCGGTCCATTATTTAGAATGTTTAAAGCAATATTTACACATTGTGTAAAATTGGGTTCCTTCTTTTGATATGTAAACCATACTTTTTGTGTATCTTTTCTACAAAAGAAATATATTACTTATATTTATTTTGTCTTTATTTTATATATTTCTTTATTTAATAAATTTTTATTCTACATTTTTTGTTTATATATTTATTTAATAAATTTTTATCTTGCATATTTCATTATTTACTGTTATAATAAAAATTTGACTATAAGTATGCAACTTTGTATACCTTCATGTAAGTTTTGTTGCATCGTTTTACTCAATAATATTTAAATAGGACTTTTTATTATTTTTATTTTTTATTTCTAAGCTTAAACTAATTCTTAAATCAATCTCTAAAACTATTCTTATTTTACAAGTTTGCGAGTTCACGGCAATATGTATGTGAACGGGTAAAGTAAATTTAATTTATAAAGTATATTACTTTCTTACTACCTTTTCGAAGTCCACTATCGTTAATAAAAGAGCAGAGTATATTTTATTTAAAATTATTCTCGATCTGTTTTTGACACAAATCGGTACACACTCAAGAGCGAGAAAGGTAATTTAATGTTAATCATAAGCCATGTTAAAGTATCCAAAGACACAATGAGCTCAAAAAGCGCAACATTTTTATTAAAACAGTTTTCAATACTATTTTGATGTCAAGTGTGACCCTTTTGAAATCCACTATCATTAATAAAGGAGCACAAAATAATAATAAAAGTAAAAAACCCAAGTTTTAAATTTAAGCCCTTTTGAAGCGCCTTTCCTGTAAAAAGCGATAACTGGCATGGCTTGTTAGAATGTCCGGTTTTATTAACTTTTGAAGCGCCCCTGTATATACACATATTTTGTTAAACCAATAGGATATTTTATTTAAAATTCTTCTCGAACTGTTTTTGACATAAATCGGTACACACTCAAGAGCGAGAAAGGTAATTTAATGTTAAACATAAGTTGTGTTAAAGTACGCAAAGACACAATGATATCAAAAAGCGCAACATTTTTATTAAGACAGTGTACAATACTATTTTGATGTCAAAAGTGTAAAAGCCTGTCAACCTTTTTGAAATCCACTATCGTTACTAAAGGAGCAGGAAATAATAATAAAAGTAAAATGCCCAAGTTTTAAATTGAAGCGCCTTTCCTATAAAAAGCGATCACAGGCATGACGCTTTTTAGAATGCCTTCATTTATACACCTTTGAAGCACCCAAGTATATACATATATTTTGTTAAACCAATAGAACGTTTTATTTAAAATTCTTCTCGAACTGTTTCTAACACAAAACCGGTACACACTCAAGAGCGAGAAAGGTAATTTAATGTTATACATAAGTCATGTTAAGGTATCCAAAGAAACAATGAGCTCTCAAAAAGCGCAACATTTTCATTAAGACAGTTTACAATACTATTTTGATGTGAACGTGTAAAAGCCTGTCAATCTTTTCGAAGTCTACACTCGTTAAGAAAAAAGCACAAAATAATAATAACAGTAAAAAGACAGAATGAGATCAAAAAGCCCAATATGTTCATTAAGACTGTTTACAATACTATTTTGATGTGAAAGTGTAAAAGCCTGTCAAACCTTTTCAAAATCCACTATCGTTAATAAAGGTGCACGAAATAATAATAAAAGTAAAAAGCCCAAGTTTTAAATTTAAGACCTATTGAAGCGCCTTTCCTGTAAAAAAAACGCTTTTTAGAATGTCCACTTTTATAAACTTTTGAAGCACCCCTGTATATATATATATTTTGTTAGGCCAATAGGATATTTAATTTAAAATTCTTCTCGAACTGTTTTTGACATAAACCGGTACACACTCAAGAGCGAGAAAGATAATTTAATGTTTAACATTAGTCGTGTTAACGTATCCAAAGACACATTGATATCAAAAAGCGCAACATTTTTATTAAGACAGTGTACAATACTATTTTGATGTAAAGTGTGACCTTTTTGAAATCCACTATCATTAATAAAGGAGCACAAAATGAAAATAAAAGTAAAAAGCCCAAGTTTTAAATTGAAGCGCCTTTTATTTTATTTAAAATTTTTCTCGAATTGTTTTTTACTCAAACCGGTACATACTCAAGAGCGAGAAAGGTAATTTAATGTTAAACATAAGTCGTGTTAAAATATCCAAAGAAACAATGAGCTCCCAAAAAGCGCAACATTTTCATTAAGACAGTTTACAATACTATTTTGATGTGAACGTGTTAGAGCCTGTCAATCTTTTCGAAGTCTACTCTCGTTAAGAAAAAAGCACAAAATAATAATAAAAGTAAAAAGCCCAAGTTTTAAATTTAAGCTCAATTAAAGCGCCTTTCCCATAAAAAACGCTTTTTAGAATGTCCAGTTTTATAAACTTTTAAAGCATCCCGGTATATACGTATATTTTGTGAAGCCAATTGTATATTTTATTTAAAATTTTTCTGGAATTGTTTTTTGCACAAACCGGTACACACTCAAGAGCGAGTCAGGTAATTTAACGTTAAACATAAGTCGTGTTAAAGTATGCAAAGACACAATGAAATCAAGAAGCGCAACATTTTTATTAAGAGAGTGTACAATACTATTTTGATGTGAAAGTGTAAAATCCTGTCAACCTTTTCGAAATCCACTATCGTTAATAAAAGAGCACAAAATAATAATAAAAGTAAAAGCCCAAGTTTTAAATTTAAGCCCTTTTGGAGCGCCTGTCCTGTAAAAAGCAATCACTGTCATGACTTTTTAGAATGTCCGATTTTATTAACTTTTGAAGCACCCCTGCATATACATATATTTTGTTAAGCCAATAGGTTATTTTATTTAAAATTCTTCTCGAACTGTTTTTAACACAAACCGGTACACACTCAAGATCGAGAAAGGTAATTTAATGTTAAACATAAGTCGTGTTAAAGTATGCAAAGACACAATGACATCAAAAAGCGCAACATTTTTATTAAGACAGTGTACAATACTATTTTGATGTGAAAGTGTAAAAACCTGCCAACCTTTTTGAAATCCACTATCGTTAATAAAGGAGCACAAAATAATAATAAAAGTAAGAAACACTCCTGTATATAGATATATTTTGTTAAGCCAAAAGCAGGTTTTATTTAAAATTCTTCTCGAAGTGTTTTTAACACAAACCGGTACACACTCAAGAGCGAGAAAGATAATTTAATTTTAACCATAAGCTATGTTAAGGTATCCAAAGACACAATGAGATCAAAATGCCCAACTTGTTCATTAAGGCAGTTTACAATACTATTTTGATGTGAAAGTGTAAAAGCCTGTCAATCTTTTCGAAGTCTACTTTCGTTAATAAAGGAGCACGAAATAATAATGAAAGTAAGAAGCCCAAGTCTTAAATTTAAGCCCTATTAAAGCGCCTTTCCTGTAAAAGGCGATCACTGGAATGATGCTTTTTAGAATATCCACTTTTATAAACTTTTGAAACACCCCTGTATATACATATATATTTTGTTAAGCCAATAGGATATTTTATTCAAAATTCTTCTCTAACTCTTTTTGACACAAACCGGTACACACTTAACAGCGAAACATGTAATTTAATAATAATCATAATTCATGTTAAAGTATCCAAAGAAACAATGAGCTCAGAGCGCAACATTTCCATTAAGACAGTTTACAGTATTATTTTGATGTAACAGTGAAAAAATCATGTCAACCTTTTTGAATTCTACTATCATTAATGAAGAAACACAAAGGAATAATAAAAGTGAACTTAAAATTCATTTTACTCAAAAATCCAAAAAAAAACCCAAGTTTTAAATTTTAGCCCTATTGATTGGCTTTTTTCGCGCCCGCTTGCAGTTTCTTCACAGTTTCCTGCAAAAAGCAATCACTGTCATAGCTTTTTAGAATGACCGTTTTTATTAACTTTTGAAGCACCCCTGTATATACATATATCTTGTGAAGTCAATAGTATGTTTTATTTGAAATGCTTCTCCAACTTTTTTTACACAAACCTGTACACACTCAAGAGCGAGAAAGGTAATTTAATGTTAAACATAGTTCATGTTAAAGTATTTAAAGAAACAATGAGCTGAGAGAGCACAACATTTTCATCGAGACAGTTTACAATACTATTTTGATGTGATAGTGGAAAAGCATGTCAACCTTTTCGAAGTCTACTCTCGTTAAGAAAAAAGCACAAAATAATAATAAAAGTAAAAAGCCCAAGTTTTAAATTTAAGCCCTATTGAAGCGCCTTTCTTGTAAAAAACGCTTTTTAGAATGTCCACTTTTATAAACTTTTGAAGCACCCCAGTATAAACATATATTTTGTTAGGCCAATAGGATATTTTATTTAAAATTCTTCTCGAACTGTTTTTAACACATACCTGTACACACTCAAGAGCGAGAAAGGTAATTTAATGTTAAACATGTCATGTTAAAATATTCAGAGAAACAATGAACTCTTGAAAAGCGCAGCATTTTCATTAAGACAGTTTACAATACTATTTTGATGTGAAAGTGTAAAAGCCTGTCAATCTTTTCGAAGTCTACTCTCGTTAATAAAGGAGCACGAACTAATAATAAAAGTAAAAAGCCCAAAATTTAAATTGAAGCCCTATTAAAGCGCTTTTCCTGTAAAAAACGCTTTTTAGAATGTCTACTTTTATAAACTTTTGAGCACCGCTGTAGATACATATATTTTGTTAAGCCAATAGGATATTTTATTTAAAATTCTTCTCGAACTGTTTTTGACATAAACCGGTACACACTCAAGAGCGAGGAAGGTAATTTAATGTTAAACATAAGTCGTGTTAAAGTATCCAAAGACACAATGAGATCAAAAAGCACAACATTTTTATTAAGACAGTGTACAATACTATGTTTATGTAAAGTGTGACCTTTTTGAAATCCACTATCGTTAATAAAGGAGCACAAAATAAAAGTAAAAGTAAAAAGCCCAAGTTTTAGATTGAAGCACCGTTCCTGTAAAAAGCGAGTACTGGCATGATGCTTTTTAGAATGTCCGGTTATATAAACTTTTAAAGCATCCCGGTATATACATATATACTTTGTGAAGCCAACAGTATATTTTATTTAAAATTTTTCTCGAATTGTTTTTTACACAAACGGGTACAGACTCAAGAGAGAAAGATAATTTAATGTTATACATAGGTCATGTTAAAATATCCAAAGAAACAATGAGCTCTCAAAAAGCGCAACATTTTCATTAAGACAGTTTATAATACTATTTTGATGTGAACGTGTAAAAGCCTGTCAATCTTTTCGAAGTCTACTCTCGTTAAGAAAAAAGCACAAAATAATAATAAAAGTAAGAAGCACTCCTGTATATACATATATCTTGTTAAGCCAATAGGACGTTTTATTTAAAATTCTTCTTGAAGTGTTTTTAACACAAACCCGTACACACTCAAGAGCGAGAAAGATAATTTAACTTTAACCATAAGCTATGTTAAGGTATCCAAAGACACAATGAGATCAAAAAGCTCAATTTGTTCATTAAGGCAGTTTACAATACTATTTTGATGTGAAAGTGTAAAAGCCCGTCAAGCTTTTCGAAATCCGCTATCGTTAATAAAGGAGCAGGAAATAATAATAAAAGTAAAAAGCCCAAGTTTTAAAGTGAAGCCCTATTAAAGCGCCTTTCCTGTAAAAGGCGATCACTGGAATGACGCTTTTTAGAATATCCACTCTTATATACTTTTGAAACACCCCTGTATATACATATATTTTGTTAAGCCAATGGGATATTTTATTTAAAACTCTTCTCGAACTGTTTTTGACACAAACCGGTACACATTCAAGAGCGAAAAAGGTAATTTAATAATAATCATACTTCATGTTAAAGTATCCAAAGAAACAATGAGCTCAGAGCGCAACATTTCCATTAAGACAGTTTACAGTATTATTTTGATGTAACAGTGAAAAAATCATGTCAACCTTTTTGAATTCTACTATCATTAATGAAGAAACACAAAGGAATAATAAAAATGAAATTAAAATTCATTTTACTCAAAAATTCAAAAAAAAGCCCAAGTTTTAAATTTTAGCCCTATTGAATGGCTTTTTTCGCGTCCGCTTACAGTTTCTTCACAGTTTCCTGCAAAAAGCAATCACTGTCATGGCTTTTTAGAATGTCCGTTTTTATTAACTTTTGAAGCACTCCTGTATATATACATATATCTTGTGAAGCGAATAGTATGTTTTATTTAAAATGCTTCTCGAACTGTTTTTTACACAAATCTGTACACACTCAAGAGCGACAAAGGTAATGTAATGTTAACCGTAAGTTGTGTTAAAGTATGCAAATACACAATGAGATCAAGAAGCGCAACATTTTTATTAAGACAGTGTACAATACTATTTTCATGTGAAAGTGTAAAAGCCTGTCAACCTTTTCGAAGTCTACTCTCGTTAAGAAAAAAGCATAAAATAATAATAAAAGTAAAAAGCCCAAGTTTTAAATGTAAGTCCTATTGAAGCGCCTGTCCTGTAAAAAGCAATCGCTGTCATGGCTTTTTAGAATGTCCACCTTTATAAACTTTTGAAGCACCCCTACATATATTTTGTTAAGCCAATAGTATATTTTATTATTATATTTAAATATCTTCTCGAACTGCTTTTTAGACAAACTGGTACACACTCAAGAGCGAGAAAGGTAATTTAATGTTAAACATAAGTCATGTTAAAGTATCGAAAGAAACAATGAGCTCAATGAGCGCAACATTTCCATTGAGACAGTGTACAATAAGATTCTGATGTTTGCGAATCTACTATCGTTAAGAAAAAATGAAGTATTAAATTTAAGCCCTGTTCAATCACGTTTCGAAGAATCGCCAAATTGAAGACGTCATAAGCGACCACAAACACCCCCGTATCTAAAATTTCACGTTCATACGTTAATTTTCAAAAAAATGTCCCGCCGTTTGTTTTTTTTTTACATTTTGACTTTGGAATCGTGATTGGCGACCCCCAAAACCCCCGTATCTAAAATTTCACGTTCATACGTTAATTTTCAAAAAAATCTCCCGCCATTTTGTTTTTTTTGACATTTTGACTTTGGAATCGTGATCGGCGACCCCCAAAACCCCCGTATCTAAAATTTCACGTTCATATGTTAATTTTCAAAAAAATCTCCCGCCATTTTCTTTTTTTTGACATTTTGACTTCGGAATCGTGATCGGCAACCCCCAAAAGCCCCGTATCTAAAATTTTATAGTCATACGTCAATTTTGAAAAAAATCATCCGCATTTTGTTTTTTTATGACATTTTGATTTTGGATTTGTGATCGGCGACTTAAGACACCCTCGTATCTAAAATTTCACATTTATACGTCAATTTTCAAAAAATCCTTCGGCCATTTTTTTTTTTTTTGACATTTCGACTTTGGATACGTGATCAATGATACTACAAAGACTCCCAAGTGCCGAATTTTACTTTAATTAGAAGAGAGAAATAAATTTCAGATAGCTCCGCCCACTCTGCATGTATGTGTAATCGTTGTTATAAGGGCACATAAATGTTAAAAGCAATCCTTTTCCCCATTAAGGAAACGGGGCATACGCGTTCTGGAATTAACGTATTTTAATTCAAATCATTATTAAAATACTAATCGACCCCTGTATATAGATAAAAATATTAAATCAAGCGGGACCGTTATGTATTGTGTGGAGATGCCGAACATTCACCGGACCGTAATACATTCATCGCCACTGCACATGAGAATCTGATTATATTTTTCGCCCGTCCGGAATACATTGATATTACTGCACATTGAATCGGCCATTTTTCTGACCAAATGCTTCTGCAAACGAATTTGAAAGTGCTCGTGCCCTTGGTTGCGTGCGTCTGTCGACTCGAAAGAAGCATATATAAGGTCCCGAGAAGTCCATTCTTTAACACCTCGGGTCTTGTTGGACCCTCGCAACCTTCAAAATTTCGTATTTTACGCTTAAAAATGAATCTGTGGACACAACTCAGTTTGATGTCAGTTTGACGTTTCTAGAGATTTTTATCGCTTGTCACGGGAACGGTCAAAACGTATTCCATTTTTCTGTTACAAAATGGAATGCACGCTCCTCTTCAACGGACGATATCTCTGCACACACTCCACTAAAAAGGAAAATCTCTCCGTCCACCGGAAATTCAATGTCACCCCTAGGCCCACCCCAAAACACAGCCTTTAATTCCCCATATCCAGAGAGGAGTTTTCTGCAAAGATTTGTCGACTTTTTTCTATTTTGATAGTTTCGAAAATGCTCGGTTAAGCTCTTTCAACTAAGGCGATTAACAACAGAGGTCTGTGCGCTATTATTATATATAACTAGCTCTAACGTCCGCTTACAGCGGGTCCTCCGCTTACAACGGGTCCTCCGCTTACAGCGGGTCCTCCGCTTACAGCGCGTCCGTCAATCTCTTTTAGTTGGAATCGCTTTTTTCGCGTCCGCCTACAGCTTTTTCATAGTTTCCTGTAAAAAGCAATCACTGTCATGACGCCTTTTAGAATGTCCGGTTTTATTAACTTTTGACGCACCCCTGTATATACATATATTTCGTGAAGCCAATAGTATATTTTCTTTAAAATTCTTCTAGAACGCTTTCTTACACAAACCGGTACACACTCAAGAGCGGGAAAGGTAAATTTATGTTAAACATAAGTCATGTTAATGTATCCGAAGAAACAATGAGCTCAAAGAGCACACCATTTTCATCGAGACAGTTTACAATACTATTTTGATGTGATAGTGGAAAAGAATGTCAACCTTTTTGAAGTCTACTCTCGTTTAGAAACAAGCACAAAATAATAATAAAAGTAAAAAGCCTAAGTTTTAAATTTAAGCCCCATTCTGTAAAAAACGCTTTTAGAATGTCCACTTTTATAAACTTTTGAAGCACCCCTGTATATACATATATTTTGTTAAGCCAATAGGATATTTTATTTAAAATTCTTCTCGAACTGTTTTTGACATAAACCGGTACACACTCAAGAGCGAGAAAGGTAATTTAATGTTAAAGATAAGTCATGTTAAAGTATCCAAAGACACAATGAGATCAAGAAGCCCAACATATTCATTAAGACAGTTTACAATACTATTTTGATGCGAAAGTGTAGAAGCCGTAAAACCTTTTCGAAATCCACTATCGTTAATAAAAGAGCACAAAATAATAATAAATGTAAAATGCCCAAGTTTTAAATTGAAACCCTATTGAAGCGCCTTGTCTGTAAAAGGCGATGACTGGCATGACGCTTTTTAGAATGTCCACTTTTATAAACTTTTGAAACACCCCTGTACATACATAAATTTTGTGAAGCCAATAGTATATTAAAATTCTTCTCGAACTGTTTTTGATATAAACCGGTACACACTCAAGAGCGAGAAATGTAATTTAATGTTAAAGTATTCAAAGACACAATACGATCAAAAAGGTCAACATTTGTATCAAGACAGTTTACAATACTATTTTGATGTAAAAGTGTAAAAGTCTGTCAATCTTTCCGAAGTCCACTATCGTTAATAACAGAGCACAAAACAATAATAAAAAGAGAAAGCCAAAGTTTTAAATGTAAGCCCTATTAAAGCGCCTCTCCGGTAAAAGGCGATCACTGGCATGACGCTTTTTAGAATGTCCACTTTTATAAACTTTTGAAACACCCCTGTATATACATATATTTTATTAAGACAATAGGATATTTTATTTAAAATTCTCCTAGAACTGTTTTTGACACAAACCGGTACACACTCAAGAGCGAGAATGGTAATTTAATGTTAAAGTATACAACGACACAATAATATCAAAAAGCGCAACATTTTTATTAAGACAGTGTACAATTCTATTTTGATGCGAAAGTGTACAAGCTTTTCAACCTTTCCGAAATCCACTATCGTTAATAAAAGAGCACAAAACAATAATAAAAGTAGAAATCCCAAGTTTTAAATGTAAGCCCTATTAAAGCGCCTCTCCTGTAAAAGGCGATCACTGGCATGACGCTTTTTAGAATGTCCACCTTTATAAACGCTTGAAACACCCCTGTACATACATAAATTTTGTGGAGCCAATTGTATATTTTATTTAAAATTCTTCTCGAATTGCTTTTTACACGAACCGGTACACACTCCAGAGCGAGAAAGGAAATTTAATGTTAAACATAAGTCATGTTAAAATATCCAAAGACACAATGACATCAAAAAGCGCAACATTTTTATTACGACAGTTTACAATACTATTTTGATGCGAAAGTGTAAAAGCCTTTCAACCTTTTCGAAATCCACTATCGTCAATAAAAGAGCACAAAATAATAATAAAAGTAGAAAGCCCAAGTTTTAAATATAAGCCCTATTAAAGCGTCTCTCCACTAAAAGGCGATCACTGGCATGACGCTTTTGAGCATGTCCACTTTAATATACTTTTGAAACACCTCTATACATACATAAATTTTGTGAAGCCAATTGTATATTTTATTTAAATTATAGCGTCGTAGATAAGTGATTGTGAAATACCAACAGTAGTTTGCTCTTTTAATTGCATTCATAAAAAGAAATACACACAATAATATCAGTGGTAGGTATTACAATATATAATTTATTGGAAATTGAATGAAATTTAACATGCAAACCTAATCAGATATACTTTATGTTTGTCAGCGAAGTAAGAGTTTCAGTTGCTCTGCTTGCTACGGGTTGTGCATAGTGGTTGGTTGTATTCCTAAATGCAGTAATGATTAGCAAAATAAAATTGACGTAGTATATGCTAGTAGTAATTCTAGTTAGTAAAATACCTGTATGCAATGCCCGTTAAATTACCTAATGGATGCATACTTCCTAGGCCCTGTAGTATTTTTAGCAAACGATAGTTACTATTAGATATTTCGATGTGTACATAGCAGTCACCCTTTATTAAGATGTAAACAGATCAGTGTTAGTGTTGTCAATCGGAATGAATTTATATTTCTATAGATGTTGTCCATATTTAACCCAACATTTCTTTTTGTAATTTCGACTTCGGATTTGTGTACAGCGACCCCAAAACCCTCCTCACACCAACCAAATTTTACCCAAATCTGAGGACGTTTTGAAGAACCTTGCCGACATAAGAGATCCGTCATTTTGTTTTTTGAAATGTTGACTTTAAATTTGTGATCAGCGACCCTAACAACCCCCCATATGCCTATTTCAGCTATGGTTAAAATACAATAAACACATTAATTTATCGATAATAATTTTTGTAGTGCTTTGGGGTAGATTGCAGCCCCTTGAACGGCGTGCAGGCGATTATTTTGGTGGTTGTAATGTAAAATATAAATGTTTCTCTACTTCTGCTATGGTTAGTAGTAGATAAGCATTTTACTTAACCCCTAATATAAGTTTTAATGAAATAAGGTGGTTGAGTTCATCCCTTTTTGGTAGTGTGTAGGCGATTATGTTGGTGACTGTGATGTGAAATATTAATATGTTATATGTTATACATTATATATAGTTAAAAATTGATAAACATTTTTATTTAGCACCAATCTAATTTTTAGTGCTTACGGGTAGATTGCACCCTGTCGAACAGCGTGCAAGAGGTTATTTTGGGTTTTTGATGTGAGATATAAATGTTTCTCAACTAAGCTGTGGCTATAATTCGATAAATAAAGCAGTTTAACAGTAATCATTTTTTTAGTGCCTTAGGGGTAGATTGAACCCGCTTAAATGGCATGTAAAGAGTTTATATTGGTGGTCGTACTATGACATATGAATGTTTTTATGCTTCTACTATGGTTAGAAGTCGATAAGCATTTTAATTTAGCACCAAATAAATTTTTAGTGATTTTGGACAGAGATTATTTTGGTGGTCGTGACGTGAGATATTAACGTGTCTAGTTCTGCTGTGATTAGAAATCAAGTCACTGATTGACACATTAAAATTAAGACATATTGTACGTGAGCGTGTAGCATTAGTGATCAAGGGTGGCTGCATGATATATAACGAAATTGTGCGTTTTTAATGACCACGTGCAAATCATTCACCTCCTAATGAATCCCCTTTTCACCATAAATTTAATGTACCTACTTTTTACCTTTTTTTAAAACCAATTTTTAGTTATTTTATCTATAGTCTTTTATATACGTTACAATTAGATTAATATTTATATATGCTCGTACACATGCTACTTTTATATTTTCTAAATTATTGGTATCTCTTAACTCCAAAATTCGAAAATGTCAACCTGAAGAAATTCAAGCAAGGACGTGTAAACGGCAAAAGTTACTTTGAGTCTCATAAGATTGAATTTATATACGTTCCTTATGTTTTCTATTATTACATATGACCTGTAAAAAAAGTTATTTATTATACAAGGGAAAGAAGTATTAGATTTTAGCTCGAGATAATAACAAAATACCGAGAGCTAAAATCTAATGTTTTTTCCCGTGTATAATACACTATTTTTTTCTGACAGGAAAAACGGTGATTTAATAATGATAAAAAAGACTCAGAAAATCAATCGATGTGACATTTGAAGTTTTAAATTGGTAGGCTGTTGTACTTATAATAGCAGCATTACACCTGCGTTGCTAAGGAAACCTGTAAATTATTCAAATATTTGTCAATTTAATTTTTTGTTTGGTTTTAAAAATTTGCGAACTTAAGTTGATTTTTAGTTATTTTGATTGGAAGTTGAAAAAGAAATGCAGTTCTTTCTCGGAGACGGTGCTATTGGCATACATAAGTAAATGCCACTTTTTGTATAATAAAATATATTAAAATTAAATGTCCGTGTTCTTACTTATGTGTACATATCCGGAAAGAAAGTACTAATTTTTTTCCCGGGGAAAAATGAGTACTTTTTTCTCGGCTTTTAAAGTGACATTTTGTTACCTATTAAGAAAAATAAAATGTCAAACTTTTCCCGTCACAGAGAAAAAGTTATAAAAATACATTCGAGTCGTCTTGGCAACGGACTCGGCAAAAGTACGAACTAAAGACGACGATTCAATACCACTACAAATTTCGATTGGCCGGAACAATTTCAAAATGAAAAATTTAAGGTAATTAATCAATATTTCTGGATGTATACCGTCCCATAGTAAAATACTATTACATGAAAGCCAGTTACAAATTAAATATTATAAATAAAGGTATTAAATATTACTTTCCTACACCTATATTTTACATAACATTTGGCTGTACTGTTTTAAAATGTTCAGATGACAATTATAACAAACGTCAACAAATAATTATAACAAATGTCAAAAGGTGTACAAATATTATTATTTATGACAGTCCTGAAATGTATTTTGTAGGTTATATTACATGACGGCTAAAATTTTGCAACATTTAAAATTTGACGTCATTTTAATTTAGTGGCGCATGTCGGTTGCGAGAGCGACTGAACTATAGGAACAGTTTGTTGAAAAAGAAAAGACTTGCATCTGCGGTCATAAACTGTATTATCAATTATATTCTAACAGTATTAGATATTGCAATTTCAACTGCCATATTTCAGACAATTTAACTTGCACCAAATTTATGTAGGATGAATAAGGGCAGAAACTTTGATTGAAAAATCATATCCCAACTGTTTACTAAAAACTATACGTTTTAACAGGTTCTTTATCTACATTTCCTAAATCAAAGAGGGTTGATTGAGAAAACCGTGTTTCCATAATTTTGACCTACAAAATGTTATGTTCTGGAGGAATCGGCGCGATCTTTGTAGTGCCAATTATAATTATTATTTTAAAATTTAACTAAACGTTAACGAACACACTATTCATCCAAACTCAATTAAATCAAGAGTACTTTATACAGTGTCTGCATAAGCACCTGCCAGCTTCTGTAGAATTTCTTCAATGTTTTCAATTTCACATGTAACTTTTAAATGTAATTTTAATATGTTAATGACATATCAGGGTGTCTAAAATATATTCATCTAAAACTAAGTTTTAATAAGGTGCTGTTAAAAGCAATTACAAAGAAGAAAAGAGCAAGCGCAATCATAAATTTTTACAAATACTTAGAATTTTTAGCAACTGAGATAAAGTCCCGGAAATGTAACAGAACTAAAAAGCTTCCAAAACACAAATATTTCCTTAGCAAGCTAAAAGTTACACATATTCAATATTATGTTTTTATTTTTAAATATACTGTTAATTTCATGTATAAAAGAAGCAATACGATTACTAAATCAGTAATAACAATAATTATTAATTACAAATGCATAAGAAAACATAATCGCAGTCAATACTAATAAAAATCCAAATCTCCTAGGTTATGCGCACGTGTAAGTAATCCCAATTACTGTTTAATATTTTATCAGGTTTGGTAAAACACCGGTTAATACATCTTCATTTAATAACGTTCTTAATCAGTGATTAGCGCTAACCGGTGTTGGAAACACATACTAACCGGTATTTTAATCAATGGTTAGCGCCAACCGGTTTTTGCAAAAACGTACTGTCCCGTATTTTATTTAATGAGTATGCTGATCTTCATTTTAATCGGAATTGGGAAAACCGGCCCTTAATTGAACTTAATCAACTAATACAGTGCAATAATGTAAATAATTAAAAGTACGTCTAAATTTGCCGTTGTAGTTGTTAGGGCGTTTTAATGTTGAAGGTTACATTCAAATATTATGTCAACTTTAAATAAACATGCGAAGATATTGCAAAATTTTAGCTGTCAAATATCCTACCTACACATGCCATTTCGAGACTTATAAATACACCTTTTGGCATTAATCATAATAACCTTTTGAATTTTGTCATCCAAGCAACACAAATTTGTCTGCAATTACCGTTTCCCGTAGAACGCGATCACTGTCATGATGCCTTTCAGAAAATCCGATTTTATAAACTTTTGAACCACTCCTGTATATACATAAATTTAGTGATGCCGATCGTATATATTATTTAGAACTTTTCTTTACTTCTTTACACAAACCGTTACACTGAACACTGAAGAGCGAGAAGGATAATTTAATGTTAAACATAAATCATGTTAAAGTTACCAAGGAAGAATGTGCTCAGATTCAAGCACTTTTCGACGAACCTTTCCGCCATATTACATTTGCCATGTTTTTTTTTTGACATTTTGACTTTGGATTCGTGATCGGCGACCTGAGACACCCCCGTATCTAAAATTTCACATTCATACGTCAATGTTCAAAAAAACTTCCGCCATTTTGTTTTTTTTGACATTTTGACTTTGGATTCGTGATCGGCGACCTGAGACAACCCCGTATCTAAAATTTCACATTCCTACGTCAATGTTCAAAAAAACTTCCGCCATTTTTTTTTTTTTTGACATTTTGACTTTGGATTCGTAATCGGCGACCTGAGACACCCCCGTATCTAAAATTTCACATTCCTACGTCAATGTTCAAAAAAACTTCCGCCATTTTTTTTTTGACATTTTGACTTTGGATTCGTAATCGGCGACCTGAGACACCCCCGTATCTAAAATTTCACATTCCTATGTCAATGTTCAAAAAAACTTCCGCCATTTTGTTTTTTTTTGACATTTTGACTTTGGATTCGTAATCGGCGACCTGAGACACCCCCGTATCTAAAATTTCACATTCCTACGTCAATGTTCAAAAAAACTTCGGCCATTTTGTTTTTTTTTGACATTTTGACTTTGGATTCGTAATAGGCGACCTGAGACACCCCCGTATCTAAAATTTCACATTCATACGTCAATGTTCAAAAAAACTTCCGCCATTTTGTTTTTTTTGACATTTTGACTTTGGATTCGTGATCGGCGACCTGAGACAACCCCGTATCTAAAATTTCACATTCCTACGTCAATGTTCAAAAAAACGTCCGCCATTTTGTTTTTTTTTGACATTTTGACTTTGGATTCGTGATCGGCGACCTAAGACACCCCCGTATCTAAAATTTCACATTCATACGTCAATTTTCAAAAAAACTTCCGCCATTTTGTTTTTTTTGACAGTTTGACTTTGGATTTGTGATCGGCATCCGCACACAGCGCCGTATCTAAAATTTCACATTCATACGTAAATTTTCAAAGAAATTCCGCCATTTTGTTTTTTTTTGACATTTTGACTTTGGATTCGAGATCGGCGTTCGCAGACACCCCCGTATCTAAAATTTCACATTCGTACGTCAATTTTCAAAAAATCTTCCTCCATTTTGTTTTTTTTGACATTTTGTCTATGGATTGGTGATCGGCGTCCGCAGACATACCTGTATCTAAAATTTCGCATTCATACGTCAATTTTCAAAAAATCTTCGGCCATTTTATTTTTTTTTGACATTTTGACTTTGTATTTGTGATCGGCGTCCGCACACACCCCCGTATCTAATATTTCACATTCGTACGTCAATTTAGAATTAGTGACGGGCGACCGTAAAAACTCCCAGTTTTACTTTTAATCAGAATAGAGAGAAATTGATTTCAGCCAACTCCGCCCACCGTGCACGTAATCGTTTCAATAAAATTATTTCGTAGAGGCACATAAATGTCAATCCTGCTCCTTTTCCCCTTTGAGGAAATACGTGTTCTGGAATTTACGCATTTTAATTCAAAATATTACTCGACAACACCTGTATAGATGAAAGGTATTAAATCAAGCGGGACCGCTATGTATTGTGTGGACATGCCGAACATTCGCCGGACCGTAACATATTGACCGGCAGTGCACGTCAGAATCTGATTATATTTTCGCCCGTCCGGAATGCATTGATATCTGTGCATGTTGAATCGGCCATTTTGCTGAAAAAATCCACCCGCAAACCAACTTCAAAGTGTTCATGCCCTTGGTTGCGTGCGACTGTCGACTCGAAATAAGCATGTAGAAGGTCCCCAGAAGTCGGTTCGTTAAGTCCCCGGGTCCTGTTGGACCCTCGCGACCTTCAAAATTTCGTACTTCACGCTTAAATGTGAATATGCGGATACCTCTCAGGTGCCTGTCAGTTTGACGTTTCTAGCGATTTTTAACGTGTTTCACGTGAATTTTCCATCCGTCGCGCCGTTTGTCGGAATTTGTTCGCCACGCCCGAACGCCGACTTTTGCACGCTCCTCTCTTGGACGGCGGATATCTCTGCACGCGCACCGAAAAAAAGGAAAATCTCTCCGTCGATGGTTAGTTTAATGTCACCGGTACGTACACGCGCCGAGACGGCCTTTAATTCCGCGTATCCAGGGACGAGTACTGCGCCTAAATTCACCAATTTCAAGTCGATTTTGAGCCGTCCGATCCGTAACCATGGTGATTCGGTTAAGCCGTCTTTTCCCAAGAAATTAACACGAAACGGCCGTGCGCTTTTAGTATATATAACTTTGTTTAAAATTGATTTGTATAAACACTCTGTACACATAAGTTTATAAAGACTAACTATACATATAACATATAAAAACAATTGTATGAACGATGAAAATATACATTAAATCTACTTACATTTATTTTGTTTTTTTCTCTATTAATGATCATCTTTTGTATTATTTCTTTTTTTTTTTTTTACTTCTACATTTTTACTTTCCGTTGTATTTTCTATTTTCTTGGTGGTAATGCATTTTAATTTAAAATTAGTATATACTAAATTCTATTTTTATCAATTGGTCAATGTTATTTCTGTGTCAAACCTTGAAATGAGAAACTCTAACATCTGCATTTGTTGTTAAAAACATAATGAAAGAAAAACAGACAAAAATAATGCACACACAGAGTATTTATTCGTAAATACAAGGGTTACACCAAAAATAAGCTGTTTCCAATTTAGTACATTTACAATCAAATCAAATAATTCCAAAATAAATGTCAGAGAGTCCCTTGATCTCTGTTCGATCATTCACAGCATGTTGCTCCTTTTTTATGTGGATCATTTCTAACACGTTTCGCACTTTGGTATTTTGTGCTTTGCTTAAAATACTTGTTTTATCAAAATTAAAACCATGTCCCATGGTGTTACAATGTTTTTTTAATGATGTAACATTGTTAGCATATTTATGACCCTTTAATCTTTCTGCTAAATGTTGTTGTGTTTGGCCAATGTAAACACCATTACAATTTGCACAAGGAACCTTATATACAACGTGTGTTTCTTGCGTAATTGGTACTTTGTTTTTGGTTTTAGTAAACAGATGTTTTATATTATTATGGTTTCTGTGAGCTACCTTTACGTTGTATGGAGCTAAACTTTTATTTAATTTTTCAGTTAAACCTCGAATATAGGGCAGGCAAACATATTTGTTTATATTAGATTGATTTTCATTTTTCTCTTTGTGTTTGCTTTGGTTATAGAATTTGTGTAGTCTGTGTTTTATTATCTTTTGAATAAAGTTTAGTGGATAGTCATTAGTTTGTAACATACTGTTGATGTTATTTAATATGTCTTTTCTGAATTTTGCACTTGTTAATCTGATTGCTCTGTCAACTAAAGCTGTAACTACATTTTTTTTATATATATCCGGTTGGCAAGAATTGAAATTTACATATCTGCCTGACGCTGTTGGTTTTTGGAAAAATTTCGTTAGAATAGTATTTTTATGTCTTATCATTGTCATATCTAGAAAATTCATTGATCCTTCGTTTTCGATTTCTAGGGTGAATTGAAGTTTACTATGAAAACTGTTGAACTGTTTCAAAATGTAGTTAATTTTTTCAATGGGTGCAACCATAACGCAGTCATCAACATATCTCATATACAAAGTTGGTTCAAAATTTAAATTATTAATCACTGTTTGTTCTAATTCTTCCATTACTAACTGAGCGATGACACTCGATATTGGTGCACCCATCGCACAACCGTAAACTTGTTTAAAAAATTTGTTTTTGAATTGAAAGTACGTTGTTGACAAAGTCAATTCAATTGCTATGAGAAATTCCTTCAGTGGCAACTCTGTGTGTTGACTAATTTTATGCCATTGTTTTTCTATGGTATATTTTGCCAGATCAATAGGTATATTTGTATATAATGAAGTGACATCCATTGAGATAACAATGTTACATCATTAAAAAAACATTGTAACACCATGGGACATGGTTTTAATTTTGATAAAACAAGTATTTTAAGCAAAGCACAAAATACCAAAGTGCGAAACGTGTTAGAAATGATCCACATAAAAAAGGAGCAACATGCTGTGAATGATCGAACAGAGATCAAGGGACTCTCTGACATTTATTTTGGAATTATTTGATTAGATTGTAAATGTACTAAATTGGAAACAGCTTATTTTTTGTGTAACCCTTGTATTTACGAATAAATACTCTGTGTGTGCATTATTTTTGTCTGTTTTTCTTTCATTATGTTTTTAACAACAAATGCAGATGTTAGAGTTTCTCATTTCAAGGTTTGACACAGAAATAACATTGACCAATTGATAAAAATAGAATTTAGTATATACTAATTTTAAATTAAAATGCATTACCACCAAGAAAATAGAAAATACAACGGAAAGTAAAAATGTAGAAGTAAAAAAAAAAAAAGAAATAATACAAAAGATGATAATTAATAGAGAAAAAAACAAAATAAATGTAAGTAGATTTAATGTATATTTTCATCGTTCATACAATTGTTTTTATATGTTATATGTATAGTTAGTCTTTATAAACTTATGTGTACAGAGTGTTTATACAAATCAATTTTAAACAAAGTTAAATTAATAATAACTCTATAGATCTAATTTTAATTATATGTAAAGCTTATCTTTTTTCTATAAAATTACAGAGGTCTGAAGAAAACATAAATAAATGTTGAAACGTCACAATCAATTATAGTTTTATTCACATATGCCGCTATTCCCAAGAAAAACATCTATTATATTATTGAATATACGGCAAAGAAAAATCTAATTATATTATATATATATATATATAATTATAATTTCAACTTAATATGTCTTTGTTCCTGGCCGTATAATTTAACAAATTATAATTCATTCTTGGGACTAGCGGCCAAATTTTAAGGAAAGAAAAAAACCAAATTAACGTTTCGACATCTTTTTATTTTTCGATGTCTTCTTCAGAACAAAAACTATCAGAAGAAAAACAAAGTTAGCATTATTAATACACATACATATACATAGTTGTTTTTTGTTGATGAACATAAATCAAGTTTATGAAACAATAATAAATATAAATTTCTTTGGTATATATACAGTTAAACAGTTTGTGATTAAGACAATTCAATGTGTGTACTTACATTAAAATTAAATTAGTTATATAATACACATATTGGGATTTTTTATTATTTGTCCGTCTACGACTACATTTTGTCAGTTTTGTTTAAAATAATGTAACGATAATTATTTGTCAATATTGTATTGATATTTCAATACTAGTCAAATACATACTGATACATGGTTTTACTTCGACAAGGTGTACACATTCCAGATACAAACAAAAACATAGGAAAAAACTCTTTTTTAATACATAGCATGCAGGTGTTCGTTTTGTATCAATAAAGCCAGCGAATATATGTTCTATTCTTTTGTATCGGTATATTAATTTACATTATAATATATTAAAATAAATTTCAGACAGCCCGCTAATTTCTGTTCTATCGTTGACTGCATTATTATCTTTTTTTATCTGTATCATCTCTAGTACGTTTCTAGCTGTGGAGTTTTGTTCTTTGTTAAGGATACTTACGTTATTGAAGTCAAAAATATGTCCAGTAGCATTACAGTGTTTTTTTAATGAAGTTATGTTTTGGCAATATTTGTGGCCTTTCATTCTTTCAGCTAGATGTTGTTTTGTTTGCCCTATATAACTTTTTTCACAATTCCCACATGGGATTTTATATACCACATGGGTTTGTTTTTGAAGAACTCACTCTATCGACCACATACTTTCAATTCAAAGACAAGTTTTATCGACAAATATATGGTTTTGCAATGGGTGCGCCCATTTCCAGTGTTATAGCCCAATTAGTGTTAGAAGAATTAGAACAAGAAATATTAACGAAATTAAATTTTAAACCCACCTTTTTTAAACGTTACGTAGACGATTGTATTTTGGCAATACCAGGTAACAAAGTAGAATATGTTGTACAATGCTTCAATAGCTACCACAACAGGTTAAGTTTTACACTTGAAATAGAAGAGGGGTGCAGTATAAATTTTCTTGACATGACCTTGATTCGAAGTAATAACAGAATAAAGACCAAATTTTTTCAGAAACCTGCGTCAACAGGCAGATATGTGAATTTTAAATCGTGCCAACCTATAGCACATAAAAAAAATGTTGTAGTTGCTCTCGTAGATAGAGTTATAAAACTAACCAGTCCAGAATTTAGGGAAGAAAGTTTAACGAAAATCAAAGATATTTTACAAAGTAATAACTACCCCATTCATTTCATTAAAAAAATTATTAGAGAAAGAGTACATAAAAAGTATAATCGTGAACAATCAAAACCTAGCAAACAAATACAATCCACAAACTGTAAATATGTAGGCATTCCATATGTACGAGGGTTATCAGAACAAATGTCAAAAGTGTTAGCACCATTTAACATAAAAATTGCACATAAAAACCATAACAATTTAAAACATCTATATACAAAAATTAAAAATGATGTGCCTCTTCAAAAACAAACCCATGTGGTATATAAAATCCCATGTGGGAATTGTGAAAAAAGTTATATAGGGCAAACAAAACAACATCTAGCTGAAAGAATGAAAGGCCACAAATATTGCCAAAACATAACTTCATTAAAAAAACACTGTAATGCTACTGGACATATTTTTGACTTCAATAACGTAAGTATCCTTAACAAAGAACAAAACTCCACAGCTAGAAACGTACTAGAGATGATACAGATAAAAAAAGATAATAATGCAGTCAACGATAGAACAGAAATTAGCGGGCTGTCTGAAATTTATTTTAATATATTATAATGTAAATTAATATACCGATACAAAAGAATAGAACATATATTCGCTGGCTTTATTGATACAAAACGAACACCTGCATGCTATGTATTAAAAAAGAGTTTTTTCCTATGTTTTTGTTTGTATCTGGAATGTGTACACCTTGTCGAAGTAAAACCATGTATCAGTATGTATTTGACTAGTATTGAAATATCAATACAATATTGACAAATAATTATCGTTACATTATTTTAAACAAAACTGACAAAATGTAGTCGTAGACGGACAAATAATAAAAAATCCCAATATGTGTATTATATAACTAATTTAATTTTAATGTAAGTACACACATTGAATTGTCTTAATCACAAACTGTTTAACTGTATATATACCAAAGAAATTTATATTTATTATTGTTTCATAAACTTGATTTATGTTCATCAACAAAAAACAACTATGTATATGTATGTGTATTAATAATGCTAACTTTGTTTTTCTTCTGATAGTTTTTGTTCTGAAGAAGACATCGAAAAATAAAAAGATGTCGAAACGTTAATTTGGTTTTTTTCTTTCCTTAAAATTTGGCCGCTAGTCCCAAGAATGAATTATAATTTGTATATATATATATATATATATATATATATATATATTTAAATAAGTATTATATTAATAATACTATTATTTCTTGGCCTTTATTATATTCGTGTAGGTAAATTCTTGGTATTAGGCCTTTTTAACGAAATGCAATAAATACTAGGTTTTAACGTTTCGACATTTTTTAATATTAATGTCTTCTTCAGAAAATTAAGAATAGGTATAACAGTTAAAATTGTATAAATAAAATGTTTCTCTTAAAATTTTGTCAAAAGTCTTTTGACAAAATTTTAAGAGAAACATTTTATTTATACAATTTTAACTGTTATACCTATTCTTAAAATTTTGTCAAAAGTCTTTTGACAAAATTTTAAGAGAAACATTTTATTTATACAATTTTAACTGTTATACCTATTCTTAATTTTCTGAAGAAGACATTAATATTAAAAAATGTCGAAACGTTAAAACCTAGTATTTATTGCATTTCGTTAAAAAGGCCTAATACCAAGAATTTACCTACACGTATATATATATATATATATATATATATATATTATTATTATTATTATAATGTGTACGCAGATATATTTTCAATACCACAAATGCACCACGTTCGGGCACTAACAATGTTAATATGGGAATGCTTTTGTATATACCACAAGGCCTTAAGTTGCTAAGTCAATAAATGTTAAAAAGTATCTAATTTAGATAATACTATCTCGATACTTACTTAATTGCCCCGAACTAGCTCAATAATATAAAATAACACATGTTTTTCTTTCAATAATTACAACCATGAGAACTATTTATTTTATTATATTATATATAAATTTCCACTAAAAATCTTTCAATTTCCTTATTTCAATAATCTCTTTATCAATTTAATCTTTAGTATATTTCTGATTACTCTGTATATTCCAAACTCAAAAATTATCCATTTTCAGTATTTTAATATTCTCGTACAGGGGGGCAGAATGCCTGGACCCCTCATAAATGGCCCAATAAGTAGAATAAGTCCTTCGGAAGAAGAGGACGAAAAGCTTAACCTACGGTGTAATGCAACCCGTGCCAAGAGGTGGATGGCACTTGAGCTATACCAAGTGTTGAGAACGGAGCCTCCGGGATACCAGGCGACCTCCCGGTGTAAGTAGCCTTAGCGCGGCAAGGGCGCACTGCCGTGCTGGACATTTTAGTTCGGCCCAACTCGTGGGAATACGATGAATAGTGATAAAGAGAAAGATAAAGATAAAGATAAAAGTAAAAAACATATTTTAAAAGACAAAAAAAAGGAGGAAGAAGGTGAAGGAATGCTAAGGCTGCTAGGCAATGCAGAGGAGCCCGTAAGTAAAACGGACGGATCGGGAAAAAAACAGGATGCTAGAAAGTCAGGAGAGCCTGTGAGTGGGGCTCACTCTTACATAACGGAAAAGGATGTCTTCTCAGCGGGGAGTAGTTTGCCTAGGTCTCCGCCGGGACAAGGTGCTCCAATGGTTGAAGACACGGAAAGCGAGATGTGGGAAGAAGAAACTATGGAGAACAGCTCTATATTTAGTCTTGTAGGAGAACATAGCGATTGGAAAGATGTTACCCAACCAGGAAAGAAAAGGAAAAGGGGTAAAACTCCGCCACATCAACGGATGGTTGGCTTTGCCAGTGGTGGAATGGTGGAGGTTAATAGCATTTTGGCCAAGGTGGTGAAGAGGACACAAGAGCTCAAGAAGCTAGTAAATGAGAGCTCCAAAACAAAAGTCGAGATTAAGCAGGTTTCGAGAGAATTAGCGGTCCTTGTGGGAAATTTGGAAAAAGGTGTTAAGCAATATCAGAAGGAGCATAGTTGCGCTATGCACTGCGAACACGGGGAAAAGGAAACAGAAGGTCAAACGGTTTCTAGCAGTAGCTCAGTTGGAGTCCAGGTGGACTGGATGGATATAGAGAGGGAGAGAAGGGAAGCACAGGGCAAACTCAAGAGGGATTTCAGCACCGCAGTGCAGGCAGGAAGCGGTTTTGCAGGCGTAAGTGGTCTATTGGACGAGAAATGGCCAAAAGAGATATTTGTCAAGACCCAAGTAGAACCTGCAAAATTAAAAAATCTTAATGCTGAGGGCGATTATGCGATTCTCTTTGATCCAAAAAGAATACAGGAGGATAAGATGCTTGACAACATAATGTTAATGTACCCAGATTTAGAAGATGTCATTAAAAGAAATGAAGGCCAAATAGACTATCTGTTGAAAACAGTATCTACTAGAATCAGAAACCAGGAAGCTTCAGAGAAAACGACGGCTCTCTACGTGATACCTACTAGCATAAATAGGAGTGGAGTAAATGACATTGAGGAGGCCTATAATCTTATAAGGAATCTCAGGGACACGATGCGGGTGCTTCCCACAGGAATTTTAAACCTTGTCCTTAGTGAGGGTCTGGATCAAGATTATATGAGGAAATTGTGTGAATACGTCTTCTCCGATTTTGTGGGAAAAATTATTCTATTGCTACCTAGAGATAAGGAAAAACCACAAGCAGTTAGGGCGAAAAAGCCTCAAGTCGAAAAGGTTATAGTAAAGAGTGGTAATTCCAGTTACGCGGACTTGCTTAGAAAAGTAAAAGAGAAAATAGACATAAAGGAAGTAGGGGTACGTATTAAGACTATACGGAAGACGACAGGAGGTGATCTAATGTTGGAAGTCGAGGGAGATAAACAAAAAGCGGGTGTTCTTAAGGAAGCTATTGGTCGGAAAATTGAAAACGAAGTGCGCTTAACGAGTAACATAGTAACGTTACACATTTTGGACATTGATGCGGCCACTACAAAGGAGGAAGTGGGGGAGGAAGTAAGGAAAGCAGTGGAACAGCACGAGCACGAGACGATCACAATAAAGTCGATGAGACCAAGTAGGGATGGGAATCAGATAGCCACGGTACAAGTCAGTAAAGAAACTGCAAACAAGTTAATAAAAGACAGAAGGATAAGGATCGGGTGGATAAACTGTAGAGTCCGGGAAAGGGTGATAGTACCTAGGTGCTATAAGTGTCTGGATTTTGGACACAGGGCGATGCAGTGTAGCGGACCGGACCGATCAAATGTATGCGTTAATTGTAACCAACCGGGGCATAAAGCAAAAGAGTGTAAAGGCACCCACTTCTGCGCAACATGCCAGTCGGGTGACCACCGAGCGGACACCACTAAATGCCCAAGATTCAGGGAGATATTAAGAGCCCAAGAAAAAGTGAACAAATCGAGTAGGGCCGCCGTATACAAAAATTTATAATGATCAAGATACTACAGGTCAACGTGGGTAGGTCAAGGCTGGCGCACGATATTGTCAATGTCACTGCTTTCGAGAGGGAGATCGATATTGTAATTATCAGTGAACCAAATATTAGAATCGCATTGGACAATGGGTTTGTAATGGACAAGAAAAGAAATGTAGCAGTCAATATAAGAAATAAAGATGTTGGTGTCTGTAGTCATTCTGTGGGTGACGGGTACGTTTGTATAAAGTGGGACAAATGGTGCATATACGGGTGTTATGTATCGCCTAATGTTTCCATGAAGGAGTTCAGAAGGTACATAGACATACTAATGGGGCAGGTAAAAGAGATGAATACGGAGGCAGTTGTTGCGGGTGATTTTAATTCAAAAGCACCAATGTGGGGATCTCCTACTACGGATGCTAGAGGTGAATATCTAATGGAATGGGCTGCAGAGTTGTCGTTGAATGCCGTGAATACTGGAGATACCCCTACCTTTGAGAGGGGAGATTCTAAATCATATATAGATATAACCTGGGCTACGGAAGATATGACTAGACGAGTCCAAGAGTGGCAGGTATTATCCGGCGAAGTATGCACTTACCATCACCATATATACTTTGAGATAGACGGAAATAGTAAGAACAAGAACAAAGGTATAGAAAAGGGATCGCGGCACATATTGAAGGAAAAGAAATTTGCTGAAAAACTTAAGCAGCATTTCCTAGGAAAAAATGTAGGAGTTACCCCAGATGCTTTCATATCTATTGTAAATAAGATAAACAGAGAGTGCACAACCCGTATTATTAAGGAACACAGACCAATGCCTTATTGGTGGGATGATGAAATAGCCGATAAGAGGAGGGAATGCCATAGATGGCGACGTAAAATGACGAGAACGAGTGAAAGTCAGCATAATGCATCCTCACTTGAAACAAAAAAACAATACTACAAGCAGGCAAGAAGAGAGCTTAAGAGACTGATCATTAAGGCAAAAAAGAGGCATTGGAAGAAAATGCAAGAAGATTTGGAAAACGATATATGGGGAAATGGTTTCAATATAGTAATGCGCCATCTGGGCATGTTGCAACCGCCATACAATCCACCTATGGAACAAAAAATACGTATCATAAAAGATCTTTTCCCATTAAAGGACGAGACTCTCATGAAAACTAACAATAAAGCTAAGGAAATCCCCCCTTTCACGAAGGACGAGCTGGAACAGGCAGTAGGGAAAATGAATACGGGCAAAGCCCCGGGCCCGGATCATATACCAGTGGTAGCGGTTCAAATTCTGGCGGAAGTAGTCCCGGATGTTTTACTGCAAACCCTGAATGAGCTTCTCGTGGAGCAACGCTTCCCAGTACCGTGGAAAGAAGCTGCGGTGGTCCTTCTATGGAAAGGCAAAGAAACGGACACATCCGCTGCATACAGACCAATATGCTTACTAAATACCCTGGGAAAGTTGTTCGAAAGATTGATAAAGGGCAGAATTGAGGAAGAGCTGAATAAAAGCGGTGGTCTATCAGAGAGACAATATGGTTTTGTAAAACAAAAGTCAACTGTGCACGCGATTCAAGCGGTGGTCCAAAAGGTCAGAAAATCTAACGAAAAATGGGTCGTTATAGTCGCCTTGGACATAATGAATGCTTTTAACTCGGCATCATGGAGCAAAATAGTAAGAGAAATGAAGAAAAGGAATATGCCTCTGTACTTGGTAAATATCATAGTGGATTATCTCAGTGATAGAAGAATAATCGTGAACGCAGAAACAAAAAGGGAAGTTAATGCGGGTGTCCCACAGGGATCAGTGCTGCAGAGGGAACTTATGTTTAAGGCAAACGAGACACTAGAAAAAATTGCCGAGTGGATGGAAGAAAACGATCTTTGTATAGCTCCCCAGAAATCGGAAGTAGTTGTTCTTAAAGGCCCGCGGAAAAAAGAGGATATAGAGTTCGAAATACGGGAGAACAGGATTCATCCAAAAAAACAGCTGAAGTACCTGGGAGTGATATTGGACAATAATATGACATTTGGTGCACATGTGATCTATATTCGCGAAAAAGCGGAGGCAACTATGGGGGCCCTTCTCAGGATTATGCCGAATGTCGGGGGACCGAGTAATAGAAAAAGAGACGCGTTGTATGGGGTGATACAATCACAAATACTGTATGCAGTAGCAGCATGGGCATCTGTGCTGAACATTAAGAAATATAAGGATATGTTAGAGAAACTTCAAAGAAGAGCGCTCTTACGAGTAATCAGCGGATATCGGACGGTGTCGACGGCGGCGGTTCAGGTGATAGCCGGCATACCATCCATCTCTCTTATGGCGGAAGAACATGTGCGTACCTTTGGTTCAATGGGTGGGCAATCGACCCAGTCCAAAATAAAGGAAAGAGAAGTAACTCTTAAGAAGTGGCAAAGGGGATGGGATAAATTGGATACATCCGCTTCGTGGACGAAAGTCCTGATCCCGGATATCACTGAATGGGTGAAATGCAAATTTAGGAGAACCGACTATTACCTGACGCAGTTTCTGTCAGGACATGGCCATTTTAGAACATATCTAAAGAGATTTAACCTGTCGGAGGAGGACACCTGTTTAGACTGTGGTGAGATTGACTCCCCTGAGCACGCGATATTGGCCTGCGATAGATGGTGTGCGGAGAGGCAAGTACTGGAAAAGGATCTGGCGATGGGTTTGAATAAGGATAATATTATAAAACTCATGATGGAGAGTGGAAAGAATTGGGAGGCAGTACGCAGTTATGTGGCCAAAGTGTTATCAGTGCGAGAGAAGGATCAAAAAGAGGAGAAGAATGGAAACAGGAAAGGAGAATGAGTGATAGCCCTGTGATACTCCGAAGATATGCCTGAAAGGGCGGTTCCAGAGCACAGTGGTGAATGTTTCTGGGGGGTTTTTAGTGGGTATGCCTTTTGGAGACTCCCACACTACCAGACCAAGGAACGACGGCAGGTATGGTGTCCATAAAGGATTTTCCCCCCGACGCAGCAAAAAAAAAAAAATGTTCTCAGGGTGGCATAAAATGACAAATAAATATATTAAACCAATTAGTACCTCAATTATTACTTTTAATATATCATTTCCGATCGTGTACTGGTTCCCCTCCACTTGAATAGCATTAACTCAAATTTGTAAACCTTATTTTACAAACATAAATATAGCAAGTAAAGAGTTAACTATTACTTACTTTTGATATTAAATATTTTACTGTTCTTCTTTTTCAGACTATGTATCAAATCTATTGACAACTTACCTATAATCATATGATAAGCTATTATACTAAGAAAATCAAAAATACCATTTATAGATCATCAAATTTAATAAAAATGATAGCTGAGATTAGAGGTACAATTTATATCCATCAATAATAAATGTCTGAATTACAACTATCTAAACAAGCTCAAATGACGTTATGGAATGATATGGAATTTTATAACCTTTTTTAGATGAATTTCAAAGGTAAATATTTTAATATATTAATAGTTTAATAAAATGTAATGATACACTTGCATATAGACCATTAATTAATTATATGTACTCAATAGTAATTTGTTAATACCATATTACTAGTATATTAGTATAATCTGTAAGTAATGTGTAGTATTTCTTCTGTGTGTCAAGGTCAAATGAAATTTAACATATCTTTCAATATGAGATGTAAATTATATATTCATAAGATTATCACATGTTTTAAATTATAATTTAATAAACTTTAATAATCAATATAAGTTTCTATTTGCTTGGATATCTAGTAATATCAAAATTATAGCAATTATTTATACAACCTTATACAAAATTATCCATTTATGATCCGTATATTTCCAATTAATTATAGTAATCCTTTTGTAATTAGGAATTCCATGTACTAGCGGGTTCTCGTGTTCTTAGCAGTCCTCTTTGATGATATTTATGGAACCTTGACAACTTCCTTGGAACAATATCAGCAACAATTGAACTCAGGATCGTAACTATTATTTCTCAATGGAATATGGTTCTGTAAACAGGAACTTCTGGAACTTTTTGCACTTACTGGACTCTCAGGACTTCTAGACGATGAAATCTGGATTAGTATTTTACGTCAAGGACACTAAATCTGCAACTGGAACTTCTGAACTCTGGATTCTTGATTAGTATTTTATTTCACGAACACTGGATACTGGATTTGCAACTGAAACTTCTGGACGCTAGATTTTAATTTCTGTAATCTGGACTCTTAAGTCTGAAATAAAATTGCTGCTCTCCGGATTATGGATTGATATACCACCTATAGGAATTTTTATATATAAAATTGGTCATTCAACGAAATCTTCTATTAGTATTTCTTTTACTTCAATATGGTAAGTATTCTTGATTAATTAATTTATCTAAGTGTATAATTATTTAATTTACACCTTTTTAACTTAATTTAGAATAATATCAGTATCAATATTCGAGAATATACCTAATTCTCTACAAATACAACCGCTTCTCTTAAGAAGAACAATTATTCTCCCCTTTTACTTATTTATAATCTCATTGATGATTTTTAAATTAAACCAATCAACATATTACACAATACATTATCTAAGCAACATACAATTTAAATCTGTTTGATTACTTTTTATACTTTCTAAACTTAATAAATTCCATTATTTTAATTCTTTCCATATTATAATTAAGATTTCATATGCTTTTATTATTCTAAAAACTAATTTGTATCAATTTTCTCACTAATGTCAAAATGACATTGAACTGTCATTTCCGGTTTTATGAAATTTAAAATGTGCTTTTCAATCAATTTTAACTATTGATTTCTTAATATTCAATTCTTATTATTTTTCATCCCATAAACGTCACTAAAACGAGTTTTTACAAACTAATAATACAAATTACGTTACAATAATTAACATTTACATCTCTTCTTTATAGATTATGGTAAATTTTAATGGAAAATGAAACCGATCAACATTATTATATACAGGACGTTCACCTAATCAACAGGCTATACCCAATAAATATCATTACTAGATTTATTAATACATTATTACTTCAAATACAATAAAATCACTATTTCAATTTCCAATTAATTATAGTAATCAGTACAACTGACATTTTCTTCATTTTCTGTATACGTCAACTTCCTTTATAAATAGTTATATGTGTTATTTATTAGTGTACACATATTTTAACAATGGATTATTTGGCCTGTGGCGTACATATATCAATATTTTGTCTTTCAAGTGTATAGGTTACAATACCCAAATTAGCAATTCAAAACATAAAAAAGAGAAAGCGTAGCGCTCAGTATATTTACTGAATATAAATCTAAATAAGTATGCAGAAAGAGCAAAGACTGGTACGATGTTTAATTAGGACACTTGTATTTCGTCTAATTTATATAGCAAACTTTTTAGTTACAATTAAAAATTCAAATAATAAAACGTAATATAAGACAAATAAGAAACATTGAAGATTCTCATCTTTACAGCTATACCAGACAATATAATTTTCTTTCATTATAAATGAACAGTAGATTTGATTAATGATAAAATTTAGAATAATAGTCAGTTACTGTTTATAGTTTTTTATATTGTTATATATTATGCAATGAACAAATATAAAAAAATAATATTTAATACTCATCTATACTACTAATATTATATTACTTTTATTTTTAAATTTAATTAATATCAGAACAAAAATAAAACGTGAATATACCCGTCAAATTTAAACAGAACATAAACCAAAAACCAAGACATACAAATCTATGTTATTTAAATAATAATAAGCAATTTTATTAATTCAGAATATATAGTGATCTTTAAGCACACTCAAGTTGATATGTTAGCTATTACGTAATTGATCACTCACTGACTACTGAAATTTCTTCCAATGAAGACAAAGTGCGAAATTCCATTATTATTCAATATTCGTCAATAGGGTCTGCAAATCTTCTAACAATTTCCTACTTCATGAATAGATACGAAATATCTGTCTTCCAAGGTAGTGCTTTATATAAACACCAGCTGTCCTGACAGACTTTGTTCTGCCTTTTCGGGTAGGTGGCGCGATAGGTTTAATTTGGCTAAAGTCCCTGTATAAGAAAGTTTGGACACTATCAGGTCCAGCTTTGTGATTTGTCACAAAGCTGGTTATATTGTCAATAAAAGTCATTTTGCTCCATAAATACAAAATTTGACTACAGCATCATCTATCGGATCCGAGCACAGCTACGGACCATAGCGATTTGTCATATTGTTCAGAAGTTACACGATCACAACAGACGCACCAAGGGCTATATACAAGCTCCCCATTTTCTATCTCTTCATATGGGTAACGTTCTTAATGTTGAAGATACAAGAAATTTAAGGAGTATTTGATACTGCTTTTAGATTTGACATTTATTGTCAACTTTTGAACCCTAAAAAATTTGAAAATGCCAAAATTATCAGTTATCCATAGCTACGTAACTATTAAAGATATAACAAAAGTAAAAATGACGCCTGGTGACAACTTTTATGAAGAATTTAATAATCTTAGTTAAAAATGCATGGCACGCTTAATTATCAAGGTATAACATAAAACTTATATTTTAAAAAGATAACCATAGGAAACCATATATCTATGAAATCAGAAAAAAATATGCATTTTAATGAAGTCATGGCCAATTGTGACTGCTATTTAAAAAAACGTAAGTTTATGTCATATCTTCATAATTAAGTTGGCCATGAATCTTTAATTAACATTATTAAATTCTAGGTAAAAATTACTACCAGGTGACATTTTTAGTTTTGTTCTAGCTTTAGTGGTTACGAAGATATAATCTGAAAATGTTATCAATTACTCTCGCATTTCTACTTTACCGTTCCCGTATGTTCAATATTAAGAAAATTTCTCATATTGGGAGAGAGAAAATGAACAGCCTGTATATTTAAAAATATATTTAATGCTTTTAATCAAGAATAAATTCATATCATTACTTATTTCTCAACTGCTAATTTTTATTAACATTAACATATTTTGAACTAGTATTCATTAATCATGAGACATATATTCTTATGTGCTTTCTTCAAACATCGTAAATGATTTATCAATAACAAATACTTTTGTTTATTACTATCCATCACACTTTAATTACTCGTTATCTTTTAAGCTACTTATCAATTAATTTACTTTCTCAAACTTTTAGAGTTACAATTGAATTAATTCCAGAACAATCACTTATTTTCTAGCATAATATTTTAAAAAACTTATTCTGAATAATTCGGTTGTTTTACAATTTCATTTAAAACATCGAAATAGTTTCAGTCCACTTTAATTGTTTCATAATCTATAAACTCAAATTATAATATAATATCTTTAGATTTTCATGTAAAAATATCTAGTTTCAATTTCATATGCAAATTTTCATTTAAATACACAAAGTGTGCATTAATATATGACATATGCAAATGTATACTTCTTTAAAAATGTTAATCGAAAAGTAGATCAAGTAATGTAATAATATAATTATTGCAGTTGAAGTTTCCCTTTTTTTAATATTAGCTCTAGTGTGTAAGGTAGTAAAATAGCATTATTAAAATTACATGCAATAAAATGAAGTGGAATATAAATATCTCTTAATTAGCGAATATATAAACCATTTATATTGATATTAATCTTAATTTTGTTACAAAATATTTTTTTATGTTCCATGAAAATTTTATTTTCCGACAAGAAAATTTGTAATGAATTAGAAGAAAATTTAATAATGTACCTTTTAATATTTCATAGCTTACTTACACATAACATATTGTCTACAAATACATCCTAATTCTTGGTATTCACATGAAATATATGTGTGCCTATGTCAGTCACGTGCTAACTATTGTTCGAAAATATAAATCAGTCTATCACAGTTTTAGCAAACATCTTTGTTCAAGCGGTCTTTCGTCCAACTTACTTTTCAATTTAAATAAAATATATTGTAATTAAATAATTTTTACTGCTCAAAACCTAGAGCTTTAATTTTAAAAATTCATTAATGTTTCTAATATACATTTTAATTTACTCGATACACTTTTGCGACCCAACATTTGTTGATAATTTTTAGCTATTTTGACTTTTCCTGCAAGTAACTATGCCGTATTTGAGTTCTGAATTAAATTGTTTACAATTTTTTTTGTTTGATTTAATATATATGTATAATCATATCCGGTGCTTTGAAACTTAAGGTGACCTGTTAATCGCCGTACCTACTTATCGTTCTGTTACATCAGGTAGGTCACTTAATATTTTATTTCATGATTTTTCTCTCAGCCCTGTTAAGTCCTTAATTAACGCTGTAGTTAATTATTTTAGTATTCATCACACATTGGCCGTTTTAAGTTAAACACGGGTAGCGTATTCCAGTAAAGCTAAGAATGTGCACTGTTTTTACGGCCTACAATTTTGTTTATATTAGACATTTAAACTCACGTCTTATTCTTGGTATTTTTTGGAACAGGTCATTTAATTTGGTAATGATTATTCTCTAGTAGATAATACTCGATTTTGTGATTTTGATACTGCGAAGAAATACACCGGGTAAATTTTCGTTTAGTACCACGTACATGAATTTTCATAAAAATTCTCAGTGCTAATAATTTTTATCAGCTTCTTCGTGTTTTTTTTTATTAAATATCATACTACCAATTTGATACAAGCACCAATTTTGACAAACATTAGTTAATTAGTTACCTCATTCCTTCAGTTGCCGCCATCTTGCAGTAGAATTAGCTGTCAATGGTTTAGAAAGGCGAAGGTAGGGACTCTAAGCATGTAGATCACTAGTCAAAAATGACCAAACAGGTTCAAAAATTTATCTGGTTATTTGGAACACTTCCACGCAATTTACGGTCATGTATAGTATAATATAAATCATAACCTATATTCGTGGCTTCAAATCTATACCAACGGAACGAAAGAATAAATAGACACCACAGTGAATACTTCAACACCAAATATTCGTAAAATAGTTTTATTAACAAGTTCATTTGTACTTGAATCTATCGATAACGATAATTCTATACTCTGTATGGAACCCAACCCAACGAGGAAAGGGAAAAGAATTTGCATTAAAAGCTATAAAATAGTGGTTGCAAAATACAATTTGTCAGGTAATGTATTTCTTATCAAAAAAACATGTCAGCTTTGCGTGTTGACACTAACGCTACGACCTACACTATCCCAGTCACTTACCAGGGATATGGAAACCGAGCTGGTTTATTAAACCCAGTTATTTTTTGGATTTTAAAAACACGAATTTTTGCGCTAATCGTACTATAACCCCAACCCCGGGTTAAATTTTCGAAAAAGTGAGTGAAAATAAAGAATGTATTAAATTTTATTGTAAGTGATTTATAATAATTTCAATTCTGAGTATTTAAAAAAGGTTTATTATAGTGTACTATATTTTAAACTCAGTTTGGGAAAATTAAGGTTCTCACGCAGTTTAATTTTACATTTAACTTCCATTTCTTCTCATGCGGTTCATTTTCACTTTATCATCTAAGTTTTGCTAAACTTCCATGCTTTTTGGTAGCAGAGAGTGTTACTGTACAAGCTAAGTTATATCTCCTGTTTTACATACATTTATTGTTTTAGTTATCGAAAATACTCTGACTCCGTTATCTCATGTGAATTTGTAATTGATTCACAGGTTTAGTTGTAAATTTAGGTAATTTTGTACTTCGCACATTTAAGAATCATTTCACCTTACCTAATTAACTGAATTCATCTATTTTAACCTATGTTAAGATTAATGTACGGCTAACGAGATCTTATCAAATGTGTTGTTTTACAACACGTTATTTTTTTTATTTTGTAAAATTAAGTTAACTAGATTTTAGAGTTGAATTTTAACTTATTTAATTAGTGATTTACCGCATAACTTAAATTTACTTTTGATACACCTTCCACGCATGTTTTATAATTTATTAAATATATAATATTTTTACCTTCATTATTAACTGACTAGTATTATCCAATTGTTCATTATTCAATATTTCGGGTTTTCTTCCTTTTCAATTTATTTTTGTATTTATACTTCCACTCCCACTAGTGGTGGGTTAAATAAACGTTGATGATTGGTAAATGACAGTATTATCTGATATTTCCACCTGCATTCTATATTCTTTAAGTACCTCCGTATGAGATGTCTAATAATTACAGGGGTTTGCACTTTATACTTAGTTCATCATCTACACAGATTTTATTGAATCCACGACCGTCCGGAGCAGAGAAAAGTTTTATGTAAGATGTTGAATGTTTTGACTATGGCAGGTGTATCACATTCATTTAGGGTCTACTTAAGAGTAATTAACATTTTGAAACTAAGAAGTTAAGTGCTGACATTTTCCCAAGAGTAAACTAGAGTAGAGGGTATGTGAAAAGTATATAGAGCTTTAGTTGTGCTGTCCTTGCTCGCCCTGTAACTAGCTTAGTGTATGCCGTAAAATATTAAATGAATTGAATATATATTCTTATATGCAAGTAGAATCATATAAAAGTAGAGTAAAACTCCTAAACACCAAAATACCTTTAAGATTCGGTTTTAAAATAAATGTTCATTCAAAATGCACTAATTAAAATTTCAAACAATTAATACTTTTAATAATTATTGAAAGGCTATTCAGTATTCTGATTGGACCACCCCAAGCAACGAAGAATCGATATTTTAGAATTGAAAGGAAATACTTTTTAAGAGTATTTCCCAAAGGGCTAAACTATTTGCGGAGCAAAGTGAAAGTTGGCATTACGGGAAAGAAATATGCAAATGCTTGAAAGGAAGACATTATTTTATCATAGAAATGCACTATCGCACATCAATTATTTGGAAAATCTGGATGCATTACGATGCCAGGTTGTACATCAATTATTCTGTTCAATGGATTTAGTTCCTTCAGATTTCCACTTATTCCCAAAACTCATGCCGTTTGTCGTCGGAAGAGAATTCAAGCCTGACGTGAAAGTTATTGTAGAAGTAGAGCAGTATTTTGACAACCTTAATGGTGTGGATTATAAAAATTGTATAATGGCTTTCCAGTACCGCTAGTACAAGCAACGCAGAATATGTTAAACAATAAAAAATACAGACCTACAGTTTCCGATAATGGAGAACTGTGTTTTACATGGTCCCATGAAAATTTTAAGATATCTTCATTATATTATTATATACAGGATTATTAAGATAAATTTAATAAATCGTAAATCGTGTATGACTATGCAAAAATGCTACATAGCGAACACAGAAAAATTGTTTACAAATTACACAAAAACATTAGAGAGCACACATATTGTTATGATGTTATTCAATTAATAATAACAATATTAATTCTAAACATCTATCACCAAAATCTATTTAGTAAGTATCGCTCTCTATTGTTAACTGCCAGCGATCTCTTTCAACAAATGACTTTTAAAACCGTACCGATATCTAATTATATCCCGATAACATATAATAAAGTTACATTTTATATTAGAATTTTCCTTCGTTCTAGAAAAATAAATTTTATTTATATTACTATTCATACACCTTGAAAAATCTTTATTTACCGATATCTAATTGTATCCCGGCAACATATAATAAAGATACATTTTATATTAGAATTTTCCTTCGTTCTAGAAAAATAAATTTTATTTATATTACTATTCATATACCTTGAAAAATCTTTATTTACCGATATCTAATTGTATCCCGGCAACATATAATAAAGATACATTTTATATTACAATTTACCTTCGTTCTAGAAAAATAAACTTAATTCATATTACTGTTCATACACCTCATATATATATACATATTCATACACCTTGAAAATTCTTTATTTAAAACCCTTTCCAATTATCCCATTTAAATCATCTTATTTATGTAGGTGGATAAATTAAGAAATTTTAAAAGTATGTTAGGTTATAATCATCTTGTCATACCAAAAAAAATTCCTAACAATATAAATATTTCCCTTATTATACAAATATGTTTAGGAAAACTTCAAATAAGTATGTATTAATATAATATTTAAGACTAATTTGTTTCGTAATACATATAATCTTTTTATAGGTTGATATATAAGAGCATATGTTATTCTGTAAAAGTATTGATATATGGAATTTAAAAGTATTGATATAAGGTTAATATTAATATCCATATATCTATCTCTGAAATATCAATAATGTGTATTGCTATTATTATTAACTTATATCAATTTATAAATGTTTATCTATTGTTGTGGTCCCCCTGTATATGTGAAAAGTGCTAATACATATCAATTATTTACACCTTTGAAACAGGAGAGAAACCTTTCATATAAAATTATTTATTGATAAAAAGTTTGTTAACAGTAATATGCAATTTCTTAAATAAATTATTAATTACTGATTAAACATTTGAATTTGAGTGATTAAGTGCGTAAGGTCATATGGGCATCAACAGGTGCTTGATACGGCCCTGTAATTCTATCTACTGACACGACACATGTGACTTAGAATAAAGAAGCGACGCGTTCTTATACGCTTATTACTCGTGCTAAAAGTTTTCAAGTAAGTAGGTATTCATTCTATCTTAATAGTTTCCTCGATTAACCACATTTTTTTAGGGAACGTTTAATGAGAGTCCGCTTCGATGATCGATGTCCCTGGTATGGATTCCTATTTATTTAGTTGTGTCGATCTGAAAAAATATTCCAACAACACATGTGTCCCTATCACATATACACGTGATCTTTTTAAATAAATAAAATACACCACCTCAGATGTTTATAACTGTAGACAAAAGTCAGGTCTCGCATATATATATATATATATATATATATATATATATATATTAGGCCGGGTCGAATTGTATGGAGGCAAAAAAATCGCTCAACGTACAAGGAAAATCGTACTCTAGGGATCAAAATAAGAAACTTTGCCCAAGGAACCATACCTCTAAAATGAATTTTGATGTCCCGACTTTTGACCCGAAGGGCCAAATTTTGAAAAATCCCACTTTGACCCACTTAGAGTGCCCCAATCGAGTCCAAATGTATGACCGACCCCCGCTAACTTTAGAGGGCCGACCCACCCATGCCAGTGGCACACCCCCTGGAACCACCCCTGGAGGGTTCCCCATACAAACATTTCAAAAAATCACCATTTTTGGCACTTTACAAGAAAAAATCAGCGAAATGGCTATGTTTTTTTCTTTTTGGAGTTTATTTTTCTCTTTAGAAATTTATTTAGTCAGAACATATGTAAATAAAACACGTTAAAAAGTTATATTTGGCTTATGCCGAATTTATTATACCCACTATGGCAATGGTTTTGTGGCAACCCTATTGTGGAACCAAATTTTATTCATCTTCTTCTTCCTCTATTTAAATTACAATGTCAGAACAAATTTCAGCTAAATAAAAAAAAAATAAAACAATATCTCTAGTATCAGCAAAATATTTGCGCACTTAATAAAAGATTAAGCCTGATGTAAATTTTGCATTCCACACCCTTCACAAAAAACCTAACGCGCGGGTTTTCCATAAAATTACTGCCTATTTTATTGCCGTCATTTGTTACCAAAATATTTTGTGTGCACTTTACCTAAATACATAAGTATATATTGTGTACATTTTTTTGTTGTTGCTGTTTTTGTAATATTGATGTTTATTTAAAAAAGGTTGGCGACTTAAAGTCGCAAGTAGGTACCGCAACCGAATCTGTGAAACAAATATGTAAAGAATTTTCTGCTGTAATTCTTCATTTCCTTTATTTTTTTAACTGCATATAAACCGCGCAGGTACCAAAAATCTAAATCATTTTGATTTTTCGTCAAACAGTCCGTGAGAGTTTTTTTCACTAATACAATCACAAAAAACCCTGTTTGAAGCACCCTGTTTGATGTGTGGCCATTCGGCTTAAGAGTATATAAGCTGCACACATCAACGTCGGCAGACATAGTTGAATTTTAACAGTCAAAGTGTAAAGTGTCCTAAGTATAAAAAGTGACTAAGTGCTTTTGAGTAAAGTGTTTACAAGTACAGTGGTGTTGAAATAAATAAAACATAAACTTGTTGGTACTATTTTAAAAATCCATTTATCATCCTATTACAATGAATTCACCATCCTGTACACCGCAAGATCAAGCCACAACAACTATGGAAAACCCAATGAGTCATATACCCAAGCATGATGTTACTGTTTTTGGTGTGTCTACTGATTTGACTGATCTTAATTTACCAACCCATCTGGATATCTTGAGATATTATTTTTACTTGAGCGAACGTGCTAAAACAGACCAAAAAAAGTTTTCTTATAAATCATTCACTATTCAAGTACAAAATAAGTTGATTGGAATTTGGGAAAAACTTGGTATGGAAATAATGGCGAAAAATTGTGTATCTATTAAATTGAATAGATTGCTTGACAAATATCAAGACCAAATCAAGAGCAAAAAGAAAACCCCTAAATTTCCAGAGTTTCTAAAATCTCTGGAAAGAATTTTTTACATTGGAACATGTAAATGCGATTTGAAAGCAGCTCCATGTGCATGCGGCTTGGTTCCAAAACGCCTCAAAGAGTTTATGCACGATTTACATAATCAGAGAAGACTAACAGTGGCTGTATTTATGATGGAAATTGAAGAGCAAGGAGCTACGTCTATGTCATCAATGCCAATATACCAAGATCCCGATGATTCAACATACGCACCGCCATCGGTTCAAGAAGATATGGATACAAGCACAAGTTCACAATACACAGAAAGATACGATTGTTTTAACTTTGCCTTGATATGTGACAGATTTGGTGTGCCTGATAGAGTAGCATCAGCATTAGGAACCGCTCTTTTCCAAGATTTAAAAATGAAAGATAAGCATGGCAAACCTCTCATCATGGATAAATCGAAAGTTCGCAGAGAAAAAGAGAAATGCAGACACGAAGTGCTTCGCAAACGGTTATATGATACCAACTTGTTAGCGTTTTCATTCGATGGCAGAAAAGATGATACTTTAACGAGAGATAAAATTGATGAGAAGTATCATACTAGGATGGTAAAAGAACCTCATCTTGTTATTTTGAGGGAACCGAATTCTGAATTGATTGGTTACGTAAGACTGGAACATGAAACCGCTGAATACAAAACAACCAAATTAAATGATTTTTTCAACGATAAAAATATATCACTGGATGCATTAATTGGCATATGCACTGACGGTGAGCCAACAAACACTGGCCCACACGTTGGAATTATACGACGATTCGAATTGCTGTTAAAAAGACCATTGCATTGGTTCGTTTGCCTTCTACACTTCAACGAACTTCCGTTTCGGCATTTGTTTGAAGCTTTGGATAAATCAACCAGCACTGGACCGAGTTCGGCAACTGGAAAACTGAGACGTCAAATCGAAACTTGTGAAACTCTTCCGGTAAGTTATTGCTATCACTTATTTATTATAATTGTCAACCGTTTATAATTATTTGATTATTCTATATTTCAGGTGGTGGACGGCTTTCAGAAAATTGAGTTGAAAAATATGCCCCCTGCTCCAGAAAAAATTGAATTTTCCACCGATTCGAAGTACGTATACGGCATGGCCCATGCAATTTCTAACGGCGAGGTTTCGGTGGATCTGGCTAACATGAAACCAGGAAAAATTGTACATTCTCGCTGGCTCACCAAGGCCGGTAGATTATTACGATTGTATGTGACAACGGAACATCCATCCGAAAATTTACGGATTCTGGTTGAATTTATAATTAAATGTTATGTGCCAATGTACTTCAATATCAAGTATTACAGCTCTGTCGTGTACGGTAGTGCTTTACTTTTCAAGTTCATTAGTTGGTCACGGTTTCTACAACCTCATTTACGCAGTATTGTCAATAAAGTAATTAAGGATAATTCATATTATGCGCATTCGGAAAATATCTTGCTATCAATGTTGTTTGATGATAGCAAAGAAAAGCGAGACTGTGCTATAAAGAAAATTCTATGCTATAGGACCGATGTTGAAGACCCAACGGAACTTAGAGTTTATAAAAAACCAGATATAAACTTTAATTGCACAAGTTACACGGAAATGATCAATTTGAATGATATAAATAACGTATTTGAACCACCATTCACGCGAAGCATTCCGTACGATACATTGACAGAATATTTAAATCAAGATGATCCACCGTTTTGTGATCCAAAAATTCCATCACACATACAAGGAACGGAACGACACGTTCAATTGCTAGCTAGCGTTTCCAAACGAGTTACACCGGGAAATGTGGAGGCTGTTATGGCAACGACATTAGAGAGCCGTGCGAAATTGCCCAGACTTGAAAGCAAAAAAGATTTCGAACAATAATTTTTTTTTAGTTTCTTTTCTATTACTAAGTAAAATTCATTTTTTCATTTCATTCTGACTAAATAAATTTCTAAAGAGAAAAATAAACTCCAAAAAGAAAAAAACATAGCCATTTCGCTGATTTTTTCTTGTAAAGTGCCAAAAATGGTGATTTTTTGAAATGTTTGTATGGGGAACTCCCCAGGGTTGGTTCCAGGGGGTGTGCCACTGGCATGGGTGGGTCGGCCCTCCAAAGTTAGCGGGGGTCGGTCATACATTTGGACTCGATTGGGGCACTCTAAATGGGTCAAAGTGGGATTTTTCAAAATTTGGCCCTTCGGGTCAAAAGTCGGGACATCAAAATTCATTTTAGAGGTATGGTTCCTTGGGCAAAGTTTCTTATTTTGATCCTTAGAATACGATTTTCCTTGTACGTTGAGCGATTTTTAAATCGACCCGGCCTAATATATATATATATATATATATAATAATAAAACAAAAAGGAATTGCGGGAATGCGGTCTGTATTAAATTGAAACTCAATCGTTCACACTCTCAGCATTCCCGCAATTCCTTTTTGTTTTATTGTGTTGTACGGTCGATAATAATTTTAATATATATATATATATTGTGGTAGTTCACTAACTTGGATGAGTAAGGATATGATGGAAGTACTAATGTTAATAAAATATACTGTATATGTTCTTGTAGTGAGTATTAAAAAAAAATAAAAGATGGTAATATTTTATGGACCAAACTATAATTAAATAAATAGATGTGAGAATATTTAAATTATACTTAAAATAATTGTGAGAATATTAATTGGGTATTTCCCTATAGTTTTTGTGAACCGTGTAAAGTTGGTTACATATCGGGTTATGTTGAAGTTCGCCTTGCATCGAGTGGTTGGTTGCCTATCAGGTTTCTTTGTTGTAGTAATATTTCCCATTTCTGAAAGTAGAATTGTAAATGTTACTTGTTGTATTTTTATATGTAATATTATTTGTTAAAGCTTGTTTAATTAACACTTTTGAAAAAATAGAGAATATTAGTATGGATTTTGAATCATAAAGGTTGGAAAATGATGTATAGTTACGCGCTAAAATTCAAATGTAAGAAGTGTCAGATTTTGACATTTAAAATAATATAGTTAAAGTATTGAGTATTTGGTTTGCCGAAGGGTATAAAAGGTTGTGAAAATTAAAGTAAAGAATTAAATTGATAAATTTTTGGAATTACAAAAAGGTATTATAAATATTCAATTACAAATAAAACATATTTTGGATTATTATAATGTGTGGAACAATATGATTGGATATTATAGAAACTAAGGATTTATTGCCAGGGATATGGGGAATAAATAGAGAGGTATTAAAAAAGAATTTAAGAAAAGCGGTAGATGTGTTTTCGGAAAACGAAATTTTCCTTCCGAAAAACACATAATTAAGAGATTCATCATTATACAAAAGTGTAAAAGAAGTGGTTAGGAGATAGTAGAAAAGAAAGCAGATATTTTTTAGGTGATTGCAACATTTTCCAGAATAGTACCATTTTTTGTATCATGCAAATATAATAAAAAATAAATTAGAAGAAAGAATTTCGGTAACGAATAAAGAAATAATTGAAGAATATTCATACTTGAGAAGAAAGCGAAGAAATATATAATTACAATTTAAAAATAAACTTACTGCATTGGTAAATATTATTCCATATTTGGCGAGAGATTTATTGCATTGGAGAGTTGGTGAAATTCCAGAAGTTATACAAATAGTTTAGTCCAGGACTTGAAAGATACGAGATATTCAACATAGCAGCTAACACAGGTATTCCAGTCCAGTAGAGGAAAGGCAGGTTTCAAAGGTCTTCACGAAAGCGTTCGACGGTTCGAGATTCTAGTTGATTGCAGAGGTTGAAGGTATTACAGGATAGCGGTCATTACAGTCCACATTCCGAGCATTCCAGACAATTAGGAAAAGGAAAGGATCTCCCTCATTGATTCCAGGAAATGTCTTCGACAAGCTAAAAAGAAAATCGTTTGGTGTATAAATAAGAATACCAGTTCAGTAGTAATAACAGGTCGTATAATTCTTTGAAATAATTTGAATTTATCAGTTTCGAATTGAAAAGTATATCAAAATTTAGAGATCTATTATTTATACGTACATTATAACTGTGTTGATAATCAAGAAAAGATATTTTGTAAGTTCTGTGCACAACATTAATTTGTATCATCATTTGTATAATTTTTAGAAGTCAAAAAAAACTGATCGGCAAACTAAAACTGATTAATTTGTGTGGGTATTTGATTTACATACAAAAACTATACAGTATTTTTAAAATAATATAATTAATATACTTACTTGTATATTTTTCGATCCACGAAAGGTGTATTTTCATGCACATATAAATTTACAAAAGAATGTTTACGTAAACAAGCTTGGTACTTCCATGAATGTCTTATTTGGTTGTGTGTGTTGAGAACTACCATATAATTTATAATTTGCCTGATTTATTAAACAAATTAGTTTGATACATTTGTTTTTATTTGGTATATAAAGAAGGTTTTTGAATTAAATTGATGAAACAGATATGACGCTTAGAACCGTAACCTATAAATAGAAAAAACAACTGTCAGTGATTATATTATTATTTGAATAGTATGTTAATATATACCTTGAGATTGAGTTCACAGTAAGTATTGTTATGTGAAGATAAAGTTGAAATACACATCATAATTCACTAAAGAATAACTGTTTTGTAAACTTTGATTTATAAAGTTAAGAAATAAAACGTAAATATCCTATGATATAGGCAGATATTGAAAAAGTTACATATAGGCAACTGTTTGGGCTTTGATGATTCAAGGGAAGTTAGCAACATATAAAATAATTAGTTTAAATATTTTATATAAGAACTGAGTTAGTGAGGGCATAAATAAAAAAAATTACCTGAGAGAATTTGAAAATAGATTTAAAAAGTACATAAAGATTTCAATTTTATATATAGACGAGAATAAGTACAGGTTTCAAACACATAGTAAGAATAAATATTATTAAATTTATCTGAGTGTAATCGTACCTTTATTAATTAAAGGTATTGTTACATTTTATGGCGTGCCCAACGTGGAGCGATTAAAATAAGACTCGCAAAAACATATTTCAAATATTTTATTAATTATAATAATAGCGATAACATTAGTATACATTTTACAAAGGTAATAAAATCAGTTTAAAGTATATCAAGGTATAAGGAAGTGTGTACTACAATTATTGAAAATGAATACCAGATCTAAGAGTAATTTCGGATTAAATAGATCTGAATCGTCTAGCGATAGTGAAGAGGAGGTTGGTCAGGATGTGAATGTACCAGAGGGAGGAGAAATTATATTACAAGTTCAGGAAGGTATTCAACAGACAGGAGAAACACAGGATAGAGGTGATAAGGTGGAAATATTAGGAGAGACTTCTAAAACAGAAATGTCGAATACAACAGCAGATATGGAATTAATTCTACAAATGTTTAAACAAATTAGTGAAGAGAATAATAAGAAGTTAATGGATAAACTTGACAAGGATAGTGAAAAGAATAATAAGAAGTTAATGGATAAACTTGACAAGGCTAGTGAAGAGAATAAGAAAAATAGAGAGGAGGATAAAAAAGAATTAGGAGAAAAATTGGATAAGTTGGAAAAGGCGAGCATTGATACTAGAGAAGAAAATAGAAGAAATCTGGAAGAATTAAAGAAATCTTTACTGAGAGATACAGAAGAAAAGGTTAAAGAAATTACTATTGAAATGGATAGCAGGGAAGTGAAAATGCGGAAAGAAGTAGACGAAAAGTTACAAATTAAGGATACGGAAGTTAAAAATATTATTAGAAATAAAGTACAAGAGGTTGAAGGTAAAATTAAGGTAATACAAGAAAATGTAAAACAAATAGATAAGAATAGTAGCGAGAAATATAAGGAGTTAGCGAAACGCATACGGGATGAAGTTGATCAGGTAAATAAAGAAGTCTCCGACAAAACAGAAAAATTAGAAGAGAATTTTTGTAAGAAAATAGAAAATACAGAAGATAGATGTTTAAAAGAAATAAAATTATCGACTGATACTACTATTGCGCAGAAGTTGAGTATGGAAGATATTCTGAAAGAATGTGAAGAACAGAAGACGAAAATACAAGATCTTTTATTAAAGACTCAGAATATTAACATCCCTCATGTAACATGTCCTCCGGTTTACAATGTTTTAAATAATGGTATCAGAATTGAGAATATAACTCATTTTAGTGGGGATAAAATGTCCACTCATCCAATGGCCTATTTGACAAATATTCTAAGATATATAGAAGAGATACAGGATTTTAGGAGCCAAATGAATATTATTAGAGCGACTTTAAACAGTGGTGCAGCGGATTGGTTTCAACGGGTTGAAGACAATTGCGATGATTTAAGTAAGTTTGTGGAATTATTTAAAAATAATTTCTGGAGTGAGACGCAACAAAGCAGAGCACATCAGAGGTTGTTAACAGGAAGATATCAACCAGGTAAATCTTCGAGGGAGGCTTACGCACAAAGAATGTTTAACTATTGTCGATACATATCTCATTTGGACGAAAAAACTATATCTCAACATTTATTACAACACTTTATTCCTGTTGACACACATGCAATTATTTGTCAGAATGTCACGGATATGAATGAGTTGATTAATATTCTTAGACGTTTAGATGATTATACAGACGGTGTAAAATATAGGGAATCTCGTCAATTAAATGGAAGAAATGATATTCAGAATAATCAGCAACGTATGTCAAATAATAGTGGTGTGAATAATCATTATGTTCGTAATAATACCCCTTTTCAACAGAATGCTTATCCAAGGAATAATCAACCTAGTAGTAGTCAGAATAATTATTTTGGAGCAAGACAACCTTACCAATTTAATAGTCATCAGAGTAATAATTATAATAGAAGTTATAATACACAAGGGAATGGTATCTCAAATTGGAACAATAATCGAAGTATATCAATTGGAGGGAATGGAAGACCGAGTACAAATAGGAATAATCCTTTTATTAATCAATCTGCAAGACAAGTTCCTCATAACAATGACTATCAAGAACAAAATAAAAGGTATTATGGAAATAATAATTCTAGACAGGTGAATAATATACAAATGCAAGATTGGAGAAAATCAGATAGGAGATTTACTGGTAGTCAGGTTCATAATCAAGATAGAAATGAAATTGGAGTTGGTTTGGAAGAAAAAAAAACGCCAATTTTGGAAATGAAATTGGATCCATATCAGAATGCTATCCCGGGAACATCTCATTAATAAATAATTTTGTTAATAGTAGTGTTAGTTGTAATATAATTAGTAGTAGTAAAATAACAGGAATGGGGAATGTTCAGAATGGTTTAGATATGGGAAATATAATTAATAATTTTGAAAGTTTACCTTTTTGCATAATTAGTATTAGAGATGTTAAATTTAAAACTTTGTTAGATTCTGGTGCTGAAATATCACTCATAAAAGAAGAAATGATAATGAATATACCTGAATATTCTAAATATATTATTAAAGTCAAAAATACTAATGTTATGTCTGCGAATAGGGGAAAAATGGGTTGTATTAATAAGCGGTTATGTATAGATGTAGTGATTAATGGACACAAATTTATTATGCAATTTTATCTGTTAGGGAATTTGTTTTATGATTGCATATTAGGGATAGATAATATGAGAGCGCTGGGAATGAATTTAGATTTTGAAGAAAACAAGATTAAAATTGAAGGAAAGGAAATTTTATTAGATAAGGTTGTGGATTTAAAAGAAATAAACGCTTATATTGAATACAAGGAGGATATACAGTACGAGGTAAATAATGTCATTATAGCTGATCGTGCAGAGAATGATGATGCTCAAGAACATTTGGAAGGAGCAATGTTTGAATTACCTAGATCGGAAATAAATGACGAATATGGAAATGCTGTAATAATAGAAGATAAACAAGAAGTTAAAGTAATAAGAAATGTAGCTGACATTCAAACTTTTATTTTACAACAAAAATTACCAGAACCTTGGATTGAAGAAAGTCTAATAGAAATTTTAGCTAAGAATATAAAATTAATTAATGATGAAGTTGTTTTTGCTAAAGATTATGAGCATCGATTATTGATAAATGATGATTCGCCGTTATCGTGTAAAAATTATCCTATTCCGTATTTTTTCCAAGATCGTGTCAATGAGGAACTTAGAAAATTAGAAGAAGCTGATATTATCGAGAGATCGAACACCTATTTTATTAGTCCTGTTGTGTTGGTTAAGAAGAAGGACAATTCTATTCGCCTTTGCATTGACGCTCGTTTAATTAATTTAAGGATCATGCCTGAGCATGAAATACCACAAAATATTGATGTTTTACTTACAAAATGCGGTAATAAAAAATGGTATAGCAAATTAGACCTTAAGAATGCATTTTGGTTAATAAGATTGGACGAGAATTCTAGGAAGTACTGTGGATTTAACGTAAATGGAATTACTTACCATTTTAAAGTATGCCCTTTCGGCATAAAAAGTAGTCCTGCCGGATTGATTAGATTTCTACATAAAATACTAGACCAATATGAGAAATTCGCCCTTCATTATTTAGATGATATCATAATATTTTCGGATGACATAGAATCTCATATAAATCATATAGAGATTATTATTAATACATTACAAGTTAATGGTATGAAATTAAATTTATCTAAGTGTCAGTTTTGCCAAAAAGAAGTCAATTACTTGGGTTACGTTATTAACCAACAAAATATTTTATTAGATCCTCAAAGATTAGAAGAGATACAAAATTATCCAAGACCTAATAAACTCAAAATGTTGAGAGGATTTCTTGGGTTGTTGAATTACTATAGGAAATTTGTATCTAATTATAGCCAAAAGACAAGTACGTTGTTAAATCTACTAAAGAAAGGAATGAAGTGGAAGTGGACTGAAGAATGTGAGGATTGTTTCGTACAGTTAAAATCAAATTTTGTAGAAAATCTTAAGTTGTATCATCCGGATTTTAATTTAGATTTCATCGTACGAACAGATGCATCAAGTGTAGCCGTAGCAGCCGAATTAGTACAGATCAAAGATGGTATCGAGGTTCCAATATATTTCGCGTCAAGAACTTTAAAACCGTGCGAAAGGAAATTTGGGATATCAGAACTCGAGATGCTTGCTGTCATTTATGCTTTAACTAAGTTACGCTATTACCTCATAGGGAAGAAATTCAGATTGGAGACAGATCACAAGGCGTTGCTGAATATTATGACTACGAAATTAAATAATAACAGGATTTACCGTTGGACGTTATTAATACAGCAGTATGATATGGAAATTATATATAGACCAGGTAAAGAAATGATTGCAGCTGACGTACTGAGTAGAAAACATGGTGAAACAAAAACAACAAATGTACATATAAACTTAGTAAGATTGGGATCAGAAGGTATTTTTTCAGTACAAAGAATCAGAGAAGCTCAAGATACACCTGAGTTGGAGATAATTAAAAATAGATTACGGACAATAGGTACATATAAAGGAATGAGAATGAATGAAGGGATAATTTTGAAGAAGATAGGCGATCTGGAGGTATATGTTACGAATGAAGAACACACGATTAATATTATACGACATTTACATGTAATGTATACACATATAGGAGCTAGGAAATGTTGGTTAATGTTCCGAGAAGCTTATTATTGCCGGAATGACGAGAAGATAATTAAAAGAGAAATTAAACGGTGTAAAATTTGTATTTTAGCAAAAGAAAAGAATTATACAAATCAGAATATAAGTTTAAGTATTGTTGCTGATGATAGATTACAATTAGTAGCAATTGATTTTATTTCAAATCTGATTCCGAGCACGAGAAGATATCGAAATATTTTAGTGTTATGTGATATATTTTCGAAACATGTGCGATTAATACCAACACAGAAATGTGATACAGATACTGTATTACAGGCGTTACAAGAATATATAACTGAGTATGGGACTCCAAGAACAATATTATCTGATCATGCAACATATTTTATGAATCAGAGATATCATGAATTTTTAGATGAAAGAAATATTAAATCTCATCACATATCGATTCGTCATCCACAAGCTAATCCATCGGAAAGGTATATAAAAGAAGTTCTTAAATATTTACGGATATTACTCGAAGATCGACATCATAAATGGGCCAGATGTTTAAAACAAATTGAATTTGTAATGAATAACACACCAAGTACCGTACATGAAGCTTGTCCAATAACTATTTTCACAGGACAACCTCCACAAAGGCCTTGGCAAGATGATGAAATTGCAGAAATAGGAGGCAGATATGAACAAATTAAACAAAAATTAATGAGACGAAAAATTAAATGGGAGCAGAAGAAAAAAGAAAAACAACGTAAATATAAGGTGTATAATGAGAACGATAAAGTTATTGTACGCGCGTTACGAGTAACGGATAGAAGGAATAAAATTATAGCAAAACTCATAAGGCCATATTCGGGACCGTATTTAATACATCGGAAAATAGGATTAAACAATTATGAATTAATTGATGAAGAAACGGGATATCTTAAAGGAACTTATCATATTTCAATGTTACATGATTATATTGATGAAGTATAATTGTTAAAAAATTTAAGGGCATGGCGGTACTGAAGGGCCAGTTACCGTTGGTAAATAGCGCTACCACCCACCAGAGCTACACTGTATATAATAAAGCCCAAAATTTAGGGGCATGGCGGTTGAATTTCATAGGGCGACAACCGTTGGTAAATAGCGCTACCACCCACCAGAGCTACATCAAAATTAATAGAACCAAAATTTAGGGGCATGGTTAATGTATTTTGTTTCTATAAAAGTATGTCATAAAAAAAAAACGGGATATAAGTATGTGCATTTAATTTTTTTTTTATAATTGAGTTAATCATGTAAGAAATTTTAGCTAAAATGATCTAACAAAGGTTTATGTATTTTATTTCCTTGCTCTAAATTAATTGAATCAGGATAGAATTATTAAGACGAAGAAGAGTTGAAAAGATTAGTTAGTATGAAGAAATTAGTAATATTTAATTTATTTTCCTCATTCCTTACATTATAAAATTTGTAAATATAAGTGTTAGAGGAGTATATAAGTAACTTTACAGTAAGTAAAGAAACATACGAGTATAAAAATGTGAAGAAATGTATAAAGTAGATATATGAAAGATGAGTAAGAAGGAACCTTATTAAAAAAAAAAAAATTTTTTAAAGGATATTTATCGGAGTAATAAAAGCATTTAATGGTCAAGAAATATTAAAGTCATTAAGAGTTATAAAAAAATAAAATGTGATATACAAATAGAAGAAGCCTATAAAATAAAATATGTATAGAAAAGATAATAATGAATGCTTGCTATGTATAATAAATAATAAAAGGGAAACATAAAAATATATGGAATAATTTATAGAGATTATGTATGAAAGGGTAAATAAAACCCAAAATGATAATAAATATATAGAATAATAATGTATAAAAGAAATATGTAGGTCACGTACGCCTTAAAAAAAACGAAAATATAATTTGTGTACTTTCCAAAAGTGAAAGTTTGAAAAGGTAGACGAAAATGTCTATTATAGGTATAGGGTTTTTGTTCAGCTAGGAACAGTTATATAAAATAAAATAATAAAGAATAAGTGAGCATATGTAAAGCATATTTTGTAGAGGCTATTAAATATCTGAAGAAGTAACAGATACAACTTAAAAGTAATCACCAGTAAATGTTAAAAGTAGTTTCGATTATAATATTGATAAGAATTTTTAGAGGGTTTAAAATCATGAATAGGATAATACAAAGAAGGTATAAGATTGGATAAGAAAAGGAATAAAGTTACTTATATAGAAAGCATAGAAATGTTAAAAGATACATTTTATGACATTATTGATGAAGACAAATGGATAAAGATGTAAATTTTGAATATGTTGGTATAAATTAGTATATTTATGAGAATAAGATTAGTTAAAATGGTTTGTTGTAAATAATTGAGAGTTAAAAATGAAAATAGATACAGTGAGGTAAATAATTATCTTATATACCAAATATTAAGAAATGTACATGGATTTATATGAGAATGTATAGTTATGCTACAGAAGTAGTACAAATTGAAGTACATCATTTTAGTATAGATTGTTGAATAAATATAAATTTATATATTCTATAGAAATTTAGATTTATTAAAAAAGGGGCATATGTGGTAGTTCACTAACTTGGATGAGTAAGGATATGATGGAAGTACTAATGTTAATAAAATATACTGTATATGTTCTTGTAGTGAGTATTAAAAAAAAATAAAAGATGGTAATATTTTATGGACCAAACTATAATTAAATAAATAGATGTGAGAATATTTAAATTATACTTAAAATAATTGTGAGAATATTAATTGGGTATTTCCCTATAGTTTTTGTGAACCGTGTAAAGTTGGTTACATATCGGGTTATGTTGAAGTTCGCCTTGCATCGAGTGGTTGGTTGCCTATCAGGTTTCTTTGTTGTAGTAATATTTCCCATTTCTGAAAGTAGAATTGTAAATGTTACTTGTTGTATTTTTATATGTAATATTATTTGTTAAAGCTTGTTTAATTAACACTTTTGAAAAAATAGAGAATATTAGTATGGATTTTGAATCATAAAGGTTGGAAAATGATGTATAGTTACGCGCTAAAATTCAAATGTAAGAAGTGTCAGATTTTGACATTTAAAATAATATAGTTAAAGTATTGAGTATTTGGTTTGCCGAAGGGTATAAAAGGTTGTGAAAATTAAAGTAAAGAATTAAATTGATAAATTTTTGGAATTACAAAAAGGTATTATAAATATTCAATTACAAATAAAACATATTTTGGATTATATTATAATGTGTGGAACAATATGATTGGATATTATAGAAACTAAGGATTTATTGCCAGGGATATGGGGAATAAATAGAGAGGTATTAAAAAAGAATTTAAGAAAAGCGGTAGATGTGTTTTCGGAAAACGAAATTTTCCTTCCGAAAAACACATAATTAAGAGATTCATCATTATACAAAAGTGTAAAAGAAGTGGTTAGGAGATAGTAGAAAAGAAAGCAGATATTTTTTAGGTGATTGCAACATTTTCCAGAATAGTACCATTTTTTGTATCATGCAAATATAATAAAAAATAAATTAGAAGAAAGAATTTCGGTAACGAATAAAGAAATAATTGAAGAATATTCATACTTGAGAAGAAAGCGAAGAAATATATAATTACAATTTAAAAATAAACTTACTGCATTGGTAAATATTATTCCATATTTGGCGAGAGATTTATTGCATTGGAGAGTTGGTGAAATTCCAGAAGTTATACAAATAGTTTAGTCCAGGACTTGAAAGATACGAGATATTCAACATAGCAGCTAACACAGGTATTCCAGTCCAGTAGAGGAAAGGCAGGTTTCAAAGGTCTTCACGAAAGCGTTCGACGGTTCGAGATTCTAGTTGATTGCAGAGGTTGAAGGTATTACAGGATAGCGGTCATTACAGTCCACATTCCGAGCATTCCAGACAATTAGGAAAAGGAAAGGATCTCCCTCATTGATTCCAGGAAATGTCTTCGACAAGCTAAAAAGAAAATCGTTTGGTGTATAAATAAGAATACCAGTTCAGTAGTAATAACAGGTCGTATAATTCTTTGAAATAATTTGAATTTATCAGTTTCGAATTGAAAAGTATATCAAAATTTAGAGATCTATTATTTATACGTACATTATAACTGTGTTGATAATCAAGAAAAGATATTTTGTAAGTTCTGTGCACAACATTAATTTGTATCATCATTTGTATAATTTTTAGAAGTCAAAAAAAACTGATCGGCAAACTAAAACTGATTAATTTGTGTGGGTATTTGATTTACATACAAAAACTATACAGTATTTTTAAAATAATATAATTAATATACTTACTTGTATATTTTTCGATCCACGAAAGGTGTATTTTCATGCACATATAAATTTACAAAAGAATGTTTACGTAAACAAGCTTGGTACTTCCATGAATGTCTTATTTGGTTGTGTGTGTTGAGAACTACCATATAATTTATAATTTGCCTGATTTATTAAACAAATTAGTTTGATACATTTGTTTTTATTTGGTATATAAAGAAGGTTTTTGAATTAAATTGATGAAACAGATATGACGCTTAGAACCGTAACCTATAAATAGAAAAAACAACTGTCAGTGATTATATTATTATTTGAATAGTATGTTAATATATACCTTGAGATTGAGTTCACAGTAAGTATTGTTATGTGAAGATAAAGTTGAAATACACATCATAATTCACTAAAGAATAACTGTTTTGTAAACTTTGATTTATAAAGTTAAGAAATAAAACGTAAATATCCTATGATATAGGCAGATATTGAAAAAGTTACATATAGGCAACTGTTTGGGCTTTGATGATTCAAGGGAAGTTAGCAACATATAAAATAATTAGTTTAAATATTTTATATAAGAACTGAGTTAGTGAGGGCATAAATAAAAAAAATTACCTGAGAGAATTTGAAAATAGATTTAAAAAGTACATAAAGATTTCAATTTTATATATAGACGAGAATAAGTACAGGTTTCAAACACATAGTAAGAATAAATATTATTAAATTTATCTGAGTGTAATCGTACCTTTATTAATTAAAGGTATTGTTACAATATATATATATATATATAAAAGGAATATCGCGGATACATGAAATACAAGAAAGAGAAAAATATTGGGTAAATTCCGCTGTAGAGCAACCGTAGACACGTGTTTCTGACTCATTGGTCGTCATCGGTACGGTGTAGCCAAGGAATAAGGTGGGATAACCTTGGAGATGTATGATATACGGAAGACCATCAGGAGACAGACCACCATTTGTAGCTTCAGTTAGAAGATCCCCAGTTTTGAGGACAACAACTAACGTCGCCACGAGGAAGACAATGTCAACCTGCGTGCCATTCGAGAACCCAGGAAAGATAAATAAAAGGAATATCGCGGATACATGAAATACAAGGTTATCCCACCTTATTCCTTGGCTACACCGTACCGATGACGACCAATGAGTCAGAAACACGTGTCTACGGTTGCTCTACAGCGGAATTTACCCAATATTTTTCTCTTTCTTGTATATATATGTTGCCAATTTTTGAAAATTGTTATTTGTATAGAGGTCGCAAATGATACTGTCTATTATTCAGGGTCTTGGATTTATTCTAATTTTTAACAGGTATTCAATGAGTAATAGTTTGGTTCATTGGAATCATCATTATTTATTTTCCTCAGCATACTTTTATGATCTAACTTATTTTCAACAATTAAACTGCATATTTTGAATGAAATAATTATAGGTTATTTATTGTCAAAACTTACAAGGGTATCCTTGAAACATGAAAGTCTCTAATACATCGATATTACATAATAAACCCCCTATCTTGAAGCTTCAAGAACCTTTGGTTTCATACAGTTGTCAATTTTAAAACCATGATTCTTCCTTTACGTTTATATCAACCATACTCATTTTATATTCCAAATTAAAATATTAAATTCATAACGATTGCTATTTTTACATTAAATTACTAAAATTCAATAAGTATAGTTGATTCAACGTATTAGGAAAACGTTAATTTTATATAATTACATATTTAAATTATCAAAGACATTTTTAAGATCCAACATGGTAACTAACACAAAAAAAATGTCTTAACGAGTAACGGTCAACTTAATTAAATTATAATTTTCTCTGGAGAAAAGTGAATCTTCTAGTTCGTGCATTATTAACTTAGAGTAAGTATGCTTTTTAAGATAATTAATTCAATATGAAAATCATTAATGTTACTTTATATGAGCTCTCGATAACACATGTAGGTATATTGATTTTCCTTTGTTTCTTTTCAGTATTTGTTTCAATTCACACTCGAGGATACTCTGTTTAAGCTCCTAGTAGGGAGTGAATTCTTCTAGTAGATGTTAGACAGCAGCAGCTTCCTCTGTTCACCAAGAATTTATCGTAGAAATACCAACAAAAATGGACTTCGAGTTTCCCAGATTATAATTGTTAATGATTTAACACTTATTTTGATTTACTATTCATCACAGGTACTGATATTTTACTGGATAAAGAATATAATTTTCTTATTATTTAAAAATGAACCAAGCCATTTTTATATCGATGGCATCATACTACCCCCCATTGTTTTTCTTTTGTCCTTCTAAGTTATTTCCGTTTCCTTATTGTGTCTGTTCAATTATTACACACTAGACTTTTAAAACAAAAAATTTTTGCTAGCTCAGCAAAACAAAATTTTACTTTTAGATTGACGACTAGATGCTTCGGGACTTAAATTAAATCTAGTTTTGACTGACAGTTTTGGCTTCTTGTATATTTAGGAGAATAGAATTGGTATCGTTTTAATACCCCTTTCCTCTATTATTACTCTTTTAAAAAAACATTCTTCCTGTTGAATTTGCTAGAGTATGTTTTTACGCTTGAATATATGAATTTCATTTACAATGTGGTAGCATCGTTCATGCTAAAACACATTTGCTTAACCGTCTATATTCTTCTTTTGTCTAGTACTTCTGTGTCAATTTTTCATGCGCCTCATTAGCTTCATCTACAATAAATTGTTGTAAATTTGACAACGTCACTAACTCTCTAAGTGGCAAAAGTTTTGATTAGCCTTATTTTTTCTCAATTATACTTTTAACACTAAACTAGATACTTCTGAATTCCAGTGATCTTCTATAAGATAATTTAATCGTTTTACGTCTTTCAACGATTGTTCTTGATCACTGATAGGTAACAATAGCTTTTTTGATCATTAATTTTGTAGCGTTGGTACTACCACAATTGTTTTAATGTTATTCCCATGTACACTACTTGCTCTAAATGTGCATGTTTACTGATTACTAGGGAGCGGAATCGAGCGAGTCATGACTCATCGCCCATGGGCGCGCTATTGAAATGTTGTATTTTTAAAGAGGTTTTAATTTTATTTATATAATTGAATAACAAGTGGCTGGTGATTATAAAATACAAAATACCCTACTATTTGTTCATTTTCTCTTCTGTAAGACTTGTTCTCTTTGAATTAAGTACATCCTTATAGATAGAAAACGTCTTTTCTACATCGCAACTGGTTATATTTACGTAATGGAAATATTCTTTTATTTCAGCGTATTTAGCATACACAATTTCCGCAATGTTATTAAATCTGGATTTCTATTAAAAACTGCGTCTAAGTCACTTGGAATTATTAATAGCCACATCTAATGTGGTTAATCCATTTTTACTTTCTTATACGTAGTATAAGGAAGTAATGTGAAATTTTCGATTTCGAGATTTTTGCAGATGTCCACGTTTTGAAGTCCCCTGATACCGAAAAAGATGTTTTTAAAAAATGTCTGTGTGTCTCTATGTGACCACGATAACCGCTGTAGATATCAATTCCAAATTTTGTATTTACGTGTCTAATCTCCCTCTTGAGATCTGAGTAGTTTTTCAGTAAAATCGGTAGACCGGAAGTAGCAGTTTACTTCAGTGAAAAAATTAAATTTTGCCAATATTTCGTCAACTACTAAATTTAAACAAATTTATAAAGAATTCATATGTACTTGAAATTAAAATTGAGAACAATTTTATTTAAAAAGTTTTTCGAAGCTGCTACCGGAAGTAGGTCTTTTACTCCTATCGAAAATCAGTTTTTTGCGAATATTTCGCATGTAATGCATAAAACAATTTCAAAATTCAGGCCGGAATTACCACTTTTACTCTTATCGAATAGCGATTTTTTGCGAATATGTCGTAAATTATGCATTCTATATGTATTTATCAAGAATACAAAAGTATTTAGTGCTAGATTTGCAATATTTTTTGAATATATGAAATTTCAAAATTCGGACCGGAAGTAACACTTTTACTCTTAGGGAGTAGTCCCTTTTTCGAATATCTTGCTAAGTATGCATTCTATAGCGATTTATTAAGAGAACAGAAGTACTTAGAATAGAATTTTGAATAATTTTTGTGTAAAAAAAATATAGTGTAGTTTGAAACGCTCATACGTATAAGAAAGTCGTGTGGTGGCCATACCTCATTTTTTAATTTGAGATTCGATTTTCAAAATATGTCATTAGTTTAGGCAAATTTCCAAAGTGCTCCTGGAGGAATAACAACTGATTTTTTAAATTTGGGATTTGTGTTAGTTCCTTGCACTCAGAAATACTTTGAGCATCGTCATTTAAACATGTAACGAAATTTTGTAAACTATCGAAATTCTCTGCATGAAAACTATTTCTGTGTATGTTTTAGCAAAGCTAAGTGACGATATTTTACAGACTTTGCAATAAATTTCGGAATGATTGACAATTAATTTTTATCTCAGAAAAAGTAACATAAACAACGTTCTAGATCTAAATAAATGATAAGTAAAAATGTACGCGTATGTTATTGAAACATACATATTATATTGCGAAATATAAGGTAAATATAATAAATTTTAAAAACTCGTCACCCTTGTACCTACGCCGATGAAGAAAGGATTTTATTCATAAAATTCCTTATTTTATGGCAGTTTTTTCTCTGATTCTCGGGCGTAAACAGATGTTGCAGTTCGCCCTATGAATTAGTGCTATTCAGATATAATGTAAACAACAGGCAGTTGTTTACATTATTTCTTTTCACGATTGTGGCTCCGTGGTAGTTTAGCTCGCTCGATTCCGCTCCCTACTGATTACTTAAAAAACTTAATAAACAGCCTACAGTAATGAAGACAGTATTTGAAGGCAAGGTTATTATGAACATATGTAATATTCTCATTGCCTCGTAGTTATGGCGATTTTAATCCAAAAATTGTGGTAATATAATTGTTAACATTATATGATTATATTTGTGAAGCGGTTGAATATTAATAACTGGTTCATTTTGCCCTTTTTATATCAAGTAATGATGACGCACGGTAAAATTTAGGAAGCATTCTATTGATGCAGAAAGTAACGTATTGAATGGTCAAAAACTTCTTACTTACAGAGAAATCTGTTAGTTTTCCGTATATGCAAACATCATTAAAGGGTTAATATAATCCAGTGGTCATCCATCATCCAACTTAAAATATTTCTGAAACGGGCATAATTAATTATATTAATTTACTTTACGAACCACTTTTACTACACCGATTGTACATACATAGTTCATACATTGTAGTAATACAATTTTTTATTCTATTGAAATTATGTCATATGTATTTTCTGATTACCTTTAAATTTATGGTATGTACAGGTGTCATCTTAAATTTTTTATGATCGTAATAAAAAAAATCGCAATTTTGCAATTAATATGCAACTTCAAAATAAAAAAAATTAGATATTTTCCAATTTTAGTTAGAGAGAATAAAGTATAAAAATAGATCTTTTAAACGTTTTATACCTGTTTTGTACTTTGTCTATTCATCACATATAAAATATACTACAAGTTTATCGTATTATTTAAGAAATCCTTCTTTAAGGATATCTCATTCTCTATACATAATATTCTTCTGAAAAATATACCGTGTGGCCGCCGTTCATAGCGCGATGCATGTATTAGTAACTACTGGTCGACTATAAATGGGCGTGCCAACTTGAATTGCCACACCGACAGCGGGCGTATAAGTTATACGTATAAATGTATTCGTAGGCAAATCAAGTGAAGAGCAGTGTAATAGGTAATGCGTTCCCGTTGTAAGTAATTATTTGTAGTTGTTTGAAGCATCAGATAATCACTGATAATATGTCAGTGAAGTAACTCATCACAGCTTCATAAACAACATAAAAGAGCAAAAATAAATAATAAATAACTCCTAGACTTTAAAATAAAAAAAACTTCTTAACTAAAATAATATTTTTCAAGAAATATTATAATCTAAAAACTCAACTATAATAAAATACTGAAACATAAAATATTTACTTCTTAAAACAGAATTGTAATTCAATATTGCAATTAACCTGTAATTAGCTAAAAAAATGTTATTCTTAAGCAATAATAAACTCGAACTGACGCCCATATGTGGAAGCAACTGCCCGACTACACCGTATAAATGTCGATTTTTTGGACAAATACGAGTGCATCATAGGCATATGCGAAATACTAGCTCTGTTGTAATCCAGTATAACACTGCGTCTACTTGTTTACCGTTCTAATACACAGGCATCTCTATCTGTTTCGCTTACTCTACAGGTATCGCGATAATGCAGACGCACGCGGTCTTATGGTATATTAAATCTAATTCATAACTGTCAAAACTGATTACCTCAAAAAACGTTCACTGTCAATAAATTTGAAAAATATTTGATTATGAAAGTTTTTAACATCTTTATTTCCATTATCTTTTGCATAAGGCGAACCATAACATTATATAATCAATCATATCTGTGATTGCAGAATTACTTTCGTACAATATTTAAAATCCATGTATATTACTGCCGAACAACAGCTGGGCTCGTTTTCGTTTGGAGTGAAGATACCTCCAAATTTTGATTCTCTGTTGTATCGAATTAAATTTAAAATAAAATATTGGCAGAAAACTATTGCTAGAGAGGAGTAACGAGTGTTACAGTAAAAGTTTTTTAAATAACTTTATAAAAAGTTATTCGAAACTCATTAATAAACACTTGTATACTTTTAATAAACGTGAATTCAATTATTAATTAAATAATCTCAATATTATTTCATGTCCAACTTCGAAAACTTGTTTATTCAAGTGTTATTCCGAATTGTCTTTTGAATACTTTCTTCAAGTTTATAACAGACAGAGGGATTGAGAGAGAGAGAGAGAGAGAGAGAGAGAGAGAGAGAGAGAGAGAGAGAGAGAGAGAGAGAGAGAGAGAGAGAGAGAGAGTGAGAGAGAGAGAGAGAGAGAGAGCGAGAGAGAGAGAGAGAGAAAGAGAGAGATTATTCGTATCTCCACTCTTTCGTGATTGCAATACTTTATTATACTACATATAAAACTTTGCAACTGATAGTAATGATAACATGTCCTAACGACTTGCATTTGTTTGCAAATTACTCTTATCACTCTTATCACTTTCACATTACTTTTTACCTATTATTGACTTTCCGACAAAAAATATATTCCGTTGCATAGCGAGACTTACTACAGTGAAAATTTTATAATATTTTTTACTTTCTTATACGTAGTATAAGGAAGTATTGTGATGACGAAAATTTTCGACCTCAAGATTTTTGCAGATGTCCACGTTTTGAGTCCCCTGATACCGAAAAAGTGGTTTTTAAAAAATGTCTGTGTCTGTGTCTGTGTGTGTGTCTCTCTCTGTGTGTGTGTTTGACCACAATAGCGGTCAAACCCCTATAGATATCAATTCCAAATTTTATATTTACGTGTATAATCCCCTCTTGAGATCTGATTAGTTTTTCAGTAAAATCGGTAGACCGGAAGTAGCAGTTTACTTCGGTGAAAAAATCGAGTTCTGCCAATATTTCGTCAACTACTAAGTTTAAACAAATTTATAAAGAATTCATATGTACTTAAAATTAAAATTGAGAATAACTTTATTTAAAAAGTTTTTCGAAATTCCTACCGGAAGTAGGTCTTTTACTCTTATCGAAAATCATTTTTTTGCGAATATTTCGCAAGTCATGCTTTTTAGACAAGTAGGTTACAAGTATAAAAGTATTTAAAACATAATTTTCAATATCTTTTGTATAAAAAAAATTTTAAAATTCAGACCGGAAGTACCACTTTTATTCTTATCGAATAGCGATTTTTTGCAAATATGTCGTAAGTTATGCATTCTATATATAGGCTGTTCCTAAATATCATGTACATAAGGAAGGGGGTAACTATTTGGTTTATTTTGTGCCTAAAATTTCATATAAACATAGGTCTGCAAACGCTTCGTTACCAATATGCAGGGTGTTGAAATTTCAAGAATTTTTCACTTTTTACTGTATAGCTCCTGCTGTTTTTGAGATATTTTGTTCAAATTTGGAAGGTAGGTTACGCTATAAGGCCTACATCATTAGCCATGCCAAATGATTATGTAAATCTACAGGGTAATAATTTTTTCGGAGTCATGCCCTCTTTTCTCACCCTGAACTTTTTTGCGATGCGCCACTGCTAGATTCTAAAATACGCAATAAATTTTCTGTCTTGTTTAGAAACTTTTTGATCTCTTATATTTTTTTCTTATCTCTGACGGTTATCGAGAAAAAAAATAGAAAACAATTTTCTGTAATTCGCCAGAGAAAATTAAATTTTTAAAAATGGTCTAGCAGGCTCTGGCTTTATTCAGATAATCACTTGAGCTTATTAATTTGACAATTGACATTAGAAATCGTAAAAAAACTGCAGGACCTATACAGTAAAAAGGGAAAAATTCTTGAAATTTCAACACCCTGTATATTGGTAACGAAGCGTTTGCAGACCTATGTTTATATGAAATTTTAGGCACAAAATAAACCAAATAGTTACCCCCTTCCTTATGTACATGATATTTAGCAACACCCTGTATATTTATCAAGAGTACGAAAGTATTTAGAACTGAATTTGCAATATTTTTTGTATATATGAAATTTCAAAATTCGGACCGGAAGTAGCACTTTTACTCTTAGGGAGTAGCACTTTTTTGATAATATCTTGCAAAGTATGCATTCTAAAGTGATTTATTAAGAGAATAGAAGTACGTAGAACATGATTTTGAATAATTTTTGCGTAAAAAAATTCTTAAAATTGTATAGTTTGAAACGCTCATACGTATAAGAAAATCGTGTGGTGGCCACACCTAATTTTTTTATTTTTATGTAAACACTTTAAATTCAAAAATCTCATTATCTCGTGAAACGCAGTCTACTTTTCACAGAATAGTTCCATGTTAATTCAACCCTCATATCCTTACATGCGTCTTAATCTTTGAACAATAGAGTAGCTGACTTATCAGACAATAATTTATTATAAGCACACGGTTTTTATTCAGTTGCTCTTGTGCGATGAGACCTTACAATAAATATTTTGTAAAATAACATGTTTCTTAAAATTTATTAGTTAGGAATAAAACATTTCGTTATAAGTAATACGAGGGACACTATTTATGTATTGAGAATAGAAAGAATAAACAAATGAATTTGATGAAAAATACCTTTATTGCTTTTCAAAATAATCGCCTTTAAGATCTATACACTTTTGCATGCGATTGAACCACCCTTCAAAGCACTTTGTCCAGTCAGGTAGCTCTAAAACATACATTTTGAAGGCCTCAACTGCTTCTTCGGGCGATGAAAATCGTTGTCCGCGCAGTTTATCTTTAATTACTGGAAACAAGAAGAAGTCATTGGGTGCCAAGTCGGGGCTGTAAGGCGGATGACCCATCAATTCGATCTTTTGTGTGTCCAAATACTCGTTTGTTGCATGTGATGTGTGTGAGCTCGCATTGTCATGATGCAAAATGATTCGTCGTTTTGGGTTGGTTTCTCTCAATTTACCGAAAACTTCAGGCAAACAAATGGTCGTATACCACGCTGAATTAACGGTCTTTTGATTTTCGAGAGCCACAGTTGCCACAGGACCAGTTTTCGTGAAGAAAAACGCCACCATTTGCTTCCTAACGCTGCGAGAACGAACAACTTTTGTTGGCTTTGCTTCATATTGAAACACCCAAACTGCCGACTGGCCTTCTCTTTCTGGCTCATAAGAATAAATCCACGACTTGTCACCTGTGACGATGTTGTATACCGCTTGGGATGCACCACAGTTGTATTTTGAAATCATTTTACGGCACCTGTCGACACGAGCATTTTTTTGAGCATCTTTCATCAAATGTGGAATCCAACACGCACACAGCTTCCGAACACACAAATGTTCGTGCAAAATCTTATGTATGCTGGTCATACTAATGCTTAAATATCTCTCGATTTCTTGATATGTCACGTGACGATCTTCTTCAATTAGTTTTCGCACAGCATCGATATTTTCCGGCACAACGACTGATTTTGGATGACCTTCTTTAACTTCGTCCGTGAGCGAACTACGTCCACGTTTGAATTCAATGTACCAGCGATATACAGTGGGTGTGGGTGGCGCTTCATCACCAAAAGTTGAATTCAGTTGATTGATGCATTGTTCTTGAGTTAGACCACGTCGAAAGTCATAATAAATCTTAGCTCGAAAATTTTCGCGAGTTAATACCATATTTTGGCTGAGATGAAATTTTAAACACTGCAAAAAACACAAATACTGCTCGCACGTCAAAACTTTCTGGCTACCTATAACGTCAAAAATGTCAAACTTTACGATGACAATTTCAAGTTTCACCTGGCAATACCAGTGTTGCCAATTCTCAATACATAAATAATGTCCCTCGTACTTGACTAGACTCTCAAAACACAACACAACACAAAACATTTTTTTAGAGTAGAAAAATGTAAAGTGTAGAATACTATTTAATAGTCGAAAAAACGTGTATTTGTCATGTAACATTTACTTACGTCTCCGGGAATCCACATGAAAACCTTAATTTTGTAACCAAATACGCCTATTTTCCAATTTTTAACCCATCCTTTAGATTAGTATTATGAATATTGAAATTTGTGAAAGAAAACTGCATTGATGAGAAAAATATAAAAGGTCTTTTTTGTAAGGGTTCTACATCAGATACTGCAGTTTCGAATCTATCGATTTTATTGTTCGAGCAGGCTTTAAAACACCCAGTACAAGCAGTGGCTTGCTTGGTTTATTTAATCGAATTGCTTCTTAGGAATGTTATGGTTGCCCTCGATCGTCCAACTTCTGGACCTAATTCTCTTAGTAGTCCTATAAGGAAACGTTTAAGAAGTTGTCAAGATTTACCAGTTGTTGAGTTCAAAAGTATTATGTTAATTCTAAAGAGTTGAACACCGATCAGAAACATCTCTTCCAAATATGTCAGGCAATATTAGCAGGAGAATGCCCCAAGGAGTTGACAAGCAGAAACCCAGGAAACATCTCCCATGCATGATGGCTGACAATGGCAAGCCGAATTTTACGATTATATATTGCACCACTTGATCCAATCCCGCTGTTAAAAAATCCAGATGATTTTGTCATGAAAGTTTATGTTCCCTCATGGTTTAAATTAAATGTCACCCAAGAATTATTTATGCATCACAAAACTTTTTTAAGATAGTACAATACATCAAGTATTTAAAAGATGATTATAAGGCTGTTATGTTCAATAACCTCTACAAAGAAATGCTTTTATGGTACACTCAGAACATCTTCTGGTGGGAATGTTGTTCGGTTCATGAAAACATATTAGGTATCTGTCAAGCAAAAGAATACAAGGAGCTCGACAAACAGTGTTAAAAACAAAGAGGGTTTTCAAGCAACCACAGGTTAATTTTAAGGCAAAGTACTACATAAATCTTATTGATTGGAAGTCTACAACAGTAACAAAATTACCTCTTCTAAGTAACATAAAAAAAAAACAGGAGCTTCAGTTGATTATTGAAACAGGAACTTGCGATAGGAAGAAGTTTAAACATTTTTCGCACACACAAGTAGTAGAAAGAATTGTAAAGGAAGTTAACGAAGCTTCTATGCTGATTTGTGGTTCCAAACAAAGAGAGATAGTTTCCTTAGATCAAGATTGCTAGACAGAAAATAGCTCACAAAACATCTGCAACTGCAACAGCCTAGGAATAAACATCAATTAGACTTAATTTTTCATAACAAGAAACCATATAATCTTTTTAGAAAACATAACTAACTTATTGTATTTATTTTTAAATATAAGGAGTACTAAATAAAAATATAAGCTGTTTATGAACAAGAATTTCAGGATATATAATCAGGAAACGTGACTACATTTACATTATAATTTTAAGAATTATTATTATTTTGAAATTTCCCAAGCATATACACATATGAGTGCCCTAAATGCAAAACTTGCTTATTGCGTTAAACATCAAATTGAGAAAATCCCAGAAAAACTACATTTGAATTAAACTTGGAAAAAACCCAAAAATTGTTTTCATTCCCTTTTATTTGCTCGCTACCAACTGCTTCCAGAATTTATTCTAAAAAATATGTCGAGTTTATTCGTAGTTAAAGGAAAAAGAAAACATTTAGCGAGTTTTGTGACAAAATCTTTCAAAAAGCGAGTTTTGTACTATTCTTACTAGAAATTGCAAAGGAAACAAAATTATTCACATTGGAATTTATTGATTACAAAAACTATTACAAGTTTAGCGAAATTATATAAACATATCTACTTCACATTGTTCTAAACTACTACATTTAGCCTCAATGTTATTTTCATTACTATTGTTGCAGTTTTCATGAATAAAAAGTGTTGCACAAAGGTGTTGGGCATAAAAGCTTAAGTTAGGATTATTCTTTCAGGTATCACCTTAATGTTTTTTCAAAGGAGAAATTATTGTGGATTTATCATCCTTTAACAGACAACCAACACGAAACTCTTTGGGATTACAGGAGACTAACTGCTTTCCTTTCTTACAAACAGACTTAGCCTCACTTACGTTGACATAATAATGTGGTTCAACTCGCACCAAGATATTGCTATTATTCGTTTTTTCTTTGGAAAAAATTAACCCCTTTGCCTGGGCGAACTGAAAATGCCACGATCCTGGCGCTTTAGTGACAATTTGTGATTCATTTCTCCAGGCGTATATATTGTCTATGTCCAGCTTACGAATCGTTGCAGTACAACCTATTATTTCATCATATTCAGAAGGCTTTATTATAACATATTGTTTTTTCACTTGTTTTTCTATTACTCCAAATACCCGCGTGGCATATAAGAGTGACCAACTACTGGAAATATCAGGTTAACAGACTTTATATTTCGAGGTGCGTTCCTTTATACCAAAACTGAGGTCATGGTCATAATTATACCATTTTTTTTGACCGCCGCAACCGTCTGCAATGCAATAAATGTACGGTATCAATTGTCTCTTTAAACTTATTTAATACATCCTAAACAGTTGATGGAATAGCATTTGAGTCTTTAGGAAACTCTACCTGCGACCATACATAGGAATAAACAGTGTCTTCATATTTTCTGACGGCTCTTTCATTAATGCAAAAAATGCTTTTGTTTTTGAGTTATGCAATCGTTGCTGGGTTATATTGTTTCGCTTTTCGGAGCTGGGCATATCTTTGTTTTTAAGTTTCTCTTTAGCACTTAAACAAGTTGAATATATATCTGTCTTCGGAGATCCAAAACCTATGTTATAATTACAATTTATGTAAGTTCGAATATATCCTAATTTAACGCATAGCTTCTCTACTCTGGAATTGAAAATCTTCCATAATTTTGTAAAATTCAACTCACACGGTAAATACATGCGAGCGCTTGTTTGGCTACGGCAGTAGTGACTTTCTACATATAGAAGAGATTCAATGAAATTCTTTATTGCTACCTTTTTGCAATACCTATCGATCTCTTCCTCTCTTTTCTCGAGGCATTTCACCTCGCAATACAACGTTTTTCATAACACGCTCGATTCTGCCTCTACTAAATGCAGTGATTTTTAAAAATGCGTTCCTACAAACCCGGATATTGGTATTAGAATCAGATCTTATGAAATATTTAATAGAGATTTTTCCATTATGCAGCTTGAATCTTTTGCATTTTTTACCTTTGCAACACGCAATTATAAAACTGTCTTGTTTATCTTTATCCTTGCAAGCGTATAATTTTTTATGCAACTTTCGAAAATGAAGCATTGTTAACTTGGAACAATAGTATGGTTTTCCCGATTGACCATTATACCCACAAGTTGGGTATTCCGGTAAACTTTTCGGAGTATGCCTCTTCAATATTTGTCGTTTACTTTTCCCTGGGATTTTCTTTCTGCACATATTGGGAGATGCAGGTTGTATTGGCGAACTAACAATCATGTCGGGCGACATTAACGATTCACTTAGTATTTCCATTTTAAATAAAAACTTACATTCAACAGAACGAACTATTTCAAAAGTTTTGTGCATTAAGAGGATAACGGAAACAAAATGATTCAAAAAATTAGGCACAGGCAGCGTGACAGGACCACGTGTTTTATATTGTTATCTGATTGGTGGAATACATAAAGCGAGTGTTGCATCCAGTGCAGCAAAGCAAAAAGAAAGTTTTGCATCAAGTCGTAGGTTTTAAAGGGATTTTCTATGTCAAAAAGTCATTTTTGCGTTGAGATATTCCGATATGTAAAAGATAATGTGTATGTTAACAATATGGCGTGCATAGCTCATATTTTCAATGTTTGTCGATTAGCGAGTTTTGCATCTAGGGCACTCATATGTTTTCATAAAGTTTTTATTCAGTCTATTTCTGTTATTGTTTATGTTTATGCAATACGTATTATCTCAAATGTGAGAAAGATGATATTACGTAATATCCGACATATCCAACAATACAATTAATTGTTTATTAATCTATTATTACCTATTATTTGGAACACTGTTGATAGTAAGATACATTCAGTATTACCTACGACGTTAGAATATCTGAGCAATATGTTAGTTGAAACGTAGTCATCAATATTTTTGATAAGTAATACTATTTCACTTTTTAAAGATTCCTGATATTGTAAAATCGCTGATCTATGTCTCAAATGTAAAGATGTTTAATCATGGTAAGCGTTTAGCGCATTTAAGAATTTTTGTTGTTGAATTACTGAAAATAAGAGAGAAACATTTAGAAAAGGATGAATGTATATTAAAAGAAGAAAATAGTATTGTATGTAAAACACCAAATTGCAATTCCATATATCAGAATAATAATAACTTTAGTTTTGATTAGATTTATAATTTTTGAACATTTAACTTTTTTTAACAAAATGTTATGAGCCGAATCATCATTTTAAAACAAAAGTAGAATTTTTAAATTTTTAATGTTTCCTTTTATTACAAATCCCTTATTCCATAAATAAAAGAAAATGTCATTCAATATAAATATATTAAAGGAAAAATGTTAAGGAAAGGTAACAAAGAAACTAAATACATTACTGAACCCACGTTAAGGTAGTACATGATGTGACATTATAATTGAAATTGAAACCATTAATATAAATATTTATAAAGATAAGGTTTACACATTATATTTATATAGATGATCCAAGCGTGTGACATTTTATTTTATTCTAAATAACAGTTACAGGAGTATGTGTGCTCTAAATTTTTGATGTAAAAGTTATTTATTATTATTTATTCTAAATTAAGTTCTTAATACTTTCATACTATTAATAAAATTGTACAAACTGCATAATTTTCGACTTATTTGCAAAAAGAATGATGTTGGATAAGGAAAAGCTTTTTACTTCCAGTACTAATTTTGATATTTTTTGAACAACAATTGTTCCAAATTTATCTAAAAAAATTTGCTCTTGCAATAAATAAATCTGTATAATATGAATAATTTACTGCAGTAGCACTTTTAATCACATATGATAATGAGTAAATGTACTGCTTCCGATACAAATTTTGCAAAAAAGCTGTTTATACTATAATTATTCCAAATCAAGATTTAAGTACTTTAGACAATATTTTTGTTGAGAAAGCATGACTTGCGAGATATTCGCAAAAAAACTGTTTTTCGATCCAAAAAAGACACCTTCTTCAGATAGACATTTCGAAAATTTTTTATAAATTTCCTTCAATTTACTTTTCAGTTCTTTTTAGTCTTCAGAAATTTGTCTAAGTTTAGTAGCAGACGAGATATTGGTAAAATTTTAGTTTTTTGCTTAAATCAGTGAAAATTGCAAAAGTTGTATTATATTGTCAAATATTTTTATTAAATTTAAATATTTATTTATTGTCATCCTATGTTACGTCTCATATTTAAATTTATGCTTTTAATGTATAATATTTTTACTTATACACATGATGTAAATTCAATATAAAAGTAGTTTTAAAATTTCTGTCTTCAACCTTTCAAATTTATTTACTGACGTCTTCATCTGTATCTAATAATCCTGAGTACATTATTAAGGCGGTCATGCTCCGTTTTTAAAAAGACTCGATGGCAAGAACAATAAAGTTCTGAAAGAGATAGAGAATTAGGGCTGTCATTTACCCCAGTGCATCTGACGTGCCATGCAAATTATAGTTGACGTGTTGCCAGAAAATATCGTTCGGGATAGAGATGCTATTGTTACCTGTGTCCAATGTTTACATTACTTTGCTCGGGCACTTAAACTACACTGATATTCGGAAAGGAAAGTGTGTATTCAATCTCATAAAGCATATAATATACATTTGAATGAATAGGTAATTCATTCGGATCGAGGTCGCCACATACGTTTCTTTATAGATATAAAAAAATACGGATATCTAAAGATATTTGAATTTTACCACAAGCCCAGGATTTGCATCTATGTATTTCTTATATAAGTTAACCCGTAACCGATGAGGTGCGATTTTTGTCACGTCGAGTGTGAGGTGGAAGCCCTCAGACTCCCGATTAAATTTATTGTTTTGATTTTAATACGAATTAGTATCTGTTTAAATTAAATATTATGGCATAGTCTGGAATCTACTTAAACTATTTATGTTTAGCCAGCTATTAATTTTATTACAAACATCTACATTTGGTGAAAAATCCCAGGAGCGTACATTAGGGATGCGCGATATATCGTTTTTAAAAAAATATCGATATTTTCTTTTCGATAATCGAGATTAAAATCGATATTTTTTTATTCAATAATATCGACTGATATCGATTTTTTATTCGATAATATCGTTTAATCAAACATGCCATTTTTCCAAATTTCATGCATTTATTTCACATTAATAGACAAAAGAACCTGTTCACATTATACAGAATTTATTATATTTTTAAGAAAAGAATGAGGTGTGGCCACCACACGACTTTCTTTTACGTATGAGCGTTTCAAACTATACAATTTTAAGAATTTTTTTATACAAAAATTATTCAAAATCCTATTCTAAGTACTTTCATTCTCTTGATAAATCGCTATAGAATGCATACTTTGCAAGATATTCGAAAAAGAGTGCTACTTCCGGTCCGAATTTTGAAATTTCATATATACAAAAACTATCCAGTTCTAAATACTTTTGTACTCTTGACAAATATATATAGTGTGGTAGTTCACTAACTTAGATGAGTAAGGATATGATGGAAGTACTAATGTTAATAAAATATACTGTATATGTTCTTGTAGTGAGTATTAAAAAAATAAAAGATGGTAATATTTTATGGACCAAACTATAATTAAATAAATAGATGTGAGAATATTTAAATTATACTTAAAATAATTGTGAGAATATTAATTGGGTATTTCCCTATAGTTTTTGTGAACCGTGTAAAGTTGGTTACATATCGGGTTATGTTGAAGTTCGCCTTGCATCGAGTGGTTGGTTGCCTATCAGGTTTCTTTGTTGTAGTAATATTTCCCATTTCTGAAAGTAGAATTGTAAATGTTACTTGTTGTATTTTTATATGTAATATTATTTGTTAAAGCTTGTTTAATTAACACTTTTGAAAAAATAGAGAATATTAGTATGGATTTTGAATCATAAAGGTTGGAAAATGATGTATAGTTACGCGCTAAAATTCAAATGTAAGAAGTGTCAGATTTTGACATTTAAAATAATATAGTTAAAGTATTGAGTATTTGGTTTGCCGAAGGGTATAAAAGGTTGTGAAAATTAAAGTAAAGAATTAAATTGATAAATTTTTGGAATTACAAAAAGGTATTATAAATATTCAATTACAAATAAAACATATTTTGGATTATTATAATGTGTGGAACAATATGATTGGATATGATAGAAACTAAGGAATTATTGCCAGGGATATGGGGAATAAATAAAAGGATTCGAAAATAATTTAAGAAAAGCGGTAGATGTGTTTTCGGAAAACGAAATTTTCCTTCCGAAAAACACATAATTAAGAGATTCATCATTATACAAAAGTGTAAAAGAAGTGGTTAGGAGATAGTAGAAAAGAAAGCAGATATTTTTTTAGGTGATTGCAACATTTTCCAGAATAGTACCATTTTTTTTTTATCATGCAAATATAATAAAAAATAAATTAGAAGAAAGAATTTCGGTAACGAATAAAGAAATAATTGAAGAATATTCATACTTGAGAAGAAAGCGAAGAAATATATAATTACAATTTAAAAATAAACTTACTGCATTGGTAAATATTATTCCATATTTGACGAGAGATTTATTGCATTGGAGAGTTGGTGAAATTCCAGAAGTTATACAAATAGTTTAGTCCAGGACTTGAAAGATACGAGATATTCAACATAGCAGCTAACACAGGTATTCCAGTCCAGTAGAGGAAAGGCAGGTTTCAAAGGTCTTCACGAAAGCGTTCGACGGTTCGAGATTCTAGTTGATTGCAGAGGTTGAAGGTATTACAGGATAGCGGTCATTACAGTCCACATTCCGAGCATTCCAGACAATTAGGAAAAGGAAAGGATCTCCCTCATTGATTCCAGGAAATGTCTTCGACAAGCTAAAAAGAAAATCGTTTGGTGTATAAATAAGAATACCAGTTCAGTAGTAATAACAGGTCGTATAATTCTTTGAAATAATTTGAATTTATCAGTTTCGAATTGAAAAGTATATCAAAATTTAGAGATCAATTATTTATACGTACATTATAACTGTGTTGATAATCAAGAAAAGATATTTTGTAAGTTCTGTGCACAACATTAATTTGTATCATCATTTGTATAATTTTTAGAAGTCAAAAAAAACTGATCGGCAAACTAAAACTGATTAATTTGTGTGGGTATTTGATTTACATACAAAAACTATACAGTATTTTTAAAATAATATAATTAATATACTTACTTGTATATTTTTCGATCCACGAAAGGTGTATTTTCATGCACATATAAATTTACAAAAGAATGTTTACGTAAACAAGCTTGGTACTTCCATGAATGTCTTATTTGGTTGTGTGTGTTGAGAACTACCATATAATTTATAATTTGCCTGATTTATTAAACAAATTAGTTTGATACATTTGTTTTTATTTGGTATATAAAGAAGGTTTTTGAATTAAATTGATGAAACAGATATGACGCTTAGAACCGTAACCTATAAATAGAAAAAACAACTGTCAGTGATTATATTATTATTTGAATAGTATGTTAATATATACCTTGAGATTGAGTTCACAGTAAGTATTGTTATTTGAAGATAAAGTTGAAATACACATCATAATTCACTAAAGAATAACTGTTTTGTAAACTTTGATTTATAAAGTTAAGAAATATAAAACGTAAATATCCTATGATATAGGCAGATATTGAAAAAGTTACATATAGGCAACTGTTTGGGCTTTGATGATTCAAGGGAAGTTAGCAACATATAAAATAATTAGTTTAAATATTTTATATAAGAACTGAGTTAGTGAGGGCATAAATAAAAAATTACCTGAGAGAATTTGAAAATAGATTTAAAAAGTACATAAAGATTTCAATTTTATATATAGACGAGAATAAGTACAGGTTTCAAACACATAGTAAGAATAAATATTATTAAATTTATCTGAGTGTAATCGTACCTTTATTAATTAAAGGTATTGTTACATTTTATGGCGTGCCCAACGTGGAGCGATTAAAATTAGACTCGCAAAAACATATTTCAAATATTTTATTAATTATAATAATAGCGATAACATTAGTATACATTTTACAAAAGTAATAAAATCAGTTTAAAGTATATCAAGGTATAAGGAAGTGTGTACTACAATTATTGAAAATGAATACCAGATCTAAGAGTAATTTTGGATTAAATAGATCTGAATCGTCTAGCGATAGTGAAGAGGAGGTTGGTCAGGATGTGAATGTACCAGAGGGAGGAGAAATTATATTACAAGTTCAGGAAGGTATTCAACAGACAGGAGAAACACAGGATAGAGGTGATAAGGTGGAAATATTAGGAGAGACTTCTAAAACAGAAATGTCAAATACAGCAGTATGATATGGAAATTATATATAGACCAGGTAAAGAAATGATTGCAGCTGACGTACTGAGTAGAAAACATGGTGAAACAAAAACAACAAATGTACATATAAACTTAGTAAGATTGGGATCAGAAGGTATTTTTTCAGTACAAAGAATCAGAGAAGCTCAAGATACACCTGAGTTGGAGATAATTAAAAATAGATTACGGACAATAGGTACATATAAAGGAATGAGAATGAATGAAGGGATAATTTTGAAGAAGATAGGCGATCTGGAGGTATATGTTACGAATGAAGAACACACGATTAATATTATACGACATTTACATGTAATGTATACACATATAGGAGCTAGGAAATGTTGGTTAATGTTCCGAGAAGCTTATTATTGCCGGAATGACGAGAAGATAATTAAAAGAGAAATTAAACGGTGTAAAACTTGTATTTTAGCAAAAGAAAAGAATTATACAAATCAGAATATAAGTTTAAGTATTGTTGCTGATGATAGATTACAATTAGTAGCAATTGATTTTATTTCAAATCTGATTCCGAGCACGAGAAGATATCGAAATATTTTAGTGTTATGTGATATATTTTCGAAACATGTGCGATTAATACCAACACAGAAATGTGATACAGATACTGTATTACAGGCGTTACAAGAATATATAACTGAGTATGGGACTCCAAGAACAATATTATCTGATCATGCAACATATTTTATGAATCAGAGATATCATGAATTTTTAGATGAAAGAAATATTAAATCTCATCACATATCGATTCGTCATCCACAAGCTAATCCATCGGAAAGGTATATAAAAGAAGTTCTTAAATATTTACGGATATTACTCGAAGATCGACATCATAAATGGGCCAGATGTTTAAAACAAATTGAATTTGTAATGAATAACACACCAAGTACCGTACATGAAGCTTGTCCAATAACTATTTTCACAGGACAACCTCCACAAAGGCCTTGGCAAGATGATGAAATTGCAGAAATAGGAGGCAGATATGAACAAATTAAACAAAAATTAATGAGACGAAAAATTAAATGGGAGCAGAAGAAAAAAGAAAAACAACGTAAATATAAGGTGTATAATGAGAACGATAAAGTTATTGTACGCGCGTTACGAGTAACGGATAGAAGGAATAAAATTATAGCAAAACTCATAAGGCCATATTCGGGACCGTATTTAATACATCGGAAAATAGGATTAAACAATTATGAATTAATTGATGAAGAAACGGGATATCTTAAAGGAACTTATCATATTTCAATGTTACATGATTATATTGATGAAGTATAATTGTTAAAAAATTTAAAGGGCATGGCGGTACTGAAGGGCCAGTTACCGTTGGTAAATAGCGCTACCACCCACCAGAGCTACAATGTATATAATAAAGCCCAAAATTTAAGGGCATGGCGGTACTGAAGGGCCAGTTACCGTTGGTAAATAGCGCTACCACCCACCAGAGCTACATCAAAGTTAATAGAACCAAAATTTAGGGGCATGGTTAATGTATTTTGTTTCTATAAAAGTATGTCATAAAAAAAAAACGGGATATAAGTATGTGCATTTAATTTTTTTTTTATAATTGAGTTAATCATGTAAGAAATTTTAGCTAAAATGATCTAACAAAGGTTTATGTATTTTATTTCCTTGCTCTAAATTAATTGAATCAGGATAGAATTATTTAGACGAAGAAGAGTTGTAAAGATTAGTTAGTATGAAGAAATTAGTAATATTTAATTTATTTTCCTCATTCCTTACATTATAAAATTTGTAAATATAAGTGTTAGAGGAGTATATAAGTAACTTTACAGTAAGTAAAGAAACATACGAGTATAAAAATGTGAAGAAATGTATATAGTTAGATATATGAAAGATGAGTAAGAAGGAACCTTATTAAAAAAAAAAAATTTTTTAAAGGATATTTATCGGAGTAATAAAAGCATTTAATGGTCAAGAAATATTAAAGTCATTAAGAGTTATAAAAAAAAAATGTGATATACAAATAGAAGAAGCCTATAAAATAAAATATGTATAGAAAAGATAATAATGAATGCTTGCTATGTATAATAAATAATAAAAGGGAAACATAAAAATATATGGAATAATTTATAGAGATTATGTATGAAAGGGTAAATAAAACCCAAAATGATAATAAATATATAGAATAATAATGTATAAAAGAAATATGTAGGTCACGTACGCCTTAAAAAACGAAAATATAATTTGTGTACTTTCCAAAAGTGAAAGTTTGAAAAGGTAGACGAAAATGTCTATTATAGGTATAGGGTTTTTGTTCAGCTAGGAACAGTTATATAAAATAAAATAATAAAGAATAAGTGAGCATATGTAAAGCATATTTTGTAGAGGCTATTAAATATCTGAAGAAGTAACAGATACAACTTAAAAGTAATCACCAGTAAATGTTAAAAGTAGTTTCGATTATAATATTGATAAGAATTTTTAGAGGGTTTAAAATCATGAATAGGATAATACAAAGAAGGTATAAGATTGGATAAGAAAAGGAATAAAGTTACTTATATAGAAAGCATAGAAATGTTAAAAGATACATTTTATGACATTATTGATGAAGACAAATGGATAAAGATGTAAATTTTGAATATGTTGGTATAAATTAGTATATTTATGAGAATAAGATTAGTTAAAATGGTTTGTTGTAAATAATTGAGAGTTAAAAATGAAAATAGATACAGTGAGGTAAATAATTATCTTATATACCAAATATTAAGAAATGTACATGGATTTATATGAGAATGTATAGTTATGCTACAGAAGTAGTACAAATTGAAGTACATCATTTTAGTATAGATTGTTGAATAAATATAAATTTATATATTCTATAGAAATTTAGATTTATTAAAAAAGGGGCATATGTGGTAGTTCACTAACTTAGATGAGTAAGGATATGATGGAAGTACTAATGTTAATAAAATATACTGTATATGTTCTTGTAGTGAGTATTAAAAAAATAAAAGATGGTAATATTTTATGGACCAAACTATAATTAAATAAATAGATGTGAGAATATTTAAATTATACTTAAAATAATTGTGAGAATATTAATTGGGTATTTCCCTATAGTTTTTGTGAACCGTGTAAAGTTGGTTACATATCGGGTTATGTTGAAGTTCGCCTTGCATCGAGTGGTTGGTTGCCTATCAGGTTTCTTTGTTGTAGTAATATTTCCCATTTCTGAAAGTAGAATTGTAAATGTTACTTGTTGTATTTTTATATGTAATATTATTTGTTAAAGCTTGTTTAATTAACACTTTTGAAAAAATAGAGAATATTAGTATGGATTTTGAATCATAAAGGTTGGAAAATGATGTATAGTTACGCGCTAAAATTCAAATGTAAGAAGTGTCAGATTTTGACATTTAAAATAATATAGTTAAAGTATTGAGTATTTGGTTTGCCGAAGGGTATAAAAGGTTGTGAAAATTAAAGTAAAGAATTAAATTGATAAATTTTTGGAATTACAAAAAGGTATTATAAATATTCAATTACAAATAAAACATATTTTGGATTATTATAATGTGTGGAACAATATGATTGGATATGATAGAAACTAAGGAATTATTGCCAGGGATATGGGGAATAAATAAAAGGATTCGAAAATAATTTAAGAAAAGCGGTAGATGTGTTTTCGGAAAACGAAATTTTCCTTCCGAAAAACACATAATTAAGAGATTCATCATTATACAAAAGTGTAAAAGAAGTGGTTAGGAGATAGTAGAAAAGAAAGCAGATATTTTTTTAGGTGATTGCAACATTTTCCAGAATAGTACCATTTTTTTTTTATCATGCAAATATAATAAAAAATAAATTAGAAGAAAGAATTTCGGTAACGAATAAAGAAATAATTGAAGAATATTCATACTTGAGAAGAAAGCGAAGAAATATATAATTACAATTTAAAAATAAACTTACTGCATTGGTAAATATTATTCCATATTTGACGAGAGATTTATTGCATTGGAGAGTTGGTGAAATTCCAGAAGTTATACAAATAGTTTAGTCCAGGACTTGAAAGATACGAGATATTCAACATAGCAGCTAACACAGGTATTCCAGTCCAGTAGAGGAAAGGCAGGTTTCAAAGGTCTTCACGAAAGCGTTCGACGGTTCGAGATTCTAGTTGATTGCAGAGGTTGAAGGTATTACAGGATAGCGGTCATTACAGTCCACATTCCGAGCATTCCAGACAATTAGGAAAAGGAAAGGATCTCCCTCATTGATTCCAGGAAATGTCTTCGACAAGCTAAAAAGAAAATCGTTTGGTGTATAAATAAGAATACCAGTTCAGTAGTAATAACAGGTCGTATAATTCTTTGAAATAATTTGAATTTATCAGTTTCGAATTGAAAAGTATATCAAAATTTAGAGATCAATTATTTATACGTACATTATAACTGTGTTGATAATCAAGAAAAGATATTTTGTAAGTTCTGTGCACAACATTAATTTGTATCATCATTTGTATAATTTTTAGAAGTCAAAAAAAACTGATCGGCAAACTAAAACTGATTAATTTGTGTGGGTATTTGATTTACATACAAAAACTATACAGTATTTTTAAAATAATATAATTAATATACTTACTTGTATATTTTTCGATCCACGAAAGGTGTATTTTCATGCACATATAAATTTACAAAAGAATGTTTACGTAAACAAGCTTGGTACTTCCATGAATGTCTTATTTGGTTGTGTGTGTTGAGAACTACCATATAATTTATAATTTGCCTGATTTATTAAACAAATTAGTTTGATACATTTGTTTTTATTTGGTATATAAAGAAGGTTTTTGAATTAAATTGATGAAACAGATATGACGCTTAGAACCGTAACCTATAAATAGAAAAAACAACTGTCAGTGATTATATTATTATTTGAATAGTATGTTAATATATACCTTGAGATTGAGTTCACAGTAAGTATTGTTATTTGAAGATAAAGTTGAAATACACATCATAATTCACTAAAGAATAACTGTTTTGTAAACTTTGATTTATAAAGTTAAGAAATATAAAACGTAAATATCCTATGATATAGGCAGATATTGAAAAAGTTACATATAGGCAACTGTTTGGGCTTTGATGATTCAAGGGAAGTTAGCAACATATAAAATAATTAGTTTAAATATTTTATATAAGAACTGAGTTAGTGAGGGCATAAATAAAAAATTACCTGAGAGAATTTGAAAATAGATTTAAAAAGTACATAAAGATTTCAATTTTATATATAGACGAGAATAAGTACAGGTTTCAAACACATAGTAAGAATAAATATTATTAAATTTATCTGAGTGTAATCGTACCTTTATTAATTAAAGGTATTGTTACAATAGAATGCATAACTTATGGAATATTTGCAAAAAATCGCTATTCGGTAAGAGTAAAAGTGGTACTTCCGATCCGAATTTTGAAATTTTTTTTATACAAAAGATATTTAAAATTATAATTTAAATACCTTTATACTCGTAATGTACCTGCCTAGAAAGCATGACTTGCGAGATATTCGCAAAAAACTCATTTTCGATAAGAGTAAAAGACCTACTTCCGGTTGGAATTTCGAAAAACCTTTTTAAGACAATTTGTCTCAAATATAATTTTGAGTACATTTGAATTCTCTATAAATTTGTTTAAACTTTGTAATTGACGACATATTTACAAAATTCAATTTTTTTACTGAAGTAAACTACTACATCCAGTCTACCGATTTTACTGAAAAACTAATCAGTTCTCAAGAGGGAGATTATACACGTAAATACAAAATTTGGAATAGATATCTACAGCGGTTTGACCATCGTGGTCACAGACAGACACACAAACATTTTTTAAAAACCACTTTTTTGGTATCAGGGGACTTCAAAACGTGGACATCTGCAAAAATCTCGAGGTCGAAAATTTTCGTCATCACAATACTTCCTTATACTACGTATAAGAAAGTAAAAAGTTAATAATTTGGAAAATGCTTATTGGGATGTTTACTATTTCATGTTTCATTTCATAGATTTTACATTTCGTATAGTTCGCCTTTATGGGGCGTTATCTTCCCATTAAACGTTTTTCAAATTTCCCACAGTATTATTTAGTAACTACGACATTTACATGTTAACTTCCCTATTTATAATATATGAGTGGTCATTTTCAGTTTTAATGTTGATGTTACTAAATAATATTGTGGGAAATTTGAAAAATGTTTACTGGGTTAATATTTGTGTTTCTGTATTTGTTTTATACCACTTATATTTTCATTGGAATTTTTTAAATTTTGGAATAAATATATACAGGTGAGTCATTAGTAGCCGCGTCTTCGATTGGTCTTTTGTGTTTTAAATAAAAGAAAAAACAATAAGTGGAAGATCCATGGTTGCTTGTGGCGCATATTGTAAAAATACTTTAAGCTCTGACGCACTTCCGGTTTCACCGGAAATGCACGGAACTTAAGTTTTTTAAATGACTCACCCTATATATTTTTGGAGATTCTTGTACTGCTTTAAATTGTCTGTTCAACTGTTTTTTCTGCTACATTTCTCGTTGTTGTTTGAATACATTTTTAAATGTTATTATAAAGATCAGAACTGTCCAGAATTTATTTTTAATGAAAAGTGTCACACATACATGTATCGGCCAGACATATTAAAAAATAATGACGGTATCATCTATGGTCAGAGAAACTATGTTTTCCATAATTATACAAGAAAAAAATACATAATAAATAACAATCATATTTATTTATTAACATAGGAAATTGGCATTCTACAAATTAATGAATAGAACAGAATAAAGTTGCAGAATTAATGACATAAAGAACTGTATATAGCAGAATATCAGAATAATATAATAAACTTGAAAAAGCTAAAAAATAGGAAATATAAGAGGATAACAAACAATACATAACGCCATAAGAAAGCCAAGACGTGATTATTTATAGTCAGAGTAAAACTAAAATTTAAAATCACTTAAATTTTGTCCGTATAAAGTAGTTCCTTATATCTGATATATATTCTGTTATTTTTTCTACTGACGTAAATCACGAATAGGCATTTTCTTTGGATACTGGGGATCAACCAATTCAGGTAGAAAACATCTGTAAGAGAAAGTCACCAACTGCTCCTTCATATTCGCATCCCAGAAATTATCGTTCCTCATGATTTTTTGTACACTAATTCCGAAAGGTGTCCATATAACAAACAAGCAGTACTTTCTATTTGTTACATGTAGCTGGCCTTGCACTTGGAAATAATAATTGTCTTTACTTTTTAATGTTATTCGACCATCAACTATCTCCGCAAATTTAATTTTCTTCTCTCGAGCGGCTTCCGTTGGTGAATACGATGCAGCTGCTGACGGGCATTTTATTTCAATAATGCCATCGTCATCTATTAAACCATCCGGCGAAGCAGCTAGAAATTCAATTTGCCGTCAATAAAAAGACCAATTCGTGTACACGAATTCCATAGCTTTTTTCCAATTCTTTTAGAGTAACAAATTCATGTTCCTGTCCCCAACGTGTTGCTGCAGTCCCGAAAAATTTATTGTACAAAAGACGTTTTATCAAATTTGCGCAATGCGTCGTCTTTTGCATTTTGCATATTGCTCCAAAATTGGACGCAGTCAGTCTTACAGAGCGCTGCTGCCTCCATAATAAGTTAGTGCTTTGCCCTATAGTAGCATGTTGTAACGCGTCACGTTCAGAATCCGATTTTTCAATTGAAGTCAAAATTTCTTTTTCTTTTATATCGTACTGCTCTTTTGTTAATGTGACAACCATTTTTACTTCTGTGTCACCATAATCGCTGTCAGCAGGTACTATCGGTTCCCTTTTTTTCTTGTTTTTACATGCAAATAACTTTTTACTGCATTTTTCCAAGCTCTTACTCTTTTCTAGCTAGTCATAAACTTTTTTGTGTGTTTTCCTGGACTTCTGTATACAGCTTTTTTTATGAATAACGCGCGGTAAATCACCCGGTTCCAAGTTGAATGCAATTGAAGCGGCTTCGCATCGAGTTTGATATGATCGTCGTCCGCTGAAATTTACTCTTTTCCCGTCAACAAATTTTTCTGAAATCCGGCTAATGTTTATGAATTTTTTAGTACTACAACGGCATGATGTTAATAAAAGCAAGAAAATAAGTGGTAATTTAGACAAGGCATTTACCGATTTTCTAGAACGGACAATAGAAAAGTTTCTGAGAAAGAGATTACATTAGGAGTCTTCCCAGATTTAATTTTAAATATTAATTATTTTACGATTATGAACTAATAAAATGACTGTAAGCACTTATACAGAGAAATATACATGTTCTAATTAATTGTGCCTTTGTAAAATAAAGCAAATTGAGATTAAAACTAAACATATATACGTTTTACATAGAACATAGACTATTACTTTATAAAAACCAATAAAACGAAAATAATAATGATAAACGTCCTTAACAACTATAAAAAATGGCGAACAAATTACATGAATTAAAATTATTTTTAATTCATTAACAATATTATGAGCAATACAACATGAGCGACATGCGTACATAAACCACATTGTATAAAACGTTACACGCCGTTGCAAGCCGGCGACTGAATAAATTGAAGAAAACGGAGTTTTGCCAACAGGAAAATTATTTTTGCAGTGTAGATTCACCAAAATCGTTCTTCCGACCAACTGGCGCCTTGCTCTGCGATCGGCTTACGAATATTGCTTTAAGCGCCTGGAATATAGGCAATGTGTATCAAGAAACATACGTTCTTATCAACGTGATTAAGACAAAACGGTTAGCTTTAATGATGTACTAAAAAGTGTATATTAAAGGTAAAAGACGTATGAAGGTACCCGCAGGCAGTTTTTGCCATTAAAGACAAACATTACACCTTAAAGTATACGATAAATATAAGCATTTTTAAAATGTTATTATTCAGTAGCATTTTTTTATATACAAATTTTTTCTTTCTTTAGGTACTTCAATTTAAGCTTAATTAACAAATTACTCTTTGTTTCAATCGATTCTATACAATGGTTACTACACAATATCGTCGATACGAAACGCTTGCAAATTGGCCTCAGCATTACCCCCTTAATACCCAATAAAATGTATAGTAGACGTGCAAATATAACACTACAATATGCTTTAAGTGTGTTTAGTTCACTTTGATTACGGGCTTTTATTTATTTTTCTATTTTTTTTTCATGACCTCTGAAATCACACTTTCAATCACAACGAGACGAGTTCTGTAAGTAAAAAACAAATGAATTTCTGCGGAAAATATACGACAGCCAAAGAAGCAATTTATGTCGTTAGATGGCGCTCGGAGAGATTTTATTCTTTTTTGAGCGAACCAGCTCGTACAAAACTAATGCGTACTGATTACAAAAGCAATTCAAATAACGCATTTTCTGATCGACGATAACAATTATTATTATCTCTATATGCAAGAGCGCGCGAGGTATGATCACCCGATGGTATACGTAAACTCGCATCTAAACGTGGTCCGATAATACATATTAGAGTAACGGCACAACATACTAGCATTGCCTGCTCATATTCGAACTCATAGTGATCTGATTATTTTTTTGCAGATTGACAAAAAGAACAAATTAAATTTTCTCTTTAAGTGATGACGATTGCTTAGATAACTAAATCGATAATAACGCGAAGATTGTAATACTTATAACGTAATTATGATTATCCTAATGAAATTAAATAATAATGTAGTTGTGTACAAAGTTATAGCAGTACAACTGGGTTTTAGAATGAAATAAAAACAACCCGCCTGAAACATCTGCAGAATAAACTAATATGTCTAGAGAAAAATAAATAAATAGAAATTTCATGGTAAAAAAAAACTATAAATAGGTATAACAGGAATACCATAAAATAACATAAAAACGACCCTTGAAATAGAAATTAAAATTAGAGATTCTCTCCAGTAAATATAACGAAATAACAACTCTGGAAAAATAAATCTATATATCTATATCTGGCGAACACAGCTAGCGGAGATCATTTGCCGAATATACGTCCGAAGAATATCGACTAGCATCGGGTGATCATACCCCGCGCGCTCAAGCTGTATAGTAATGCAAGACTGTAGTATATGCCATGAGTATATTTACTATGTAAACGCTTTGAAGTCCTTCGCAAATTTATGTATTTGTAAGACGACCTTACGCATAAAAGCCAAATATGCAGTACTCGACGTATAAATAACGGAAGTATTTATGATTTTATTAGTTTGGTGCATATTGCACTGTACACATTTTTCATTCTTTCACAATAATAATTGTTTGATGGATTTAAATCTGTAGTTGCCTGTGTGCTAGACCCAGACAGACCATTCATCTATTTGGGAGTCACTAATGTACCATCCGTAACACAGTAGTACATCATCGTACTGAAGCTATATACAGAAAAAAAAATGATATAACGTATTACAATATCAAAGAAAACAAAAGAGTAGTTAATACAAGAAATGTAAATTGTTTTTGAAGCTACTACCTTAGGCAATAACGTGAAATTATTATAATTTGGAAACGATCACAAATGGTAATTATGATGTCCATAGTCCCTTACATAATGAAAAGCAATTTTTTCATCGGGTGATTTTACTAATGAAAATAAATCACGATTTTGCGCATGTTGGTGAAGAACAAAGTGACAAAGACAACCTGCTATGCATTGGTCGTCATTTCCTTTCTTTAAAGTTAATCACTTCGACGATAATTTAGATGCAATACTTTCGATAGCGGTCCAACGGCTATAGATATCAATTCTAAATTTTGTATTTGCCCTCTTGGGATCTGATCAGATTATCAGTAAGATTGGTAGACCGAAAGTAGTTTGCTTCAGCGAAAAAAACGAATTTTGCCAATATTTCGTCAACTACTAAGTTTAAACAAATATATAAAAAATTCAAATTTACACAAAATTAAATTTGAAAAGAATTGTATCAAAAAGATTATTGATATTCCTACCGGAAGTAGGTCTTTTACTCTTATCGAAAATCAGTTTTTTTGGGAATATTTCGCAAGTCAGGCTTTCTACGCAGATAGGTACATTACGAGTATAAAAGTATTTAAAACATAATTTTAAATATCTTTTGTATAAAAAAAATCAAAATTCGTACCGGACGTAACACTTTTACTCCTATCGAATGGCGATTTTTGGCAAATATGCAGTAAACTATGCATTTTGTATATATTTATCAGGAGTACAAAAGTATTTAGAGCTGAATTTGGAATATTTCTTGTATACACGAAGTTTCAAAAATTCGGACCGGAAGTAACACTTTTGCTCTTAGCGAGTAGCACATTTTTTTCGAATATCTTGCAAAGTATGCATTCTCTATAGATTTATTAAGTGAATAGAAGTACTTTGAATAGGATTTTGAATACTTTTTGGATAAAAAGATTCTTAAAATTGTATAATTTGAAACGCTCATACCTATAAGAAAGTCATGTGGTGGCCATACATTATTATTTAAATTCATTAGGTACTTATGTTTTTAGTTTACAATATGATAAACATATATATGTTTTTAAAATTGTAACTTTGCAATTAAGTTTGCTTTGTACTAACATGAATTAAATGATAAATATTATTATATTTTCATATCTGTCTAAACAAGCATCTCTATGGCAACCATCTAATTACCTTGTCAAATTACACCTCTTTTAAATCTGTGCATACTTGATTATTTAGACTTTTATGTTTTAATTGTGGGTGGTATTGGAAATATAAATTACAAACTAAATGTATCACTTCCGTGGCAACAACTACATAATTGATTTCATTTTCATATATTGTCTATACATGAAAAATTGGTGTAATATCTTGCGATTTATCAGACACGATATTCCCTACTTTAGGTTATCTATACCCAAAATTGGTACAACACCAAGACCTCAAACTTTCCGAGATAATTTGATGATGATGATATATCTAACAGTTAATTCACTCAATCATATGTTTTATATGACATTAAATGCAAAGACGGATTTTTTTAATAATCTGATTCTTAATTTATACAACGCTAAAAATTGTCAAAATCAGTAGACCCCGTAAACCTTGGATAACTTAAAATATAAATCTTTTGCAGATATTACGTAACAACGCTAAGAGTAAGTTAAAGAGAACCAAACTAATGACTTACTGGAATTATTGTAAACAACTTCGAAATTTTTTCTACATTCGCAAATCGAAATGAAAAGTCAACTTATTTTTGTTACTTATCTTACAATAAAAACAACAAATTAATCTAGCACGAACTTAGTCATTTAAATATCGGGAAAAAAAGAAATGAGATATTTTGTCAGTTTTCTGATTTGAATTTGATCAACTCTAGTTTTATTAGCAACATACTTGTAGTGCATTATTGCGAAGCAAATGGACACCTTGCGTCAGTTCTCCGCGCCTTTTGGATTTCAACAGAGTCTCTTAGGCGATCTTGCTTAATACTCTCCTGTTACCGTACTACCCTTACGTACATAATCAATCATTAGTATTCCTTGACAATCCCTAAATCGTTGCCATTATTTTTCCTGCAGAAGGAGTGACTTTAAACTTCGTGGGAAGGCTAGAAACCTTTGACTCAGGGTCAAAATGATGGACCCAGGTCTCATCTGCGGTGACAAGTTGATTGAAAATTAAACCTGGTTTGTCTTCATAAAGCGCCAAACTTTGTTCACACGTCTCCATCCGCACACGCATCTGAAAACTGTGTTCTCTGAAACTCCTAATGAAGCTGTTTATTGTCGCTTCTTTATTTTTGTATTCTCCAGTACCAAACACTTGGTTTCTGCAATAACTTCGGCGGTGATCACGTCAACAGGCCGACCTTGACGGGGATCATCATTCAATGATTCTCGGCATGTTTAAACAATTTTGACCATTCGCAAATTGTCGACTTTGTAGGACAATCGTCCCAGCCAACATTTCTTTGCGAATAATTTTTGAGATTTTCCTTGTTTTCTCAAGAATTTTATAAGTGCTCGATATTCAAGTTTGTGCATTTTAATACGTGACAACACAAACTGACAGGTATTTAGTCTAATACTGCTGCAATTTTTCTGTAAATTGTCGAGGTCGTTACCAAGACATGTATGATAATAAAACACTATAATGAAAAATTATATTAAAATTGAAAAATGTCTAGTCCGGAAATATAAAAACGACCCCTCGTAATTATAGCAGAATGTTAGTATTAGGTCAAGATATGCAAGCTTTGTTACATTTAAATATTTTCTTAATATTAAAGTTTTGGTATAAGCAGAGGGTGGAGAACTTCTGCATCCATCTAAATGTTGAAATGAAGCATATTTTATTATTATTAATTATTATTATTATTATTATTATTATTATATGTTTAGCTAAGTAGTGAGACTAGTCGACTGGTTTGCAAGTTTTAAATTAGAGCTGCCAGCCTATAGTGAACATGACTATTTGAATTGTCTATGAGATTATAAGAAATTTCGTAAATTGTCGTAAAGATGCAAAACGTTACGAAAAAAATCTACCCAGTGCATATTTATATTTTATTCATACTGTTGGATTTAGGAAATAATGATTCGTCTTTCAAAATTCAATCTAGAATTTAATGTCAAATATTAATTTTACCTAAAACCACTCAATATCCTTAATATCATAAATATAGCTATACTTAGTAATTTATTTTTGGTTTTATGTGTGTACAATGAATATCTATTACATAGTTAGATTTAAGACCCAAATCCATAAACCTTAAATTCTTTCACATGTATTTATAGCTTAAGACGAAAGTATACTTGTTTTACTATATAAAGCCGACAGCTACTAATTTTGATTGACAATGGAACGTCTGAATTTCAACGAGAGGCCACGCTTACTCAAGGGTGTTTTAATATAGTATCGGTATCCTTTTTCACCCTCCTGTTGTTATTTATCGATTGTTGGGCACCAACACGAGAATAATAGAGAACTTTTATTGACATTTCATTTATTATTTATATCCTGCCACGAGAAGCAGATCTTAGTATCTGATGAAATATTTACGTTTCGTATACTCCAAGTAAAGATGATCTTGCGGCGAAAAATAGAAGGTTTATATTGCTTTTCTTTCATGCCGCAGGATAGTACGTATTTCTTTTGTGTTATATTATTGATGAGAACAACAAAAACCGCAAAAAAGAGTAGGTTATTATAATATATCCTTCTCGGAACTTATAAGAATTATCAATAAAAAAAATGCATATTGTTGTAACCTTAACATCAATTAAAAGTATAGTAGATGTATAAAATGAAATCTTGGAAACGTTAATTTTATTCAGAAATTTTAATTTTAATTTTCACAATTATTATTTATATATTCGGTATATGCATTATATCATTTAAATCACAACATTATATTATATAACACACAAGCGTTGCCCGTGATGTTTATTATTGTCTGTTCTCGGACTTACTCTCTAATAATACATTTTTCAAACTCAATTGAAAATCCTGCTGCTCCTAAGTGGTTGGTGCCAACCAAATGTTTGCTTTCATAATAGAATCATTAAATGAAATGGCATAAATATTTATAGGAATTCTATTAATTTTTTTTTATTTGGAACTGTTGTTATTATACATATATGTATATAATATTATATTTCAATTTTACTGACAAATTATGGTGATATAAAAACAAAGATGATATATACCTATTTATTCATAAGCCGACAGCATTGAAGATATACACAAATAAATGAGATTTACAACAGTAATAATCGATAATAACAATAATGCATACTCGTATCTAAAAGGTATCACATATCAATCGAAAATCCAATTTTCATTCTTCAACGGCTTTGATTTTCTGATGTTCAAACTTGACAACCATACGATAAAAGTGAATATTCCTTTTCGATAGTCTTTCGTATTCCATAACACATCTCTCAATTATTATATATGTTCATCTTTTATATCTTTATTATTTAATGCTGTCAATCCAGAGCATTTATCATTTAACAAAACACGTTGTATTGAACAACTGACGCAATTCCGTCTGTAAATCCCGGCAAGTGTCATCGCTAACTGAAACTGGCCGATGGTTATGGCAGTTCATAACCTGCAACTAATGCGATTGCCAAAGTTAATCAAACGTCAGATAGATATTGCATACTTCAATTCTGATGCTTCCTGTAACATTAACGTCGTCCAATATTTGCAAGCATTTCACGTAGACCTTAGACGTTATTCTGTCCGTTAATTTTAACTTTTCCCAGCAAGCATCATCGCGCAGAATATTAAAAAAAAAATTCTAGCTCAAATTTAAATATCGAGCTTTGATGTGCATTGAGTCACCATTACGACTACCTGTGTGCCAAATTACAGGGCTGTAAGTGCGATATATCCGTCTGGACGTCACACACATACACGCACACAAACGCATCCTTTTATAAGTATAGATTACTGTTTATTCATATTTTTCTATATGCTGTCAATAAATAGGCTTTGTGTTGGATCCATTGCCTATATGCATAAGATTCAATGAGAATTTTTCTTTAAAAATTTCTTACTGGCATAATTTAGAATACACTAGAAATAATACCTGCACTTTTTTGGATATTATTTATTTGCGTTTTTACATGTACAACTTGTGTTAATAATAATTTATTGTTAAGATATATGTATAATAGTTTCACGTCCATATTCCAAATACTTATAAACCATGTCTAAAAATATATACCATGTTCATTAAGTAGAATGCAGAATGTGTCTGTACTTACACACAATTAGAGAATACAATCCCGGGATCTCGGGTCTCGGCCGTTTTTTGATCCCGAATGACGGCTGAAAAATGTCTTCGTATATTGAAAGAGCGTCTAAGTAAATTTGATATTTCCCTGGAAACTGATATCATGGCTATTGTAACCAATGGACCGAACGTTATGATAAAGGTGGGAAGGCTTGTTTGCACTGAACAACAACTGTATCTCGCACATAGTATCAATTTGGCCGTCTGTGATGTGCTTTATAAAAGAAAGAATTATTTGCAAGACAGGCAAGACAGTCCTACCTCAAACTCAGATGCTATAAATAAACTAGCAGTAACTGCTGATTATATGAACGACAGCGGTGATTATGACAATTTAGAAGACTTAGACTGTCCGGAATCAGGTTTAATCTTGATGTCACAAAATGAACTTGCGCGAGAACACATACCCAGAGTTAACAAAAGATGAAAACATTAATGAGCTGATAAAGAAAATCCGCAAAGTTGTAGTGTTGTATTTCAAAAGATTACTATTGAAAAATCAAACAGTACTTCAAAAATATGTAAAGATTGAACATGAAAAAGAGCTGTCACTTCTTTTGGACTCTAAAACCAGGTAGAATAGTCTTTTAATCATGCTGGAACGATTTTCTATTTTAAAAACCTGCATTTAAAAAGCTCTTATAGATCTCAATCATACAATACGTTTAGAAGATGCTGATTTTGACTTGGTAAATAAAATGGTTGATGTGCTGACCCCAATTAAATTAACAGTAGAAGCAATCTGTCAGCGTGATGCTAATTTATGCACTGCTGATGCCTCTTTGAAATTTCTTATAAAACAATTGTCTAGCAAAAACTCATCACTCGCCAATAAAATGAAAACATCCTTAGTGGAACGTATAAAGCAACGACGAAGTGATGATTTAACTGGTGTGTTGAATTATTTACAAAATCCACGAAAATATGATGAAAATCAGTTATCAGATTTGGAATGACTTGACTTATTTCCACTTCCTACACAGGCTTTAGTGAGAAAGCAAATAAAGAGTGTTGTTAAAAGACTAAATAGTCGAGATGACACGGAAGAGGGAGAAAGGTGAGCATCACAAACAGATGATGAGCCAAGGCAACAAACCTCCCAACCCCAATGACAGTAAAAGAAAAGTTACAGCTGGAAATTAATGAGAGCATGGAATTCCCAGAACCTGAAGTACAAAATGAATCCGGGTTGGTAAAATCGAAATTCTAAATTGTTTCTTGTATTGTCTTTTTTCTTCCTTATTTTAATACATTGTGTATTGTGTTGTGCAACAATATTAATAAATAATTTTTAAGAAATTACTTATTTTTTTTTCCATTTGAGCCCAATTAGAGACCACATAGACTAATCCCGAGATTCCGGGATTATATTCACTATGACACAATATGTATTACAGTTTTCAAGTAGCAATTTCGTCAGAAACAGTAGTGGTTTGTTGAAGCTGATAATTCAAATACAAACAACATTTTCGTTCTCATATATGGAATACAAAATATTGTTAACTTATTTCCATTCTTCCCAGTGAAAAAGTCCAAGAGACGTTTGAGAATAGGCATGCTTAACAACAGAAAAACCTTATTTAGGGACATACAAGCAAATAATATAAAGATATACAATTTAAATGTACAATGGTTTTGATTTGATACATAATGCAATTCTGTGACAAAGAAGTGGGATCTTCATTAATATTATATAAATCAGCTTGAGGTCTAACTTTCTTCGACAAATATGGTGGCTTATTATTTAATAATATACAAAGGTAGAAAGTTGGAGTTATCAAGTAAACATTCTGGTTCTTTCAGTTTTACATAAAATATGGTTAGAGATTTCAATATCAAATCTGAAACACGTATTTTGTACAGCGTGAATTCGAATGCTAGTGTTATATCCAGGCATTGGAAATCCAAGAAAAACAATAATTTAATTTTTATTGAACTAATTTCACAAATAGAATTGTTAGATATACAACATTTATATGATTCTGAAAACGGAAAACTGAAAAAACACCATGTTGACAACTCACCAAGCTTACGATTTAAGTTTTTATTGACAAATTATACTTCTTCAAAATTTCATGTATTCGATTTTTCTTAAATATCCGCCTCTGTATTGTTACTCCCTAAATTTTCATTGAATTGCATTGCTAATATTTTATTTAGTTGTGTACTACATCAAAATTGATTTCTTTTAAATTAATTTGTGTCTAATTCTAGGTAGTGATTTCAGTTGTTTTCCTTTTCACATAACTGAGTAAACATAACATAAAAAAACTTTATAAACCAACTAAAGGGTTGAATTTATCTATAGTGGCATATGGCAGATAAAAACACACTAACATGAAAGAAACTGATATTAGTCAAAAATAGAGTACACGAGAGAAGCAACTTATTTCAAATAAAAGCGTACTTACTACATACATAAATATTGTAAGAAAGAACAGAAAAAACGTATTGCATTTGTACATGCAAACCGATTCAATATATACATATATAACACTAATTAAACAATAAGTCAATCGGAATCGGCGAGATTAAAGTTTTTTAGCGTGTCATAGTATTAGCCTTATTTTCTGTAGTAATCATGCGACCTAATTCAAAATAATTCACCAACTATAGGTAAACATGTACAAATGGGTAACACTCACTCACTTAATTATTCACCCCGGTCATAAATAACTTCGTTGTTTCCAATACATATTCTTCGAATTATTCTGCATTTTTCTCACTTGTCAATGATAGCTAAAATGTTTTGGCAGTAAATCAACTATTCGCAAATTTATTGAAATTTCAAATTTCAAATTCTAACGTGAAGTCTGCATATATGAAGCGGGCAACACATTTCAGTGTGCCACTTCCCCCAATTCTAACTTTACTAACGACAAATCCCTTCCCCTTTTTCATAGTTATTGTTTCTAGCGTACTCAAAATTCTTTGACCACTAACTTATTAAAATTTAAATAATTCAATATTGATTATTGAATTATGAGCTTTTGGCACACATGAAATGATTTTTAGATAATAAAGTTGCAAAAGTAAAGAAATCGTAATATGTCATTTTTTAACGATATTTCTACTTGTTACGCCACATTAGAGGCGCTTGTAGAGCCTGAAAACATCCAATATATGACCTTAGCTAAAAATATATGATATAATTAACGTCTAATTACAATTCATTAATAAATCAATCAATATTAAATAATTATTTTTGTGATACCATATGGTAGATAACATTGCAAGTAATGGGCTTGCAGCTGTTGAGAAATGTTAGATATGAGTTATTATTATTGTAAGTCATTAGAATAACATTTAGAATCATAACTCTCGATATAACCTTTTCCATTTTTTAGCCAACTGATCGACTCCTGAACGAATATGCTATCAACGATAACTTCTGCAAACCTCACATCAATCGAATTGAACATGTTTTGAGGACGTGCGGATTGAGAAAGTTATTAGTATAGTCAATAGCGCTTCTATTGTCATATCTCAAGTTAATTATCCAGATTTTCATAGAAGTCCTTTGTTGTTGTATAGCCCACATACTAGTCTCATTCAGCGACAACTCGCAATATTAATTATCGCCGCAAATATACGAACACTTTGAGAGTTGTCCTTGTAAGTACATTAATTACTTATTATACATGGATGGCCACCAAAGCGTACTTCCCCGATAACTATACTATTATCAGTAATACGTTTTAAACTAAAGTTATCTGGAATTAAAAACGTACTCTAATGTATACAGGGTATATTACGACGAGATTTCGTTAGAACAATATAGAAAACTAATAGAAGTGGAGTTTTGACATTTCGGAAATATTAGTTTCGCGTTACGCTCTTTCAATTTAAAGTAGTTTCGAATGTTTGCTTCTTTGGGGTTACACCGGAAATGGATATTGACTTTCTTATTTTGAATGGAATATCCCATTTTTTATGATTGATCCATATATCCGACTTAATTTTAAGACTAGTTTGTCTAATAAATTTTGCCTTTGAAGTATCACTTTCGAAGTATTTCGATTTTTGTAAAAAAATTAATAGCTGCAGGCTATTACTGATAACAACATTCCCAATAATTGAATATATGCACAATGCACAGATTTAAAACTCTAGGTAATTATTTTGGAAAGTATACTGCTTCAAATACGGTATTACACACTTTTCAAAATAATACGGGATGATCGGAAAACAATATTAAACATTTAATGCAGAAAATAACAATACCTTGTTATTTTTAAATAGCAACCTACATTTTTATAAACTTCATTGGATTCCTCGCCCAAAATTAGGGGCAGTATTTGTTTACTTCCCTATAACTAAGTATCTTAGTTTCAGAGTTATTTTGAAAAATGTATCGATTCCTTTAAAGTTTTACTTTGTGTAATCAATTAGGCTATGGAAATTCATGTAATAAATAAAAACAAATTGCAGTCATATTACCTGTTATTAGTAAGGTTTTTACTGATGTTATTCAGCGTTTTCTTTATTTTCTGTTTCTGCATACTTGAGAATGTCGCGATCTGGATTTAAGATTTTTTTAATCTATTAATTACATATAGCGAATGCAATAGAGAGGACATGTGTTTCTGCTGAGAAATATTCAAATCGGTCAAGACCTACCAAGAGTATCTTAAGCAATATTTTAAAAAATTACATTTCCTTCGGATTATTCTTGTCAAAAACGACCACAAGAAAACCTGTTGTTGATAGTGAAAATGTAGAGATAATAGCACTTGCTTACTACACAACACATCCTAGTAATTCTCTAAAAGATGCAAATTTCATCCTGCTTACATATTAAAGAAGCCGATTTTATAACAAAAGCGCAGCATTGTGAAGTTTTTAATGGAATCACAGAACGAACAAGACGATTTCATAAAAAATATTATATGTACGGCAAAGCAAAATTTTGTAAAAATGGAATATTTAATCGCCACAATAGCCATTTTTGTTCGGAAGATAGCCATCGAGTTGTTAGAGATGGTGCAATAGCACATAGTACTAGAGTTGTTGAAGAAATATTAGACGAAATATTTTATGATCGGTGTATCGAAAATAAAGAACCTTATAGTTTTCCATTACGATCACCCGATTTAACGCCACTGGATTACTTTATTTGGGGCTACGTTAAAGATAAACTGTACGGTACCAAAGAAGAGATGATGGCCAGAGTGCGAGGCGCGTTCAATAATCTAGACGATAAAATGATACGTGCCACACATTGAAAAGTTAATTTAAGATTACTACAAACTATTATTAAGACTATTTCTTCTTGGTATTGTCTAGTTTTCATTTAATTATTTTAGGACATTATTAAACAATGACTTATTCTATTTTTATTTATCTAAATGAATTTCCATAGCCTAATTGATTATACAAAGTAAAACTGTAAAGGAATCGATACATTTTCCAAAATAACTCTAAAACTAAGACATTTAGTTTTAGGAAAGTAAACACATACTACCCCTAATTTTGTACGTGGAATCCAATGAATTTTAAAAAAATGTAGGTTGCTATTTAAAAATAACAAGATATTGAGGTTTTCTGGATGAAATGTTTAACATTGTTTTCTGATCACCCTGTATTATTTTGAAAAGTTTATCATACCGCATTTAAAGTAATATACTTTCCAAAATAATTACCTAGAATTTTAAATCTGTGCATATATTCAACTATTGGGAATGTTGTTTGGAATAATACCCTGTAGTTCAATTTTTTTACAAAAATCGAAATACTTCGAAAGTGACTAACTTCAGAGGCAAAGTCTATTAGACAAACTTGCCTGGAGCATTGCATTTAAAATAAGGAAGTCGATATCCATTTCCGGTGTAACCGGAAGAAGCAAAAATTCGAAACTATTTTAAATCGAAAGAGAGTAACGCGAAACTAATATTATCGAAATTTCAAAACTCAACTCTTATTAGTTTTCTATATTGTTCTAACGAAATCTCGTCGTAATATACCCTGTATATATACAGTATGTCCAGATTTCGATGTTCGCCATTGGTATATCGGTTATTAGAAGAGATAGAGGAATGGTTAAATATTTTGCAGAATTCAATGCTCGCAACAAATATCATTTCAAATTCATTCGGACTTTTTACAATTTTGAGATATTTTGAAAAAGTCAATATTTGCCGATTTAAATTTTCCTCAATAACTCGATAGCGCCTAATGCGATCGCTTTTAAACTCTAACATTGTTCAGACACTTTTTTAAGACAATTTTTTTGGTGTTAACAGTAACCCCCGATTTTCATTTGTTTCCAAGTTCTTAGCGCTATCTTTTATTTTTCTTATGGCGACCATATTGGATTTTTAATTAGTTAGATAGTCCTTAAAAATAGCATTTCAATAATGTACAACATGCCTAATAAATCTTTATTTACATGAGAGATACGAACATTTGAATAAAATTTCACTCTAATACGGAATTAGTTGACTATGAAATTAAATGATTTATAAATTTGTGTTGTAATTATTGATAAGTAATTACCGTTAAGCATTGAGATTACAATAGATTAGAAAAGAACTGATAATGGCACATACATTTTCAAATGAAGAAAAGGTTGATATGCTTGAAGTTTATTTCAAAGCAAATAGAAACTCTGAAAATGCTTGCACAAATTACACTCAGCGTTTTCCGGAAAGACCACAACCACACCGGACAATTTTTAACAGAATAATCAGAACTTTAGTGGACTATGGAAGCTTCGAATAAAAAAGATCCAACTATCAAGTTAACAATACTGATATACGTCAAAATAATATTTTGCAAAATGTTGTAAACAATCTAAGTACATTAGTCGAGTGGTTCCAGAAAGTGGAATTCTAGTGTTTATGGAAAGTTGAGGAAAAACAAATACTACCCATACAAATCAACAATTGTATCGGGTTAAAGCGATAATGACTATCAGCGAAAATTACAATTTAGCAGGTGGTATCTACAAAAATGTGAAGATGATACTGATTTTCCTAGGAAAATACTTTGGATAGATGAAACACGGTTTACCAATTGTGGAGTGTTCATCAGGCATAATTATCATCATTGGTCAATTGATAATCCACATTCGGCAAATCAAAGAAGATTTCAAATTCGATTTGGTTTTAATCTCTGGCGTGGAGCAGAATGGTCGCCATATTGAACAGTTTATTTAAGTAAATCTGAACTTTTAATTTCGTATTAGAGTGAAATTCATTTTACATGTTCATATCTCTCATACAAATAAAGATTTATTAGGCAAGTAGTACATTATTGAAAAGCTATTTTTAATGACTATCTAACCAATTGAGTATGCAATATGGTCGCTATAAGAAAAACAAAAGATGGCGCTAAGAACGAGGTAACAAATGAATTACAGTACAATCTCGATTATCCGAAATAATGTGGACCAAAGTGATTTCGGATAATCGAAATTTTGGTTAATCCGAGTTTTTTTTTGGAAAATAGGAGTTTAGGACGTATATCATTAGATCGACTTAAAAACATTTATGAAATATTTTACTTGAATTTATGTATTAATTTAAAAATAACATCAACAAATAATTTGTTTAATTTTTATTACTTAATTTTTTTTAACATAGTATGTATGTACATACATAAATGCCTAAATATGTACATATGTACATTCATAAAAGACATGTTAAATGCAACGTAAAATATAAAATATATATCCCATTCTACACTTTACTGTTTAAAAATGAGGTAATTTTTAATTGCACTCGTTTAGCACTACTTCTGTTTTTGGCCGCAATGTCTCTCCAACGTTTTATTAAAAGAACATCCGCGGCAGTTGCATTTTCTTGTTGTTCTACATAAGTTAACGCTTTCTCCAAGGCTTCTAGTCCTTCTGAATGTGACATTTTTACGGGAATATTGTCAGTGCATTCTACTTCGTCATCGTCATCACTGGTTATTTCATTAGCATTTTTGCAAACACTTTCAATTAATTCTTGGTCAGTCATTTCATCTTCTACATTATCACTGTTTAACCATTCATTAACTTCTGTTTCCGTAACATTTTCACATCCTGGTATTTTCGTGAAAATTTGCTGTAAACTTTCTTTATGGTCGGACTCTGCTTCTGTGATACGTCCCTCCTCGTGTTGAATCAATTTTGACCAAGATTTTTCCAGGGTTCTACCTTTTACTTGATTCCAAGCTGAAGCTATCCAATATACAACATTTTTCAGGTTTAACTTCTTTAGACATTCAGTGAGATTGGCACCCTCATCTACTTCTTCCAAAATATGCTCCAATAGCAAACGCCTGTAATTTCGTTTTAAATTTTCCAGCACACCCTGATCCATGGGCTGAATGAGAGAAGTTACAGCAGGAGGCAAAAACATTGCTTTTATTTCCCCACTTTCAAGTTGCTCCGCACTTGGATGAGTGGGAGCATTGTCTAGTAACAAAACACATTTTCTGGGGTATTCGTGCTCTTTTAAAAAAGGCTCTACTTTTGGTACGAAATCTTCAAAAAACCAATTTTTGAATAGATTTGCATTCATCCAGCCTTTTTTTTTTTGATTTTTATACAAAACAGGTAAAGCATTGGGACGAATATTCTTGAGGGCTCGTGCTTTTGCTGACTTACCGATACATAATAATGGAAGTTTGTGTCTCCCAGAAGCATTAGCGCATGCAAGAACAGTGATACGTTCTTTGCTACGTTTGTAACCAGGTGCTCCAGCTTCCGTTTTTGAAGCTAAGGTACTTGAGGGCAACATTTTGTAGTTCAAGACGGTTTCGTCACAGTTGTAGATCTGGTCTGGTTGTAAATCATTTTCTTTCATAAGCTCCATAAAATTCTCTGCAAATTTTTTTGCGGCAGATACATCGGCAGACAACTTTTCCCCACAAACTTTCAGTTGACGTACACCACGTCTTTTTTCCCATCGGTCTAGCCATCCATCACTTGCAGAAAAACTTTCATGCGCTTCAATGACCGGCAATTCTTCGTTTAAACTCACTGCTTTTTGTTTTAAAATGGTCCCCGAAATTGGTATTCCACGTTCTCGATTCTGTGTAAACCATAAAAATAAAGAATCATCCACTTTTTCGTATTCACCTCTTCTCATACTTTTTCGTGCCGGGGTCGGCGATGACAAAACACTACACCATTTTTCAAGTTTTTCGCGATTTTTTCTCCATTCTGCAACCGTACTGACGCCTACGCCTAAATCCTTTGCTATATTTTTAAACAATTCACCATTATCTAATCGTCGAACCGCTTTAAATTTTTCCTGCAAGCCGGTAACAACGCGTTTACGTTTATTGCTCTGACACTGCATTTTGTAAAATATTTGAGAATAAAACTACTCTTTTTGCGATAATAACAGACGTTAATACATATGTACTTGTAAGGCTCTGTCGGCTAACCAAAACTATTCGCATTTTAGACCGTCGTATTGCCGTGAAACCCTGAGGGGAACTACCTAGCAGTATAGGTGAATCTCAGACGCGTTTCGTATAATGCGAATTTTTTTGGTTAATCGGGATTTTTGTTTTTAAATAGTTTGTTTCGTATAAACCGGATTTCAGATAATCGCGATTCGGATAATCGAGATTGTACTGTACTTATCAATTATTACTACACTAAGTTCTAAATCTTCCACCAATTCCACTGCACTTTTACATGTAACTAATGACAGAGCTTATTTATCGTCTGATTTACACTAACATTTAATTTCATAGCCAAGTAATTCCGTATTAGAGTGAAATTTTATTCAAATGTTCATATCTCTCGTGTAAATAAAGATTTATTAGGCATGTTGTACATTATTGAAAAGCTATTTTTAAGGACTATCTAACTAATTAAAAATCCAATATGACCATCATAAGAAAAACAAATGATAGCGCTAAGAACTTGGAAACAAGTGAAAATTGGGGGTTACTGTTAACACCAAAAAATTTGTCTTAAAAAAGTGTCTGAACAATGTTAGAGTTTAAAAACGATCGCATTAGGCGTTATCGAGTTATTGCGGAAAGTTGAAATCGGCAAATATTGGTTTTTTCAAAATATCTCAAAATTATAAAAAGTTCGAATGAATTTGAAAAGACAATTGTTGCGAGCATTGAATTCTGCAAAACATTCCCCATTTAACCGTTCCTCTATGTCTTCTAATAACCGATATACCAATGGTGAGCATCGAAATCTGAACACACTGTATATACTACAAGTAAACAATACACGTATACAAAATATTTAATCTACCGTCGTTCTTTTATTTTGACATATACAGTGTAGAGTAAATAGCTTCAAATTATGTCTCAAATGAGCAATAAACGTACTGCTGGAGCTGTTTTACTACCAAGTGTCATTACATTACATTACAAATTTATTGCCAGTAAACTAGTGTCTGGAATTACTAATCTCTTAGAAAGTCCATTTGTCCTGATTTATAGAAACGCGTATTTCATTAAAGAAAAAAGTGATATAACATTGTTAACCAGAGGAGGAGGTGTATGTTTGCATGCAAAAACTTAAAGTAGAAGAGGAAGACGATTAAACAGAACCAACTATATATCATCCAGATTTTATCCAATTTCTCAGTAGTTTATGAACAAGTATTGTATATATCAATATTTTCATGAATTCCTCCATTCTTACCTCCAGATCTGTATCATTATATTTTATTTCATGCTTCCAATATTTTTTGTCATAATATTGGAACCATGCTTGTTTAATTTTTTTATACAAAAATTACTCCAAATTTAACTCCAAATACCTGCATATTCGTAATAAATCTATATAGAATGCATAACTTCAAGATATTTGCAAAAAACTGCTATTAGACAGGAGTAAAAGTGATAATTCGGATCCGGGTTTTGAAATTTTTTTATACAAAAATTATTTGAAATCAAACTTTAAATACTTTCGTACATTTAAATCCATATGTTTAGAAACCATAACAGGCGAGATATTCGCAAAGAAACTGTTTTTCAATGAGAGTTATTTAAAAATGTGATTAAGAGGGGCGTTTACCTATCGAAAACTAAGGCATCGCCGTCTCGCGTTTTTTAAATTTAATTTTAGAATCTCAAATTTGGGTTAGTGATGCAAAAGGCATACATTTATAATGTCTAGGTCAGTTTTTGTACTAATTTATTTTCTTAAAAAAGTTATGTGATTTAGAAATAACCACAAAATTGCATGAATTTGATTAATGTGTACTAACTAAGGCTGGTACATAAAAGAAAAACGACCTCTACGCGCCAGCTGTACATTTGATGTACGATATAAAAAAAAATCAAATTTATGTAATTATTTTTAAAGATAAAAAACATTAAACAGTAAACATTCATACATATATTTCACACGATGTTTTTCGCGTCGTCTATCCCCTCTTTACGGTATCTCTACCGGTCCTAGCGAAGACGAAAATCTATCGGAATCGGTCGGCTATTGCAGACTTAAATGCGAGTGACAGTTTAATTACAAACTGTCACTGGCATTTAATGTCATATATACCTATAATATTCAAGTGTATAATAATATAACAGTTATGGGCAAGCGAAAATTGGCTTATTATAAAACATCAACAGTTCCGTAAGTACTCATTCTTTATACATTATGTTTCCCATCTACAGTATTCCTTAACCTATGAATAAAACCGAAGCGCTGTGATGGAAACTGATTATTGTGTAGCTCCACTTACTCACACCCCCTTGCGTCTACCCGTCCCGCGAGTAAAATAAGTTGCATAAGCTTCTATTTGTTGGTAAATGCCCGTCTTAAACTTATTAATTAACGAAATATTGGTGAACTTTGTTTTTTTCACTGAAGTAAACTACTATGTACTTCCGGTCCACTAAATTCTCTGAAAATCTAATCAGATCTGAAGAGGGAGATTACACTTCTAAATATAGATGTTGGGGTTGATAGTTTTAGCCCAAATAAGGAGACAGAGACATTTTTCAAACACCTCTTCTTCGGTATAAGGGGACTTCAAAACGTGAATTTAAGGTAAAAAATTTTTCACATCAATACACTTCCTTATACTACGAATAAGAAAATAAAAAGGGCATTTATTTTTGATAACATTATATTAAATATCTAAGTGAACATTTTTGTGAATAAAATTGTATTTAAATAAAATAAATGAATTTCTTTTATTTACTATTACTCACCACAACATCTGTCTATCATTACCAGATAAACAGCTGGTAATTTCAAATTCAAATTTGAATAATTCTATTGGTATAGTTACCGCGCAGATGGCAGACTAGTCAATTTTTTAAAAAGTTTAACATTTAAGAAATCACAAAAGACAAGTTCTTATAAGAAAAATCTGATATTTAGGAAATTCAAAATTAAACTAAAAAAAATGCCCAACAGCAATCTTGCACACGGATCTAATGTTCTAATTCTAGTATGGTACTGGAATTGGAGATGCAGTGTATACTAAGAAATTACTGGATTTTTGTTTATTACAAAATATCACCTGTCGATTCAAATCCATCTGTTTATATTTTGTAGTATAGAATTTCGTACATTTATTGTCCCATTAAACGATGTTTGATACTCATTGAGAGAATTCGCATATATAAAGTGAATAAGTCCATTAACATACATCATTATTGCCTTTGTTTAAGTAAATTTTATTAAAAAAAAGAGTTGCTGTTGTTTCTGTTTTCACCGACATTCTGTTGTAACATATTGCCCTAATATGTATTATTCTTAAAGTAGATAACACTTAAAATACAGCAAATGTGAATGATTTCTAAATCGCTCTCTCGACGTATAGTGTAGTCTGAATCATATATTAATTCTACACGAAGTAAAACTTGTAACGGACTTTTGTCCGTCCCTGTATAAATTATCAATCTAATATGTATTCATGCTTTTTATTTAATTTTAGCTTAATAGGTTCAATATATCTATACGAATATTCTTGTAAATATCTAATTTACATGCATTTTAAACGTGTACTTTGCCAGTTTCACGGCTAAAATACTGTTTTAAACCATTATTTATTCAAGTCTGCGGCTATATAAAGCCACAATTTTATTAGGGAAATCAGTTCTTTAAGACAGTTCGTGAAAGAATTCACTTAGTTCATTCGGGCAGTTCGTGGGAGAAGTTATATTCTCCCACGAACTGCCCGACATAAATAACACTCATATATAATTTGATATTTACAAATAAATATATAAATATAATAATGATATTTTATTCAATTAACGAAGGGACTTCGTTACAAAGTATATCTGGCATTCTTTTTCATAAATCATGTCTTGTAAATATATATTTGTAAACATGTGTAATTAATAGCTGTGTATTATATATAAATAAAAGAGTTGACATTGAAATATTTTGTTTTCTCTTTATGCTAGGCAAAAAATAAATTAAAATAAAAATGCCAAATGGTCATTACCTTAATTTTACTCCGAAACTGAGCAGATTCGTAAAAGAGCATTTATTGTTGGCAAATTCACATTTACTAGGCACTCAAAACACCAATTATTATTATAATGCATTTTGTTTTCATGCTTAACAACTAATCAACCATCAAATATAGATAGTGTGGATGGATGAGTGCTAACCATAGTTTTAATCAATGATAAAGCCACTCTAACGTTAATATCCCCTAGAGTTAATAGGATATTTAGTTAACTATTGTTAAGTGAAGATGGGAGCACCAAGCCATTCAATATGGCAATTAGTTTCATTAACATTTAATGAATTTAGAAGAGCACAAAATATAAAATATACTAATTAGTATCACTTAAATCATAATAATAATAATAATAATAAACCTATAATTAATACATATAAGAACGTCAGAAATTAAAAAACGTTTTCTTTTCTATTCTTGCAAATGTGCAACAGTCTGTCAGTTACATATAATAATTATTCTGATAAATCAAATAAAGGATCCGTTGGAACTTACACATATTTATATAGTATAATAACACAGAATAGAATTCTAAAAGAAAATTAAATATTCTTTTCTTTTCAGCCAATCATTTGTGGAATCTATTCTGTACATGCAATCGAAGCACCACCTTAAGTACACTCACCCAGACGTAAAGAAATTATTTTATGATTGTATCTTCATGACTAGATATTCTCATTAATAATGTTAGCTAAAAAGGATATCTAGAAGCAGTTTTTAATAGAAAACATTTATTTGAAAAATTAAGTTGATATAGTTTGCTTTTATTAACGAATTCTAAAGGGAACCTGGAACACATTTCAATTTTTATTTTCGCACCCTATACAAGCTGTGCTGAATGGTTGTCAACTTCGAAAACATAAACTAGATTGAATTTCATGAGCAAATCCGTAAAAGTTATTGTTAGGAAGACAACATTGTCGTCACACAATGTTGAAGAGAATCATCAAATGATTTTCGACAATAGAGCAAGCGAAAGAAAAGTCGAACAGAAACTAAAAGCTATAATAGAAAGTGTGATACAAATCTGTTTTAGTAAGTGCATTTACTCCCTTCTCCAAAATTACGTTTTAAAATTAAGCAGTTGTAATTGAAATAGTAAAATGCTTCAAATTTTAATCGTGAATTAAAAATTAATTATTATTTTTTAGCTGTCCTATGATTAAAATATTTTATTTGACCTCGCTCTAAAATATATTTAAGTTATAGAATTCATGTTAAGCCCTTATATCGATCTTATCTTCGTCATTTCTGAATTATTAATTAAAATATCGTACTAAATAAATCATTAAAATAATTTTGATTTTGAATATTGTCAACATTATTTATAATTAACAGTATTAATGAAATGTCACTAATGCTGAAAATACTATATATAGAAAAATAACTTGGCTTTGAACAAAAAACAAAAAAGTTGTCCAAACTAGAACTAATTTTATTAATTATTCAGTGTAAGCTAAATAATTTATTAGTTTCTTTTTATAAAGAACGGAATTTGTTCACCACTATTTTTCGTGTATCTGAGTGATTTTCATTTCATATCGAAAGTGATCGATGATGTTTATTGGAATAACAAGGACGGTAGTGCATGATAATGGCTTCGATGTTATATTTATGTAATAATACCCATGTCGAAGAAGCGCTTTTCGTGCGTTCTGTGTGATATTGACAAATGGGTGAAGAGTCGTAGACCTGTTGAGGGAAGGAAAAAATATAGCGTGTCATTTGTATTAAAATATCTTGATACAGATACTTTCCATAAAGAAATTTATCACGATCTTTCGCATTGTTCCTCGGATATTAATCTTTTGAAAAATTGCTAACAGTTTGTAGACCATCGCTCGCTATTCACGCCGCCTTTGGGAAAGTAAAGTATATAAGTTTAAGGGATGTTACATTCAAGAATTGACGTGGATATATTACACATGAGAGCACTTGTAAAAGTTTAGTATTGAATTCTATACATTAAATTATTAAGGCAGAAACCCGGCCATTCGTTTAAGCAGAACAGAATACAATTTATTTAAAATAAATGTGTTGTATATTAAGCAATAAACTAATTACATCAGTAACATACTGCATATAATAACGTAAAAATTGTTTCCAAATAATTTTTTGTTCACTACAATATTGTTTCTCCAAACTTTGCCTTCATCAGGTGGTGATGGGTAATGTTTACAAAATAATTGCCTAGGGGGTTTTATACACATTTAGAAAGACAGTAGAGGGGAGTTAGCGTTACCGCTGAAGAATACGTATAAATTTCTGACTGAAAATCAAAAAAGAAATTTATTTGTAACTCATCGAAATTTTCTACATTTTTAGGGCCAAAATGTAATTAAAATCGGTCCATAACTTTGTTTATCCTATACGTATTTACCTAAATACCATAGTAAGTTTAAGCACAGTATAGAGCTGTATAGACACAGTAGTTTCTCTCGCCGTCGGCACCTTTGATGTTTGTGTCCCAAAATAGTACTGCGCATTCACGCACGCGCAACCAGAGGCGTAGTAAATTTTTCTATTCAGGAATAAGCCAGTGACGCAGAACCAAATCGTTTATGAGATAATTATGTTAATCTATTTTTAAAATTATGAAAAAGCTATATCAATAATACAAAAAACGATGATAAAACACTGCTTTTTATTAAGTACATATTACACACGCATTTAAAATGTAATACATTATACGTACAACACAAAAAAAGGCTCCTCTAACCTAAAGATTACTTAAATTTCTTGACACAATTCATCAATGGTGTTGTAAAATTGTTATTTTATTTGAATTGCCACTAACTTTGAAATTTCTATTGCAAAATTTCAAAGTATAAAAAATTCTTACACGAATAAATAGCTTTATCAAAAATTAAGTAGGAAAATTTTCGCAGGGATGTTTATATGATATCTCCTCCAACTTCTGTTTTAATTTAAAGCTAACATTTGGTTCGAAGGAAAATGAAGAAAAAAATTCACAGAAGGCTTTTTCCTAATGCGGTATTTATATATAGGTATACTGAAATTATGGTCGGGCGTTGCCAAATTAGTAAAGCTGTTTCACAAAGTTAGGACATGCCTTAAAATAAGTGTAAAATTTGAATTCATTCATTTCTTGTGTTTTAAACGTATAATTGTTGGAAAACTATACTTTTCAAAACATTTGTGTCCCAAATAACCTATAAAATAAGTGAAGGCATTTTCTTCAGTTATATTTTCCCATTGTCGGTAATCAATCTTCGAAAATTAAATTTTGCGTTGGTGGTGGTGAATTTGTCATGAAGTTTGAGTAATTACTCACAACTACAATACACAATATGCACATTTTAACAGTTGAGGACATTTTAATGCGCCTGGGGATCTTACCGCATTGGTTCTTTCGGAAACCTGAAAAAGCTTAATTTAGAATTGTTCGAACTATTCTTGCACCGAGGTGCACAACAATAATGAGGCATTTTTGTTCCAAGTATTCGCGAAACGAAACACTACAAATTATTGATAAAACGTTATGCTGCGTGCACACTAATTATAAAAAACAATTTGTTTGTCAAAAATGTTGGAAGTACGTCAGTATCCATTAAATTATATGGAAATGTTTCAAGGAAATGCACAATAATCAAACAAAAATTTTTGACACACATTTTAAACACAAATTCTAAATTAATAATGTGTTAATAAATTTATTTGACGTTAATTATAAATGCCAAAAGAATGTATAATTTAGTTTTACAAATGCCAATCTGTGTACAACTACCCATTAATTTGTAAAATTAGTGTTCATAATAAATTGTTTGTCAAACATTTTGTATAATTGGTGTACAGCATAACTTATATTAACAGCCATTCACAAATCGCATGCCCAGCAGTCGCATCAAATAATCCCGCCAACTCAACAGCTGATGGCTGACTACTGCGCATTCAGAAATTTTCACGCACGCGTCGGTTCAAGGTCGTCGGTAGGAGGACAATTATTTCCCTCGAGAGAAACTACTGTTTCTATTACATAGCTATATACTGTGGTTTAAGGTTCTTCCAAGAAGACGATAAAATGCAAATAATTACAACCTTTGCGAATGAATGGCAAGTGAAAAGATTTTCTATAGCGATGTCTTTTTTGTGTAAATAGCACACCTTTATGTAGAAAAAGTCAACAACCTCGGTGCATTACCATGTTTTTTTTTCGTTAAATAGAAGTATATTATTTTGAAACTTAAATTCCTCTATATGAAAATTATTATGTTTGTATATTAACTGCGACAGACTCGGACTCGAGGAACGAAAATACAGTTTTTCGTCACTGCATGCACTTTGGACCGCGATTTTTTTTGTACGAGTATTACTCATATTTTTCTTTTACACATTGTTTTTAATGACGCTATTTAAAACTAACCCTGTATACAGGGTGTAGATAAAGTCTGAAACAAAATTAATATTTCTGTTATCTTCGGTTTGATGGAAAAACCCTGAAACAGGTCGATTTTGTTTTTATCCCGTGCACTTTATAACATCGTGAATTTAATTCTGCCGTCATCTGGTTGCGCGCGGGCGTGACGTCATTAGTTTTTTCAAATGGTAACCCGCCATATTTATTACCCCTTGTCGTTAGGTATTCCATTGTGCATGCAACGGTATAAAAAGTTTGGTACCTTACATAACAACTTTTGGGAGAAAAATGCTTTCGAATTTCAAAAAATTAAAATTTTATTTCTAATGAAAAACTAATCAAAAATTATTTTAAAAAATCAGATAAATTATAATCCGAGGTTTATCTTGGATTGTCGTCAAACAAGGCACCAAAAAAATGTCAACGGAAGTGTTCAAATTGTCCGCCATTGGCCATTTGACACTGGCCGAGACGGACGTACACGCTTTCTACGACACGTCGTATTGTCTCTGCACCAATATTGCGCATTTCCTCGCGGATACGATGTTTCAGATCATCCAAGTTATTTGGCTTATTGGTGTACACCTTTGATTTCACATGACCCCATAGAAAAAAATCAAGTGGTGTGAGATCTGGCGAACGGGCAGGCCATTCAATTGTTCCCCTTCGTCCGATCCATCTCCCGGGGAAAATTTCGTCGAGATAACTCCGAACACGCCAGCCAAAATGTGGAGGTGCTCCATCTTGTTGAAACCAGATTCTGGGGTGAGGCTTGTCGGGGGTGTTTTCATCCGGAAATAATTCTACCAATGCTGGCACTAGCGTAAATCTTAGGAAATGTAAGTATGTTTCAGCGTTTAAATTTCTGTCCAGAAAGAAAGGCCCCACAATGCGATCTCCCACTATTCCCGCCCATACATTAACTTTTTGCCGGTGTTGGGTGTGCTCCTCTCGAACCCATCGAGGATTTTCGCCCGACCAGTACCTACAATTGTGGCGATTCACTTCACCGTTCAAGGTAAAAGTTGCTTCGTCACTAAAAACCACATTGTCGACAAATCCGGGATTCTCATCGCACCGTAGCATGATTTGTTCACAGAACTCGAGTCGGCGGTCGAAGTCATCTTCATTCAGTTCCTGAACCCGATTGATTTTGTACGGATGAAGTTTTTCCTTCTTCAGCAATTTGGCTACTGTGGTAAAATCGACTGCATGATCCCTGGCAATGTTCCTTGTTGAAGTGTGGGGGTTGTCCTGAAGTTCCAAGAGAATATTGACCCTTCTATCTTCCTTAATTCTTGGTCGACCTTGACGAGCCCTGTCTTTTACACTACCAGTTTCAGCAAATTTTGCAACAATTTTGCTCACCGTTGACCGCGAAATCGGTGCGCGGTTTGGATTTTCTGCATTGAAAAACTGACAGGCTTCTTCATTCGTATTAAAGTTAAGCGACAAGAAAAAGCATTTCGCTAGAAACTAAAATGCAAGTGCTCAGAAGATTAGATAGTGGTGAACGTCAAATTGGTGTTGCATTGAACTTGTCAACTTCAACAATACGAAGAATTCTCAAGAATAAAGAAAAAATAGTGTTATTAGCAACTACATCTACAAAAACTTTTGCAATTAGAATTATCCGTTCTAGAAATAATACGATAGATAGAGGAAATGGAAAAACGACTTTCTATATGGATTGACGACGAAATTGACCGCAATATGCTATTAATATTATAAAGGAAGAAGCCAGAAGTATTTTTAGTCACATTCAGATTGAAACAGGTGACACAACTGAAACTTTCGTTGCAAGTGTAGGATGATTTAATAGATTTAAACATCGAAATAATCTTCATAACATACAGATTACAGAACCAACAATAATGAGAATTTGAATCCGGTCTTTTTCGCTCAAATTCGCCATTTTCGCAATGCACATTCAGCACTACCAATGGAGCAAGTATTGTGAATGGATAAGTTCAAACACCAAGTAATGAACTGTCAATATGACGTGTCGTAGAAAGCGTGTACGTCCGTCTCGGCCAGTGTCAAATGGCCAATGGCGGACAATTTGAACACTTCCGTTGACATTTTTTTGGTGTCTTGTTTGACGACAATCCAAGATAAACCTCGGATTATAATTTATCTGATTTTTTAAAATAATTTTTGATTAGTTTTTCATTAGGAATAAAATTTTAATTTTTTGAAATTCGAAAGCATTTTTCTCCCAAAAATTGTTATGTAAGGTACCAAACTTTTTATACCGTTGCATGCACAATGGAATACCCAACGACAAGGGGTAATAAATGTGGCGGATTACTATTTGAAAAAACTAATGACGTCACGCCCGCGCGCAACCAGATGACGACAGAATTAAATTCACGATGTTATAAAGTGCACGGGATAAAAACAAAATCGACCTGTTTCAGGGTTTTTCCATCAAACCGAAGATAACAGAAATATTAATTTTGTTCCAGACTTTATCTACACCCTGTAGTTGAATGTAAAGGTAACTGCCAATCTCTCTTCCTTACATTACACTATGAAAGAAGTGGAAAGAAGTGAAAGACCAGGCGACAGTAGCAAGAGTTGTACCATGTGTTCTGGTACTCATCCAAAAGGGAAGTGTCCAGCAGAAAAAGTTAAATGTAATTACTGCTTTAAAATAAGTCACTATGCAACTTTTTGTTATAAAAAGCAAATTAAATATATAGATAATGAATCGTCTTCAAATGAAGACGAGAATATTTTTATTAAATGAATTTGAATAATGATTAGAATATGCAGTTAGTAATAGATAATAATTTTACTAGATTTAAGACTGATACAGGAGGTCATATAAAATTAAATGGAAATTTAAACAATGAATGCCAGTATTAGGAACTGATTGTTTAGATTTTTATTATAATAAGCAAAATTATTGAATTAAGGTTTATGTAGCAGATGCAATTACTCCAAATATTTTAGACTTACCATCATGTCAAAAACTAAATTTAAATTTACCAAATTAATTCGTTTGATTAATCAAACGAATTAATTTGGTTGAAAACAATTTCTATAAATGATTGGTCAACAAATTCTGTGATGTTTTTACAGGAGTAGGCTGCATTAATAAACATTATAAGATAAAGCTAAAAGAAAATATACAACCGATAGTACATGATCCTAGAAATGTACCAACTGCTTTACGAGAGAGAATGTGGAAGAACCCACAGACTGGGTGAATTCAATGGTAATGGTCAAAAAACCAGGTGTAGGTAGATTAATTAAAAAATCCAAATAGGATAGATTTGTAGTTTTGTAAATTAAAAATTATTGTAAACAAAATTTATGTAAGGAACAGGAATGTAATGTATAGAGTATAGAGTAATGTAAGGATGCGAGGTTGGCAGTTATCCTGCACATGGAGATAGGCCTTCATACATAGTGCGTAAGATCAGTATCAAATGTTGACTTGTAAACGACTTTAATAAACATAGTGAATAAAACAATATTGTGTTTTATTCACAATGAAACAACAAACATAACAGGGGTATGATTTAATTCTGTTTGTTCGTTTAGTGTCAAACCTATTTTCCTATATATGTTAATTTCCAAAGCTTCAACTAAATTAAGTCACCCTTATCCTGTACAAGTAAAACTTTAAGGTCTTTATTAAATTTATTGGTTAGTTCTATGCAATGGTTGCCGAATGTATAACCCGTATTTATATCGTTGTAGCTTTCTTCGTGGTCTTCTTTTTTCAAAGATACATTCTATTTAACCAATGAACACATTGTTCGATTCACATGTTAACATATAAACTCCTGTGTTCGATTTTCTTTCTATTTCGTCTTTGGCATTCCATTGTATTTTTGAAGCAAGTTGTTTGTTCTTAATAATATGAAATAATTCATGCATTTTTAAATTAGATTTCTGAATCTGACTGATGTTGAGCCTAAACATATGTTTAATTTATATTGGAATGAATTATTGTTGGTTCCTTTAGGATAAAGTAGAGATTAAGTTTGGGATTTTTGTTTAATAAGTTGACTGTATCTCCATTATTGACTGTATTGACTATATTGTATATTCTATTTAGTTCTATTTTACAGTTATGACTGTTCAAAGATACATTTATTAGTCTACGTTGCATAGAGTGGTATGTTGCTAGTTTCTGCGAAATCAGGTGAAAAAAACTTATGTTTGTAATTGTGTTTGTGTGTGTTGGTTTATGGTAAATATAATAATTTATGATATCTTAGGTGTAATTATAACAAATGTTTGGAGCATATATTCAAAAAATATTAGAAGAAGACAAAAAAGGACTAACATATACACACCATAAATAGGACAATATTAGAAATACGTATTTAACGCAATAGTCGTTTTAAGTATATTACATGGAAGTGAATCATGAGTCCACTAAGAAACATGAAATGCAACTCGAAGCAACGAAAATGAGGTATTTGAGACGAAACGATGGAAAGAAAAAGTGTGAAAAAATGAGAAATTGGAGATAAGGAAAGTACCAGGAGGCTATCTCATTGAAACTAGAAAGCAACAAGTTATTGGGTAATGTGATGAGGATGGACCTTGATAGACTTGCAATAAAATACCAGAAACGGGCAAAGATATAGAAAGAAATGGCGAAACACCAATAAAGACTTTGTGAAAAGGTATACCTCTTGGAGAAGATAGAGGACATGAGAGAAAAACAATAAAATATGCTTTGGATTAACTCTAATTTATTATATGCTTATTCGATATGCATGGTGATTGAATGATCAGACAAAGAACATTTTGTTATGTCCTATACCTATTGTCGATATTTTAGAAGATATTAAAACTTATTATAAAGTCTTATTCATTACGCATTATAATCACGTTAGTAATGGAAAAGCTTAGTCGCAATTGAAAAATATTGAAGGACAAATGTTGAAAGTCTGTCAAACTGTGTGTAGACGTATAAAGTCGATCGTCGTCTTATTGACTTCTGCTGAAATTACTTATTACTACTAGTTCTTGTAGCTCCCTCCTATGTTCCTTGTTGTTCTAAAAATATTATTTATTTTAACCTGTACAAAATATCTTTTTGCTCCTCAAATATAATACTAAGAAACAATTAAGGATAATTTATTTTTTGTTAATTTTAATTTACACTACTTTGTATATTTGAAGCGTATTAAAGAAACAAAGTAATACACTACCGGATTATATAAAACCATGTCAAAAGGAATACGCCCTTCCACATGCGAACATAGATCGACTATTTGTTAAAGAGTTCGAATTTTTGAATAGCTTCGGTAGATATTGCTCAGAAACCATTTCTTATTCGTTTTCATATTCCATCTGCTTGTTGGTTTTTCCTCAAAAACCTTATCCTTAATATATCCCAATTAAAATTCAATCCCACCATTCTATGAATCCACTTTGACCAATTCATCTGTCAAAGTAAGCAGCATTTAAAAATTGACACGTCATTGTTATGGTAATGCACTAGTGCTCCATAAAGCAAAAACCACATTACCAAGGACATGAATTACCTTGAATTTCTTAGTAATTTTACTTCAAAAACAAAAATTGCAACAATAACAACAAAAGAAAAACAATAATAATAATAATACGTTTAGAGAACAATAAAAATACTTTTTTTTACAGAGGTACAATGTACATATCTTAGCGATATTTCGTAGTTACTATGTTTATCCATGGCTACCATAACTTTTACTGCGTCGTGAATAATATTTTAAAATAAATTTGAATATCTCCTAAAAATCATATATAGGTATAACAAAAAAAAGTTACTGTTGGAAGACTCAATATGATACTGTAAAAAAAAATTGGGTGTTCTATTTGAAGTAACTAAGATTTTTTTGTTTGAAGTTTCCTTATTTAGCCACAGTAATTTCAATTAGATAATATAGCAACAAAATTTATGCAGTATAGATGCATAGAAACCAAGAAAGCATTTCCTCTGTATTTATTTGTTTTTTTCTGCTATATTCGTTTTTGTAAAACAAACTGAAGCTACACAAATAGAACATTTTAAATTCGTTTTTTTACATTAGCTTTGTGATTTGTTAAGCTACATCTGAAACATTTAATATTTTCTTTTAACTTAAAATTTTTGTTTTGATTTGTTTTTCTAGTCGAACCCTAAGTTTTTTGTCGGTGCTTTTCCCTCTTGAAAGTTTTGCTTTATTTATATAATTGATTTGCATACCTATATTATTTAATTGTTTACTTCCTATTTTTGAAGACTCTATGAAAAGAACTATCGTCACTAACACTTCAAAATTTATTTTCTTTGTTTTCTGCAATAGCCTTTCTCGTATGTTATTGTCCTTCACACCATGTATAACTGTGTACGAAGATGAATGAGTGTCTATGGTGGATGCATTGCACTGTTCACATGTAAAGTTACAGCTTATTGTAAGTTTCTTTAAAGCCGCTTGATATGTACACATAGATCCACAAAATTTGTGTTGCGCTGCTGTTACACTAGGTGTAGGACACAACTGTTAAGACTGAATAGTTTCTGTGTTTTGGTAACTCCGGAGCTGTAAGAGTTGTTAATAACTGACAGTGCTTAGGACCTAAACAGCTAATTAAAATCTGTACGTATGTTGCGTTTTCGGGTTCGAAATAAACAACTCGTGCAAATGTTTTAAAACTGTCTGTATATTTACACACTTAAAACTAATCACAATATAAAAATATAAAATAAATATAACGCACTTAAAACTACTACAATTTAAATTAACACACGTATTTATTTTTATTACTACTATTTATGTCTGTAATATTTATTTACTTCTTGAACTATAATAACACTGCACCATTCACTTATTTATGTTTATTGCACTGCACGAATACTACTGAATGAATGAATTCTTTCTGGGCACCGGCCGCTTTTTATATCGGCATATAAGACTCTGGAAATACACGCGAAAATTCTCTCTTTCTTCTCGATGTTTGCAGTAAATACGAGAGAGGATCCAGACTTTCTGTCGCTTACACATGACATATACATATGTGGATGATTTATGACTTATTTACGGTGCGTCGCGCCGATGTTTACTTTTCCTTTGTGGCTTTCATTACAGTATTTTCTCGTATATCGTCATTTTCCTTATTTAAACCTCGTAATTCTAAATACTTTTCTAAGCGTTGTAAATATATAGTAAAATTTTCATTATCTTCATCGAAAGGTTGCAGATTTATATCTCGCACATCCACAGAAGTAGTAGTTGGATATCGTTAGTTTTGATGTTGCATTAATTGCGCTTGTTGAGTTTGTAAACCTGTCAAAACTTCAATTATTTGTTGTCAGGCTTGTACCTGTTCCATTTTTATTTTTGTCTGTATTCCTCTTGGAACAAAGTAAAAAAAAATGAAAGCCTGGAGGGCTATCAAAGCTTATGGACTTGTAAGAGGCCCCAGATCCACAGGTAAATGTAATTAGAAACACAAGGGATTATTTTCCCGCGTAATATGTGAACCTAACCTAAAAAGAGTATAATATTCAGAGTATGTAAACAATAGTTGTGTACTGTGTGTCTTGCTTGCAGCTCGTTCGTTAAGATCACTCAAAACAGACAAAAACATCTTTTGCTCACAGTATTATTAGATATAATATTATAGCAAAAATATTCCTATAGTACATATATTCACCGAACCAATAGAGTAGCAAAAAACGCGTGATAAATGCGTGATTTTTAATACTGCCTTTCTATTGGCTCTGAGAGCTACATAGAAATCCTAAAACACACGATATAAATCATCTGCTTTCTGTGATTTTGTCACATGAATCTGACTATACCACGCAGCAAAATCACAATTTTAGAGAAGGATGAAAATACGTATTTGCTAATGTAGAACAAGTGAGCATATAGTGATTTTGCTAACATTGTCTGTTATTTTGAAATATATGTTATATATGTATACTTTTTGCTTTTTGCCTTTGCTATATAGTATTGTGTATTAATTGTATTTTTCCTTGTATTTGCGCTGTTTGTATTTGTTTAAGTTGTTATTATTATTATTCTCAGTCTTTTTAAAGACTCTATTAATGATTAAAGGTTTATTGAAGGTAAGATCTATAAATTGTAAACAAAGCAAATGGTTTATAGGTTAATTATGTTTTAGCTTTCCAGGAGTATTGAATTTAAGTTTGTTTTTACCTGTTTATACAGTACGGTGCAAAATGCAGCCAGAACTGAAGAAACGAGTAAAGAGACATTTTACAGTGCTAGAAAAAGAGACTGTACTGAATATATTTACCAAACGTCAACAAGAATGCCCAGCTGACTCTAAGACACGAATTGTAGACTTTACAGCCGAAGCTGCAGGTATCTGCTCTGCAAGTGTTTTTAATATTTTGCGAGAACACAATGCACAAGATGTTTCAATATTAATTTGGAAAGTTCTGAAAGTAGTGAATGTGACAGTGACATTCAGTAATAATTTCAATTGTCAACACAGAAAAATTTAAAATATATGTTTACATTCATAGTTTCTTTCGCTCTTCTATATATTTTTTAAAAATAAAGTATATTGTGTATGTACGTTTTTGATTAGGTGAAACATTTATAAGAAGTTAATTAAAAACCAATGGATGTGTAGTGCATTATTGTGAAATGTGAATCAATACTTTTGGCTTACTCTACATGCATGGCTGATAATAGCCGAACATTGTAGTTATGTTGGTGCATTATTATCTCAGTATACGAAGAAAAACAAAGCCAGTCATGCACTGATTAAGGATTAATTATTTAAACTTGCCTTTAAACTTACAATACCTTTACAAAACAATCAGGGGTTTGTTTTACAAGATTTATTTATTAAAATAGTTTCACTTAATTATTATAGAAGCAATAGTTAATAAATAGTAATAAGAAAATAAGTTTAATCATACAGAAATATTATGTGTAAGATTATAAAAGTTTATTATAAATATTTAGCGTACAATGTATAACAGTGTAGGACTTAAGAAAATGTAAATAGATTTCAAATATATTAATAAATAAATTTAACTCATTATTAAAGTTTTGTGTTTTGTCTGTAACGAAATGCCTATTTAAATTCTAAAATAATGGCCACGTACAGGAATAAATTAAGATTATATAGTGCCATAAATAATTATAAATACAAAATCATTTATGACTTACATATGTTAATTAGAACATTAAATACAATCACAATTTTATCTACACTGTTTCATTTTTGCATATTATAACACTTTTTTAACACGATACTGGAATGAGATATTTTATGGTGCTAACGAGTTCTTCCTTTAGTAAAAGCTGGAATAACTAAAATTCACTTGCAGAATTCCTAGTGCTTCCTTAATTAAAAATGCTCTTTCTCCTAGAACAACATATCCCGGGTTAAGATTGTTGCAAAAATCACTTTTTCCATTCATTTTTCAGATGTATTTCTCCTCGAGCTTCACTAATGTGGCACATACTTCCCTGAGGAGTTATTGCTATTAAAATTTCTATCGTGCTTATAAATAGAACAGTACTGCTGCTGAACTAAATTATTATCTGGTTTTCCAATGAAAACTTCAAAGCAGGCAATAATTATAGCTGTTTTTTTCTTGAAACACTTCTTTCAAACATACTGCAATACAGAATGTTCTGGTCACATAATTATAAGTTTTAGCCTTTGATAACTAAATAATGACCTTAGCAAGTTAATTTAATAAGATAATTGTTTAATAAGAGCACTTATAGTCAAATTTTAATGATACAAATCTGTTTGTTTACCAACAACGGCCATATTGAATTTGCCCTATTTACGAATATTTTGTTGATATGGGTTATGTTTGAGATTTGCTTATTTTAGTTATCTAAAAAGACAAAACATGCATTTTTTGTAAATTTAAAGCGGTTTAGTATTTTATATAAACTAATAAATTGTTGTTTTTCAAAATTTGAACATGTAATTAAAAGATTTTATAAACTTCAATGTTAATGTAAGCACTCTATTGTAAATTGGGCTGTGCACGTGTTACGGTCGTGGACAGCTCGTGATTACTCTATATGTTGGGTGAACAGAGATTAATATGTCATGAACAGAACACCACAATATAATACAAAATAAATATATGCCACACTACCTAAGAAATTCTAGCTAGACGGTCGGGAAATTTAATCAAATAGAATGTAACAAGTTTTGATAAAGCCTTGTAGAGTACATAATTTGAGAAATATTCGAAAAAAATCCTTTACTTTGAGAATTTAGTATTACTTATGTTCCAAATTTTGGCAATTTTTCCATACACAAAAGTTTTTCTGACTTTTTTTCTTTATATATGTAATGGTACATACCAGTTCGTTTACGAATTGGTAATTTTTTATATTTTTAGAATTTAATTAAGTACATTTCATTATTAATATTTTAAAGAAAAATAAGAATTAAAATCAATGAATATGTTATGGTATTATTAAGTAAATATTAGTCATAAGATAAGTTTAGTATGTGTTTATTTCTAAGAATTGTGGCGCCGAATGTTTACAACAGTGAAATAAACGCTACAGTTGTGATAAACATTCGCCGACGTAAAAGAGTGTGTGTGAGAAACTTAAGTGGGAACAACCTAACTATATGGAAAGCGAGGAACCACCGGCGGTTCAACATAAAATGAAAACACGCGCTGGGGACGCAAGACTCAACAGCTAGACCTAGAGTCGAATGGTTAACTTCAAAGTCGGGAAGGTTTCGACTGGCTGATTTCATGAAGAAATCGTCGAACCCCGACTGGTAAAAGTTTAAGTAATATACAGTAAATGTTATAAAGAAAAAGAAGGAGAACCCACACTCCTATAACTAATTGGATAACAATAATAAGAATTGTTATTGCCAAAATAGTGTTTAAAGTAGCACTTAAAGAATAAATTTGCACGGTGGTAAAAGTTTAATAAAAGAATATATGTATTGTGCTCCCGTAAGCAGAACAAGGGGATTCGTCACCATAGGATCGTGACTACCCAGCAAATGACGCCGATGAAAACATCGAAATAAAAAGAAGATTCTACGGAAGATAGACATCACGGAAGAGCGAAGAAAGAAACTTTATTATAAGGTATTTTTAAAAGATTATATATTAAAGCTTAAATTGATGTTAATATAATAAAGTTATCAAATAAATATCATCTCCGTTCTAATAAGGAGAATGTAATTTAATCTGTATTAGCAGCATTGTATGTATATAATAATAATACACAAAGCGTGTATAAAGCATACGTAGTAGATTCTGGCATCTGTTGTTGATATTTGAGTATACTAAATAATATACAAAAAAGATTTATATCTGTTTAGCATTTATAAAATTATATTCAAATTGCCTTTTAAATAAATTTGATCTCTTTTATGTTTGTATGAGATTGTTCGTTATCTGTTAAAATTATATGTGTGATTCATTGATTTTAATATAAGTATTATTTAAAGTTTCAATGGTATTTTTCTTTTTATTAACTTTAAATGATGTTTAGGAACCCTCTTTATTAATCATTTCTGATAAACCCAAACCGCCCTGAGAGAAATTGAGTCATAGTCGCAAATAGGGGGTGTTCCGTTTCATATATTTTAATATAACTTGCAGTTGAGTATATATTTAAAAGATATGATTTCCGGTTTAAAAATTTACCTTAATAACAATAATAAAGTTGAAGTTTAGAATTCGCAAGTGATATATTTAGTCTTAGTCATCACAAAATAAAAGCTTTTTCATGGTCTCAGGACTCAATGTTTCAAATGCTAAACAAATTTTTTAACAAAAAATGTTTCGAATTACACTTACTTTTGGATTGTCTACAAATTTTAATAGAGGTAATGTTTTACGAGATATTTCCTAAGTCTCGAGATGAAATCCAAATTATGAGCAAAATTCCTCATTACACTTTGCATAAGAAATTAATGAAATGAGGTGTAGACACCACACGACTTTCTTATACCTATGTGCGTTCCGAATTGTGTATACAGAAGGTGTTCCAAATTAAGTTCTAAATTCTGTATCTTCGTAGTAAAATAAACCCCTGTGTAAGTGTTACTTCCGGTAGGAATTTCGAATATCTTTTGTATACAGAAATTATCCCAAATCCAGCTCAAGGTACATACTTTGTTCTCTTAATAAATCCCTATAGAATGCATAATTTAAGATATATTTGCAAAAAAAAAACTACTATTTCATAAGAGTAAAAGTGTTATTTCGGTCCAAATTTTGAAATTTTTTTATACAAAAATTATTTCAAATGCTTTTGTGTTCTTAATAAATCTATATAGAATACAAAATATGCGAGATATTTGTAAAAGCTGCTATTTAATAAGAGTAGAAGTGCTACTTCCAGTGGAAATTTTAAAACTTCTTTAATCAAAAATTTTTCCAAGTCTACCTCTAAATACTTTTGCACTTATAATAAATCTATACAGAATGCATAATTTGCAAGATATTTGTAAAAAAATTATTTTTCGCTAAGACAAAAAGATCTACTTCCGGAAGGAATTTCCAAATTTTTTTTATAAAATCTTTCTAAATATCACTTTTTAGTACATTTGTATTCTTTAGTTATTTGTCTAAACTTGGTGGTTGACGAAATATATTTTGATTTTTTTTCTTACGTAAACTACTACTTCTGGTCTACCAATTTTGTTGATCATCTAATCCGATCAAGTTGAAGATTCTGTTCGTAAATATAGTTTGGTATTGATAGATGCAGGCCTTTAGATGCTATCGTGGTCATACAAAGACACAGAGACAGACAGAGATGTTTGCGAAAACTTCAAACCGTGGACGTCTTGAAAAATCTCGAGGTCAAAAATTTTCGTAATCACAATAGTTCTCCAAACACGTATAACAAAGTAAAAAAAAAAAAAAACTAGTGACAGTTTTCATAAAGTCATGTTTACGATCACATATTTACGAACACATACATCAATGTCTTACTAAAGGAAGTATTCCATGCACTACAAAAATCATTACACGAATTTTATGTCAATAAAACATTAACTACTCATGCTAAATAGAGATTAACATCTACAAATTGCCCGACCAAATTCTCTAGCCATATTCATTGTGCCGATACTTCAAACTTTCTGTTGTGAATAATATAGCAATTAATTTCTTTATTACATAAATACAACGAAATATTATATATCAACATGAAATATAAAAATAAATTATTAAGACCAACAATAAACATATATTTAGCGAACGTTTACAAAGAATGCATACATTATATAATCAATAATTATAATGTAACATTAGTGATATCACAAATCATGAGATGCATAACCCTTAATTATTTAGGTACATTAGAAAGTAGTTATATTCTTGTTCTTCTTTTTTGCAGCTGACCATTTCATTCCTTTAGGTATGAAACATGTAATGTACCGGATTTAATTCTGAAGGTGAATATATTTATCTTCAATAAATAAAATTAATATTTTCCAAGTTTGAATTAGGTTTATAATATATGGATATTCAGGCTCAGAGTCAGAATATCTGATATTTCAGAAATAGAGATAGTTATCTGGAAATTTAAGAATATCATCAAGTAGAAGTATAACATTTTCAGTAAACTCTTGTATTATATACAGCATACTTTTTATGTAATATTCATTAATTATAACTGATGGCAATTTTTTGTTGTAATTTAATATTCGACCTAATTTTCTTAAATTATTTATAAGTTGTCGATAACACATGTATTCTGAACTTTAATAATTAGTTTCATTCATTTTTGAATAATATATACATTTTAATATTTATAAATGTCTGAATTTCTTTCGTTTTTTCAATTTATTTAGTCATTTGTGTAGAATTATATTTAATAATCAATTGAGGTAATCATATTACCTAAAATAAGAACGTTTTCCTACAATATTTCATTGCTTTATACCACCAAGAAAAAGTAGATGTTGCTGGCCTAGAACATTCACGATATCGCTGACAATCCAACCACTTCTAATACAATTAGCAGTGATGTATGAGTCAATGTGAATTTAAACAAAGTACATGAATTCCCAGAACCTGAATTTCGATTAGTACACATGTATCTTTTAGCGTTACAGTAAATAATTGTACTATTCAAAATGAAAAAAGAAAAGTCATATCTAACTCTCTTTAACGATATATATTGTTAATTATCTTGAATGAAATTTAAGCAAGTGAGTTTTTATTCTTTGTACAATTTCTATTATAGATGTTTGTGGCAATAAAATGTTTATATTAGACATAGTTTCGTGTTTTACTTCTTACCAATTTAAAAAAGAAATAAAGGTAGGGTATAATAAAGTAAGATTTTATACATTCGAAACTGATTTATTATAGTAAACTTTATATAACCGAAATAAAAGTGTTATCAAACATTTCGATCGACATTTACATGCAACAGGTAAGTACCAGCTTGCAATGAAAAAATAAATGATTATGTTACCTTTGCACGGTCAAATTACCGCTGCCCATTGGCAGGCCAGATATAAATTAGTATCATTAACAGAAATCATTTAGGTATCAACAGATAGCCAAAACAAATTAAGTATGTGAAAAAAAAGTTAAAAATTTGTTTTTATATACGTATGTAATTTCAAGTAGTTCTTTACGTTTACGTGACAAACTTGCAAATTGTAAGTTACTTATTATTTTGGTGAGATAGGGCTTCTTATAAAGTTGCATAACTATTTGTATTTCCCTAAAGTATTGGTACATATTCAAATTTTTTCAAGGATTTAACCCATGAGTAGAAGTGTTTTATTTTTGTTTTCTGATATTGAAATAATCAAAAATCTTGATTTTTACACATTTGTCCATTAGAATAGGGCTGTCCAACATGAGGCCGCCAAAAATATAGATATGCTTAAATAAAATAAAACATAGTATTATAGGGATAGGGTATGAGCCTCCATTGGCGATGGATGGCAGGCAGCAAAGAAGTTGCTGGAACATTGGAGATCTCACTCAAAGCGTCCTCGAACATTCGACTGGCCATGCGCGAAGCAAGAGGGAGACGGACTGAGTTAATAGTTAATAGTGTGGATTAGAGACGCATAGATAGAAAAGCATTGAATACGATTTACGAACTTTATTGTTACGGTTAAGTGTCTATTTGTTTATAATTGTTGTAATTTTGTTCTGGTGTGCGGTGCGCAGCAACTCAAGTTAAACATTATTATGTAAAAAATGTCTTCGCAGGGAATGAATGAAGAATATAATATAAAAGGTATTACTCCACGTTACACAAGGAGAAGTTTCAGTAGTATACAGGATAGTTTAGAAATGCAATCATTGCGTATTATAAAAAAAAGTTTGAAACTGATAACAAATGTAATATTGCGGCTTCTTACGAAGTATGTAGAATGTTGTTGTTGCACGTTGACTGAGTGCATACAGTAAATTTTCGTTCTTCTTTAACCAGGTATTTTGTGCGGTATTAGTGATTTATTAAATGTTACTTTCTATCATTCTAAAAGGCATAAATTGCTCTATCTATTGCTGTTCTTAACCTGAGAATCATAACTCTACGGCTACCACTGTTATATATGTATATATGTTCATTAGCGTCATGATATATTTATAAACGTTGTGCTTTTTCTCCTGCATTTCTTTCAACAGCTGCATTTTTGTCAGTGTTTCCTCAATATTTTTTTTGTGTATACAACTCATCTCGCTTTTAAATACACTAAAATTAATTATTCCTTCTTTCCTTGTGTACTACTGCTGCTTCCCCTTCCATTGCCCTGTGTGACGTGTGTGTTTTGAAAAGTCACTACGACGGGCATCGCTAGCGCGGAGTTTTGTATCCCTATTTTTCTTTTCTATACAACATACAACACACATTTTCATTTTTATTTTTTTTAACTTTGTTTGTTTACTTTTCTTTTCGAATCACATGCACATTGTTACAATGCCTGTCTGCTCATGCTACAATATCACTGTCGATGATCATAGAAGTCTCAATTGTTGCGTTTGTAATAAAGTTTATAATATAGATTGCGTCAATGTATCTGCTGCTGAGGCAGTTAAGTTATGTTCTAATTCTTGTTTTAATTGGTCCTGCGAGAACTGTGCCCTCTTACGCAATAACTTACGCTTCTGAAAAGAGCAATTGTATAATTGTACAAGAAGAAATTAAGACCATGAAAGACTCTCCATAATCCTCTCAGCTATCTCAGCTATTGGTATGAAAAAGATTATTCAAGAAATCAATGACCGCAAAAGACGAATTGATTGTTTCTGCTACGCTGCGCACATTGGGTACTTTAAAGTTACACTCTAAGTTTGCTGGTCTTTTCATTTTCCGTGATCAAACACCATTGCTATTAAAAGTACAAAATGATGAAAGGCAGGAGCTGAAAAATCGCCTTGAGAATGGATAATCCAATTTATAAATCAAGTACTCTGATGGTTTATCAAGCATTATCTCTTCTTTAAAGTAACTCATCCCAACACCACATCTTTACCAGGACACGTCGTGGTTTGTGTTCTAAGACACATACTTTCTTTTTCCATATATATGACTCTTTATACAGCATTATCGTTTTGACAGAGACCTAGCTAAATCAATCAATTTCGTCATCTGAATTATATCCTGACACTTACACTGTTTACAGATGTGACAGGAGATTTGAACTGGTCAATCGGTCTGCCGGAGGTGGTGTACTAATTGCATTCACTGGTTGTTCCGGTATGAGATTTGATGTTATTGAAGCAACTTACATACAGAAGTTGGATATTGTCATGTGCAAATGTCAAATTTCTTCTTCATTGATATATGTAATTTTTTTTTGTGACTTATCACGATTCAAACGTTTTTTCGAAGCATTACCAACTTTTCTAGTGGGTTAGCCTTTATTAGTGATTGGAGATTTCAACTTGCCATTTTTCTCTAATGCTTCTCTCTCCTCATGCTGTAAAAGTACATCTTTAAAATGTATGTGCAACTCTCTGAACCTGGTTCAAGTTCTCGATCTGATGCTTTATAGTGATGCGTCATCGGTTGATGTATCCATGGATACGCTGCCGCTCGTGCCGATAGATTCTCATCATCCACCGTTATCAATATCTTTGTCTCTTATTAACCTTGTGAAGTCCAATCACTTTCCAACGGTACAATTTCCGTAGGGCCAATTATGGCCAATTATATAGTGACAAACTTTCGACGACTGGTCACCTGTCACTGCTACTACTGATGTCAATGTTGTAAGTGATATATTTTATATCATAGTATATCGTCTGTTTAATTAATTTATTCCCAAAACATCGTTCTCCCGTTCACGTTTCCACCATGGTTTACCAAAAAAAAAAAAGCTGACATAAAACTAAAGGAATTCTATCAACGTAGATGGAAAAGTCTAAATAGTTTATACTATTGTAACGAATTTGAAAGACTACGCGCAATCTGCAAAGAACAACATACAAAAACTATTAAAACTAATCCTAGTGTTCAATTATATTCGTTCAAGACAAAGAACCTCAAGAATTCCTAGCAATATGGTATACAGCGATTGTCTTTTCAGTTCTCCACGAGATATTGTGGATGGATTTGCTAACAACTTCTCAAACTCTTTCATAATTAGTTCTGACTTTAATTGTCCTGATGTAAATCGTACTTTGGCTACATTCTCACTACACTCTGTTTCAGATCAGGACTTGGCACTTGCGCCGCAAAACACTACAATGGGAGATGATGTAATCCCAAGTTTCTAACTTTGAGATGATAGACATATTCTTTGTAAACCTTTAGCCTACTTATTCAACCTAGATATAAAGATGCATGTTTTTCCTTATATCTGGTCTCGTGCTTTAAAATATCCTATATTTAAGAGAAATGATCCAAAACAAGTTCACAACTGTAGACCCATTGCCATTCTACCAAATTTTGCAAAAATCTTACATATAGTAATTTACAAAGCGATGTATAACAATGTTCGTTCATATATATCTCCATATCAGCATGGTTTCTTACTCGGTAGGTCTATAAACCCACTTGATGTTATCTACACTGACTTTTCCGGTGCGTTTGACATGGTTGATCATGCAATTCTACTTGGAATGAGCTGTTCGTTTATACAATTGATGCAGTCCTGCCTACACAATAGAATCAATTATGTTTTTTATTCTGCTTATGCATCTAGGACATACATGTCTACTTCGGATATGCCACACGGATCTAATTTGGGCCCACTTCTTTTTATTATTTTCATTAATGTTCTATTAACTTTCTGATTTCCCCGGTTTTGTATTATGCTGAAAATTTGAAAATTTACTCCAATATTTCTCCGCACGATAATACATTATTATTGCAAAAAGATCTTGATGTTCTTCACTTGTTGTGTATTGAAAATAGGTCGGTTCTGAATATTTCTAAATGTTGTTATATAACCTTTACCAAGAAACTGTCAAGTTTTACATGTCACTGTGATATTCATGGATAACCTTCATCTAAAGCAGATCTTGTCAGGAACTCGAGTGTATTGTTTGATTCTCGCCTTTCCTTCAACCACCATATATCATCTATATGTTTGGCTGCGTGCAAAACTTTGAGAATCCTGATGCGTAGCTCTGGATACTCGACGATATCTCTGTCTTTAAGACTTTATGTTTTTCGTTTGTGGTAACCAAACATGAATATTTCTCTGTTGCTTTGTCTCCCAATTATCTCTAGAAAAAATACAACGTCGCTTCCTAAAATATATTTCTTCTTAGATACAAGGTGAGAGACACAAAAAATTGCAAGAAATTAGTGTTTGAAATTGAAAATTCTAAATTACCAGAAAACTATAAGAGATAGGTATAGGAAACCCTAATACAGTTTTAAAAACAATTAAAATTAGAATCGAAATATGGCAATAAATACAGGGTGTTCCATTTAAAATAAGAAAGTTATTTTCCTTTAATGTTAGTCAAAACACAAATGTAGTTTTTAAACACCCTGTATAATTTTTAGATATCAACTTTAGCTTATCTTAGAGTCTAATGCTTTGAGTGTACATTAAATACAATTTAAAATAATTCGCCAAATATGGAAGACAGCAATGTCTCTGAAATTTTGATCTACATTTTCAAAAATAGTGAAATATCTCGAAAAGAGGCTGAGTTAGGTATAGGGAATATAACAGTAAGTGGCCTTAATTTAGCCTATAGCATAAAAATATCCCATAATATACAGGGTGTTCCATTTAAATTTTCATAACTTTGGTGTGCCAAATTTTTTTGGATCACTCTGTATATTTCAAAATAATTTTAAAACGTGCCCCTAATGAACCTACACAACCTTTAATAAAAATAAAAATAAAACATATTACCGCTTTTTGTATATAAACCGACGGAAATGAGGTGCCCCACCCTGTATATGCTATTTTTTTGAATAAATAACAATAATTATACAAACAAACACGTTTCTTTGTATGTATGTAGGTATCTATTAGAAATCACTGATAAAGTTGCATACTTAGTATTTTATGATACTCACTTCACAACCGCAATTTTATTTACGGTGGCCCTCGGATCACTTGGAGTTGGACAGCCCCGCATTAGAAAAACATTTTAAAAGTGAAAATTGCAAAGTATAGGGTGTCCCAACGGGAACTTAGGGATTTCAAGTCCAAATAACATGCGTAGTGTTTAGAAATTCAACGATTTATTAACATAAACATAAAGTGGAAACCTTAAAATTATATGTGGAACAAGATATCGGATAAATGTCCACCGCGACTCCGTCTGCACATAGTGATTCTTTTCTTAAAATTTTCGATGACTTTATCACACATATTGCCGTGGTATCTCGCAAGTTTATAAAATAAGAATAGCTTTAAGAATTAGTTTAGGTTTTGAAATGAAATAAAAATGACAAAAATCGTACTTGGATGTGAAGAACAATATTTGCAACAAATTACATGAATGTATATAAAGTTGCATACACATAGTCAAATACAAACACATAATTTAAAAGTCATTATTATTCAATTGAATAGTGAGTGAATGTAGAATAAAAATATTAAATAAGTATGAAATAAAAGACAAGATAAATATAAGCAATATATTTCTTTTGTAGAAAGGATACACAAGACGTATGGTTTACATATCATGAAAAAGATCTAATACGATATGCAAGAAAGATAAATATGGCTGAATAAATTATTATGATTTACATGCATAAAGTAATAAAACTTTATGAAAGAGTTTAAAAACTAAATTATATTAAAAGATAGAAATTACCTTAGCTTATGACTAGAGACTAGAAAAGGATATAAATATATATAAAACGTAAACCCGATCAGCAATAACATTTTGTATAAGAAGGTAGCTGATAACATAAATAAAAAGTGTGTGTGTTTATGATTTGTTTGTAACACAATGCTTCAGAGACTGGAAACAGACGTGTACAGTTTCATGACCTACAAAAGATAACAAAATATAAAACTTGTGTAAAGTTTATTGCAGATAGACATATCACCGATGGAAAGATCATGGATAGAGAACAGAGATGCAATGGAGAAACAAACGTGTCTTCCAGGTGCAGGCAGTGTTGAAAGAAAAATATTCGTTCTTTCCAACGTATTTCCAATCCTACCGAGTCACAATCCAGCTACAAGAAAAGTGAGGATAACATTAATAAATGGGAAAAGAAAATATGTATTGAACAATAGGTTCATTAATAAATACAAAGAAGGATGGTATTAACAACAAGAATAAACCTACCGTTGGAAATGCAGTACGAGGCAGTGAAAAAGTTTCTTAAATAAGAAAACAATTTTCGATGTGTTGACGTTTGGTGAATAAGAACTGTCAGAACAATATGTGCGTGTGTGCGTGTGTGTATCACGGCGGCAACATGTGGGCAGCGATTTCACTGAAACATATACTCCAATGCCAACCTAAAAGATGGACTAGAGGGCGCACTAGTCAACGTTACATTTTTTTTGTCGGTATAAAAATTCGAAACAAGATTCGACAAGAAGAACTTCTTATTACGACTTCGGGAGAATAAGACGCTTTCAAAATAATTGCGATTGATACTTTTGTTAATTGTTACATAGTAGAATAGTAATTTCATTATTTTTTTATCACGTTCATTCATAATAGTTTTCTTTTATCAATACATTTAAATTCATTTTGAAAAGTTCAAGATGGACATTCAAAATAAACAATTTGATGAAATGTTTGAAAATAGCAAGTAAGTTTTTCTTTGGAAAAGAGTTATTTAAACTGTTAAACAAATATTGGTTTTGCGTGCAAATGATTACTCAATATAACGTTGAACAGTATAGATACGCAAATATTATCCTGTAAGGTTTTTAATTCATTAAGTTGTAATAAAAAAAAAAGGACCAATGGTGTTGGGTAGTTTGAGAAATGCTGCGTGCGAATAAGTACTTTCTTCAATACTTTGTCCAGGCATCATTAATCATTTTCAAGTCATGTTAATACATAATTAAACGTTTTACACGGCAAAGATTAAAAGCTAGAAACAACGCGTGCAAATGGTTGTCTAAAGCAATTAATTGAAGCCAATATCAAAACAATTACGTTGATAAATAAAATTATCAATGGACAATAAAAGTTTTCATTTATTTAAATACAGGATAAATATTTTTTTTGTTTAGCATCATGAATGCATAATAAAAAGATTTACATACATTATAACCGGCATCTGGTATAGATGATATATATATTCAATTATGTATTTGTATAGAGCATTAAGGTGTATAAAGGTATTTGAATTTACAAATGATTAAATAAAAAGTATATGATCATGTTATATAGACATTCCGTTTTTTTCTTTAAACAAAACTATTACCTCGTCCCTATTATAAGTAAGAGAAAGGTTACCAGTGAAGGAGAAGGAACCACATACATTGCCAGAACCCACAATAGTTATTCGGTACATGCTATTACAATATAAATTAAATACAAAACCAATTATAAGCTTTTGGTGTAAAAAGGATAATTTTTAGAGCACAGCATATACAGATGACTATACCCACAACATATAGTGCAGCATGTTCTCATATTTTTATAAGAGGGCACTGCAATATGTAAGTTAATTTCAGCAATAGTCGCACGAATGTTATTTTTTAATTCATCAATTGTCTGTGGATTATTATTATTTGTGTATACTTGATCCTTAAGGAAACCCCAAAGGAAAAAGTCCAGCGGTGTTAAGTCGCAGGATCTTGCAGGCCAATCCACGTCACCATTACGAGAAATCACATGTCCAGGGAATTTCTCCTGCAGTAAATTTAGAGTTTCCCTGCCAGTGTGACAGGTGGCCCCATCCTGTTGAAAAAAAAGATTGTTGAGGTCCATATCTTCCAAACGAGGCCATAAAAAGTTATTCAGCATCTGTCGATACCGCTCCTCGTTGACAGTTACTACTTCTCCATTCTCATTTTCAAAAAAGTGAGGTCCAAGAACACCGTTAGTCGAGAAACCACACCATACGGTGACACGTAGTGCATGGGTCTTTCAATAATCTCTCGAGGATTTTGGAGCCCCCAAATGCGGTTTACGTAACCCCCTAGGTGAAAATGGGCTTCGTCACTGAATATGATTCGCTTTTCAAATTCGTTATCAAGATCTGTTTGCTCCAAAATCCAATTTGCAAAGATACAGCAGCGTTGATGGTCCCCGGGCTTCAATTCTTGTGTTAACTGCATCTTGTATACTTGTAGCCGTAGGTCTTTGGTTAAAATTCGTTGCAGAGATGATCTCGACGTATTGTGTTCATAACAGAACGAGCACTTTCATAATAAATTTGAACAATTTGAATACGTTCTTCAGTCGTGAAACGTTGCATGATGACACTTACAAGTTTCTAGATGACGTATGCCAAATATTAGATTCATATGTTATATTATTTGAAAATACTGTGATATTTAAATCCCCAAGTTCCTGTTGGGACACCCGTTAGATATACCGGGTGTCTGTTTAAGCTCGGCCACCGGCCATATCTCGGCAACCGTTTATCGTACAACCTGATGGAAAAAATCTTGGTTGTAAAATGGGCGACGGAAATTACAACAAAAATATTTTTAAGTTTCCAAAATGATCGCAAGGGGGCGCAATTCTCAAGATAAATTAAAAAATCGATAATTTTTCATTAAATTCTAGATTAAGATAGATTAAAAATTTTACTAGCAAAATTTTTAGACGTTTTCATATAACTTTTATTTGACACTTTTTTATCTAACTCCCATACGAAGGGGAGAGTGGAGGGGGTATGTCTGCGTACAAAAGTCGGTATAATTTTGGTTTCCCCAAACGGATTTTAATGTTTCAGGGCTCATTAGATAGAGAATTTTACAAAAAATTGAAGGATATGTAGCACAAAATTACGTGGTTGTCAAAGAAAATAACAGGGGCGCTGTTCTCAATATATGTATATTACTTGTTTTTTTCTTTAAAATTTTAAATGGAACTTTATATTTTTAATATCGTAATATTGAAGCACATAAAAAACTGAAGAGAATGAGGAAAACCGAAAGTTGCTATCTTTTTTCTTGACGAAGATATAGTCATATGAAGACAATCCAAAAAAAATAAGCAATTTTAAATATAAATTTATTTATTTATTGTGAGTAATAATTTTATTTTAATTTTAAAAGTGTTACTAGACAGTGTATAGTTCGCTTTTACTTGAATTTTCATCATAGTCTTCCATAAATGTATTTATTTCAATCTTCTCACCGATTTTTTAATTCTTGCATATGTTACGTCAGATACTCCTCTTAAATGTTTTAGAATTCTCTAGCTATTATTAAATTGCATGTCTTGTCTTTTTAGACATTGAAATAAAATAATAATAATAGTATATCTTTATTACCCAACATAGGTAGATCTAATTATAAGAAAACAGCAAAAATAATTTCCATAACTCATGAACTAAGTATACAAAAACGAGAAAAAAAACAATATAATATAATGCATTAGTTATAATCAAATCATTTACTCATTAGTAACGAAAGGGCATACAAATTGATATCTACATAATTCATCTCCGCCTATAACATGACAGTAAATAAAAGAACCTATTATATACTTAAACATAAATAAGAAAATATATTAACCAAGTAATATAAAGGAAAAGAAAATATATTTAAATCAAAAAGCACACAAAAAAGAAGAAAAAACTTCAACTTAAATGTTCAAAGTGTTCACCTTCCTTTTCAATACACGTTTACTTGTCGATTAGTAGAGAGCAGAGTTACTTCCATTTCGGAGGCAGCAATTGTTGTACTTGTTTTTTTGTGATAAACTGTGTCTTTTATTCTACCCCATAAATAAACATCAAGAACATCTAGCGAAGATGAATAAAAACTCAATAATGTCTTCTTTCGGGATAATTTAGGAAATGTTGCCTCGAAGCAAGAATGCATTTTCAAAGCATTGAATATACATTCTGATCATGTCATAAGCTTCAACGTTAGAATACGACATTTTACTAACTTAATAATTATGTGCAGGTATCCAGAAAGGGTTAATTTGCTAAATACGTACAAAAAGTTTAACTACAAGTGATACTAATATCTTTCATATCATTTCGATTTTCATGGCCTACCTTGGAAATATCATCATAATGTAATTTAGTATCACTGTGAATACCGTTGTATGACGGAAATTAAAAAAAAGCAAACTGCATTGTTCACTATTACTATTTTATTTCAATGTTGGAAAGGATAAGAAATGATAATTTAAAAATAATAGCTAGAGTATTTAAAAACATTTAAACATACGCAATGAATTAAAAAATCGATAAGAAGATTGAAATAAATACATTTAGCGAAGAGTATGATAAAATTTCAAGTGAAAACGAACTATGCACTGTCTAGAGACCCTCCTAAAATTAAAATTAAATTATTACTCCCAATAAATAAATAAATTTATATTTAAAAAGGTTTATTTTTCTGGATTGTCTTCGTATGACTATATCTTCGTCAAGCAAAAAGGTAGCAACTTCCGGTTTCATCAATCTCTTCAGTTTTGTATGTGCTTCAATATTACGATATTAAAAGTATACCGTTCCATTTAAAATTTTAAAGAAAAAACAAGTAATATATGTACATTGGGAACAGCGCCCCCTGTTATTTTCTTTGACAACCACGTAATTTCGTGCTACATATCCTTCAATTCTCTGTAAAATTCTCTATCTAGTGAGCCCAGACACATTAAAATCCGTTGGGGCAAACTAAAATTATACCTACTTTTGTACGCAGACATACCCCCTTCCACTCTCCCCTTCGTATGGGAGTTAGATCAAAAAGTTTCAAATGAAAGTTGTATAGAAACGTCTAAAAATGTTGCTAGTAAAAATTTTAATCTATCCTAATCTAGAATTTAATGAAAAATAATCGAATTTTTAATTGATATTGAGAATTGCGCCCCCTTGCGATCATTTTGGAAACTTAAAAATATTTTTGTTGCAATTCCCGCCGTCCATTTTACTATCAGGAGTTTTTCCGCCAGGTTGTACGATAAACGGTTGCCGGGATATGGGTGGTGGCCGAGCTTAAACAGACACCCGGTATATTACATATACCCCACCGAAAAGGAAACAGATTGAATATCTCGAAGGAGAAAACTTTTTGAAAAAAACGCAAAACAGGTCGATTTTTGATCCAATGGGGGACACCCTTCCATCATATCTTCAACTGTGATACGTCATTCCCCTCCCCTCCACCACTTTAACCATTACAATTTAAATAGGAAAAGCACTAAATACGATACATCCTTGAAAAGGTAATTGTACGGAGAATTCAGTAAAGTAATTTTGGTTGCGCTATTTTTGATTTTAGCGCCCTCTAGCGTGAAAAAAAACGGTTACGTATTCCACAATGTGACACATCATTTCAAAGCTAATTTTATTAGCAATTTAATGCACAATTGAAAAAAATTTAAAGAAATGAAAACCTTGCACAGCTCTAATATTAGAAACTACGAAATTATTAGTTTACAAAAGACGCTGACAGTCTGTACTTGACAATGATGTCAAATAAATGTCAAAAATATTACGCAGGTGCGCATCATTTATAATTAATTATTGAATTTGTTATTTTAGGAAATATATTACAGTCCTAACCAGTTATTAATAATTAATTTGCAATGACTCAACAACAGTTTAATGAAGCATGATTAAAATTAGAATTTATATTCAGTGAAAATTTCTATATAAGATTAACTCAACTCGAAAACCGTAAAAATAATTACAATAAATAAATGGTTACACGTAAATCAAAAAATACAATTCATACTCGAAAATACTTATTGATAGCTTTAATATAGTCTCTGCAAGAACTTATCACGAATTCCTTTGTATGTCACAAAAGTTTTCGGAAAAAATTCCAATAAAATTAATTTATAATAATAATAATAGGAGAATTTATTGGCATTTGAACAAGATGATAATACATTTGAAAATATGTAATATATATAAATTAATGTCGCATATAAAATAAATGTATGTATATGGATAGTTGCTTCTTGTCGCTAGCCAAATAGACTAAGTCGCCGTATTGTGATCATATCTTAAAGATATGATCACTTAGCGTTCTACCCTTAGCCTAGTGAGGACGTTTGGTAGAAGAAAAAGAAAAAAACAAGAAAAAGATGATTTAGAAAAAAACAAGAAAAAAACACATATACATATTGCTGTGACTCTTACAAATTGAGGTTCATATAAAATAAATTTAAATTATTCCATTAATGAGTAGGTAAGAATCAAGCACGCATCCCAGTGCTAGGCCTTATGCTAGACTAAGATACAACAAATTTTCTGCTGAATAGTGGGTTAAGCAAATTTTTTTACATACAACTAGCTCAGTTTAAAATAGATAATTCTCTCAGGGGCAGAAAATATGAATAGATTCTCCAATCGATTTTGAATGCTCTTTAATTATCTCCAGGTCAGGTAAAGAAAATAAAATGCAAAATAAATCTTATCATCTAATTTATTAAAATAAATATTAACGAATTCAAAATTTCAAATTATACAGATATATATATATATATATTTACAAACAAAGAATCAATATCTCAAACATCATCCAAATCTATACATCATAATCAACAAATCATTATAAGAAATAAAGTAAATGAAAGCATAATGTCATGAAAAACTTATGTTTTAAAATGTGAACGTGATTATCATGATTTATATTTGCCATAGATACATGTAAACAATCAACATCTTTAATATAAAAAAAAATTATTACACATGATGAATTGTACTGGAATATAAATAACCAAAAATTTACACGATTTACCATTTGCGAACAAAATATAAACATTAAGGAAATGGCTTTGCCCTAATTAGTCCTGTTCGGCGCCTTTTCTCGCTCCCAACACAGTACCATCAGAAAGCAAATTCACACAGATGGGTACCCCAAAGTTCCATCCTACGAGTATGTCTTTTTAACTCGTCGGACACAACCCGAACATACACCACAATGTGCTCATCCCTTAAGGTATATATATATAAAATTTAAATTAAATAAATAAAATGAAATAAAATAAAGTCTTTGCGTATTCAATAAATTAACACAGCCCTGATTAGTTCTGCCCGGTGCCTTTTCTCGCTCCCAACACAGTACCACCAAGACTAATTCGTGTCTTTGGAATTCACCAGGACTCCATGCTATGAATTAAATAACAACTTAATTCATTTCACACATCCCTGATGTATTACCCAACACGTTAACATTGAACACACAAGTACTACAAAATATACTTGATATACATACAAGAAAAATTATATATATTAAAATAAACTTTACCTTCTGTGAGATTCCAATACAAAACACCACTACAAACAAGAAAATTTTTGTACACCACTATACACACATTTATAACAAATATTATCAAATCACCTTAATTCTTCGTACATTACTTCAAACTCATCCATCATAAAAAAAAAATCCAAACGCTTGTTCACTTATGTATTCTATATATACATAAAACAAAATTATTAATCTCAAATCCTTTAGTCTGATAAATAAAGTAGTAAAGAAAAATTTTTACACTAAAATAAAATTATTATGCTATTCAACTTAGTCATTACAATCACTAGAATGTTTTATCATAATGTATGGCGTAGTACCCCTACATGCAAAACAAAACATTCCAGAAAGAAGAAAATAAAATAAAATTAAATAAATTTAAAGTCCGAATTTAAAAATAAAATTGTCCCGTACATCAATAATTATTTTAAAATATTTACAAATCTCAATGTAAAACATGTTGCATGACTATTACGAAAAATATTACAAGTTTTGAATCTTGTTGAAAAATTTTATAAGTATCGAAAAATCTCAAAAATATTCTAAGTTCAGATTCAAGAATAATCTTTTTAAAAAGAGGGAGTGGTTTATCACCTACTTCCAAAAATATTCTAAGTCAGCGGTTTTCACCAGCTGTCCTGACATTCTGTCCGCCAGCCCTTTTATACATAATTTTCTTTATAAAAACGTACGGTCATTCTCGGCAGATACCGATACCACTTCCAAAACTGCATATCGATGGTGCTGCTCCTATCGGTCACTCGAGAAAGCAGCGTATTAACAGTCTTTGAAAAAGGTAAACAAATATGTAAATATAAACTTGTTTACATATTCATGACTCATCCAATGCATCTGGCGAATAATATTGTTTTCGCCGGCCACACGGTCGATCTCTCCCGGTACCAGTATTCTTCGTGCGGGAAACACTTTCCTTTTATATTTCACGTAACATTTTATGCGTATTTTAGTATTATGACTTTTATAAAAATTATACTAAGATTCTTTTATTATTTTACTTAAATAAAAATTTAAATTTTGGCTAATTATTGACATAGTGAATATTTATATACACATCATGATAAAAATAAATAAAATAAAAATTAATTTAAATAAAATCTTGAAGTGATCTTGATTATACTTATTTATAATCTACCACCAAACTCAAGGTCACTGCAATATGTAAATACATACATACAACTACATACACACACATACCCAAAATTCATATCCACATATATGCGTACACACCTAGATATAATTATATGACGTACTGCTTTAATCAATATTCAGAAGAAGTTTCGTAATTAGGTCTATTGTTGGGAAATATTATTTAGTACTTTGACTGCACTATATGAAAAACTGCGTTTAAATATTTCCTGCTTGTGTTTAGGGATTGTCAAGTGATACTTGTGTCTCACATTCACGTTATGTTGTTGATGCCTGAATTTCATTTTATTATATAAATATGGTGGCTTTCTAGATTTTAAAATATTTAAGAAAAAGATGCTCTTGTGAAGTAGCCTTGTATTTGACATAAAATCATTTCCCTTATGCTACGAAAATGTGCTGGCAGCGATCTAGTATTAATGTGAGCTATTTTTAGTGACATGTCTGCAGAAAATTATCACTATATACGAATTGAAATTTAAAAGACAAGTAGCAACTACAGCAGTTTCCCTCATGAACAGAAAGTAACAATCATCAATTGAAAATCTTAATATAAAAAAGAAAGAAAAAAGAAAATACATAAATGCACATACAAAATGAATTTATAAACTTAATATACTGAGAAGCACATGTATAACAATAAAAAATAAATAAAAAACAAATAAAAGAAAGTGTCTATAAAAAGGTTATTTACTACTATTTCCTCTCAAAATCCTTGATATATGTCCTCCTTCCTTTGCATTCTTGGAGGTATTTTCTGGTACTTTCCGTCTTCCTTCCCAACTTTTTGTTGACTTGTCTTGGTCCTCGGATGTCTTTATTGGTTTTGGACTGGTCCCACCGGCGTTCACCAAATCGTTGGCTCTACCCGTCCGCAAAGTATTATTCCGGGTAATGTATGCGTCAATGGAATCCGACTCAGTCTCAAATACTGCACCATCTATGTACAATTTTCTATTTCTTATAGTAAACATGATCGGATACAGTTGCCGTTGGAATGAAAATTTAGTAAATTTGTTGATGCTATCATTTTTGTAAATAAAGTCAATAACAATGTCGTACAAGCTTGATATTCGTAGAAGTATTTATCAGTTGGTTGGACGAGTACCTAAACGCGATATTGTTAGGAGCTACAGAGAGCAAGATATTACTGTTTCGATATCTATCATACAATAAAAGATTGCCCTTGTATCGATTTACCTAAAGATGGACGATCCAAAGTTTTAAGCCGACTTAATGAGCGAAGGCTGATTGAAAAGGCAAAAAGCTCATTAAGAATGTCAGCGCGTAAATTATCTCGCAGATACCATATTTCATGTTGACTGTCAGTCGAACATTAGCCAGAAATAATCTAAATTATCGTAAAAGAAGAAAGGCTCGAAGATACAACGCCGCTCAGTTAGCAAGAATTCCCAGGTGTTGCCGTGCTTTGGGACGCATCTATTTTCGTGCAAATGTTATCGTTATGGACAATAAAAAATATTTCACGTGCCAACTCGGAAATCAAAGGTAATGACGGTTTCTATACGAACAATGTACAAAACGCCCCTGATAATGTTAAATTTAAAGGAAAAGTCAATTTTGAAGATAACATTTTGGTGCGGTGCCATATGAGAGGCAAGTGTTTCACGGCCGCATGTTGGACGTGTTTGAAGTGAAGCCATCAATGCAGACATTTATATACGGAATTCTTTTTTGGATTACTGTAATCGTATAAAATTAGAGATATACACACATAAGTACATTTAACAACAACAACAAGAGACTAGCCACAAAGGGTATTAATTTTGTTCGGAAGACAAATAACCTTCCAATTGTTTTTCAGCCGAGGCCCATTGATGATTTTGGTCTCATTTGAGCAAAAAGGTATATGATGGGGGTTTGGAATCTCAAAATGAGGATCAGTTAGACGCAGAATCTTTTAAAAAATCCGGGAAGTCGACGTTATTACCATCAAAAAACTGATGGTCCACGTAAAAGACAGATTACGTGACAGAGAAGAGCATGTGCCTTTATCCGTCATGTAATGTTACGTTTACTTAAATTAAGGCTATATAAGAATAATACTCATGGCCCCTAAGAGTCAGAATAAAAGAACACCAAAGAATGGTCAGCTTAGGGGAAACAGAAAAATCGCAGCTGGCGGAACATGCTTGGGAAGAAGATCACAACATCGCATGGAACGAGGCGACAATCCTGGCCAAACAAGAACACGGCCAAAAAAGAAAAATTACTGAAACAGCGTATATGAAGATAACACCTGACACGATCAGTACGCCCAGCCTGGAGATAAAGAATATCTGGCTCCCCATGATGAGAGAATGTGTTAACCGAAGACCGGCAGCCACGAGACCGGAGAATAATAACTACTACTACTAACTAACACGAGAAAAAATAGCATATGGCGCATACACACTGAACCTATAGAAAAGGTGTGGATTTGACATTTGTCAAATTATGTTATATATTTTTTAACGTCAAAATAATCTTTCCTTTTTTGCTAATAGTTTTTTCTTAATTAGTCGAGTGGTAAAGTAGTTATACAAATATGAACCCTGATGACGGCAGTAGAAGGACTGCCGAAACGTTGGAATATCAAGTTTCCACAAACGATGGAAATAGCTCAAACAATTTTTTTTTAACTCAAGAATAATACTGTTGTTAAAATGTAAAATAACAAATAAAATTTAAAAAGTTGACTTTCCTTTTTTCAACGAAAGGTTTTGTGACATACGTTATGTTAGGAAAGTCCTAGTTTAATTCAATGGACTCGTCTCTAAAAACTTTAAAAATATTTTTAAGGTAAAAATATGTTCTATGAACTTCTATAATCTCTCTTCTTTTAAGATAAAATATTGTTCATGTAAATCACTGCTTGACAAAACTTTCCTACATGGATAGTTTCAATACCTGGAATTGTCCTTGGTGGATTACTCCCCGCACAAACAGGAAATCAAATGATATACTACTGGTGTGTTCATATCATCTGTGTTTCTCTCTTTCATATATTCTTTGTTTAATTATAAAAAAAACTCTTCACAATAGTTAATAAACTATATATTTCTTATTAAGGGTGTTGTATAGGTACATTTTCAAATATTTACAGATTACAGGCTACCTTTAAACTTTATGCAAAAATGATTTAGATGAAATATTCTTATAATGTTTATCTACACGTCCTTTGGCAATTTGTTTTTTCAATTTTTTATTAATTGTTATAAAAAATTAAATATAAATAGACAATCGAAAAATAAAATGCGTATCGACGTATAACATATTATTGTGAACATTAATTTCTAGCAAAATTTTTTCGTATTTATTAAGATAAATGTGTAATTTGATAAGAAAGAAATGGATTTTTGGCACTGCTTTAGTACGCCACCTGCAGTGAAATATTTGATATATCCTTGCAATCCAAGACAGGGCGGAGTTACTTTGTTTAGGTGGGGATTCACTTTACGAGCGATATTCGCAATACAGAAATCCTTGTTACGGTTTTAAGTAGGTATTTGATTAAACATTTTTTATATTATTTTACATTTCATAAAATTGAAAACATTATCTAGTAACCTTGATTTAACTTTATAAAATTAATGTATATTTTCTTTTTGTTAAATTTACTTATATTATTTTGTATTACATTTCATAAAATTGTACACATTTTCTGGTAGGCTTTGATAACTTTTACATAAATACAAACTTAAACAAAAGTATTACATATGATTCATAAATAATACTAGCTTTTTTAGTTCTTCCACTATTTTACATTTATCAAGATAAAATACTACTGACATTTATAAGTGAGTTAAAAATAATGTAAAACTAATATCGAAAATGAGATGGATATAGATGGTGCGTACTTCATCTGTACAGATCGTCAGATATTGTAGCAGACTGGTAGACGTTCAAAAGAGTTAATTTACGACCTAGTAAAAAATTACTCTCAAACGATTCAGTGTTCGGACAGTTATAAAAAGATTTGAAGTAAACCAGAAATTGCTCCAAAAGGATATCTTTTATTTTAAAAATTTAACTAGATTACTTTTCCTGTTATGGTAAATAAAGAACAGACAGAAATAGGACTTATTATTTTACAGGTGTAGTTACATAATAATAATGAATAAACATTAAATTTTAAATAATTTATATATAATAATAAAACAATGAAATTCGATTCAATACATGATATTATAGTAGTCATTCTATATATTTTTTTGGAAGAAAATATGGGAGACTATTTTATTTGATAAATCGTTAGTGGGGCATGCGACGAGTCTAAAACCAAAAAGTTGGAACTCCTTGTGGGTTTTTGGTAATCTCAAAAAGTTTTTGAATGGATTCTCGGCGTAAATGGTTGGTCGAACAAAAAATTTTTTTAACAAAAAAAAACAATATCTACAAATTATCTAATGTACTCGCTGCGCTACAGCCAAAAGCGGAAAAAGCAGAGGGCGCCAAAATTTTCAAAAATGGGTTTTCACTATTTTTCGGCGCGAAAAATTTTTTTAGCGTTTGATGCAAATGTAAAGTTGCAGAGAATGCCTCAATTTGTCTGAAGGGCAGTAGAGAGATGACCGTTTCTACGTTAGGACTTATCTTTTCTGGCTCTTTGGAAATAAGCGTTTGCTTCATTTGCGAAGAAAAATTTCGGAGACGAAGAATACTGTGCGTTGAAGCCGCGGGACAGGTCATCTTCATGGCATTGTACGATGGTGCCACTTGCAAATACACACTGTCTCAACTTCGCTTCAAGGAATTCACGCAATCCGCGATCAAGAGCAAAGTGAATCTCCCTTATTTACCGCCTTCGCCCGGACTTCTCGAACGTTGTTTCCATGGAATATGTGTTCATTTGGTTGTTCAATAATTTCTGGAGTAAGCAAAACCGAAGTAACTGCAAAATTGTTTTTTAACATACTATACCACCAATAGAATCTTGTTCCTTTCACTCACGAAAAATAGTACATTATAATATAATAATATAATGACATTCCTTTCGTTCTGCAAACTCCAACAAAACAAAGTCATTTTTAATTCGAAAATATATTACCGTTGTTTTAATATAATAATAATATAATAATAGTATAATAATAATAATGTATATTTACTCATCTATAATTATTAACATTATATTAATTACAGATTATCGTCATATCTGAGTAATCTTGTGGTAATTATCACATTTGACATAAAATATCACATTAATTTAAATTAAAGTGTATATATGTATAACAAGATCATTGTATCAACAATATGACAAACAACGATATACACAAATAAACAAATAATAATAAATGATAGAATGTTATATACTTCAGCAGCTCGCGTTAATTGCCAGAAAATCTTCGACGCCGTAGTACTTCCTCTCCATCAGCAGCCCTTTGACCCTTTTCTTGAACTCGTCAGGTGGTAGGTCTTTAAGTTCTTCTTCAAGTGGTTATATAGCTTGGGACCCCAATAATCGACACCCGACTGCAACAGTGAAAGTCAATGATAAGGGGTTCTTAGATGCTTTCTACTTAGTGTGTTGTACTCATGTTTGTTTCCATTTGGATAAAATATGTGTTTGTTGGTAGCCTTTTTTGCAGTAGAAATATTCTATTTGCATCAGCCGTCTGTCTCGAAAAGAGAGTTCCATAACTTAGAAGAGAATGAAAATACGAACAGTACGCCACCTTTGCAGATTCGTATGTGCATACATGTCTCAGTCTTCTTATGGTGAATACCACAAACGTCAGTCTACCAGTGTCCCCACCTCAGATTGGAGTCCACTATCAGACCCAAAAATTTGGCTTTTCCCGATCTTCTGTTGTTTTCGTGGAAAATTTCATGTTTTGTTTTTTGTTCGGGTTTATTTTCAGGTGATTTGCCGCAAACCAGCCCTCTGCTTTTTGGATGTCAGCTGCAGATTTTGCTGTTAGTTCTTGGAGTTCTTTCCCCCTTACTAACAACGTGGTATCATCCGCATATAGACACAATTCCGTGTCTGGGGCACTACAGGGCGGGGTCATTCATATATATAATGAATATTTTCGGTCCAAGAATTAGCGAGACATGGATGCCTTTCTATCTACTTTGGGTCTTCTCAGGAAGCCGTACGCTTCAAAATAATTTCTTGTATAGATACGAAGTGCTGGTATACTTGCGTGGGTGAGTATTCCGTAATCCAAAAAATTCTTAATTACTCACTCTGCGACATATTCCGGAAATTTGAAAAATTCTTAATGATACACGCACATGTCGTTTTAGTTTCACTTTTGGATGTGTGAAGTTAGACCCCTTTTTTCGAAAATCGGAATTCTGACGGTTGTTCCAGGTTGTTCTAGGTTTATTCTCAATTGTTCAAAAGTATTTCAAAAAATAAATTATAATAGGCCGAGAAAATGGCAAAAACAAATTTTTGCTAGCGCCCCTTTTTTCGAAAATCAAAATTCTGACGGTCGTTCCAGGTTTATTTTAAATTGTTCCAAAGTATTTCAAAAAAAAAATCGTAATTGGCTGAGTTAAAAGGAAAAGCGATTTTCTTACAGCCCCTCTTTTTGCGAAAATTGAAATTCTGTTTCAGGTTGTTCTAGATTTGTTCGAAACGCTCTTCTAATACATCAAAACCGTATCTCATATATCAAAAGATATCGCAAAAAAACTATATCCAAAAGTGAGAAGTTAGCCCCTCTCTTTTTCGAAAATCGAAATTCTGACGGTTGTTCTAGGTTTGTTTTAGATTGTTCCAAAGTATTTCAAATAAAAAGTCATAATTGGCTGAGTTAATAGGAAAAAACGATATCTTACAGCCCCCCTTTTTGCGAAAATTGAATTCTGACGGTTGTTTCATGTAGTTGTAGATTTGTTCTAAACATTTTTCTAATGCCTCAAAACCGTATCTCTTATAGGTATATCGAAGGATATTGCAAAAAAAAAAACAAAATCCAAAAGTGAGAAGTTAGCCCCCTCTTTCCGAAAATCTAAATTCTGACAGTCGTATCAGGTTTTTCTAGGGTTGTTCCAACGTATTTTAAAAAAAAGTCGAAATTAGCCAAGATAATAGGAAAAAATGAGGTGTGGCCACGACACAACTTTCTTGTACGTATGGGCGTTTTAAATCATACAATTTTAAACATTATTTTATACAAAAATTATTCAAAATCCTATTCTAAGTACTTCCAGTCTCTTAATGAATCTCTACAGGATACATATTTAATGAGATATTTGCAAAAAAATGCTACTCGCTAAGAGTAAAAGTATTACTTCCGGTCCGAATTTTGAATTTTCATTTATACAAAAAATATTTCAAATCCAACTCTAAATGCTTTTGTACTCTTGTCCGAATTTTGAATTTTCATTTTTACAAAAAATATTTCAAATCCAACTCTAAATGCTTTTGTACTCTTGACAAATATATATAGAATGCATAATTTGCGAAATATTTGCAAAAATCGCTATTCGATAAGAGTAAAAGTATTACTACCGTTCCGAATTTTGACATTTTTTTTATACAAAAGGTATTGAAAATTAAGTTCTAAATACTTTTATACTTGTAACGTACCTGTCTAAAAACCGTTTAACGACCGCTCGGGCATACGACTTCGACGCTCGAGCTTCTGCGTCGGGTATTCCCCGCAACAAACAACTGTTTAACGTGGGGAATACTCGGATACGTTTTGTTGATGCGTAAAAGATGCATTATAATCATCGACAGGTTTTAAAGCCGTAATAACTATGTAGCGGAAAGGTTTGATTCATGAGATAGAAAAGCTCCTCGCGATTTGGTTGATGACCAGATACAAAACAAAAATTCCGAGAGCTTCTATATACACGTAGAAACGGAGACAATGCCGGTTTTAAGGCATTTAAAGATACAATTACATTGTTGTTAGGAGGTAATGTCGCTGGATTGAAGTTAAAACTTTTTCTTATCTATTGCTTTGAGAACCCATGTGCATTAAAGCATGTTTACTATCGTGCAAACAACAAATCATGGATGACGCAAGCATTATTTGAGGAATGGTTCCTCAACTGCTTCATACCGTCGGTTAATATTGTTTGAAAAAGAACTTGCCATTTAAAATTATCCTTCTGCTTAACAATGTACCAGGTCATCCCCAACATCTTGATGATTTACACCCAGATGTAAAGGTGGTGTATCTGCCTAAAAATACAAACGCTATCCTACAACCAATGGATCAGGGTACAATAGCTACGTTTAAATAATACTATTTGTGCACAACGTTTTCCAAAGCCATAACAGCAACAGAAAGTAATGAAATAACTCGTGACTTCTGAAAGTCATATAATATTTTAGAATACATAAAGAACATTGAAACCGCGTGGGAAGAAGTGACAGAAAGATGTGTGCAGGGTCTATGGAAAAATGTAAAATGTCAGAAAGTGTTCAGGAATAATTTAGATTTTGACGAAGACGAGTACACTAATGTCATACATAAAGTAGTGGAACTTGCTAACATACTTAATTTAAAAGCTGAAGCGGAGAATATTGAAGAATTAATAGAGTTGGAAGTACAACGGCTCCCGGAAGAGGAACCAGTAGAGGAAAGTGAATGAAACTACTAAAACTAGAAGATATGGATTCAAATATTGAACGGTTCACGAAAGTTGAACGGCCAATAAGTGAAGTTTTACAAGTTACAAAGCATACTACATTAACGACATTCTTTTCAAAAGCTATAACCAGAACTCCTGCCCTTGTAAATACTTCTATTTCTTCGCCTCCATCTCCCTTACCAGGCCCCTCTACAGCTTTTGATAGCTCTGGTGATAAATACAATGACGACGTTGATGAACCACATTTTGCACTACATATCATGAATAGTTATTCTTCGTTTTTCACACAATGAATTTAAATTTTTTAATACGTCACTTTTTAATTTTTGTATGTATTCTTATGTTCTGTAATATATAAGAGATGCAATTAAAAAGTGTCCTTTGAACTTTTGGAGAAATGTAAATGGAGAAACATATTCGCGTATGTATTGCGCATATAATAATATAGATAGAAATAAATGTCGTGTATCACGAGTATTTGAATAAAGTGAAACATAATTTAAATATAAATGCATATACTGTATATATATAGGTACAATTCATTATTATTTACTTTAGCATTAAGTAAAATTATGAAAGGTAAATTATAACATAGGGTACATCATAACATAATAAATTGTTTTATAGAACGATTTTTAATACGCCCAATGGAAAAGAAAATCAACACGCATTAGCGCCGTCAACAAAATTAATACTTCAAGCATCATACGCTTACATAACATAGAAATCTGTAGACTGCATTCTTCTCACATCTAGTCGACTAATTGAGAATATACTGCATTTCGCTTGTTTCCCCCAATTACTTACTAATAAAAATAAATACCAAATTAAATTGAATTAATATTATTTTCCTTAGAAAAGTTTCTATTTATTCAATTTTGGATTTATTAATTCTGGTAAAATGTGGCTCATATAAAATTTCTCCAATGTCTCTACCATCTTCTTACAGAAGTCATCATTCCTTTCGATCTATAAAAAAATATAGGTATATGTATCCACATAGGTATATTAGATACACAAGTTAGCAGTATGTGGTTTTAAAGTAACCGCTTATTTATTTTGTTTTGTGATATTTAAAATACAAATAGGGAATACTGCATGTATACTTTAATAACTTTGTTGATCCAAAACTTAACTCAAGCAACCCGAATTCTTCCGCTGGGCAAATTTCTTGAATAATTGAATGTTGTATCAGTCGACTTTATTAAGATTGTCTATTATAAATTCTAATATATCTCGTATGCTTACCTTTTCAAATACAATTCCTAATGGTGTCCAAATTACAAAATAACAGTAGCTTCGTTTCGTAATCATCAACTGTCCTTGTACTTGATAATAATACTTATGCTTTTCTTTTAATTTCATACAGTTATTCTCATCGATATTTGCAAAACCAATTTTTTTATTTAACAGTGCTTCCATAGGATGCATGTTTCTACATGTTGAGGGACATTTCACCTCAATTAGGGAATCGTTGTCAATTAGTCCGTCTGGGCTCGCACCTAGAAAAGGGTAGTTTTCGTCAATAAAAAAACCACACTGCTCGATCTTCTTGTTGATAATTTTTTGAAATTCTTCGATGGCAGTGGCTTCATGATCTTGTCCATATTTAGTATGTATATTGCCCAAAAAAGAATTATACAACATAGTTTTTATTTTGTTTAGTGGCGAAGTAGTTTTCCTCATACGACAAATTTCGCCGAAACAAGAAGCTGTAATGCGCTTGCTGCGTTCTTCATACCAAAGAGTAGAAGTAGTTTGTCCTCTTGTAGATTTCTCTATTGATCTGATTTCTTCTTTATTTTTTTTTAATTGTTTTAAGAAATCTTCTTTCAGACTAATGACATCTTCCTCTGGCATTTCATGTCGTGCTTCAGGACCATAGTGCTTATCTGCAGAACCCACTACTTTTGCTCGTTTTCTAAGCGATGCACGTTCTTTCATGACACTTGCCTTTCGCTTCTTTCTCATATATTTTTGTCGCAATATCTTAGAGACATACTTCTCAGTAAAAGTATCGCAACGCAGAGCTCCTGAATTTAGAGCCTTTCCTATAATGTTGTGATATCGTCCTTTCGAGTTATAGGAAAGAGCAGCTGCTTCTGCGCGTACCATATAGGAATCTCGTAGAGAGAAATTTACTCGTTTTCCACCTACAAACTTACACAACACTGCATTATAACTTTCTGCGGCGTTTGTGTTCATGTTAGTTAGTAGACTGGAACAGTTATGTACAAGTCTGTATAGACATTGTTTAATATCAGTGTATTGACCGCATTCTTTCATAGGAGGTACTAAATTTTTTTCGTTTTCTTTTGGTTGTCCGTTGCAGAAGTACCCAATTTCACTGCATTTCTCATGTTCTCCAAAGACATGCGAAATTGAATTTAAAATATCTGTGTTCAATTCCTTTATCTTCTCGTCCATTGTAGACTCTTTCTTAATGTGATGCATTGTAGCTTTTTGTATACAAGCTCTAATGCGACCAATCGAATTCTGTAATACCTTTCGTAAGTATACAGGTACCGAATGATTACTGGAATTACTTTTAGTTCTGCTACTCACGTCTCGCAAATGATTGCACATGTTTCTTAGTAGATGATTTCTGCATTCAACTTTTTCTACAAGTTGGAAACCATAGGGTCTCTCTTGTAGCAGTCTTTTATGCACACTGCTATCACCATCACCAACCATCCTTTTATACATAACACCGTGCAATTCCCTGCTTTTTCTAAACCCTTCTACAAGTATTTCAGCTTCCATTGCAGTGGAAGGTCCTTGCCAATTACGAAAACATAAATGTGATGCTGCGTTCTCTTTTTTGTATTCTGCTTTTGCACATATGCAACAGTACTTGTTCTTTATCCCCAAAAAAAGTAGCTTCCCCGTTTTAGCACCGATTATACATGCCTAAAAGAAATTAAAACCCATTAGGAAAGAGAAATTGACCCTCAATAGCTACTCACAGCACCAGAAGCAGCGTTATAGTTACTTTTGTATGACCTTTTGGACCATGCGCCGTCGCATATCACGGTTATGTATGGTGTGCCGTCATTACTAATATCACCGACTTCTAAAGCAATCCTCTTTTCTTCTTCCGCAGCTAGAGCCATACTTTCCCAAGCGCACGCATGTATTTTGTCTGCTACTTTTCTGTGCATTACTTGATAAGTATTTGGCGACATAAATGGTATATTTGTTGTAGCCATTAATTCATCTATCTGCGAATAACCAATTCCTATAGATAACGCTCCTACTGCTATTGCAGTATTTATGTCATACATTTCATTTCCAGTATCATCTGTTTTTATTATTTTTGTTTCATTGCAAAATTTACATTTGAGATGTAAATCTGAGACTAAACCGTGTCTAACTTCCTGTATGATTTCCATATCAACAATGCTACAGTCAAAAGGCGTGTGACGACTAGTGCCCAATATCTGGCTCATGAAAGAGTGGATATTAACTATTCGTCTAGCCTTTATTTGAGATGATACCCTGGAATCACATTTATTTCAAAATAAGATAAATCTTTGCCATAATTATCTAAATTGAATAGCAATCTAAAATATATAGCATTTTCTTCCATTATTATGGTTTAGAAATAAATATTTGTGTTGACTACCTGTATGGCTAGAACACTATAATTTCTAATAACAAATGAACTTACTCTTGTGTACTTTCTTCAGTACATTCGTCGGGAGGCATAATATTCGGTCTATTGTCATCTTCAACAACCGTTTGTACTTCACTATAAAATATATTTTTAATGAATTTGTATGTCTTTTATTTTTTTAAAGCGCATCATATTACCTAGTTTGTTGGGATAATTCTTCTGACTGTGTGCATAATGTCTGTTGTTGTCTGAAATGTGTCAAAATACAAATATAGACGCACAAATTCATAATCGCACTGTTTTTTACCTCCACCTAATTTTCGCTGCACATTTAGCACGTACTTTTCGACTTTTTCGTCGAACTGATAAAGGATGCTTTGCACCTTGGCCCATATTCTTCGTAATGTAAAACCACAATTTTATAAAACTATCGAAAATATTAAAGCATATACGTACGCTTACCGTAGCGCTATACTCGGCTAGACTGAATAAATCATACAAAATATTACTAGCACCTACGTTACGTAGAGTATGTGTAGCCTGAACAGAGACAATTAGCACTTAACGCATCAGACGTATGTGATTTCGAATGCATCGCTCCAAAGGGCGGTACTTATAAACTGGGAACTGTACAATTTAGATTTTTACTATAGCATTTAGCAAAACAGTACATGGTAGTGGGGTATTGGCAAGTCCCACCCATGAGCACTACCCCCCGATACCCGCGCCGAAGACGTCGAAATTTTTAGTTTGCTATACAACACCCTTAAGGATAGCAACTGATCACTTATAATATTTTTGCAACAATAGATGTTTTCTTGAACTAATAATCGTTCAAGATTATTTAATAATACTGACATATTGTCTTTTTATAAATTCCTTCTTTCTCAAGTGTAAAGAATAATCGTCCTTATAATGCTCAAAATTTCTTAACGTCAATCTTATTAATGTATGTTTTTAGCCTCTAATAAAGTTTGTTTTTCATCTCGAAGATATCTTTCCATAGGAAGAATCCCAGCACTTTTCTTTGGCAACTCATTAACTGCCAGCTATCTTAATTTAATTAGAAAACCTAAACTATATTCAAAAAGTATAATATGCTATTTCTTTTTTAGTTTTTTCCTTTAAAATGAAAGATTTTTACATTATATGTAATATTTTAACCTTTTTACTTTATACATCATCTTACATTCCAAAACATAATATGAATAAACTATTTATAAACTATGACATATAATACATTTTGTAACTAACGTTTCTCTGTTTTAACACTGATATTATATATGAAATTTATCATATGAGATATTATTTTGGTTAATCTAAAAATACCATAAAATCAGCTAGTATCTCTTTTATGATGACATTTTCCCTATCACAATAAATACCCCAATACAATAATTGCATTTTTATTATTATGTTTGAAATAAGCATTGAAATTGTCAGTAAATAGTCTAATAAACTTTTGAAATACAAACTAAAAAACTAAAAATAAACAGATAATCGGCGATTTGAATTCTTAGAGATTCTTTACATTTTCACAAAAAAAATCAGTGAATTGTATTGTTCAAATTAATTCATCTAAAAAATTACTAAATTTTATATGCACAGGTATTATCTTATTCTCATATAGATTGTATATATTTTATTATCTTATCATCTGTCCTTAGCTTATTAAGACAAAATTAACTGACGAAGATTTACAAACTATATTAAACAGACTTAGACCCAAGGTGAAAGTCACACACTTCAGATTATTAATTTTTTCTTTTCTTTTTAAAATAATTTAGTTTATTTGTTTAATTAATTATACCATGTGTTAATAAATAGATTATAAGAATAAGGTCATATCTATCTTTTTAAAGATATGAATATATTTTTCCAAAAACATTTTTGTACGCGTCAAGTATTTTGAAATTTACAATAGATTACAGATAAAAGAATCAACATTCTTTTGAATAGGAATGCTGTGGCTTATTTCCAGTCAATAGTGATGCATTTCGTCAGGTATGTAAAAGGTTTTATTTAGTAATATTTGATGTATTTTATTACAGAGCAAAGAATAACATCATTTACAATAGCTACATTGACCAGGATTGTACTTACATCAATCAATTTATATCGAATAAAACGATAAACTCCTAAGGCATGAGGGTCCTAGCAATAAGTAACATCACCTGCAGGAAGAGCAAAGTACTCCCAAAACAATGTATCAACTCACTTAGGAATGGTAATTATATTACACTATCATATATACCTATAACCCGATTTTTCATAACTAAAATTCTATGAATTTCACTCCTTGCACTCTACTCCAAAATATTATAAATTAATGCTGAAGGTACCAATGAATAGAAGGCCTCAAATAATCTCCAGCTCTTATGGTAACCTTCATTTGTAACATAAGATGTTTCTATTAATAGGTTTACAAATCTATATATTAATACGTGAAGAAAAAGCTTTGTACCCCTTTTTAAGCATATGGAGGAGTACAGAAAGGTAAAATTTAGGTATAAGTGTTACAAATACATTAAATTAAGAAAATAAAAGTCGAATTTCGACCACTGGGCGACCAATACTTCCTATTAATAGGTCTAGAAACATGTTCAATTTGACTGGCCCAACCCATGTCCGAATCTATTTTTTTAATAGACAAATATTTAGTTACATTTTGCAACTTAAGGAATTCATTTCCGACATTAATATGTAGTGTTTCAAGAATTAATACAAAAAAAATATTTTTGACACTTTTCTAAGATTCAGCATTAATCTATTGCTCATACACCAACATCAACTGCTTTATGACAAGATCCATCTGGATTCGCAACTGATATTTTTTTACAAGCCGCTAGTGTCACTGCTCCATTATCCGCATACAATATAACATTTTCATCAATATGCCCAGGCCAAGATTGGTGAATAAAGAAAGGATAAATATAGCGCGTGCATTAAAAATGGCCACTCATTCGCGAAATATGTTTTCCCGCACTTGGTTCGTAAATAACTATTACGAACCAAGTGCGGGAAGACTATTTTCCCGTATGAGCGCACTTTGAAAGCACGAGCGACCCAAACGGTCATGGAGGATTCGGTGAACACTTGTTTCGGAATTGTTTATCACTGCTAATTTCTTCACTTTCAAACGGCGATCTTCTAGCACCAAATGTTCAATAATTGAAATTTGTTGAGGCGTTATAACTTCCACTGGTCGACCCGACCGATCAGCATCTTTCAGGGATTCTTGTCCGAAACGGAAACATTTTGCCCACTTTTCTACAGTTGAATACGAAGGAGATGAATCACCGTAAAGGCCGTCTAAACGTTGTTTAATGGGATAAGGTGTATGCTTTTCTATTGTTAAAATTTTAATGACCTAGCGGTACTCAGTGTTCGTTACTTCAGACATTTTCGTGCGCTAGTCACGTTGGTTAGCTGGTTACTAAAAACTACTAGGCTTTGAACCGTCATATTTAGAGTGTGCACTTCGGATGTGTGCATCCATAACGTGACGGAGTTTGAAACCGTTTGAACCCGTATAAGCCTGTCAGGCCCAGAATTTATGGTTCCTACCTCGTAACTACTACAAATTGAATTTGAAAAAGGAAGTTTGGTGAATATTATTACTCTTTAACTACCATTTAACTGTATCAATATATTAATATTGCAAAAGTTACTTAATATGTATTTGTTAATTATTTTACTATAGGTCTAGTGTAGACTTTAAAGTCTAGTGAACAACTTTTATCGTCTCGTAGTATGGCGTTAGTGCATTATAACTTCGTACTATAGTCATGTAAAGTAAACGTTGATGTTTTCGTTGACTCATAAAACTGACTCCATTAAAGTTAAATGCATCGTATCATTCTTTTATATTATATTAACAAAGTTTTCAACAGAGATATTGCGCCAGTGATTAAATTACATTATGATATTCCACGCTCTTTGAAAATAAGACACGATATTCACAAAGGGCGTAGAATATTGTGTTCACGAATTCATTTATGTGTAGATTACATGCACACACATATACTTGTGCTACATACAAAAATACATATGTATATGATGTATACATAACTACCGATGTATATTTAGATTGATGGTTTGTTGCTAATGTCATATTTTAATTAACTTGCACCAAAATAGAACAGAATGAAATTACTGGGATTAATTAAATTTTGAAGCGTACGTAGATATAACAGAGAAAAGGAACCAGTATACATGGAAAATTTCCTCACTTCACATAAGTGATACATTAAATTCAAAATTATTTATGAAAACATGAACGACATATCAAATTACTCTTTTATCAACATATTGCTGTGATTCTATTAATTGAGTTAGCAGACGGTTCTTGGTGGAACATTTTATTAATAACTATTTTAAATAAAAATAAATAAAATTTTATTTTTATTTAAAATAGTTATATTGCTGCGATTTAATAATTAAAGAATTTTGACGTTTACCACGACAAAACATAAAATATTTATGTTTTGTCTTCAGATTCTTGAAAAATACGCTTAACTTATTGTTTATTATTGTTCCCAGAGCACCATTTAAAAAATAAAAAAAAATGTGTGATAAAATAGTTAATTCATTTACGTCAATTTCTCTTATATGCTTTCTATTTGTTAATGGAGTCGACATGTGCAAATAAAATTTCCATCCTTATTTAACTTCTCGGTTTAATTAAGATCAGAAATGTATTAATTATGTATATATCAGTTACTACACGCCATACAACTAACGGGTAATTAAAATTGTTCTAGAGTATGCTACCTAATAAACTTGAAACCTAGCATATGGGTTGCTCGAATAATATCTATGATGTGTCTGACACTAATCTCTGATGTGATGTATATAGGAATATGATGCAATAACTGGTATTTAGTATTGCAGTTTGGAATTCATGCCGTATTTACTTTTTTATTTTTCAAGGTGCCACATACAAGTAAATCCCTTTATTTTTATATTTTTCAATTTATTATTGTTAATTTACAAAGAATTTTGGTAAAAGACCTGAAGTTGTTCCCATACAAAGTACAGACAGTGCATCAGCTGTTAGCTCTTGACCGTGAAACGCGTGTAAACTACGCTGAAGCCATCTTGGGTCTCGACCACGAGGAAGACAACTTTTCATCGAAAATCATCATGAGCGACGAGGCCCATTTTTCATCTCTATGGATATTTGAATAAGCAAAATTATTGCTTCTGGCACCGAAAATTCACGTATAACCCACGAATAGCTATTACACCCACTCAAAGTTATTGCATGGTATGTTGTTTAGGCTGGAGGCGTCATCGGGCCTTATTTTTTCGATTACGCCGCTGGCCAAACGACTACTGTCGATGGCGAGCGCTACAGAGCCATGCTCAACGACTTTCTGCCTCCGCAATGGGATGAATTGGGACTGGAGGACATTTGGTTCCGACAGGATGGAGAAACGGCGCATACTGCACGTGTCACAACCGATATTCTGATAGCTGCATTTCCGGGTCGCCATATCCCTTGTTTTGTAGATTTGCGCTGACCGGCAAGATCGTCCGATTTATCCGTCTCAGACTTCTTTTTGTAAGTTTTTGAAGTCACGAGTCTATGCCAACAAACCTCAGACTCTTGAAGCCCTCAACGAGAATATCCGTCAAAATTATTAGAACTTATCGCCGGAAGTTCTGGGTTCTTGCATCAATTCTGGCGGCGGCCACTTGGCCTACATCATTTTCTCGACTTAATGAAAAAAAAAATTAAGTCATCAAATAAACATAATCCAAAAGCAGAACCAAAGTTTTTCATTCATAAAAAAATTACAGTCAAAGAATATGGGGTGACAACTTTTCGCCACCTTGAACGAATATGAAACGTGAATATTTAGTGAAGAAGAACATGCTTCGCTGAATCTATTGTAAATAGAAAGTATATGGAAACGTTGAATGCAATAACAGGTCATAAAATTATACAAAACTTGGTGGATGGTATAGATGATGTAGGATCATTAATAAAATGATGCAAGCAATTATCATAGAAACCACTACAAGTGGAAGAATGAAACCGTTGGTTTGCTGTGTACACTACATTTAACTTTAGTTTTTTTGATCATCCGTTGTAAATCCTGGTTAATCCCAATTCTTTTCTGTAAATTTAATTTTAGTCGGATTGTAATACTCTAGGACAGTGGTTCTTAACCGGGGGGGAGGTATTTTTGGAGGTGCGGGAGAAGCCCCTAACAATTTAAATTATTAAATATCATTTATTAAATATTTGTAAACTAGAGTAATCCCCACAATAACGCAAAAGTCGGGGCCACGTTATTAGAATAGCACGTTATTGGGGTGTTGAAGCTCATACAAAAATTAGGGTTAGGGGTTTTTCCCAAAAAAATACAAATATGCCAAAACTAAAAATAAAGTAAAAAAATACGTGAGTGTAATGTTTCGTTGCTATGCATGAGATCACCGACACGTACAGTCTGCATGTTGGTAAAGGTGCGCATAGCATGAACAGCTTGAAGTCAAAAAAGGCTGGATTTGATACCAGTGGTACTATCCTAAAATTATGCTAGCCATCAATTCAAAAGCCCTTGTTAGAAGCGTCCTATCAAGTGGCATATCTGTGTGCAAAGAAGAAAAGCCTCACACGATCGCTGAGGAATTGATAAAACCTTGTGCATTAATAATAGCTAAAACTGTGTTAGATTCTGAAGAACATAAAAAATCCAGCAGGTTCCGTTATCGAACAATATAATTCAATCGTGAATTCAAGATCTCAGTAAAGATATTTTATTGAAAACAAAGAAGGCATAAAAGTCAGTCCACTAAAAGTAAGCATACAACTGGATGAGTCAACTGATGTTGATAATTGCATCCAGCTCTTGGTATTTGTGCGATATGTAAAAGAAAAAGAAGTGATAGAAAAATATCTATTTTGTGAGTCACTGGAGCTGACTTCGAGAGGAATTGATGTTTTCAGTCACATCAAAGATTTTTTTTAAAACATCAATTACCAATTAATGTGATTGACTCAATATGCACTGATGGGGCGCCAGCAATGTTAGGCAAAAATTCCGGGTTTTCTTCACACATGAAATGAGAATTACCGCAAGTTACAATAAGACATTCCATGTTGGATCGTCATGCACTTGCGTCGAATCGAGAGCTTTGCAAGAAAGTTTAAAACAACAACTTATTAATCATTGCATTTTTCGTGCCTTTTGTGAAGAAATCAGTGCTTCTAATACCGTGCTTCTATATCACACCGAAATACAATGGCTCTCTAAGGGCCGCATGCTTAACAGGGTTTTTAAATTGCTTGAAGAAATTATTCAGTTACTGACTAGTCAAAACTGTGATTTAGTAAAAGATTTTGAGAGTAAGGATGCAATTCTGAGACTAGCGTACTTAGTAAATATATTAGCCACTTGAATAAATTGAACATATCTTTCCCTTCCTTGATTCAATTATTGTGGAAAATGAAAAATATTAATTATACCGACATTGCAATACATTTGAAACTATTGAGCGAATCATTCAATGGATATTTTTCTACTGGAAATATTACCAAATCTCAGAGATAGATACTGAATCCATTTCTACAAAATTCGATGGATGATAGTGACTTAAAAAAAGACGATCTTATTGAAATGCGAGACAGTGGACATATTCAAATGGAATTCGAACAATTATAATTACAACAATTCTGCTGTACACAGTTAGAACGTTATCCACAGTTGGTAAAAAAAGCATTGCAGTCACTTTTAATATTTGTCACCACCTACCTGTGTGAAATGGGATTTTCATCGCTGTTGCATATAAAAACTAAAGAGAGAAATCGCTTAAATGCATGTGATGACGTACGCGTGTCTCTTTCAAAAAAAGAGCTTCGCTTCACAAGTATTATAATGAACAAGCAACAACAGTCTAGCTATTAATAAAAATAATATTGTTTTGTATTTGATACATAAAATGTTTTTTTTTTCTAAATAAACAATAAATTTTGCAAAAAATGTATTTTTCTAAACTAATAAATCGAAACACTGCTCTAGAAGAACATGCGTAATATCTTATTTTCCAATTTTAAACTAAAATTCCGTATTTATTTACAATCACTTAATTTTAAATTTTAAATTCTTGCGTTTTTGTGCTCTCAATTCTAGGCATATACAGATAGAATCTTGTACGTTGGTCCTGAAATACTTTTATTTAGTATAAGAATAAAATGTTGAATGGTTCGTTTGAACATCTTTGCCGTTTAGCATTTTGTATTTTTATATTAATGTTCATGAAAGCGTTCGTATTTTGTTGGATGCTATATTGCGTAAGAAGTGGATATGTTTTGTGTGTTTCTTGTTTATTAGTAAAACTTAAATTATTGTTATTATCAAATTTAATTAGTTAATATACAGGGGTAATTATAAAATGTTAATCTTTTAAATAAATCATTACATATGTTCAAGTCTATACCATAGTCGCCAAATTTTAATTTCGGTTATACTTATATCCCATGCAGAAGATGACCTTATAATATGCAGCGATGTCTGCTTGCTAACAGTGGTGGGAGAGCAACGAAGTGCCGGGGGACCCTCACGTCTTACATTTCATAGGAAACGTTTGTCGAGTGTACTGTTTTGGCTGCCTTGCTTATGTTTATCTTTAGTTTATTTCGTCGCGCTCTTTTCCTCTTTCCACTTCCGTATCAGAAATTAAATATGTCGACTACGGTATAGTAACTATACAGAATACATAAGAAGATCTTAAAATTTTCACATATTTTCTTGTTCCATTCTTTTTTTTTTTTGATCTTGTTATTAGTGTTATTCTGATATGTAGTTGATACCCTCAATACTCGTCTATTAACCGAATGAGAGGCGGCGGCATTTTCAATCGTCGTTCTAAAGAATATCTTTGAACCACCCTTTCCCCGAATCGGGCATAGCGGCGGCAAGTATTTTAGATCGACAAGAGTGTCTCCACTGAGGTATGATACATAGAAATCATGGCACAAGTGTTTTAGTAATATAGAACGATCATTTCGCAAAGCAATACATTCTCCTGCTTACAATGAAGAGGTAGCCTCCCATGTTCTCTTTATTTTATTCCCCGAAACTTCATTGCTATTTTATTAATTGTATCTTTTGTATATTTATTGTCTACAAAAATTCCTCTATTTTCTCAGTATATTGTTTTGTGATATTTTTTCTCTCGATCTATCGTTGCTCCTTCTATTATTTCTAGTTGTTTTCTTAGTAACTTCTTTTGTTTTAACAACAGCTTTATTGCTCGATATGTTCTAACATATAGAATATAAGAAGTTGCGCAGAAATGGCGCCATAGTTAGCACAAAATGGATGGCAATTTGACCATAGACGATAGTAGTATTTTTTTATTTGTTTTATGTTTGCGTATACTTTATATACATTGATTTTTTCTGAAAAAATCTCTATCAGAATTACTAAAGAAAAGTATATGCTCGATTTTTTAAAAAAATTGGCAATTTTGCCTTATATTATTAGGTTGTTTAGTAGCCTATTCACAACCATTTCATTTTATGTATAGATAATTAAGATCTTCCGACAAATAAGGGAGTTATTGATTCGTGTTCTTTTTTTGGAGACAGTCTGTATAAAGATGTAAAAACAGTTGTTTGCCCTTTATTCACTTAAAGATAGAACAACTCATATTGTACCGAACAATAGCAATACTAAAAAAATAAATGAATAAAATATATAAGTTCTATGAGATAATTTTCCGTGAATTTTCATATTTCTAATTCAACCTTTTTAATTTTGAAAAAGTCACCTGGAAAATTTACACGTGATAAATTAAATTATTCGATGCGGCTCTTTACAACGCGTTTAGTATTCAGAATCGATATCAATTAACTCGTTCCATCTTAATGAAATTACCCCATTTTAATTATTTGAAAATGAAGCTCCTGTGAATAATATATGAGGGAAGGTTCGTTTGCCTAGGGAGGAAGCAGATACACGGTTCTTCATCAATAAATGTCAACTACGTCGTGAGTTAATTTTTTAATAATTAATTAAAGCTTTTATAGAAATACTGGCCCGTATTTCATATCTTTATTTCATCAGATATAACAATATATTTAAAGATTATGACTTTTATTATTTTTCTATTCTTTAGTATGGCATTTTCTTAATTAATGAATTTTGACATCTCGGTGAAAGAAAGAAAGAGCAACAAACGTAACAAAAAGAATTATCTATATATAAGTAAACAGAAATATCAGCGATTATCTATCTACACTTCTATTTGTGAAAACCATGTAGGTATCTGGAATTCTTTCTTTCTTGCTGCCTCTTTCCCATTTTCTATCTTAGACTGTTGGAATATAAGTTCAATCCGGTTGATTACAATCCAAGTTTTCATGTTTTTCTATCTAATATCAATTGTTTCATCCTTATTCTTCTCAGTTATCCTTTTGACTTATACTATGATAATAAACATATTCAAACTCAAGATTTTTACTATTGTCCTCTGATAATGAAAAAGTAGTTTCTACAAACATGCATGTTTTTCTATCTAGCTGTCCGTTTGTGTGTGACCACAATAGAGAAGAAATAACTAAACCTATGAATACCAAACGTTACATTTAGCATTATAATATGTTTCAAAAGATACGATTAAATTTTTAGTTAAACCGGCAAACCAAAATTTTCGGTAAAAATAATAATAATAATAAATAAAAACAAACATAAGAAAAAGAAAAAGCAATTAACAATTAAAGAAAGAAAAAGCTAGAAAAAAAATCTGAAACCGAGCAACAACACTGCAGATCTGATGCCCCCGAACGATTCATGTAACATATCCTCAAGCAAAACTATGAGGTCTTACAAAGTAGCCGAGGTAGGGGTTAATCTTGTTGGCAAATCGATCACATTCATAAGGTTATATACCTCCATAAACAAAATCAAACGAGAACTCGCAGGACCATCACCCAGCAAGTTAATATTCAGGTCACCCAACATTATGACATCATCACAACACGGCAATATGTGTGAATATATTTGATCTAGACACTCAAAAAAGATGTTGCAGTAAAATGTACGTGCCCTGTATATATATATATATATATATATATATATATATATATATATATATATATATGATAAATATTGTTTTCTCGTCCGTACTATTAAATATTGGGTAGTGGATTCTCAGGATAATCGGACCGTTTCTGTTTAGAAATTAAAAACTCATTTATTCAAACTCTATATATTTCGCCACTGCTTAGTGGCTTCTTCAGGAGTGCTACAAAGAATTATTTTTGTTTTAACAATTAAGGTGGAACACTGTGTCAAATGATAAAAGTTTACTTACAATTTGAGTAATATAAAGAGGAAATACACTTTTTACATAGCCGTAAAAGTTGTAAAAACATCAGACAGTGAAACAACACGTTAAAAAAGACATCGACTAATAATAACTAAAAACACTTTACACATTTTTTTAACAACTAAAATATCAAAGTATTACAACACAAAATACATTCTTAATTGTTTACAGTTGTATGTTACGAAGTGTGTGTCAGTCGTGTAAGCGATGTGTGTACTGCGGATATAGAGACCTTGCTATTTTTCTTATAAACATTTATCTTTTTTATGATGGGGTTAAGGTACTGGACAAGGAACGGAATAAAAAAAACAGACTGGTTCTTGAGATGATACATATTAACAGGGAGAGTTGTTCAATTAATTACAAAACAGACACCAATAGTTTAAGTGTGATATATTCTAATTTGTTGAAATGATGCTCATTCATACTAGGCAATTTTAGTTTTTACTTTGAGGTAAGACCCTGTATAGTCTCAAATTTGTATTCATACGAAATAACACAGATAAGTATAAAAATAAGAACGATTTTAACAACGAACACATTTCCACCTGCTCGAGTAAATACATTGATATTAAAAAAAGATAAATGTTTATAAGAAAAATAGCAAGGTCTCTATATCCGCAGTACACACATCGCTTACACGACTGACACACACTTCGTAACATACAACTGTAAACAATTAAGAATGTATTTTGTGTTGTAATACTTTGATATTTTAGTTGTTAAAAAAATGTGTAAAGTGTTTTTAGTTATTATTAGTCGATGTCTTTTTTAACGTGTTGTTTCACTGTCTGATGTTTTTACAACTTTTACGGCTATGTAAAAAGTGTATTTCCTCTTTATATTACTCAAATTGTAAGTAAACTTTTATCATTTGACACAGTGTTCCACCTTAATTGTTAAAACAAAAATAATTCTTTGTAGCACTCCTGAAGAAGCCACTAAGCAGTGGCGAAATATATAGAGTTTGAATAAATGAGTTTTTAATTTCTAAACAGAAACGGTCCGATTATCCTGAGAATCCACTACCCAATATATATATATATATATATATTATTTTTGATGTGAAATCTTAGCCAAACATATTCAATTTCTGACTGTATATTCATAACAGAAAAATGTTCCTGTAACAGGTGGATTTTGTAGAGATGATATTTTTCGCGTTTCATTATCTTGTGTATAGATTTCTACTCATATTATGATTTAGAGCCAACTGGTGTAAAGAAGTTTTTGGATTTTCTTCCACATCTAATATAACATTCAAAGAATCTTCTTCGTTTGTAACAGATTTCGGTCGTCCGGGTTTTACACGATTTTTTGTGCTTCCAGTTGCATTGAATCTTCTTAAAGTTTTTGAAACCGTTGTTGTAGAGATCGACTGGCGATTGGGATGTATTTCATTAAAAAAAGTTACGACCTCAGCACAACTTGATCTTCTATCGCCATAACCAACCATTATCAGGATTTCTATACGCTCCCTTTCAATTAAATGCACCATTTTTAAACTAATTATATGGCATAAGCATATTTTTTGAATATAATGCAAATGACAGAAGGCTAATGGCATTGCAGCATTTTCAAAGCTAACTTTCTTTTACTTTTCTTCAAATTCGAATTCATAAAAAAAAAGCGGTTTTTATGCAAATTAAAGCAGGCATGTGTTACATCGCTGAATAGAGAAAAGAGCACCCTTTTCAGAAATGTTATATTTGATCCCCCGTGCTATTTAAAAAACATCAAGTTAGCCTTGTACCTCGGAAACAAACGATGATGTAAAAATGGAGAACATCTCAAATAATGTAGTCTAAATCCTTATAACAGTGTGCCAAGTTTCAGCGAGTTCCAATAAACCGTTTTCAAAATATTTAGCTGTATCCATACATAATCGCAACCCTGTATAACTAACGACAGATAATGCAGGTTCAAGGGCTGGATAGTACAAGTATACGGTACACGTGATCGTCGATGGATAAGATGGCCGATATTCTTACAAGGCTTCGGTTTCTTTCTTAATCATCCTCGAGGATCGTTCAAGGTCCAAATTTCCAAATTAAAGCCCAAAAAGTACAGCTACGTAATAAGGAAAGAGGATATGTAAGTACTAGTTTAACAAGAAACAGAAAAAACTAAGCAAAAACCTACCCAGATAGCACAAACGCCCATTCATCAGAACCGAAATCTAATTTTAAAATTATCGACGATAAAAATCACACTATTAGTCTGCTATCATCCCCAATATTAATTCCAAAAATTACGAGATTATCGCCAAATTAAACATACATGCACTACTTGGATAAATTACGACAGTACGTTTGGTTGACGAAATGACGGAAGACGAAATGAATTAAGATCCGCAAAAACATGCGGAAATACAACGGAACTCAAAATGATTATTACTTACGCAATTAACAAAATTTAACCATTAAACGAACCAGACAAAAGGAGAGGAACCAGAAAATAAATTTGCAATGAACTATGAAGGCGAAATTACAGATATCAAAACTTAAAGCCGGATTTAAACAATTAAAACATACAGCTAAAACTGCAATTGAGGGGAAGGAGGCGTGATACAAGTAACTACGTATAAATAAATAAATGGAAAAGATGGCAGCACGGTTGCTTTTACAAATTAAATATTAAACAGAATTATTTAGTCGAGAAAAGAACAATGAAGGAAATACTCGTATATAGCACCCTAAAAGAAAAATAAAAGAAAATAAAAATAAATACAGGAGTGTTCCCAGTAAGCTGCCAAGACTTAAAGCAAATAATGTATTGCGTCATACTAACAACGGTGCTATATACAGGGTCTACCAAACGAAAGCAACGGTACTGCAAAATCAAAGTTAATTAATTCAATGACCAAAAGTAAAATAAATACAGTGTCGGACCACATTTAACGTATCTATCTACGGCTACTCTTGAGATAAAACTACCGTGAATTATTGCGTAAGTTAACTCTAGGAAAATAAACTGTCCTAACGCGTAATTAAATTTAGAAATAATTATAAAATTATTCCAGTAAGTCCATTACAATATTTATTGAAATTATTTTTTTAAGTTTTTTTAATACTAAACATTTATGAGAAATTTTGTATTCAATGTCGAAAAATTTTACGAGTTCATTTACACGGACAAAGTACATTTCACCTCTTAATTTCTATCTTGATTTACACCAAAGATAGGAATCTCGCGATTCTCTTGCGCGGCACCTCAAATAACAAAATTCTTCAACAAAAACATAAGAAGGCGAGAAAAACAGATAAATTCAAATCCCTACTACATGCATACTACGCATTTCAAACTACATTGTTTGCTGATATTGTAACTATCGCACAGCGGCGTTTGACATTTAAATTATAAACAAACATGTCAGCGGTTAATTATCTGTGAGTGTAATTTAATTACTTACAAAAATAAACATTTTAACATTAGAGATATAAAAGTGTGTGATACCCTTCATAATTGTAACTCGTCAGGTATGTATACAAATAATTAAGACTCTATAAAAATGAAACATAATATTTGTTTTCATATTTCTCAAAGAGTGAGGTTGTGCTTATTATTATGTAATGAATTTTCCAATCATCGTCCCTTATTATTCGATGTGTTACACCTTTTTTTACTTTAATTTCAGGGATGATTTTCCAATACCGATCCCAAAGATTAAACTGAATCCCGCAATGTTCTTCCGTCATATTTTTTAGAATGGTCCACCTGACGTTGTTTACACACGTGGACGTTTTCATACTAACCATACATAAATGTATGTAAAATATAATGCAATTTAATAATAACAAGAGTTTTTCCTGCTTTCAGGTACACGCAGTGGAAAAAGTACCATCAATACTTCATTGCGCCGATTCCTATTAACAATAAATAAGTATTATTATCATGTATTGTGACATTGATGTATTTACATAGTTTTGAAAAATAATAATCACTATATACTGGTGGTTTATTTTAAATTAAAACTAATATTAAATCTAAATCTAAATAATTTGACTTAAAATTAATTGTGATCTCGACCATTTTAATATTTATAATAATTTAAGAACTGGAGACCACTACAATATATTACCATAAATAATTCTTTATTTAGGTTTGCTAGTATGCATACTTATTTTCTTATATATATATATATATATATATATATATATAATATATAATTAGATCAATGAATTTTCTAGATATGACAATGATAAGACATAAAAATACTATTCTAACGAAATTTTTCCAAAAACCAACAGCGTCAGGCAGATACGTAAATTTCAATTCTTGCCAACCGGATATATATAAAAAAAATGTAGTTACAGCTTTAGTTGACAGAGCAATCAGATTAACAAGTGCAAAATTCAGAAAAGACATATTAAATAACATCAAGAGTATGTTACAAACTGATGACTATCCACTAAACTTTATTCAAAAGATAATAAAACACAGACTACACAAATTCTATAACCAAAGCAAACACAAAAAGAAAAATGAAAATCAATCTAATATAAACAAATATGTCTGCCTGCCCTATATTCGAGGTTTAACTGAAAAATTAAATAAAAGTTTAGCTCCATACAATGTAAAGGTAGCTCACAGAAACCATAATAATATAAAACATCTGTCTACTAAAACCAAAAACAAAGTACCAATTACGCAAGAAACACACGTTGTATATAAGGTTCCTTGGGCAAATTGTAATGGTGTTTACATTGGCCAAACACAACAACATTTAGCAGAAAGATTAAAGGGTCATAAATATGCTAACAATGTTACATCATTAAAAAAACATTGTAACACCACGGGACATGGTTTTAATTTTGATAAAACAAGTATTTTAAGCAAAGCACAAAATACCAAAGTGCGAAACGTGTTAGAAATGATCCACATAAAAAAGGAGGAACATGCTGTGAATGATCGAACAGAGATCAAGGGACTCTCTGACATTTATTTTGGAATTATTTGATTAGATTGTAAATGTACTAAATTGGAAACAGCTTAGTTTTGGTGTAACCCTTGTATTTACGAATAAATACTCTGTGTGTGCATTATTTTTGTCTGTTTTTCTTTCATTATGTTTTTAACAACAAATGCAGATGTTAGAGTTTCTCATTTCAAGGTTTGACACAGAAATAACATTGACCAATTGATAAAAATAGAATTTAGTATATACTAATTTTAAATTAAAATGCATTACCACCAAGAAAATAGAAAATACAACGGAAAGTAAAAATGTAGAAGTAAAAAAAAGAAATAATACAAAAGATGATCATTAATAGAGAAATAAACAAAAATAAATGTAAGTAGATTTAATGTATATTTTCATCGTTCATACAATTGTTTTTATATGTTATATGTATAGTTTGTCTTTATAAACTTATGTGTACAGAGTGTTTATACAAATCAATTTTAAACAAAGTTAAATTAATAATAACTCTATAGATCTAATTTTAATTATATGTAAAGCTTATCTTTTTTCTATAAAATTACAGAGGTCTGAAGAAAACATAAATAAATGTTGAAACGTCACAATCAATTATAGTTTTATTCAATATGCCGCTATTCCCAAGAAAAACATATATTATATTATATATATATATATAAATAAGAAAATAACATGTACCTATTCTTAAATTTTTGCTTTTGTTTAGTAAATGTTACTACGTTATTGAAGAAAATTTCTACCTACTTTCAAGTAGAACACGAAAATAAGTGATGAGTCAGGTGCGCGCAAGTCGTTAGTTTTACCACCCAAACAACATCAACGATTGGCACACTGACTATATAGGTATACAATTTTAAATCTATAATATGAAAAATGATAATAACAGTAATTATCCAAAAGTAAGATACACATATTGCTGTGAACCTTTCCTTTAATTATAATTGAATCGGTGAGTTCGAAAACCGTACATGTCCAAAAACGTAGTTTTGAGAAAATCAAAAAAAACCTATTAACTTTAAAACTAATTATATCAGAGCATTAGCATACACAAGGAAGTTTTAGATTAGGTCGTTTGGGGTTTATTTGTTGCAATAATTTTTCCAAAAAACAAAATGGCGTACCACTTACAACTAAAAAAAGCTAATGGACTTGTACGGTTTTCGAACTCAACTCAATAAAAAAGTAATTAGTGAACATTGAACAATTTATTATTTAATAATCATACAAAAATAGGAAAAACTAAACTGCTAGTTTGATTAACATAACATCTAATCGTCGTTTTCGGCATTTGTAGTTTTCCACGATGTTACATGGTAGTAAAATTCCAACTGTTCACCAGTGAAATATGACATAACCTTTTTAATATCGGCGATTTTTTTTTCATTGATAGGAACTGGTTCTGTGTATGCGACACTATTGGGCAGAGGGGGACTTTCCTTATGATCTTTTAATAATTTAAAAGTATTGAAAATGAAACCGTCTATATAGTCCCATGTTGTCACATATCCCGGAGTAGAACTTTCATAGAGGTATTGCCTGTAGTTTGACACAGCAAAAGTTTCTTTTCTAGGAGTAGCACCACGAATGAACTTGGAACAATTTTTTTGTAATGAGCAGGCCACCAGTTTTTAAAATCAATAATGTCATTATATCGGATTTGCTTCACAGTAAACGGTCGTTTTTTTCTTGCAGATATTATCATCTCTTCATATTCTTCTGGGAGGTAAATTCGATCGTGTTTTCTAATGACTCTTTTTACACAACCAAAATCCCTGTCACAGGGCAAAAATGAATGTCCTCTGATTGGGAAGTAGTGATATATCTTGTTAAATCGCTTGGTCGCCTGCAATGCTAATAAAAATCGGACCATGGTTTGGTTACGGTTCTGCCCCGCACATCCATCGCAAAACAAGTGCAGCTCAGTTATTTCAGGTGGAATGTGATTCACTATGTAGTCATAAAGGAATGAGCATACCTCATTAGGCCCTTTTCGAGCTTGGCCTTCGTGATAAGTATAAAAATGACCAGTATTTTCTGTAAGGTTATGTATTTGAAATGCGTATACCCAAAGCTGTCTAGATAAAATATTTCCTGGACGGGAATATGTGGAAGGGGCATATTTTGTATATAGTCGAAAGATGGACCCATTACTTCTGGCCGTTCATTACACAGAGTTTGCACTTGTTTAATTTTATTATAAAACTTTTTCGCACGTCTTTTATGAATCATGAGTTCTGCTGCAGCTGCCCTCTTTGCATTATCGTTTAGGTTACCGTCTTTAAGCCGAGCCCCAAGTCTCTCACACTCCGAGCAGACATCAACCTGTGGTCTTCCAAACCTAAGATTGTAGTTTTCATTATAATATTTTAGATAGAATTCGTATTTCACCAACTTTTGTAATTCTGGATATTTCACTAGAAAAAGATCATGCATTTTCTTTACGTTTAAAGTTGCATCTAAATAATGAATCACTTTAGAGGAGTAATGGGAAACTTTAACTGGAAATGACTCAATGTGCTCTTTAATTTTCCCAGTCCACTCATCGCAAATTGTACGGGGTCTATTATTATGCCTGCCCCTTAGATCCTTTGGAGATTTTCCTGCTAGAAGTAGGTTGTTTAATCGTTGAACTTGCCAATGTGATATGGCATGCAGACTCATAAATGCCTGCTTGCAAACAGAAATTCGATTTGATTGTATCAAAACATAGTAAGAAGAATTCGATTTTCTTTGTTCTTTACTTGCAGCACCTCTTACTCGATGTCTCTGAATGGGTTTTACTACCATAAGTCCCTGCAAATAAGTATCTTGTTCGTTTTTCGGCCTATCCTTGTATAAGTTAGATATTATAAGTTTCTTTTCTTCGTCAGTAAAGTGCTGCATGCATTTTTGTTTACATCTTAAAAATATATATGTTATTTTTATATTTAAACAAAAAAAGTAAGTTATTTACCTGCATGGAGGGCCAACAGTCTTTGCTTCAACATGGCTCCCCTTGCTAGAAACATATGCCTGACCTTGCATACGTGCTATTTTTATTTTGTTTCCTTGCCAACTATCTTCATTCTTTTTCCTCTTCCTGCTACCACCACTGTTATTCTGTGCTTCTTCACTATCACTGGATGGCATACTTTTTATTTAAAATGGTTGTAAAATTACGAAAATTAAGAATTCAAACACACACGAAACGAACGCTGTGCTTACAACAAACAACAGACTGCCGATGGCGTTTGGTGGTTGTACTGAGATGAAAAACCGTACAAGTCACGGACATGTACGGTTCTTTGACTCATTATTCGTAGAAATATGCCACACACCGGTAACGGTTAAGTTACGAGTACGGGTTTTAAGCTCAGTCGATGAGGCTTCATTTGTTACACAAAATGGCCATCTTACTTTAAAATGTCCAATTTTGGACTTGTACGGTTTTCGAACTCACCGATTCAATTAAAGGAAAATGTGATTAGTTCTTAATGTATGTCATTGTTTTTATAACGTGACAGCATCTGATATTTCAACGTGGATTCTAACAGTGTATGTCACCTTTTTCTTACCTTCAGTGTATCTTATTATCCTTATTCCTTCAGTGTTAGCTTTCTCTATCGTTTACAGTTCTCTTGTCATATATTGGGATAAGGATTACTAATAAAACATAAATGTCTTTTATCAAAACCTAAAAATATATTTATTTAAAAATCATGTATACTTGTTTATTTTTATACATCCAAGTATGTTATTATTTTTTGACATTCGTTTAATAAAAGTATATTATATTATTTAAGCATTTATTAATTTGGATTATATATAAAAATTATTATCATAATAATTTCAAAAATAAGGCTTGCAGCCTTATTTTATACTATAGGCAATACTATTTTTATATTATTGTGTTTTAATTAAACGTTAAGTTTATTAATATCCATATATAAATATAGCCTTTTCTTTTTGAAACATAATTAATTCACCATTTCTTGAATGCATTCAATGTCCATCATGCCTAAACATTCTCACATTTGCGACAACGATTAGACATTTCCTACAATCAAGAAACCCTTAAGTAAAGTTTTATATTATTTTTATTTGTAAAAATATCAACTCAAAGTGATATCAGACATTTGCACATCGTAGCATTTAGCTGTGACATCTTACTATGACTAATGTTCTAAAACAATAAATTGACAAGCAATATAACTCTACTGTTAAATATGTGGACTACAAACATCACCTAAACATTCTCACATTTGCAGTGATGCGTACTCAACAGAAGCAACAATAAATAAAAATATTTAAAGATCCTATAACACCTATGCGTGTATGTTCGCTATAAATTTCAAATAAAAAAAAATTAGTGTGGCCACCACCCGACTTTTTTATATGTATGAGCGTTTCAAATTATAAAATTTTAAGGGCTCTTTTATACAAAAAACATTCAAAATCCTATTTTAAGTACTTCTATTCTCTTAATAAATCTCTATAGAATGCATAATTTACGACATATTTGCAAAAAATAGCTTTACGATAAGAGTAAAAGTGTTATTTCAAGTCCGAATTTTGAAATTTCATTTATAAAAAAAAATTTCAAATCCAGCTATAAATACTTTTGTACTCTTGATAAATATATATAGAATGCATAATTTACGACATACTTGCAAAATATCGCTATACGATAAGAGTAAAAGTGTTACTTCCGGTCCGAATCTTGAAATTTCATTTATACAAAAAAAATTCCAAATCCAGTTCTAAATACTTTTGTACTCTTGATAAATATATATAGAATTCATAATTTACGATATATTTGCAAAGAATCGCTATTCGGTAAGAGTAAACGTGTTACTTTCTGAATTCCAATAAGAGGAAAAGACCTACTTCCGGTAGGAATTTCGAAAAATTTTTGAATATAATTTTTCTCAAATTTAATTTTGAGTCATTTGAATTCTTTATAAATTTGTTTAAACTTAGTAATTGACGAAATATTGGCAAAATTCAATTTTTTCACTGAAATAAACTACTACTTCCGATCTACCGATTTTACTGAAAAACTAATCAAATCTCAAGAGACAGATTATACACTTAAATACAAAATTTGGAATTGATATCGACAGCGGTTTGACCACGATCGTGGTCAGAGAGAGAGAGAGAGAGAGAGAGAGAGAGAGAGAGTGAGAGAGAGAGAGAGAGGGGGGGGGGAGATTTTTTAAAACCACTTTTTTTGGTATCAGGGGACTTCAATAGGTGGACATCTGCAAAAATCTCGAGGTAGAAAATTGGTTTTTATTAATAATTTAAGAAATAATTATTCTTTACTACTAATTTAACATTAGTCCCTTACAGTACTAATAATGTGCTATTATCTTTGATTTTATTATATAAAACATAACGATATCCCTTAGAAACACGATATTTTAAGTATAAACGAAATTAACAAAAAAATGGATAATTCGAAATGGAGTAAGGCTTTGGCCTTATTATTTCTATTTGAACTTGTAGCGCCGAAGACTGTTGTCGAACTCTCTTTGCTTCAGTTGTGCTCGCCTTTTTATATACATGAACAAATGTTATCCTTATACTTCTAACCCCTTCTTGCGTTTAATATAGGCTTATGGTATTCCTGTTCCTTATTTATGTTGGATATTCTGCTACTTGCGCACCTCTAATATTCTTTTGACATTTCAACAATATTGTAATATTTTGATTTTATTTTGATTTCATTTTATCATTAAATTTCCACATTGTCTTATGAATTTGTTGTTTAACATAATACAAGGTATGTAACTTACTATGTTTTGAATTATGTTGAAGATTGTTTACATAATTTTAGTCCTTGATTTTAACGTAAATACTCATTATATTTATACATTTTTATATTAGATACCTATCTTCTGGTTCCATTAACTAATTTGATGCGTATGCTTCTTCATTTAGAATTATTAATGAGTAATATTGGAAAAACGTTACAGATGGTAATTATTTTTATTGTTGTTGCCTTCTCTTTATCATTTTCTTCAACCTGTATTTCCCTCTCTTTGAACCAGCGTTCTGTACTTGGTGAGTTTACTAAGTTGATTATTCTTAAATCAAATAACTACTTCCGGTAGGAATTTCGAGAAAGGTTTTTAATATTTTTTTCTCAAATTTACTTTGAAGTATATTTGAGAGAGAGAGAGAGAGAGAGAGAGAGAGAGAGAGAGAGAGAGAGAGAGAGAGAGAGAGAGAGAGCGAGAGAGAGATGTTTAGCAAAAACCACTTTTTTGTTATAAGTAGGAAATATCGTTCAGTATTTTACATAGATGAAGAATGGTTGAATAAAAGACATACAAGGAAAAAGAGTTTAGATTGATATATATAATTAAAATGACTCTAATCATCAAGGTAGGCTCTTAATAATATTTCACATAAGGATACGAAATGGGATTTGCGAAAGATGGACTGATGGTTTACGAAGGTATGACACCGATGACTACCATAATTAATTAATGAACAGCATCATTTTTTATGAATGTTTTGTATAAGTATTACCTAAGTTACCAAACTATGCTGTAATAGATCATATCAATCACGCATAATTGGAAAATTAAAGATTTATTACATTTCAGAAATATTGAGTTTAACCGTTGACTTGAGGCAATAGTGTTACATGCTTAATTTTGAACCTTTATTAAGGAATACTATAATACATACAAACGATATAATGGCAGTTTTTACAAATAAAGTTATACTTATGTTATAACCATTTCTGTGTGAGCTCAGTCCAAATGAAATAATTTGAACGCAAATAAAATGTGATTGATTTACGCATCCCAATTTAGAAGTTCTTATATTATTAAATTGGCAATTGGGAAACGTATATTTTCATTTGATCTACTATCACATTTGTGCCTAAATATTTAATTACAAATTAAACATTATTTCGTAGTCATTGCCATGTTTATCATGCAACTGTAACCTTGCCAATATAATTACCTAGCATTAATAACCTATAATTTTGAATTCATATTCTCTTCAAGTTGATTAGTTTATGTTGGTAACTTACAAAGTCTTTACTTTGTTAAACTGCTTCTATTGGATCATTATGTGAAATTTTTAAATTATGTTAAATTTAAGCAGGGCAGAAATAGTAAAACGTCAAATTCGGTTAGATGTAAACGTGTAAAATTAGTGAATCAATTAAATATATCCATTTCATACAAAATGTCATATAACGAGAACTTTTAATGAAAACAATTACAAATTTTTCAATTAATATAGAATCAATTATTATTTTTGTTGGAAGAAATGATAGTAAAAGTTCAAATAGTTTTTGTATATTTCTAATAACTGTTGTTGTATTTTGAGATGCTTTCATAATAAATTTTAAAATTAGTTTACATTTTACATTAAATTTTGCTATATATATATATATATATATATATATAATTAATATTTTATATGTGATTGATGTATATATTAAACACATATAATCTTGTTTCTTTGCCGTATATATTTAAATATGAAGAGAATTTTCTTGAATTAGCGGCATTTTAAATTAATTGATGACAATTACTTGCATTATTTTTAATAATTAATGATTTTAAGGAAAAGAAACACACCACCCCGAGGACTAACACATATGCATCAGTTTCGTTAACCACTACAACGTGAACACTCGTCAGCCCGGTCTGTAATGTGTTCATTTTCCTATCCTCCGAAATTTGTATATATAGTTTCGGAAACGATCTATGCAAGCATGAGAGATAATTTCTTATCATTCTCATTTAATGAAGGAACCATATTAATTACTATGTTTTCCTTCTACGATATTACTGCACATTCAGTGCACTCTGTGTTGGAACACAGAAATCCAAATTTCATTCTGGATAATTACAATTAATACTTTATATGTGATTAATGTATATATTAAAAACATATAATCTTGTTTCTTTGCCGTATATATTTAAATATGAAGAGAATTTACTTGAATTAGCGGCATTTTAAATTAATTGATGACAATTACTTGCATTATTTTTAATAATTAATGATTTTAAGGAAAAGAAACACACCACCCCGAGGACTAACACATATGCATCAGTTTCGTTAACCACAACAACGTGAACACTCGTCAGCCCGGTCTGTAATGTGTTCATTTTCCTATCCTCCGAAATTTGTATATATAGTTTCGGAAACGATCTATGCAAGCATGAGAGATAATTTCTTATCATTCTCATTTAATGAAGGAACCATATTAATTACTATGTTTTCCTTCTACGCATTAATTATTAAAAATAATGCAAGTAATTGTCATCAATTAATTTAAAATGCCGCTAATTCAAGAAAATTCTCTTCATATTTAAATATATACGGCAAAGAAACAAGATTATTTGTGTTTAATATATACATTAATCACATATAAAATATTAATTGTAATTATCCAGAATGAAATTTGGATTTCTGTGTTCCAACACAGAGTGCACTGAATGTGCAGTAATATCGTAGAAGGAAAACATAGTAATTAATATGGTTCCTTCATTAAATGAGAATGATAAGAAATTATCTCTCATGCTTGCATAGATCGTTTCCGAAACTATATATACAAATTTCGGAGGATAGGAAAATGAACACATTACAGACCGGGCTGACGAGTGTTCACGTTGTAGTGGTTAACGAAACTGATGCATATATGTTAGTCCTCGGGGTGGTGTGTTTCTTTTCCTTAAAATCATTAATTATTAAAAATAATGCAAGTAATTGTCATCAATTAATTTAAAATGCCGCTAATTCAAGAAAATTCTCTTCATATTTAAATATATACGGCAAAGAAACAAGATTATATGTGTTTAATATATACATTAATCACATATAAAATATTAATTGTAATTATCCAGAATGAAATTTGGATTTCTGTGTTCCAACACAGAGTGCACTGAATGTGCAGTAATATCGTAGAAGGAAAACATAGTAATTAATATGGTTCCTTCACTAAATGAGAATGATAAGAAATTATCTCTCATGCTTGCATAGATCGTTTCCGAAACTATATATACAAATTTCGGAGGATAGGAAAATGAACACATTACAGACCGGGCTGACGAGTGTTCACGTTGTAGTGGTTAACGAAACTGATGCATATGTGTTAGTCCTCGGGGTGGTGTGTTTCTTTTCCTTAAAATCATTAATTATTAAAAATAATGCAAGTAATTGTCATCAATTAATTTAAAATGCCGCTAATTCAAGAAAATTCTCTTCATATTTATATATATATATATATATATATATATATATATATATATACAATAAACGGAAGACCATCAGGAGACAGACCACCATTTGTAGCTTCAGTTAGAAGATCCTCAATTTGAGGACAACAACTAACGTCGCCACGAGGAAGACAATGTCAACCCGCGTGCCATCCGAAAACCCAGGAAAGATAAATAAAAGGAATTATCGCGGATACATGAAATAAAAGAAAGAGAAAAATAATGGGTAAATTCCGCTGTAGAGCAACCGTAGACACGTGTTTCTGACTCATTGGTCGTCATCGGTACGGTGTAGCCAAGGAATAAGGTGGGATAACCTTGGAGATGTATGCGATAAACGGAAGACCATCAGGAGACAGACCACCATTTGTAGCTTCAGTTAGAAGATCCTCAATTTGAGGACAACAACTAACGTCGCCACGAGGAAGACAATGTCAACCCGCGTGCCACCCGAAAACCCAGGAAAGATAAATAAAAGGAATTATCGCGGATACATGAAATAAAAGAAAGAGAAAAATAATGGGTAAATTCCGCTGTAGAGCAACCGTAGACACGTGTTTCTGACTCATTGGTCGTCATCGGTACGGTGTGGCCAAGGAATAAGGTGGGATAACCTTGGAGATGTATGCAATAAACGGAAGACCGTCAGGAGACAGACCACCATTTGTAGCTTCAGTTAGATTCTAACTGAGAGCTCTACAGCGGAATTTACCCATTATTTTTCTCTTTCTTTTATTTCATGTATCCGCGATAATTCCTTTTATTTATCTTTCCTGGGTTTTCGGATGGCACGCGGGTTGACATTGTCTTCCTCGTGGCGACGTTAGTTGTTGTCCTCAAATTGAGGATCTTCTAACTGAAGCTACAAATGGTGGTCTGTCTCCTGATGGTCTTCCGTTTATTGCATACATCTCCAAGGTTATCCCACCTTATTCCTTGGCTACACCGTACCGATGACGACCAATGAGTCAGAAACACGTGTCTACGGTTGCTCTACAGCGGAATTTACCCATTATTTTTCTCTTTCTTTTATTTCATGTATCCGCGATAATTCCTTTTATTTATCTTTCCTGGGTTTTCGGTTGGCACGCGGGTTGACATTGTCTTCCTCGTGGCGACGTTAGTTGTTGTCCTCAAATTGAGGATCTTCTAACTGAAGCTACAAATGGTGGTCTGTCTCCTGATGGTCTTCCTTTTATTGCATACATCTCCAAGGTTATCCCACCTTATTCCTTGGCTACACCGTACCGATGACGACTAATGAGTCAGAAACACGTGTCTACGGTTGCTCTACAGCGGAATTTACCCATTATTTTTCTCTTTCTTTTATTTCATGTATCCGCGATAATTCCTTTTATTTATCTTTCCTGGGTTTTCGGATGGCACGCGGGTTGACATTGTCTTCCTCGTGGCGACGTTAGTTGTTGTCCTCAAATTGAGGATCTTCTAACTGAAGCTACAAATGGTGGTCTGTCTCCTGATGGTCTTCCGTTTATTGCATACATCTCCAAGGTTATCCCATCTTATTCCTTGGCTATACCGTACCGATGACGACCAATGAGTCAGAAACACGTGTCTACGGTTGCTCTACATATATATATATATATAAACTGTGATATTTTTCTTTGTGGGAATTTTCGGCATTACAATTGAAAAACTATTTTCATAGAATAAAATTTGTGTTTATTTTACGTTTCGACATATTATTTTTGTCTTCTTCGGAAATATAAAAAATCTTATAATTGCGGGAATATTGTTCGGTTGTAAAACCTTGTTGGTGGTGTTTTCTTCCCATATGTATTTTTCCATAACTTTCACATACATATGGGAAAAAAACACCACCAACAAAGTTTTACAACCGAACAATATTCCCGCAATTATAAGATTTTTTATATTTCCGAAGAAGACAAAAATAATATGTCGAAACGTAAAATAAACACAAATTTTATTCTATGAAAATAGTTTTTCAATTGTAATGCCGAAAATTCCCACAAAGAAAAATATCACAGTTTATATTCTACACGGCAAGGAAAAATAACCGCATTATATATATATATATATACCAACATATATACATACATACAACAGCGGAATTTACCCGATAATTTTCCTTTTCTTGTATATATATATATATATATATATATTCGTATAAAACTACATGACAGGTACAAGAAAAGAAACATATAAATTATATTACAAAAGTAGAAATATATTTAATAATTAATTTTGCAATAAAAGTTGATCTAAAGATCAATAATTTATGAGGTATGTGCGTTGCTTTCATATTAAAAATAAAATTTCATGAAATATTGATAAGCCTGCCTTGTACTGTATTCCCAGTCTCTTACTTTCAAGTAGTTTGTCCCAGTATGGCTGCCGCATGTTCCTTTATGTACTTTATTGCATATTTTTCCCTCTAATCAAATTTAGTATATTGAGGATCCTCGCTGAATTAAAGGTTGTAGTGATGCTGTTCTATTCTTTTTAAAAACGCTCTCTCTTACTATGTCAGACAAGAAATACATGATTGTGAAAACTTTGGAATTAATGGAATAAATCGTTATGTTTACTAACGCACAGGGTATGTTGCTGGAAAAATACTTCCAACAAGATAATAATTAAGTTAACTGCTTCGATAAAACACACAATAATATTATGATGTGAGAAATATTTTACATTAATATGTCAAAAAAGTTAAAAAAAAAAGTAATGACCATATAAAAACTAGCACTTCTACATGAAAAACTAGTGCAATTTGTAAAAAGCACAATTAATTAGTATGGTATTAAGTCTTTTTTCATAAATATTCTTTGATGAGGTAAGTGATATATTTATATATATATATATATATATATATATATATATATATATATATATATTTATTGTTTGGGTAGATGCACTCTTCTACACGATACATTTGGAAATCAGTAGTGGTAAGAGAAAAGCCTGTAATTTTCATAATAATAGCCAAGGAATTCTTCTACGCCGACGACTTGATAATTGCAGCTCCTAATAAAAATGTCCTGCAAAGACCTATAGATATATGGCACAAAACTTTAAAGAGCTTTGGAATGAATATTAATAAAAAAAACGGAAGTATTGACAGTCTCCAAAGATTAAGAAGAAATAATAGATGGTTATCCAAAAAAGGTGACAGAAAACTTGGAACCATAATCAACCGCAAAGGAGATATAGAGGCAGATGCGAGTAATAGAATAAAAATTGTAAATTGTTTACATCATGCACTGAATTACATATTTTTAAGGAAGAGGGAGGTCAGCAGAGAAACAAAGACAAAGAGTTACAAAACAATATTTCTTCCGACACTATGCTACGGCAGCGAGTCATGGGTACTAACTAAGAGGCGGAAATCGAAAATACCAGCGGCCGAAATGAGGCTTTTAAGGAGAATAGATTGTGTTACCAGACTGGATAGAATTATAAATGAAATGAGAAAAAATAGGTGTAATACCAGTAATAAAAAAAATCCAGGAAAAACAACTTAGTTGGTTTGGACACCTCACACGAATGAGAAACACGAACCCTGTAAAAGAAATATGGCAGGCTGGCTGGAACAAAAGGAGTATGGAATCAGGAGATAGCGTAGCTGCTGGCGGACCGGGGAAGTACCTGGAAAGATCCTCGAAAAATATCTAAAGGTAGGACAAGATGGACAAAATTCTGTAAAGCAGAACGCCTCGACGCCTAAGGGCAAAAAAGGATACTGGTAAGTAAGTAAGTAATACTGTTTTTACTTATCATTTTACCATTAGTAACTCCTGTTGAAAAAAAAAATGTAAGGTGTAGACTTCTATTACCAACATGCAGGCAGGTTCTTACTCTCTAAATACGAGCAGAGCGAAAATTATTTAAACAATTTCAGGCTGCGGAAAGTCTGCGTCTTGGATTTGCCGAGTTGAGCTGTGCTGTCTAGAATCAAACTTTCGAAAATGATATATACTTAAACGTGTTTGAAAATATTTTGCTATTTCTCCTATACATTTAAATTATAAATACATGTTACTTTAAAATGTTAATATAAATTACTTATTTTGATGAAAATTTGATGGCATCTTATTTTCAGATTCCGTGTTGTAAACTGTTCCATTGTGCAATGTAGAATTTAAAAAACTATTACTTTTTCTCGGAATAAGAGGTGATTCAAATATTTCGCTAAAATTCGCTTAGCATTTTAATTTACCATACAACTTACTATGACGTGTTTTGTGAAATAAAATGCAAAAGGAAAATCCCTTACCACAAAAAATATAGTTGCAGTTGTAGTTAAAAGTTATAGTTGCCATCTTCAATAGATGTCTGTATAAAACAAAAAAGAGTGTTAAACGTGGTATTTTTGGCTAAGGTGTAACCTTAGAAGATATGCTCTTCACCAAATCACCAGTGGGATATCACTCGTGTTTTGTGTGAGTATTACAGTAGTAATTTATTAACAGTTTTAAATTTTATTAATAAAATAATAACAATCATTATTTTACTAATATAAATCCTTTACAGTAGAACGAATAATAGACTAAAACACTGGATCTAATAATAACACTTATTATCTAATTACTGCTATAATACTAACATATAAACATGTAATGTGAAGGTGTATGGTAAACTAAATTTTAGGCTTTGTGTTTCGAATTTTAGGGATATATTTGAATCATATCTTATTACAAGGCAAAGTAATAGTTTATTAAATTCTGCATTTTACATTGTGACAACTGACAATACTAAATCCGAAAATTAAATGCTATCAAATTCTCATTTAAATAAGTAATTTCGAAAAAGCCATACGGGTACTTAATATTTATACTTATAGAAGAAATAGCAAAATATTTTCAAACACGCTTATAAATAATGTTCAAAAGTTTTGTTCTATGCAGCACAATTTTACTCGGCAAATCCAAGACGCAGTATGGGTTCCTTAGTCAAAGGTTTCACAGCATGAAATTCTTTTAATAATTTTCCCTTTACTCAAGAGTAAAAATCCGTATACTGGTAACAAAAATTGTCAACAGTTTTTACAATGTATTTACCTTAATTGTTTGGACAGGAGTTACTAATTCTAAATTAATAAGTAAAAACAATTTTAATATTTTACAAAATACTTTGTCGGAAATGGTAGAAGATAAGCATATATCAAAAAATGTGCTTTTCACATACCTACCTACACAAGATTTTAGCTCTCATGTACGAGACCATTTACAAAATTTAGTTTTTGCAACATAACTCTAGGGTTTCGATTACTTTTTTTGGAAAATAGTTTTTTTTCGAATTCCTATTATAGGTCTCCCTTCATAACATTATCGTGTATATATATCTTACAGGGTTTAATCTGTACTTCAATTTGACATGATGGCTGCTAATTCTTTTTTTATTTTTTTTATTTTCAAAAAAATTTTTTTCCCTCTACACATATCACATTAATCCACGACACCCAAAGGCAGTAAATGCCGTAAGTTGCCCCGAGGGGACTACCGTCCGCCCCGTTATCCAAAAATATACTCAAAATTTATTTAAAAAACAATAAGAAATCACAGTAATAATAGCAACAAAAAAAGAATTATCGAACCAAATAGATAGGTATTAATTTGACTAAATGGAAAGAATTTAAAATTATAAAATTATAGTGCACTATAGTACACTGTATAAAATTGTTATACAAATAATCTTGCAATAATAATTGCAATCGTTTCATTGCAGTAATTACGATAAACGTACAAAATGATCAACAAAATCTTTCCCATTCTTTTACCAATTCACATTTTATTCCTCAAGAAAAGCACACATTTTTTTTGAAACCTTTATATAAAATTAATTAATATTCCTTTTTGCAATGCAGTTTTTTCTCTTCTTTAGCCTTTTTAAGGAAGAATTTTTGAAGCGTAGAATTTTATAGATCGAACATTTTTGGAAGCTCGTAAGTTCGGAAAGCTAATGAGCTTATATGACGAGTAGTCAAAGTCTTAGCATCTAGCGTTGATTTAGCTTTTATTTGGTCTTTCCCTTATATTTCTTTTGGGTTTATGGAAAACGGTAAGTCCTGTTGGAGCGTGGTGCCATACTCAAGGTTACACAGCTAAGTTGCATTTAATTTTATTTACTTTTTTTATTTTGGATATTACACAATCAATTGTTATTTAAGAATTTTAATTAATTAGTTTTTGTGTCACTGTGTTAAAATCTAACTTTTGAATTATTCTGTCGGAGGCAAAAGTATTTTTTTTATTGATGTTAAACCAACCAGTTGGGCAAACATATCAATACTTTGGACTTGAATCTATTTTTAAGTTTTATTTTTAAGTTTATATATACTGTTCCACATGGTAATATAAACACCCGTTTATTTTATATATTGATTTTTACGCAAATATGCTTCTAACATACAGTTGTAAGTCTCCGGATTGCTTGTGTATAATAATTGACACAAATTTTATTGCTTTTTAATTTAACTTTAACTCGAATTTGAATTTTTAATATTACATTATTTTATTATTAATTATTTATTATTTTTAAATTTAATTTTCACCATTTTTTTTTTAAATCATTACATATTTTGGTAATTTCAATTACGCAATCCTCTTTTATTATTAAATACTTTGTGATTACGATTTTACCATTTTGTGTTTTTTATTTATTAACTATATATTGAATTGATTCGGTCTTTACTTGATGAAGATCCATCGTATTAATTACTAAATAAACAACAAATGTTGGATTTTCACTATTTAATATTCGAAGTAATATTTGACAATTGTTTCGCCAACACAGTGGCTTCTTCAGAAAAATATTATTTTTTTCTGAAGAAGCCGTTGGCGAAACAATTGTCAAATATTACTTCGAATATTAAATAGTGAAAATCCAACATTTGTTGTTTATTTAGTTATTATTATCTATATTGTTAATTCAGCTTTCTCATATTATGTATCCTTGTTATTAATTTTTTCTTGTTTTTCAATTTCACTTGTTATTAGACATTTTCGATTTTTCTTTATTTTGTTGTTTACCAATACCCTACACCTATTGAACTACCAGCATAACATCCACGACTTCACAAACGTTAACCTTTGACGAGCTTTAAATTGTGATGACGATTATTTTTAACACCTGTTTCAACCACGACAGTCCCTTCTGAATAGGCAGCCTGCATGATAAGAAAACGCAAGTAGGTTGATATAGTTGGGTGAGAAATGTTTTGGCATTTTTGTTTTTTTTTAATTTTGATTTTGCCACCCGGCGCCTTAATATATTACTACTTAGACCCTTTTGTAATTTTATACGTGGCAGCAACGTAAAACCGATTCACAGTAATTTTACTGCCCTGCAATTTCCACATTATTTCAAAGTTTTACCTTTATTCTTCCTCTAATGTAATTGTATACTCTAAATTCAAAATAAAAACCACTGAGTAATCTGGGAAGAGTTCCATACTTAGTAAGAAAGATAAATTTACCACGTGATTTGCAGAAGAAAATACGGCAATTCCGGTTTATTTGGCGCAATTTTAGTCACATAATAATTTGAAACAGATATTACAGTTTTAATAAAATACTAAGCAAAACAATTGCATCATCCATGTCACAATCCGATATCTATTCCACCTACTTCGTTAAAAATTAAACTGAGGTTTTATTTATTATAGAAGTTACTCCTACTGTTGCAAATTAGTTATTATTACAAGATTTCGCGCCTACTCTTTAATACATGAGAAAATAACTGTCTAGCGCTTGCGAGCTACTTTTAGATCGTAAACGAATCAAAAGAAAGTCTATTTCCAAATCTCAAAAAAAAATCCAATGTTTTTAATTACTATCACTACTGGAAAAACTTTAATAACAAATATCAAATCTACAGCTAAACCTATTATAAATCTGAAATATTTATCGTAATGTATATTAGAATGTGCTCTTAAAAACAGAACTGCACAGAAGAAAAGACTCATAAATACATTAAAAGCGGGCGTAACTTAAAAATACGGTAAAACTTGAAAATTACTTTGGGAATAGTAGAAGTACCAAGCGGTGTTTACTCTAGAAAAAAAGTTAAATAAAATAAATTGCAGTACTTAAGTCGATAATACAACCGCTGCATAAAAAATTGCAAAAAAGAGGAAACTACAATAAAATTTAAGTATATAATAGGATACTAGGAACTACTATATTATAATATTAATAGTGCCCACATTTAGGCCGAGGTAAATTTGAAAGAAATTAGTTGAATTTCTAAATATTCGGTATAATACGTTTATTAAGTCTGTTCTAAGTTTAAAACCAATATTTAGGAGCAAAATTAACTAAAACAGTGCCCAGAAGTGCTTAACAACAAAAACAAATTTTTATAACATTAAATTGTAATAGTAAAAAGTTCAATAATGTTTTGATAATAAATACTTTGAGCAAGATGGAAAAGGGCTCCGCTAGTCTAGTACTTGCAATAGGTATTGCTTTTGCTCCTCATCGTGTGTATATAATACTGTTGTATTCTTCCATAAGCTTCACACCTCTTTCTGCGATATCATTGACAACACTAAGGCTTCTAACTAATGTAAAACCATGTTGATAATCATGAATCAGTTCGCAGGATCATGAGCAATAAAATCTGACGATATTTTAAACTGTTTAAAAAAAAATTGTTATGTGCGTTTTGATACAAGATTATGTAGTTCTTTGTGTGTAAATTCAGTCATTTCAATTAGTTGATGCTTTTTCTTTAAATGCTTTGCCATCCTTACTTTTTGTTTGATAGGAAGTGTATCATCAAAAAATACATACGTATAGGTGGGTTAGCCAAAACTATGTTTCAGTGTATATTTGATATTATTTAGTTTATTAACGTGCATAAAATCTTATTTCACTTTTTCTGTTAAATTTACGAAGAACAGTAATTTTTATATAAATGGCGACATTCACAGTCACTGGGGCACCACCAGAGTTATGGACATATTCAGATTTATATTAGATTAGTATTAGGTCAGTTACAAAAGACTGAGGGTGTGAGACATGAAAAAAAAGTTGAAAAACAGAAGCCAACCCACAAGAATAGTGACTGCAAAATTTCACATATTGCATTGTAGAATCAACAGCGCTGGTCGATAAGCATTGCAATCATAATAGATTGCGTATTACGATTGTTTTAATCGCAATTTAAACATTTTTGAAATTAGGATTGCTGTAATCGCTCATCGATTACAGTAACTTAGATTACGATTGCAATAATCCTAGTTTCGAACAATAAGGTGTGGCCACCACTCGACTTTCTTATACTTATGAGCGTTTTAAGTTATAGAATTTTAAGAATACTTTTATGCAACAATTATTCAAAATCCTATTCCAAGTACTTCCATTCTCTTAATAAATCTCTATAGAATGCATAATTTGCAAGATATTCAAAAAAAAGCGCTGCTCGCTAAGAGTAAAAGTACTACTTCTGGTCTGAATTTTGAAATTTCATGTCTACAAAAACATTGCAAATCCAGTTCTAAATATTTTTGTATTCTTGATATATATAGATTGCATAATTTACGGCATATTTGCAAACAATCGCTATCCGATAAGAGTAAGTGTTACTTCCTGTCCGAATTTTGACATTTTTCTTATACAAAGAGTATTGAAAGTTATGTTTAAAATACTTTTATAGTCGTAAAGTACCTGTCTAAAAAGCATGACCTACTTCCTGTAGGAATTTCGAATAACTTTTTTAATACAGCTTTTTTCAAATTTAATTTTGAGTACATTTAAATTCTTTATAAATTTGTTTAAACGTAGTAATTGACGAAATATTGATAGAATTAAATTTTTTCATTGAAGTAAACTGCTACTTCCAGTCTATCAATTTTACTGAAAAACTAATCAGATCTCAAGAGGGAGAATATACTCGTAAATACAAACAGTCTTCGGAAATCATCAAAAACACGAAGGGCTCGATTTTAAGAGTTCCAGTATTAACGGATGGAATTCGTTGATACTGTGTCTCGTACATTACTGCATAACAAAAAAAATATCGATGCGTTATGCGATTATTTGGAAAAACAGACGAGTTACTAACAGTACTTAGATGAATATTGCTAATTAATGAAATGAGATATTCAAAGAGCATATTTTTTCTCAGTTCAGTCTCAACTTTCTAGAGAGAGCAAAAAGTATGTTTTTAAAAGCCTCATTCCTTCGTTTTCTTCATTGAGTGTCAAAATGAAGAATGCCACAAAGAGACAATCTTCAATTTTTAAAAGGAGTTGGAGCTTCAATTGAGAATAAGCTGTGGGACAGATTGGGAAAGTTTTTTTATCTTAATGCCGGAAGCCGGAAAGAAATAGTACTATAGTACCAACTGTTCTTTCACCTGAAGTGAAAATGCAGTAGTTTAGAACGTTAGGCACCTAGCCTTCATATATTTCTTTACAAGATATCCACAATTTAGTTATTGAAATTGAAATAGCAGTGGAAGTTGATGATGATTTCAACCATTGTGAAGAATCAAAATATTGTGAACATAATTATGACTTTGATTGTAATGATTTAACATAAATAATACAGCTTTAAATAAAATAATTCTAATACCAATTTATGTCTTTTGAAAATTCTTACGACGCACTCTGACCGGAACGATAGCCGGGAAATTATCGTTGAAACATTATAAGACCGCAACTTTTTAAATACTTGAAGATGCTGATACTAGTTTGGAGATCTTTACAAAGTATCCGTTGCTGAAAGAAGCTTCCTTGAAGTTCAACACACTCCTAACTTCTTCGACACTGGTAGAAAGATTAATTTCTTTCGCTGGTATTATAAATAGTTCGCGATAAATTAGTATTTTTAAAAGCTGATATTGCGTATTGTTAATAACTTTTGGTGTAAATGTATTAATACAATGGGAATGTTTACTCGGGTACTGGATTTTGTTTTTTTTTTACTTACGTATGTAAAAAAAATATTTTGTTAATATTCAAGTATTCTGAATTATTTATTATATTGTTTGATATAGATATGATCGCGTTAAGTTATACAAATCTTTTTTCTCAACAAAATACACTTTTTAAAGTTAATAATTGTAATTTTTCTAATATTCAATAAAAGTAATCCATACCAACAAATCAGAAATCCTTATAAAAAAACGGGATATAATTAAAGTTATCGTTTATCGAATGAACTTAGATTACGATTACAGTTGTCGTAATTTAGACTTTTTCAAAATTACGATTCTTTCAGTCGTAATCTAAGATCCTTCGATAAAAGATTACTGCAATCCTAATCATGTAGTAATCGTACAAAAAAACAATATTTTGAGTAAGAAAATCCACATGTTACTGCCTCTGGAAAACATAGCTGCAAATGCTATATGGTGTGGGAGTGAATAATGTTTATTAATAATTAATAGTTTAATGGCTTGGTAGGTATATCTGAATGTTTTTCTTAAATACTTTAAGATTATTTTAATTCAATAATATTTTTTATAACACGGAAATATATATAGCGAAATTTCTTCTATTAAACATCATTGATCTAGACAGTAATATCTAATTTGCTCAATCAGCACGCCACCGTCTTCCTTAATAGATGATGTAATGATACTTACTTCAGATAATAATAATATGTATGTTTGCGAAGTATTAAAAGAAAAATGACATACAATTAGGAAATATTTAATTTCACAATATTTTAGAAATACAAGATTTTCCAATTCAAATTAATTATAATTTAATATTTGCCTATCATATAATAATATTAGATTGTTCCTACGAGGCTACATTGATTACATGTTACTTCTTACGCAATATTGTTTATAGCGAGATATCTGAACACCCCCTAGTGATTTTTGTGTTTGGATTGACAGCATTGGTAGTTATTAATTAATCTCAGCTTACAATATTTTTTGTAAAGTATTTTTTCAAGGAAATAATTAATTTTGTTTGTCATTCCAGAATAATGCTTAGAATCTATATAAGGCTTCAAAGTGGAAAGTACAGAAATTACTGTAATTCACTGGTAGAAGACGGGCTTTAGTAAAAAATTTAGAAAGTTTTGTTAGTGACATATCCAGTGGGGATACTTTCAACTACTATGAATCAAATTTAAGTGACGATTCTGACAATAAGCGGAGAGCAACGTATAATAGATATTTTTTAAGAGCTGCACCTGTATAATGATTTGTGGATCTGCCGATATGTGATTTTTATAAAATCACATATCTTTAGGACACTTAGAAAAAATAGAATCATGGGGTCCACCTTCTGCAGCGAACCTTGTTGGTCACGTAAAACGAGGCAAAACAAAACTGCAAACGGCTGGATAGATTGTACAGCATTTCGGGATTAGTTCATAACCATGCGCGTAAAGACTGAATTGGCACAAGTGATGATTAGAAATAATTTGTCTTCGCATATCAACAAAGACGTTTTAATACTGCGCCAAGAGAACTATTACGTGCCAAAATTTGCAGTGGTGTTATCATCTATACTATTCAATATTTGAAAAGGAGTATGGTGCTGCCGATAGAGATAGACTAAAGGAATAATTAAACCAGTTTCATGACAAGCATAATAAAATATATGGCAGTTTTAAAGATTACAAACACAGGTTCCATAGTAGTCCTTCGTTCCTCATTAATGAGACGAACTCACGCAAATGTACAGCAGTGTAGTGAAATAATGTTTGTTGACTCTTCAGGTACTACGAACAAATACCAGAGTGTGTTTACACCAAGTATAGCTGGTGCTTTGCCTGTTGGTGTCATATTAACATATACTAAAGGTGAAATTTGCTTAAAGATGCTTTGTTAATATGGAAGAGTATTGTTCCTAATAACTCCTTTTTTGTTGAGTGTGAGGAAATGCACTTAAGGAAGTGTGCCCAGAATCAACGTTCCAACTATGCAAGTTCCACGCGCTGTTAGCCTATTGCGGGTACGTGTGGGACTTATCAAATGGAGTTTCAAAAGCGGAGCGTCCTAAAATCTACAACATGTTTAAGAAAATTGTAACTGCTTTGAACAAATCGAACACGGAAAACTTGTTTGATTCTGTTTTAAAGAACGTGAAGTAAAAACCCACGTAGTAAATATGAGAGTCAGAGTTTCAGAATGGAGTTTGTCCTTTCGCAAAGATTAACTGACTCAGTGACATAATACAAACAATTATGCAGCAGTAACATTTAGTGACCTACGTTTCTAAGTTACCTAATCAATAACATGAAACTTTCTAAATTGCAATTTGTAAGTTAATTATAGACGTCCATTACATTATCATAAATAAGAAATTCGTAATTGACTTAATTCCTAGTCCCGACATTTGTATTAGAAATTGTTTCGCTAAAAGAATTAATGCTAAACATGAATGAAATAGTAAGAAGAATCCGTTGATGTTTGCACAATGAGGACAGTTTCAATAATGCTGCAAAAAGTTGAAAGCATTACGAATATATCAATTAATTTCCCAATATCATCTATCTCTAATACCACAACATTTAAAGGACATTTTAAAAAATCAAAGGAAGGAATCTAATATGCAATTTTCGTTTTGATTTGATAAGCCATATCAGAAAGTTTTGTTTCGTATGTTGCCAATACAGGGAAATGAAGTTCTTACTATTCTGTTGTGTATTGTTATGTATCCGTATTTGCAATACGTACAAATGTCTTATATAATAAGACATATTTTTGCTGTTCCCTCTTCAGTATATGAGTTAGCGATTTTTGTATATGTATTGAATAACGTTTCTTAAAATAATATATATTTAGGATGTTTGATATTTAGATGATGTTAGTTCATTTCATCTTAGTACCTATATTTAATCTTTTATATACCAATATAGAAAAAATAAACTTGTTACTTGGGTTTATGTGTGTTATTTTCAGACAGTTATTCAAGAAGGAAAATAAGTTAAATTAATGAAAGATAATTGGACAAATGTTAATTAAGGAAATCACATTTTAGGTAAAATATAACACAACAGTAGAGATTTTCATTTTAAAAATTGTCATAATAATAAAAATTTGTTTGTCAATTGATATGTGAGTGCAAAAAACACTTAATTACAAGGTATTAGCTTAATAAAAAAACTTTCTGTTTATGTTAAGTATAACAAAAGATAAATAGCCTGGGAAAATAAAGATGAAGATGCTATTATAAGTGATTATCAAGAAAATGAAGGAAGAGGAAGAAACGCAATTGGCTGAACACAGGTACATACATACACGTATATTGCACACCAAACAACTGTACAGTTATTTGGGGTTACTATAATCAATTTTTATATTCATACCAATAAGGAATAGGTATTAAAGTGAAAACCACAGTATACTTGAATATGTGTGTGTTCAATATGAAAAAGAGGAAAATAACATTGCACGTGTATATCGTTCTTCTCCAGCTGTATATTATAAACAAATATACTCATACATAATAGGGCGTTTGGCATTTTTATGAGTATAATAAGCACACATAATTTTCGAACGGTAAACACCACACATATAATTGAGATTTTTGTACGGGAAATGCCCTTGATGCATTTCTAACAATACCTCTGTATCTTTTCAATGAAATGGCAAAGAACTTGTAAAAAAAATCAAGATTATCGATTTTTGTCTTCTTTGCGAATCTTAATCAGTTTTTGAGAAATATGTACGGAGTGTTTTTTTCCACGTTGATAACAAAACTATTATCAATAAGTAACGTAGTCTTCTTCTTGGTAGTCATCTTCTTTTGGTATTTTATCTGCAACCACTTTATTGTCGCCATTTGAATTTTCTTCAAGTGGTTTATCTCTTGTTGCTTTTCTGATGTTCATCTGCTTATCTGACCGAATTTGCGAGGGTTCATCGCTTCTGTTCAATCGCTGTTGAAACGCTTTACTAAGTAACAACACTTAACCTTTTCTTTCTCGTGGTCATGTGGGAGGGTTTTCGAAGCATTCGTTCGTTCAATAACCGCTTTAAATGCACTAAGGCTATCACATTCAGATTTAGCGTTACGGTAGTTGGGAGGTATGCGGCTATAATCCTAATCGAGGTTTAAAGGAAATATTCCTGTCGCGTTAAAATCGCTGATAAGATTCCGCTCGATAGCAGATATTTCACTTTTTAACGAAAATAGTACAGTATCTATTTGTTGTTTAGAAGGAATGACCACCACCGTTGATATAACTCACTTAGAAGATTAGTATAGTTCCACCACTTAGAAATATTTTCCCAACATGAAAATTATTATGTAAAAGTATTCTCTTCAAAATCCTTTAACAATTTCTTAGCTTCTGATTTGATAAAAACAAATGACGAGTAATTCTAAACGATGGAGTATAATTGTGCTATTTCCATCGCTTGGATTCTGATCAACCAACGTTTCGGTGGACACTACGTCTGCCGTCTTCAGGGTAGCCCAATAAAAGACTGTTTATTGTCAAAAACTAAAAGTAAATTGTATATTTAGGTTGAAATTTGTGTAGAACACTTATGATTTTAGAACTGTCGTAAGTGTTTTACACGAATCACACCCTAAAAAGTAAATGTAATGTAAGTCGGGATTACAATGAATTTTATGTTAAATTAATTAAGATTATAGCTAAGATTGGATTAATTTAGAATAAGAATACCTGTATATTTTTATTATATCGCATATGATTATAAAATACTCATTTTAAATTAAATATTTAGGAACGACTCTGACGGTGGTACAAATGAAGAAATACGTTTCCTAGGTAACCTGTAATTTGGAATTCATATTCTGTTAAAGATGATAGTGTATATCGATAAATTTCAAAAACATTACTAGAAAAACCTTCAAACTGCGCTTATAGGATTCGAATTTTAAATTTGACCATTAATTTGAATTTAAACAGGGGTTTAAATTGTAAATCGTACAGTTGCTAGAACACAAATGGCGGCGACGTAAGTAAATTACAGACACATTATATACAATGTGTGAAATCTGTTTGCGGAGAAATACAACGATATAGCAACCCGACAACGATATAGCAACCCGACTAAATTATTAAAACTGTAAGTTTATTGCGGGCAAGTACTTGAGCACAGTGCGAGGTATGTTTTGACAGAAAAGAGGTTGAAATGCAAATGTGCAAATAGATCGTATTCAGTTACAAAATAAAATATTAGTATATTTCTAAATTCCATCAATTAATTGGTTATTATTAATAAGACTAGCTGTCCATCAATCTCTTCGAGCTTGAATCGCCTTTCGCGTCCGCTTACAATTTTATTACAGTTCGCTGTAAAACGCCAAAAAAAATCATTTTTGATTTTCTAAACTTTTGGCACACCTTGTATAGACGTATATTTTTGTCCACGAACTACTGTCACGGTGACAGGTGGAACGACAATTTAAAGCATCTTAACGTCAGTCTGACTTTTCGTTGTTGGAGTTTGAAATTTAGATGCTATTTAGCGTAATACTAAGACTTGACACTAAGAGATTCATAGTTTTATTAGTTTTACACAATGAAAGGACTAAATCATTATTGAAAATGTAATATCAGATTTATTTTAATTTTGCATAATTTAACCTGCCAATTATCATGGCCCGCAAACATACTTTTGACATACCTTTTGAGCTTTGTTATAATGCAAATTTGTGAACAATGCATGCCCATTACACAGAAGAATCAAGTTTTAAATAAAATGTTGGTATAGAATAAGTATGACTTATTACTTTTATTTATAATAGTGAATTTATAACTGGCTTCCATATTAATAATTAGTTTCATTTGTCTGCTCTGAAATTGTTCCTGTCAAAGTGAGTTTGCAGTGACATTGAGTCGTCGCCTGTAGATCGTGCTCTGGCTATGTCGGTTGCTGAGACGATCCTATTATAATTTAAATATTTAGTAGTGACGCTGGTAGTTGAACTAAAAACAATAACCAAAAATAATACTGACCGACGTTGGAATATCTGTGTAAACATTTTGCTTACACACACTGTAAAAAGAATATAATTTGTAATTGTTGGATCATTTTGTGATTTTTATTAAGTATTTAAGGAAAAATAACACAAAAAGGTAGTTCATGATTACAACCAATCCATCGAAATAAGAGCCACCAGCCTGGGACACGATCATCATCAACCATCACCAGAATGTTTGATTAACAATTTGATTTAATGGTGTATTTTCAAACATATCGCATTAAATGATTGAACGCTGCCCATACTTCAAACTTTCTACAGACAATCAAACTATTTAGTAGAAGTAATTGTTGAATTAGACCGGAATATTTACTTTAGTAAATTGAATAGTTACAAAACAATTGTCATTACATTGGAATTTGATTCGTCTGTCACCTAGTAATAATAATATAAATCATATTTTAAGGTAATTGTCTAATACCGTGCCGTCAAATACTTTCCGCATTAGAGTAGGCTATTTTTGAAGTTTTTAAGTAATCAATGTTGGTGTACATGCTAATTTTTTGAAAACTTCAAATTCTGACAGTTGTCATACTTAAATTCAAATTATAGACGCCTTATTTATATGACATAACCAAACTATTAAAATTATGCACTGTCACCAACCATTAAAAAAAAAGCATGGCGGTCTCTAATGCGGAAAGTATTTGAAGGCACGGTATATAGGCAAAACTAAAATGGATCTGATAGCACTTTTCTCATTAATATTTTAGTCATTTCGCTGTATAAAATTTGTAATTTCATATCTTTTTGTGTCAAGGTCTACAATAAATATCGATGAAGCTTAAAAACATGAACCATGAAATATCAGACAGATGTCAGGGTGTTTAACCTTTTTTTTTGAAATAATTGTCATCATGAAAGCAGTTCAGATTTCATCACGAACTGAAATCGATTGATCGTTTTGACGTTTTATAACCTGCAATTAAATTTTTGTGAAATTGCCAACATTAATCAAAAGTCAGATGGACTTTTTCTGACAATTCTGACGTTTCGTGTAACATTTAAGCCACCTAACGTGAATGTTGAGTTGACCAACATTTCGCGTATGCTCTAGTTAAATATATCGGTGTTAAAATAATAATAGATGAGTAAAGATGGCTACACCCTTTAACTGTTACTTAATTTTAGTTTAATAATATACTATGTTCACTAATTTTGATCAGCATCTGGGGCGTAATGCTTAAGTTATTTTTTCTAAGGAAGGGATGCTTTTGTGTAATAAAGTAGATCGCGATCTTAAAGTAACTGATAATTAGTGAATTACCATGTATGATAAATTTTTAAATCGCATTCTCTTTATATGTAGTAGTAGTTCCATGTTTAAAATAGTAATTACATTACCCTTTAAATCGTTAGATTAAAGGTGATATGTGTGCATGATGTATTCGTTTCTTTGAATTACAATTAACGTAGGGCTTCCGGGACAATAGTCAATAGAAATAAATTTATATGACGTTCGTTGCAAATAATCAAGCTCATCAGTGCTCCATAATGTTTGTCATAAAATGTCGATATAAGTCATCAAGTGCTGATTATTCAATTTACTCTTTCCCCCCTTTTTTTTTTATTTAGGACACATTAATTTAATAGAATACTTGCTCTTTTTGTTATTCCATGTAACCTAAGATGGTTGTATGATCAAAATTTGTTGTATCATATATAAATTTCTTTGTTTTTTAAATTTGGTAGTACTCTAACTCTATTTGTCTCAAGTTTTATGACAAACGTTGCCCATACGTTAAATTTTCTTGCAAACTGTCATCGTGGTGACAGTTCGATCTATTGCGAGAATGAATTGTCAAATTGAATGTCATTGTAGACATACCGTGCCTTCAATTATTTTTTTTTAGAATAACCTACAATTTCAATATTAATTTGAAAACACTGTGGAACTTTTCAATTAATTGACTTAACTATGACAGTAGTCAAAATGAAAAACATTACTGTAGCACAGTATTCCCAAATTAATATTGATATCATAAGCTACTCTAAATTTAAATTAAAGACGCAGTATGTATATTTGTATGTAGAAAGATGACAGAGATGTGTCCAAGACATTAAAGATACGATAAATGACCGATACAATAGTAATAATAATAATAATTGATAATGCAATAAAATGTAAATATTAACGGTTATAATATTTCTTTCAGTCGACGTTAAATGTTATTAATCGCGCCTTTGCTTTAATTTTTAAAACTACGATATTGGAAACTGTACCCGAATGACCGACAATGTAGAGTAATTACAACCGCAGTTCAGTTTCTTCTTGTTTATGAATGACGACGCATATTAAGCAAAATGTCTCTTAGAAATAAATTAAATATTATTGTGACATTTATAATTAGTGGCAAATGAATTTATTTATTAAGACTTTGCCCACAAAGCGAACAACATTTCTATATAATTTACTGAACGCTGATATTTAGAAAAATTTTGTTGACATTCAGGTTTTGTATCAATTGTGTACATCTTCTTCTTCTTCTTCTTCTTTATTGTGGCTTTGAGTTAGACTATTTAGTCTTTTACTCTTCATCTGAGTGCGGTGAATCTTGGATTGTTGAAGTTGAATTTGATTAGCTATTGTTTATCTTTATTTTGATTAAGAATTAAAGTAGAACTATTTTAGGTCTTTTGTGTTTGAAATTTTCATTTCCATCATATGCAAGTGCTCTTTTAAGATTTTGATTTGAGTGGTTTTCCATCTGGTTATAGAAACTGAGCGCTCTTTCCTTGATGTAGTCAATAATGGTTGGGGTATTTGTTTCATTCATTAATTGATTATTTCTCATATACCATGGAGCATTTAGTATCATTCTAAGACTGGTGTTTTGTATTATTTGCAGTTTTTTGATGTTGGTCTTGCACTTATGCACCCATATTGGGCATGCATATGTGAATATTGGACCTAATACTTGTTTGTAAAGTAGAATTTTTTGTTCGTGTTCGCTGGCTTTTTCTGCCTATAAGAGGCCATAGTTGACATCTTGTTTGTTTGGTTTTGGTTATCCTTTTTGCTATGTGTGTGTTATAATTGAGCTTTATATCCAGGTATTTAATTTCTCTACTCCATGGTATAGTGTTGTTGTTGATGGTTATTTCGTTGTCTGTTGTTTTCAGATTCCTTTGAAAGATTATTGCTTGGGATTTGTCTTCGTTTATTGTTGTCCTCCATTGTTTGAACCATTTTATCGTGTTGTCTAGGTGCGTTTGGAGTTCCTGTACCGCGTTCGTCGGACATCTTGATGTTGAGAGCAGTGCCGAATCATCTGCAAAGGTGGCCGTATTTAAATATCTTGTAGGATTTGATACTGGTATGTCGGCTGTAAATATTGTATATAGGTGAGGTGACAGGAATGAGCCCTGGGGGACTCCCGCTGTTGGATGTTTTATTGAGGAAAGTGTGTTCTGGATGCTAACTTGAAAGCAGCGTCCTTAGAGAAAACTGTTCGTGATTTTTATGATGTGTGTTGGGTAATTGTGTATTATCATTTTATATATGAGTCCCTGCCTCTAGACTTCATCAAATGCCTTTGCTATGTCGAGAAATACAGCTGCTGTCACTTGATTTTTGTTGAATCCTTCTTGGATAATCTCAGTGACTCTTGAAAGTTGTGTTATCGTTGAATGTTCTTCTCTAAACCCATGTTGATCTTCTGGTATTATGTCTTCATTGTCAGAGTGGTACTTTATCTTCTGTAGGATTATTTTTTCTATCACTTTGCTAATGGATGGTAACAGGCTTATGGGCCTGTAGCTGCTTGGTATTGTTTTATGGTTTTCCTGGTTTAGGTATAACTATTACTTTGTCATGTATCCATATCTTTGGGAATGTTTGGAGTCTGATAACGGAGTTTGCTATTGCTAGAATTGACATTATTGCTTTTCGGGGGAGGTTTTGTAGTGATCTGTTGGTGATGTTGTCTATACCAGGAGCTTTTTTGGGATTTAATGCTTTAAGGATTGCTTTTAGGTTCTCGGCTGTGACTGGGTCGTTGCTAGGGGAGTGGGGTTCACGTATTTCTCTACTTACTACTTTGTGAATCTGCACTACGTGTTGCATGTCTAGTTCATCCAAGTTCGGAGTGAATTGCTCTTCTAGTGATTCCGCTAGAGCTTCTGCTTTTTCTTCTGCTGTGACTTGTGTGAAGTTATTGAATTGAAGTGGTGGGATTTGTATTTGTTCTCTTTTGATTGCCCTGATTATTTTCCATGTCTTAGAGGGGTCTGCACCTATTTCTTCGAGTGTTCTTTGCCATTCTACATTTTTCAGATCCAGTAATTCCTTATGTACTTGATGTTGAAGGTTGTTTAGTGTAGTTTTGTCTTCTCCTAGCTCTGTTCTTTTCCTTTATTAGTTCTTTAATATGATGTGGTAGACTGCCTGATTTATATATCCTTTCTATTTTGATGGTATTATTTTTAACAGCGTTTGTTATTTTATCTTGTAGTGATTTTATGTTCTGTTCTAATTCTGCAGTGTTTTGTATTTTAGGAACTGCAGTGATGGTTTGTTCTAGTTCTGTTTTGTAGCCGGCCGAGCCTGTCTTGAAGGTGTGATATGTTCTTTCGGTTATGTCTTCGTGCCAAGTTATTATAATTGGATTGTGATCAGAGCTCATGACACTTTCAGTTTCTATCTTTATGGTTTTGTTAATGTTTTTACTGATTGCTAAGTCTAATTGTCTAACTGTGTGCTTCTAGGCTAAGGTGAACGTCGACAGACAAAAAAAAAACCAAGACGTTTCGGCATTTAAATGTTGTTTCATGTTATTCGTTCTATAAAATTGGTAGTACCATGCCTTGTGTCAAGTTTACGATAAAAATAGTGTATACTTCAAATTTTTTGACAGACTGTCATCGTGACACTTATACGACAATGAAAAGTTGATGTTTAACCAAATTGTCGTTCCACCTGTCATCGTGACAATACTTCGTCGTAGTGTATTCGTTCACACATAAACTTGTGAGATCGAAATGTCAGACGGACAGTGCTTAACCAAATTGTCTTTCCAATTGTCAAATGAAATTAACAACATAACATGATGAACTTTAACAAAACATGTTTTAAACTTACAGGTCATTGAGAGAATTAATTAATTTTCATATTACGCTTTAATAGTATATATATGTACTTTGTAAAACCCAATCAAAAATCTTGCTGGCTCCTAATACCATTTAACCGAAAATGTACTTCTGATTAGTTTGTGCCAACCCGCATAGTCGCATACTTTAAATGCTTGCTTTTATAACTGAATTGATAAACGAAATTACATAAATGCTTATGGGAATTTTACATATTTGATGTATTTATGTTATTTCGAAGTGTTTCGGACACATCTGACAAATAAAGAAAACTCAGATGATTCTTTATTTAGGCTTGCTTCGGTACTTCTTTCGCGAGAAGTGACGACATTTCGATGACATATATAATTTGTATTTAATATATCTTAATAAAATATAGAAAGATCGTTATATTTGTCACTGTACTTACGTGCGGTAATACACTTTAAGTTTATTTTATCATATCCGTCGGCATTGTTCATATATTTTTTTACTCTGCAGAAAAGCCTTAAATGAGTCGCACCTTCGACAGCGACAGATTTGGCACGCGGACAGTGCACTCAATCGTCGCGGAAGAGTCCACTCTTTTGGTTTCCAACCCTCTTTCCGCACTCTAAACCTCGACGGCCTGAAATTTCTTCGTCAATGTGAAACTTTTACAATTCTTTCGCGCGTGCCTGTCATACCTGACATTTTTACGATTTTGATCGGTTGTCACGTGAATCGTCATGACGTAAGCCATTTTGCTGTTAAAACACCGTATGCACGCTCCTCTTCAACGGGCGATATCTCTGCACACGCTCCACTTGGGAAGAAAAACTCTCCGTCGAGGAACAATTCAAGGTCGTCGGTAACTTCACGCCAAAGGACAGCTTTCAATTTCGCGTATCCAGAGACGAGTTCTGCGCCCCGCGTACCCAATTTTCGTCGATTTTGACCGGGTTTGGTTGCCATTGGCTACTTGGCTTTTATTATATATAACTAGCTAATACGGCAGGCCTAAAAGGCCCGCTATCGCCTCTTATTCCGCTTACAGTTGAGGTACCGCTCCCCCTTATTCTTCTAAATTTATTGCGGATTTTGTCTTTATTGCGTTTCAGTTTTTGAAACACCATATAATTCCGATATGTAGCGAATAACTAAATATAATTGTGTTTTAGATGTTCAATATTGCTTAGTTGTTTTTATACATCCCTGTATATAGTTTACAACTATGCAATATTTTGTTCAGAATGCTTATCGGATGAAATGATTAATAATAGATTTAGTGATAAAAGCAGTTTTTAAATTGAAAATGTTTAACGGCTGTCCATGAAATAAGATGTATTTTATCTTTTAAAGTTATATTGACATTTTTCACATACTTTTCCTGTGCCTCACAGACGGTAGTTTTCACTCTATTTATAATTTTTCTACTATTATTGGTTTTTGTGCCTTGACTTGCCGATGATTTATTTCACGTTTGCCTAATTTATCTATAGTTTGAATTTTGTTTGTGGGTATAAAATGAGAATAATCTCGAAATCTGTGTTTTTTGCATCAGTTGGAAAATGTGGTTTGATAGTTTTTGTTAATAGTGTTTCAGTCTATATACATATGTCGATTCCATTGGTCTTTTTGGTTTAAATAAAAATTCATTAGAATTTAAAAAAAAACATTTTATTTTATACAAACTTGTAGATAGCTTTATTAGAATTATGTTTTGTTGACGCGAATGTATACTTTTAAATAATTCATTTAATCATTGTTCTATAACAAACAATATTTATTTCATTGGCATATTTTATAATGATTTCCATTCCTATACTTTTATAATTTGCAGTGTTTCTTTGTGGTAATTTGTATTACAACTGTCAGTTATGTATGATGCTTAATAATGTTGGTAAAGCCTTGTTCACACTGTACATAATTATTTTCTTTTGCATTGTACACCTACAATTTAAGGAATATATAGATATAATATATGTATTATGGTAATATTGATTACTTATTGTTATATTCCAAAATACTGTAAAACATCCTTATAGAATTTCTATTTTGAATTATTGTAATTGACTATGTCGCGGGAAGTTCATTTTCATCAATTATAATTAAACAATCTTTTCTGAATACGTATGATATTACTTCTCAATTTGCCTGGCACAGTATCAACATGATTAAGTGCTTGTTTAATCTGGTAGGAATATATTTTAGATTCTTTTTTCTATTTACAATATCTTATAATATTTTGAAGTATTTTTACAACTTAATTCATGGACGAAATGACTCCAGTCATGTAATGATAATTGCTAAAAATGAGTATAAAGTATTTATAAACAAATAAGGAATCGAATTTATAAATTTCTTACCTATACACTATTATCATTGGGCCAATTATTATATGTTGCAATATTTATTGTGTTGAATGTTTGTTATCTAATGCTTCAATCTTTTCGAGCTTGAATTCGCCTTTTTCGCGTCCGCTTATAGCTTTTTACAGTTTCATGTAAAACGCGATCACTCTCGTGGTGGTTTTTAGAATGTAAGATTTTATAGACTTGTGGCACACTCTGTATATATATATATATATATATTTTGTAAAACCAATTGTATATTTCATTTAGAATTCTTGTAGAATTTTTTTTTACATAAACTGTTACACAATGAAGAGCGAGAAAGATAATTTAATGTTAAACATAAGAATGATGTTACAGTATCTGAAGAAACAATATGCTCAATAAGTGCATCATTTTCATTGAAACAATCGGGATAATACGCTATTGAAATAACAGTGGAAAAATTTAGTATATTAATAAAAGGTATGTCAATTGCTCAGAAACAATTTAAGATAGGCTTGCACAATATTAATAAAAAAAAGAACCTAATAATCAGTTGACAATGGGATATTTTCACCCAAATTATTTGAAGTGGAACAGCGCTTTCATTATGAAATTTTGGTCAGCATAATTGAAATATTCGTCGTCACATACTCAAAATTAGTTCGCACGTCAATTAAAAACGAAGGGCTTGTATTGAAGAACATTTTAAATTTTCAATGAATTACATATATACTACTCGCCCGCTATCGCGGGCTCGTCATTTTAATTGACATGCTCAAATATACGTAGTATCTCCATAGTGTTTAACATGTTTACAACAAATTTTGTTTGGTAAATGGGCGTCGCTTTCAAACATTCTTATAGAATGCTAATGAATGCTGATGAACTTCAAACATATAGCTCGCAAACATATGTATGTGAATGGGTTAAGTAAATTTAATTTATAAAGTATATTACTTTCTTACTACCTTTTCGAAGTCCACTATCGTTAATAAAAGAGCAGAGTATATTTTATTTAAAATTATTCTCGATCTGTTTTTGACACAAATCGGTACACACTCAAGAGCGAGAAAGGTAATTTAATGTTAATCATAAGCCATGTTAAAGTATCCAAAGACACAATCAGCTCAAAAAGCGCAACATTTTTATTAAAACAGTTTACAATATTATTTTGATGTAAAGTGTGACCCTTTTGAAATCCACTATCATTAATAAAGGAGCACAAAATAATACAAAAGTAAAAAGCCCAAGTTTTAAATTTAAGCCCTTTTGAAGCGCCTTTCCTGTAAACAGCGCTTTCTAGAATGCCCATTTTTATAAATTTTTGAAGCACCCCTGTATATACATATATTTTGTTAAGCCTATAGGATATCTTATATAAAATTCTTCTCGAACTGTTTTTAACACAAACCGGTACACACTCAAGAGCGAGAAAGGTAATTTAATGTTAAACATAAGTCGTGTTAAGGTATGCAAAGACACAATGAGATCAAAAAGCGCAACATTTTTATTAAGACAGTGTACAATACTATTTTGATGTAAAGTGTGACCTTTTTGAAATCCACTATCGTTAATAAAGGAGCACAAAATAAAAGTAAAAGTAAAAAGCCCAAGTTTTAAATTGAAGCGCCTTTTCTGTAAAAAGCGATCACTGGCATGACGCTTTTTAGAATGTCCGGTTTTATAAACTTTTAAAGCATCCCGGTATATACATATATTTTGTGAAGCCAATATATTTTATTTAAAATTTTTCTCGAATTGTTTTTTACACAAATCGGTACACACTCAAGAGTGAGAAAGGTATTTTAATGTTAAACATAAGGCGTGTTAAAGTATCCAAGGACAAAATGAGATCAAAAAGCGCAGCATTTTTATTAAGACAGTTTACAATACTATTTTGATGTGAACGTGTAAAAGCCTGTCAATCTTTTCGAAGTCTACTCTCGTTAAGAAAAAAGCACAAAATAATAATAACAGTAAAAAGCCCAAGTTTTAAATTGAAGCCCTATTGAAGCGCCTTTCCTGTAAAAAACGCTTTTAAGAATGTCCACTTTTATAAACTTTTGAAGCACTCCTGTATATACATATATTTTGTTAAGCCAATAGGATATTTTATTTAAAATTCTTCTCGAACTGTCTTTGACACAAACCGGTACACACTCAAGAGCGAGAAAGGCAATTTAATGTTAAACATAAGTCATGGTAAAGTATTCAAAGACAAAAAAACGCAACATCTTCATTAAGACAGTTTACAATACCATTTTGATATGAACGTGTAATAGCCTATCAATCTTTTCGAAATCCACTATCGTTAATGAAAAAGTACAAAATAATAATAAAAGTAAAAAGCTCAAGTTTTAAATTTAAGCCCTATTGAAGCGCTTTTCCTGTAAAAAGCGATAACTGGCATGGCTTTTTAGAATGTCCGATTTTATTAACATTTGAAGCGCCCCTGTATATACATATATTTTGTTAAATCAATAGGATATTTTATTTACAATTCTTCTCGAACTGTTTTTGACATAAGTCGGTACACACTCAAGAGCGAGAAAGGTAATTTAATGTTAAACATAAGTCGTGTTAAAGTATGCAAAGACACAATGATATCAAAAAGCGCAACATTTTTATTAAGACAGTGTACAATACTATTTTGATGTCAAAAGTGTAAAAGCCTGTCAACCTTTTTGAAATCCACTATCGTTAATAAAGGTGCACGAAATAATAATAAAAGTAAACAGCCCAAGTTTTAAATTTAAGCCCTATTGAAGCGCTTTTCTTGTAAAAAGCGATAACTGGCATGGCATTTTAGAATGTCCGATTTTATTAACTTTTGAAGCGCCCCTGTATATACATATATTTTGTTAAACCAATAGGATATTTCATTTAAAATTCTTCTCGAACTGTTTTTGACGTAAGTCGGTACACACTCAAGAGCGAGAAAGGTAATTTAATGTTAAACATAAGTCGTGTTAAAGTATGCAAAGACACAATGATATCAAAAAGCGCAACATTTTTATTAAGACAGTGTACAATACTATTTTGATGTCAAAAGTGTAAAAGCCTGTCAACCTTTTTGAAATCCACTATCGTTAATAAAGGAGCACGAAATAATAACAAAAATAAAATGCTCAAGTTTTAAATTGAAGCGCCTCTCCTATAAAAAGCGATCACTGGCATGACGCTTTTTAGAATGTCTACATTTATACACCTTTGAAGCACCCAAGTATATACATATATTTTGTTAAGCCAATAGGACGTTTTATTTAAAATTCTTCTCGAACTGTTTCTAACACAACCGGTACACACTCAAGAGCGACAAAGGTATTTTAATGTTAAACATAAGTCATGTTAAGGTATCCAAAGACACAAAGAGTTCAAAAAGCCCAACATGTTCATTAAGACAGTTTTCAATACTATTTTGATGTGAAAGTGTAAAAGCCTGTCAACCTTTTCAAAATCCACTATCGTTAATAAAGGTGCACGAAATAATAATAAAAGTAAAAAGCCCAAGTTTTGAATTTAAGCCCTATTGAAGCGCTTTTCCTGTAAAAAGCGATAACTGGCATGGCTTTTTAGAATGTCGGATTTTATTAACTTTTGAAGCGCCCCTGTAACAGATATTTTGTTAAGCCAATAGGACGTTTTATTTAAAATTCTTCTCGAACTGTTTCTAACACAAAACCGGTACACACTCAAGAGCGAGAAAGGTAATTTAATGTTAAACATAAGTCAAAGACACAATGAGTTTAAAAAGCCCAACATCTTCATTAAGACAGTTTTCAATACTATTTTGATGTGACAGTGTAAAAGCCTGTCAACCTTTTCAAAATCCACTATCTTTAATAAAGGTGCACGAAATAATAATAAAAGTAAAAAGCCCAAGTTTAAAATTTAAGCCCTATTGAAGCGCTTTTCTTGTAAAAAGCGATAACTGGCATGGCTTTTTAGAAATGTCCGGTTTTATTAACTTTTGAAGCGCCCCTGTATATACATATATTTTGTTAAACCAATAGGATATTTTATTTAAAATTCTTCTCGAACTGTTTTTGACATAAGTCGGTACACACTCAAGAGCGAGAAAGGTAATTTAATGTTAAACATAAGTCTTGTTAAAGTATGCAAAGACACAATGATATCAAAAAGCGAAACATTTTTATTAAGACAGTGTACAATACTATTTTGAAGTAAAAAGTGTAAAAGCCTGTCAACCTTTTTGAAATCCACTATCGTTAATAAAGGTGCACGAAATAATAATAAAAGTAAAATGCCCAAGTTTTAAATTGAAGCGCCTTTCCTATAAAAAGCGATCACTGGCATGACGCTTTTTAGAATGTCTACATTTATACACCTTTGAAGCACCCAAGTATATACATAAATTTTGTTGAGCCAATAGGACGTTTTATTTAAAATTCTTCTCGAACTGTTTCTAACTCAAAACTGGTACACACTCAAGAGCGAGAAAGGTAATTTAATGTTAAACATAAGTCATGTTAAGGTATCCAAAGGCACAATGAGTTCAAAAAGCCCAACATGTTCATTAAGACAGTTTTCAATACTATTTTGATGTGAAAGTGTAAAAGCCTGTCAACCTTTTCAAAATCAACTGTCGTTAATAAAGGTGCACGAAATAATAAAAAAAGTAAAAAGCCCAAGCTTTAAATTTAAGCCCTATTGAAGCGCTTTTCCTGTAAAAAGCGATAACTGGCATGGCTTTTTAGAATGTCCGATTTTATTAACTTTTGAAGCGCCCCTGTATATACATATATTTTGTTAAACCAATAGGATATTTTATTTAAAATTCTTCTCGAACTGTTTTTGCCATAAGTCGGTACACACTCAAGAGCGAGAAAGGTAATTTAATGTTAAATATAAGTCGTGTTAAAGTATGCAAAGACACAATGATATCAAAAAGCGCAACATTTTCATTAAGACAGTGTACAATACTATTTTGAAGTCAAAAGTGTAAAAGCCTGTCAACCTTTTTGAAATCCACTATCGTTAATAAAGGTGCACGAAATAATAATAAAAGTAAAATGCCCAAGTTTTAAATTGAAGCCCTATTGAAGCGCTTTTCCTGTAAAAAGCGATCACTGGCATGACGCTTTTCAGAATGTCCACTTTTATAAACTTTTGAAGCATCCCTACATATATTTTTTTAAGCCAATAGTATATTTTATTTGAAATTCTACTCGACCTGTTTTTTTACACAAACCGGTTCACACTCAAGAGCGAGAAAGGTAATTTAATGTTAAACATGTCATGTTAGAGTATCGAAAGAAACAATGAGCTCAGTGAGCGTAACATTTTTATTGAGACAATGTACAATACGACTCTGATGTTTGCGAATCTACTGTTAATACGAAAAAATTAAGTATTAAATTTAAACCCTGTTCAATCATGTTTCGAAGAATCACCAAATTGAAGACGTAATAAGCGACCACAAACGTCCCCGTATCTAAACTTTCACATCATACGTTAATTTTCAAAAAACTCTTCAGCTATTTTGTTTTTTTTGACATTTTGACTTTGGAATCGTGATCGGCGACCCCCAAAACTCCCGTATTCTAAAATTTCACATTCATACGTCAATTTTCAAAAAAATCTTCCACCTTTTTGTTTTTTTTTGATATTTTTTGAGTTTGGAATCGTGATCGGCGACCACCAAAACCCCCGTATCTAAAATCTTACATTCATACGTCAATTTTCAAAAAAGTCTTTCGCTGTTTTGCTTTTTTTGATATTTTGTCTTTGGAATCGTCATCGGCGACCCCCAAAACCCCCGTATCTAAAATTTTACATTAATACGTCAATTTTCGAAAAAAATCTTTCGCCATTTTGTTTTTTTTGATATTTTGACTTTGGAATCGTGATCGGCGACCCCCAAAGCCCCCGCATCTAAAATTTCACATTCATACGTCAATTTTCAAAAAATCTTCCGCCATTTTGTTTTTTTTTTGACATTTTGACTTTGGAATCGTGATCGGCGACCCCCAAAACCCCCGTATTTAAAATTTCACATTCATACGTCAATTTTCATAGAATCTTCCGCCATTTTGTTTTTTTTTGACATTTTGACTTTGAAATCGTGATCGGCGACCCCCAAAACCCCCGTGTCTAAAATTTCACATTCATACGTCAATTTTCAAAAAATCTTCCGCCATTTTGTTTTTTTTGACATTTTGACTTTGGAATCGTGATCGGCGACCCCCAAAACCCCCGTATCTAAAATTTTACATTAATACTTCAATTTTCAAAAAATCCTTTGACCATTTTGTTTTTTTTGGACATTTTGACTTTGGAATCGTGATCGGCGACCCCCAAAGCCCCCGCATCTAAAATTTCACATTCGTACGTCAATTTTCAAAAAATCTTCCGCCATTTTGTTTTTTTTTGACATTTTGACTTTGGAATCGTGATCGGCGACCCCCAAAACCCCCGTACCTAAAATTTTACATTCATACATCAATTTTCAAAAAATCTTTCGCCATTTTGTTTTTTTTTTTGACATTTTGACTTTGGAATCGTGATCGGCGACCCCCAAAACCCCCGTATCTAAAATTTTACATTGATACGTCAATTTTCAAAAAATTCATCCGCCATTTTGTTTTTTTTTGACATTTTGACTTTGGAATCGTGATCGGCGACCCCCAAAACCCCCGTATCTAAAATTTTACATTGATACGTCAATTTTCAAAAAATTCATCCGCCATTTTGTTTTTTTTTTGACATTTTGACTTTGGAATCGTGATCGGCGACCCCCAAAACCCCCGTATCTAAAATTTCACACTCATACGTCAATTTTCAAAAAATTCATCCGCCATTTTGTTTTTTTTGACATTTTGACTTTGGAATCGTGATCGGCGACCCCCAAAACCCCCGTATCTAAAATTTTACATTGATACGTCAATTTTCAAAAAATCACCCGCCATTTTGTTTTTTTATGACATTTTGATTTTGGATTTGTGATCGGCGACTTAAGACACCTTCGTATCTAAAATTTCACATTTATACGTCAATTTTCAAAAAATCCTTCGTCCATTTTGTTTTCTTTTGACATTTCGACTTTGGATACGTGCACAATGATACCACAAAGACTCCCGAGTGCCGAATTTTACTTTAATCAGAAGAGAGAAATTAATTTCAGATAGCTCCGCCCACTCTGCATGTATGCGTAATCGTTGTCATAAGGGCACATAAAAGTTAAAAGCTATCTTTTTCCCCATTAAGGCGTACGCGTTCTGGAATTAAAGTATTTTAATAATGCAAATATATAATCATTAAAAGAACAATAATCAACCTGTATATCTATAAAAATGTTAAGTCAAGCGGATGTATTATGTCGAGAAGATTGAGATGCCGGACCCGATATAAATTAATCTGATACCCGACCGTAGTACATTGAATCACATGCACAATGAATCTGTGACGTATTTCGGCCATTTTTCTGACCAAACCCTTCTGCAAACGAATTTGAAAGTGCTCGTGCCCTACATTGCGTACGTTTGTCGACGCGAAATAAGCATGTAATTGATTCCGAGAGGGCCCTTCTTCAAGACCCCGGTCCTAGTTGGACCGTCGCAACCTTCAAAATTTCGTATTTCACGCTTAAAAGTGAATCTCTGGACACAATTGAGTGTTCCTGCAAGTTTGACGTTTGTTCGGGATATTTTGATTGTCACGTGCATCGTCATGATGACGTAAGCCATTTTGCTGTTAAAACACCGTATGCACGCTCCTCTTTAAAAGCCCATATCTCTGCACACGCTCCACTTAGAAGGAAAAACTCTCCGTCGAGGAACCCTTCAAGGTCCCCCGCACATTCACGCCAAAGGACGGCTTTCAATTCGGCGTATCCAGAGAGGAGTTTTGCGCCCCGCGACGCTGATTTTCGTCGATTTTTCGGGCGTTTGGTTGCCATGGGTTACTCCGCTTTTAGTATATATAACTAGCTATAACGTCCGCTTACAGCGGGTCCGTCCGCTTACAGCTGATCGTCCGCTTACAGCGGGTCCGTCCGCTTACAGCGGGTTCGTCAATTTCTTTTAGTTTGAATCGCCTTTGTCGCGTCCGCTTACAGCTTTTTCATAGTTTCGTGTAAAAAGCAATCACTGTCATGACGCCTTTTAGAATGTCTGATTTTATTAACTTTTGACGCATCCCTGTATATACATATATTACGTGAAGCCAATAGTATATTTTATTTAAAATTCTCCTCGATTGGTTTTTTACACAAAGCGGTACACACTCAAGAGCGAGAAAGGTAAATTAATGTTTAACATGTCATCTTAAGGTATCCAAAAGCACAATGACATCAAAAAGTCCAACATGTTGATTAAGACAGTTTACAATACTACTTTGATGTGAAAGTGTAAAAGCCTGTTAACCTTTTCAAAATCAACTATCGTTAATAAAGGAGCACGAAATAATAATAAAAGGAAAAGGCCCAAGTTTTAAAGTGAAGCCCTATTGAAGCGCCTTTCCTGTAAAAAGCGATCACTGGCATGACGCTTTTTAGAATGTCCACTTTTATAAACTTTTGAAACATCCCTGTACATACATAAATTTTGTGAAGCCAATGGTATATTAAAAACTATTTTGACACAAACTGGTACCCACTCAAGAGCGAGAAAGGTAATTTATTGTTAAACATGTGATGTTAAAGTATCGAAAGAAACAATGAGCTCAAAGAGCGCAACATTTTCATTGAGACAGTGTACAATACCATTCTGATGTTTTCGAATCTACTGTCGTTAAGAAAAAATGAAGTATTAAATTTAAGCCCTGTTCAATCACGTTTCGAAGAATCGCCAAATTGAAGACGTAATAAACGACTACAAGCACCCCCGTATCCAGAATTTCACATTCATCAATTTTCAAAAAACTCTTGCGCCATTTTGTTTTATTTGACATTTTGACTTTGGATTTATAATCGGCGTCCGCACACACCCCCGTATCTAAAATTTCACATTCATACGTCAATTTTCAAAAAACCCGTCTGCCATTTTGTTCTTTGACATTTTGACTTTGGATTTGTAATCGGCGTCCGCACACACCCCCGTATCTAAAATTTTACATTCATACGTCAATTTTCAACAATTCTGCCGCCATTTTGTTTTTTTTTGACATTTTGACTATTGATTGGTGATCGGCGTCCGCAGACACCCCCGTATCTAAAATTTCGCATTTATACGTCAATTTTCAAAACACTTTTCCGCCATTTTCTATTTTTTGACATTTTGACTATGGATTGGTGATCGGCGTCCGCAGACACCCCCGCATCTAAAATTTCGCATTTATACGTCAATTTTCAAAAAACTTTTCCGACATTTTGTTGTTTTTGACATTTTGACTTTGGATTTGTAATCGGCGTCCGCACACACCCTCGTATCTAAAATTTCACATTCATACGACAATTTTCAAAAAATTCCTCCGCCGTTTTGTTTTTTTGACATTTTGACTTTGGATTTGTGATCGGCGTCCGCACATATCCCCGTATCTAAAATTTCACATTCATGCGTCAATTTTCAAAAAACCCGTCCGCCATTTTCTTTTTTTGACATTTTGACTATGGATTGGTGATGGGCGACCTAAGACACCCCCGCATCTAAAATTTCACATTCATACGTCAGTTTTCAAAAAACTGGTCCGCCATTTTGATTTTTTTGACATTTTGACTTTGGAATCATGATCGACGACCCCCAAAACCCCCGTATCTAAAATTTCACATTCATACGTCAATTTTCAAAAAACTCGTCCGCCATTTTGTTTTTTTTTTGACATTTTGACTTTGGATTCATGATCGGCGACCTAAGATACCCCTGTATCTAAAATTTCACATTCATACGTCAATTTTCAAAAAACTTCCGCCATTTTGTTTTTTTTGACATTTTGACTTTCGATTCGTGATCGGCGACCTAAGACACCCCCGTACCTAAAATTTCACATTCATACGTCAATTTTCAAAAAACTTCCGCCATTTTGTTTTTTTTTTGACCTTTTGACTTTCGATTTGTGATCGGCGATCTAAGACACCCCCGTACCTAAAATTTCACATTCATACGTCAATTTTCAAAAAACTTCCGCCATTTTGTTTTTTTTTGACATTTTGACTTTGGATTCGTGATCGGCGACCTAAGACACCCCCGTATCTAAAATTTCACATTCATACGTCAATTTTCAAAAAACTTCGGCCATTTTGTTTTTTTTTTGACATTTTGACTTTCGATTCGTGATCGGCGACCTAAGACACCCCCGTATCTAAAATTTCACATTCATACGTCAGTTTTCAAAAAACTCTTCCGCCATATTAGATGCACCATTTTTTTTTTGAAATTTTGACATTGGGCTTGAGATCACCGACACCAAGAGCCCCCGAGTACCGAGTTTTACCTTAATCAGAAGAAAAAGTTGATTTGGCTCCACCCACTGCGCAGTGCGTAATTATTTAAATAATTATTTCGTAGGGGCACATAAATGTTAAAAGCATTATTTTTTCCCTTAAGAAAACGGCATACCCGTTTTAGAATTATTGTATTTTAAATGGAATTTATAAAAATTATAAGAAAAAATCATGCTGTATATGTGAATGATTATTTCATCGACCGGGAAAATTATGTCGAGAAGTCCGGCGTCTTCTCTTATAAATTGCCGGTAAAATACACGAAATAAATACACAATATCGCATTCGAAAAAAAAATGTTTTGCCCCGGCCTGGGTTCGAACCCGACCCGGCAAAGTCATTGTATTAAGAAGCCGTCAATCTTGCCATTGGGCTATCGACCTAATGTAAATAGTTTGTTCAACTGCCATATTTATATGTAGGCTTGACTCTATGTTGAAATCTGCAATTTTTTTTTAAATCTCAGAGAAAATAGACGTGTAATCTTTAAAAGGTTATAAAAAACGTTTTAATTGTGTCCAGATAATTAATTTAGTGCCTTGTCCGTGTCCGAAAACTAAATATATTATGTGTGTTTATATGCCATGAACCTATTCTGACGTTAATAATTACATTAAGGAAACTGGGCATACGCGTTCTGGAATTATCGTATTTTAAAATTCAAATTTATAGTAATTAAAAGATATCAGCCTGTATGTAAAAATGTTAAGTCAAGCTACCGATATATAATATATTCACGGAAAGTGCACATGAATGTATGTGTGTGTACATTACATGTTATGAGCATTGCACTTGATTTATTGTGTACATGTATTTCTGGCGTATTTCGGCCATTTTTCTACGATGTCCGTCTGCATGAGGAATTTAAATCACTCGTCCTATCCATATCGTATGTCGATGAAGTTGGAATAGGAATGCGATCGGTTCAAAAATGTCTGACTTTTCGATTATGTACCTTGTTGGGCCGTCAAAACCTTCAAAATTCGGAATATAAGGCTTAAAAGTCAAACATGCAAAATTTTTCGTTGGAGCTGTCAGATTAGCGAAATGTCTCTTTTTGATGACCACTACTGCATTTTTAAGTACGTAAGCCATTTTTATGTTACAAAATATTTGCGGGCTCCTCTTGAGAGCCTCGATTCTCGGGAACCCGTCCGCCAGGAGGGCCGAAAAATAGCCTACTTGTAAAAGGAAGGTGCGTTCTAAGCTTAACCGACGCGCACGACACCCTCGACTCCCTCTCAAAGGTGACAAAGCGCGCCCCGTGCAACCAATTTTCGTCGATTTTGACGGTTCGGGCGGTAACCATGGTGATTCGGATAAGCCGTGTTTTCCCAAGAAATTAACACGAAACGGCCGTCGGCTAATATTAAGGAGAACTAGCTGTCCATCAATCTCTTCGAGCTTGAATCGCCTTTCGCGTCCGCTTACAATACAGTTCCCTGTAAAACGCCAAAAAATCAATTTTCTAAACTTTTGGCACACCTTGTATAGACGTATATTTTTGTCCACGAACTACTGTTACGGTGACAGGTGGAACGACAATTTAAAGCATCTTAACGTGAGTCTGACTTTTCGTTGTTGAAGTTTGAAATTTAGATGCTATTTAGCGTAATACTAAGACTTGACACTAAAAGATTCATAGTGTTATTAGTTTTACACAATGAAAGAACTAAGTCATTATTAAAGAAGTAATATCAGACTTATTTTAGCTTTGCATAATTTAACCTGTCAATTATCATGGCCCACAAACGTCATTTCTGGGCTGTAATATTTAATAATAATCATACATCCTTTGACATACCTTTTGAGCTTTGTTATAATGCAAATTTGTGAACAATGCATGCCCATTACACAGAAGAATCAAGTTTTAAATAAAATATGTATGACTTATTAATTTTATTTATAATAGTGAATTTATAACTGGCTTCCGTATTAATAAATTAGTTTCATGTGTCTGCTCTGAAATTGTTCCTGTCAAAGTGAGTTTGCAGTTGCAGTGGCATTGAGTCTTCGCCTGTAAATCGTGCTCTGGCTATGTTGGTTGCTGAGACGATCCTATTACAATTTAAATATTTAGTAGTGACGTTGGTAGTTGAACTAAAAACAATAACCAAAAATAACACAGACCGACGTGGGAATATCTGTGTAAATATTTTACTTACACACAATATAAAAAGAATATAATTCGTAATTGTTGGATCATTTTGTGATTCTTATTAAGTATTTAAGGAAAAATAACACAAAAAGGTAGTTCATGATTACAACCAATCCATCGAAATAAGAGCCTGAGACACGATCATCATGAACCATCATCAGACATTTTGCTTACATACATTGCAAAAAAGTCCTCTATAATTCATATTTGTTGGGTTATTTTGCGATTCTTATGAAATATTTTATAAAAAATAATACAAAAGGGGAGATTTCATGATTAAAACCAAACTACAAATAATAATTGAATCGATCGAAATAAGATCGCGACACCAACCGGGTACACGATCATCATAAATCATAGGTGATCTATAATGTTTGTCATACAATATTGGTATAAGTAATGTTGATTACTCATTTTGTTTTTATTTTTTTTTAATTTAAGACACAGTTATTCTATTGAACACTCGCTCTTATTGTTATTATAGTGTTTCATTAAACTCTTCGAATTAGAATTGCTTCTTCGCGTCCACTTCTTCTCTATAATTTGCTCTATAAATGTGCCTCTTTGGAAATGTGATCACTGCCAGACGCAAGGGTACATGAATATTAACACTTATATATTTTTTAATGTAAGTAAAATGTTATTAATTGCTTTTGACTCCTTTGCCTTATTTTATATAACAATGATATTGGAATCTGTATCTGAGTTACTGTTAATGGAGAGTAATTGCAACTGTAGTTCACTTTGCTTTTGTTTATGAATAAAGATTGAATTTAAACAATATATGTCTAATAATGAATTATACAATATTTGACATTTATAATTTGTGGCAAATGAATTTATTTATTAAGAATTTGCCCATAAAATATATAATATTTCTATATAATTTACTGAACGTTGAGTTGACATTTAGAACATTTCGTTGAGTCAGGTTTTGTATAAATCGTGTGCAATTAGCGTAAGACTGTCATAGTCAAGTCAGACTGAAGTTAAGATGCTTAGGTAAATTATTGTCATTCCACTTGTCATCGTGACAGCAGTTCGTTGAAGTGTGTTCGTTCATAATAACATGCGAGAACGAAATGTCACAGTGACAGTGCTTAACCAAATTATCTTTCCAATTGTCGTAGAAATTAACAAAACATGATGAACAGAATGTGTTTTTAAATTTGCTAACATTTAAAAATAGGTACTGTCGCTCTTCTATTTTTCAAACGCAATGGAAAATCCTGCTATGTCGTACCATTTAACAGAAAATGTGCCTCTGATCGGTTGATGACAACCAGCAGTCGCATCCCTTAAGTGCTTGTTTTTATAACAGAATTATTATTAAACAAAATAACATCCGGTTACATCTTTCTTCCAATTTCCTGTAAAACGCCAGCACTGCCATGATGGTTTTTCTAGTGTCCGTTATCATAAACTTTTGACGAACCCCTATATATACATATATGTTTGCGTTATAAATGTCATCATGAAAGCAGTTCAGATGTCATCACGAACTGAAATTGATCGATCGTTTGGACGTTTGATAGCCTGCAATTGAATTTTCGTGCGACTGCCAACGTTAATTAAATGTTAGACGGATTTTTGCCTGTCAATTGTGACGTTTCCTATAATATTTAAGTCAACCTAATGTGGATGTTAAGTTGTCATTGTCAGCTATGCCGACGTGCTTTAATATTTAATACAGACATTTTGCGTAGACCCTAGTTAAATTTATCGGTGTTAGAAACGGTAATAGAGAAATGAACTTGGTGACATAGATGTGCCCGTCAGTTATTCTTAATTCTGAACAGCACATATAAAAATCAGCTGGATAGTAATGCTTACTTCATTTTTTCTGAAGAAGTGATGTTATTGTGTATTAAAATACTTTGCGATCTTAGAGTAACTAATAATTATTAAATTACCATATATGATGTTTCTGTATCGTATTGTCTTTATATGTAGTAATAGTTCCATTACTAAAATAATAATTGCCTATTTTACTCTTTAAATCGTTAAATTAAATGTGATATGTATGTATTATGCATTTATGAAAAGTAAAGTGTTACAATTAACATTGATTTTCACGACAATAGGCAACAGAAATAAATTTCTTCTTCTTCTTTATTGTGGCTTTGAGTTAGACTATTTAGTCTTTTACTCTTCATCTGAGAGCGGTGAATCTTGGAATGTTGGAGTTCAATTTGATTAGCTATTGTTTATCTTTATTTCGATTAAGAATTAAAGTAGAACCATTTTAGGTCTTTTGTGTTTGACATTTTCATTTCCATCATATGCAAGTGCTGTTTTAAGATTTTGATTTGAGTGGTTTTCCATCTGATTTATTGGACGTAATACTTGTTTGTAAAGTAGAATTTTGTTGTTCGTGTTCAGCTGGCTTTTTCTGCCTATAAGAGGCCATAGTTGACATCTTGTTTGTTTGGTTTTGGTTATCGTTTTTGCTATGTGTGTGTTATAATTGAGCTTTATATCCAGGTATATTCCCAGGTATTTAATTTCTCTACTTCATGGTGTAGTGTTGTTGTTGATGGTTATTTCGTTGTCTGATGTTTTCCGATTCCTTTTGAAAGATTATTACTTGGGATTTGTCTTCGTTTATTGTTGTCCTCCATTGTTTGAACCATTTTATCGTGTTGTCTAGGTGCGTTTGGAGTTCCTGTACCGCGTTGGTCGGACATCTTGATGTTGAGAGAAGTGCCGAAATAAATTTCTATGACGTTCGTTCAAAATAGACAATAGACTATATAAGAATCGGTGTTATTGGGTTTGTCAATTTTGAAGTTTTCCGGCAAGTGTAATTGTGATTTAAAATTGATTGGCCACTTTAAGGATTAACTGTAAACTTTTTCGAAAACCGTCACTGCGTCAGAGGTTAATTGATGTTTATATCAGTTCGTCCTATAAACTTCAAATCTGCGAGACCTAATTGTCAAATTGAATGTCATTGTTGAAATATGTAAATGTGGCAATTGGATTTAATATTTTCTGCATTAAAGATCAATTTTAATGTGATTAACATTTTTATTTTATTGACAATTTATAGTAATATAGCGGAAAGGATGGAGATATTTTATTATGTGTTGGTAATAATAATAATACATATCTAATAGGTTTCACATTTCATTAATCAAAAACCACTCTTGAACTTTGCATTTTTTCATTTCCTTAACATTACATATTCACATCGTGTCTGCTCATAGCGCCCATGTAAATGGAAAGAAAATATTGTTCCCTTCTTTTCGCTTCGCGTATGTTCTCAGGTGATTAGCCAAATAAATTCACTTTTCATTACCAAACTGTCCAAAAGTTGCCGACTTTATGGCTTTAAAGTTTCACAACACGTCGATGATAGTGACTGTTCTTCCTCGATATTTTTTCGATAGCACATCTCTTTATCGTCACATCTTTGGTGTTTTCAGTATTTAGTCCGGTCAGGTTACAGTATTTTTGAGATGACATACCAAGTCGATTGCACCACCGAGACTATTATTGCAGTGAATTCTGACGTTTCCCAGTAAGTGTTATCGCCTATTGATCGTCTTGATGGTTCATAACTCGAATTGAAGTTTCATCGCAAGTCAAACGTTAGATGGATTTTTTGTATATAAGTGTTAAAGTTTCCTGTTACTTTAAAGGATATTCTTACACTTAAACTTAATTACATATCAACATTTCAAATTATAGGATTGCGTACTAAAAAATTAAAAATACGGATCACTTCTGTTTCATTTCCTGGTTTTAAGTATACACTTTTCTTAAAAAAGATGCTAAATTAGTGATCGATGAATTTAATGTAATTTAGTATATATACTCTTCAAATTCTTTAATTCTATTTGGATATTTCCAGTATTTAATGAATGAAACCTGCAAACTTTTAAGACTGTCATTTCTAAGTGTATAAACATATTCATATGTAGTTACTGACCTTGTGGGCTTCAATTCTTTCAACTTTAATTTACAGCCATACCAAAAAATCGAGAAACCACTTCTGTATCATTTCCTTCGGATCAGTTCCCGTATATATTCTCAAATAAAAGGTAAATTCATGTTTGATTAAATTAATGCCGTTTAGTATATTCTTTAGTGCTTACGTATTTGATTCCCTCGATCTAGATATTTACTTGCCTTAGATTTTTCCAGTATTTAATGACAAAACTTGCAAACGTTTAAAACTGTAATTTGTAAATGTCATACGGTATATATTGATATGTAGTTAGTGACCCTGTATTGTCAATTATTTCCACCTTAATTTACGATAGGGGTCGTTTTTTTTTAGAAATTTACTTGCCTTAGATTTTTCCAGTATTTAATGACAAAACCTGCAAACGTTTAAAACTGTAATTTGTAAATGTTATACGGTATATATTCATATGTAGTTAGTGACCCTGTATTCATAAGGCAGATATCATTAAAAAAACAACTAAAAACATACGGTATAACTATTTTCGGTACGCTATTTCTGAAAATAAGGGAGCTAATTAGAATTTAGATCCGTATAATATTTGTCCCTGTGAACAGTTGATTTCACTGCTACAGCTCACTGGTTTGACGTAATGTCAGATTATGTGTATGCGTTAAAAAATCGTATGGCATATCGGCAACAACTCTAACCATAATACATAAAATTGTCGGAGTACCTATGTCATTCATAATGTTAATTTAATTTTTATGATACCGCATACGCTTCTTCTTTTTAGTTGGTTAGGTTGTACCTATTCACTATTACCGATACTATTTACGGTATTTTAATTTCTATATGAATGAATGACAGTGGAGGATAATTATGTAGTTAACTTTGCTATTGTAATGAATGAAGATTAAATTTAAAGAAATATCTCTAGAAATGGATTATACATTATGGTGGCAAATGAATTTATTTATTAAGACTTTGCCCACAAAGCGAACAATATTCCTATATAATTTAATGAACGCTGATATTTAAAATTTTTTTATTGACATTCAGGTTTTGTATCAGTTGTGTACATCTAGTCCATGGTGAACGTCGACAGATCAAAAAAAAATTAATTGAATGTTGTTTCACGTTATTAGTTCTATAAAATTGGTACTACGCTTTGTGTCAAGTTTACGATTGAAATAGTGTATAATTCAAATTTTCTGACAGACTGTCATCGTAACGATATTTCGATGACACATACCTATGACAATGAAAAGTCAGACAGCTGACATGAAGATGTTTAACCAAAATTGTCGTTCCACCTGTCATCGTGACAATAGTTCGTTGAACTGTATTTGTTCACACATAAACTTGTGAGAACGAAATGTCAGGCTAACTTAATAAAACATGTTTTAAACTTACAGGTCATTGAGAGAATTAATTAATTTTCATATTACGCTTTAATAATATACTTTCTAAAACGCAATCGAAAATCTTGCTAGCTCCTATACGGTTGATGCTAGACACTGTCGTACCATTTAACCAAAAATGTACACTTTAAATACTTGCTTTTATAACTGAATTGGTAAACGAAATGACATACATGCTTATGGGAATCTTATTTGATGTATTTATTTTATTTCGAAGTGCTTCGGACACATCTGACAAATAAAGAAAAGTCGCCCTATTATTTGTACGTAGAGAGATCGATGAGAAATGTTATTAAATGATCCCATTCGTAAAATGGCTTAAATTTATATAATTATAACTTGAACACTGATACATTTCCAACATTCTGTTGACATTTAGGTTTTGTATAATTCGTGTGCATCTAACGTAATTTGACAGGCCCAAATGGCAAAACTCAGACGGTTCTTCTTTATTTAAGCTTGCTTCAAGTTCTTCGTTGTATGAAATTTACATTTCGATGACATATATAATGAATAGAGTGTTATTGTATTTATTAATATATCTTAATAAAATATAGAAAAATCGTCATATTTGTTACTGTACTTACGTGCGATAATACACTTTAAGTTTATTTTATCATATCCGTCGGCATTTTGTTCATATATTCATATAGAAAAGAAATAGTAACGATTGATAATAATAACACTAATACGTATCTGAAAGGTACCACGTTTCAATTAAAAATGCACTTCTTCGTAATATCTTTATTTGTCGGCCTTTTGACATTTAAACTTGACAACCGATGGATGAACGTGAATATATATATAGTCAAATTAATGACACGCAAACTCGTCATCGCGAGATTTTTATACCCTGCAGGAAAGCTTTAAATGAGTCGCACCTTCGACAGCGACAGATTTGGCACGTGGACAGTGCACTCAATCGTCGCGGAAAAGTCCACTCTTTTGGTTTCCAACCCTCTTTCCGCACTCTAAACCTCGACGGCCTGAAATTTCTTCGTCAATGTGAAACTTTTACAATTCTTTCGCGCGTGCCTGTCATACCTGACATTTTTACGATTTTGATCGGTTGTCCTGGGAATCGGTCATGACGTAAGCCATTTTTCTGTTAAAACATCGAGTGCAGGCTCCTCTTTAAAAGCCCGTATCTTTACAACCGCTCCACTTGGGAAGAAAAACTCTCCGTCGAGGAACAATTCAAGGTCGTCGGTAATTTCACCCCAAAGGGCAGCTTTCAATTTCGCGTATCCAGAGACGAGTTCTTCCCCCCGCGTACCCAATTTTCGTCGATTTTGCCTGGGTTTGGTTGCCATTGACTACTCGGCTTTTAGTATATATAATTTGTTTTTTTTGACATTTTGACTATGGATTTGTAATCGGCATCCGCACACACCCCCGTATCTAAAATTTCACGTTCATACGTCAATTTTAAAAAACCAGTCCGACATTTTGTTTTTTGACATTTTGGCTATGGATTTGTAATCGGCGTCCGCACACACCCACGTATCTAAAATTTCACATTCATACGTCAATTTTCCAAAAACCGTCCGCCATTTTTTTTTGACATTTTGACTTTGGATCTGTAATCGGCGTCCGCACACACCCCCGTATCTAAAATTTCACGTTCATACGTCAATTTTCAAAAAACCGTCCGCCATTTTGTTTTTTTTGACATTTAGACTTTGGATTTGTGATCGGCGTCCGCACACACCCCCGTATCTAATATTTCACATGCATACGTCAATTTTCAAAAAACTTTTCGGCCGTCTTATTTTTTTGACTTTGGATTTGTGATCGGCCACATAAGACACCTCCGTATCCAAGATTTCACATTCGTACGTCAATTTTCAAAAAATCCTTCGGCCATTTTGTTTTCTTCTGACATTTGAATCAGTGATGGGCGACCGTAAAAACTCCCAAGTGCCTAATTTTACTTTTAATCAAAAGAGAGAGAAATTGATTTCAGCCAGCTCCGCCCACTGTGCACGTTTGCGTAATCGTTTAAATAGAATTATGTCATAAGGGCACATAAATGTTAAAAGCAATCTTTTTCCCTATTAAGGAAACTGTGCGTGCGCGTTCTGGAATTAACGTATTTTAATAATTCAAATATGTATATAATCATTAACCGAACAATCAACCTGTATATCTATAGAAATGCTAAGTCAAGCGGGTGCATTATGTCGAGATTGAGATGCCGAACTCGTCGGGCCGGATACATTAATCTGATATTTTTCGCCCGACCGTAGTACACTGAATCACATGCACATTGAATCTGTGACGTATTTCGGCCATTTTTCTTACCAAATCCAAGTGCAAACGAATTTGAAAGTGCTCATGCCCTTGGTTGCGTGCGTCTGTCGACTCGAAATAAGCATGTAATAGATTCCGAGAAGCCCGTTCTTCAAGACCTCGGGTCTTGTTGGACCCTCGCAACCTCCAAATTTCGTATTTCACGCTTAAAAGTCACACCTGCAAAATTTCTCGATGTACCTGTCAGATTAGCGAAAAGTCAATTTTTCGTGTTCACCAATATATTTGAATAACGTAAGCCATTTTTTCTGTTACAACATATTTGCACGCTCCTCTTTGACGGTGGATATCTCTCTTCACGCTCCGATAAAAAGAAAAAACTCTCCGTCGAGGAACCCTTTAAAGGTGTCCGAAAGCGCACGCAAAGAGACAACTTTTAATTTCGCCTATCCAGAGACGAGTACTTTCTCGCGTTTTACGAATTTTCATCGATTTTGGCCTGCCGGTTAAGCCGTCTTTTCACACGCCGAATAAAAGAAACGGCCGTGCGCTTTTAGTATGTATAATTTGTAAAAGGGTGAAATTTTTATTTTTATTTATTGAGAGATACTTCTGATCACTTACGAATTTATGCAAATTGCTATCTAATAATGAAGGAATACATTGTTGCGTTGCTACATTGTCGTGAATCCTAAAGCAAAATGATTTTAAATTCGAAACTATTAACAAACGAAGAAGGATTATGGAAACTCCAAGGATACGGCTACTTAGGGACGAATAATCAAAACTAAACACGTTCCAAAAATTGTATGTGCTATTTGCACCAAACTTGATATGACACCCATGACATTGTCAAGAAGGGGTGGAATAATGTGTCTGAAATGTGTCAAATTGACGCTCCTGCTTCTACACGCAAACGTATCGTTATTGCACATGCTGGATCTGAAAGTCGTTGAATTAGTGAACCACTACTTTCAGAAAAAAATGTGAAATTGTCTTGTGTAGCTTATTATGAAGATGTGACTCTGTATCTGTTCGAAAACTGGTTTACTAATAAACTGCCTCCCTATTATTGTCTTTTCAATCCTATTGAACTGTTTTGGAGTCAGTTAAAACAATTTGTACGACAAAAAAACACTAGCTCTACATTTAGTGAAACAACAATTCAGGAAATTCGTGAGGGAATATCACACATTTCACCAGAAAATTGTAAAAAATCTATTACGCATTTGATCGGCTTGGAACATGACTATTTGCAGCATCCCCCTTTAATTCTGTAATTTATAATACGCCTTAGTGAAAATGGAACTAATAGCACTGACTATGACGATTCTGACAACTGCGAAGGCTACTAGTGTATTCTCACTTTATTCTCTTTAAATATTTAGTATTGCCCACACATGGGTATTAAATAATAATTGTTTTAATACGGTCCTACGTACGTACGGTCGGGTATTGATTCCTTTTGTGTACATAATAGATACTCATAAACAGTTGCAAAGGCTTGAGAGAGTCCTAATATGCCATAAAATATCGGGTCGCTATATCATTGAAAGAACTATACCATATTTGGAGAGAAAAAAGAGAGAAGTGAAAATAATCGACATGTGTATAATTAAGGATTTTTCGAATTTGCGAAATATCTCCTACACACAAACATTCCAACTATATCTAATTCTTTCCCTTAGCTGCTGGGGCTGCTGGGAATAAATTTCAACATTTACTCGCTCCTCAAAAACAAAACATGAAGTAAAAAAACGCAGTGACCATTTTATCTAAATTATATAAGAAGGTTCATTAATTCACGGCAAGAATAGGGTATATTTAGTGCATAACATAATGAAGTATTGAATCGATCTCTGCGAAAATTTCAATATTTTTAAACATGCCACATTTGTGCATCAAATGTTGATGGCCTAAGTTCTAATAATTCACCGAGTACTGTAAAATAGTAGAGGAAAATTATTAAGGATTTTGTATATGTAAAATATAGTTTATCTTAAATAATCATTCATTAATGGGGCGTCGTCATAGTACTTCTAAACTATATAAGAAGGTAAAAATTACAACAATTTTATTCAAATTGTATAGGAATTTTCTTGTAACGCGTCGATTAATATGATTATAAATAATTTGACGAAGCGCAGACCATCTGTATAACAAAAGATGAGCATAATATGACCTTACGGGAAGCTCAGAACGCCTCTTAGAGTTTAATGAATTGATAAATCCCCCTAAAAAAGGAAGAGTTTTTGGTACAATACAAGGCTTAGTTTCAAAATAAATTCTGAATAACCTGATTATTTAAAAACATTTTAAATTGACTACGGATTTTAGATTATGTTGCCTCTAGATTTCAGCTATAAGATGTTATTATTCGATAAGGTGAATATGAATGGTTTCAAATGTTTTTACCAATATGGTATGTTATTTGTGCTATTTGCATCATTTGGATTCTAAAAACCGACGTGTAGGCGGACATTACGTCGTTTTTTCCAAAAACTAAAAGTAAATTGTTTTTTAGAATGTGATTCGTGTAAAACACTTACGACAGTTCTAAAATCATAAATGTTCTACATAAATTTCAACCTAAATATACAATTTACTTTTAGGGTTTGGCAACAAACAGTCTTTTATTGGGCTACCCTGAAGACGGCAGACGTAGTGTCCACCGAAACGTTGGTTGGTCAGAATCCAAGCGAAGGAAATAGCACAATTATACTCCATCGTTAAGAATTACACGCCATATGTTTTTATCAAATCAGAAGCTGAGAAATTGTTAAAGGATTTTGAAGAGAATACTTTTACATAATAATTTTCGTGATTGGACAATATTTCTAAGTGGTGGAACTATACTAATCTTCTATGTGAGTTATATCAACAGTGGTGGTTATTCTATGTAAACAATAATGTATTATTTTTAAAAGTCTCCATCCCCACACAAATTGTTCTGACTTTGATATCCCTAAAAAAATATAAAATAAAAAGGTATATTTTAACCATTTGGAGATAGACTAATGGAATCATTAAACCAGTTTCATGACAAGCATAATAAAACATATGGATCAGTTTGTGCAGTTTTAAAGATTACAAACACAGGTTACATAGTTGTCCTTTGTTCCTCATTCATGAGACGAACTCACGCTAATGTACAGCAGTGTAGTGAAATAATGTTTGTTGACTCTTCAGGTACTATGAACAAATACCAGAGTGTTTTTGCACCAGGTATAGTTGGTGCTTTACCTGTTGGTGTCATATTAACATATACTAAAGGTGAAATTTGCTTAAAGATGCTTTGTTAATATGGAAGAGTATTGTTCCTAATAACTCCTTTTATGTTGAGTGTGAGAAAATGCACTTAAGAAAGTGTGCCCAGAATCAACGTTCTTACTATGCAAGTTCCACGCGCTGTTAGCCTATTGCAGGTACGTGTGAGACTTATCAAATGGAGTTTCAAAAGCGGAGCGTCCTAAAATCTACAACAAATACCAGAGTGTTTTTACACCAATATATATCTGGTGCTTTGCCTGTTGGTGTCGTATTAACATATACTAAAGGTGAAATTTGCTTGAAGATGCTTTGTTAATATGGAAGAGTATTGTTCCTAATAACTCCTTTTATGTTGAGTGTGAGAAAATGCACTTAAGAAAGTGTGCCCAGAATCACCGTTCTTACCCAAGCAACACACTTATGTATAATATACGTATAATAAACGTTACCACGGTTGAAAATTGGTTTTGGAAAACATAATAGACGTATTTGTTATACGTAAATTCTATGGAGTGTTTATTAGTCGTCTAATAAACGATTATAGTATTACAACATTCATATTTGCTTCGTTGCAATACGTATTATAGTTGTCTTTATGAAACGATTATTAATGGAAAGAGGATATTATATGTTTATTTTTTAATATATTTACTCACTTCTAAATTAAACGCTTTATATACGTAAAGTGTAAACATATTGTTTTAGATAATTATAGACGTACAGAGATATCAACAATTCCTGTAGACCACGTGACTACCAAATTAGGCAACCCAATTAACAGCAGTTGGTAGTATTGAATGTTTTATGTAAAATATTGTTAAAAGTGTCAACAATGACAGCATTATTTGTGAATAAAATGTACGCTACTGTCAAATACTAGCGATACGCGAATCTCATAAACGTATGAACACGAAAATCACCAGATTTTAGAAAATTACTGATCACGTGGTCTACAATCTTTCTCGATAGCACTGTATATAAAACTATAGGGTTTTGATCATTTTAATACGTACATATCGAGTATTTCTTAACACTATATAAAATACGTATATTTTCTGTTAATTTTTAATAATATACATATATCCTCCTCTTCATAAGGCGCTTTACATTCATAAATACTACGGATTATTTTTAGGATATTAAAAACGTATATAAATTCTGTTTTTAATTCGAAGTAATTATTAAGCGATAACATAATTATTATTATTTCGTTACATCTACTTACTAGGTAGACATAAATATATTTTCTGCATTTCTGGTATGCGGTGCGGTGTATGGTGCGCGGGTGCACAGCGAAAACGATACGGTACCTACGTAGGTACACAGTTCTTAAAGATAGTCCTTTTTATTTTTATTGTTGTTTTTGACGTATCACTAATTAGCAAAATAATAAGGTAGAGCTTATTTCTTTTTAGTGAAACTTCGTCTTTTTAATTTCTGCCTTCCTACATTGTTTTACTACTACCATGACTCTCAAGTTGTGACTAAAATCTACATTATAATATTCGTATAAAATGCGTCTAATGTTGATGCGCAGTATTGAGCGCTCAAGTATTTGGTAGACGTCTTATGTGGTTATGTATCAGCCGAACCGAAAAGACCGAAACTCGAAACAAATGTGTCGACATGTGCACCTGTTCACCAAAGCGTCAGTATATTGTAACATATTGCTGTGACTTCTTCTATATTGGTTAATAACCAAAAATTGAATTAATAAATTAATGTACTTTAGTAATCTCAGGGTCTAAGTGTGAATTTATTATATTTTTATAACGGATGATGTGTCGCAGCCTTGTACTTATTGTGAGTTCTAGCTGTGATTGTGATGTTTACTTTCCTTAGATCTCCCTGGGATGGGTATAAATAAGTAGATATAGAATGTCAGCACAACTTATTTTTATTTTATATATATATATATTTACAAGACATTGTTAAATATCATTATTATGCAATACAATACATTATTCATTTCATTATTATTATATCCAGCCCTTTTCATCTGCGGTACAAGCACCTTGCAATCCTTGATTCTTTATGAAATTATTAATAATAAATAAAAATAAAATTCACTGCTCTAATCCTTCATGTATGCTCATATTACGAAATTGCCGTTATTCAACTGAAGCGTTATACCTCGTTGAGTCGCCCTGAACCAAGATTCGCACGTCAATCCAGAGCTTACTCAAAGAAGAATTTATTTTAAATTATTTAAACAATATTCCAAATGTTATTGCTATCCGGAAAGTTTACTAATACTTCGTTAAACCGCTTTGAATTAAGATTCGCACGTCAATCCAAAGCATGTCCAAAGAAGAATTTATTTTTAAATTATTTAAATAAGATTCCAAATTTTTATTGCTATCCGGAAATTTTATTAATGCTTCGTTAAACCGCTTTGGACTAAGATTCACACGTCAATCCAAAGCATGTTCAAAGAAGAATTTATCTTTTTATTATTTAAAAAAAATGTTCTAAATTGCGTTGCCCGTGGTTTATGAAACACTCATGAAGGTTCTTTCTTTTATTTATTTTAGAATTGCAAGATGGAGTTTATTTTATAGTGCTTGTACTCACTTTTCTTGGTTATATAACATCTCGAATTCCTCCTGGTAGCCTAGTCCTTCCATTTTTTATTGAATTTATTGTTGTAGCTTTGCACGGTCCGACACTGGTATTTCGCGCCTTTATATGTATCTGGCGCGCAGTTATCGTTGCCGCCTTTTACTTCTACGGCGTTTGAATCTTAAAGCGTTTTATGCCTTTAGATCCTTTATTTCTTCGGAGCACTGGTTTAACTATTTTCTTTTTAAGTTTTGAAGAGCTTCTGGTGGACTTCCTATGGACTGCCTTATTTTCGCCTGTGTGTCGCCTTTTATAACGATAAACATCTGACAAACGACTTATTTTTGTTTTAAATCGTTCCTTTTAGTTTGAATTTTCGTCTGCTACGCCCCCCGTGTTGATTTCGATAACTATCGAAATTACGTGATCATGTGACCTTGTTCCACCATGTTTGTTGTTATTATTATTTACATATTCTATACCTTTATTCCATGGACATTTTGAATGATTTTATTTGTTGGTAAGTATTCTTTTATTGTCTTATATTATGTACTGACTAATGCTTTATTTATTTATTTTTAGCCTAAATGTCTTGAAGCATTTGTACGTGGATAAAATTATGTACTATCGTATATTTAGATGTACATTCAACAATGTCCTTTTATTTTGTGGATATCAGTGAATTTGCATACCCAACATAATGTTTTATTTTCAATGGTGAACTAGGCCCCAATATTTACATTCTGGGTGCGTTGGTGTATCTCGAAAACAAGTAAATCATATATCTTTGTATGCGTTTTGGTGTCCCTACGGATGAAAATATAATTGCTCTTGTGACCGTGAAATAAGTGGTATATATTTATTTATTTATGTATATAGACCTTTGTTTAATATTGTATTTTTGTTTTAGCTTGGACTTTCTTGGAATATATTCGTGTAGAGAAGAAAATAAACAAATCGTGCCCCTTTCGTACACTCAATAATATTTTATGCAGAACATATAAGTGAAACGTGTATAGTGATACATAACATTTATTCTTGACAATGTTGGTGGTTATAATATTGATATTCTTGGTGATTAATTCCTTATTTCAGAACTATTATTGCTGCTAAGAATGTATTACCTGGTTGACCTACTTTTCTATTGACTGCTAGTAATACTGCTTTAAGTTATTATATCCTTTTTATTTTACGGGGGTCAGTATTTGAATATTGTTTTATAGAATATTTAACATAATTTTGTGCTCTAATTTATTTAAACATTGTTTTATATTTTTCATTTTTATTTTTAATTGTGAATGCTATTATTTTTACGGGTATGCAACCCATATTGCATTTATGTGTATACTACTGCCTAGTTATTAAGAATGAGTAAATACCCATCGTTATTGTACAATTTGAATTATGTAAATATATTTTTACTTATAAATTAGTGGATTATTCTGTATATATTTATTGAAATATAAAATTATAATTTATATCTAACATGTAAGCTTATATTTATTTAAAATAAACACAGTGATATTTTATTTTTGTTGATTTTTATTTGTTTGGTTTCTTTATTTTATCTATTTATTTATTTACAAGAAAATACCACAGCAATATGTAAGTGGATGTAGAGTTACAACAATAGGTAAGTGTTCTTCTTTACCATGTGCACTGTTTATATTGTATACTGTTAATGCTCTGTCGCCATTTTATGGAAAATAGCTATAATTGTTTTAGTATTCTAAATTTTGCCAATGTTATTCTCAACGTTAATATACTTCTAAACCGATTATTGTACGGACTCTAACCTAAAACGTGATGCTAATTAATTGCTATACCGAATTGTTTCATATGATAACTAGGTAAAGGATTTGATTAATTAACCATTTAGCAATTAGCAACTGTTCTGGATGCAAGAACAGAGTAATTCGCCCAGTAGCACAGTCCGCATCCAGTAATCCCAGGGTCGTTCAATATTTATTATAGTAATTGAATTTATACCACTAATAATTGAATTAACAGAGAGTGAATAAATGCTTATATTTAATTTAATGACAAAACTCACCTACCTTAATCTTATAAGTTGTAATTTTGTAAAGAAGTTCCTCAGGTAACCGGTGTTGATTCTTTTCGATAGCTAATTACTTTCCTGAATGATCTTGTGATTATTTACGAAGGAATTAATGAGCGCCACTTACTTTGATAAACATGATTCAAATTTTATTATCACTAGAATTAGCATATCGTGGCTCTAGATATGTCAGTGAAAGAAAGTAAGAAATTTTCACTAAGCTTATGAATTACCACAAGGAACGAGGAGTAATTGATTTAAAACACAAGTGTCGTAAACTTAACAATATTTATTACCTAAGACAATTTAAAGCAAAGTACAATAAACACTTAACACCAATACATTGATGTTTCACTTCCACATTTTACATTAGATTAAACAATCCCTAACTTAATACTCTGGCCAGATAAAATAAATTGTGGTTACACAAAGATGAACACAAATAACATATGACAATATCTTGGTTGCAAATACAAATGGTAAATTAAAATCGGATATTAACTTTTGAACAAAATGCAACAACTAATGTATGTATGAATTTGACAAAGTGAATAATTCGTACGGGAACTTTTAAAAAATTAACTTAATGTTACGATAACATAGGCAATAGTACAAAGATTCTAACAATGAACTCGAAATTTCAGATTAATACTATTGTTTACAGTAGTGTAATGATTCAAACAACAACGTGAACAGAAAGATACAGATTAATTCTATCTTAAAAGTTATCCGACGGACTAAATATTACAGTTTTATTGTTACACAACTAGAAGCAATGGCCGTAGATTTATTATAGCGACGGTACAATAATTTCCAAGCCGCTCTGAGACCTAATTAATACGGTAATTTACCTTGATGTGTGCAGACACGATGCGACGGTCGATGACTTCTGCGGGGGTAGATGTTTTCCCTCTTAGTTTGACGAAAGTCGGTATCCGACGGCAAGGGTTCAGTGTTAAGACCGTTTCAAATCCCCATAAGGTACATCATCTGGATCTGCCAAGACTTCTTTCAGGTTGGACTAACGATCGTTAGATAATTTTGCACTCACTACGTACGTTAAATCGTCACTCGACTAGCTTTTGACACGGCTATTTTACGTACACTGTGATAACAATCTTAACATTTAAAATTACTGCCAGATCATGCGTCAACCATTAGATAGCCATCGACCAGCAAGGGTCTATATAAAATTACTTCGATGTGTCTACAGTCACTTGGCGGATAACAATAATTAATAATCCCTATTTTTAAGTGATCTTGCCTTTTTATTCGTACTGTTGGAGAGGGGTGAAACACGCCTGTTTTTGGATTCTAGAAGGTTCTCGACTTTTCCAAGAAGGAATTTTTGCACACGACGCATACGATGTAATAGAAGTATTCAACTATTCGGTCTTCACGAAATTTCAGATAAAGGACTATTGATAAAAACATGCATATTCGTGACGCCGAACCTTTTAGTTATCGTTGTCATACAAAAGGGTATCTAAGAAAATTGTTGTACGTGACTCTAATATTTGCTTTATAAGAAGAATTTTACTTTAGATTATAAATGTTGTTATTCAGATGTTATTTTTAAGAAATGTTAGATGTAGAAGTTATTTTAACAGAAATTGATACGTAGTTGAAAAAATATAAAGAACTGTTTATTCAAGAAGGTTAAACAAGCAATACATATTTAAGTTTTGAATATATTTTGTGTATTGAAAATAATAAATAGTATACAGTATGAGCCAAAAGAATGATATTATAATTAATTTGGAATTCTTAAGTAATTTAATAATTGCTAGGTTAAGTAAACAGATATTATTTAATATTTTGAAATGAAATTAGTCAGAAGTGCCAAAAGCACGCAACAAACGTCATGCTTATTTTCCAAAATTTCGACTAATTTACAAACTCTTGAAAATTTACCAAACCTGTCTATAAAAACACGAGAAGATTTTCATAAACTAGAGTCGATGCTTGCTTCTCAGAGCAATTATAATTTCTTCGTACGTCAGGCTTCTTTTGAATTTGAATAAATAATTTCAGTAATTTCTTTTAAGACAAACTGCAGCTATTGGAGGGTCAAATGTGAGAGTCGTAACGATGAATATCCTAAAGTATTTCTTATCAGATGCAATAGCAAGTCAGTTTAATTTGCCGGGAAGAGAAGAAAAACACGGTTGTAAGGGTACCTTTTATCTGGATTGATTCTTGGTAATTATATAGTTTATTATTCTGTTACAATGCTTATTGTTAATTATATTGTAATTAATATAGCTCCTGTAAAACTAGAATTTGCGGGACGTGAACCAGCAGATGTGCAAGATTCAACAATTAATAGTGCCATACAAGATTGGCTGAAACAATAAGAAAAGCGCTTCTCATATTATCTAAAATGTTGTTCTTGTTTTCGTCAAAATTATATTACTACATAATTTTTTTAAATACGTGATGTGTTAATAAATATTATTAGTATGATTTCATATTACAAAAGTCTTTAAACTTTAATTTACTTTTTTAAATGTTATACTCCCCATGCGCACCTATGTATATTTTTCAACTACGTATGTTTGTTATGTCTGTACCTTCGCAGGACAAAATTGTTTCTATTTGTCAACAATATCAAGGTAAGTATACTACGAGCTTTGGTTATAATGATGTTAATGTGCAGGCAGTGAAATTGAACAAAATGTGAACTAGTCTAAAATAACATATAATAAGCCAATAATTTATTCATATATAAAATATTTACGAAATCCTTAAATAAAACGTATATCAAATACGAATATTTTAATGTTGATTGTAACGTATAAAAAAGGACTAATTTATCCAAATAAATATAAACTCTCTGATACGAATAAATACAGAATACATATTAATATGAAATAGACGTCGAATCGCCGAACATTTCTTCGAAGGATTTACGTATTTCATCGTTCAATATAAAACGTAGAGTTTTGCAATTATATAAACGTTGAATATTCGTAAGTGTGTTGCTTGGGTACTATGCAAGTTCCACGCGCTGTTAGCCTATTGCAGGTACGTGTGGGACTTATCAAATGGAGTTTCAAAAGCAGAGCGTCCTAAAATCTACAACATGTTTAAGAAAATTGTAAATGCTTTGAACAAATCGAACACGGAAAACTTGTTTGATTCTGTTTTAAAGAACGTGAAGTAAAAACCCACGTATAGTAAATATGAGAGCGACAGTTTCAGAATGGAGTTTGTCCTTTCGCACAGATTAACTGACTCAGTGACATAATACAAACAATTATGCAGCAGTAACATTTAGTGACCTACTGAAAGATATACGTAAACACAGCTAAGGACTTTGCTGCATACTCCAAAACTATTTATGAGGGACAGCCAGTACACAGTGTTGATTTCAATACTGAGGTTTCTGAGCACACTATTGTCAATGAAATAAATAGTGAGGATATTTGTTTTCCATTAAGAATCGCAAGTCTAGAAAATCGGCTAGTCTGGATGACGTCCCAGCATGTGAGAAATACTTGGTGGAACCGTTGAGGCATATTTTTGGCTTGAGCTTGTCTGGTGGTGTTTTCCTTGATGAATGGAAATTGTCAAAAGTTATACCTATTTTTAAATCAGGAAATAAAAGCTTTATGACAAATTACAGAGCGGTTTCTGTGATATCAGCCGTTACAAAAATATTTGAGCAAATTCTTCACTGTAAGATACACGATCAGGTTAAGAGCAGGATAGCGCCGGAACAGCACAAATTTGTGAAGGATCGGTTGATAGAATCAAATTTGTTAATTTTTTCCGAAAACATTTCTAGTGCAATTAAAGGTGGGACACAAATTGAGGCTATTTATACAGATTTTTCTAAACCTTTGACCGTGTCGATAATGATGTTTTGCTGTTGAAGTTGCATTCCTTCGGGTTTTCTTCACAATTAATAAGTCATACTTGTGTAACAGAAGGCAGAGAGTGTCCTATGGGGAGCCTTCTCTGATCCTTATATGGTGTCGTCGGGTGTGCCACAGGATAGTTGCTTGGGATCCCTATTATTTTTATTATTTATAAATGACTTACCCACCGTAATAGATGGGTCCTGCTTCTTGTTGTACGCCGATGACTGTACACTGTATAGGGAGATAAACCCGCAAACCGACCATGAGAAACTGCAGCGCTATCTGTATGGTGTCTCAATAGTAGATTGCACCTGAATGTAAATAAATGTGCGGTCATGACAATTTCTAGGAATAACAATCTATCCATACACGATTATGAGGTTCGGGGTGTGCCTCTGGAACGAAAATATTTGATCAGAGATCTGGGGTTTGGTTTGATTCGGCTTTCCGATTTATACATCACATCCATAGTACCGCTAGTGTCTCGTATCGTAATTTGGGAATTATCAAACGAAATTGTGGGGATTTTAACGACATGCATACCATTGTGTTGATATACAACTGTCTTGTTCGAGCGAAACTCGATTTTTCTTCGCCGATTTGGGCGCCGTTAGCGGGAGCAGATAATACCGTAATTGAAAAAGTTCAAAACAAGATTTAAAGTTCTTGCACTTTAAACAGTATAAGTGTAATCCACCTTTTAGATGTTATGAATCAATTCGAAGAGAGTTTTGCTGCCACTATTACGACACCGGCGAGACGTGGCCATGTTATACATAATATTTAGCTCTCAATAACATTTTCGATAATGCCAAATTATTGTCATTATTTGGACTGCATATACACTTCTACAGTACTAGGCCCGCCCCACCCATCCGCATTGACGCTAACTATTTATCGCCAATTAATAAGATATGTAAATTATACAACACACTACTACTCCAAGTTGATTGTTTATTATGAACGTACATACGTACGTGTGTGGTGCGCGACATCTAACATTCCTTGTTCTAATTCTAGGGTTTAAATTTAGAGTAATGTATAAACATGTGTCTCATTATTGTATGTATAGTTTTAAGTAAATTTACTTTTTGTAGAGAAAATCAGTGTAATATAACATTTTCCAGTTGTGATTTTGTAGTATAAATTAAAATAAAAATAAAAATTAAATATAATTTTTGGCAGGGCAAAGGCATACTACAATGTTCAACTCTTCGATTGTTTAGTAAATCGCTTTTATAAATACCAATGTTCCACATATTATATTGCCGATCAAAAATTAAAGTACTACAAAGTGTAATTACTACACATGGCACATTTGATGTTTTCAATGCAAAAAACAAATGTACATACAACGTGGATATTGCTTTGGCAATTGATTTTGACCCATACGGATGCAAGGAAATTAAAATAAGTACACAATTATTTTTTTCAATACATTATGCAAAAGCAAAAGGAATCTTCTTAGTTATTTTAGTAAGTCCAAATTTTAAATGTACAAATGTGGTTTATTAATTATAAGATCGGCCAGCAGTGTTATTCCATCTTTAAGTAGCCGTGCGGCAAGCAGTGTAGATCTACCCCTAAAAGGCAGTGTTACTGATGACGATGAAACAAAAGATGTAACGTTATGAACATAAAACCTTAAAAATGTTTTTTTGACATTATTCAACGTTTATAACCCAAACTTAATGTTTATCCAGTTTGAAAAAGGAATTATTATATCTAATAAAAACAAAAATATCAGTGTTCAGCCGACTGCCATAGCTCGAAGGAAAACGTACGTAGATGGGAGGAAAGTTCAACAGATAGGTCGGCCGGCAAAACGGAGCGTCCCTGAACATAATTATGCCACATCAAAACAATACTCCTGGTCGGAAATACCTCAAAAAGTTAGTTGTTGTTTGTTATTATTGGCACAAGAAAATATTTAACCTTCCAAACAATAGGATTTGTTGTAAAATTTATTATACCATTAAGTGTCATACTGTCATTAATATTTGTCATTATGAAAATATAATGGCAAATATTAATAACAGTATGACACTTAATGATATAACTATAGACCAGACGTTCCATGTTTAAATTACGACGGAGCAAAGAAATAATGTAAACAACACGCAGTTACTCAATAGCACTATTCATATAGTAAACTGCAACATCTGTTGTTGTCGTGAAAACGATAGGAAGAATAGTCCATTTTACTAGTAAATTCCTTTCTGAATGGGCGTAGGTAGAATTTATTATATTTACCTTACATTTCGTAAGATAAATAAAATTATGTATGTACATACCTATTCATACTTATGTTAGTTTTGTTTTCTCATTGTTTTAACTGTTAATTACGTACTTCGTAATTTTTTGTAATAGTTCCTGTTTCATACCGTTTCATTGAATCTACTTCTCCCAATTATCTTGACGTAAGTGTGCACTAGATTTCGTTGAGTTTCAATAACATATACATACATTTTTAGTTATAATGTATTTAAATCTAGAACAATGTTTAAGTTACTTTTTCATATATGATAAGGAAGAACGCCATCGTGAAACAATGGCGAGTTGGATTAAGGGTCATACTAATTGTATGTCCATTGTCAGTGATTCCACGCACGTACAACGTCACTTAACATTGCTAAAAGATACACAGAAATTGGAGCCGTTGGAAGCTGAAAATTTTAATAAAGAACTTTAATGGCGGCTAATATCCCATTAAATAAACTTGACAATTTCATTTTGAAAACATTTCTCCAAAAATATACTGGTCGAAATTTTCCTGATAAATCCACCTTAAGCAAATATTATATTCTAAAGTGCTTCACGAAAACAGTAGAATGCATTAGAAGATATATTTTAAATCAGTACCTACAGATAAGTGCCGACGAAACAGTCGATATATCGTGGTGTAGTACATCCAACTATTCCATATAACACATATGTAATTGCATCTAAAGTTATAAATACATTTGATGCGGAAACAGTTGCTAAATCCATTGACGAGCATTTGCACAAAATGCTTCATTCGGACGACAAGTAGAGGAGAAAAATACTTTTATTTGTTAGTGACAGTTCCGCATATATGTTAAAAACAGGCAGGCTATTAAAGGAAACATATCCTTATATGCTGCATATTACTTGAGTAGCACATGCTCTCACAGAATCTGTGAATATATCAGAGACACCTATCCGGAAGTTGATAGACTTGTATCCATCTTTGACACTGCCTCCCTCGCCAGTAATAACTAGATGGGGAACATGGTTGGAAGCTAATAGTTCTTATGCAGAGAATTTCGATAGTTTACAAAATTTCGTTACATGTTTAAATGACGATGCTCGAAGTATTTCTGAGTGCAAAGAACTAACACAAATCCCAAATTTAAAAAATCAGTTATTATTCCTTCAGGAACATTTTGGAAATTTGCCTAAACTAATCACATATTTTAAAAATCGAAAATGTGGCTATTAATAATTTCAAAACTATTCCAAGTGACTTCGGATGTGGCCTTCGGCAAAAGTTAGACGCAGTTTTTAATACAAATCTAGATTTAATAACATTGCGGCAATTGTGTATGAGGACAATGACACAAAATCTTAAGTGCTAAATAAACTGAAATAAAAGAATATTTCCAGTACGCACCTATAACCAGTTGCGATGTAGAAAAGACGTTTTCTATCTACAAGGATGTGCTTCAATCAAAGAGAAGAAATCTTACAGAAGAGAACCTTGAGAAAGTATTGCTAGTAAATATTAAACTCCTTTACTCGACTTGAACTACAAAATGAACAAATAATAACGTATTTTGTATTTTATAGATCACCACCCACTTGTTATCCAATTATATAAATAAAACATAAAACTCTTTAAAAATAGAAGATTTCAATAGTGCGTCCATGGGCGATGAGTCATCAACCTCTAGCGTCCGGTCTATAGATATAACTTAAGACAAACGTTTTACATTACATGGCAAACTTTTATCAATATAATTTTTGATCTCGCGGTATTTTATATTTATACATATTATATGTATATTATTATTTATATTGATGCATAAATACGTATTTTTATTAATTTTATTACACTTTACAGTAAATAGTGGCTTTGTTCCTTCACTTGGAAGCTAATAGTTCGATAAACGGTTTGGGCTCGTACTTGCTGTCTTTGACAAATACATTTTCAACCTAAAATGTATATTTACTATAAATACCACTGTAAACATAGATAGCAAATGAGGTTTAATTAATTTTGCAGTCTTTATGGACGTCCAGGTCGTCTTCAAAATTGCACTTAGCTCGCGGGTAAATCAGATCGCCATCTGCATGGACGCTCACAACGCAAATTACCATAGCAAAATATACAGCGGACATCGGTCCGCTCTGACGCTGAATCTGTTAACTACCAAATTAAGTCAGAAAATAGACAAAATTAAACCTTACTTTAAAAAAATTTCTGAAGCAAATTGCAGTGCTTATTAAAATTTGTTAAATGTTACATACTTTTATTGTGGAATCTAGTAAAACTGGGAGCTTTACCATTATTATCCTATTAAATTAAACCTAGTATAGTAACTAACTTTGCCCTTAGCGTCTCGTTTAGCAATTTATTGTCTAATTATAAATTTATAACACAATATGTTGTTATGTACTACACATTATACAAATAAATATAAATTATATATTAATTATTATAAGTAAATAAAGTACAGATAACTTTATATATATATATATACTTAATAAATCAAAAAATATTCGAAATATTTATTATAATGCTTTTATTGACAATAATTACGGTTTTACAATTATTGACCATCAATTTGTTACCAAATATTTTACTATTACTACCAAAACTGCTTTGTAAGCTTTTACCTTTCTCATCACAATTATCCTATAAATTTTTAATTGCAGATAAAATTGAGCTTTATATGGGCCATAACATAGCAGTTATAATACTGCTACACATTTTTATGTACTTGCGATTTCTTTTCTGTATAAAACACTTTTATCTACTGACAGTCAGTGATTGTTACATGAAAGAGAACAAAATCACACAAATTTATTAAATTAGTAGTTACATAAAATTGTCTCAATTTTGCTTCTAGGTTTCTGAAAACCTCTAATAAGTTTTATGACAAAGAAAAAAGTAGGTATTACAAGTTAATATTATATGAAAAGCTCTGTCTCTCTAAAATATATTGAGGTTTATAGTACATCCTGTTTACACTGTAAGTGGACTTTTTGAATGGATAATTATCATAATGGGTGACACTTAATTTTCGGAACTTCGATAATCCGAAAGTTTAGTTAATCCAAAACCCGATGTTGAAAAGAATTAAGGTTGCAATAAAACCACAGTGATGCTAAATAATATAAAGCATATTTCTTAAAATTACAAGAAAAATCAAAGTTAGACAATGTACTAAACTAATTATTACTGAACTATATTTGTCTGAATAAATCTGTTAATTTTTTTGTCTAATTGAAGAACACCTCTCCCTTGAAATCAAATAACGCCAACACGTCAGAAGTATGGTATCCGATGGGGTCGTGTTGCTATACGTAGCGTTACATCAAATGCAGCCGCGGCGTCTGAGTAGGAAACCCTCTGCTCGCTATCACCGCCTGTTTCACTTTCACTCTCGTCTGAGATGTTGACAGGTTCTTTCAAAACCATTTCAATAATCTGCTGATCGTCTAAAATTTTATGGTCGTGATTTTCGCCACGCAACCACGTATTAACATAATTTTCATTTGCGTCCTTGTATCAAGGAATATTTTGTAAAAGCTCTCGTACCTGTACAACCTAAATTTGGGTTATCTATGAAAGTTGGCCTCGGCCAAAGTTGGTTCCAGGGTTTTTTCAGCAGTTGCTCACAAATTTCCATCAATCTACCACCCAGTAAATTACTTCTTTAAGTTTAGACAGATAAAAACATTATATATAAGTTTTTTAATGCCTTTGCTGACTTACCCATGACCACAAGAGGGAGCTTATGATTTTCCGCGACATCACTATATGTTAAAATCTTTAATATTCCTATGCTTATTTTAAAAATTGTTTTTATTTTCTTTTTTAGCGGCCAGACTTGTGCTTGGCAATGCCATAAAGCTAAGGCGCATTTTATCAGCCTTATATATTTGCTGCGGTGAATAGTTTCCTGTAGCAATCATGTTAGCAAATATAATTAAATATTCGGCTGCAGCAGCCTTATCCCAGTAATGACTAGCTGACGTATGCCGTTAAACTTGTTAATGCCGGTATTTATAGATGGAGCTCAGCTCACGTAATTCACAAACTCACCTAAGCACGGGATTTCTGTATCGTCGCCTCAAGCATGTGTTTGATTTTATAAAACATACATCAGGAAATCTCGTGAACGGGGGACCTTGAGCACGCAACGTTAGGGAATTTTAGTAACTTTTGGTTGCAAACATCGATCAGCTGTTGTAATCAACGCTTTTAAAAAGAAAATTGGAATTAAAACCAAGAAATAATTAGTAGTAGTAATAGTATTTATTTCTTTAAAGTAAGTTGAAAATGAAATACCTTAAATGCAATATTGAATTATAGCCATGTTTTTCACTAGTAATTTATTGTTAAATATTTAAATCTATACATCCACATGTAAGTAATCAAATAATTTGTTTTTCAGATAAATGCAATGGAAATAATAACTCCGAAAATACACTAGTTAATAACAATAGCCTAATAAGACTTTTTCTTGAAAGAAAGTTATGTCGATAAGTTATTATTATAATAAATTAAGAAAAATACAATATCTGCAGCATATTTGCCAGTTGAATATTAAACCGTTGCTTTGAAGAAAAAATGAATGCATTGTACATTTCTGTGGCTTACAATAAGCAGTTTATTGTGCTTCAGCTAAAATTTTGTTGACGAAGCTAGATAAGTTCAAGATTATTCTCAGGCATATTAGTTTAATTGGAAATACAGAAACCCAAGAAAATCATTAATTTATATGTAACAAAATGTTTATTTATTTAATAAATGTATTCAAAGAAGATTTATTAAACAAATCAGCAACAATGGGGTGTAGATATTTTAGTTCAATTGTGTTTCAAGTATATATGCAGGCTTTCATCGTTAAATTATTTATATGATTTAGTAATAATACTATTCACATACTTTCATTATTTACCAATATCTGAACTACTCTATCATAATTTGTAATTGTAAAAAAAGAGTACTATTTTTTTTAATGTATGTAATTATTGTAGTAATAGATTTATAAGCTTGGTGCTTTTAAGAGATATATTTGCTAAGATTATGTCCAATGTGTTAATTGTTATATTGATTCATAACATATTATTAATATATCTTTCACTAGAAAGTAACTTTCAATTATTTATAATTGATCAACAAACTGTTCTAAAGGATGACTCAAATAAAATTGTATAGTAGTCATTATTAATAAAAACATTGTCTTTCTAAAGTTTAAGAGCCTCATTTACTGTGGATAAATATAATGTAATTGTTTATGTTACAAAAACATAGTGAATAACCATTACATATTATGCATATCATTTAATTTAATGCTTTCAAAAATGTCTAGTTCACCATCATATAGTTTTCAATGGTGTTCTTAAACACTATAGAATATTCTCTCTTCGAGGTTACATATAATATTTTAACAACATTAAATCATATTTCTTGTTTATAAACTATAATACATACATGTTTAGTCAATTATAAGTTGTAATGTGATAACAATTATACACCTCCTTGTAATAATATTGGACATATAATTTAATTCCAACATGCATATCCATTATTAATAAGCATAGGATATACATATTTCTACCATTATTTTTAAAAGTACTGCATTCAAATATCGTGGAAGCGATAAAAAAATGGGAATTCATATGGATCAAATATTCCATTTCCAATTTAGAAGGGTTATGTTTTAATAAATCTGTCAATCGTGTGCTAAAGCCTGGTCGAACATAACATTACGTCTGAGGTCGTGTTTTCGTCGCCTTGTGCACTGGCCGGTGCTTGAGGTTGTTTTATAAAACGAAGATGTGGCGTATATACGTATTTGAGCATCTGCAGCGCCTTGAGCATGATTTATAAATCTGGGCCTAAATTAATCAAGCCAGCCTGTACTGGCAACGAAAGCTCGCCTCCGTTCACTACTTTATTTAATTATACAGCTTTTTCTTTAATTCGAGGCCCACTAATTATCAACCATTTCATCCCGAGATTTGGTTATGTTTAAATAGACCTTATAAAATAAACTGTGTAATCACAAGTAATAAGTAATATTTATGTAATCACACGATATTATGTGAAAAATTCGTTAATCCGAAAATGGTCTGGTACCAATCATTTCGAATTATCGGGAATCTCGTCACAGTTTAAAATTAGCCTTATTTTTTCCACTTATTATGCAAATGAAGATTTTTTGAATTCATTTTTTACTAATGGTGAGTACGAAAAAAATAGGCATTAGAAACGTGCTGAAATATTAACGAACAATTTCCACATTAATTAATTAATCTACCTTATTAACTGAAAATAAGTTTATTAGAACTTTTACTAATTTCACAAACATTCAAAAATGAATTATCCAAAATATCAAGAAAATGCATAACAGCAAATGAGGATAATGTCATAAATGTTTTGAAATACCTGGCAATCAGTCATCAATTATTGGAAGTGCACAACAGGTTCGTAGAATTTTATTTTCTTCTGGACACTTACGAGGGCAATCGATGCAAGGTTAAAAATTTAGTCAATCGCAACTTATAACTTCCGAAGATTTAGAACGGAGAGAGAGAATTTTGCGAATTACTATATATTTTTATATAGCTGTTCATTCCATATATATACGGATATTCATATTATGTGGTATTTTCGCTTGGGGTAATACTTCCTCGTTGGAGTATTCGGACTGCAACGCATAGAGCTCAAACTTATAAATAATATTGACCATAGAACAAGCTGAGTTAAACTATTTATACTTTAGAGTAAACAATATGTGCACCGTTAAATGTAAACAATTTTAATAAAGATAGATATGTACCTATATTAGGGTGGCCCAAAATTTTGAAAATATCGAAATTTAAAACGCATACTCTCTAACTTTTTTCATTAGGGCCTAAAAACATCGTACAAAAAATTTCAACCAAATTTGAGGACATTAATCCATGCCGACGTGGATTTAAATATTTGCCATTGTTCCGGTTTCGCGCTAGAAACAATGCTATAAATAAATATAATTATTCTAGAAATGTTTAACCTGTGGCATGTGGCCATCTTAGCACAAAGTCAGATGGTACAGACAAGAATATCCCTTGTCGTTAACACGTTCAAACGTGATTTTCAGACGCGCGCGTGCAAATCGATTGATCTTCACAACATCGACCGATAGAGTTACATTCGAATAGGACGGAAACTCATTTCGTTTATAATTTTATAATACGCTTACAGGTACGTGCTTTATGTTTTGCTGAAAAATGTTTCAAAAATTTAGAAGCGATGAGAATATGTTTCTTGTGGGAAAGAGAATACTCGTCAAATTCTAGGTGCAAGGTTGCCATCAAATGGACAAATTTTAAGTGTATTATTTCATAATACGCGTCAAGCAAAGTTGAAAATTAGTGGAAGAGCCAATTTAGCAATTCGGGAGTGCTCAATTTTTGGGAGAAAGCTCGAGTTTCCACTAGAGCTGTTCTGAACTGCGTACGGAAATTAATGAACTTGCGGGCAAAATGGAAAGAACTTTAACGAAATTCGACAAAAGACGAAGAAATTTATCGAAAGTGGTAAAGGGACTTTGAAATGAAATTATTTATACTTGTTGACATCGCGCATGCAGACGCAATGAAAATGATCAAGATCGATAAAGATAAGGCGTTTTTAATTAATCAAAGAGAACCAGGTCGTGTTGGGTGCTTATCTGGAACAAGTATGATTAACTAAAAAATATGAAATATTGACTGTTAAGCTGATCAACTCCTGGGTAAGATTTATTCTACTATTTTATCTTGCAATGATTTAGTTGTAAATAGTAATAGTTTCTTTGTCATTTACTCTTCTTTAGATAAAACAATACACGATTTCGTGGGTCTAGAAGATATCAATTTACTGAAGTGTTTGGGAATTGATACAGGGTTTCGTCTAGAGTATCCCTCAAAATGGGTTGAAAATCAAAAGCTTATCAAGACCAAAAAGATCGTGGGAACGTTGGTTTGTGTTAACGACATTGCTGAGGGACTACTTACAGAAAATTAAGATTTAGAACGATTTATTTGACAATGCGTAATGGAGCACAGGCAGTTCTTGCCCGATTGCACTAAAAAGACATTGAGAAAAAAATTCCCCGAATAATTACACGAACATATGTTAAAGTTCGTACAAAAAAAATATTTTCGTAAATATGTTGACCGCTTACTTTTTATAACCTAAAGGGATATATAAATATGATATAATTAGGTGCGTTTGCTTCACCCAACATGGAAGATATTTAAAAAAATAATTCAGTAAAAATCGGTACGTAAATTTCTACGCAAAAACACATTAAATTAAATGTTATTTGGAATGGTAAGTATGGAGTCCACATCGGCGGGGGTTAATGTCCTCAAATTTGGTTGAAATTTATTGTAGGTCGTTTTTAGGTCATAATGAAAAAATTTAGGGAATATGAGTTTCATATTTCAAACTTTTCAAAGTTTTGGGCCACCCCTAACGTATATACAAAATTATGACACTAGAGTAAAGCAAAATATTGTAGGCTCAAAATAACTCAAAATTAAGTCTTATTCAGGCATGGCCCACACACGGCCCGTGGACAGGATTCAAAATTAGCTATATAACTTCCAATAATTGGTCGAATAGATTTGCGATGCTTCTTTATTTTTTCAAAAAAATTAATTGTAGAGATTTACATCTCTAATATTAAAAATAAAAGAAACATTATTTGTTTCAAAGGTAAACAACCCGGACACTTTTTGTCAAAAGTGTCTGGGTTTTTTACCTTTGAATTGGTTATTGTTTGAACATTGTCAAAATTTCCAAACAATAAGCAAAAATGCTGGTAATAGTAATGGACACAGATTGGTACATAGACAGTGGGACAAGTTTTCATTTATGGGGAAAAATTGGTTCGTTAATAAATAAAGGGGAACCAGACTTAACAGAAATTATGGTGTTACAATTCATTTTTAGTTGTCATTTGTACATATTGTTTTGAGGTATTCTGTATCGATAAATATCGTTTACGTAATCCTTTGTAACGCTTGCTATCTTTTGGTACGAATATTAGTGAATTTCCATTTCTCAGCTTCGTGGAATCAATTCCTTGATTTGTTTATTTCTTTTGTTAGGGAATATTAATTTTGCTTTTCTTTTATTTAATTACATTTGATAGAATGCCTGTAATGCTTGTGTTTTATTTTATTGATTAAATAATTGTTTTCTCTAAAAATCCATATTATGGATTTTGACTTATTACGACCTCTCTTGGGCATTTACGCAAGTGCAGTTTTGTCGATCGGGAAAGGTAGTGTGCTTGTCTTGCTTGCCGAGCTAGCGCATCTTCGCGGTTGTCAGATGACGCCGTGTATAATGATTAACGCTTTGGGATATTTATTTAAATTTCTTGTAATTATTACCCGTAGTTTATTGTGAGCAATTGTTTAGTGATTTATAATTTATAATATAATTTCTCCGCTTGGGATAACCATTAGGTAAGCCAAATAGTGTGTAGTTCTTGTTCCGTACTTATTCTCTTCGTTCAGAGGGCGTTGGACATCTATCTTCGGAACATTCTAGAATAAAAATTTTCGTTCTACGTCTTTCTTTCCGAAACCAGCTGCTAACGAATTAAGATCTGCCGTGGCAAAGATAGTGTGAGTTCCTCTACTAAGCCTTGAACAATTAATGAAGTATTTAGTAATTAGTAATTTCGTTGGATAATCCACAATTTGATTTGGGATGAAACATTTTGTTCAAGAGCACTTGTATCTTATCGAATCGAACCAGTTTTTTTTTTTTGAAGAAATTTTTGGTTGGGAACCTTTTGCACTATTGTAAGTATATCTTTCGTCTATTTCATTCGTTCTAATTAGCTGTGTTTTCCGTCCGCCTTTTAGTTTGCGACACGTGTACGGTAATTTTAAAATAAAAACCGTATCAGCAGCCGTTTGCAAATTTTGGGAAGCACGTGCTGTGAGTTTTTTTATATGAAAAAATCGTCGTAGTACCGAGGACAGTTATTAGGTAATGAACCTTAACTTCCGCCTTCCGAGTGATACCTGTGAGTCCGAATATTGCAGAAACTTTGAGGTGATACTGAGAGAAAACTTTGTGTCAAATTGGTTGTGGTGTGTGCGGACTAAACCAGGTATTTGCGAATTACTTTATTGTTAGTTAAGTGTATCATGTGTGCATAGCACACCGTCAATCAAATCAATTACCTAAGCACAGACGCCGGTATGTGCCAGATATAGTTTTTTTTTTTGAGCCTTCCGAGTATTTGGATACTCTTTTCTTTACCAAACTAGTTTAATTCATCGTAATTTAATAATTTCAATTTTGGGCCACTTGGGCTATAGCTTAAATTCAAATAAGTTACATAACGTTCAATTTTAGAGTTAAGTTAAACCTCTCTGAGGGGATCACGAGGAATTTAGCTCGTTGTACTGACGAATTTCAAATGTTTTTAATTTTTTTTAAGACTTAGTGAGCCATTTTAATTTCCACACCGAGGATAGTGGTTGAAAATTTGTAAGCTTGTGTAAATTTTAAATTTTGAGTCTGAGATATCAGCCATAAGGGTGTTTTTTGTGCGATTTATGATCGTTGATGTATTAATTAATTGTTATTGTTCTTGTAAGGCGAAGATATTTGAGCTCATACTAATACCATCTAAGATATAGCGTTAGTCGTCATTCAGCCTGGCATTTTGGCCCCAATTTACAGGGCGATTCATATATGTAGTAGCTTGATGACGCGTTTTCGCATCCAAGCTGCTCGACGATTATAGTCATAGCAATTATAGATTTAAATCACCTTTTTTTTACTTCAGCTAACCTAGCTTCCTTAGTTTCATTATGTCAAACCTTTTATTGTTATCCGATCATTTAATGTAATAATTTTAACTTTGAAGGTTACTTACATCTAAACCGTATGCATATTTATTGTTATTCAAGCGTATGTTTATTGGATGTACCTTAAGTTAAGCGGCCTCTTTGTTTTCGTGGGTGGAAATTTAAGAGTTGCCAACCGATTATGGTAATTTATCTGATATATTGGATGTGGTTTTTTTTACTGTCAAATAATTTTGGTATCTAGTTCATTAACTTGAAGCATTGTGTTATATTCTGGTAGCTAATTCATTGTCATGAAGCATTGTAATATATTGGTGATAACGATTTTCCTATATAAATTTTGGTGACTTTTCCTTTTAAAAAAAAATTTGGAACGAAGAAATAAATCTGGTTTTAATTTGAATGTGCGTGTGTTTGGTTTTGCCAATCATTTCACCTGGGGTTTCAATAATAGACTTGTCCCGAGTTTATATATCAGTTGATGGGCAGTATAGTTAATGCGGGACAGGCGCCTTAAAACAATAAGACCTTCGACTTGTATAGTGTCCGAATCCATGCTACACGACTGGTTAGCGGCAGTACTGATCATCATATTCTACAGTAACCTTGGGAAGAATGAAAGGTAAGGCCTTAAGCGTGGTATAAGCTGGCTAGTAATTAATAGACAAGCGTCTCATAAAATCTCGAATTTGGACATTTTTAAAGTAAGAAGGTTAGTTACCGTGGTGGCGTCATACTTCTTACCTCCTTGGTAAAATTTTCGTTCAGTTTTTTTTAATGGCATTTTCGTCCATATTTTATTTTAATATAAGAGGGTAGCAATGGTAGCTAATAAGTCGAAAGTACAGGTTCAATGTACAGGCGACGGAAAAATGAAAACATATTTGTGATCCCAAACTACCTTTTAGCCCTTATAGAAGTGACTATATTAATAATAATAATAATAATAATAATAATTTATTTGTCCTCTCGACTACATAGTAGTATGGGATATGTCAACAAAGCTATTACATATACAACATACATAAAAAGACAATATGGATACAAACTAATACAAAAACACCAATTCTAATTCAGATCTCATTTAAAACCTCTGACAATGAGTAGTAACAACCACGCATCAAAGACGCTTTTATTGTACGTTTAAAGATCTCTCTGCTTAAGATGTGGGGCATAAATTTTTTGAAAACACACATGTTCTAGACAAATTCAATGAATTTAGAAATTTAGTTAAGAACAAAAGACAAAAATCCTAAGAACAAACATTGGGGGTGAGTATTGCAGTAAAGAGTTTGAAGGATGGAAAAATCATACATCAAAAAACAAATAGTCATACACCAGAACAAAATGGTATGTCTGAAAGGTTCAATCGTTCTATTGTAGAAAAAGCCTAATGTTTGCTGTTTGATCAGAATCTGGATAAGAATGTTTGAGCAGCAACTTGCGATACTGCATGTTATCTGATGAATCGTTCAGTATCTTCAGCTGTTACAAAGACTCCATTTGAGATTTGGACAGGAAGGAAATCGAATATTGCGCAAAATATTTGGTTGTATAACAATGGTAATAAGAAAAAAATGGGGAAAAAGGCAATTAAACATATTCTTGTTGGCAATGATGAAAACACAATAGATTATAGGTTATATAACGGTATTACTGGTAAAATTATAAGCAGTCAAGATGTAACTGTGACTTAAAATATCTGATAGATGCGAGAATAATCATGGAAAACAAAAGAATGTTAGATTCAGTAGGGGAGAATGAAGTAAATTCTCTATTAGAGAAGAAAGTGCAGATCATGAAGAAGACGTTTGTACTCAAGACGACCTTCTATCAATCGAAAAAGAAAAAACAGAAATAAAAGATTGTGGCAGTGTAATGCTGGAACAACTGAGACTGTAAGTCAGGAGACGATAAGAAAATCCCAGAGAAGGTATAAAAAGGAATTGGGTGAAAACTTTGTGTCATAAATTTGTGGTGAAGTTGTAAGTGAAGATAGTCAACCAATTAGTGTTTCAGATCTGACGGGATTTTCTAGAAAGATCAATTGAGAAAAGGATCGAGTCTTTCAAGGAAAATGATGCATGGGAACTTGTCGATTAAGAAAAAACTCTAAGGTCATGAATTTTTATGAAAATGGTGAATAATTTTGACGAAGTTAAGTATTGTGCAAAACTGGTGGGGTTTACACAAAAACAATGTGTAGATTATAGTGAAACTTTTTCACCTATTGTAGGGCATTCTACACTAAGATTATTATTTGCTATTATTTGAAGGGGAAAGTTAAAAGTACCAGAGATGTGATGATACTGAAAATAAGGGTTTGAAGCCTAATAAAGCTGTATATGATCTTAAACAATCCCGTAAAAGTTGGAATGAGAATCAAAGCAATTATGTTGGAATTGTGTTTAAGATTTAAGATTAAAAATCTGGGAGACATAAAACAATACTTAAGCACGGAAGTTAAACATGACAAAGAAAAAGTTGTTTTAATTTGAAGTCAAAGCTTATATTGATTGCATATTATAGAATTTTGGTTTGATTGACTGTAAAACCGCTGCAATTCCTACTGAGCGAAAATTAAATTTAGATATAAATGACAAGAAAATAACTACACAAGTACAATGTCAATATTTGATAGGATGCTTAATGTACTTGGCCGTTCGCATGAGACTGGACATAGATTTTAGTGTTAGTAACTTGAGTCAATCTAATAAGTCGTATAGTGAGCAACACTGCAAATCTACAAAACATATATTAAGATACTTGAAGGGCACTAAAGTTTGGTGTTTAAAGTTTTAAGTTGACGCCGATTGCGACAATAATTTAATAGAGAGTAAGTCATACACAGGGTATGCTTTTAAGTTTTGCTGTTCCGTGGTTTCGCAGGTGAGCAGCAAGCAGCAAATGGTTGCACCTAATGCCAATTCTGAAGCAGCCAAAGAAGCTATTTATCTAAGAAACCTGTTGCATGAGCTGAATTCTACAATGAGGTTGTTACTAATAGGGAAATTGTTTTCGAGTATTTGCCAATAAATAAATATTCAGCTGATTTGTTGACAAAAGTTTTAGCACCTGATAAACAAAACTAATTTTTAGGAGAGTTTGATGTCGTTGATGCATAGACGATTACAATGCTTTTGTAAGTGAGAGTGTTGAAATGTACAAGAGCCAAGAAATGTATAGCAGCACCATCTGTTTGTTATAGGTTGACATATATGTAAATTGTATACAACAATGTATTAATAAAAGTTAGTTATAACGAATAATTCGAATACATAGTTTGCTTTACGTGACAGAAGGAAGTTAGCCTGAATCAGGAAATTGTAGTATAAATATAAACACCATTAATTTAATATATTGCTAAGATAGCATATTACAGCCTGTTCTCTTAATTAACTTTTTCCGACAAACAAATTTTTTCAAAGTATGAAAAATTTTATATAGAAAAAAATAATTATGAAATACAGAACAGAATAGGATTTTCTGGTTGAATATATGAAATCGTGTGTAGAACACTATAAAAGTCATTGATTAAAATCGTGTCCTTTTGCAAAAATTAATTTACGTGCCGTGTGATTTTCAGTGAAGAGGCAACCAAAACCTTTTTATTGTGTGTTTCCGGGATTTACGCTAACACAGTGCCGAATAGATTAAAAATTCTAACCGTATTTAACAGTAGTTTTTTAATTGAAGGGCTATTAAAACATTTTCACTAGAACTCGAGTGTGCTATTTTACTTTAAAGATCAATGCTTTAGCGTTTTAGCCGAAGTAAAGTCATTTTAATTTGTATTAATTATTTTTAAATAATCTTTGTAATATTTATAATAAACCATTGATTTCAATTATTACAATCTCGTAAATGCAAAGAATTAAATAAAGAAATGTGTATCAGAAGTTTTACTTTAAATTCCGTACCATACAGCACCATACCATTTTTTAGGGAGTGATGGGATATTTTATATATTTTGAAAATGTAATTTCAAAACAATAAATGGCACGTGTCGCAATAGTGGATACTTGTGAACGCTAATGAATAAACTCAGTTTAAATATTCAATTATAACTGTGACGTTTATTGTTAGTAATTTTTGGACTGGTTAGTTTTGTTCAACTTGCAGTTGCTTTTAAAATTTCATGTGCATGTGTACACACTATGTTCCAATTTTTAATAGAATTATTTATAAATAAATCAATGTTATTTTTCTATACATAGCTTATATAAACGAAATATAACAAGACACAATGACTATTAATTAAAAAACAAAACGCTAGGTTGTACATAAGTAAATCTGAGCATAAGCTGCTGCTAAATCCATTTCATCTACTTCTCGGATCAGAACTGGAGTCAAGGGTATACTGTGTGAATTCTTCAACGTTACGGTGTTCCAGTGACACTGGAATTCTTGAGTTCACAGTGGTCTCTCGGATAGTGTATCTTCTTCAGAATTAGATTTATTTATCAGAAAAATCAGTTCAGGATCATCTTCATAGGCAAACGACATCAACTTATGTCATGTGCATCAGTTGATGTCGTTTACCTATGAAGATGCTCCTGAACTGATGTTTTCTTCAACTCTTTTAGACCTCTTTCATAGGCTTCACATATATTGAAGGTTGCCATTTACTTTTTCTAATTACTATTACTTCATTTTTTTTGGAAAATATAATTTATTTGAACGCACTAAATTCATATTTATATCGTTGATCAATATTAAATGCAAGTTTCTGGCGTTTATTTGTAGTTTTCAGGTAGCAATTTCCACCAAAACATCACTAATTAGCAGAGGATGTCGTGGATGGGTTGGCTGTTCGAAAAACAAAACTTTTCTATTTTATACGCTTCGATGTAAAGGTATACTAAAACCCAAGAAACAATCCACCTTCTTTATCAAAATACATGAAATAGTTTTAGTACGTCTATAAGAGCATTGTGATGAACGAATAAAATTTACGTTTTATGAAGTTGAGATTATATTTATATCTGAATTACGAAATTTTTTGAATATAAATTAAGTAAATTTTTATTCAAAATAAAACAATGCATTCTGTGATTATAATAAAATAAAACTACATTTTAAGTAGAGTATTTCATTTAACAAAGGGTAAAAATAAAAAATAAAACTATTCGTTCTTTTATTATAATTATTTCTTAATACTGAACACTTCAATAATGGTTATATAAATGTGTATGTTTTGGGAAGAAATATCTTTCAATAATTCTTCATTATTTAAAATGTCTCCTTAAACCTGACTACAGTTTCTATTAATGTTGTACTTTATATTAACTTGTTTCAAAGTACATATACGGGCTTAATTCAAACTAACTCTTTATTTCACGTTTACTTTAAAAAATTTATCGTACGAACATTTCCGTCAAAATAGTCTTGAAGCAAATAAAAGTTTTTTTCTAAAACAAATTCTTTGAGTATCCACACATTCCTGAACCGCTGACATTTCTGATATTGTTGGGTAGATTATTAAAATTTTTTGGCAATAATAAAATAGTCCGGTGTTGGAAGTGTGGTATTTCAATCGAATAATGTTAGTCGTTCTTGATTCGTCAATATATGATATGGAATCGTAATGCATTGCTGCTGTATATATAAACATACATAGAGGGTTGCGATTATGTATGGAACCGGATTCGTTCTGTTGAAACAGTTTGAGTAAGAATCTTGAAATAAAACTACTTATTTTTTCCTTTTGGATCTATAAGTTTTTGAAATACAAAGCCTACTTCTTCTTTAATGGAAACAGGGGTTAAATGAAACAAATTAAATGGTATAACAGGTTTGGTGATTTGTTTGAAAGAATTTTAGAAGAAAATTAAAACCTAATTAAAATAAAATAAAAACACGCAAATCAAGTAGCTTTTGCAAATCCGTCAAACACGAAATTATTGATATTTGACATTGTATTAGCAAAAAACTAATATTACAAGTCATTTAACATAAAGAGAGAGAATTGAGATTTTCATGATAATTGGATTAGGAGATAGAAAACTAAGTCAACAATAAGCTTGTTCGGTGTTTAACGAAACCCATCCAGTCAGGAAGCAAGTCAATAGTGACAAAAACATTTAAAAAACTTAATCAAACCTGTAGTGTGAAAAACCAACCTAAATTAGGACGCCCAAGAACATGCACCAACAAAGAAAATTCTTTCAATTTTTATTAGATATTGTGAAGAAATCTAAAATGTTTGTACTACAAGTGGCTTTAAATCATGATATGCCTCGAAAATCTGTTACTCATAAAAAAAATCATCTAATACACTAATTCAACGAGGATGATTTTGACAGAAGACCAGAGTTCTGTAAAACAATGATGACGATGATCGATAGCAATGAAAATTTGTTTAAAAGGATTGTTTTCTCAGACCAAGCAGCGTTCCAATTAAATGGTGTTGTAAATAGGCACAATTGTAGATATTGGATGGCGATGATACATACCCAATATCCACAAAAAGTCAATGTATGGGCTATAGTTATCGATCATAATATCATAGGCCCGTTTTACATAGAGGGAGATCTATCGGCTGAAAAGTATCTACAATTCTTGCGAGAAAGTATTTCTTCTCAAATTATACATCTTTTCCCAAATCACAGCAATCAACTTTAGTTTTAACACACACTGTGGACGTGAAGTACGTTGTTATTCAAATAACACATTTCCTCAAAAGTGGATAACCTTTTTAACGATGCGCGATGTTCCATTTAACCCATGTTCCCATTCAGAAAAAAACAAGTAGGCTTTGTATTTCGAAAATTTATGTATCAAAACAATTAAGAAAAATGTAAGTAGTTTTAATTGAGTCCTAAATCTCTTTAAAATTTCAGGATTCTAGCTGAAACCCTTTTAGCATGACGAACCCTGTTCCATAGAAATGAAAAGAATAATGTAAAGTTAAGAGTAGAGCTGTTGTACCATTCATATGAGTCAGTCAGAAGGTCTTTGCTTACTTAAGACAAACATCTGGTATCATCACTGACTATATGTCAAAGATAAAATATAGAATTGTTAGTAATAACAGACATATTTGTTTCTACCTTACTTGGTTTCTTCAGTGTAACACAACTAAAACAAAAGGTGTGTGATAATTCAAACAATATGTGCAGTATTTCCTTCGAAAATTTATGGATCAAAACAATTAAGAAAAATGTAAGTAGTTTTAATTGAGTCCTAAATCTCTTTAAAATTTCAGGATTCTAGCTGAAACCCTTTTAGCATGACGAACCCTGTTCCATAGAAATGAAAAGAATAATGTAAAATTAAGAGTAGAGCTGTTGTACCATTCATATGAGTCAGTCAGAAGGTCTTTGCTTACTTAAGACAAACATCTGGTATCATCACTGACTATATGTCAAAGATAAAATATAGAATTGTTAGTAATAACAGACATATTTGTTTCTACCTTACTTGGTTTCTTCAGTGTAACACAACTAAAACAAAAGGTGTGTGATAATTCAAACAATATGTGCAGTATTTCCTTCGAAAATTTATGGATCAAAACAATTAAGAAAAATGTAAGTAGTTTTAATTGAGTCCTAAATCTCTTTAAAATTTCAGGATTCTAGCTGAAACCCTTTTAGCATGACGAACCCTGTTCCATAGAAATGAAAAGAATAATGTAAAATTAAGAGTAGAGCTGTTGTACCATTCATATGAGTCAGTCAGAAGGTCTTTGCTTACTTAAGACAAACATCTGGTATCATCACTGACTATATGTCAAAGATAAAATATAGAATTGTTAGTAATAACAGACATATTTGTTTCTACCTTACTTGGTTTCTTCAGTGTAACACAACTAAAACAAAAGGTGTGTGATAATTCAAACAATATGTGCAGTATTTGCTTAACAATGTCAAATCCATAGACGTCCAAAGTGTAAAAGTATTGTGTATAAAACGAAATCTCTGCCAGGCAATTAGTAAATCTTGACGCGGCGACAATGTAATGGACAAGTGATAATAAAATAATTTGACTGCATGCAGCAATAATATATTTACTAATTTCCAGGCTGCGATTTGGCATTACACAAATTGCAAATCACTGTTGTTTTACACTTCGGACATCTATGGATTTGACATATTTTATTCAAAAATGAAGAGATATTCACGCTGTTCCATTTGAAAAAAATTACTTTTAGACAAAATATATTATGTAATTTTAATCGAGTTTTCCGCGAATGCAATTAGTAGTCCTTCTGTTATTAATAATACTACTAAATATTATCGCCATCTGATATGTCGTTTTCGGGACACATATATTTCTTAAAAACATTGAATTTTTTAGAAAAGTGGTAATAAATCACAAACTTTAGATTTTGGACTCCACTATCTTATTACTTTTTGACTTAGAATTATCCGACGATTACAACAATGTAATAATATAGAGTAGATTCCATTTAAAACAATATAACTGTGGTCAGCCACCAAGTTATGGAACAATACTGAATAAATTTAAAAGGTGATTTTAATGAGTGTATATCTTGGGAAAAACCGCTTTGAAATATCTTTTTTCATAAAGTCACAATGGGCCTTCCCCAATTACATGACACAACCTGTATATATACGTATACAGGCTTATGATAAAGTAACGCACAAAATTCATAAAACGTACAATGTTCATTTTTGAAAAAAATTCAAAAACACGTCAAACAGTTTATTTTATTCCGCGTTTTTTAACATAAGTCAAAAAAATAAAACGTCAAATTTGTCAAAGTTATGACGTCATCAATATTTTTTTTAAATTTGAAGCTTGTTTTTTTTTACTTTATTTGATAAAGCTTGTTTTTCTGCATTATAAAGAAATAATTGAAGTAGGGGTCACATAAGAAAAAACTGAGAGAATTAATAAAAAACAAAATAAACTAGTTTTTGAATTTATGAAAAGAAACTAAATATTAAAAGAATTAAAACTTAAAGTTACCTAGTAATAAAACAACTGTTTGTCAGTGTCAGTCTTACAATTAGTGTCATACCAATTTTATTATGATGGCTCCTTTAACGGAAAGAGATAGGATAGAAATTCTAATGATGGTAGGTTACGGCAATAGACTTCGAAGTCATGAAGAAGCATGTGTTTTATTTAACGAAACACATTTTGAAAGACCTCCAATTGCTAGAAGCACAGTAAGCAGAATTATTGCAAAATTTAATGAAACAGGAAGCGTAAGTGATGCTTCAAAATCTGGAAGATAGGGAATAAGCGACGCGCGACGATGCAAAGTTAGATATTTTGCTGTCATTAGAAGACAGCCCTCACGCAACTACAGCAGAAATTGCCTTACAACAAGATGTTAGTCAGTCGTTTGTAGTAAAGTTTTTAAAAAAAGAAAAACTGCACCCATACAAAGTTCAATTTGTTCACGAACTCTCAGAAGATGACCCCGACAGACGTTTGGAAGTTTGTGAAATCTTCATGAGGCATTATGACGAAAATCCAAATTTGCTTAATAGTGTAGTATTTTCAGACGAGGCAACTTTTTATTTAAGTGGTATAGTAAATCGACACAATTGTCGCTACTGGGCTCGGGAAAATCCCAACTGGATTCAGACAAAACACACCCAGCGCCCCCAAAAAATTAATGTATGGGTAGGAATCGTCAGGGGAAAATTTATTGGTCCTTATTTCTTTCGTGGGAATTTAACAGCTGAGCGATATTTGGAACATCTTCGTATGGCAGTGCTTCCGGATCTAATTGCGGCATTTCCGGAACCAAATAATAGGGAAAACTTGGATCCCAGTATTTGGTTCCAACAAGATAGTGCACCACCACATTATGGCCTTAATGTTCGAAGGTTTCTGGATAACCAGTTTGAAGGAAGGTGGATTGGAAGACGTGGACCAATGGAGTGGCCACCTAGGTCACCTGATCTCACCCCCCTTGATTTCTTTCTGTGGGGACATTTAAAAAGTCGGGTCTACGTTAACCGACCAGACAATTTAGAAGACTTAATGGAACGAATTAGACATGAAATGACTCGTATAACTCCGCAGATGATCGAAGACTCTGTAAATCAGGTCTACCATCGTCTTGGCTTATGTCAGATAGTGAACGGGACACAGTTTGAACAATTCCTGTAAGAAATCGTTTTGATTTAATGGACTGTTTAGTTAATTTAAATGTTATTACTATAATAAAGTTTATTTTGTTTTTTATTAATTCTCTCAGTTTTTTCTTATGTGGCCCCTACTTCAATTATTTCTTTATAATGCAGAAAAACAAGCTTTATCAAATAAAGTAAAATAAAACCAAGCTTCATATTTAAAAAAAATATTGATGACGTCATAACTTTGACAAATTTGACGTTTTATTTTTTTGACTTATGTTAAAAGACGCGGAATAAAATAAACTGTTTGACGTGTTTTTGCATTTTTTTCAAAAATGAACATTGTACGTTTTATGAATTTTGTGCGTTACTTTATCATAACCCTGTATATAAATGCATGGAAACGTAAGGATCTTAGAGCTTCGAAACGTGTACCTGCAAGTGTCGGTGCTAAATTTAATTATAAATTAATTTGAGCAAAAAATACGCATTTCTGTCCTACTGATCTATCCCAGAACAAAACGTTATAAGAAAGTGTTGTATAAAGAAGAGCATTATTATTTAATAGGCCGTCAATATTTGAACATGATCAAGCTTTAGTACCACATTATACAGGTTGCCCCACCGAAAACGAAACAGATTGAATATCTCGAAGGAGAAAACTTTCTTGAAAAAACGGGAAAACAGGTCGATTTTTGATCCAAGGGGGACACCCTTCCATCATATCTTGAACTGTGATACGTCATTCCCCTCCCCTCCATCACTCTAACCATTACAATTTAAATAGGGAAAGTAGTATATACGATACATCATTGAAAAGGTAATTGTACGGAGAATTCAGCAAAGTGATTGTTGGTTGCGCTATTTTTGATTTTAGCGCCCTCTAGCGGAAAAAAAACGGTTACGTATTCCACAATGTGACACATCATTTCAAAGCTAATTTTATTAGCAACTAAATACGTAATATTTTTGACATTTATTTGTCATCATTCTCAAGTACAGACTGTCAGTGTCTTTTGTAAACTAATAAGTTCGTAGTTTCTAATATTAGAGCTCTGCAAGGTGTTTCGATTATTTAATTTTTTTTCAATTGTGCATTAAATTGCTAATAAAATTAGCTTTGAAATGATGTGTCACATTGTGAAATACGTAACCGTTTTTTTACCCGCTAGAGGGCGCTAAAATCAAAAATAGCGCAACCAACAATCACATTGCTGAATTCTCCGTACAATTACCTTTTCAATGATGTATCGTATTTAGTACTTTCCCTATTTAAATTGTAATGGTTAGAGTGATGGAGGGGAGGGGAATGACGTATCACAGTTGAAGATATGATGGAAGGGTGTCCCCATTGGATCAAAAATCGACCTGTTTTTGCGTTTCTTCAAAAAAGTTTTCTCCTTCGAGATATTCAATCTGTTTCGTTTTCGGTGGGGCACTCTGTATAATTTGTTTAATTTTTACCTACGGAATCAACATGATCTTCAAGAGTGTCTCCTAAAAACAACGTAAAATTGAAAATTATGTTAACCAAATGCGTGTCGCAAGTAATAAGCTTACGCTGGCAAAAGAATATGCACACGGTCTTGCAGTATTCACCATCAATCTATTTCTTCCGCACCATATTTCAAATTAATTAATCACTGATCGTCTTAGATTTTGCAGACCTTCCTGATTATTTAAGAAAGCGCAACGAATGTGTTGTCGGAGTACATCACTACAAAACCACTTTTTATGTGATTCGGCCGGTCATTTATGAATATTACACTTAAATCAATTTCACAAACTTGATAATCTTATTATAATAGTTATTGTAATTTATATTGTATTATATTAAATTTATAAGTTGTTTAATTTCCCAGTTAGAGAAATATCTTCAATTAATCTAATTCAAATTGTAACCCCCCTCCCCATAGACTTAGCTATAAGGTATATACATGTTATTGTGTTATTAATTCTGTATAATAGTTTCATCACCTGATGAAGCTCTAGCAGATCGAAGCGATTTGTAGTGTTTTTAAATATATATGTTATGAACTTATTGTGGACATGTTCATTTCATTTGTAAATCTGAAAATGCTGTCAAATATTACTCAAATTTCTTATCAACTTGGCTAATTTCACCGATCCTGTATCTTCAATACTTAGAAAGTCACCCATATACAGAGATATAAAATGGACCGTATTCTACTATACGTGTTATATACTCACTATACTTGCATACATTTCTGGTAGGATCATATCTCTACTTCTTACAAAGATATACTTTAGCTCTCCCTTAAGTAATCAGATTTGAGGATTAACTGAACTTAACTGTTAAATTGCTATTGTTTCAAAATTACAAAAAGGTACAATATTATGTGCATTTTCTTTCTTCTTTTCGTCGTAAATTGGTAGTTACTTTATACGGCAGTGCGTATATATTCTTAGATAAGGGAATAATTAAAGCGAAAGTATACGTATTATCTTATGAATCCCAAGGAACAAACTAATTCTCTGTGCATTTCATAAAATTTCCTCGACATTTATTATTCACGATGCCTAATTTAGCTCTTTCCCGTGTACCTTTATTAATGGCGAATTTATGTGGGATTTTCAAAAAGACTCCTTTTGCATAATTGGTCTGACGTTTTCGTAAAATGGATGAAACGTTTCTAAAGCTTCATTTAAAGTTAATTTCGTGTTTCCGTTAATAAACGTCGAAATCAATCCTTTCGCTCACTCAGATTTCGATTTTCAAAGTTTGTCGGTTGTAATTACAGTATAGGTACATATAAAATGAACATTTAATGTTAAAAGCCCGATATCGAAAATATTGGATCAAAAATTGTATTGAAATTAGCTTCAACACGATTTTTGATCCAGTATTTATTTATCGTATTTTTTACAAATAAAGAATACAAATAAATAGGAAAAATTGTTAACGGCAAATGAAATTATTTAGTTGTCTAACTCAATCATATGCTAAAATATGTAAATTCTAATAAAAATTTACTTTTTAGATAGAATTATTTTTAAATTTTATTCATAGTTATTAGTAATTGAGGATATTAAATCTTAATATTAAAGATTTGAAACTATTGCAATTTTTAAACGAAGCAAACTGTAAAAGCCATCGATGTCTTACTGAAACTACAATTTTTTGCTCCCTAATAATCTACTTAATGATATTTACACATTACTTACTTTGAATATTTCATTTTAATTACATTGGCTTTTATATTTATTTTTAATAATCAATCATTTTCCGTTTGTTTGCGGAGACTTTAATGTGAATTTTAATTCATATAGCAGGTTCAAGGATTATATTCTTAACGTGGTTGTCTCCTTTAATTTGAAACCCCACGTGAATGTTGCTACCAGTGTCGCAATAAAAAGCAGTATAACAATGCAGTTATTAAAGCGAAAAAGCGATTCCCTTATTTTGAATTCGTGTAACAAGAGCGCTGCTACTTGCAAAATTATCAATTTAGAGAAAAGGGGCTCCTCAGGCAGGAATTTACAGATCATGGTGAAGGGTGAGAAACCTGTCACAAAAACAAGAATGAGGATTAAAACAACAAACTTTTCATTGGCGTACTGTTTGAAGATATTGTTAGATACTGTACATATTGCGAACATAGGCTTATTGGAAAGAAAATAATATTGTTAAACTTAATTTAAACACTTTTCAACGGTATTAAGCTCAGTGACCTGAATGTAAACATGTTTCTGCTATTTGACATATGCATAATTACTTATAACCACTCCTATAACAATACAATTATAACAAAAATAATAAATATGATAGCGAACGGCCGATGACCAATTTGTATCAGGAATACCTCACTGATCGATGCTTTTCTTTAATGTGCTTTACTCAATGATTATTAAGAAAGGAAGACATTGAGAAATATAAATTATAAGGCTATTATTTATTATACCTCAGCATCCCATTTTTTAGGCGCGTTATTGTCGATATTTTTACTGGCTACGAAAATATGGTTGCTATACTGGTATATTGATTTCAATCGAAACTTACATTCATATTTAATTATATTTCCGGTAAACTACTTATTACACTACATATATGTATGTCTAATATGTATTGTAATAAGCAGTTCACCACAAATATTATTACTGAAATGTAGTATATAAATACCAATATGATTTTCTGAACGAATTAAATCATATTTAATTCATTCTTAACTTATTCATGAATTTTGTGTTTGCATAATAGATACATACCTTATACTTTCTGTTCAAGTGTCCTTAACATGGGCTTAACGACTACCAAAATAACCAGTACCAACGATTTTACGTGAACAATGGAAATTTACCCATCCATAAGGATGTCGAAGACGCCAACCTTAATCGACTTCGGTCTAGACGACCCCAACAAGAACGGCAAGGGTGGCTGTGGAAAGTGGGTTCAATCTGACCGAAGCATGGACTCAAGAATGGACCGCACAACAAAACAATGATATGCCGTGCATCACACACAAGCCGCCGGGTTTCGATCTACCACGTAAAGCATGGTTCACGCTTAAGGTGGCCATCTCGCCCATCTAAATTACATTGCAAACATGTTGCGAACATATTGCACCAGAAACCGTTAGTAAGCCACAAAATTACAAAAAAAAAATACGAGCATAATCTACAAACTTATCTCCAGGGGACTAGGTGGTTTTAATAAGGGAAGTTTGTTCGATTAATGTGGAAAAAAATGTTAAAAAACAGGAAGTTTTTATACCAAAAATCTGCTAGTTTATTCCGTAATTTCTTGGAATATATAGATAATTGCCAGATATTAGATAGCTTACCCCCTGGAGAAATAAATTCTCTTTCTTTTGATGCTTGATACAAAGCAATTAAGCGTATTTTATAGCTGTCTTGTGCTTTTAAATGTTTTCACCCATAAATTCCGATTGATTTGTATCTAAGAGACATATTCTTATGGGAAAAGTAGATTTCGTTTATTATAATCACTGTGGTAGGTCAGCAATTCTTAAACAGAGGGCGCTGCCAACGATCGGTTATTGTTAGGCATGTTGAGTGTTGCAAAATTTGAATGTCTACGGCAAATATAGACTCGACATACTGTAAATTGCTTACTCCGTCATACTCAGTTACGTTATATATGTGTTTGTCAGGCATCAAAAGAGTATCTTTAAAGAAAAAAAGGTTACAAACAACATGCTCTTCAATTACAAAAAATCGAAAATAGAACTCAGGCGTCTTGGATTCTCATTTAATAATAAATCTACTGAAAATATCGGGCCAACAGAGTATTTCAAGTACCTATTGTTCAACCATATTTTACGAAAATATTTATGTTTTGATGATTATGTACAGTGTATCTCAAAATACATGCTAATCTGAAAATACCTTCTGTATGTTGTAATATACAGGGTGAGTCATTAGTAGCCGTTTCTTTGATTGCTCCTTTATGTTTTAAATTAAAAAAAAAACAATTAGAGAAAGTTTCATGGTTGCTTAAGGCGCATATTCTAAAAATACATTAAGCCCTGACGCACTTCCGGTTTCACCGGAAATGCATGGAATTTATTTTTTTAAATGACACTCTATAAATTTTTGGATTTTTTAGTACTGTTTAAAATTGTCTATTCAGCTGTTTTTCCTTTTCAAAATTGGGGCAATAGTTTTTGAGTTATTAATTTTTTTTTTAATTTTTTGACCAAAACACGTCCAAAAAAAAAACATTTTGTCATTGTTTTTAATTACATTTTTGTCAATGGGCAGCAGATAAATTAGCCTGACTTTCCCAATTTTTTGTTGTTTACCGACGAAGCTACCTTCTATTAAAATGGATACGTTAATCGTCACAATTTTCGTTATTATAACACATAAAAACCTTCACTTTATCACACCTGCAAACTTTCAAAATTGTTGGTCATTCAGTGGTAGTTATTGGTAGTTACATAATTGGACCTTATGTCTTTGATGAAAATGTTAATGAAGGAGAGTATCTTCGTTTTCTACGGACGGATTTTCAAATCTTGTTGAAGACATGAACATTATAATCAGAGAAGAGTTTATAAGAATATGTAAAAGTTTTATACAACATTAGTACTTCTTTGGAAAACAGAATACTCACGTGCATTGCACAAACTTGTGGTTATGTTGAACATATTCGTTAATGAAATTTGTTTTTCTTACTTTTGATTGTTGTTACGTTGCACAATAGTTGTAGGTTATTTAAATTGCGTTATTTTGTTGCAAAATTTATTTCTATTAAAGTTGTAGGACATCAATTTATAATTTTGAAAAACTACAGGCATCTGTTATGAACAGCTTCAACAATAAAAGAATACGAGCAATTAAGCAAATTAAATTGAAGATAGCAGCGTTGTTTCATACACCTTTTAGAGAGGCGGCATCTTCAAATATGTCAGTAAACTTATGCTTTATTATATTTGGTTGTTAACCAATAGTTTAAGAAATGAAATACTGCAACTGGATATTGCCGAAATTAAAAAAAACTGAAACGCGATGCCCTTCATTCTGTAAAATTATTACTTTTGGGATAGTGGATTTAACCTTTACTTTGTTTGACAGTTGAATAAAGAGGTCGGGCACCATTCCAGCCTTCCATTGGTTGAACGAATATTTCGGCACATAGAACAACAACGCTCGTAGTTTTTATTAGACCGCTAATTGCTCCTATAGTGATTATCTCAGAAACTACAAAAGATAGGTACAGGACATTGTTAACAAAAATTAAAGAGAAAAAAAAAGAAACAAAATGCCACAATAAAATACTTCCATTAAAAAAAAATAAGTTTTTGGTATATCAAAATTAGTAGAAGTAGGCTTTGAAAAAACGTTTTTGAGGTATTGTCGAGTCAACTTATACCAAATGATGCAGAATTTTCTTGGCTACAAGCACCACCAAAGTTTATGTTTTTACTTTTAAAAACAATGTGAAAATGATTTTTTTCTGAACACGTGTTTTGGTCAAATATTTTCAAAAAAATATTAAAATTGAGAATGACATATTATTTAAAGAAAGTATTCTAAAATTATACGATGAAATGATGTAAGTTAAATTATTTGAAGATTAGAGAAAGTGTAGAAATGGTGTATTATAATTAAACAATTTTTTTTAAATATATATATATATTTTCAAATATATATAAATCGTTGGTAAGTTTGTGTGCGATCTTGTAGCTTCTAAACGACTTGACCGATTGAGGTCATATTCACGCAATATATTTATTTTGTCGAGACGATGGTTCATAGCTAGGCAAGGATCCGATAAATGGTGCTGTAGTCAAGTTACTTAAGAAATTTATATAAAAAGCAAATTTGCGAGATATTTCAAAAAACTGCTATTCGATAAGAGTGAAAGTCAGTTGCAGTCTGATGAGTTCGTTTAGGTGAAGCAATTACATAGACAAGACTGATTCGTTTATTATTGCTGATATACTCCCAGTAGCCGAACATATCACCGATAATAAACGAATCAGTCTTGTCTATCTAATTGCTTCTCTAAAACAGCCGTCACTGGCGAAAGTGTTATTTCCGGTCCGAATTTTGAATATTTTTTTTACAAAAATATTCCAAATCCATGTTTAAATACTTTTATACTGTATAAAATGCATAATTTTCGTGATATTTTCAAAAAATTGATATTCGATTAGAATAAAATTGCTAGGTACTTTCAGTTCGAATTTTGGAAATTTCTTATTACAAAAATATTCAAAATTGAGCTTTCAATATTTTCATACACTCGATATGTTTGTCTAGAATGCATGACTTGCGATATATTCGCAAAAACCTGTTTTACGATCAGAGTAAACACCTACTTCCGGTAGGAATTCTTTTATAAAATTGTTTTCTAATTTACTCTTGATCACATTGTTATACTTTAGATATTTGCCTAAAATTAGTAATTGACGAGATATTGCTATTATTTGTTTTCTTCACTGATATGAAGTACTACTCCCGATTTATCGATTTCACTGAAAATATAATCAGATTTCCGAGGGAGATTATATTCCTAAATATACACTTCGGTATTGATGGCTTTTGCCGTTTGGCCGCTATCATGGTCAAACAGTGAGAGAAATTTTTTTTTGCAAACAAATACATTAATTAATTAACTCGAAAATTAATGCATAATGACGTATTTCTACACGCTCGCAGCTGACGTAATAGAAAATTGAAAAAAATTGTATGCAATGGTTATAGAAGTATATTTTTTGACAAAAGAACCTCAATAACTCAAACTTAAAAATTTAATGAATTGAGATCAAATTTCGGCCACTGGTCGACCACTAGTATTAATTATAAGGCAAGTTATTTAGGTACCTATACAAAATTTTTAATCTATTTTCTTCAATCCTATAATAAAAATTACTTACATACGTAAGAAATTTAATTCAATATTCTGCAGATCTCGTTTTTAATTATATTTTAGTAAATTATTATGAACGTGGGAAATCCACACTGTCGGATAAATTTTAGGGTGGTCTTTCAAATTTTTTTCCAACTGAATCGGGCATTCTAATAGCTGATACGGTATCAAAAGTAATACAAAGAGGGCATTTTATAATATCCAAAACTACTTTCTGAGCACACATGTAGATTTAACCTATTTAATTAGAGTGTTATAGGTATGTGAAATAGGTATATTGATTGTTTCTCTTTTTCTTACTTTTACACACACAATAGGCCTTGTGTTTCTTACATTGACAGGTTCACTACTTATGGGTTTTCTTAAATAAACAGTTCATTTTTTAGTCAAATTTGAATAAATACTTGGCGAAATACTTCTATAAAAAAACTATTTATCTATAAGAATAAAAATGTACTGCCTCTGTGAAAGTAGATTTTTTTATGCAAAAGTTGTTCCAAACTTACTTCTGAATACTTTTGTATCCATTACACATTTTGAAAAAACTAACCATTGACAACATACTTGGTAACTATGTATTTCGCGCTCAAGTGTTACTTCTCATCTACTAATCTAATTCTTCCAACTAAGACATGGTACATGCTCAAGTTACATAACAAAACACAAAATTTACCAACTTTGCCAAACTCAAACCTACTCTCTATTCCAAATAATAAGCGAAATACCCATGGTGACCATCAAAATTGAATCAGCCTATATATTCCTTTTTCAAAAATGCAATAATCACTAAAAAATACCTATTTATTATCTAAATCAAATAGATAAAGGACAGATCTACATAGGTATTTACAAAACAAACATTATATGTAACAGTATGTTCCTATTATTCTTGTAAGGACGCAATTTGCATTTTTACAATTTAGGGTAAATATCAATGATTTCAAAATAGACACATATTCTATTAAATCGTGTATGAGACAAAAACTCTGTTTTTTGTCTCATACACAAAAAAAACAACGGTCTGGTCTGCCAGTCTCTGTATAATTTGGTTCAATCTAAGAGATACGTGGCGTTAGTACTGCCATCTGTTATCCAATAAATTTGTTTTACAAATAATGTCGCTGCTACTGGCAATCAGATGGCTAATTAAAATACAGTCACGTATGCAACACATAATACACGCCTAATGGTTAGAAAAGGATAGAGCAATGTGACGATTCTCTTTCTATTAAACGGCCACCTTAATAGAATTAGAACCGAACATGGCAGATGTGCATACTCTCTACACAAATGGGGCAAGCAACCGTCTCCCCTCTGCGATTGCGGAGAAACCCAAACCATCAGACATATTACAGAAGAATGTACCATACGATCATACAGTGGAAGCCCTGAGGATTTCATGATAGCGACCCCAGAGTCGATATGTCTAATAGCCATACGATAAATAAATAAATACGTGCTATTTAAACACAGTACCACCTCACAGAAATTTGTGTAAACAAGAATTCCCAAACGATGGAGCCGTGCTTGTAAGAAATAAAAAGAAAAACGAGCAAAACTGCTATGTTTAGTTTATCTAATTAAAACAGACATTATAAATCAAACTAGTTGAATGTTTCAATTTCTTTGAGCTTGAATTCGCCTGTTTTCCACACGCTTACAGTTTTATTACAATATCCTATAAAGCGCGAGCATTGCCATGATGCTTTTCATAGTGTCCGATTTTCTAAACTTTTGACGCGTCTTGTATATATGTACGTGTAATTTCAGCTTTTGCACAAACTGACATTGCGTCAAAAGTTAGTTGACGTTTATTCGTTCCTATAAACTAAAAAGTTATTGAGAGACCTAATTGTCAAATTGAATGTCATTGTTGACATTAGCAAATGTGGCAATTGTGTGTAATATTTTTTTTGCATTAAGGACCATTTTTTATAATATAAAAAAATTCGTTTTTGTTATTCCTATAATACATTTTAATTTTATTGACAGTTTCTAGTAATAGAGAGAGAAGGATGGGAGATATTTTGTAGATGTTAGTGTCTTCGGCATAGAACAAATACATATAGAAAGATACTACAGTAATAATTAGTAGCCTACGGGACATGGGACAGTAGTCCCCGTAGCGTGGCACTTTCGTTCCCACCGTAGATAGGCCAAGTTCTCAGATCATTCGCTCCCCAATTCATGAATTATGGGGTATAGCTGCGCCGTGTTAATCGCTCGTGTTAGCAAGAGCACTGCTTTTATTTAATTTATGCATGCCAGAGATTTTTTAATTCTGCGCACTTTATTTAAAATCAGCTGTTTTGGAAACCCTCTTTGCAATCTAAATGTAGAAAGTATTTCAATCTTCAACGATATCATTTTGAACTGTCCTGGGTTGACAACAAAAAAGTCCCAGTATTATCAAAAACTAGGAAATATTTACTTCCGTGAATTGTCCATACTAAATTTACATTTCAAATGTCAAATCCATAATGTATTGAAGTGTCTAGTACTCTTTAGTATTTTAATTGCTTTATTGTCGCGTTTCTGTCTGTTTCAAGACAATATACCTGGTATACCCTACCTTTTACGATACAACAGGACACGTTTATTGTAATGTTGCACTTTCGCAGTGGAACATTGCAAGAGGATGGATCATGGAAATATTCATTGGATCGTGTTTTCAGCAATTCGTAATGGAATATGGAAATCTGGAAATAAAATTGGACACATTCACTCGTCATCGCAATAGGATGACTGAATGGTTTAAGGAAACGGGGAATGTTTGTAAACGTAAACCTGAAAGAGCACCATCAGTTTTAACCGAAGATGTCACAGACATTAGGCAGCGAATGGAAGTTAGTCCCACAAAATCTGTACGAAAGCTGTCTGTTCAAACTCATAAAAAGATCTAATTAACTGCAAGTAATTTAGTTATGCAGCATTATGTGTTTAAATTGTAGGTATTTCCTATGGAAGTGCTCATAAGGCACTTAAAACAAACTTAAATATGCACCCATATAAAGTTTCTGAACTACAACATTTACGGCCCAATCACTTTAAACAGAGATTAAATTATTGCAACTGGTTTAATGAAATATTACATGAAGAAGACTTGAATCGCACTTTCTCTGGAATAAAGGTTGAATCCATTTGTCGGGGTATATCAAATCTCAAAATTACCGTACCTAGTCAACAGAGAATCCACATGTTTTTGGTGAAAATACTCTCCATCTTATAAAATTCGTGTTTGGGTTGCAATGTCGAAAAGACGAATTATTGGACCATTTTTTTCTATGATGAATTGACCCTGTGGTACTTCCAACAAGATGGGGCACCTGCACATTCTGCGCAACAAGCTGTTAAATAATTGCAAGGATACTATGGTGACCGAATGATTAGTCGAAATCGATGGCTAGCCAATTCTTCTGATTTAACCCCCAATCTAAAAAATAAAGTGTCTCAGAACAGAGTGCATAATCTCGATGAACTTGAATATGCAATTACAATAGAATTGCAAAATGTCACACTAGAAACACTCCGCAATGTGTTCTATAATTTGAGAAGACGTGATAATCTATGCATTGAGAATAACGGTGGATATTTCGAAAAACTTTGTTATAATTTATTTATTTTGTGACATAATTATGGGAGTATGTTTTACAAAAATAAAGTTGTAACGTATTTATTATTGTTTATGATAAAAAATAAAGTGCAATTACTATATTTCTACAAACATACTTTCATATAATTTAACTTAAAACTAACTCTATTACATTGACATTTACCACAAGAAAAATGTAACTAGTAAACCTAACCACCAAAATAGATAAAAATGTTCGCCAATTACACTGTGTGGCCAAGTCAGTAGAGTTCAAAATGATCACATTGTATAAGAGACAAACTATTATATAAAAACAAAATGCTATATACTTATTAGGATTATTCTCAAAGTAGGTGTTAAGATAAACTTTAATTCAAATGATTTAAACTTTAAGAACACAAATATTTTAATTAGAAGTAATTTAGTTCAATTAATACTATACTATGGAAGTTCATGACGTGTGGTTACTAAAAGTTTGTCGCTTGTGCTACTTCCATAATTTGGATTTTAAACGAAAACCGACGTTTCGGCAGACATTCAGTCTGATGTCTTCAGAGTAGCTCTATAAAGGACTGTTTCTTGACAAAAAAACTAAACTAAATTTGTATTTGTGAGGTGAAATTTGTGAAAAACACGTATGATATTTCTAGTGTGTCTATGTGACGAATACTATACCACATATCACTTTAACTAGAAAACCCAATGAACCGGGAAATTTAAATATTATATATTTCTATTCAATTTTGTATTTACCTTAATAGTTTTTATTCTTCACTTTAAATGTTCGGAGATAAAATAGTATATGTATTTTAAAGTAAAGTATGCTGCACATCTTGCTATATTTTAAGTCATTTAAAGTGAAGAATAAAAACTATTAATGTAAGTAAAGTCGACATATTTAAAAAATGTTGTGCCATATATTATTATATAATAACTTATTAATAAATTAGAAACGTGTCTCTTTTTACTAATGCTTTATTTTTATATGAAAACTTATTTCCATTTCAAAATATTAAGGAGAAAACAATCTAAAGTTTTCTCACATTTGAACTTATTTATTCCTTAAATGGAAATCGTCGATCTTCTCTTATAACATTGAATAAATTAGGATTTCCTGTAGCTTCCAACCACTCATGAAAACGAATTGATTTTGAATGTGGAAATGCATGGAAAACTTTTACATTTTGGTCACAATTTGACACATAACACTTTCTTGTCGGCATAATTACTAGGAAGTCTAGAAAAAAGTGCTAATAAATAAATAAATTACTCGAATTATGCAGAATAAATACTTACGTACATACAATTTTAAGAAAAAAGTTAATATTTTATAATTGTAATTAATAATTTTAAAAACTGTCAACAAAAATATTCAAAAACTATACCACATATAGTTGCCATAGTTTGTTACGTTAATTTTAATCAGTTCTGTATATTCCGGAATTTTGTTTCCTTTATTTATTTTGGTAAAATTATTGTTATTGTCGTTTTGACGTCAGCATTTTCGCTTTGAATTATTTTTATCCATCACGTTATTATATTTAGTAGTAAGGAACTTCATTAATTATAAATTAATCTAGTTGAATTTTTCAATCTCTTCGATCCTGACTTCATCCCTTCTACAACATCTTAAAGCTTTATTACAATTTCCTATAAAACGCAAGCATTGGCATAATGCTTTCCATAAAATCCGATTTTCTAAACTTTTGACGCGCTCTGTATGTACGTCTAATGTTAGCTTTTGCACAAACCGTCATTGCGTCAAAAGTTAGTTGACGTTAGTATAAACTTCAAAAATCTATTGAGATACCTAATTGTCAAATTGAATGTCATCCTTGACATAGGTAAATGTAGCAATTGGGTGCTATTTTTTTTTTGTATTAGGGACAATTTTTATAATACAAAAAACTCGTTATTGTTATTATTATATTTACAAATGCGTTTTCCCATGCTTTTTCTGATGTCTGCTGTTGCTCATCTAGCAGTGCTACTTCAACTGAATTTAATTAACTATTCAACCGTTCTCATCCAATGAAGTACTGCAGAGCTTTACTAAAATTAAAGCAAACATTACATCTGGTCATAATCAACTACAGTACAGAGACTGAGTCCTGGCCGATAGGAGGAGCCTCGACCTATAAGTCGCGCAGATTTACAGGTCACTGTGTGACAGAAAGTATTCGGGAAAAAAAAATTATAACATTTGTTCATCATCGCATACATTAGCCGGACGAAAGAGAAAATGCAGATAAGAAATTGTAATGTACTGAAAAGAGATACATATATAGGAAAGGAAGGTTTTGTGTAGGATTTGCTTTGATTAGAGCTAGAGAACGTTGATTAAATTTTCATTTAAGTTTTCATTTGAGCATTTTTTATACTATTGCCAGATCTTAGCAGTTGGCATAGAATAATTTCAGTTTGCGAGGGTTAACGTACAAGTTTGTCATTTAATTGTTATTTCAAATTAAATTTTTGTAGGCCTTAAGCCGGTTTTATTATTTTGTTTTTTTATACAACCATTTGTTATAGTTTTATTTAATTCTTAACCACATTAATATGTATATACAGTGTGTCCACATATTGACACAATTGTAAAATTCTTTGTAAAGCTGAGGTTTCGAGCTGATTATTAATAATATATGCGCGATATATATATACAGGCTGTCCAGAAATAGAGTACCTCTGTCACTTTAATTGACATTGTCACATATTATTATTCTGTTATAACGAATTAATATCTCTCGTAATCTTATGTAAATATTTGTTTTTTTTTTTACATTTCTTATTTCAGAATTAACTTTATATCTTAAACAACTCGTGGGAGTATTAAATTGTTTGTTGATGGGAATTTGTGGTTTTGTTTAACTTGTGCTACCTTGAATACTTCAACTGATTTTTCTCCCGGATTAAATATCATTTTGGGGAAGGGAATATTACACATAGGGAGATTGCGTCCGTATATTCATATATCTGAGATTCTGTGTAAATCCACGACCCATAAACGATTGAGTTGGAGGCAGTTCCTTTCACCATATTTATCATTTGTACGCAAGGGTAGTGGCAGGTAAGGCATCCTCGAAGGTGTAAGCATAAACTTTCCAAAACTTCTTGCTTTTAAGAGGCGATACCATTATTTTAGCTTGGCCAATACCTTATGCTATCAGTGTCGAAAGATGAATAATTTTAGTTTTACGACGACGCCATTTTTCTGCGCCTTTGTTTGGTTTTGACAGTTAATTCAATTTTAATTTACGAAGGGCGTAGCAAGTTACTAATGACAATCCACAACAATCAGTTCTGCGAAGCTAAGCTTTGAAGTATCATACCTGATCCTAAAACTGCGTCATCAGATTTTAACATGCGCCACCTACCAACTACAGACAGAAGTAAAACTATGTATACACAATCCCAATTTAATCCCCCCCCCCCCCCCCCCGTACTACACCACACAGGTCAGATTCAGATAAAGTATGACATAATTTGTCACATTGACACATTAGAGATATCGTGTTTTTCACAAATTTCATCTCACAAATAAAAAGTTAATTTAGTTTGTTTGCAAGAAACAGCCCTGGCTCACATAGAAACTGAACCTTAATAATTGTCAGAATCGTATCAACATTGTTCATAATTGTCAAATTTCTTCAACAGAAATTTCCAAAGAAAGACACCAACATATTATTTATCAAAATTGTCATTTAAAACAAAATTAATATTGCTGCAATAATTAAAAATAATAACATAATAGAGCAAGATATTTTTGCGATATTTATTGACTTAAAATCAGCATCTGACACAGTGTTTAAAGAGAGGTGTGAACAATATTGGCCGAATTGTAAATACCAATTAGTCTGGTAATTGCTATCAGAAGCACATATGAAACATTATAGATCGCAGGACAAAAATCACAACAGTTTATTATGAATAATGGAATAAGACCAAGGGCGAAGCCAGATTTTCGGTCTGGGGGGGGCTAGACCTTGGGCAGGGGTTACAAGGTCTTGGGCATAGGAGGCAAGATCTCCGCGAAGTGTAAGGCTATTTATTTCGCCCATGAATAAGACGGGATAAGTGGGTTGATTGCTATTTGTACGGGTTATTAAATCACATTGCAACTGAACAAAATAATCGGACATAAAAACCAAGAACCAATCAGAAATAGTTTACTATGCGCAGACGATATGATGTTGATTGCAAATACGAAAAAAAACACAAAAACTATTGTACGTATGAGACAAGGAAATAAAAAAAATGATAAGGTGCGTATAAACAACTACTTCGATTTCTAAGGTAATAACCATAAATGAAGAACAAGATAACCAAAACAGAAAATAAATCAAAAAATAAATTAAGTCTAAGATTTACATAAAACTAAATCCATACGTATATTTGCAGGGTGTAGTCACTGAAGGTGAAAAGAGAAATACAGAAATAGTAAAAAATAGGCGTAGGTACACGTCAACGAAATTGTATTGTTAAATGATCATCCATAGTGAGCAGAATAAATTTGATTAATTTTCTGTCCAATAACTAAATGAACATAAGGATTTAACAAAAGGAATAAGGTATTAGAAAAAATTGAGTCAGTTCAACATTTCTTCGAAAATGTACACAGCATTATGTAACAAGTAATATAATGCTGTGTATACTGTACAGTTTGGAAAAATTTTGGTAAACTTATCGTAGCTAAATAATTTAATTTCGAATATTTACGGCAGCCAAGCTTATAAATACAAAATTCAATTATGTGAATTTTTAAACATCTTCTACTTTTAATTATTAGATATTAATCACAACTCTAATCAACCAAATTTTAAAAATAAGAAATTTTTACGACTCTAGACTTTAAATGAGATAGTAATGAATAATGAGACTTTTCATATATGAATAAATCTTACACCGAGCTTTGCAATTTAACGCATATTGCTTAATGCGTAATGCCCTATATGAACAAGGAATTATTATTAACTTTACTATAGAAAAGGTTATTGAAATAAACAGGTATGAAATCTGCTAAGCTATTATGAACTGTTGGAGTACATATAAAAATACAAGTAACAATATACACAGTTTTATATCACATATAAGATACACATGACAAAATAAAAAGTATTTTTTTTTCGTATCGGGGAACGGTTCGACACCATTAGTAAGGGTGGGTTGCGTTTTGAATTGGATCCAAGAAAAACTAAATAAGGTGGGGAAGTACTAGCCATAATTAAAAGTGATTTACAAGTTTGTCTGATAATTCTAGGCATTGTTTCAAACAAGATAGAGGGAATCTGACACGTATGATCCAAGTTAGAGTGATTAATAAAATCTTGTAAACAAAGAAAAAGTGTTTAAATAATAAGTAATCATATAAATCATACCTATATCAAAGGTAATTAATATTTAGAAGAAAACGAGAAGAGTTTTTCGTTAAAGAAGATATTTCTGTAGAAAAATCCAAAACTTTAGGTGAATAAAGAAGATAACATTGACTCCCTAACGGGTAGCAGCGTCAAGATCAGGAAACAGCCGAACACATCATTTGAGAATCGACACGGTCGAAACTAGGTTGAATGGAAGCACATTAAAGGTAGCGCGTATTCAAGTTATTTTCGACAAAATAACGGACATCGGATATCATCTAAATTACAAATACATAGCAAACCGATGGAATTATGTTTTAAAAAATATCTTTAAAAGAATTTAAAGTCATAAAAATTATTTAATTAGTTGTTTAAAAAAAGTTCACTTAAAGATATTGAATAATTTCTACTATATTGAGAGAGACATTAATATTTTAAATATGTATTGTAATATTAAAAGAGTTCATTATTAAATTACTTATTTTTACAATGTATTCTTCTAATTTCCTTAAACATAATTATATATATTTATTCATTTTATTTTCATATATAATACAACGAGTAGTCAAAGTATGCTCGATTATTTTTGTGGTGGTTCACGAATGTTTCCTTGCGCTTGAATATTAATAGGACGAGTGCGTCAGCACGAGTCCTATTTACAAGCGCAAGGAAACAAGAGTGATAACACCGCAAAAATGATCTACCATACTTTGATTACGAATTGTATTCGAAGGACTATTCATCGAATGATTCATTCATAAATGACGAACTGAGTTTTTTAATTTTCTAAAATTAAGTAGCTATTGCGTTGGTTTCCATAGTAGTATGTTTTCAACAAACTACTGTCAATGTAGAAAATTTTCTACGATTCGAATTTAATAAGTTATTGCAAGAATAAATAGATTTCTGATATGGAAAGCAATTCAAAAAGGTTTGGTGAAAAAGGTGAAAGTGAAATTGATGCTGAAATTCATAAAACTATTCCGGAAAACACAAAGAAAACAAGAGATTATATCTGGAGGCAATTCCCAGATTTCTTGTCCGAGAAGAGGTACAAATTAGACGAATCCACACCCCCTATTGAAATTAATTTCGTATTAAAATCTTGGGCATGTAACATGAAGAAGCAAAATGGCGATGACTATAAGGAAGGAGTGGTAAAGCACATGTGGAATGTTACCGCGAAGTTGGTGCAGGAATTATATTTTGAGAAGTGGAAAATAGTAATAAACCCGTTCAACGATATTGTCTTTAAGTCAAGTAGGAATGCCAGAGACGCCATGCGACGAAAATTACAGTCGTGTTCCGAAAAAAGAAGTACAAGTGCAGCAGCTATTACCCAAGAAGAGTTTGCAAATATTGTCGGCAGTTTTGATGAAGATACCCCGAAAGGCCTCCAAAAAAAATCTTTTTTATAGCTTCTTTGGAACTTGCTTGGCGAGGTGGAGAGGGAAATAACTGTCTCACACACTTCTTTAAAGAAGAAATTAACAATGATGGCTCCCCTACTGGCAGGATAGAGTATAATAGCATATTTTCAAAGACTGCGCAGGGAGGATCTAAGCCACTTTCCACCAGCAAATGGCTAATTAAAAATAAAGACAATTCTGATTTATGTCCTGTGAGGTAGGTGTCAGTTTTTGATAAATTCCTATAGGTATGTTTATGTTTATTTTTATTTAGGTTGTATCACAAGCTTATATCCAAAAGAGGAGAAAACATTAAGACGAACCGTTTGTTTCTGACTCCCAATCCTTTTTGGAACAATTCGAAATCGTCTAGTTGGTTCAAAAACTCTCCGGTTGGGATTAATGAGATGAATAAATGGGTGAAAAATTCTGCTGAAAAAGCCGGATTGGATATTAAAAAAAGAAAAATATCCAATCACTCAATAAGATCGTCTACAGTGACAACTTTAGCAAAAGCTGGACTGGCCACGGCAATATAAATTCTATTAAAACTTACCTGCAGTTAGATGATGAACACCATGAGAGTATTATTGGTCATTTGAGAAAAAATATAACAAATACTGGATCCACTGCTGTAGCCTCTACTTCTAATATCACCAGTTCCGTTGCACTGTCCGAAGAAAGTGAGATGAAAGGCACTTTCAGAGAAGCCTTTTTACACAACTGTAGTCATATTAATTTTTCTAATTGCAATTTTCATTTATAAAATTATAATCCATCATGTAATTTTTATTATATAAGGTATTTGTACGTTATTGTTTCAAAAAATAAAAAAATTGCGACATATATCTGTCAAAAATATCCACCGATACCACTAGTGGTGATTTCAATGAAATACCCACTAGTGTAAATACGCAGCAGTATTTTTGTTGCTAGGACACAAAAATGTGATTCTTTGATTCTTATTGGTCATATTTTTACAAATGACACATGAGTTGAATAGTCACTGAAAGTTCATAAATTGTAGATAAATAATAACTTTCAACATTCATGGATCATTCACACACTCTGAGTTTTATAAGTAACACAAATATAGAACTAGAAGCTTTACAGAAATATGTAAGTACCATTAAATTTTATTATTATAAATTTTACTTATGGTAGAGTCTCACTAGAGAAGGAGTGATGTCGTGGGAAGTTTGAAAATAAAATATTTTGTATTCAAACCCATTTCATTCAATTATAGAATCATAACAGTATGATTAATTAATTTGGTAATATTGATAGAATAATATACTGGTATTAGAAGCAGTATCGTAGCACTTTATCGCTCACGTCGTAGTAATAGATTACATCATTTAATAAACATATAAGTGTGTGGTTTTAAGAGAGTTTCAATCATAACATAATTCATTTAAATACAAGAATATACATTAATTATACAACACCCTTACAGTCATAGTCATAACAATATATATGCAAATAAAAAAGGAGGTTTTCTTAGCCTTTTAGAAATATGTATAGGTATAATTTTCTTAGTTATGAGGCTTTGATGTAGAATAAAACTAATATCTTAACGTTTCGACAAATTTAATTCTTTGCCTTCATCCGAAGTAATGTATAATATAAGGGTTTTAAATATGTATTACAATAGTATTAAATATATAACTTACGTATATAATATTGATGATGATATTTTTATAGATATAAAATGTGCACAAAGTAAATGTCAGTTGAATTGAGATACAGTGTAATTATATTCACTCAACAAACAATAAATGAATTGATTTTTGTAATTATAAAAGGAAGATTTTGGTGGTTCATGTTAGTAAAGAAAAATAAATTTTAGATAGTGAATTGATTTCATTACCGTCATTAACACAAACTGACTCATTTTTTTTTAATCTGGATGAGTTGTAATATTGATCTGGATTTATTGCTAATCTCAGTATTTAAAATTTTAGTGTTATTAAAATCAAAGTAAAATATTTAATGCTTTTAATTAATTAACTATAATGTTTAATAAATTTAATATAAAAGTAGCACATAGAAATTAATTAAATTAAATAAATTAAATTTAAAGTTTATAAATACGAATATTAAATCTAAAACTCCTTTTTTAAAGAAACCAACACTGTTTAGAGTATTCTTTGTAAAAATTGTAAAAAAATATATATTGGACAATCAATGCAATATCTACAAGAAATAATTAAAGGTCATAAATAGTGTAAAAATTCAACTGCATTAAAAAAACATTGTTAAAATTTAAAACACAACTTTGATATTAATAATACTAAAATTTTAAATACTGAGATTAACAATAAATCCAGATCAATATTGGAACGTAATGAAATCAGTTCACTATCCAAGATTGATTTTTTTCTACTAACATAAACCAACAAAATTTTTCTTTTATAATTGCAAAAATCAATTGATTTATTATTTGTTGAGTGAATATAATTTCATCGTATCTGAATTCATAGTGACATTGATATTTTATATTTGAAATAATTTTTAACTAACATTTACTTTGTACAAATTTTATATCTATAATAATTTCATCATCAATTATATACATAAGTTATAAATTTATAGATTACTTATGATAAAGACAAAGAATTAAATTTGTCGAAACTTTAAAAAACATTAGTTTTATTCTACATCAAAGCTTCATAACCAAGAAAATTATACCTATACATATACCATAGTCGTCAAATTTTAATTTCGGTTTGCACTTCTATCATATGCAGAAGATGACCTTATGATATGCAGCGATGCCTGCTTGCTAACAGTGGTGGGAGAGCAATGCAGTAGCGGGGGACCCCCACGCCTTACATTTCATAGCAAACGTTTGTCGAGTGTGGCAGCCTCGCTTATGTTTATCTTTAGTTTATTTCGTCGCGCTCTTTTCCTCTTTCTACTTTCGTATCAAAAATTAAAATATGTCGACCCCGGTATATACATGCATGTGTTTGTTATGTATATACTGCAGACATTTTTTTTATTAAATCCTATTTTGACAAATGCCATGTTAATGTTGCTAATTTGCATATATTTAAACAACAAAGTTGTGTATCTTTTGCAGTGTGGTTATGAGGGATACCATGAGGACAAACGAACCTACGCCTGGAAAAGCGCAATCATAAAATAATAATAATCTTTAATAACGTTCAAATTCCTTTCCATAAAAGCAATCTATCGAAAAGACTTAATTTAGAGATTTTGACTATCAAAACCATTCATCTTAACATCAACAAGAAAAACGACCATAGCAATTTTAGTAATATCTATTCGGCATTGATTTCATACATGACAAGTAAAATTAGAACCAAAATTAAAAGCATCTTTTCAGACAACTTATCATAGTAGTAACATCTCCTATAATACAAGTGACAGAGACACTCTGGCTGAACCCTAGATCCAGAGTTTTAACATACACAATTTCTTCAGCTTTATTATAAAATTCAAAAAACAACCGTTAGAGTACAACATACCTCGCTTGTGATTCCCATTCACCTATATCTACTACTGGAACGCATACACTGTACTCCGTAAATGAGTGCACATATTATTGTATATTAATATATACAGGGTGTCCGGGAATATGTGGGAAATCTCTTGGGAGCAGATAAAACATGAAGAAATAAGATGACAAGTTCCTATAAAAAAAAATGTACAGGCCCCTCCTACGGAGATATGCCTCCCTGAAGGACGCCGCTGTAAATCGGTTTTTATTGAATTTCTTTTAAAGTAATGAATATAATTTAATAAAAATTTAATGTGATGGACACTAGTAGGGACCTCTTAAAATAGTGTCCTTTAAACACATTTAGCTTTTGTAGTTTACCAGGGGCGGGCTAATCTTTACAACTCAATGCCCAAATTTTTAACGCTATGTATGATAAAGAATTTAAAAATATTAAACTGGATAGCACAGCAACCATAGATTTTAAAAAAGGTACTCTTGCTTATTGTCGTTAAAATGAACCGTCTACGAGAAAAAGTTTGCAAAAAATGTGCGTTTTAGCTTTTATCAGAACCAAAAAAAAATATTGCTATTTCAAACGTTACTATGGTACGAAATAAATAAAATATCCGGCATTTTGGAACTTGTCATCACATGGTTGACACATTGAATTTATTCGAAGTATGGAATACAAGTTTATTGAGTATGCAGATATGCATCTGATGTATGGTCTTGCGTCTTGCAATGCTTTAGAAGCCAGAAGATTATATCACGAAAGATTTCCTAATCGTGCTCTACCACACCATAAGACTTTTCAACGTGTTGACCAACGTCTAAGGAAGAATGGTGGGCGATTCCAGTTAGTAAGGCAATAACATGTTATTGACTATCTTCATAATTTTAGTAAAGTTTGGAAAAAGTAGTACTGATGCTGGTGTGAGAAGAACCGTACGTATGCCGCGATTAGAGGAACGTATTTTAAGTGCTGTAGATGACAATTCATCAACGAGCACTCGACAATTATCAGCACAGTTTAATACATCGAAAACAATAGTAACTGAAGTTCTTCATGAACAACTGTTATATCCATATCATTTGCAAAAAATACATGAAGTGATTCCTGAAGATTTACCTCGTAGAATGCAGTTTGCAAACTGGGTATTGGATCAGCAACGTAATAACGTTAACTTCATGAGCATTATTGTTTTCACCGATGAAGCAAGGTTTACCAAAAATGGTCTCACCAATATACACAATACGCATGTATGGGCTGATGAAAAACCTCATGCCACTATTGTTTTACATTATCAACATCAGTTCCAATCACTTAATATTTGGGCAGGAATCATTGACATTTTTTTGATTGGACCATTCGTTTTGCCAGAACGATTGAATGGACAACTTTATTTGGAGTTCCTTCAGAACGCTTTTCGAGATTTAATAGAGCACTTACCACCTGAAACCCGCTGCTCACGCACACGAACGCTGATTTGAAGTGGTGCCCCATCGTGCATGAAGTACATGTCGAAACATGTACTTCATGCACGATGGGGCACCACTTCAAATCAGCGTTCGTGTGCGTGAGCAGCGGAATAACGTCTATCCAAACCGTTGGATAGGTAGAGGAGGGCCAATTACCTGGCCTCCTCGATCTCCTCACTTAACGCCGTTGGATTTTTATCTGTGGGGGCACCTCAAAAAAAATATGTATTCCACTCCGGTCGACACTAGTGAGGAACTTCTACAGAGAATCACGTTTCATTGTGATATGATAAGGAACACGGCTGGATTATTGTTGCGGGTACAACAATCCTTAATTCGTCGTGCCCGCGAGTGTATCAGACTTCACGGAGCTCATGTTGAACCCTCTTATGAAGTTTTTCAATAATTCCGTTAAGGTGCCTCCGGAGACACCACTGCGTTTATATTTATATTAATTATTTACTTTAAAAGAAATTCAATAAGAACCGATTTCCAGCGGCGTCCTTCAGGGACGCATATCTCCGTAGGAGGGGCGTGTAGGAAATATTTTTATAGGAACTTGTCATCTTATTTGTTCATGCTCTATCTGCATACAAGAGATTTCCCACATTTTCCCGGACATCCTGTATATGTATATATATATTTGCTTCCCTTAATTGTTTTCGCCAAACAGATCTGAAGAAGATTTATATTAAAATCGAAACCTCGCAGTTCATCGAAACAATGTAATTAATTTATATACCTATCCCATAATTCTCGTTTATACCGTAATAATTATATTCTATGTATATTAGGCAGTAGACTGATCTAATTACTTCTAATATCTCTTCTTATAACTAAATAACCTATTTATTATTTTAAGAAGAGTTATTACCCATTCGATTTCAAGATATATAACAAAAAGAGTAAAAGGATTTTTTATAATACTTTTATCAACTAATTAAATTTCAGATTGACGATAATTACACTTTAGGAAATCTTCTGGACTCAAGATTGATAAGGCTTAAGAAATTACTCACACTATTGTTAAAATTGACAAATTTCTTAACTTCATTAGGACATAAACAATGTAAAGTTATCCAGAAATAATGGATAATAATAATAATAAAAATCTTAATTACCCAACATAAATATCTATTTCCAGGCTAAAGCACAAAAATAATTTACAATACGGTACAATAATGAAAACAATAAAAAGAGAACTTAAATATATTACGTAAAAATAAAATAAATAAATTATTTTCTTCAGAAGAAATCAAAACATAAACGGTTGGCATTCGTACACATATGATAAAGAGAATTTTAATAGCACATTTTTGTGAGCTGTGGATACGTAGAATGTATGAGCTGATCTAGCAGCATAATAAATTGATTTGATTAAGAAGAGCAGGTATATCAAAGTGGTGTTAACAAGTTTTAGACGGATGTTACAACTTGTTAACAACTTAAAGAAGTGAAATCATGTCTATTTAATAGGCTGTCGCAATCAATACCTCGCTATGGATATGTGCCGTCCATTTTCTATGACATATATTTTAGAAAACGCGTTTGTATACGCTCGAGCATGAGATGTTGATATATATAATGCGGAAACCAAACTAAGGAAACTTACCCCAGTTTGGAATGTACAATATAATAAAATAAAATGGATAATGTAATTAAGTTGTTAAACGTTCTACAGGAGCGTAAAAGGAAATCAAAAGACAGATGATTGTCAAAAAGCACACCAAGATGTCTAAATTGCAAAACTTTAGATATTATGCTCTGAGAGACTGCATATCTAAAAGATAAAAAGCTTGAACATTTAGAGAAGGAGAATGTTGCACATTTATCAACATTTAAGCAAAGTCGGTATTGTTGCATCACCCGTAAGTTTTATTTGCAACAATAAGCAATCTGAAGGAGAAGATATGATATTAAAATTATTTAAGTCATCTGCATATACGATAACCTTACAGTCAATTGGACACATATCCATTGTAGGCCACATAGTACTAGCGATTCAGCAAATAAGGCAAGATTTCCTGTGGAAGCACTTTGCAGATTGTAACTTACCAGAAAGCAGAGAGTGACAATCGTGCCAACTCCTTAGTAAAATCAGTCTAGATGAATAATATATTAAGTAATTTTGCCTAAGTTTGTTGTATTTGGCCTTTCACTGATAAATCCGTTTTGACTGGCCAACATATGTGGTTTAACACAGCTATACATATAAATTCTGGTATAGAACGTATTCTTACACCTTAGCATAGTTTGAGGTAATGCTAATAGGTCTGTAGTTACAAATGCTACTACGATTACCCTAAGAAAATGAAGCAAGCGATCAGTTAAATAATATGATAAGTGGAGAATATAGCACTGAAGCACAATCCTAGAGAAGCAAACATATAAAGCATCCAACATCACATTTGATGTTGGATGCGTGAATACTCTTCATTAACAGTCTTACGTCAATATCAGACTGAGCAATGTGATTAGGTATGGAAGATTTAAAGACATCAGAAAATTATCAAAAAAGATTGAACAATATCCTGTTGTTGTTGAAGTATGTCAAGATTAAGTGATAAAGAGCCTGGTATTCACGAGGTAGATCGCTTGGTGTTCACAAAAGGCCAGAAAAGCTTTCGGTCACATGTTATATTAGATTTAAGTCTAGTTTGTTATTCTTCATATGCCGCTTTAATTTTAGTTTGAAGCAAGCACCGAGGTCTAGAAAATTGATTTCGGAAATATATATCCTATACATTTCCATTTAGTAAAACAACATTCTTGAGTTTTAAGTGTTTTTTAATGTCAGAATTGCGCCATGAGGAAATCTACGCAGCGACTTTACACTTTGGGACATAGAATGCAATTGTCGTATGTCTTAGGTATATCATAGAATTTGCTCACTGCGTCGTTGGTATCGGAGAACGCATCAACACATGATCAATAAATCGAGGTAATTACATTGTAGAGAGATGGAAAATCTGCTTCGTTGAGCAGATTATTATTTGAAGAAAAGTTTTTAATGCAGTATGCATTAGATACATTGAGAGTTGTATCTAAGGCAGGATGATGTATATATTTACGAACAAGAGGAACAACGTCATGCGCAACAATAATTTAACCAGAAATGTTGCAAATGACATTGTCCAGTAACTTTCCACTACGGTTGGTAATACTACTGAATTGTACCAGATTTAGGGTATCAAGAAAATATCGTAGACGAAAATGCTTGCGATCATCAATAGGTAACGAAACAAAGCTGGGACAGTTAAAATCGCCACATATAAAAAGTTGTTTATTGAAAAGATCGAAAATGCTTCAAAAAATGTAATAGTCATCACAAGAAATATGGGGTAGAACATTAATGTTCATAAAGTAAACGTACACTGCGTCCAATTTACATTTGACAGTGAAAATATCAATTAAAGGAATTAAATTCTGGATCTAAATAAAACCGTAACAATTAACTTGTCTTTTATTTTTGGATGTTGATTTATCAGTTCAGGTCAGCTGAAATTTGTAAATTTCAACAAACAAAAAACGTAGTTAGCATTAATCTAAAGTTTGATTGTAACAGGTATTGTTACTACATCACTATGAATTACCTATTGTTAATCAGGAGACATTTATTTTCTTGTGATCAAAAATCTGAAATCTCTTCTCAATTATCCATCCGATTACACTAAAAGCAAATAATGGAGAATTATGTATAAAGTTAAATTAGTCTAAAATGGATAAGAGTAAGCATTTTTATAGCAGAATCCTTTAATTAACTTTTCTGAAAATTTGTTGAATATAAATTATACAACAATGTATATAACTATTATTATATGTTAAATATATATTAGTTCATCTTTTATAATTAATTTTGATTTTGATGTGGGCATAGTGTACATGTTATAAATTCAAGCCGCTAGTCTAGATGAGAAACAAAGGGATCTATCACCGTTAATTCTGTTTTCACTAAAACCGTTGCACGGATAAAATTAAATTTTCATTACAATAGCAGAGGCTGCCACTTTGAATCGAACATTATTTACACTTGCCGTCGTACACACTTTACCGGAATAAAGTGGAAAGCTTTCAGTGTTACACGTCAGTCACGAACGGAAAAAAACATACGGCAAACGTCATATGCAATTCCTTTTCGAAATACCACATGTTGATTTAAAGCCAAATATCTAGATAAGTGCTGTCATTTCTAAATAAAAAGCATAAAACATCACTGCATAAAGAAAAAAGTATTTCTTTAACAAACACTAACCTGTTACAACTTGCGATTGCTTTTATTCACCTCCTTTTTCGTTCCGTTCAGCAGGATGCCGTTAAAGTCAACTCGCGAAGCTTCACGTAAACTACACACCGCCAACAAAACGACTTAGAACTTTCGCACTACAAAGCTTCGAACAAACTGAACGTCGAGGAGCTTTCGAACGATGTCACAAGTGCTGTCTCTTTTTAACACGTTCTTCGCTCCTAAGTGCATCCTTTGCTTTCAACCGAGACATGCGTAAAAGCTCCCGCCAAACCTAATTCATCGACTATCACGCCCACACTTTTATTTTATTTAGTTTTTAGTCTGAGCCGGTCAAGCTTCCTGCTAAAGTAATTTTTCTGTGATAGGGTGAGTGTGTCACCATAATTAGTAATTATTTATTTCAATCGAGTGATCATGAGAAAGGATATTGCTACAGTATCTGTAAACGTTGACTTTAGTTTACTTGATTTCTGTAACCCCGTCCGCATGTCCCTAATGAGAGTGTTTGTAAACTGTGCGAATAAAACATTATACACGTAGGCGTCAGAAATGTTAAAATATGAGCATACATAAATGTTACTACCTAGCACTACCTTAAACTTTATCCTTTTAAGAGAATGATTTGATGCGGGCCATGACTTTTATTGTATCGTATAGCGCAATCAAATTTTATTACACTGTCGTTCTAAATTTAATTCGCTATACCAAAGTTTTAATAAACACAATTTTTTCTACGGAATAAAGGAGTTAGGAAAATATTTGGTTTGAAATAAATGGTTTTACAATTAGATTCGTAGAAGCCGTTTATAAACATAAATTCGTGAAATATACAAATATATGATAAATGATATAAATATATGTATATTAATACATGAAAACTCACAAGAGATTTTTGATTCTATTATAATAAATCAATTCCATTAGTGTCTGCAGGATATCAGTAATTGATTTGTGAAACGCCATATTGAGGGTATGTAATTGTAAGGTTAGTGTGTAGTACCGATGTGGGCTAAAGAAAATTTAAGCAGTGCCTTTATAATTTTAAGAGAGTGGAAAATCAGTCTGTTGTATATTTATTACTTGCGTATATCATGTAATTTATCTAGCACATTATTCCATTATTACCATTTTCGTCGCAAATGCTAAAGATAATGAACTATTTATCATATTTAAATAATTCCCAATAATATTTATTTTTAACCTTGAGATGGGTCGACCACGTTTCATTTTCCTTGTTTACATTAAATTTCACAATTCTATTTACTTAATTTTAGTTGCCATATCCGTTAATCATAAATTAGAGCATTTGAAACAAAGTAACTGCTACAGTCAGAAGTCGCATTTATTGGAAAAATCACTGTAACTTTCATCTTTGTCCATCCTCCAATTATTGTCTATTTAATTACAGGAAGGAATTAATGTTTTGCCTTATGAGGTAATTTAATTAAAATTGGTTGGCAGGCAACATATTTACGTGCTTTGGTTACAGTATGCGTTGCTATGATAGTTTTACATGCATATTTTGTTAACACACACTGCATATATTATTTTCCAATTATACATAGAGGAGACGCGTTATATTCAACTGTACGTCATTGATGACGTTTACAAGTTGTCATGACTATACATTGAGGAAAAATACTATGGAGGCGCTGTAAAGCATCTTTGCTGTACTCTCAAAATGGGAACATTGGGCGGGGCTAAGTGTGGGACTAACATGTCTGCCTCACCTAGTCCGGACTATTCAAAATTATAATCTGTCATCCCACATTACCCTATGAAATGTTATTCCAGACGAATTCTTGCAGCTACGTAGAGCACAAGAAACCATAATGTCTTTTAATATTTAACTTATTATATAACTCTAATACACGATGCACTTAACAAGCTCTCCACTTTTTACCAACACTACCTGTTTGACGTAAGTGTAGTATCAATATGGCGGACCTGTACCCAATTTGATCACGTGACGTCGTCTCCCTACCTATTCTTTCTCAATGTAACCGTATTAGAGAAACTTAATAAGTTACTTTGTTAAATTCTATTTGAAGGCTTTTATTTCATTAGTTTAAATAGAAAATTTATAAATTGGTCGTAATATACGCATTCATGACAAATAAACACATAATTTCCGCTTCAATATTAAATTTCCCTTTTACGTGCTTTTAATAGACTAATAGTTCAATTCGGTGTTAGCAGATAAATCATATCTGTCAAAAAGACTTGTGTTGTGAATATTTTTACTGTCAAATTTGGTTTTTTTTTGGTTTGATACACTTTTGATATAAATTATATCTTAGAGTATAGTTCTCGCAGCCGACATGCACCACTAAATTAAAATGGCGTCAAATTTGAAATGTTGCAAAGTTTTACCTGTCAACAAAATAATAATATTCATACAAATTTTGACATTTGTCATAATTAGCTTTTGACGTTTGTTATAATTCTCATCTAAACATTTTGAATTTGTCAACAATCTTGCCTCCTAAATAGTATAGCCAAATGTTATATAAAATATCGGTGAAGAAAATATAAAATTTAATAGCTTTATTATTAATATTTAATTTGTAACTAGCTTTCATGCAATAGTATTTTACTATTGGCAGGTATATATCCAGAAATATTAAATAATTAGTTTAATTTTATTAGATTGAAATTGTTTCGACCGATCGAAATTTGTAGTGGTATTAAATCGTAGTATTTAGTTCGTACTTTGGCCATGTCGTATGCTAAAACGACTCGACTATATTTCAATTAGTAAATGTATTAAATTATAGTTATTGCATTGTAAATAAAAAAAAATTGGTTATATCAAATGTCACTGACAGAAATAAAAATAGATCCGGCAACATAAACAAGATGAGTCGTCATAGATCTAGTATGACTTTCACTTCCAGAGTTAAGTCATTTGTGTTTCAAGTTATGACGTCACCGACTTCTGGTACAGGGTACATTTTGAACATTTAGTAAAAATGTAATTTAAAAAATATTATTTCTGTGCTTATTTCTGTGTTTGATGTTCATTGATAAAGTTTTTTTAAAAATAACCTGGAATATTTTAAATTGATTTCAGTAGTACTTTCTCTTCCTTATACAACGGTATAAATTTTTTAAATATGTTATATTTCAAAAAAGATGAGAGAAAAAGTCATAAGTTTCATATATTAAGAATTCATTATATTGGCAAAAGGAATTTAGTTACCGGTCTATTCAACAAGAAACACTAGTTACGGCTGTCAAAAAAAATAATTTGTGTTGTTTCCCATTTCTAAATTAGAATAATTCACCTTTTGCAAAGTATTTTATTAATAAGAATGGTACTATTGGCTGAGAGACAGAGAATTGAAGTATTAATAATAATTGGTTATGGCGACAGAGTTAAAACACATCAAGAAGTGTGTCAACTTTTTAAAGAAAAGTACCGGGATCAGCCCATAAGTCAATCAACAATTTGTAGGATTAATAAGGACTTTCAGGAACGTGGCAGTGCATAGAGTCTTCCAAAAACTGGACGCCAATCTACATTAAATGTAGATACACAAGTTGATGTTAGATGCTAAAAATTGAAAATATTCTAAACTTATGTTTTATTTGGTTCTGAAATTTTCAATTCCAATTCAAAATCAAAATTTCACCTGTATAAGCTTCAATTGGTTCATTAGTTATCAGATGACTATGGTCATAGGCAAGAATTCTCTGAACAAATGATAGAAATTTGCCTTCGCAGTCCATTGTTTTCACATCGTTTTTAATGTCGGAACATTTTATTTGAATGAGCGGTTAATAGACAAGATTATAGGTATTGGGCTGGTGAAAATCCATTGGATGCAAGAAATTCATACATAATATTCTCAGAAAGTCAACATCCGGGCAAGAATTATTAATGATAAAATTTTAGATTCCTTGCAGTTTATACAGTTCGAATTCATGTTTGCATTATTATATAAATACTATTGTTAAATAATATTATTTGGTTACAACATTATGGTGCCGCGCCTCATTATGCAATTAATGTGCGAAGCTACTTGGACCATGTTCTTCCGGGAAGATGGATAAAAAGAAGAGGTCCAATGGAATGGCCGGCTAGGTTTCCAGATCTAACTCCATTATACTTCTTTCTATTGGCGTACTTAAAAAATATATGTATATAAATCGACACAATAATTTAGACGATCTCAAGCGAGGAATTCAATATTAGATTGGGTTAATATCAGCTCAAACCATCCAAAACTGAACATTTTGTGAACATTTAGTGAAAATGTAATTTAAAAAGTATTATTTCTGTGCTTATTTTTGTGTTTGATGTTCATTGTTAAAGTTTTTTTTCTGGTTATTCAATATAGTTTAATGTAGTTATTATATTTGAATAGAGTAGAGAGTAAATAATAAATTTATAGTTCAATTTTTCAACATTTTTATGGTTTCGTAATAAAAACCGACACAATAATTTAGAAGATCTCAAGCAAATAATTCGATATAATATTGGGTTAATATCAGCACAAACTATTCAGAAAGTGAAACATGAGTTTTAAATCGTCTTAGGTATTGTCTGTGTGAAAATGTAATTTAAAAAGTATTATTTCTGTGCTTATTTTTGTGTTTGATGTTTATTGATAAAGTTCGTTTTCTGGTTATTCCATATAGTTTTGATGTAGTTATTATTTTTGAATAGATTAGAGAGTACATAATAAATTTATAGTTCAATTTTTCAACATTTTAATAGTTTCATAACAAAAACCGTCAATCTTGCCGTCAAACTTAGGTTACTAGAGTCATTCAATAATTTTTTAATATTTGAAATTAAGGCTCTACTTCTCAATTTTTTTTATATGTAACAGTTTAAAAACATATACTGTTGGATAGGTAATATAAAATACTACCCAAATCAAGTAAATGTCGATTACGTCATAACATGAGAAACAAATAATGTAAAAAACTTAAAATAGGCTGTAAGTATTGCCGTTATTTAAAGCCGCTATAACCCTGCATGATTTACAAAAAAAATAATATAAACAATGTTCTGCTTCAATATCCTTTTCTTAAACGTTCTTCCAGTTTATCCAATAAATTTCGTACAATATTCATTACAGTTCAACATATTCTCTTATCTTATATTTATTTTTAATATAATAATATAATGATTTTTATCGACGACTAAACAATAAAGTAGGTATTATATTAATCACTGTTGGCTAATAAAGGACTCATAATACCCGGAGGGAATAATGAAATGCGACCGGGGAATAATGAGCCATAACGTTACCATTATTCCCTGCATTCCGCCAATAAGAACATACGTTACCAACGTTGTCGTAGTAACGATAGACAAGTCCGCCATTTTACCAACTGTCAAATCGTCAAACGTCATATCGATATAGTAATCTAACATTTTAATTTAATTATTTTGACTTTTTTTAGTAATTTTCAGTTAGTCGTAGATAAAGTAGTGTATACTAACTCGCAACAGTGACTATTATTCCCTCGAACCGAGTTACTCCCTCGCCGCTTCACGGCTCGGTTCGTAAATTCGGCTCTCGGGAATAATAACTGTCATTATTGACTCGTATAATACTAATACTAGTTGTTAGGCGCCACAAAAAATAATAACAACAGCAATTTGAAAATTACTGGACGTGGTTCAAAATCATGCAGGCTTGTACTTTTGTTCTTTTATCATAAATCCTGACAAAGTAATATATAAATATGACATTCACAGTGATATTCCTGAACCATGTTAATATTTATCATTTTGAAGTAGGCATTTGATATATTGAACTGGTCTTGTATCTTAGCCACGACCAGTCAAATATGTAAAATATGAATATTTAGATTTTCGTTCATGTTTGAAAAGATTCACTTTTGGGCGAACCCTTGTACATTGTAGTTAAAATAATTATTATTGAATTGTTCATATAATTAAGGTCAAATGCGCATACAATGTGCGCAGACTCGCATCACACATAACAAAGATATGAAACATGAGTATCCTGCTCATTGGTTTAGTTATAAAAATGTTTACTTTGGGTCGACAAATATGGCCATTGCAAAAGTATGATTTATAATAAAAATCGGCTAAAATTGTTAAATTTGCAAATTAATAGGGATACTTCAGTATCAATACTTGATGTATCATAGGTTTTTGTAAGCAAATGGAAATGCAAAAACCGTGAAAAGATCAATAGCATCTTTTGATTTTTATATACGTCAAACGTAAATGTCATTTATTATGTCAAAGATAACTTTAATTCAGTAAAGAAACAAACTTTTGGGTACACACATGTTGAACCAAAAGCCCTTTACATATTCAAGTCCTGTACAAACAGGGCATGAGCATTATTAAGATTTCACCACATGTTTGAATATAGGTTGTCAAAAGTCACCCTTAAATAATTTTATTTTTTTATATAAATGAATTTTTGTCTGGTAAAAAGAAACGGAAATGAAAAAAAATAAACGATGTAATTAAATGTTAAGAGAACCATTGTAAACGCCGTTGCATTAGAGATACACATATTGAGTATGTTAGACAAATCAAAAATTATAAAAAAATATATTTTTATGAGCAGAACTGTACTAGGAAAATCAAACGCGCTACTATTAAAGTTTTTAACACGCGTTTAATTGTCAAAAATCAGAATTCTAAGATTGTATATAGTAGAAATAAATTTCAAAAGACTCTAAGAAGGCAATAAAATCGCGAAACAATAGGGTTTGCCTTTTGAAATGAACGGATGGTTGTTGACTTGATTGAATTTTGTTGGTTGCCTTGACAACCACCATACAAACAAGAGAAAGTATAAAAGGACAGTACCTTGATTTAAAAGGGATTCTTCTGCATTAACCAACCAGTAAGGTTGTGTTTAAATGCATTCTTCTGCAATAACCAACCAGTAAGGTTGTGTTTAAATGAATTCTTCTGCAATAACCAAGCAGCAAGGTTGTGTTTAAATGAATTCTTCTGCAATAACCAAGCAGTAAGGTTGTTCTAAATATTCGCGAGCATCCCACTTCTGTGAAACAAAGTGCGGGCTAGTGCAACTACCCACATTGAAGTCAATCCTGTGTTTTCGATATTGGAAAAACCAAGGATGCAAATAACGTACTGGAAAGAAAGAAATAATCAACAAGGATATTAACTTCAACTACCAGGGAGTTAACCAAACAACATTTCAAATATATTTGACAAAAACTACGAACCTGTGTCCAGTCATCTACAACGAGTCAACACATCTGAACAAGGTGCCGCCAAGAAGATACACCAGGGGTGCCTATCAAGAGAATCAACTCGGAGGGTCAAGACGTTCCATCAACTACGAGCATCTGTGGAGCCCCCTTCAAGAACGACAGCAGCACCTGCATTCTTTCCAGCCAGCCAACTTAAAGTTAAACAAACCAGAACAGTATGTAAAGTGACAATTGTATAATTTCACGTTCATTAGAAGGAACCAAGACAAACTTGTAAATAACTGATAGTCAACTTAATTGTAATCCGAGTCTTTTTACCAGGACTAAACGTTCATTTCTAACATATCCCGTTTCAAATAGTGCATAATAGCCGGATAATTAAATAGTTAACCTATAATTCAAATACCATTCATGCATTTTAAATTAGACAACGATCTAAGTTTAAAACTTACGTGTCACACTAGTTTATTTTAAGAGACGAAGAGTCAGATAATCATATTTAAAAATCCAAGGATGAATCCGATTGTTTACCATTAGTAAAGTAGACAGATTAAATATTGTTATGTGTATGCCTAATATGACTTGCGTAGAGTAATTTGTTCATGTTATTCCAAGTAAAGGTCATGCCTACAGACATTCTTGATAAGGATGTTTTAAACTGTAAATATAAAGCTACACTCAATTCAATAATAATAAAAAACCATAATCTAATAAACACCTGTGTTTTCATTTGACCCAGTTATACTATCCATCAACCTTGACCGAACAGCTGTTTTAAAAAGCATGCTCGATCGTACATTTGTTTGTTAGGTTATCTACAAGACCATCAGGAATCGGCCCCTTTCTACGTGTTTGTAAGCTGTAATACAGAAGTAAGTCGTGTACTCTTCCTCAGGTTCAACAACCGAATCCCTTTTACGACCCATTAATGAGATTTAATTATATTAGAGCTCAAATTCAGAACGTCAAAACCAACAACAAACTGATTTCTTTCAGGTTCACATAACCTAGCTATCATAGAGCGCGTACATTTTTTTGAATTTCTCTGCATCCACGTGGGTGTGACCCAGGTGCACCAACTGTGGAACTGAATTTGAACTGTTACAAATTCAGTCGCTTAATAAATAATTCAAAGATTAGTTCTAATATACAGGGAGCAGTCAAATAAAATAAAACACCATTTTAATTTTATTAACAATAAACTAGCACATAGATAAATAACAGAGTCCATGCTATTTTAAATAAAATACGTTACCCACCGTATAGTTAGGCAACCAACATAGCTAGCCCGAGGCAATTAAATATTTGAAATAAAAATTCAATTTATAAAATAATTACAAGAAATTCTAAACGGTACTTACCGTATCATATGCAAGTGCTTTTCAAGGGCAATACGCATGTTATACCCCATATCAATATATTTACTTCCAAGATTATTAAAGCTAACAAAATCGACAAAACAAATACACCCATTCCGGCTTATCTTAAAACTGAACTGAAATAAAATTAGACCACCGGCATTGTTTAGAAATCGACGGGCTATACGTTTAAATATCATAAAATTACAAAAATAGCTATACCCAGTATCTGTAATAGCACATATCGCACGAGAACGAAGTTTGAACACAACTCGGTACAGTATTTCATACCAGCATATTCGCGGAAAAAATTCACTCCGCATCAGGTACAATAAATTTCAGAAACTTTATTTATGCATGCGAAAGGCGTAAATTAAGAACTTCCTCAGATGTTATTTTTGCAGAAAGTAGCAAAAAGTAACAGCTGAAATTTTATATTAAGAATGAAGATTGAAAAATCATATACAAATTTTTATATATGCTTGATTATAGAAATCATAAAGTAGTAATAAGATGCAGCAGCATGCTCTAAAGCGTATTGTAATGATTTTCATATAAAATACTGTGTTTTATAACGTTTGATTATCTAAATAACTATTTGCTACAAATACATTATGAACTTCTTCTCGAAATAAACTTCCAATGGGAAATTTAGAGAATCAAATCGAAATTCATGAAGTAGTTGCGACAAAATTCGTATTTACTTTTGGATGTTTAGCGTAATAACGTGGCATATGTCTCACTAGCTACTATAATTAAGGTGTGTTTACACTATCTGATTTCGCATATGATTTATCATATGACTATATCCTATGAAAAGTCATAGCACCGTCCAAATCATACCGAAACCTAATACTCATCAAATTCGCGTTCATACCTATATTATTTGTATATGATTTTGCACATGATTTTTACGTCAAAAATTATGCGGTAGACACCTAACCTAACATTAATGTCACTGAGTATTATTGACAAAAGAAGAGCGACGTCAGCTATATAACAGATTATTGTTATTACAATAGTCAATTATTGTTATTTACATCAAGTGACAGTAGCTATAATGTTAATAGGAATAACACTATTAAGAAGAAAGAAATTAGGAAGTCAATGTCGCAAAAGAAAAAGGAAGTTGTGGGCTCGAAAATGGCTGCCAAGAAGGAATGAGGGAAGAGGAATTGCTAATGTGGTATTCCAAGAATTGAAATATAAAAATCCAACGAGTTTTAAAAACTTCACCAGAATCAATGTGAATACATTTGAGTTTCTTTTGCGAAAAGTAGAACCCTTTATTCAAAGACAAGATACTATCCTGCGTGAAAGTATTTCATCGAGAACAAGATAGGCATACAAGATTATTATTATTATAAGTTCCGACCTATTGAATGTAATGTTAAACGTACATACACTACCTTTTTTTATAGTAATTACTTTCATTTTATAGGTTGCTGCTAACATTGCGGTTCTTGGCAACCGGAGAGAGTTTTAAAAGTTTGCACTACACGTTTAGAATATCAGTGGCAAGTATTTCACTTATAGTCCCAGAAACTGTTACTGCAATATACAATGAATTGAAAAATGAATATCTCTCAGTAAAGATTATCAGCAAATTGTTGATTGCTAGACTAATCTGTGCTGTTTTTTTTAGATACTAGATCAATGGAATAAAATCAGTAAATGTTTTTATGAACTTTGGAACTTTCCAAATTGTTTAGGAGCTTTAGGTATATATATATGGGAACTCCTTGAAAAAATAGTGTAAAAGAAAACCATATTATTTGTTGCAGATGGAAAACACATTGCTTTTCGAGCAAAAAAGGCCGATGGTTCATTCTATTTTAATTATAAAGGGTTCATAGTATTATATTAATGGCATTGGTAGATGCAGAGTGCAATTTTATTTACGTTGATGTGGGCCGCAACGGAAGAGCCAGCGATGGAAGCGTCTATTTAAACAGTTCATTATGCTCCGTTGTTGAAAACAATTTACTGCACTTTCCGGATGATAATGTTCTTCCAAATAGCAACAAACGAACACCATTTGTAATATTGAGTGATGATGCCTTTCGATTAAGTAAGAGAATTATAAAGCCTTTTGGACAGCGTTCATCTACTGAGCAAAGAGTTTTCAATTATCGATTAAGTAGAGCCCGTCGAGTCGCGGAAAACGCCTTTGGAATTCTAGCAAACAAATTTCAGATTTTACAAAGAGATATCAATTTATCAGTGGACAAAGTTCAAGACGTCACTCTTGCCTGTTGTGTTTTGCACAATTTTGTTAAGAAACATGAGGGGAAAACTTATCTAGCAGGAATTGACATTGAAAATATAGAACGGATTACTTTGACAAATGGTGGTTGGAGAAATGATGTGTTTACAACATCATTAGAACCCTCAAAAGGGCACCGTTCTGCAAATGCACCTATGGAAATCCGCACATTGTTGACAGAGTATTTTAATAATGAAGGATTTGTAAAGTGGCAATGGGAAGCAGTTAAAAATTTTAACTTTTGAATATATTTATTATTTTGTTAACTTAATAAATTATTATTATGCAATATGTATTTTTAATGTATACAGTATGTTATGAATTTGAACCCTGATAGGGAGGTTGATATCTAAACTGACTTATTTTAATTATTCCTTTTGCATTAATAATAATTATAAATTTATGTACTCGTCTGATTATACAATTATTGAATTCAAAAGAATCGCGTGTTTGTATATGTATTTAATTACCAAACAAAAATTACATAAACATCTTTGTTACATACATATTTTATTTCCACATTGCAGCAATTAGCAGAATTGAAAATTTTAATGCTTCTTTTCATGTTAATAACAACACAAATAAATTTTCACCTCATTTGAATCTGCCAAAGTCTGCATGGCTATTTCTGGAAGTCTCCTGTATTAGTTTTTCATGATTGGCTTGCATGTTTTTCAAAGTTGTTAGTGTCTCGCCTAAAAGCTCATCATCTTTAATTTCACAGGTTTTTACGTTTTTTGATTTTTTGTTATTTGAGTTCTTTACAGCACTAGGGGTTTGCATAACAGTTTCTAGGCTCACGGCGGCACTTGCAGAAGGTTGACATGCAGCAACTGCTCCAGAATCATAACTATTATCTGAGTGAGTGTCACCTTCATATGTGTCGTCTTGCATATTTACAGTTGATTGCCTGTCGTTCTGAAATATGAGTACAATATTTTTTTTAATTATAGTTTCGACAAGTTTTTGTTGATTACCTGAGACTGTTCCCAACTACTTTTACCCTTTCTTGGTTTGATAAAATCGTTCAAAAGTAGGTACATCTTCGGAAACCACCACGCTAATATCTCATAAACCTCATCAGTGCCCATACCACTATGCAGTTCCTTCTGTTTGGTTATTTCATGATTGAATTGCGATCGCAAGTTATTTAACTTTGTCATAACCGCTTCGGATGATACTGTTATATTAAACTCCGCAGAGAGGCTTACTCCAATATTGTTTAGTGCATCCACCCGAGCGTGTTTGTTGGGATAAAATTTATTTTTTGGGTCATAAAGACATGGTCTTTCTTCCCAGAGATCGATCAATTTCGACGTCAAAGATTGAGTCCACTCCACCTACGAGTTTTTTAAACATTAGTTCGTACCTACTAATTTCCCACATGTGTTATTGTAATAACTTACCTTATTATTCATCTTTTATATTAATTTTAGTATTCTTATTATTTTCCATCTACTTGTTGTGCGCTTGATACCGAAGCATCACAGGAAAAGTGAGGTTAAACCACGTTATTAAATCACTAGTATATCACTACTCCATATTCTATATATATACACATATACTGGGGTGTCGCTAACAGGTGCGGAAAAAACGCTACCACACATTTCTGAGGGCAAAATATGACGATCTAACCCAACTTACCTCAGTCCAAAAGTGGATGCTTTCGGAGATACAGAGTGTCAAAAGTTCAATTTGGTTTTAGTTTTTTATAAATAATTTCTGTAATAATTGGTATATTGTCACAATATTTGGGTAGGGGGAGTTTCGTGGGGTAAAAAAATTAAATCTGCTCTCATTTTCATTGCAAAATGTAGAGGGCGCCACCTGCGGCATATTGTATCCATTTAAAACGTAATAACTTTTTTGAGACACACTGTATTTAACTTTTAAATAAAAATTCTTATTCTCCAATGTTTTTTACCTAGAAAAGGTATACCTGGTAGGAGTTGATTAGGGCAGCCGTTTATGAGTAATCTGGATATAAAAAATTCATTCCGTATATGGACACATATGCTTCTGTAATTTGGGTGTTATTCTTGTGGCAATTCAATGCAATGGTGCATCCACTTTTGGACTGAGGTAAGTTGGGTTAGATCGCCCTCAGAAATGTGTGGTAGCGTTTTTTCCGCACCTTTATATATATGATAATTAAATTGTTTTCTATTGACCATTAGGTGGCTACTTGCTGGAAGAATGAAGGAAATTTTGAAATTGTCATATGCAAAAGCATAGCAAAATTGGTGCGGTATGATATCTGGGAACGCTATGATTTTGCTATTATTTGTCTATGACTTTTCTTAATATTTCCGTAATACGGGAAATCATGGAGTCTAGACTGAAAAATATCGACCCTATGACAAATCATATGATAAATCATATACGAAATCAGATAGTGTAAACACACCTTTATAATGATAGTAATTATAAGATTTATTTTCCAAAACAGAAAAAAGTCAAAACACAAATTATCATAACGATAATACATACATCAAAATAACACTGGTTAAGAAAATTTGGTTTTCTTATTCACCGACAGTTGATGTATATTATGTCTTTTGTTATGCTGGTTCTGAATTAAAAATTTACTGCCATCACGTCAGAATTTTGAGATGTTTTCTTAAATAGTTTTTTTAAGAAACGCATTAAATTTTAAACATTTCAAAGTTACTTCTATAAACGAAAAATGCTAGTAAAAATATTGTTTTCTAGAACATTGAGTGGACATGTCTGAACGTGTCCTTGCATGTTTACTACGTCTTAGCACTTAAACTACGTCCTCTTTTGCTCTGGAATCAATAAAATTAAGAATTGGTAGATATCTATATCTCATAATGGGTATATAAACAGATACACACGGCTTTTTCGATTTTGTGTAAGTCGATTTGTGATAGCTGAAAGTGTTTTTAGGTCATAATATTGTAGTGTAGTTGCAGTTTTTCTTATGTATGTGGATTATCCACTACCCAGCAGCATAAGCGGAATATTACACCTTTGATAAAGAAAAATATATTTTTACTGTTTTGGCTCAATTATTAAGCATCAAGCAAGCCATGGGATTCCAGCATTTGCGGCGCACGCCTTGCTGTCACTCTGAGGTTCTGGTCAAACGGTAAGAAAAGCTTTATGCCAAAAAGAATAATAAGTATGAAAAAGAATAGTTCTGTTTTTTGCCTTCTGCTACTTGTACCTCATTCGCAAGCCTTGTCAGTACCAAGACCTATAGATGTTTCGAGTGAGTTACATGTTATTACAGAACCACAAGAAGCGAGTGTGAAGTCATTTACCAGCAATGATAAATATTTGCCATCTGAAGAGGAAGACTCCCACTTAATAAATCAGTTAGAATTATATTAGAGATTTAAATTTTACAAAAACCAAAGCAGAAATACTAAGATCTAGACTCCAAGAATGGAAAATGTTAGCTCCAGGTATATATATTTCTGTACAATGTAACAGTAATTCTTGGAGAGTAAGCGCTCTCACACTATTAAATCACGCAAGTATACATAAACGAAAAAAAATTTTTTCGTATATGAATAAATGTATGAATGCACATCTACCCTAAGCCGGCATTGCGTACAAACAACGTGCAGACAGCTGCTTCGACCTTACATTGGTTTCATCAGTGCATGAACGTGTTTGTTCACAATGCCTGAAAAGCTTAGAAAACCTGATATTGTCTACTTACGTACCAAACGCCATGAGAAATTCTCAGCGGCATCTGTTACCCAAGTGAGATATAGCAAGGTAATGTTGCGCTCCATAGTACAATTACTAATCAGGCAACTGTAGATATACGTGCATTCAATGAACACGCCCTAGGTGGAGTACCTATTACAATACAATGTAACAGCAATTCTTGGAGAGTAAGAGCTCTCACGCTATTAAATCACGCAAGTATACATATACGGAAAAAAAATTTTCGTATATGAATAAATGTATGAATGCCCATCTACCCTAAGCCGGCATTGCGAACAAACAACGTGCAGACAGCTGTTTCGACCTTACATTGATCTCATCAGTGCACGGACGTGTTTGTTCACAATGCTTGAAAAGCTTAGAACCCCTGATATTGTCAACTTACGTACCAAACGCCATGAGAAATTCTCAGCGGCATCTGTTACCCAAGTGCGACATCGCACGGTAATGTTGCCCTCCATAGTACAATTACTAATCAGGCAACTGTAGATATACGTGCATTCAATGAACACGCCATAGGTGGCGTACCTATACAATACAATGAAACAGTAATTCTTGGAGAGTAAGCGCTCTCACACTATTAAATCACGCAAGTATACATATACGAAAAACAAAATTTCGTATATGAATAAATGTATGAATGCACATCTACCCTAAGCCGGCATTGCGAATAAACAACGGCAGACAGCTGTTTCGACCTTACATTGGTCTCATTAGTGCACGAACGTGTTTGTTCACAATGCTTCATCTTCTTCTTCTTCTTTACTGGGTTGAATTAGTCAAGCTAACGCTTTTTACTATTAATCTTAAAATGGCTGATCTTGATTTAGAGGGATTTAATGATATTCTCTTTCAGAGGAGTCATGACACAATGCTTCAAAAGCTTAGAAAACCTGATATTGTCAACTTACGTACCAAACGCCATGAGAAATTTTCAGCGGCATCTGTTACCCAAGTGCGACATCGCAAGGTAATGTTGCCCTCCATAGTACAATTACTAATCAGGCAAATGTAGGTATACGTGCATTCAATGAACACGCCATAGGTGGCGTACCTATTACAATACAATATAACAGTAATTCTTGGAGAGTAAGCGCTCTCACACTATTAAATCAAGCAAGTATACATATACGAAAAAAAAAAATTTCGTATATGAATAAATGTATGAATGCACATCTACCCTAAGCCGGCATTGCGAACAAACAAAGTGCAGACAGCTGTTTCGACCTTACAGTGGTCTCAGGGTAGACGTGCATTCATACATTCATTCATATACGAAAAAAAAAATTTTCGTATATGTATACTTGCTTGATTTAATTGTGTGAGAGCGCGTACTCTCCAAGAATTACTGTTACATTATACTGTAATAGGTACACCACCTATGGCGTGTTCATTGAGTGCACGTATATCTACAGTTGCCTGATTAGTAGGTGTACTATGGAGGGCAACATTACCTTGCGATATCGCACTCGGATAACAGATGCCGCTGAGAATTTCTCATGGCGTTTGGTACGTAAGTTGACAATATCAGGTTTTCTAAGCTTTTCAGGCATTGTGAACAAACACGTTCGTGCCCTGATGAGACCAATGTAAAGCCGAAACAGCTGTCTGCACGTTGTTTGTTCGCAATGCCGGCTTAGGGTAGATGTGCATTCATACATTTATTCATATACGAAAAATTTTTTTTGGCATGTGTATACTTGCGTGATTTAATAGTGTGAGAGCGCTTACTCTCCAAGAATTACTGTTACATTGTATTGTAATAGGTACGCCACCTATGGCGTGTTCATTGAGTGCACGTATATCTACAGTTGCCTGATTAGTAGTTGTACTACGGAGGGCAACATTGCATTGCGATGTCGCACTTGGATAACAGATGCCGCTGAGAATTTCTCATGGCGTTTGGTATGTAAGTTGACTATATCAGGTTGTCTAAGCTTTTCAGGCATTGTGAACAAACACGTTCGTGCACTGATGAGACCAATGTAAGGTCGAAACAGCAGTCTGCACGTTGTTTGTTCGCAATGCCTGCTTAGGGTAGATGTGCATTCAAATATTTATTCATATACGAAAAAAAAAATTTGTGTTTATATGCTTGCGTGATTTAATAGTGTGAGAGCGCTTACCCTCCAAGAATTACTGTTACACTGTATTGTAATAGGTACGCCACCTATGGCGTGTTCATTGAAAGCACGTATATCTACAGTTGCCTGATTAGTAGTTGTACTACGGAGGGCAACATTACCTTGCGATGTCGCACTTAGGTAACAGATGCCGCTGAGAATTTCTCATGGCGTTTGGTACGTAAGTTGACAATATCAGGTTTTCTAAGCTTTTCATGCATTATGAACAAGCACGTTCGTGCACTGATGACACCAATGTAAGGTCGAAACAGCTGTCTGCGCGTTGTTTGTTCGCAATGCCGGGTTTGGGTAGATGTGCATTCATGCATTTATTCATATAAGAAAAAAAAATTTTTCGTAATTGTATACTTGCGTGATTTAATAGTGTGAGAGCGCTTACTCTCCAAGAATTACTGTTACATTGTATTGTAAGAGGTACGCCACCTATGGTGTGTTCATTGAATGCACGTATATCTACAGTTGCCTGATTAGTAGTTGTACTACGAAGGGCAACATTACCTTGCGATGTCGCACTTGTGTAACAGATGCCGCTGAGAATTTCTCATGGCGTTTGGTACGTAAGTTGACAATATCAGGTTTTCTAAGCTTTTGAGGCATTGTGAACAAACACGTTCATGCACTGAGGAGACAAATGTAAGGTCGAAACAGCTGACTGCACGTTGTTTGTTCGCAATGCCGGCTTAGGGTAGATGTGCATTCATACATTTATTCATATACGAAATTTTTTTTTTCGTATATGTATACTTGCGTGATTTAATAGTGTGAGAGCGCTTACTCTCCAAGAATTACTGTTACATTGTCTTGTAATAGGTACGCCACCTATGGCGTGTTCATTGAATGCACGTATTTCTACAGTTGCCTGATTAGTAGTTGTACTACGGAAGGCAACATTACCTTGGGATGCCGCACCTGGGTAACAGATGCCGCTGAGGATTCCTCATGGCGTTTGGTACGTAAGTTGACAATATCAGGTTTTTTAAGCTTTTCAGGCATTGTGAGCAAACACGTTCGTGCACTGATGATACCAATGTAAGGTCGAAACAGCTCTCTGCACGTTGTTTGTTAGGGTAGATGTGCATTCATACATTTATTCATATACGAAAAAAATTCTTTTTCGTATATGTATACTAGCGTTATTTAATAGTGTTAGAGCGCTTACTCTCCAAGAATTACTGTAACATTGTATTGTAATAGGTGCGCCACCTATAAGGTGTTCATTGAATGCACGTATATCTACAGTTGCCTGATTAGTAGTTGTACTACGGAGGGCAACATTACCTTGCGATGTCGCACTTGGGTAACAGATGCCGCTGAGAATTTCTCATGGCGTTTGGTACGTAAGTTGACAATATCAGGTTTTCTAAGCTTTTCAGGCATTGTGAACAAACACGTTCGTGCACTGATGAGACCAATGTAAGGTCGAAACAGCTGTCTGCACGTTGTTTGTCCACAATTCCGGCTTAGGGTAGATGTGCATTCATGCATTTATTCATACACGAAAAAAAATTTTTCCGTATATGTATACTTGCGTGATTTAATAGTGTGAGAGCGCTTACTCTCCAAGAATTACTGTTACATTGTATTGTAATAGGTACGCCACCTATGGCGTGTTCATTGAATGCACGTATATCTACAGTTGCCTGATTAGTAGTTGTACTACGGAGGGCAACATTACCTTGCGATGGCGCACTTGGTTAAGAGATGCCGGCTTAGGGTAGATGTGCATTCATACATTTATTCATATACGAAAAAAAAATTTTCGTATATCTATACTGCGTGATTTAATAGTGTGAGGGCGCTTTCTCTCCTAGAATTACTGTTACATTGTATTGTAATAGGTACGTCACCTATGTCGGGTTCATTGAATGCACGTATATCTACAGTTGCCTGATTAGTAGTTATACTACGGAGGGCAACATTACCTTGCGATGTCGCACTTGGGTAACAGATGCCGCTGAGAATTTCTCATGGCGTTTGGTACGTAAGTTGACAATATCAGGTTTTCTAAGCTTTTCAGTCATTGTGAACAAACACGTTCGTGCACTGATGAGACCAATGTAAGGTCGAAACAGCTCTCTGCACGTTGTTTGTTAGGGTAGATGTGCATTCAAATATTTTTTCATATACGAAAAAAAAATTTTTTTCGTATATGTATACTTGCGTGATATATATTTCTGTGTATTGTAACTGTCAGAAAGAACTATTACAGTATTTTTCAACCGACGAGGGACTCTCATACTGCAATAATGTCGACGAATTGATGTTAACATTAGGTCACCAACAGCATCCCGAGGAATTGCGTCTTTTTATTGATGCTTCCATATTGAGTTTAAAGTCTGTTCTTCTTTACATAGGAAACGTTTATCCATCCAACCCCATTGTGCACGCAATCCATTTAAGGAAACTTTTGAAAATTTGGTATTCTTCTATACAGAATTAATTAAATAATGTACAAATGGTATATTAGCGCAGACCTCAAAGTTGTACCATTTCTACTCGGTTTACAACTAGAGTTTACAAATTATTGGTGTGTTCTTTGCGAGTGAGACAGTTAAGCAAAAAATTCCCACCACATTTTTAAAAATTGGCCAGTCAGAGCTCAGTATATTCCTGGATAAAAAAGTATATTTCATAAGTCACTAGTTGAACCTGATAAAATACTTAATTTTATGTGTAATGAAGGTATTACTCATAAAATTAGGTTTGATGAAAAGTTTCCTAAAAGCAATGAATAAAGACGGCCGTGGATTCAAATAGCTAAAAAAGAATTCTCAAAACCTCAGATGCAAAGTTAATGAGAGAGTTTTTATAGAACACTAAATTACTCTTCTACAACAAGATAAAAAATTAAAAGAACCTTAAGTAAACGTGCTGTTCGGAGTGCTTTTAAATATGTAACCCATAGTTTTCTAGGACACAGAAAATCTGACAATTATATAACACTTGTTTATGAACTTCTTACAGGTTTCTTTAAATTAGACTGTAACATCAGCCTTAAAATACATTTTTTGCATTCGCATCTGTATTTTTCCCCCGAACCCCGGCAACTTGAGGCATGAACATAGTGGAAGGTTTCATCAAGACATTCCTGTTATTGGAAAACGTTATCAGGGAAAGTAAAACTGCGAAATGCTTGCTGATATTGCTGTACATTGATATCAGAAAGTGCAGACCAGCAGTATAAAAGAAAAGTAATAAAATCATTTTAAATAGGACGGTATTTGATTTACTTTTAAATATTTTCCCCTAACCTGACATGCCAGAATAAATTTGTTTTTATTACTATTGTTAGAACCATAAAGTAAACGAGAATTGTACGTTGTTTCTAAGAAAATGACAACTTGTTAACCAGGTAATTAATACAGAATTATACAATTATAAACATACTAAATTATTCAATCAAAAAGTCAAAGTCCAATTAATTTTCACTGATATCGGTGTATTTTGTACAAAATATTTGTACTTGGATTTAGAACAGCAAAGGAATTACCAGTTTGTGCTGAAATCCTGGTTAAGAGAAAATTAACATTATCGAAGAGGTCTGAGGCCTCTATGTCATGCTTTACATTGTTAACTGTATATTGTGGACCAATTCTTTCTCACCTAAGAGATAACAATTTAAAACCGTGTTTATTTAGGAGAGTAATCAAAGCCTTGGTAAGCATGAACGCCACCCAATACGTACGATTTATATTTCAGAAATGTTCGGTCTGTATTTTCACTTGAGCTACTCTAGACCTGATGGCAGGGGTATCATATCACAGAACCGTATTCAAGCTTAATTGACACGTATGCAAAGTATAAGGGCTTGATTGCATTCTGGTAATTGAAGTGTCTGCAAGTCTATTAACGAAAGCAGTGTAATCAAAACTTCGAATAAGATAAAAGCCATCGAAACCGTATGATAGACATTTTAGGAATTTTCGCTGCATACCGGCGATCCGGGTGTTCAGTAACGTACTGACGGCCACCCATAATACGGCGAGACCTACCCGATCCCGTAACGTACCTCAGCGTTCAGGTAAGGGCGGCGATGCAGGAAGGATTAGTAAGTAGGTAAGGCTTTGCCAAGCGACCGCTGACAAGTCTGGTTGGGGAACTATGAAGTTCACTCCAAAATTGTTCTTCCTCGTCTGGACCCTAAGGATACTTTGGAGGTAGCAGTGCCTAGAGGTATCCTGTTAAGGAAACTTCCTATTTTGAAAGTACCATAAAATAAAACTCAATTTCATTTCAAATACACATTTATTTAATTTCGGTGTGCGTCGATATATCGGGGCCGCTCTGCATCGAACATACAGCATATAAACATGTGAATCGTTCGAGGAGCTATCTATGGACCCCTATGTATGTGCAGATGGCAGACATTGCATACGGTACGCGTACATAGGAGGTCTTGCATCGCCTTCGGTAGGCAGTCGTCTAGTCGGGTCGGCAGACAATAAACTCGGCCGCTGAGACTGTATACGCCCGAAGCCAGCTCCGCATCAGTGTGCTCACAATATTTGTAAGTAAGAAATACAATGTAATTAACAGTTAAAAAACAAGAGATACATTACAAAATATAATAACACATAAAAAAGAAAAACATTCATATATAAAGCTAGAAACAATAATATAAAATAAAATCAAAGGTGTTACGTTCTTAACATATCCTATACCAATTATCTTGGTGAATCCATCCGATAGGCGTATTGATGGGGTAGAGACCTTTTCCACGGCGGACCCTCTCGTAATTGGTCCGAATGTCGTCCTGGCCTTGGGTGGGCTGGAGATGAATTTTCTGAGGGAGGTGAAAGGTTTCTCGTGCTGTGACTTGATATATGGCTAGCTATGGATGTTAGGTAGCCACTGTAGCAGTTACAGGACTTTTCCACGTCTGGAACTTCCGTAATCGGTCCAGATGTCGTCGTGGCCTTGGGCGGCTGGCGATGGGTTTCCTGACGGCTGTCGGTGATGATCCCTTGTGCTGGGATTTGATAGGTGGGTAGCTGCGGATGCTAGCTAGCCACTGTACCTGTAGCTGACTTTTCCATGGTTGAAACTTTTGTAATCGGTCCTAGCCTTTGGCGGACTGGCCTGACGGCGGTGGATGGACCGTTGTGATGGGACTTGGTAGGTGGGTAGCTGTGAATGCTTGCTAGCGACTGTACCAGTTACAGGGCTTTCTCTCGGCCGGATCTTTCGTAAATGGTCCAGACGTAGTCCTGGCCTTGAACGTAGTAGGGCGAACTGTCGAGAGTTCGATGGCTGGTGTGAACTCTTGGGTAGTTCAACTGCTGAGAATTCTTCGTAGTTCTTGTTGCTGGTGTGAACACTTGACTAGTTCAATGTTGGTGAGAACTCTTGGTAGTTCTTGTTTCGGGTGTGAACTATTGGTAAGTTCAATACACAGTTGGAGCACCGAGTTATCGTGAATTCTGTATCTTAACGTGGGTCCAAATACAGAACTGTTTTTTCGTCATTTTTGTTCATCTTTTGGCGCCCTACAATTTAGATCCTATGCTAAAGTCGACGTTCTGCTCTGTAATAGCGAATTAGACTCTAAGGATGATTCTCGAACTGTCGAATAATTATCCTGAACAGAGAAAATGTGAACAAGGACCACCGACAACAAGGAAGACAGATATTTATTCAACGCAAAAGCATATGTTTGCTAATAGTATATTTCATACATGTGAAACATAATCTTACAGTTTTTATTGTTTATTTCGAATCGGTTACAACATATCTTTACAACTGCGCATCCAAACTTTGCACGTACTTGACGACTTTGCGGTGCGTTAAAACTCGTAATTAAGGCTCGAGAGAGAAACCAAAACACCAAATTATTCGTATGAACATGCTCTACAGCTTGATGATAATCATTTTTTCAATAAGTATCTCGGGAAAGGAGAAAGAAACAAAATCTATACATTTTTGTCTACTTCGTTTGATATCTCAACAATTAACAATAATAGGGGAAAAATTCATAGGATGACCTAAACTGTAAAGTGTCGAAAAAGAAGCAATAAATGATGAAACGACAATTCTCTTTCGTGACAGGAAACCAAGTTATAACAAAAACCAAAATTCATCCCTTTTTTCAAAATTGCAGAAAATGCACATAGCAAATCTGGGTCGAAAACGTCAAATTAAGCTTTTCTAAGCCCTCCCTACAACAAAAATTAGACTTCTCGGCTCACTTTTCTTTCCAGATGTATATAATCACTGGACTAACATACATAAGTTATACGAGACTATACCAGTATATAGCAGGGAGACTATAACACTAAGAATTGAGGTTGAATTGTTCTCCCTCTCCCATATAAAACGGAACTAATGTGGTGGGCGATACAAATTTTTGGAGATAATGCTCTGAAACCGCAGTTTCTGTTGTCTTGAATTAAAAGTCAGTATGATACGTTTAAAAATGTATGATGTCCCAAAATACTACTGTCAATTATATCATCTACACCTATAATTCTGAAAGGTGATTATTGTATTTTCAATATATAACACTAATTCTACATTATACTGTAATTATTTATTTGTAAATTTAGTAGAATTCTTAGTATACAAAATAATTATTATGTAACAAACGACAATATTGCCTATAATATTATTTATCGCCAACCGTCAGTAAAGTGATGCGTTACCATAGCGTTTTACGGAGGTAAAGAAACACTTTATCGTACTGTACAATAAAGTACTTTACCTGCCGCTAATATCTGTCAGCGTAGCCATGACTGATGACTTTAAAAATAAATCGTTTGTCACTGTCATAAACTGTCATAAGTTATTGTATCTTTACTTCTTAAATTAACAATTTTCAGGGTTGGCGATAAAATTTTGTATGCACCACGTCAGTAAAGTATCTTTACCGAACTCGTCTGTTACTCGCCGCGCTCGCTTCACTCGCTTGGCTCGTAAATCAGACTCGTTCGATAAAGTATCACTTTACTGACTTGTTACATAAATAACTATTATCGCCAACCGTCAGTAAATCGAAGCGTTACCATAGCGTTTTACGGAGGTTAACAAACACTTTATCGTACTGTACAATAAAGTACTTTACCTGCCGCTAATATCTGTCAACGTAGCCATGACTGATGACTTTAAACATAAATCGTTTGTCACTGTCATAATCTGTCATAAGTTATTATATCTTTAATTCTTAAATTAACAATTTTCACGGTTGGCGATAAAATTTTGTATGCACCACGTCAGTGAAGTACCTTTATCGAACTCGTCTTTTACTCGCCGCGCTCGCTTCACTCGCTTGGCTCGTAAATCAGACTCGTTCGATAAAGTATCACTTTACTGACTTGGTACATAAATAACTATTATCGCCAATAGTCAGTAAAGCGATGCGTTACCATAGCGTTTTACGGAGGTAAACAATGACTTTATCGTACTGTACAATAAAGTACTTTTTCTCCAACCCTAAAAAAAGTATGACATATTTTGACTGTCAGGAGTATCTAAGGTTGTCATTTTCCATACTGATCCAAGAAAGTGGTATTTAAGCAACAAAAATACTCACTTTTAATCCTAGTAAGTAAAAGTGGTTATTTTTAATTCTAGGATAAAAAAGTATTCATAGTTTTAATTTATTATTTAACGATTTTTATTTATTCACATTAATGTTGAATGTACAATTTAAGCACTTGTTAAAATTAAATAAACCACTGCCATCAGTAGCCCCATTCTTAGAGCGATCTAAGCGGTCCAACACGTTTTCTGCAATAGTGATATTATTTTCAGATGTGATATCAGAAATGATATCGGCGCTTGGTCCAGTACTACCACTATCATCTACATCTCCCAATATTCTTGTCGCAATGTTTTCTTTCTTCAAACGTGACTCTTCAATGTAGGATTCCGCCACAGTGCTTGATCTCCAACCTCCGTGTCTTTTAAGACATGTGAAGTCACCACCGCCGTCAACCAAAAGAGTAGCAGATATTCGTCGTAATGCGTGTCCGGTATATTCCTTCCAGTTGTCCAGCTTCAAAAATTTTGCTACTTCTTGCGCGACGGCACTGATTTTATGAATACCAACCACCATTCGATGACACTTTCCATTAACGTATCTGAGAAATAATCGACGTTCTACCAATCTGGGTGGACGTAAAGCAATATATTTTCGATAAACACTTAAATAATTTTCTCCCAACACAGTAAAGGAACTTGACCTCTTCGATTTGGTATCGAGAATTTTTATAATTAAGGCGGATTTCAACGGATCTTCAACATTATCGATTATTAATTTCACGATGTCATCACACCTCATTGCTCCTGAAACCCACAATACTAAGAGAATCTATAAAGAAACTCTTTAGAAATGTTATTCTTTTATTTTGAAATCAAATATAAATTACCAGGTGCATTGTTCAAAAAGTTGTCCACTTGCTCCTTTGTAAATGCTCGCGACTTTTTCATAAATATCCCTCACTCTGTCTATTGAGAATAGCACGCAACTTTGAATATTTACTCATATCGATACCCTTCTTTATATCCAACGTTGACCGTAACATGGAATATTGTGACCAAAGCGTAGACGGCTTCATTTTATTTACTAAGTTTGAGAAATACGCTGTAACTACATCTTCTGAATACACCTGAACATTTTTTCCTTTGCACCAATCAATAAACCGTTAGTACGCGTACTCATAAATTTTTATATATCTATACTGCGTGATTTAATAGTGTGAGAGCGCTTACTCTCCTAGAATTACTGTTACATTGTATTGTAATAGGTACGCCACCTATGGCGGGTTCATTGAATGCACGTATATCTACAGTTACCTGATTAGTAGTTATACTACGGAGGGCAACATTACCTTGCGATGTCGCACTTGGGTAACAGATGCCGCTGAGAATTTCTCATGGCGTTTGGTACGTAAGTTGACAATATTAGGTTTTCTAAGCTTTTCAGTCATTGTGAACAAACACGTTCGTGCACTGATGAGACCAATGTAAGGTCGAAACAGCTCTCTGCACGTTGTTTGTTCGCAATGACGGCTTAGGGTAGATGTGCATTCATACATTTATTCATATACGAAAAAAAAATTTTTTTCGTATATGAGTACTTGCGTGATATATATTTCTGTGTATTGTAACTGTCAGAAAGAACTATTACAGTATTTTTCAATCGACGAGGGACTCTCATACTGCAATAATGTCGACGAATTGATGCTAACATTAGGTCACCAACAGCATCCCGAAGAATTGCGTCTTTTTATTGATGCTACAATATTGAGTTTAAAGTCTGTTCTTCTTTACATAGGAAACGTTTATCCATCCATCCCCATTGTGCACGCAATCCATTTAAGGACACTTTTGAAAATTTGGTATTCTTCTATACAGAATTAATTAAATAATGTACAAATGGTATATTAGCGCAGACCTCAAAGTTGTACCATTTCTACTCGGTTTACAACTAGAGTTTACAAATTATTGGTGTGTTCTTTGCGAGTGGGACAGTTAAGCAAAAAATTCCCACCACATTTTTAAAAATTGGCCAGTCAGAGCTCAGTATATTCCTGGATAAAAAAGTATATTTCATAAGTCACTAGTTGAACCTGATAAAATACTTAATTTTATGTGTAATGACGGTATTACGCATAAAATTAGGTTTGATGAAAAATTTCCTAAAAGCAATGAATAAAGACGGCCGTGGATTCCAATAGCTAAAAAAGAATTCTCAAAACCTCAGATGCAAAGTTAATGAGAGAGTTTTTATAGAACACCAAATTACTCTTCTACAACAAGAAAAAAAATTAAAAGAACCTTAAGTAAACGTGCTGTTCGGAGTGCTTTTAAATATGTAACCCATAATTTTCTAGGACACAGAAAATCTGACAATTATATAACACTTGTTTATGAACTTCTTACAGGTTTCTTTAAATTAGACTGTAACATCAGCCTTAAAATACATTTTTTGCATTCGCATCTGTATTTTTTCCCCCGAACCCCGGCAACTTGAGGCATGAACATAGTGGAAGGTTTCATCAAGACATTCCTGTTATTGGAAAACGTTATCAGGGAAAGTAAAACTGGGAAATGCTTGCTGATATTGCTGTACATTGATATCAGAAAGTGCAGACCAACAGTATAAAAGAAAAGTAATAAAATCATTTTAAATAGGACGATATTTGATTTACTTTTAAATATTTTCCCCTAACCTGACATGCCAGAATAAATTTGTTTTTATTACTATTGTTAGAACCATAAAGTAAATGAGAATTGTACGTTGTTTCTAAAAAAATGACAACTTGTTAACCAGGTAATTAATACAGAATTATACAATTATAAACATACTAAATTATTCAATCAAAAAGTCAAAGTCCAATTAATTTTCACTGATATCGGTGGTATTTTGTACAAAATATTTGTACTTGGATTTAGAACAGCAAAGGAATTACCAGTTTGTGCTGAAATCCTGGTTAAGAGAAAATTAACATTATCGAAGAGGTCTGAGGCCTCTATGTCATGCTTTACATTGTTAACTGTATATTATGGACCAATTCTTTCTCACCTAAGAGATAACAATTTAAAACCGTGCTTATTTAGGAGAGTAATCAAAGCCTTGGTAAGCATGACCGCCACCCAATACGTACGATTTATATTTCAGAAATGTTCGGTCTGTATTTTCACTTGAGCTACTCTAGACCTGATGGCAGGGGTATCATATCACAGAACCGTATTCAAGCTTAATTGACACGTATGCAAAGTATAAGGGCTTGATTGCATTCTGGTAATTGAAGTGTCTGCAAGTCTATTAACGAAAGCAGTGTAATCAAAACTTCGAATAAGATAAAAGCCATCCAAACCGTATGATAAACATTTTAGGAATTTTCGCTGCATACCGGCGATCCGGGTGTTCGGTAACGTACTGACGGTCACCCATAATACGGCGAGACCTACCCGATCCCGTAACGTACCTCAGCGTTCAGGTAAGGGCGGCGATACAGGAAGGATTAGTAAGTAGGTAAGGCTTTGCCAAGCGACCGCTGACAAGTATGGTTGGGGAAATATGAAGTTCACTCCAAAATTGTTCTTCCTCGTCTGGACCCTAAGGATACTTTGGAGGTAGCAGTGCCTAGAGGTATCCTGTTAAGGAAACTTCCTATTTTGAAAGTACCATAAAATAAAACTCAATTTCAGTTCAAATACACATTTATTTAATTTCGGTGTGCGCCGATATATCGGGGCCGCTCTGCATCGAACATACAGCATATAAACATGTGAATCGTTCGAGGAGCTATGGACCCCTATGTATGTGCAGATGGCAGACATTGCATACGGTACGCGTACATAGGAAGTCTTGCATCGCCTTCGGTATGCAGTCGTCTAGTCGGGCCGGCAGACACATAAAGAAGAAAAACATTCATATATAAAGCAAGAAACAATAATATAAAATAAAATCAAAGGTGTTACGTTCTTAACATATCCTATACCAATTATCTTGGTGAATGCATCCGATAGGCGTATTGATGGGGTAGAGGCCTTTTCCACGGCTGACCTTCTCGTAATTGGTCCGAATGTCGTCCTGGCCTTGGGTGGGCTGGAGATGAATTTTCTGAGGGTGGTGAAAGGTTTCTCGTGCTGTGACTTGACAGATGGCTAGCTATGGATGTTAGGTAGCCACTATAGCAGTTAGAGGACTTTTCCACGTCTGGAACTTCAGTAATCGGTCCAGATGTTGTCGTGGCCTTGGGCGACTGGCGATGGGTTTCCTGACGGCTGTCGGTGATGCTCCCTTGTGCTGGGATTTGATAGGTGGGTAGCTGCGGATGCTAGCTAGCCACTGTACCTGTAGCTGACTTTTCCATGGTTGAAACTTTTGTAATCGGTCCTAGCTTTTGGCGGACTGGCCTGACGGCGGTGGATGGACCGTGGTGCTGGGACTTGGTAGGTGGGTAGCTGTGAATGCTTGCTAGCGACTGTACCAGTTACAGAGCTTTTTGTCGGCCGGATCTTCCGTAAATGGTCCAGATGTAGTCCTGGCCTTGAACGCAGTAGGGCGAACTGTCGAGAGTTCGATGGCTGGTGTGAACTCTTGGGTAGTTCAACTGCTGAGAATTCTTCGTAGTTCTTGTTGCTGGTGTGAACACTTGACTAGTTCAATACACAGTTGGAGAACCGAGTTATCGTGAATTCTGTATCTTAACGGGGGTCCAAATACAGAACTGTTTTTTCGTCATTTTTGTTCATCCTTTGGCGCTCTACAATTTAGATCCTATGCTAAAGTCGACGTTCTGCTCTGTAATAGCGAATTAGACTCTAAGGATGATTCTCGAACTGTCGAATAATTATCCTGAACAGAGAAAATGTGAACAAGGACCACCGACAATAAGGAAGACAGATATTTATTCAACACAAAAGCATATGTTTGCTAATAGTATATATCATACATGTGAAACATAATCTTACAGTTTCTATTGTTTATTTCGAATCGGTTACAACATATCACTACAACTGCGCATCGAAACTTTGCAAGTACTTGACGACTTTGCGGTGCGTTAAAACTCGTAATTAAGGCTCGAGAGAGAAACCAAAACACCAAATTATTCGTATGAGCATGCTCTACAGCTTGATGATAATCATTTTTTCAATAAGTATCTCGGGAAAGGAGAAAGAAACAAAATCTATACATTTTTGTCTACTTCGTTTGATATCTCAACAATTAACAATAATAGGGGGAAAATTCATAGCATGACCTAAACTGTAAAGTGTCGAAAGAGAAGCAATAAATGATGAAACGACAATTCTCTTTCATGACAGGAAACCAAGTTATAACAAAAACCAAAATTCATCCCCTTTTTCAAAATTGCAGAAAATGCACATAGCAAATCTGGGTCGAAAACGTCAAATTAAGCTACAACAACAAAAATTAGACTTCTCGGCTCACTTTTCTTTCCAGATGTATATAATCACTGGACTAACATAGATAAGTTATACGAGACTTGTTATGCTGTAAAATTCACTTTCGTGTATAGTTCTCGAAAGATTATGTGACTTTGGTGAAGTGCGTAGAATTTATTGGGCACGGGACTTTTTGAGTGAACCTTGTACATCGTTCGTTTCACCGGTTGAAAAGACCGTCTGCCGTATATCTATGTGTGTGCTAAATCGACTATTGTGCTCTTAGAGCCCTAAGTCACGAACCGTGAAATTGATAGTTATGCAATGTGTAATATCGAGCAAATACCCTATATTTGTGTAAAAAACCTCTGTATCTATGTAACTAATTCTAATTATCTTATCTCTAGCTTATTTTACCCTACCTGTAGATGCGAATAATCTGCATTTGCAGTTACTTTTTACGCCTTGTTTCAGTTCTTTTCAGTATCTACTTATTTATTACATCCGATCTCTACGTTGTGCGTTTATTTGTGTCTTTAAAATTCTCCGACACATTGGTCAGCCTTCGTGTACGTCTGACTAATATTTTCCTTCGTATTTACGTCACTGAAAATGTAGGAGTATTAAATAAGGAAGTGCTTGGAATATGGGGCATACTATTAATTGTTTTGCAGATCGCTGTTATACTATCATTGATATTCTCCGTGTTAGTAGCTTCTGTTAATTCTTCCATGGAACTGCTGTAGGGGTTAAGGGTCGTTGATACTCTGAAATATAAGTTTTGATCGGTTTTCTTAACCGTCTTCTTGCAGCGTTTTGATTAGAGCTTGCATATTTCAAAAGTTACCTGCAGTATCTGTTTCCTTCCGTAATAAATTGTATCTACACTTCTGAGGTTTGTTTTGGTTGCTATCCGTCAAACTTTTGGTTATGTCGCTCAGGTGACCGTCCGCGTCACGTTTGCCAACTGTTTAGCATGTATGTCCCTCTCGTACTGCCGACTTTATATTTTCTACGTACAATTGTTGAGTGTTTCGCTTATTTTCTTTTCGTCTAAGTTATGTGTAGGGTTGCGTTTAATTATATATAAGTCACGATGTCGACTCCCTTTATTGTCAATCTAGTTGTGTGCCTATTATGTTTATTTGAAATCTCCCGCCTTTCGTTCAGTGATATTTCCGGGCTTGTTACTTTGCGTGTAGCTGACGCGCATTAGATATGGAAGAAGATTCCCGTTTTGACTTCACTTTATAGTCGAATCTTGTGTGAGAACATGGTGTGCAAATTGCTTATCTCCCTTTAGTAACTTGGTTACATTATCTATGTAGATATTTTCGCATATGCGGCTTTAAGTGGAGTAAGCAGTAATTACCGTTACCTTAATTTTGGTTATTTTTCGTGAATTTCTACCGTTATACCGTTACCTAAAATTCACGTATGGCCACGTGCTGGTTTCTTTAATCTAAATTTTGCACCCTTGAGTGACTTGTGAAGTCGTATATCGCGGGATCTCCATTTTCATATTGGGGTAAGTGTTTGAAACTTTGTGTTAATTTTCGGGATTTTATCTTTGGTTCTTTTCTTCTCTAATTTAATAGGATTCTTTTGACGGGCACAAAAGCCCTCAGTAGCCATACTTCTGGTATTATCACCCCGCATTATCCTTGAAGAGTGTGGAGGTTTCATGCGTTGCTGCAGTAGTTGCACCTGTACATCCATCCTGACCGTTGAGGTGAAAATTTTCATCAAGGGGCCCTCCGCCATTTTGGTTTTCGTTGCGGCCATCCTGCGTCCATTTTGTCAGCTAAGTGCAACTAATGTTGTAATTTACATCATAATTTACGTCTGATTTTCGACGACTTTATACCAGAGTGCTGGACTTTATCGTACCTAAATTTGACCTAAGAATTTTGAGTGGCTATAATAACTAATGCACCGCTAGTTAATTGCAAGGTCACATATTAATCCTAATTAAATTACCGTTATTTTCTTGTTTTGTTATGCAAACTGGTTTTGCGGAATACAGGGTGACCCCAAGATGATTTTATAAGGGCTCTCACTGTTATGTTGAATATTTAGTTCAATAAAAATTTTAGTTATGTCATTACCGTAATTATGTAACTCTATGTGAGTCAAATATTTAATTAAAAGCTAATTTTAGTAAATTCATTACCGTAGCACTATACCTTTTGGGGAGATAATATTCAAATTAGTAATATTTCTAGTATTTTCATTACCATTAGAATAATTGAATGTCTCTTTGATGTGTTGAAATTTTAATCTTGTTTTTGATAATAATTTTGCACGTTTATTACCGTAAGTTAGAAATTTGACTTTCACGTTGTTCATTTAATTTTTCCTGAGCTAGTTAAAATCATTTCTGCAAGAGTAAATTTTGTTCGGGAAGCTCAGTGTATTTTTGCATATTATAAAATTTCCTTTCTAATTTTATCTTTAATTATTTGACTTTTACTAATAAGTACCTTCATTTAAATTAATTATGATCATGTAATCAAATCTTGTGTTTGGTATTTAACGAATTTTTCACTTTAATAGTCTAAGTCTTATGTACTGGATGATATTAATTTTCTTGCGTACATATTAAATCACATTTTGTGTAACATTGCCGTTGTGGCGTTTCCATGAAATTACTTGTATTTATATTATGTGAGGTAATGAAACGTTTCTGCTACCAACCATCTTCTGCTGAAACGCAGAGATTATGATCTAGTATTAAGACTTGTTATTTCCTTTTATATTCCATTTATATTACCTAACGCTTTGTTTACATGTTTTCAACCTGTCTAGTTTTCATTTCTTTTTTTTTGTAAATCAAATTCATTCAACGTTTGCTATTCTTTTTTATTTAAACTGTTCAGACAGCTTTGTGACACTTTGTCATTTTGTATACTCAACTCCTTCTTTTCCTTATAAAAAAAAACTTAAACAACTTTTATGATTAAAATTTAAAAAAAAAAATCAACATTTCAATTTAATTAAATCTTGCTACTTTCCGTAATATCTTTTCTTTTATTTTACCTCTACATATCTCATATAATTTTGTGACAAGCACGTACGTAAGGTTAGGTGCATTATATTATACAGGGTGATCAATAGGAAACCCGCTGGAGGGACACAGCCAGTGGTAGCTCATAGGAGGCGCAGGTAGGTTATCATAAGGTAACACAGTGTCCTGGTGCCCGGACAACGTCGCTAGCGTCGTTGCCGACCGACGCTCTACTTTTAGGTGTTCTAGTTTTTCTGAACCGTCACGCCGTCTGCGACAGAGTTAGCTCGGCCCTGCGATTTCCAGATTTAATCAACTCCTATTGTGATTCTCCGTTTCTTTACCTTAATTTAGTCAGTTATCTTAGTGCGACGTAGTTCCGGTAGCAGACTATGCAAGTATATAGCAGGGAGACTATAACACTAAGAATTGAGGTTGAATTGTTCTCCCTCTCCCATATAAAACGGAACTAATGTGGTGGGCGATACAAATTTTTGGAAATAATGCTCTGAAACCGCAGTTTCTGTTCTCTTGAATTAAAAGTCAGGATGATACGTTTAAAAATGTATGATGTCCCAAAATACTACTGTCAATTATATCATCTACACCTATAATTCTGAAAGGTGATTATTGTATTTTCAATATATAACACTAATTCTACATTATACTATAATTATTTATTTGTAAATTTAGTAGATTTCTTAGTATACAAAATAATTATTATGTAACAAACGACAATATTGCCTATAATATTATTTATCGCCAATAGTCAGTAAAGCGATGCGTTACCATAGCGTTTTACGGAGGTAAACAATAACTTTATCGTACTGTACAATAAAGTACTTTTTCTCCAACCGTAAAAAAAAGTATGACATATTTTGACTGTCAGGAGTATCTAAGGTGTCATTTTCCATACTGATCCAAGAAAGTGGTATCTAAGCAACAAAAATATTCACTTTTAATCCTAGTAAGTAAAAGTGGTTATTTTTAATCCTAGGATAAAAAAGTATTCATAGTTTTAAACCGTTGATACGCGTACTCATAAATTTCTCTAGATTTCTGCGGGAGAAGATTCAAAGAAACTACTTTCGCACACTCCAGTATGTCTTCAGGAACAACCTGCTACGCGCCTAACAACGTCGCTTCGGAAAAATAAATAATCAAACAATAGGTAAAATTCCGGTATAGGGAGATCACTGTAGCGAGGTGGAAGTATTTGAAAATCGCAGGGCCGAGCTAACTCATGTCGCAGATGGCGTGACGGTTCAAGAAATTATAAATAAAGAAATGAGCGTCGGTCGGCGGCGACGCTAGCGACGTTGTGCGGGCACCAGGACACTACGCTACCTTAGGAGGTAACCTACCTGCGATTTCTATATAACGCCACTGGCTGTGTCCCTCCAGCAGGATACACCACTGGATCACCCTGTATTAGGATCAGCTACCTTATCCATGCGCTAGTTACGACACAAAATTATAGAGATAAACAAAACAATAATAATAATAAAAAAAGATGGACAGTATTCTATGTATTTAATTAAGTCTTCCAGTTTGGTATTATTTTTTTGTTTTAGTAACAATTAACCACATGTGAATTTATCATATAGGTAACAATCAACAGTTTAAAATTAAACTTAAATTTGCAATATATAACTACAATATTATATTATTCAGTCAAAAGAAAAACAAAATGATCAATTATAATAAATTCTTAAATTATTATTAAGGATAATTTAAGGAATTTCCCATGTAGATAATTGTGTAGAATTTTATAGTTTATTATTATATGACTTCTAATAACGTCATAACCTTAACAAAATAAATTAAGAAAAGAAAGAGAATTTTGACATAACCTCCGCACTAATTACGAGAGGTAGGTCAGCATCAGAAACGTTTCATAAGCCTTACAAACTTATTACATGCGATTTTAGATAAGTCGCCAAACAACGGCGATTCAATTACAATAAAAGATAATTAAACTGTTAAATTTATTTAATCAAAATTCCGAGATAGGTATTTACGTGATTCGCAAATGCTTATGTCTACAAATGATATTTAATTAGCACATTTTAGACTTAGGTAAAATAGAATAACAAAAGAATTAATGAATTTACTGTAAAGAATTTAATGTTTACAATTAATATTTACTTAGCACATTTAGTCATAGGTAAAATAGTATAACAAAATAAAAGAAATTAATGAATTTACTGTAAAGAATTAATTCCAGAAAATTAATCTGAGTCATACCTCAGGTTGTTACGAGAGTACGTAATCAATGAGAGCCTTAACATTTATTCTACTGCTGGAATCACCCAGTATACAGCGAAGTCAAATTTAAAAATAAGCAAAATTTAAACAGCGGTAATTGAGACGTAGCACATGAAAAGGTGGTTGTAATAAAATTTTTTGCAGATCACTCGTTAGATCTTAAAACATGTGAAATGACCAGCTTAACTGGCACAGGATCCTGACAAATTAGTCGTGATACAAAATCGTAGTTTATAATTGGTGCTGTACTTAACTTGCAAAATCAGGTGAGAAGAAAGGCTCACTAGCTGGTGATGTAGTAACGGAGACCTTCTGGACCTTCAGGTGATATTCCTCACAGAAGACTCTGAGATGGTAGCTTCACACCTCTTAACATGCACAAGTCGTTTGCAGAAGGTACAACAGGTAATTCAACTAAACTGGAATCAGTGATCCCTCAAACAATATTGTACGGCCGTGATGTCAACGGTAGATACCGCAGAATCAGTGCCGTACTACGGGTTCCTATATTACCAAAAAAAAAAGAAATGCAGAGATTAAAACTCTGGAAATTAACAAAAAGAAATTCTCTCAGACTTACCCCGACTTTCGGAGAACACGGTATCCTTACTTCAAAAGACACAATAATACAAAAGCACGTAGAGCCCAAACACATGGTACAGCAAAACTTAGGGTGACGAAAATTAAGTAAACACCCACGAGAATTTCATACGATAAGGTACGGTATTAACTATATATCTCATTAGAGCTGCCAAAGCAATATTGTCTACCTAGACATACAATATAAATTAGAAAGATAAGTAGTTTTGCACTTTGTGTTCTTCCTATGAAGATTGACTTAAAAGTGTCCTCTAAAACAGCGTGTTTCCTTAATCCAATGCGCCCAAGACTTTACGCAGGCTTCTAGAACACGGAAACTAAAACCCAATATGAGCGGTAGAATTTGAAATTTAACGAACACAAAATTATCTTGCAAGAGAGACCATCAGTAACGTGACCTTAATAATTAAAGACAAACATCCTCAGAGCTTGGAAATAATATATCAAATTAATGTACATATTAGTACAGAGTTCTCTTTCACAAGACATGGTCACACGAGAAGTAAACAAAAAACTAGAATGAATACAAGCAAGAGTACGCAGATATCGTAACCTGAAAGTGCAATAAATCGACTGTAATAATAAGCGTTCATCCAAAATTAGGACAACAGGGTAAAAACAGGTAGGCTAGCCTAAGCAAATGTTTAACAACCTCAGGAATTATCCATTACAAAACGTAGTCTTAAGAAAACTCAGACTTGAAGAAAATTTTAACGTCTGAATGCATGTAAAAATCTAAAATTAAATTCTCGATAAATCTAGCCTTATGTAAAAGAGAGTGTTCATAGGAACGGTACAGAACATGTCAGTATCTACCCACTCCAATTCGTACTCTTAAGAAAAACACAATTATGCGGTCTAAATGATTAAGTGCATAGCAAATTTATAACCTTACTCTGAGGTGTCTAGTTTTAAGTACGAGAGTCTGTTCATACAATAGGCGTGAGTCACTCCAAATTTAGATAACTTTAGCATACCAGGTACGGTCAATAAATAAAATTATAGTATAACACATTGCGATATGCTAAAATCTTACGGGACATTGTAAAAACGAAAATAGAGCGTAACAACCCAAATCTTCTTTAGTTTCCATTTTTACAAAGTTTTCAACCAATTGGACCACTAATAATCACAAATGAACGCAATGACAACTAAGTTATGACTAATGTTTGACAACATATCCATGACAACGTCGATTTAACTTACTTACCTACTTCGTTTTATAATCCCAGTGCATGATTTCGGTTGAATAAAAAAGAGACTTCGTTTTATTATCGCAATGCATGATTTCGGTTGGAGAAAAAATAGCATGTTCCATTCGGATTAGAAATGTCTTTTCGACTCGTACAATTTTACATTTGCTCGGCTACGCTACGCTCCGCCTCGCAAATGTAATATTGTACTCGTCGAAAAAAAGAGACATTTTTAATCCTAATACAACAATCTACTATTACCTGCCGCTAATATCTGTCAGTGTAGCCATGACTGATGACTTTAAACATAAATCGTTTGTCACTGTCATAAGCTGTCAAAAGTTATTATATCTTTATTTCTTAAATTAACAATTTTCACGGTTGGCGATAAAATTTTGTATGCACCACGTCAGTAAAGTACCTTTACCGAACTCGTCTGTTACTCGCCGCGCTCGCTTCACTCGCTTGGCTCGTAAATCAGACTCGTTCGATAAAGTATCACTTTACTGACTTGGTACATAAATAACTATTATTGTACTGTTTTTCTTTCAAACATTACTTCGGACAATATTTATATAATAGGTACGTCTTGCAAATTTGGTTTTGTCAACACGCCTCTTTATCGAAAGATTTCTCACTTCGTTCATTTAATTAGACCAAACAGCTTTAAATGCTGTTTCATCTGCATATATTTCCGCTCCGAAAAATAAAATGTCACCTACTTTTAATAACCTCTTTTTTGACCATCCATCATATAAGCATGTAGATCTTATACTTGCTATAATAACATAACGATTTCACATTTGAACCCGCATTATTCATGTGTGATTTGCAAGTCCGTATTAATACACCTAGAATTACTTTGCCAGACTTTCTATCCTTATTTTGTAGGTCCATTCTAAACTTAAACTATCCATATGGAAATTGTCTTTGTTTTGATTGGTTTAACTAACCATCCTCGAGATTTTTATTTCTATCACACTCTTTCGAGAATGAATGTATCAGTATTATGATTTGCTATGTCTTAAGTTTTCCGGTCCTGTGAAATCCACTAGGGAAATCAATCGCGTCAATTTGACATTTATTTAATTACCAGAGTAAATATTCTGCCCTGACTTATGGGAATAAATATATGTTTTTAGGGCCAACATAAACATATATTTATAAGATATCACATAACGTCTGCAAGTATTTTAGTATTCTTATAAGAGTAATAGTTATTGTTAAACCACGTATTCAATATGATGGTAAATAAATGGCTTCGCAGAGGGGGTTAATCGATTATCTCAAGTAATAAAATCTTTAAGAAATTGATATTTTCATATGTCATAACAGGTATAGATAGTTTTATACAATGTTCTACCTATTTGCTCTGTTTTCAAAATAATGTCTTCGAACACAACCACTGACAGCACAGTTGAATATCCTAATCAAATATGAAATACAGAGGTGATGATTAAATGCAACATATACCTAAACTTTATGTAACAATGAAAATTACATACGGCCAAGTTAAATAAACTCCACAGAAGCGTGGCAAATGTAAAAGCATCTAGTAACCTGAATTTCGTTAAAAATATACACAATGTGTATGCAGATATGTGTATATACAGGTTGAGTCATCTCCGTGGGGAAGGCATATTGTGACTTTATGAAAAAAGATATTTCGAAGCAATTTTCTTCCAATGATAGCTACTTATTAGGAGCACGATTTAAAATTATTTTGTATTATACAAAGTGTTCCATAACTGGCTGACCAAAGTTTTAGTTTATTAAACTCATTTGCACGTATGTGGGATTCTTTGAGGTCCCGCCTAATATTTGTTCCCGTTTCTTGATGTATTATTTCTCATGTTGACGCAATTTTCTTTCTTTTCAGTAGTTCGACATTGTACTTGTATCCTTTTTAGTATCTATTTTACAGACTTAGTATATTCGATGTTCTTCTCGTCATTGCTATTGTTCCCACTATGTCAAGAGTTTTGCAATTATTTGCCCTAGCTCTACGTTTAAGAAACCTATTGTCTAGTAGTCGCTGTAAAAGGTCAGCGAACGTAGTGTATCTACCCAAAAGCACCTAAAACCAATCCCGGCCAGCAACACCATAAATAAAACCCGCGACACTTCTCTTGCTGTAACTGTAACTTCGTGCTCTTTAGACATTCAATTAACTTTTATAATAAAGTACTTATTTGCCCTTTTCATGTACCATATAAATATTTTCTAGTATTAAATAACTATCTATTGTGTTATAAGTTTACATAATTATAATATGTTTATAAATTAATAAAATAAAGATACAGTTGCACACTTTATTTTAAATTAAAAATTAATTTAGAAAAATGAAGTGTAAATTGTACATACTCTATCCAGTACCATTTAAACCTGCACATATCTCAATCTTCGATACAAGAGAAGTAATATATCTATTATATTACAGATAGCATTTTGCCCAAAATTCTGATGAATATGTAAAGCACAAATACAAAGCAGTAAATAGAAATACGTTATAAAAAGAAAAAGACATGTATTTGAACATAAGGTATTATTTTTTAAAAGTACCTAAAAAGAAATTAAAATAACCAAAACTCAGTTACTGTTTCTTTCTATATTTTTTTATTATGGTGTGCATTCCAATAAATCTTTAGATTGTGCTTAGCATATATATTGAACTGGTGTCGATTATGTGACAACACCAGTCAAAAACCCACAAACACATACAGTCACCCTTTAAAACCCCTTGAATACAGGCAACCATATATACATCGGCGATGCATTATGTTTGGACCCTTGTATAAGAGTACAGGTAAAAATTCCTAAAAATTAATACAGATTTTACTAACAAATCTAGTAAATTCTGAGAAACCCATCAAATTTTAAATATTAGAAAGAAATTCACCCCCAAATTTAGAAAACCAAACCAATGACTACTCTTTTCAGGAACCCCAACTGAAACCCCCGTATTAAATACTAAATATTGGAATTAAATTAAATTAAATTAAATTTCTAGTATTAAATAACTATCTATTGTGTTATAAGTTTACATAATTATAATATGTTTATAAATTAATAAAATAAAGATACAGTTGCACACTTTATTTTAAATTAAAAATTAATTTAGAAAAATGAAGTGTAAATTGTACATACTCTATCCAGTACCATTTAAACCTGCACATATCTCAATCTTCGATACAAGAGAAGTAATATATCTATTATATTACAGATAGCATTTTGCCCAAAATTCTGATGAATATGTAAAGCACAAATACAAAGCAGTAAATAGAAATACGTTATAAAAAGAAAAAGACATGTATTTGAACATAAGGTATTATTTTTTAAAAGTATCTAAAAAGAAATTAAAATAACCAAAACTCAGTTACTGTTTCTTTCTATATTTTTTTATTATGGTGTGCATTCCAATAAATCTTTAGATTGTGCTTAGCATATATATTGAACTGGTGTCGATTATGTGACAACACCAGTCAAAAACCCACAAACACATACAGTCACCCTTTAAAACCCCTTGAATACAGGCAACCATATATACATCGGCGATGCATTATGTTTGGACCCTTGTATAAGAGTACAGGTAAAAATTCCTAAAAATTAATACAGATTTTACTAACAAATCTAGTAAATTCTGAGAAACCCATCAAATTTTAAATATTAGAAAGAAATTCACCCCCAAATTTAGAAAACCAAACCAATGACTACTCTTTTCAGGAACCCCAACTGAAACCCCCGTATTAAATACTAAATATTGGAATTAAATACCTGATTAGTTTAAAATACACATTAGTCTTATTTTTATACTTATATTTAGCAAATTTCCACAATACAACAATAATTAGTTAAATGTTATATAGGCAAATTAATTATATAAAATGAATCTGACAGCTATTACAAATGGCCAATTTTAAATTACAAATTTCAACATTTATCATCACACTACGATCATATAAATGAGTACCATTTTATAGTGTGATTTCTCAAGAGTAAATTGTCACAAAAAGTTACAGGTTCAAGGTTAAAGCAAGGTTGATAGTATCGAAAGCATCATCCCAAACTTTGGCAAAAGGATTGCACATGCATGACAAATTGTTATCTAAAAATGCATAGCTTAAAACTAAAATAAACTAATGGTGAACATAAAAAACATTTAAACCATAAACTAGTTTAGAAGTTACAAGCATGGTAACAAACAATAAAACTGTTAGATGCGCACATTTAAGTTAAGCATCATTTTAATTTTCAAATTACGACGCGCCATATTGACAAAGGCATAATAAATTTCAAATACTTCCTATAAGTGATCAAAGTAATTATAAATTAACTCTAGCAGTTACAAAGTCTAGCGAGACGCATTTACGTTGGAATATTTTTCAATGTCATATTTACTAGTTGAGTACAGATATTTAAATAAGCATTTTGAATAATTTGACAGTTGTCAACATAGGTAAAAGAAAAGTTTTATTATATTAATTACAAGCTATTTAGATAATTTAAAAAAGGTGGTATAGATTAAGAAAAGGTCATAGTTTCATGTTATAACAGTAATTCGTAAATAAATTAAAAGACCATTTAGTTATTACACTTCAAAAACTAACAACACTAATTTTTTGTATAAAGAAAGATTTTAAAAAGGATTAAAAGATGAAAAAACATTGTATGTATTTATAAGTTTAATTTGTAAAGGTAAAGTTCTACTAAAAAGGCATTTTAAGCCAAAATTCTGATATTTAAATTTATTTTATTAGCGTCATTGACGTCATCGAACAAATGACAGTCGAAATGCTAAATTTGCCCTTTAATTTTTAAAAAATGTGTTTTTCCAAAAGAAAACGAATTAAAGTAATTTTATTGTACCGATTGAAAGACGAATTAATTTAACTAAGATAAAACATGATTCCACAAATATTCAAAAATAAACTTGCCCGTAAAAAGACTTTGCAAAATACTACCGTATAAAATTTCCATTGTTACGACGTCCACAACAGAGATTGATATAAAAAGGCACATCCGACGAGAAGCAGGGATTCACTTCGATTTCATTTTTTTGTGAGCAGTCATTAACGGCCATTCACTGCGATTCACTTTCATTGTTATTTGAAGTTAATGCATTGTGATTGACTTCTTGTTTTTGCGATCATCCAATCGTCAGTTGATTAAGTGTCATGCGATTTTTTTTGTGATCATCCATCGAGTTGATAGACGCGTCAATTTTCATTATCGACCCATATCGATATCCAGTCGCTGTCAAAGTTGATACATCCAAACAAGCCATAAAGTGTCTGCTGAATCATTTCCACTTACGAGTCAGAAGATCATCCATTGAAGAAGTCGACCTTAATCCGTGCCAAACTAGGTCAAGGACACACACCGTACGCCGTTACCAGACAACTGGGACGACCGTAGAAACTAGGACACGAGCTGCCTCTACAGAGAATCACACCCCATTGGAACAAATACCTGTCCTTAAACAAGACAAGGAATTAGTACACAGAAGGTACCAAGTCTGTTATTAGTATATGCACCTTTTCTTTGACACAAATGTGGGTCAAATCTAAATCTATGTCACATTTATGTAACGTCTTTTAATTCGATCATTTCTATAAATTAATAAAATTCAAATCTTGAAACATAGCTTATATAAACACTTGGAAAATCAATTTAAAATTTCAAACAATATAATGCTTATTTAAAAAAATATCAGAATATACTTACAGTTAAATTTAATCCTATCTTATTGTCATGCAGTCCATTTTAATAGTTGGTACATAAGGGCCAAACTCGTATATTTTGCCTTGATTTCAATATATCAAATTTGTAGAACTTCTGCCTAATTAACTGCTGTTCTTGTACACAACAAAAGTGTATTGTTTAACATAAAAATTTTATGGATATTGTTGTATTGTCGTAGAATTTCATTGTTATGTTTTAAATAAATTCAGATCTGTTGTTTTCAAGTATAAAGTGTTTGTTTTCATCACTGTTAAAACTCATTCTTCAATCATAAGAGGTACACATATTCTGTTGGAGCTCCAGCATTAGAGCTGTCTCTCCAAATTGACTTTATAGGTTAGTTTCTCCAAGATCGTCACCCGACAACTGGAAAGTATGGTATCCCGGACTAAGGTAAATCAAATTTCGAACCTCCGTAACGCCCTGTAGATAACACAATTAGAGTCACTTAGATATCACCCACTTAGTTAGTCACATAACTGTTAAATCTTGTTTTTTTGATTACTTCAATAGACACACGTACACAATAGTTATAGCGATTTCGCGCGAAATTCAGTGTTTGTTCCACCTCTTGGATAAACGTCTATCCCGATCTTGCGCAGTCATACGTTGAATGCCGCGAAATTTTTGAATTACTAATAACGTTGTATTTATCTATTAGGATAATTTTTGAAATACTAAATGATACATAAACTAAATAGATAATTTCTCTCCGTTGTCATAGAATGCAACCCCCTTTAGCTAGCCGGCCAAATTATAATTGAAAAGTTAATAGTTCAGTATATTATTGTGTTTAGCAGTTTTTGTTTTAGGATAAAGTAAATTAAGCGCTCTAAGTCTCATTAGCTCTCCATTCATTATTACAACTTGGGGCTTTGGTAATAACACCCTAGTACCCCCATTACAATATGACTTCATTTGTACACTGTTGGGTGAAAAAGCTGTGAGTTTATTACGTTAATCGTTTTTCCTTATACAACACTATGGTTTTTAAGGCTTTATCTTAGGTTTTGTATTTCTATATATTGTGTAGAAGTATATATTAGCTAGACAAGTATTAACACTCCGCTTTATGTTTTAAAAATGTATCTAAATATTTAATGAAAACATATTAAAAGAATTTGTCCTGCAATTCTTCATCATTAACTTGTAAGCAAAGCAACTTAAAAACTGCATCATGTTAAATTGAATTTAGGTTCATTCAGATATTACAAAATCTTAATGAAACTGAATTCAATTTAACAATATATGTGGTGTAGTTACATACCAAATTTTAATTGAACCGGTTACAAAATTCTATTTGTTTGTTGAACTGCATTCGATATATTTTAATTCAGAATAATCCTTACAATAAACCAATAGCTTTTATTTAAAAAAAGATATAGATGAATATGACAAAGTACTATACCGAAAACACATACCAAAACTATACAATCAGAAAGGGATTTCCCTAAGAGCAAAATTTTCTAGATTTTTTGTTTACATGGTAGGTCAGTCCTCATTTGACACTCATACTCGTAACTTATACCTCTACGTTTCTTTCTGTCTTCCGTCTTTTTCTTCCAATTTCTAGCACCTCTAATAGAGATCTGTTATCACCTCGGTCGATACTGGCCCTTCTTTTCTACTTTTGAATGAGAAGCATGCTTAATGATTGTCAATTATTACATGACATGTATCCAGCAAAAGCTTGCAAATTTTGATGTATGCTATTGCAAAAAATATAAATATCTGAGTTTATTACGACATATTCAGTACGTTTATATCATAATATAACTACATGTTATCAATTTATAATTAAATGGATCATTATAAACACAACTACTGCCCCAATTGACAATGTCTCATAGTTCTGAAAAATAAAAATTGATTCTAAAGGGAGGTTTTGGATAACGCGAGCGAACGAGTGACGAAGACACTCCACCAGTCACAAACAAGTAGGTATACTTTTGGCGCGGCGAAATGGCGTGCAACTAATTGGTGGAGTGGCTTCGTCGTTTACTCGCTCGCGTTATCAAAAACCTACCTTAAGAGTCATCGCTAGTGAATCGGAAATGTAATATTGGTTGCATAGCGCATAATTTAATAAGCCAAGGATGTCCGAGTACTTATTACACCTAGTGAATATATTATAAATACTTGAAATAGGTAATAACTCAATATCTAAGCGAATAAAAATTCATTTATGACCAAATATTTACACATTTGTAACCGCGGAAGACATTTTTACTAGAATAACAATTCATTGTAATGTGGGTTGCCTAATTTTAATTTATTTTATATTCATTTAAAACAAAGTAAAGAATAATTGAACGAAAAATAAGTTCAGAGCGGGGTAGGTTTTTATTCAATTTATTACGTGAACTAAAGCAAACAAATCTGCTACAAAGGACAAATTTGTTTTTAATATTTTGATATATTAATTAAATTTCTTTAATCAGATCATTTTTTTCTAAGTTTGATTATTCAGCGGGGTAGATTACTAAATTCTTCATAAGTTGAGGGTGAAAGGTTTTCTCCAAATTTAAAATCAACAAAAATATTTTGCATGAAAATGCTCCTATTTTTCAACTATTCACATTTCCACTATGTAGGACCCATAAGAGACGCAAAATTACAACATTTTTGCTGTCAGTCATGACATGCACTGTCAGATACGAAATCTTAGTCATGTATAATGACTAATTTGCATCTTATATGGACAATGTATTTCGAATACTAATTCGAAACATTTTAAATTGTTAGGAGTCTGCTGACTTCGATAATTATAAATCGTGCATGTTAAGTAAAAAAAAATTTACACCTATTTAATTGTATTGTAATTATTAGCATTTTGTTTGTGAATATAATTCACATTAGTAAATTACAGATTCATAATTACAATAATCATTGTATTGTATTCGCAATTATTGCTTTATATATAATGTGTCTATAATGGATTTCCACCAGCGACGCCACCATTTTAACAAATGCTACGTTCTAGATTTAATTCATTGCCAAATTCATTAACCGCTGTATAAAAAAAATTGTAGCAGTGATTTTGAAAATTATAGGCATAAACTAATATCGTTACATGTTTGTTATGCTATTTCAACATATATGCAATATTTTCTCATAAAGTCACAATCGGCCCTACTACTACGATCCTGAGATGCGACTTAAACTGGTGCGTCCATAGTTTAGGAGTTAGGAAAAATGTATTATATAATTTAATTGATATTGAAGCAGAGGGACGCTGTAATTTAGTTCTAGATGCAAATCAGTGTTGTGACTAATTAGTAATTAAACATATTTATGCTGAGTCAGATTAGAGCCTGCTTACATACATTTGGTAAATAGAATGATACACTACTGTTAAAATTTTAAATTCCTTTAAAAGGACTACAAATCTTACCAAATTATTTAAAATACAAATTTCTTTTTTCCTGAATTCTCAATATCTCCTGTATATAATTCAGTTGCCCCAAAACATATAAGCAGATACAATATTTTAACTTATTGAACTCCAAACCACAGATATAAAAAAAATATGTCTGCATTTTCTTAAGCCAAAGAGTGTGGTACTTAATGATGTTTTTAAATCTCTAATATTGATGGCCATTTTAAACCACAATCAATATCCAAGCCCCATATTTTGAAAGCATTCTTTGATTTAATTACAAAATTATTAATTGCCTTGTAGGTTCTCCTTGCTTTAAATGGTAATATTTGTTTTTGCTGCGTTAATTATTAATTTATTCACTCGATACCAGTCGCTGATGCGATACAAAAACGACTAAATATGATGGCGAAGCTCATTTCGAATTCGTTAAAGACGGAACCACTAGTATCATCTGCATATAATGTTACTCGATAACCTGTGTATACATGAAGATCATTAACATATATACATAACAGTGGTGCCTGGGGATGGTCAGTCAAACTTGTTTAGATTCTGAAATATATTGTTTTGTTTTCCAAGTAGATAATGTTGTCTTTAGTTGCAAAAATAAACTAACAGATTGTATGTAACACAATTAGAATAACGTAATATTAATTAACCAGATGAATATATATTTTCTGACACTTATTTCGAACTAACCTTTTTTTTTAAATTATACAATAATTATATGTTTTAAAACTATGATATTACAGATTTTATAATTTTGTAATAAACTAATTCTTCGGCACAGTTTCTAAAAGTATTAATGTGATTCCTTGCAATTTAAATTAGGTATATTAAATACCTGGATATTCTACGGTTAGGAAAAGCTGTCCGAAGAGTCAAACAAATAATATAATGTTAATAAATGTAGATAAAGTTTAAAATATTTATCGGTGAAGCTGCTACTGCGGCCACGCTTGCTCTTTTCAGTGTTCTGCAGTAAGTTCGAAAATTTTTCCCTCTGTTCATTTATAGCTTCTGTGAGAATTCCATTCGCTCTTGAACCTTTTTTTTTTCTTCATGTTCTCTATAATATCTTTAAATTCTATAACAGTATATGCTGTATACACTTTCTTCTATAGTGTTGTGCTCTCCTGGCTTTTAAGCAAAAAAAGAGCCTTCTCCTGGTAAATCGTCGATACCAAGTTTGTTATTCTTTTAACTACAATACCCATATTCCGAGATATCTCTGTTCAAGTCGTTGCATAATTTAATCCAGTATGCGTTTCTGGATAATCTGATTAATTTCCGAATTTCCTTTTTGCTTTCTTTATATTTTCCGTTGCCTAGTTGCCGTGCATTGTTTTCTCTTTTCTTCTCCTAGATCTTCAACTGTACTGGCTATATATTCCCCCTTAATTATCGCTGTACATCTTCTACACAAGTTTCTTTCGTACTTTACCATATTACAATTAATATTATTATGGGTGGGGTTGGGTGCGTTGGATCATGGGAATGGCTGTTGTGTTGTATTGCTGTCGGATGGCCTCACACACAAGTATATAATACTTTTGTGAGGTCAAGTTGGGCAAGGCATTATAATGACATCGGTAGAACAAAATAATAGTATTTGTATTGTAACGAAACCAGTAGACATCCGGGCGACAACAAAAGAAATGCACACTTCCGAGCGACAATAAAAAGAGGTTGTAAATCATCTCGACGCGACTGGAAAACATCATAAAGCAATAAATCATCCATTTCCGTTGTACTGCAAAGAGACAGAATGTCTATGGAATGTTCTACAAACATCGAGAGGAAGATGGAGTTTACGCGAATGCTTCCAGATGTTTCGTATGTGTATGTAAGGCGGCTGGGTCACCTATGGATGAATAATTCCGGAATAAGAAGTTCCTTAAGTAGTCGACGTGCAGACCAAAGTAGATATAAGAAATAAATAAATAGTTCTTTAAGTGGTAGCCGAAAAAAAGACATAAATAGTAGTGTTATATAAATAGAAGTGATATAAATACGGTGCAGTCTTTATTATAGTGCAATAAAGATATAAATACTACAGACATATAAATAGTACTGGTAAATAAATACATGTGTTAACTCATTTATAGTAGTTTTGAGTGTGATACATTAGTTTTATATTTTTATATTGTAATTAATTTTACGTGTATGAATATACAGACTGTTTTAAATAAATAAATTGCACGAGTTGTTTATTGCGAACCCGAAAACGTTACAATTGGTGTCAGAAGTGGAATAAACAATATAAGTGCAAATAAATAAATAAATAAATAAATAAATAAATAAATGGCTACCAAACGTTTGGACGAATTAAAGGTCTCCGAGTTAAGGGCAGAGTTGGAAAAAAGGGACGCAGATACGTCTGGAAAAAAACAATTCTCCAGGATCGGCTTCGTGACCATTTAATAAATGAAGGTAAGGATCCCGAGAAATATTTGTTTCAAGTACAGCCTGATCTAAGCTTAATAACGGATGAAATTGCAAAACAATTTGAGACTCAAAGAGATGAAGTTGCAAAACAATTCGGGACTAATATGGAGACTAAAAGAAATTGCAAATAATTTAAAAGCTTTAAATAATGAAATTGCAAATAATTCAAAAGCTTTAAGAAATGAAATTGCAAGTAATTCAAAACAACTCGAGGAAGACATTCAAAAGCATTCATCGAATGGGAGACAGGAATTTTCTGGGGCCATCGAAGCCGTAGAACAGAAAGTTGAGGAGCGCGTGTTCGGAATGGGGACGAGTTTGGGGTTCAGCTTCAGTTGCCAGCGATGAACGACTGCGATCCCCATGACGCCTCAAGCGGAAGCCTGGAGATCTCCCGAACAGCAAAGGCAAAGGTAAACTTCCCACCTTCGATGGGAAAACGTCATGGATGACGTACCGAAAACAATTCGAAGCCGCTGTACGAGCAAATGGGTGGACGTCCCCGAAGAAAGCTACTGCTCTGATTGTGTCGTTAAGAGGAGAGGTCAGTGACATTCTGCAGACCTAACGTCCGGAAGAGTGTCAAGACTACCTTAAATCAATCAAGCGTCTTGAGATGAAGTATGGGCATGCACACCTGGAACAAGTAGTCCGACGGTTAGTAAATCAGGTGCAACCTAAGAGAAGAACGCTCCGATGCTGGAATTGGAAATGGAAGTGGAAATGGAAATGGGCCATGTGCATAGTAAATGTGGGAAGGAGCCCAAGAAAACCATAGCGGAGCAGCGAAAACTGAAACGGGTCGATGAGAAGAGGCAATCGTCGACCCAGTCTCGTAGAGCCTCAAAATCAATAGCGCGAATTGCATCTCTGCAACACCAAAACGCTGATGCTGTTGCAAGGAGACCACGTTCAGAAGACTGCAGGCATAACAACCAACTAGAAGAAAAATCGGCCAACACATTCAGAACTGCCGTTGTTGACGATCAGTGGCAACCTGACAATTTGCGGATCGGTCCAGAAGCTGATGAAGACCTTGGTTCATTGATGCTTTGGAAAGGTACTGGTCGCGGACCGGCTTGTCAAGAAGTAGCTCCTCGCTCACAGGGACTGGAATCCTACTGGGCTCAATAGGACTCTCTGAAGGTGGAGGATGGCCTACTCAAGCGTGTTGTGGGGAACGCAAATGGAGAAGACTACGTCAGCGGACCCAGACGAAGGTTGGAGGATGCCCACGAGCGAGTACGCCATCACACTCAGGATGCCAGCGACAGGACGAAGAAACGTTACGACGTGCAAGCCGAGAGAGGTGGTTACCGAGAAGGAGAACTTGTTTGGTTATATAATCCTCAACGTCGCCGAGGCCTGTCCCCAAAGCTCCAACAATACTGTGAGGGACCATGCGAAATATTAGAGCGAATAGATGACGTGGTTTGTCGCATAAGACTAACACCCCATAGTGAGCCAGGGGTGGTGCGTTTCAACCAATTGGCCCATACCATGGACGTGACAGCGGTGAAGTGGCGAATGTGCGACAAATTACCGGAAAACCTAGAGAGCCAATTTATGGGAATCCCTTGTCGATTCAGGAGGACGAGCACTCGAGCAAAATATAAGGGGGCTGGCAATTCCGAAACTGGGCTGCGGATTAGACCGTTTGGAATGTAGAACCGTAAGAAACATGCTGGAGGTAGTGTTTCGGTATACTGGTATGGAAATAGTCGTGTGCAGCTGTCGGCCCAATCGGCCCGTTGTGCCGCCTGGGACGGTGGATTGCCATTTCCACAAGACGGCTGGGTGCACCCGTGGGTCCCGGTATGAATTTCGTCATCCGCCAGCGACAAGAACATGGAATAGCGTGTTTCGGGACGAAACGCGGTTTTAAGAAGGGGGCAATGTAACGAAACCAGTAGACATCCGGGCGACAACAAAAGAAAGGCACACTTCCGAGCGACAATAAAAAGAGGTTGTAAATCATCTCGACGCGACTGGTAAACATCATAAAGCAATAAATCATCCATTTCCGTTGTACTGCAAAGAGACAGAATGTCTGTGGAATGTTCTACAAACATCGAGAGGAAGATGGAGTTTACGCGAATGCTTCCAGATGTTTCGTATGTGTATATAACGCGGCTGGGTGACCGATGGATGAATAATTCCGGAATAAGAAGTTCCTTAATTAGTCGACGCGCAGACCAAAGTAGATATAAGAAATAAATAAATAGTTCTTTAAGTGGTAGCCGAACAAAAGACATAAATATTAGAGTGTTATGTAAATAGAAGTGATATAAATACGCTGCAGTCTTTATTATAGTGCAATAAAGATATAAATACTACAGACATATAAATAGTACTGGTAAATAAATACATGTGTTAATTCATTTATAGTAGTTTTGAGTGTGATACATTATTTTTATATTTTTATATTGTAATTAATTTTACCTGTATGAATATACAGACTGTTTTAAATAAATAAATTGCACGAGTTGTTTATTGCGAACCCGAAAACGTTACAGTATTATAAATTATGAAAAGTAAAATTAATTGTTGTTATCAATTGTACTTGTATTATGAGGAATGTTATTATAAATTGTATTTGTATTTCGAGGAATGTAAATAAATTATTATTATTATTATTGTAAAACAAAGACTAATTTTCAAGCTGGCGTAGTAAAATTTCTTTCTACCGTCATTATCTTAGGTGTCTTATCACAACAATAAAAATCCCGTGCATGAAAATTAATTCTTATGAATCCGTCCTCACTTTTGTATGTTACAATAAATTTCTTGTTCATCAACAGTATTCCCACGTCCTTCCATATGCCTTTCTCCCAGCTCTTGACATATTTAGTTCACTGTTACGCTGTAAAATTTACTTTTGTATTTCGTTCTCGAAAGATTATGTGTCTTTGGTTAAGTGCGTAGAATTTATTGGGCACGAGACTTTTGAGTGAACCCTGTACATCGTTCGTTTCACCGGCTGTAAGACCGTCTGCCGTATATCTATGTGTGTGCTAAATCGACTATTGTACTCTTAGAGGCCTAAGTCACGAACCGCGAAATTGATAGACAGGTATCGTGTAATATCGAGCAAATACCCTCTAATTGTGTAAAAACCTCTGTATCTATGTAACTAATTCTAATTACCTTATCTCTAGCTTATTTTACCCTACCTGTAGCTTCGTATTTTCTGCATTTGCAGTTACTTTTTACGCCCTGTTTAAGCTTTTTCAGTATCTACTTATTTATTACCTCCGAACTCTACAAAGTGCATTTATTTGTGTTCCTAAATTCATCGACACATCAGCCAGCATCGTTGTATTTACTGGTGCCTGTGTTTATGTGTATTCCTAGACATAGACTCTCTAGTACGACTGATTAATATTTTCCTTCGTAGTTATGTCACTGAAAATGTAGAAGTATTAAATAAGGAAGTACTTGGAATATGGGGCATACTATCAATTGTTTTGCAGATCGCTGTGATACTATCATTGTTATTCTCCGTGTTAGTAGCTTCTGTTAATTCTTCCATGGAACTGCTGTAGGGGTTAAGAGTCGTGATACTCTGAAATATAAGTTTTGATCGGTTTCTTTACCGTCTCCTTGCAGCGTTTTGATTAGAGCTTGCATATTTCAATAGTTACCTGCAGTATCTGTTTTCCCTCCGTAATAAATTGTATATATACTTCTGAGGTTTTGTTTTGTTGCTATCCGTCAAACTTTTGGTTATGTCGCTCAGGTGACCGTCCGCGTCACGTCTGCCAACTGATTAGCATGTGAATTCCCTCTCGTACTGCCGACTTTATATTTTCTACGTACAATTGTATGAGTATTACGCTTATTTTCTTTTCGTCTAAGTTATGTGTAGAGTTGCGTTTAATTATATATAAGTCACGATGTCGACTCCCTTTATTGTCAATTTAGTTGTGTGCCTATGATGTTTATTTGAAATCTCCCGCCTTTCGTTTTGAGATATTTCCGGGCATGTCGCTTCGGAAAGCATGCGTGTAATTGCCGGGCATTAGATATGGAAGAGGTTCCCGCTTTTTGACTGCACTTTATAGTCGATTCTTGTGTAAGAACATGATGTGCAAATTGCTTATCTTCCTTTAGTAACCTGGTTACATTATCTAAGTAGATATTTTCGCTTATGCGGCTCAAATTGGAATAAGCAGTAATTACCGTTACCTTAATTTTGGTTTCTATCGTGAATTTCTACCGTTATACCGTTACCTAAAATTCACGTGTGGCCACGTGCTGGTTTCTTTAATCTAAATTTTGCATCCGTGAGTGACTTGTGTAGTCGTATATCGCGGAATCTCCTTTATCATATTGGGGTAAGTGTTTGAAACTTTGTATTAATTTTCGGGATTTTATCTCTGTTTCTTTTCTTCTCTAATTTAATAGGATTCTTTTGACGGGCGCAAAAGCCCACAGTAGCCATATTTCTGACTTTATCACCCCGCATTATCGCTGAAGAGCGCGGTGGTTTCTATCGTTGTCGCAGTAGTTGCATCTCTACACCAATCCCGCCTGTTGAAGTGGAATTTTCATCAAGGGGGCCTACGCCATTTTGATTATCGTTGCGGCCATCCGACGTCCATTTTGTCAGATAAGTGCAACTAATGTTGTAATTTACATCTTAATTTACGACTGATTTTCGACGACTTGATGCCAGAGTGCAGGACTTTATCTTTCCTAAATTTGACCTAAGAATTTTGAGTGGCTTTAATAACTATCGCACCACTTAGTTTACCGCAAGGTCACATATTATTCCTAATTAAATTACCGTTATCTTTCTTGTTATTTTTTTTTATGTAATATTCAGTTTAATTAAAATTTTGGTTATGTCATTACCGTAATTATGTAACTCTTTGTTGAGTCGAATATTTAATTAAAAACTTATTTAGTACATTCATTATCGTATCCCTATCTCTTTTGGGGAGACAGTATTTAAATTAGTAATATTTCTAGTATTTTCATACCTTTAGGATAATTGTATGTCTCTTTGATGTGATGAATTTTAATCTAATTTTGATAATAATTTTTGCACGTTTTTTTATTACCGTAAGTCAGAAATTTGTCTTTCACGCTGATCATTTAATTTTCCTGAGCTAGTTAAAGTCATTTCTGTAAGAGCAAATTTTGTTCGGGAAGCTCAGTGTAATTTGTACTTTATAAAATTTCCTTTCTAATTTTATCTTTAATTATTTGACATTTGTTAATAAGTAACCTTCATTTAAATTAATCATGTACATGTAATCAAACCCTGTGTTTGGTATTTAACGAATTTTTCACTTTATTAGACTAAGTCTTATGTACTGGTTGATATTAATATTCTTGCGTATATAATGAATTACATTTTGTTTTAACATTGCCGTAGTGGCGTTTTCATGATATTTTTTTTGTATTAATATTCTGTGAGGTAATGAAACGTTTCTGCTACCAACCATCTTCTGCTGAAACGCAGAGATTATGAATTAGTATTAAGACTTGTTTTTTTATTTCATTAAATTTGCCTAACGCTTTGTTTACATGCCATCAAACTGTCTAGTTTTCATATCATTTTATTTAAATTAAATTCATTCAATGTTTGTTTTCTTATATTTAACCTGTTCAAACAGCTTTGTGACACATAGAAATTTTACATGTATTTAACTTCTTCTTGTTTTTTTTTAAAAAAAAAATAATAACTTAAACAACTTTCGATATAATTAAATCTTGTTACTTTTCGAAATACCTTATCTTATATTTTTCTTTTCCTCTACATATCTCAAATAATATTGTGACAAGCACGTACATAAGGTTAGGTGCAAACGTTTATACAGGGAGTTCAATAGAAAACCCGCTGGAGGGACACAGCCAGTGGTAGCTCATAGGAGGCGTAGGTAGGTTATCTTTAGGGTAACATAGTGTCCTGGTGCCCGGACAACGTCGCTAGTGTCGTTGCCGACCGACGCTCTACTTTTAGGTGTTCTAGTTATCTGAACCGTCACGCCGTCTGCGACTGAGTTAGCTCGGCCCTGCGTTATCCAGATTTTATCAACCCCTATTGTGATTCTCCGTTATCTTTTCCTTATTTTAGTCAGTTATCTTAGTGCGACGTGGTTCCGGTAGCATCACCTACTATAAACATACATAGCCTTTCTTGTTTAACCCTAGGGTAAGTGTGATCGTGTACTACTCTTTTCGTCTCTGAATTTGTTTATAATAGTATAAGACTCCATGTCCTTGTTCTTTTGAACAATATTTTTTGTTTTCTTGTTCTTTCCATCATCTTTTTTTTTTCTGGAGGAGAGAAAAATCTTACATAAGACTTCCACAACCAGATGTCTTTCCATCACCTAGAAACGGACTTTTAAACTAATACATCCAGTGCCCATTACTATTACACTTTACACATCGTTCCCTGTTGATACATGGTTTGCTTTTATGATCTGTTTTTTCGCATGTGATACATTTCTTACTGCTAACGATTTATTTGGAACGTTCCCGGGTGTTTTGTCCGTATTCCAGGCATCTAAAGCCAAACCTTTTATACGTGAACGTTAAATTCTACATTAGCTATCAATCTACTATTTTAATCGGATTCTTTAAGATAACATAGTCTGGCTGAATTTTGCTATTTGACATGCGCTCTTAGTTTCAGTAATCTTATCAATCTCCACATCATGTATAAGATCTCTGCCAATGTATTTGAACCCCATTGCTGTCCTTTGCTGCTAATCTCGTTTGCTGTCATTTACGTTTTGTCAGTATCTGGGTATTTTCCTCTTCTACTGTATATTGTTTCCATGTCGTTAGCACCTGCTATATCAATTTGCAAAACAGCAAATTTATTTCTATTTATTTCTTCTATTCACCTGTTCTGGTTCTTACCGTTTCCATGAAGAAATCTGCTTGTTGTATGTCTTTTAATACTTTCAGTCACGTTTGACTTGCGCCCCTCACATCACAGTCTTTTGTAAGTACCATTTCTATTGCTGCTGATCTTGTTTGCAGTCATTTGCGCTTTCTCTCATATTCTTCGCTAAAAGTGTCTTCTCGATTTACTTGTACTGACATTACCTTCGTTTTTAAGACTTAAATGTATTTATCGATCAATCTGTAGGAGGCTTAATTTGCTTCTCTTTCATTCGCATTACTATTGCTTGATATTGATGCCATCTGTTCTCCAAAACTGGCCAGTTCTCCTACCCTTGCGCATTTTACCTGCGCCTGTCTCTTACTATCACAGTTTAAATTTAATTTACTCATACTGTTTCAACGGGTAGCAATGAAAAAATTCAGTCAGCCAACGCCAAAGCTTGTAGTAAGTTGGAAAGACATTTTTCCCCACCGAAGTGCCCAGTTCGGCAGACATCGCTCAAGACACATTTCAGGACAAGTACCATGTATTCCTGCGACACGATGGTGGTACACCAGTGAGTTTCGACTATTAAGGATGCAATTGACACAGTACTATAACTGAGCAGCACAATCACTTTTCGGTGGTCCCTTTGATGTTCGTGTAGCAAGTTTTATTTTTTAAGACGACTGCGCGTACGATTGCGGGCATAGGGGAAGTGCGCATACAAGAGTAAACAAAGACTCGTGTAACTTGTTACACCCTGAACAACGTCGCAACTAAATTATAAATCTTAGGTAAGTTACGGTATAGGGAGATCACTGTAGTGAGGTGCAAGTATTTGAAAATCGCAGGGCCGAGCTAACTCAAGTCGCAGATGGCGTGACTGTTCAAGAAATTAAACTTTATGAAAAGAGCGTCGGTCGGCGGGACGCTAGCGACGTTGTCTCTGGGCACCAGGACACTACGCTAACTAGGAGGTAACCTACCTACGTTCTCTTTGAACTGCCACTGGCTGTGTCCCTCCAGTGAGATACACCTACGGATCACCCTGTATGGGTCAGGTACACCAACCTTATCCAAGTGCTAGCTACGTAGCAAGATATTAAGGTTAAAAAGAAAAGAAAGAGAAAGATGGATGGTATGCTATATATTAATTTACATAAAGAGATAAGTTTATCAACTCTTAAAGTTTCAACAAAATTACATCAAAAATTATATCATATGATAGGGATCTGATAGGAATCAAATCTATTAAGGTATTACGAAATTTATTTTCTTCTTATTAGTTATCAAAAAAAAAGGTTTAATTATTACTGTGAAACATTAGTGAATTTTTAAGATAAAGAAATATATTGAAAATTAATATGTGCGGCAAATTTATTCTTAAACACTTGATCTCAAAGCCTTATCAAAATAAGATATTAACAGTTAGAAAATTGACATAACCTCTGCTTTTATTGGCAGAGAAAAGTCGGCAGCTGAAACGTTTCGTAAGCCTTACAAGCTTAATTACATGTGATCTTAAATAAATCGCCAACCAACGGCGATGTTACTACCATAAACGTCAATTATTCTACTAAATTATAAAAGAAAATCTAAATTTTGAGAAAGGTTTAAACGTAATACACAAATGCTTAGGTATACAATTGGTACTTAATTAGCACATTTAGACATATGAAGAAAAAGTATAAAAGAGAAATTATTGAATTTACTGTAAGAATTCTATTTACAAATGAAATTTTAAGAATTTTGTTTACAAATGATATTTAATCTAGCACAATTTAGTCAAAGGTATTATAGTATATAAAAAAAGGAAATTATTAAATTTTACTGGAAGAATTTATGTTTACAACTGACATTTAGTTAGTACAAATTAGTCTTAGGAAAAAAAAATAGTATAAAAAAGGAAGTTATTGAATTTTACTGTAGAGAATTAAATCCAGGAAAATTAATTTGAGTCGTACCTCAATAAGTTACAAAAGTAGGCTATCAACGAGAGCCCTAACAATAAACCTACTTTGAGGTCACTCGGTATACAACGAAATCAAGTTAAAATATAAGCAAAATTTAAATAGCGGTAATTGTGACCTCACATATGAAAAGGTGGTGCAATAGAATCTTGGAAAACACTCGTTAGTTCGTAAAACAGGTAAAATGTCCAGCTTACTCGCACAAAATCCTGACAAAATAGTCGAGATACAAAACGTGGTTTAAAATTGGTGCTGTACTTATCTTGTGATACAGGTGAGAAGAATGGCACTCTGCCTGGTGATGTCGTAACGAAGTTCTTCAGGGAGCACTCCTCGTAGAAGTCACTGTGTCGGTAGCTTCACACCCCTGATTAAGTACAAGCCCCTACGGAAGGTATAACGGACAATTCGACTAAGCAGGATCTGTGTTCCACACAATAATGTTATTCGATAGTGAGTACGTCGGCAAATACCATAAAATCGGTAGCGTACTACTACTAGTTCCCCGACTTATTTCGGAGAACCCGGTATCTTTACTTCAAAAGGGCACAATTGTACAAATATCTTAGAGCCCACATACGTGGTTAGCAAAACTTGGGTAACGAAATACACATAGACGCCCCCATTAATAGATACGATACGGTAAGGTAACGGAAATATCCACTTATCTCATTAGAGCCGCAGAGCGATTTGTCTGCTTAGACATACAATAATTTTAAAGACAAGCAGCTTTGCACTTGTGCACTTCCCATGAAGAAAATGACCTAAAAGTCCATTCCGATAGCGTGCTTCCTTAATTCCATGCGTCCTAAACTTCACGCAGCTTCGAGAAGACGGAAACTAAAGCCTAAAACGGCGGCAGAATTTGAAATTTACGAGAATTAAAACCATTCCGCAGGTAAATCAACAGTAACATAAACTTAATAATAAAACACAAACGTCCTTTAGAATTCCAAATAATGTAAGAATGAACTTAAATAACCGGTAATACACACATTTCAACCCGTTAAATGGTCCGGATAAGGAACCTCACGTCCCATCGGTTGGCACCTATGCAGCTGATAGCGCGATGTTCGTGTTGACAGATACCCAAACATGTAAACAGAATGCACGCTCCCGCCGAACATTATGAGAGAGAATACGTATAATAAACGATCCAGTTATCGGTCATTAGTTAGATAACGAGAGTACAATGCTTCAAAACAACGGCGGAAGCATTCCGACCTATAATTTGCATTTACAGGTAATAAGCAACGCCCAAGCATCCTATTTGAGGTTAAAGTTATTCGAAGTCGCGGAATTCATCGTAAGACGTGCATTCATAACACCGGCTCATACGTACACGAAAGGAACAAGTATGTTACATTAACTAAACCAAATACATACTCCAAGGAATCCTTTTTTTTCGCTTTTAGTGACCCAAGAAGTCAAAAGAAGGACATAAAATTCCACGACAGACACGTACAAAAATACTACCAGCCTACAATAAACAAGGCATGGATAGGGTATAACAGAGGATTGTACATATTATGACAGAGTTCTCCTTCACAAGACATGGTCACGAGGGAAGTATACAAAAAGCCAGAATGAATACAAGCAAATGCACGCAGATATCGTAACCTGGAAGCATAGAATGTCGATGGAAATAACAATGTGTACATTCGATAATTAGGGCAGACGGATAGATACAGGTAGGGTAGCCCAAGCATAAGTTTAACGGGCTCGGAAATTATTCATTATAAAACGTAGACTTAAGTAAACCTAAACGTGTAATAAATTCAACGTGTGAATGCTTGTAGGGACCTAAAATTAAATTTCAATAAATTTAGCTTAAGAAACAGAAATGTGTTCACACAATAGATATACGGCATGTCAAACTAGATCACTTAACATACCAGGCACGGTCGAAAAGTAAAATTTAAGGTACCATACACTGCGAAATGCATAAGTAATGCGGAACATAGGCAAAAGTAAAAATAAGGCATAACAAACTCTACAAGAGAACTGGACCAACCGGCCTGCAGCTGTGCTGCAGCGAGTAATGCTACTTACATTTATTTTACGGAGGGTGAAGAAACACAATTTTTGAAAGATTGAAATTTGCTACCCTTGTTACTATACTATCGATGACAGCAATCTGAATATTCTGCCTTTCTAAGGACAGGGTAGGAATTGGACGCGTAATTAGTGTTCCCCATTTCAGAGTATATGTAGATATGTGACTGAGGCTATTTTCAGGAGAGATCCCATCGATGGATTCGTCACATCCCAAGATTATCATTATTGTAATTATTATTATCATTATTATATAAGTGAAATTGTATTCAATTTTATAAATGCAAACAACATATTTTAAAATTAAAGAAACATTAAAATCATGTTCAAGTAACATTAAATACAACACATGTCTTCTACACGTTTGAAAATCGAATTGAATATCCAATTAAGGTTTACTACTTGATAAACTTCCTGCAAAAGCAATCAATTGTAGTGATTAAGTATATATTTATAATTGTGTGTGCCCAATATTATTTCATTATTTACGATTAGTCAAATTAAAGCTCCAATTTTATATTATTTTAATATAAAACTCACGATTTACAACTTTTATACGAATTCTATATATTGACATAAGTATGTATTTATATTGAATATTAAAATATATAGACTTAGGTACATATTGCTGTAGCTCTGACAATTAATATAATTAAAAAAGTATTTTATATGACATAAAATATTTGATATAGTACATTATCTAAATTTAATAAAATCAGCTTGTATATAACTGCATACCTCGTGGGGGTTAGCAGTGGTTTACAAACATTGGCATTTCTTATTCTTTAAAATAAAAATAAAAGTTAAAAAAAGGTAATCTCATAACAACAATAACAAAATTTTATTTATAATAGAAATATTGTTACATGATACCATTATAAAAATTGTTTACTTGAAATAATGATCACTCTGTATGTGCTTATATAGAAATTAATTTTACGAATTATGAAAAATGAACCAGGATGTGTGAATATCCAATGACTACAAAACTAACAACAATTTATATTCTACTGAAAATGACTATATTTTAATAAGATATTCTATTCAAACATTTTTAGTAATATTTAGCATCAATAGTCCAGCTAACATGATTTTATGATGATACAAAATTTTATCAAGAATTTAATTAAACAATAATCGTTGTCCAGGTGTTACTACAGTTATCCATGATGTTTCCACAGTTACGAATACCTAGTTGATTTCAGGGTTAATCGTACACCTACCCTCTGGGATATATTATGAAACCAGTGAGCACACGGCTACTTCACACAACCCTTTGCCAGAATTGTTGACGAATCCGTTTTTGTGTACTGACATTGATAACACAATAGTGTAGGTCAAACCTATTATCCACATTATACACTAAAACGTTTATTGCTTGGCACAGACCCTTATATTATGAACCGTTAACTGGTATATTTTACAAGTGTCTGCCCAAAAACAACTGCGCAAAAACAGTTATTCAAAATTGAGATTTATTATCTACGAAGAATTAAACATAATTTTGAAAAATAAAATGCAAGTTCATTCTATAAGTTAAATTATTATGAAAATAATTAACTTAAATTCTCATATAAATCTTCAAAAGTAGCGACAATGATTAATACACCGCATTCTTTCTTTCCGTAACACTGATTTGAAAATATAAAACGCAAATAATTAACAATATTTTTTATGTTTAATAGACATTTATATCATAATATACATGAAACATTTAAGTGAATTCACCTCGTATATCAATATTGCTTAGGCATTAGATCTAATACGATCACTATCGTTTATTTTTAACTTGTGTTATGTCTGATTGCTCAAGACATAATCTCTCTACATTCGTAGTGCGATAACTTTTACATATTGCCATCTACATAATATTTAAATATTTTTATTTCCTCTCTAAAACTAGAATTATAATTTCAGAATGTGCCACGTAGTTCCACCAAACTTTAAATATGATTTGTTGTCGCTGCTTCAAATATCAAATCCTATGACCAAAGCCACACCTCTCAAATCAAAATGGCGTCATAAACTTTTGGAATAAATAATTTACATCTATATATATTAACTTAATTAATTAAAACTACTATAAAATTAAAATACAAAGAAAACTAATAGATAACATTTTACAAATTAAATACAACGCCTAATATTAACACTTATAGATGTTGTAATCTGTTAATTAAAACAATATTGTTATACACAAATTTTCTTAACATACAGTTTTATATTTTATAACGAAAAAACTTAATTAAATCAAAGTTTTTATAAAGTAAAACATTTCTCATTATATTTACAGCTTAGAGTGATAAAAATGGAAAAAAGAGAAAACAAAGGAAGTAATAATGAAAATGCAAAATAAATATGGTTTTAGAAAGGAATGTTTTTATTTATAAAACTCTCCAGCGGAATTCGATGTAGGTCCCAATTTACCAAATGCAAAGACACTAACTGCCACAAGTTGTGAAACTCTAATTATTTTGCAGTCCAAACGCATCACCCTCAGCCTTCCTCTACAACAGAGTGTATAACCTATTTTTTGCAACAGTTGATTGCATAAAACAAGTAGTGCACTTAAAACACAATTTTTGAAGTCAGATTGCAAATCAATACGTGAAAATATATCATCTTCAACCTCGGATCTATGAGTTTCACAAATATTAATTTACAAATTCGCACGTACACTGACGAGGCCTCAAAGGTCAAAACACGGTGTCTGTGCGTTGCATGTTGGTAATGGCACTAGATGTATGTGTGTATCCTGACACATCCGTATATGCATATATGTTTTGCTTATATATGTATATATGTTATCAGTATTGTGATAATCTAAAAATTAAATACTGAACAAGAAGAAAAATCATGGAAAAGAAAGTGAATACCTTTTGAAGAAATAGATATAGTTAAAATAAGTAATCGTATAGATAAGAATTACCTATTTAATCATAATAATATATTTTACAGATTAATAAGCATATTTATTTCAATTCAAAAATTTTGTCATGCATAGAAAATCAATGTAACCATTCATGTTATTAAGCACGTATACAGAGTGTTACATATTGGCATCATAATATATACATAATAATTCCATAGAGATATTAATAATTAAAAGAAAATCTAAATTATTGAATATAACAATTACAAAATTTTACAATCTTCGCATATTTATAGCATTTCGTTATATAGTATAAGTGTACTTATTCCACACTTATAAACATATCTAACAGTATATCTGAATAGTTTTAAATTTCTAGTACGTAATAGAAACTGTTCATCATAAAATTACATTTGAAAAATTAATCATGTCAATATATTATTGATATCTTAAGAACGACAGCAATATTTGCGCAAAATCTGCATTTATAGCATATATGTTTACAGAATCTGAAATTATTTAAAAATCCAATATTATCTCTATATATGTTCATGTATGTATGTATAAAATATTGTTAGTTTGTGTACATTATCACTTACAGAAATCTGTTTCTACAAAAAATATAGTGGTTTTATAGATATTTTCAATTAAAATCGAGAGTTTGTAATTGACTTTTCCCGCAAGATTGCTTGTGAAAGTTATTGTTATTGCTTTTGGTGTCAGATTGATTTTGTTCGGTTGGACCCGTAAGTGAAAATAAGTAAAAAATATAAGAACCAGGGAATCTACACAACATCCATATACTCGTCTAGCCGATAAAAGAAATATTTCGATTTAAAAATTCCATGCTATCTATTTACCTAAAATATTTGCACTCCACCTATTGAAATTTATCATGTAACATGAAATACCATTTTGTAAGTCCCACACAAAGGTTTGCAGACGATTTCTCTGTAATTTTCCTGTACATATATACGTAGGTGGATAAATGTAGGATGTGTCTTTTCGTATTAAGTATGGGGAAAGTAAATTGATGTGTACGAAAATAACATATTCGTGTTGTAGCATTTGTCTGATATTATCTTAATGAAAATATGCGACAGTACCCTTACAAAGTAAAGCACAAAATTTTTAATTATTTTGTGTGATTAAATGGATTAATTCATTGACATTTCAGGAGTTGAAGCAATTTTAATATCCGATATGCATATACTGGGTGATTCAACAATCTGACAAAGTAAATTTACTTTTTAATTCTTAATATAAGAATAAATTAGTGCACTGTATTTGATATAGTTGCTATTGCTTCACAATTTAAAAATATATACACAAATACAGAGTGATCCATAAACCAGTGGTGCACAAAAAGATATATTTTTTAAATAGATACCCCATATATAGGTTAAAATTTCGCGTTAAAGTAGATATATTATTATTAGATAATTAAGGGGATATTAAAGCGGTCGAGAAAGCAAGATATCGAATTTATCAGTTTTTTTTTACTATTGTTCAAGATAGAAATGTGAAATTTTCTGTACAACTCCAATATAGATATGAGTACACGGAAAGGTTGTCAGATTATGTAATTTTTTGTCACAACCACCTATTTTTTTTATTCCAAATTAGAGTAAAATGTACGTGTGTTTCTCCGTCAAAATCTGAAAGAATTAAATGAAATGATCAAAACGGATGTAATTCCCGTGTAGACCAATGTTTTCTTGTGAGTTATAGCTTCTTGAATTGCGGAAAAAAGTTTAATTTGAGTAATTAAATTAAGAAATTCCGGAATGCTGCGATACTGAATTATTTGTATTTTAGCAGCGCCTTCAGCTGCTACGGATATGCACCCAACTTCTTGGCCCCGCCTAATAGGACTGTCCGAACTTTTTGCGGTTGTCTGGAGTATTTTATTTCACTTTTTCTCACTCCAATTTTACGCATTCATATTATTACCAGTTTCGAAGCTATATGATTTTACCATGCAAGTATACATATACGAAAAAAAATTTTCGTATATGAATAAATGTAGGAATGCATTGTATTGTATATGATTTTAATGACAATACAGAAGTAGGTATAGATACAATTTATTTTTATTTTGGTGATTGACTTATTGCGATTTTGGTTAGTTCTTTAATTTGTATGCAGAAATAGCGTTGCAGTAGCATTGGAACATGTTGCTGCATATATTATGCTTGTATTGCCTATTTAGCATCCGCTATAGTAAATTAATGAACTTAGAAAATTTTTTAAATTTTCTTTATAATTTCGTGGCGCGTAAAAGGACACAATTAAATTGACTTTTGGTGATTGACTTATTGCGATTTTGTTTAGTTCTCTAGTTTGCATGCAGAAATAGCGTTGCAGTTGCATTGGAACATGTTGCTGCCTATTATATTTTTCGCATCTGTTAAAATAATTTATGGACTTTGAGAGTTTTTTAAAATTTTTAAAATATTTGTTTGAGTTGTGTAATAGACATTTTATATATGTGATTTAATGATAAAATAATTGTCATAAACATATATTTATTTTTCAATGTGTGATATCGCCTGGCTTTTCTACGAACTGGATATTTATGCCGCAGAAATTTTCCAGTTGACAATATTAGTGCCCGATGAATGAAGCTCCGCATCAGTATTCGTCTTTTTTTTAATTTGGGGCGTGTATTCCAAATTTTGTATTTAGTAGTATAATCTCCCTCTTGAGATATGATTAGATTTTAAGCAAAATTGGCAGACCGGAAGTAGTAGTTTACTTCAGTGAAAAAATCGAATTTTGCCAATATTTCGTCAACTACTAAGTTTAAACAAATTTATAAAGAATTCATATGTACTTAAAATTAAAATTGAGAATAATTTTATTTAAAAAGTTTTTCGAAATTCCTACCGGAAGTAGGTCTTTTACTCTTATCGAAAATCAGTCATGCTTTTTAGGCAAGTACGTGACTAGTCTAAAAGTATTTAAAACATAATTTTCAATATCTTTTGTATAAAAAAAATTTCGAAATTCAGACCGGAAGTACCACTTTTACCCTTATCGAATAGCGATTTTTTGCAAATATGTCGTAAGTTATGCATTTTATATGTATTTATCAAGAATACAAAAGTATTTATAATTGGATTTGCAATATTTTTTGTATATATGAAATTTCAAAATTCGGACCGGAAGTCGCACTTTTATTCTTAGCGAGTAGCACTTTTTTGATAATATCTTGCAAAGTATGCATTCTATCGAGATTTATTAAGAGAATAGAAGTACTTAGAATAGGATTGTGAATAATTTTTGTATAAAAAATTCTTAAAATCCTATAATTTGAAACGCTCATACGTATAAGAAAGTCGTGTGGTGGCCACACCTAAGTTTTTCATTAAAATTTGGGAAATCATTTATAAATTCTTTTTCACAAGATAACATATAGTAAGGGCATTTAATCTGTCTTCTTTCATTGTATTTCTCAGGAAAGTTTTTATTCTCTTCAGCCGTGAAAACTGGCGTTCCGTCCAGACGTTGTCATTGGGATTGTAATGACAATTTTTAAAAGCTTAACAACTTCATTAAAGGTGTCGCTTAATCTATCCAGCAGAAGGCCTAGCAGACCTACAGCACTGACTTCTATATTTTGCCTAAATTCTTCTCTAGAATATTGAACACTTAATTCAGTTCGTAGTCTGCTTGCATTGAGACATGGATAAAATTTTACTGCTTCTTTAAGGCAATCTTCCGGATTTTTTTTTGAAAAGAGGAGAACTGTTTAAAAGAAATTAAGTTTGCTAATATTAAGTGCCCTGTATACCGAAATCTAGTTTTTATTTCAAGCAAAATAATATCGCACACTTCAATAGTTTCCCTCCGTCTTTGGCTACCATCAGTTACTCTTCGTCGCGTTGATGGTCGAGGAGTCAGTTCTGAGTCATTTTGTTTAACCAACTGATTATCTGTGTCAGCGATTTCGGTTCGAATTTTTCCAATAGCGCGTTCAAAATTATCTAAATTATTCTTGATTTTTAATGCACCTGTATTGACATTTTGTAATTGATTAAACAATATGTCCACATGTGGCATAATTTTATGAAAGGAAGTTAACCAATAGATAAAATTTTCCTCCTCTAAAATTCGCAAATTGGCACCAGCTTGATGAATGGTAGTTTGTAAACTAGCTTCTCCCTCGATTTGTTCTAGAGCTCGGTGCTCATATATTGTATTCACTTTCCAAGAATTGAAGTTCCATCTTATTTTTGAAGAACGAGGTAAGCTTTTTCTCTGAAGGAATTCTTCCAATCTTGCAGCTCGTTGTGGTGAAGTGGAGAAAAAAAGTACATAATCCCGTCAGATTGGCAAAAAAATCTGCAATTACTACTGCTCGATGTAGCATGTGACATAATAAGATTTGTCTGATGTGCGTAACAATGTACAAAATTGGCCCTTGGATACTGGTCTTGGACATGTCTTTGCACGCCGTTAATAGCACCACTCATGACTGCTGCCCCATCATAGCTCTGTGCAATCAGTTTCTCTGGGTCATCAACAAGCAAACTAATTTCTTTAAGGATGGAAGCAGATAAAGAATTAGCATCATGTCCACTAGGCAGAAGAAATTTCCAAAATCTTTCGACCGGTCTCGCGTTCACAATATATCTTAAAACAACCACCAACTGAAACTGATTGGACACATCTGTGGTTTCATCAGCTATCACAGATATGAAGTCGGTTGCTTTAATTTCACTGGAAACTTGTCCATGATACACGTTCAACATTGCATCAAGCAGCTCATTCTGTATCGTTTTTGATAATCCCTTAAAAACCGGTGCTGCTTCGATGTGATCTCTGAGCAATTTATCCAATTCTGCCGTAAAATTTATCAATTCCCGAAAAATGCCCTTGGTATTCCACGTTTGCCGTTCATCATGACCCCGAAGTGCCAGTTCAAACGCGCCACAAAATCTAATGCAATTTATTATTAAATTTAACACATGCCTATTTTTTGTTACCTGTTCATTGTGTTATTGAACTGCTTTTCCATATGATGAATCTAAAACATTCTGAATGTTATTTTTTCCTAACATTCTTAGACTAAATATATTTTTCAAATGCCCTTCGGAATTTTCATGTTTCGTAATTTTAGCACTACGATTAATTAAGTCTTTTATTCCGTTCTTTGACCAAGACGGTTCACCACCAAACAAAAGACACGGAAAATAAAACAAAGTATTTTTAATTTCACACCCACAAATCCAGTCATTTTTCTGATAAATATTCATTTTGAATTTTCTTATAACTTCTTTACCTTTAACAGATTGTTTATTTTCTAAACATAATTGAGGCATCGGGCGTTTAAGATTTTTTATTACGATTTTTTCATCATACGTTAACCGCGAAAACGTGTTATTCTGTAACGCAGAGACGAAATTTATCTTACAACAGCGGTGAGCAGACTGGAGATCTTGATCACACGCTATATGTATTATACGATATGGAAGTAGAACAAAATACAGTTCTCCCCACCTTCAATGTAATGTTAATGGCTTCACGGAGCAACGGTTGGGCTTTGCTCATGGGTATGTTTCTCTCGGTGGAAGGGGTAAACATTCGAATAGTTGCTCGTACGCTGTCAGTCGTCATTATATCTGTGACGACGATCGGTGCATGTAGGTTGTTACGCGTGCCGCACACGCCACGTTCCTGTTCAATAACTATGAATACGTAATAAATAAATACTTTCACAGTTAGTCGCCGCTTGGTTTGTTTTGTTTCAAAATTCCAGGGGGTGCAATTGCTCACTTGCTTTCATTAAAGAGCCGCCACTGACCGGAAGTATCACTTTTAGCTTTATCGGGTAGCACTTTTTTGCAAATATCTCGTAAAGTATGCATTCTATAGTAATTTATTAAAAGAATAGAAGTACTTAGAATAGGATTCTGAATAATTTTCCTATAACAAATTTTTTTTGTGTAACACACTTACAGGTTTAATTTTTTAAGAAGATAAAACTATTTAAAACTTAATTTAGACCAACTATTGTATAATTTGAAACGCACATATTGCTGTGACCTTAGTAATTTGAATAATATTTAGAAAATGATTTTAACTCTTGGAAATAAACAATCACAGTTATATTGCTAAAAAACGGTGGGTTAGCAACTTAGCAGTGGTTTATGCTCTTATTTGCTCCTCTTATCTTTAACAAAATCTCTTCCCGGCATTTACTCTATATCTCAGGGTGTAGGTAGCTTTAACACTTCAAAGTGGTATGGCAATTTATAAAGCAAAACACAAATTTTTCAAAGAACAAATATAATAACTTTATTTAACATATAGTTTTATAATATAAATTAAAACCTTTATTTCAACTTTTATTTAAACATTTACAAAATATTAACAAATAAATAATATTACTAAAAATGTATGATGTATAATATTTCAAAATAGAAAATATTGAAAAACAGATATTCCTAAGACAATTAAATAACACTCAAAAATTATGAATCTATCCACATCTGTGCCTTTTAGCATGTATAATTATAACCAAAATATATAATAAAAATTTTCAAAAAACAAAATAATTACAGTCTAAGTTTTATTATACTTAATTATGATGTTCGCATAATCACAATTAAATACCTCATTCCTATGTCGAACATATAAATCAATCCAACACACATCCTCGGAAATTTCTCATGATTTTCGCAAGAATGGATCGCATTCACGTTACTTTTCGCTGAAATTATTGACTAAACTCCGTAACTACTTTCACAATCGAAAATTAATTTTTTTTGGATTGTGTTATGAAATAACAAAAGAGAAACACGCAAAATGTGTACTAAAAATGGAACAAATGAAATAAGAATATTAAACACACACAAAACGATGATATAGATTATTTTTTTAATTTTTCTACACTTTTTCGGATTCTACAAATTTGTTCTTCTGCCTCAAATCTCGGAAGGGTAGATTTTGTGGATGTTGTGGATCTATGAGTTCTGGTAGAACGCAATTTTCATAGAAATCTCGTAGTTGTAACTCCATATGATTCGTCCAGAAGTTGTCATCTCTGTAAATCTAAACAGGTCGAATAAGCAGTTAACATATTTTTATTCCTAATAGTGTGTTTTCAAACATGCTCTACTTGCATTCCCAGTGGACTCCACAAGACAAAATAGCACACATTCCTTTGAGAAATGTGTAGTTGTCCTTGGACCTGGTAGTAAAAATGGGCTGTTTTCTTCAAATGAAAGATTCCATCATCATTAATTATTGCAAATTTGATTTTCTTCTGGTCGACGGCATCACGAGGTGACAAATTACAAATGGACTTTGGACACTTAATTTCTATGATCGCATCGGTACCGATTAGTCCGTGTGGCGAGGCACCAAGAAAACCAAGCACGGAATCTACGAAAAGTCCACATGAGGACACTTCAAGTCCAAAATGTTATTCAAATTCCTTTCTAGCAATTGGCTCGTGGCTAATACCCCACTCGGTAGCCTCGTTTCCTGTGAAAGTACTATACACCAATTCTTTAACAGTTGCATTACAAGACGTGGTTGACCTCATTCTGCATATTCTGCCAAAACTGGAAGCAGTCAGTCTATTGTGACGTTCGGTTCTCCAGTCGTCATTGCTACTTTGCCCATCAGTTTTTTTTCTCTAAGTCACGAATTTGAGAAGGCGTTTTTTGTAGATTTTCCAAACATTTTTTTTCAGGATTTCATAATTCTCGGGCAGTTCAGCAGAAAGAAGAGCCGCGACAGGCCCGTAATCTTTGTCTGCGGGTGCCTTAGCTTTCAACTTCTTGCGATATTTTTCAGGGAATAAGATCTTTGGGGATTTATGGTAGAGGTGTTGCTTTTCTCTTCTGCGCATTAATTTTTTGGTAAATTGTCCAGGGCTTTTCTGCGATATTGCCTTATATATTATGCCAGGATAATTATGTGATCCTGCTGAAAAACTCACACTTGCTGCTTCGCATCGAGTTTGGTATGAACCTCTGCTGGATAAATTCAATCTTTTCCCACTCACAAATTTTGCGACAACTGAATTGTAGCACTCTGCAGCATTATTATCCATGTTTAGGAGAAGACTATCAGCATTATGCACTAAGCGGTACAACAGAATTTCGACATCTTGCAAAAGACCACTTTCCGTCATTTCATTCACCCACTTGCGTTCATCCTTACCTACATAATATATATATTAAATGATACACTATGAAAAATCCACTTCCAGAATACTTACCTTGACAAAAATATTGTTTACAATTCGAATGCTCTCCAAATATATGTTTGGATGAATGAGAATATCAGAACGCAGTTCCCTCACTCTTTGGTCATGTGAAATATCTTCTTTAATCCAGTGTTTAACAGCACATTGCCTCAGCTAATTTTCTTGTTACGCTGCTATCCCCGTCTCCTATAAGATATTTATATTTCAGCCCATGCATTCCAATGCTGCTTTTGAAACCCTCTACAATTATTTCTGCTTCCATTGCAGTGGACGGTTTGCACCAATTTTTGAAACAGGTATGAGGTTTGACATCTTCTTGTTTTTTTTTCTGCACGGGAACACATACAACAATATTTGTTCTTGATACCAAGATATAATATTTTTTTGGATTTTTGCCCAATAATAACTCCCTAAAAATGAAATATTATGTTCTCAATGTCTTCATGGAAATACATGTCAAACAAAATTGAGGAAAGTACTAACAACACCTGATGACGTACTGTAATTCGTCCGATATGAACGCTTACACCAGGCTCCATCTGCTATTACAGCGATATGTGTAATGCCGTCTTGATCCACGTCTCCTACTTCCTTTGCGAGTTGAGCCTCTTCCTTTCCTGCTGCCTCCATTAAATCAAATGCACTTCCACTAATGAGAGGAGAAATTTCATCCTGAGTTGCAGTAAACTTTGGAAAACTCATACAAGGAATGTTATAAAATGCAAGAATTTCCTCCAGCTGCGAAAAACCACCTCCTGAGGATATCATTCCCAAGACTGCTGCTTTGTTTATATCAAGCGAATTTTTTGATGCACTATCTGTGCTTACGGATGATGTTTCCTTGCACATTGCACATTGTAAATAAAAAATACTATTGAGACCAAGTTTCTTTTCATTTATTATTTTCAAATTCTCAGTATTGCAGGAAAACAATGGATTATGTTTGAACTCCACAATTGATTTAAAGAATTATTCAACACCAATTATTCTTCTACCAGAAACAGAGTATTCAGAATGTGCACTCTCTTTTATTATTTCAATTCTAAAATAAACTCAAAACGCAATTAATTTATAACGAACAGCTGTATGTGCTTATGTTTACAGGATGTTTCCAAAGACAAGCCTAAGAGCTTTTGTTTACATGAAAGACCCCCTTTAATTTTTGACAAGGAATCACCCTCTAAAAACTTTCCAAACTTATTTGGAAACATCCTGTATATAACTTGCTTTATAATACAAATAATAATTTAAATAGTTGCTGGAACTGCCTACTTTGAAATATTTTCATTTGATAAGTCAACTTCAGGTTCACGTTCAATCGCATGTAATACATCCATGTAATCTTTATCAACATCCTCATGACTAACCGAACTTGAAAGAAAAAAAAATAAATATAATATAAATGATTGAGAAAGGTATTGAATTTACGTTTGGCAAACTTGAACGGTTGATGATGGATCACTCTCATTGCTCTTATAGAGTCTTTTTAACACTTGCCTGCTTCTATTTTTCCGCTTTGAGGATAATCTTGGATATTTCTTTAAGTTTCTGTTGCCTCTTGCCATTGTGAATACCTTTACGTCACACTCTACTTCGGCACTCAACACCAAAAAGTGTCAAAAAATTAATTCTCCAAATAATAAGAACAGCGAACAGCCCTAACTAGTATTTACTGTATGTGCGAAAAGCCAGCAAGGGTCGCGATATAACTATACTTATCACGGAAAGAAAAACTTTTATTGAGTTGATTGCGTAATTGTGGAAAGTGTCTCGTTCACATATGCACATACAAATATATTATTGCAGCAAAAAAAAATTGTCAGTTTCATATACATTCTTCGTACATTTCGTAGAGATGTCTTTGAATACATTTATTGCACTTGTTTGAATCGAATACTTTAATTTTTGTTTATATATAGTATTTGCCAAATATTTGCTTTTCTAAAAGAAATAACTATAGCGAAATAACCTTCCTTCATGCAAAAAACGCTAAAATCAAATAAACTGAGGAAAAATACAAATCTGCTTGTATGAACACTCTTTTTTGCTAGTATAATCGACCATCGTATTTGTCACGATATTCTGCTGCCGTTGATTTGAATAGTTCAGTTGTTTCTCTGTATTCGGGTGACGGAAAACAACACATTCATTTCAAATATGTGAGAATGAGATGGCTTGCATTTGGCTCCTCCTACGGGCCAACACCTCTAAAAGCAATTATAGTGAATTCCCAAATACAAATCGACTTTAATATCCCCTTAATAGCTAGAGTTAACAGTTTTCGAGTTATTTATGATCAAAATCAAAAAGAGACATTTACAAATGTTTTTTTAATTGCCTATAATTTAAGAATATAACAAAACATGAAATAATTTAAACAAAAACATTAATAAAAACATTTTTAAAAGCACCGAAAGCTGTACACCGCAGCGTATATACAATAACAATGTATACTCTAGGCCTCTAGGGTATAGAGACAACGCGATTTTTATTAGTCAGTGCTACTGATGATGACAACATATTTGTCGAAATACGTATCTAGTTTTCACTGCTTTAGTGTGGTAAAGGTGGTTTTGGTAGTGTTTTTGTTTAGTATCAAGCCACAGACTCCAATTAAGTTTCTTATGAAATAATTTGCTATGCCGTACACACAGGGTATGCTAAGGAATACTTTTACGCAGAATTTCTTCTAATGTATAGCGGGTGTTGGAGAAACTGTGGCAAAATTGAGAAACTTCAAACAAAAAATTTTATTTATTTTAATAGAACACCCAAAACTTTTCTACAGAATCATATTATTTAATTAAAGAATAGATCAATGTACTCAAGTGGAAGGCTATATCTTTGAACATTTAATATCTTTTTGCTAAGTCTAGTAATGTAACCCTTTTTTTTTCTTAATACGCTTTAAATATATTATTTGCACGTAATTTTATATGCATCGATCTACGATGGTTGGATTAATGTCAGTGGATGGTAAAAAGTGTGTAATTGAGAAAGAAATAGATCTTGCTGCGCTTTTGTCTTCAAGGTGACAATATGTTATCAGTGGGAATATCCTTGTTAGTAAATCCCTTACTTTTTGTGAGATATAGGAAAAGGCATAGAATATGTCGTCGTGTGTTGTCTGTTTTTGTATTTATATAATAAATTATGTTCTATTGATCGCTCTTAGCTTAATCAAGTTGACTTTTTTCTATTTCTATTATATATTTATCTTCGTACATTTGCAATTATATACATTTCTGTTAAATATATATATATATATATATATTACAATTCTTTGCCAAATATACAAATGTATTGAAAAATTGAAAATCTTCTTGGTAGTAGTGGCATACAATGAAATAAAAGAAATAACAATATGACAACTGGTTGTCAATTAGAAAACAATGACAAATATAAAATGTAATTCAAAATGTATAAATGAAAATGTAATCAATAAGCATAGGACAGTCGGGATTACTTATATAGTCACATCAAAAGGCTTGGGATCTACCACAAACTGTTCAGTCAATGCAATTATACAAATAATAACGACGCAACTATGTAATGAAAATTTAAGAGTAGAACTGTTGATATTATAACAATATAGAATGTAAAATCAGTCAAGTATAAATGTAAATGAAAGCAATAAGCATAGGACAATCGGTATTACCTATGTAATCCTATCAAAATGGCCTAGGTTTACCTAAACAATACAATTTCATTGAAAGACATAAATAATCAACGATGCAACTATGTATGTGTTAAGATGTATTTGTAGCTACAGACATATATGTTTCTACCTATAAAATTAAAAAACACTTGATTTCGTTTCACTTAGTTTATTAGAATATCTCTAACAATATTGTTTCGGTATGTTCTACCATTCTCAAAGAACTAAATTTGTGTGTATATTTTGTAAACTTATATATTAGTTGAGGGGTGAGGGTGTGTTTATTGTACCTACTTTGACCATTTTATTACTGTGTCTATTATCGGAGTGTGTATGTATTCTGTATGTGTGTTGGTTATGTGTAATTTTTTATGTATAGCTTTTTTAATTTCTAGTATTTCTAAATAATTAAGTTTTTTGCTTTTGTTAACATTATGTAACTATCTATATCGGGAAAGTGGAGTTTCTCAATGCAATGTTCTGCGAACCCTGTGTTTTTTGTTCCTTGGATTATTGCTTTTTTGTGTTCATTTAGTCTTGTTTTTATGTTTCTTCTTTCGGACAAAGTGGAAGAAACATAAAAACATTTTACCTTAATTACCTTAATAGAATTAACAACAAAATACAATTCACAATAGAAATGGAAAATAACAATCAACTAAACTTCCTAGATATCACAATCAAGAAAGAAAACAACAAATTAACTTATAAAATATATAGAAAACCCACATACACAGACACAATAATACATAGATATTCAAAACAATCCTGGAAAATTAAAATGTCCCCGTTCCATAGCTTCATTCATAGATTAATAAACATACCATTAAATAAAACAGATTATAATAAAGAATTAAATACAATTAAAATAATAGCAATGAATAACGGATACAATCCAAAAATAATTGACGAAATAATAAAACACAAACATAGAAAAAACCTTCAAACATATTTTTACCCCATAATAAAAGAAACAAACACAAACAAAATGGCATATAATACACTACGTCCCCTCAGTAAATAAACAAATCAATAAAATACTATTTAAGAAAGGACTAAAAGTAGTCAACGTAAATAAATACAATCTAGGTACCATGTTAGGCAATAGCAAAGATAACATTACGAATTTAGAAAAATCTGGCGTATATAAAATTAATTGTAAAAATTGTGATGCTATCTATATCGGACAAAGTGGAAGAAACATAAAAACAAGACTAAATGAGCACAAAAAAGCAATAATCCAAGGAACAAAAAAAAAACGGTTTGCAGAACATTGCATTGAGAAACTCCACTTTCCCGATATAGATAGTTGTAAATTACTACATAATGTTAACAAAAGCAAAAAACTTAATTATTTAGAAATACTAGAAATTAAAAAAGCTATACATAAAAAATTACACATAACCAACATACAGACAGAATACATAAACACTCCGATAATAGACACAGTAATAAAATGGTCAAAGTAGGTACAATAAACACACCCTCAGCCCTCAAGTAATATATAAGTTTACAAAATATACACACAAATTTAGTTCTTTGAGAATGGTAGAACATACCGAAACAATATTGTTAGAGATATTCTAATAAACTAAGTGAAACGAAATCAAGTGTTTTTTAATTTTATCTACCCTAAAGTATATATAAATTATGTTTCACCAAGAACCGACAGCTATATCTATAAATAGAATATGTTTCTACCTAGTTTGGTTTCGTCAGTGCAGCATAACAAAGAAGGTGTATGTTAAAGCATTAATATGTGTTGAATAAAAAATATATAGTATTACCTTAAAATGTCAATCCAAAATATCCAAGTGTAAAACAACTGTGCACTTACTTAATACTGTGTAATGACTTATTTCAACCAGGCAGTTAATAAAATATATTACAATTCTTTGCCAAATATATGTATATGTAATGAAAAATTAAGAGTAGAACTGTTGATATTATAACAATATAGAATGTAAAATCAGTCATGCATAAATGTAAATGAAAGCAATAAGCATAGGACAATCGGTATTACCTATGTAATCCTATCAAAATGGCCTAGGTTTACCTAAACAATACAATTTCATTGAAAGACATAAATAATCAACGATGCAACTATGTATGTGTTAAGATGTATTTGTAGCTACAGACATATATGTTGTAATATATTTTATTAACTGCCTGGTTGAAATAAGGCATTACACAGTATTAAGTAAGTGCACAGTTGTTTTACATTTGGACATTTTGGATTGACATTTTAAGGTAATACTATATATTTTTTATTCAACACATATTAAGGCTTTAACATACACCTTCTTTGTTATGCTGCACTGACGAAACCAAACTAGGTAGAAACATATATGTCTGTAGCTACAAATACACCTTAACACATACATAGTTGCATCGTTGATTATTTATGTATTTCAATGAAATTGTATTGTTTAGGTAAACCTAGGCCATTTTGATAGGATTACATAGGTAATACCGATTGTCCTATGCTTATTGCTTTCATTTACATTTATACATGACTGATTTTACATTCTATATTGTTATAATATCAACAGTTCTACTCTTAATTTTTCATTACATAGTTGCGTCGTTGTTATTTGTATAATTGCATTGACTGAACAGTTTGTGGTAGATCCCAAGCCTTTTGATGTGACTATATAAGTAATCCCGACTGTCCTATGCTTATTGATTACATTTTCATTTATACATTTTGATTTACATTTTATATTTGTCATTGTTTTCTAATTGACAACCAGTTGTCATATTGTTATTACTTTTATTTCATTGTATGCCACTACTACCAAGAAGATTTTCAATTTTTCAATATATATATATATATATATATACGCTGGTATGCCAGCAATACTTTCCATCTGTTACTTGCTATATGTATATGTATATCAGTACAATTTAAAGGAATCAAGACCGAAGCCCACGGTAGCGTAGTGGCTAACGCACCTGACTGGTAATCGGGAGATTTCGGGTTCGATTCCTGGACCGCTGGGTAATTTTTAAAGATATTAAAAATTACCTAATTAACAATTAAACTAATTTTAAATTATTTTGAAATTAGTACGACCTCTAAATCGTCCAAGAAATTTAATTATATATATATGCACATGAATGTGTGAATTAAGGTCAAGAAAAATTTAGAATTATTTATACATATATATATATAAAAAAAAACTGTTTAGGTAAACCTATATATTTATTATTTATATATATATATATATATATATATATATATATAATTTAAAAATTTTCTTTCCTGGGATTAGCGGCCATAAAGGAACTAAATGAATTACACCATTTTTTTTTTTTGGTTTTATTTACACCAACGTTTCGGCAATTATCCTTGCCTTTTTCAAGGTTATTTATTGAACCTAATAACAACAAGAAGAAATTATTTATATGTTAGTTATTTACATTTGGATGTGCTGTATGAATTTGATGATCAACACCCGCAAGCTCTTAATAATCAATTTTCTTTTTATATTAATTTTTTTTTTTACTAATTTTACTTGTTCAATATCATTTAAAAATTTTATGAAAAATGTATGTGTACTTACCAACATAACACTAATTTTTTATATTAACATCATTTGTCATTCACTATACAACTTTTGTATATATTCTAATAATTTTATTATTCATGTTGTAAGTATATTTACTTGTGATGTTAAATATAACGTCAATTTCTAAAAATATATGAATGTATATAAACACCTGGATACACACGATAAGCAAAGCACTAACAAAAACAACTAAAAAACATGCAATAATAAATTCTTTGCCCATATAAAAACAATTGACTGACAAAAACTACCTCCTATAAATAAAATATTGTTACTTTGTACATATCACAATTATAAAATATTAAAATATATTTCCGACAATCCGTTAATATCGGTTCGATCGTTTACCGCTTTATTATGTTTTTTTATCTGAATCATTTCTAAAACATTTCGGGCTTTGGAGTTATTTTCTTTATTCAAAATACATGCATTATCGAAGTCAAATTTATGTCCTGTGGTGTTACTGTGTTTTTTTAAAGAAGTCATATTTTGGGCATATTTATGTCCCTTAATTATCTCTGCCAAATGTTGCTTAGTTTGCCCTATATATAGTTTTTCACAACCAGAACAAGGGATTTTATATACAATATGGGTCTTTTGTTTAGTTGGTACCTCATTCTTAATTTTTGTGAATAATTGTTTTAAATTATTTTGATTCCTATGTGCCAATTTAATATTAAATGGTGCCGTATATATATATATATATATATATAATAATTTTATTTCAAATACTAAGGGTTGTTTGTTTATTTTTTCTTAGCCGTATTTTGTGTATAATTATTAATAATGTTTTTCTTGGAATGCGGCTTTAAGGGTAATAAAAATTAAAATTGACGTTTCGACATTCTTTTATTGTCTTCATCAGAAATTGATCACAGAAAAATCATCTGGAAATAACACTTACTGTACTTTTATAACATTTACAAATTTTAATTAATTCTAACACATTAAAATTGTATATCTAACATTACTATAGTCTGTTTTTAAACTAGGAGGAGTACATAGAAAACTCTCTTTTACACTGTAAAAGTTACTAGATCAATGACATATATAGTATTTATAACCCTACTTTAAGAAGGTCAAACGTAATTGAATATTTATTAAAAATTAAATACATTAAACAGCAAAAATAACATGAATAAAGAAATGATAAGGTAAAGTAAACTATATTTATTTATTTTTAGATAAATATAAGATGTTCTTGGTAGTTTAAGCCAAGAAATTACATAGAGGAAGCAGAAAAAAATACCGAAAACTATTTAGAAACTTTAATAAGTATTTTAATGAAAGTAGGATCTTTGATATCGCAATTAAACGGGAAAAGAATATACAAAGGGTATTGAAATGTAATGAACAATTATATAAGCAACTTATTACACCAGCCCAGCAATTTAATTCTCTTTATTATGAATAATGCAAGTTTTATTTTAAACATATACGTAGAAATTTTATATTATGCAAGTAATAAAAATAGTTTATAAGATTTTTGTAGTTTTATTAGCAAGAATGACATACAGAAAAATATTTTTGAATACATATACACTGAAAGAACATTAGTGATAATATATAAATAAATTGAATTGTAAGCCGCTTCCCTTTTCCTGAAGGGTTCTTTAGTCCTGTAGATAGCCCTTCAATGAATGTTTGACGTCGATTTTTTATACTGTTGTCTATCCATATTTTTTGTTTTGTATGACCTTCATTAACCCAAGTTTCATCTAAATAATAAATTTGTCTACCTTCCCTTCTAAATTCCTTAATTTTAGTTAAATATTTTCGTCTCCATGTTACGATATCATCTCGTTCTATCAAAATACTTTTACTGTTTCTTTTCATGTATTTGAAGTTAATTTGTTTTATAAACTTGTAAAGTGATGAACGACACATTTGTGGCAAATCTGGATGTTTCTTTATTTCTATCAAAATTTTGTCCAAAGTAGGTAATTCGTTCTTGTAAAAGAAAGCATGCACTATTTGCCGCACAGAGTGTTTGACCACTTCATCATATGCAACAACACTAACAGGTCGTCCACCTCTGTGTTTAGATGCAGTAACTGTGCCAGTTTCATTATATTCCTTTATAGTTAGATATACTGTCGATTTTGCAACGCCTAAAAGCAGAAAATTATACATTATTTATTATTGTTATAAATTATTTGTTAAACTTACCCACGATGTTACTAATTTTAGAAATGATAGCTGTTTTTCTAAGATCCGGTGTGTCAGTTCGTAGCTGTTTATATATATTTAAAGTACACTGCTTTTCAGCAAGCGATAAATGACCTAAATCAAAACGCTTGCGCTTCTTCGGGGGCGAAATTGCTGATGAAGTTGACGTTGATGCAGTATCCATATCAAGAACAACAGGATGGTACATTAAACGCTACGCAAATTCTAAAAAGAACGGATTTATTTATGTTTTAAAGAGCAATAGAACAACGGGAACAGAAAAGTAAAGACGAAACACAACCGTTTGACATCGATACGTCAAACGTCATCTATTCCACATTTCGACTGTATAAACCTATCTGTGAAACAACCAATCACAGATACAGATTTTAGCGCGATTAATTTAAAACGCTCCTCTTAGTTTAAAAATAGACTATAACAATTTAAAAATGTACCTCTTACATACCTGACTGTGACAAAAGTTTATTTCTTGTAATCAAAAATTTATTTCGTTTCATTTTAATTATATTATTCTATATAATTCGATGGATTTAAATGTAAATCTTCGGAGCGTGTCAGATTCTCAAAGCGAACACATGTTTATATTAAAAACTAACGATTCCACACAACAACTTATTTATGTTTATTCAAGCTGTTCCTTATATGCTATTGATATTTGATAAATTTTAAAAATATATATGTGGGACTTGGGAGTAGTATTATTGTTATCGAATAAGTGGAAAATATATTTAAGATAGATTATTTATTTCGTTTCTGTCATTAACTGCAAGATCTTCATGTTTTTTGATTTCAATTAATTCTAAAATTTCTCGTGATTTTGTGTTTTTTTCAACATGTAAGATTTTAGTTTTTTCAAAGTCAAATGTATGTGACATCTTGTTACTATGTTTTTTTAATGCAGTGGCATTATTGGCGTATTTGTGGCCCTTTATTCTTTCATTAAGATGTTGCATGGTCTGACCTATATAAACTTTATTGCATGATTTACATGGAATACTGTAGACCACGTGGGTCATTTTGTTTTTGTCAATTTTATCTTTAAGTTTGGTGTTAATAAATTGTAAATTGTTGTAGCTTTTGTGAGCTATTGTAATATTGTATTTTAAAAACATTTTTTGAATTTTTTCGGACAAATCGGGAACATATGGTAAAGCTAAATATTTTTTACTATTATTATTGTTTTGTTGTTCGGTGGATGTGTTTGTGAGCCCATCTTTTTGTTGCCGTGTATTATTATTGTTTTTATAAAGTCTTTGTTTGATAATTTTTTCCACAAAAGGGGGTGGATAATTATTATTTTTTAATAAGTTTTTTACATTTTTTAGGGTATCTTTAATATATGTTTGGCTCGTTAATTTTATTGCCCTGTCTACTAGGCCTATAACCACGCTTTTTTTGATTGCTATAGAATGTGCAGATAGGAAATTCGTATATCTACCAGAAACTGTTGGCTTGGCATACCATTTAGTAACTATGTTACTGCCTACCCTGATGAGAGTCATGTCTAGGAAATTCAATTGATTGTTTACCTCTATTTCTTTAGTAAATTGCAGTTTTTAGTGGTAACTGTTAAACTGGCTTGTGATATAATCTATTTTATCTAAAGGTACCGCAAGTATACAATCATCAACGTATCTCTTATAGAATGGGATGGGAAAATTTATTTTTTTGATTACAGTCTCTTCAAGATCTTCAAGCACTAGTTGTGCAATAACGCTCGATATTGGTGCGCCCATTGCACAACCATAAACCTGTTTGTAATATTTTTTATCAAACTGAAAATACATAGTGGTTAATGTCAGCTCAACCGCTTCAGTGAAGGCACACAAAGTTAAATCAGTATGCTGTTGGAGTTCATCCCATTTTTTCTGGATAATATTTTTGGCCAGATCTACTGGTAAGTTGGTATATAGAGACGTTACGTCTAAGGAGACAAGTTTTTGATCAGCGTTAAGATTAATATTGTTTAAGAACTCTTTGAACTCAAATGAGTTTCTTATATAAAAGTTATTTTTACCAGTAATTTTTGAAATGCAATTTGCGAGATACTTTGATAACTTATACAACGGTCCTTGTATGCAAGAAACAATCGGTCTCATTGGTGTATTGATCTTATGTAATTTTGGCACTCCATACATTTTGGGGGGTAGGGCGTTATTAATTTTAAGGGACTTTGCCAGAGTGGGTGAAATGATATTGCTACTCTCCCATTTTTTAATTAAATTGTTATTTTGTTTTTGGTAGATCAAAGTAGGGTCATTTTTGATGTCAGCGTATGTGGTTTTGTCACTGAGTAATAGAATCATTTTAGAGTTATAGTCAATGGTATTCATTATTACGGTTTTATTACTTTTATCTGGTTTTAAGATTGTGATCTGGGGGTTGTGTTTTATGAATTTTTTTGTTTTTGTTATTGCTTGTTGGCTTACAATACTGTTATTGTTATTATTTGAACTTTGAAAATTTTTTATTATGTTGCATACATTTGCTCTTATATTAGATCTTTCGGGTTCAGTTACATTCTCAATTGTTGCCTCTATGTTAGCTATTATATTTGGTATGGGGATATTTGTCTTTTTTTCGAACTAGTGCTTGAAGATCTTGAAGAGACTGTAATCAAAAAAATAAATTTTCCCATCCCATTCTATAAGAGATACGTTGATGATTGTATACTTGCGGTACCTTTAGATAAAATAGATTATATCACAAGCCAGTTTAACAGTTACCACAAAAAACTGCAATTTACTAAAGAAATAGAGGTAAACAATCAATTGAATTTCCTAGACATGACTCTCATCAGGGTAGGCAGTAATATAGTTACTAAATGGTATGCCAAGCCAACAGCTTCTGGTAGATATACGAATTTCCTATCTGCACATTCTATAGCAATCAAAAAAAGCGTGGTTATAGGCCTAGTAGACAGGGCAATAAAATTAACGAGCCAAACATATATTAAAGATACCCTAAAAAATGTAAAAAACTTATTAAAAAATAATAATTATCCACCCCCTTTTGTGGAAAAAATTATCAAACAAAGACTTTATAAACACAATAATAATACACGGCAACAAAAAGATGGGCTCACAAACACATCCACCGAACAACAAAACAATAATAATAGTAAAAAATATTTAGCTTTACCATATGTTCCCGATTTGTCCGAAAAAATTCAAAAAATGTTTTTAAAATACAATATTACAATAGCTCACAAAAGCTACAACAATTTACAATTTATTAACACCAAACTTAAAGATAAAATTGACAAAAACAAAATGACCCACGTGGTCTACAGTATTCCATGTAAATCATGCAATAAAGTTTATGTAGGTCAGACCATGCATCATCTTAATGAAAGAATAAAGGGCCACAAATACGCCAATAATGCCACTGCATTAAAAAAACATAGTAACAAGATGTCACATACATTTGACTTTGAAAAAACTAAAATCTTACATGTTGAAAAAAACACAAAATCACGAGAAATTTTAGAATTAATTGAAATCAAAAAACATGAAGATCTTGCAGTTAATGACAGAAACGAAATAAATAATCTATCTAAAATAAATTTTCCACTTATTCGATAACAATAGTACTACTCCCAAGTCCCACATATATATTTTTAAAATTTATCAAATATCAATAGCATATAAGAAACAGCTTGAATACACATAAATAAGTTGTTGTGTGGAATCGTTAGTTTTTAATATAAACATGTGTTCGCTTTGAGAATCTGACACGCTCCGAAGATTTACATTTAAATCCATCGAATTATATAGAATAATATAATTAAAATGAAACGAAATAAATTTTTGATTACAAGAAATAAACTTTTGTCACAGTCAGGTATGTAAGAGGTACATTTTTAAATTGTTAGTAATGTTAGATATACAATTTTAATGTGTTAGAATTAATTAAAATTTGTAAATGTTATAAAAGTACAGTAAGTGTTATTTCCAGATGATTTTTCTGTGATCAATTTCTGATGAAGACAATAAAAGAATGTCGAAACGTCAATTTTAATTTTTATTACCCTTAAAGCCGCATTCCAAGAAAAACATTATTAATAATTATATATATATATATATATATATATATATATTAAGCTGTTATTAATGTTGTAATTAACAACTTATTTGGAATTATAAAAGATTTCTATTCGTATGAAATTCATGACATTCATGATTAAAGTTGACATATGTATTTGCTGTAAATGAGAAAAATTTATAAATAAGTGTCTTATTTATTTGATATGTAATTGTGAAAGTAGAGAATAGTCATATTTAAAATATGTGTTTTAGAAAGAGAAAGATATATCAAAGTATATTTGACTTGTTAAATAACTATGTATTATAATGATAAACTAACTTGATGTAAAAACTTAGTTACCAATTTGGAGAAAACCTAGGAGATTTTGTTGAAAACAAATAAGAGAGAATTTTTAATTTCATTGAAAGAGGGAAAGTAATTTATTTTTCTCTACTAAAACATTTTTTTAGTGTTTAAATACAATATAAAAGTATACAGAATTGTAAATTAGTTATAATGGAAAGGTGAAATTAAGCGATGTACTAAAAGTTGAAGAATATTGTTACCGGAAATTCAGCCAAGGAATAGAGGACTTCGGATGAAGATTATAGCTACATAATAAATGTAAAAGAAGAGAATACAATTAATAACAAACATTGTACTAATTTAATTGGAGAATGGACTTACCGAATAATTAATTTGGAGCAGAAAGATATTAAATTGTGTATGGAACCAGAATAAGATGATCCAATTTTATGTGTAACAGAAAGCAGTTCTACATCAATTTTGGGAGGATTTATTTATAATAATTGCTGAGGATTGAAGATAGGAATCAGTTTTCCGGATCACACTAAGAATTACGAAGCAAATGAGCTCTGAAGAAAGAAAATTATAAGGTTATATTTTGTATAATTTATTTGAATTAACAATAAGTCTTGCAAGCAATGGATCAGATAATCATTGATCTATTTTTAGAAATTTATTATTATTCTAATTGAAAATAGCTATAATTAGCTTTTATAAAGACATTTGATTATAAATTCATCATGGAACAAACACAGTTTTAAAAGTTACTTCCATTAGTATTGTTTATATGTCAAAATACTATTATATTAAAATTCAATTTCAACCTATATTTATTATTACTGAATTTCGTTTATCTGTTTAGATTTTGTTCAAATACACTTACAGAGTCAATTTTTTAACATACGTATTATATTTAGTAATAGATTTGGAATTACTTACCTTTGATTTATTGAGATGTATCCTTGTGAGATTCACAAATATATGATTATGTTTTTCGTATACACTGTTTGACTTGTCACTGAATTTTCTAGGTTATTGTACTAAACAAACCAAACTTATCTAATTCATTTTGCATTAGATCGAAAACAGCATATTAGGATATTGTAGTTATTTAAATATAAACCCACGTGAGAATAGAGTTTAGAATCATGCTTATTAATTTGAAATAACATTTATTTCAACTATAGAAATAGACAATTATGATATAATAAATGGTAGAACGATTGGACCAATAGAGACACTTTATAAATCACGTGTTAGTAGTATATGCGTGACATTAGTTGGTATCTGATTTACCTATGAAGACTATAGATTCATATGAAGTAGTAGATAAAACGATCTAAGCATTGAGTTATAATTATTGAACCCATTAATAGAATTTTAAGTAGATTTCTTTAAAATTTCGAATATTATTTATTTTACGAGCATTTAAATTAAGAACCTAAATTAAATATACAACAACGTGTTTGACGAGCATTAAATTATGGCGCACAACGTGGTTGCAATTCTTTTTCAAATAAATTGTTATGCTACTAATTATAGATAGTAATATTTAATCAAGTGGAGCACGTTTGTTATAAAAAAAAAAAAAAATTTGTTGAATCAACTAATTATTTTGAATAATTACAATATCTAATACAATACTATTTTTTTTTAAAGGTAGTAAATTGTGGAAAAGCAATAAAAGTCATTTGTCATATTAGTTTACTGATTTATTGGAATATTACATAATCATTTATTTCAAATTGTATATTAGCTGTTTGATTTTTTAAATATGCCTAATACAAGAAAAGGTACAGTAGCTGGTGATGGATCTTTAGCAGGTTCTGAAGAGAGTATAGATATTCAGACCATGATTAAGAATTTACAAGAGGTTATGCAAACACATATGATAAACATGCAGACAAATATACAGTCAGATATAAATTCAAATATACAACAACTTAATACTAACATACAAGACATAAACACAAATATTTGCAACTTACAAACTATACAGGGTCAATTGGATCTTAAGTTTGATTCAAATAGCAAACAATTACAAGGACAGCTGGATATTCAGAAGCAAGAATATAAAGAAAGTATTGAAGGTTTACATGGAGAGATAAACAATCTTAAAGACGAAATAAAGAAGGAATTACAGGATAATGTTGAAAACATTAAAATAAATATGATCTATCTAGAACACAGAATGTACCTTAAAGTTAATGTAAATACTGAGAAGATAGAAGAATTGGAGGTCAAAGCTAAGAACAACCTAGAGGAATTGGGAAAGAAAATAGAAAATAAAATACAAGAAGAACAAAGGGATGTCCAAAACCAATTTGACGTTATTTCATCCAGAGTTAAAGATACTAAAGAAGAAACAAAACAGGTCAAAGGAGATCTGATAATTTTAAAAGAAGAGACTAAGAAATTAGAAGGTAAAGTAGATCAAGTGGATGAAAACTGTAAAATAAATTTAGGTAAATTTCAACAGAAGGAGACTGAATTCTTTGAAGTTATTAAGAAGGAATTAGACTTACTTAAGAAATCAGGGAACAGAATTATTTTAAATGATAGGAATAACACATATAACCCATATCTAAGACCGGAAATGTGGCCAAAATACCGAGATAATTGTGACCAAGTACATGCGATGACCTACTTAAAGAATATTTCAAAGCTGACACAAGAGATTGAAGATGAAACACAGAAAATGAATCTGGTTAGATTAACATTAGAAGGAAGGTGTCTGGAATAGTATTTAATGTTTGAGGATAAATGCACTAATTTCGATCAATTTAGCAAAGAATTTACTCAACAGTACTGGAATAAAAATATACAAGACAGAACAAAGATTAAATTACTGACAGGGAGATATAAAGAAGGAATGACAAACAGAGAAAACTACGCCAGAGATATGTTTAACCAATCAAAACACTTACCGGATATTAATGAAGAAGAAATTGTTAGACATATTCTAAATCATTTTATTTTAACTGATGGTGAGGTTGTTATCAGTAAAAGTGTTAGCAACATTGAAGAGTTAATGGAGACTTTGAGAAAACTAGACGATTTGACAGAATTACAACGAATTAACAAAAGGAATAATTATCCTATTAATTTTAGAGAAAACAATTATAATTATGGTGGATTCAGAAGAGATTATAACTCCTATCAAAATAGAGGAAATTTTGATAATTCTAACAATTATAATAATAATGGAACCGGAAGAGGAGGTAATTTTAGAACTGGTAATGGTAATTCGAATAATAGACCTGAGTATTATCAAAACAACAATTATAGAGGTAATAATGGTAGAAATAATGAAGGGAAAGTTAATGGATTTGGACGGGAAAATAATAATGGAAATGGTAATGTTCAAATAAGAGAGAATGGAAGACCACAGATTAACCAATTTAATATTAGAAAACAACTATATGAAGAACGGAATAACTTACCAGAAAACATACAAAATAAGTATGAAAATACAGATTTGGGACAGGTCTCATCAGAGAAAAAAAAACGCCGATTTATGCAAACAAAGAGAGTTTGAAGACGTTGGAGTCCGAACGTTCTCAACCGAGCACTTCGACGAATTAAAATCACCAATTTTAATATGTACTTATTACTTAAATTTGACATCTAACCGATTTTACGACAACCCACACAATTTTATTAAAATAAACGATGAAAGCGATATTGTGATAGATAATGACATACCAATGATAGATATTGAGATTAGGAATATCAAAATTAAAACAATTATTGATACAGCTGCAGAGGTCTCACTCTTGAAGAAGAATACTTTAGAAAAGATAGAAAATTATAAGGAGCATTTAATTAAAATTAAGAAAATGGACGTTATTGCTACTAATAAGAAGAAGATAGGAATTATTCAAGAGAAATTTTGTATAGACGTTGTTATCAATAAAAGGTCTTATATACTTGAATTTTATGTATTTGAAAATATGAATTTTGAATGTATTATGGGTATAGACAATATTAAAAGATATGAAATGGTTATTGATTTTGAGAAGAATTTATTAAGGATAGGAAGTAATGAAGTTGTATTAAATGAGAAATCTAAGGGAATAGAAGTGAATAATTATAATATTTTAAGAGAAGATGATTGGAATTTAAACAAGGAAGATTTTGAGGAGGAAAATATGGAAGATGGACTAATAGATAATAATAAAGAAAAAGGTATATTTTTTCATACCGATAATAATTTATACGAAGATAATAATTTAGTTCAAGATAATGGTAGTACTTGTACTTTGATTAAAGATGAGATTACTATATGTAATGAAGATGATGTTATATTAAAGAATTATATGGAAGATATTAATAAGATAATAAATGGAATGGATATGGATGATGGAAATAAGGAATTGATGAAAGTTATTTTGATGGAAAATAGAAGATTATTCAATGAGGAAGTTACATTTGCAAGAAATTATAAACATAAGATAATTGTATCCAGTGATGAACCATTAAATGTTAAAGTATACTCAATACCATTTCAGTATCGTGAACAAATAGATAAAGAGATTAACAAATTGTTAGAACAAAACATTATTGAACGATCAACTTCATATTTTATTAATCCTGTAGTAATTGTAAAAAAAAGTGATAACAGTCTTAGAATCTGTCTCGACATGAGAGAAGCCAATAAGAGGGTTAAGCCTGGTTTTGAAGCTCCTATGAACATTAATGCTCTAATTTCAAGATGTGGACATAGTCAATATTTTTCTAAAATCGATTTAAAACATGCATTTTGGTTAATTCGATAAAATTAAACAACATTACATAAAAAAAACAAATCAAAGTTAAAAAACAAAAAAATCCACGACATATTAAAAAATACAATATTGGAGATAGAGTAATTATTAAAAACCTAAGAGTCACTGATAAGTCTAAGAATCAAGTAGCTAAATTTGTGAAAGCTCACATCGGTCCATTTGTAATTAATAAGGTATTTGGAAATACATATGAGTTGACAGAACCATATACAGGGTTGATCCGAGGAAGGTTTCACATATCAATGTTGCATGATTATTTTGAATAAGTGTATTTAAATATGATGATAAACTAGTATAATAGAAAAAAATATAATTATAAATTAATTTTTTTTTATAAGAAAGAAGCAAAAATAAGCTGTTATTAATGTTGTAATTAACAACTTATTTGGAATTATAAAAGATTTCTATTCGTATGAAATTCATGACATTCATGATTAAAGTTGACATATGTATTTGCTGTAAATGAGAAAAATTTATAAATAAGTGTCTTATTTATTTGATATGTAATTGTGAAAGTAGAGAATAGTCATATTTAAAATATGTGTTTTAGAAAGAGAAAGATATATCAAAGTATATTTGACTTGTTAAATAACTATGTATTATAATGATAAACTAACTTGATGTAAAAACTTAGTTACCAATTTGGAGAAAACCTAGGAGATTTTGTTGAAAACAAATAAGAGAGAATTTTTAATTTCATTGAAAGAGGGAAAGTAATTTATTTTTCTCTACTAAAACATTTTTTTAGTGTTTAAATACAATATAAAAGTATACAGAATTGTAAATTAGTTATAATGGAAAGGTGAAATTAAGTGATGTACTAAAAGTTGAAGAATATTGTTACCGGAAATTCAGCCAAGGAATAGAGGACTTCGGATGAAGATTATAGCTACATAATAAATGTAAAAGAAGAGAATACAATTAATAACAAACATTGTACTAATTTAATTGGAGAATGGACTTACCGAATAATTAATTTGGAGCAGAAAGATATTAAATTGTGTATGGAACCAGAATAAGATGATCCAATTTTATGTGTAACAGAAAGCAGTTCTACATCAATTTTGGGAGGATTTATTTATAATAATTGCTGAGGATTGAAGATAGGAATCAGTTTTCCGGATCACACTAAGAATTACGAAGCAAATGAGCTCTGAAGAAAGAAAATTATAAGGTTATATTTTGTATAATTTATTTGAATTAACAATAAGTCTTGCAAGCAATGGATCAGATAATCATTGATCTATTTTTAGAAATTTATTATTATTCTAATTCAAAATAGCTATAATTAGCTTTTATAAAGACATTTGATTATAAATTCATCATGGAACAAACACAGTTTTAAAAGTTACTTCCATTAGTATTGTTTATATGTCAAAATACTATTATATTAAAATTCAATTTCAACCTATATTTATTATTACTGAATTTCGTTTATCTGTTTAGATTTTGTTCAAATACACTTACAGAGTCAATTTTTTAACATATGTATTATATTTAGTAATAGATTTGGAATTACTTACCTTTGATTTATTGAGATGTATCCTTGTGAGATTCACAAATATATGATTATGTTTTTCGTATACACTGTTTGACTTGTCACTGAATTTTCTAGGTTATTGTACTAAACAAACCAAACTTATCTAATTCATTTTGCATTAGATCGAAAACAGCATATTAGGATATTGTAGTTATTCGAATATAAACCCACGTGAGAATAGAGTTTAGAATCATGCTTATTAATTTGAAATAACATTTATTTCAACTATAGAAATAGACAGTTATGATATAATAAATGGTAGAACGATTGGACCAATAGAGACACTTTATAAATCACGTGTTAGTAGTATATGCGTGACATTAGTTGGTATCTGATTTACCTATGAAGACTATAGATTCATATGAAGTAGTAGATAAAACGATCTAAGCATTGAGTTATAATTATTGAACCCATTAATAGAATTTTAAGTAGATTTCTTTAAAATTTCGAATATTATTTATTTTACGAGCATTTAAATTAAGAACCTAAATTAAATATACAACAACGTGTTTGACGAGCATTAAAATATATATATATATATATATATATATATATATATATATATATGATGAACTGGTCTTGTATCTTAGCCACGACCAGTCAAATATGTAAAATATGATTATATAGATTTTCGTTCATGTTTTAAAAGATTCACTTTTGGACGAACCCTTGTACATTGTAGTTAAAATAATTATTGTTGAATTGGGCATATAATTAAGGTCAAATGCGCATACAATGTGCGCAGACTCGCATCACACATAACAAAGATATGAAACATTAGTATCCTGCTCATTGGTTTAGTTATAAAAATGTTTACTTTGGGTCGACAAATATGGCCATTGCAAAAGTATGATTTATAATAAAAATCGACTAAAATTGTTAAATTTGCAAATTAATAGGGATACTTCAATATCAGTACTTGATGTATCATAGGTTTTTGTAAACAACTGGAAGGTTAAAACAGTGTAAATTTTGTTAGCATCCTGAAATGGAACGAATGGACGTTGGCAATAAATGTCTTTATCAGGTCAAATATAACTTTAATTCAGTAAAGAAACGAACTTTTGGGTACACACATATTGAACCAAAAGCCCTTTACATATTCAAGTCCTGTACAAACAGGGCATGAGCATTATTAAGATTTCACCACATGTTTGAATATAGGTTGTCAAAAGTCACCCTTAAATAATTTTATTTTTTTATATAAATGAATTTTTGTCTGGTAAAAAGAAACGGAAATGAAAAAAAAGAAACGATGTAATTAAATGTTAAGAGAACCATTGTAAACGCCGTTGCATTAGAGATACACATATTGAGTATGTTAGACAAATCAAAAATTATAAAAAAATATATTTTTATGATCAGAACTGTACTAGGAAAATCAAACGCGCTACTATTAAAGTTTTTAACACGCGTTTAATTGTCAAAAATCAGAATTCTAAATTTGTATATAGGAGAAATAAATTTCAAAACACTTTATGAAGGCAATAAAATCGCGAAATAATAGGGTTTGCCTTTTGAAATGAACGGATGGTTGTTGACTTGATTGAATTTTGTTGGTTGCCTTGACAACCACCATACAAACATGAGAAAGTATAAAAGGACAGTACCTTGATTTAAAAGGGATTCTTCTGCAATAACCAACCAGTAAGGTTGTGTTTAAATGGATTCTTCTACAACAACCAAGCAGTAAGGTTGTGAAAAGAACAGTGCCTTCAAGATTTATACACAACCAGTAAGGTTGTTCTAAATATTCGCGAGCATCCCACTTCTGTGAAACAAAGTGCGAGCTAGTGTAACTACACACATTGAAGTCAATCCTGTGTTTTCGATATTGGAAAAACCAAGGATGCAAATAACGTACTGGAAAGAAAGAAATAGTCAACAAGGATATTAACTTCAACTACCAGGGAGTTAACCAAACAACAATTCAAATATATTTGAATAAATACGAACCTGTGTCCGGCCATCTACAACGAGTCAACACATCAGAACAAGGGACAACCAAGAAGATAAACCAGGGCTGCCTATCAAGAGAATCAACTCGGAGGGTCAAGACGTTCCATCAACTACGAGCATCTGTGGAGCCCCCTTCAAGAACGGCAGCAGCACCTGCATTCTTTCCAGCCAGCCAACTTAAAGTTAAACAAACAAGAACAGTATGTAAAGTGACAATTGTATAATTTCACGTTCATTAGAAGGAAACAAGATAAACTTGTAAATGACTAACAGTCAAGTCAGACTTAAGTGTAATCCGAGTTTTTTTACCAAGACTAAACGTTCATTTCTCACGTAGCCGGTTTTAAATAGTACATAATAGCCGGATATATTTAAATATTTAACCTATAATTCAATTACCGTTCATGCATTTTGATTAGAATACATTCTAAGTTTAATACTTACGTTGCACATTAGTTTTTTTTAGGGAGACGAAAAGTCAGATAATCATATCTAGAAATCCAACGTTGAATCAAATTGTTTACCATTAGTAAAGTAGACAGATTAAATATTGTTATGTGTATGCCTAATATGACTTGCGTAGAGTAATTTGTTCATGATATTCCAAGTAAAGATTATGCCTAGAGCCATTCTTGATAAGGATGTTTTAAACTGTAAATATGAAGCTACACTCAATTCATAATCTAATAAAAAAAAAACATAATCTAATAAATACCTGTGTTTTCATTTGACCCAGTTATACTATCCATCAACCTTGACCGAACAGCTGTTTCAAAAAGCATGCTTGGTCGCACATTTGTTAAATTAGTAGATCTCCAAGACCGTCAGGAATTGGGCCCTTTCGACGACGATTTAACAAGCTATAATACAAAAGTAAGTCGTGTATCTTCCCTCAGGTCAACCGAATCCTTCTTAACGACCCATTAATGAGATTTAATTATATTAGAGTTCAAATTCAGAACGTTAAAACCAACAACAAACTGATTTTTTTAAGGTTCACATAACCTAGCTATCATAGAGCGCGTACATTTTTTGAATTTCTCTGCATCCACGTGTGTGTGACCCAGGTGCACCAACTGTGGAAATAAATTTGAACTGTTACAAATTCAGTCGCTTAATAAATAATTCAAAGATTAGTTCTAATATACAGGGAGCAGTCAAATAAAATAAAACACCATTTTAATTTTATTAACAATAAACTAGCACATAGATAAATAACAGAGTCCATGCTATTTTAAATAAAATACGTTACCCACCTTATAGTTAGGCAACCAACATAGCTAGCCCGAGGCAATTAAATATTTAAAATAAAATTCTATTTATAAAATAATTATGAGAAATTCTAAACGGTACTTACCGTAGTATATGCAAGTGCTTTTCAAGGCTAGTACGAAACGTCAATTTTAATTTTTATTACCCTTAAAGCCGCATTCCAAGAAAAACATTATTAATAATTATATATATATATATATATATAGGAAGTTGTGATGTTAGACACTGTTTTCAGGGTGTATTGGTATGTATATTTACTGATCCAGGAAGGTCAGAATGTGTGGGCTGGGTTAATTAAAACATTCTATTTGTGGCTGGTAACGTTTCGGAATAATTTATTCCATCATCAGACTCTACAATAAGTTGAAAAATTTTTTTTATATAATAAATAATTAGGGACAATCTTAAATAAACAAAAGTCATGAACACTCAAAACAAGAGAACTCACTTACTTGCCACTATGGACACCGAAAATTATCTTAACAGATCCAATCATAAACATAGAGAACTCGTGTTGGTGGTACACTAAATTAAAAATATTAATATATTATATAGGCCATTAAGGTGTCACATATTAAAATTACATTTAACAATTTTAAATCAATTGCTTAGTACAATTAAAACCAAAGTTTTTGACGGACATTACTAGTTGTATTTTAAAAAGCACCAACACGAAGAACACAACAACAATTAAAATGCATGACCTATCTGACCGTAAGTGAGTATTTACAGGTCACCTCTTCGCGATGTCAAGGGCAGGTCAGAGGTCACAGTTGAATAGCGAATTATCAAAATTTCTTTAAATAAAACTGTTAATATAATAATTCTAAATTACATCTGTAATTCTGATATATTAATTTGGTAATAAACAGCAGCAAAGAAAACCAAAAATTATTTTGTTACAAGACCAAAAGACCACCGCAAACAAGGCAATATAAGGATGTTACGCAAGAAGTAGGAACCAGCAACGATAGGACAAATTGGAAGAACAAAGAAGGGGGAGGGGGTGGGTAAGGTGGAGGGTTGTCATAAAATAATACTGAAACCATGGGTTTAATTATTTAAATTAGAACAATTATTTACAAACGGTGCCAAGACGCCATCTGTCATCCAACAACCCAACTGTCTGAAAGATATATTTACAGAATTCGACTCTAAAGTTTTGTAACTCAACACATACATGTTACTGCCAACCAACATTACACAAGATTTTAGGTCTCATAAACCTTAGAATATTATTGTATATCACACTGAAATTGGCAGAGTCAGATTTAGAATTCATATTTGGTTCTATGACATTGATACAAAAGGTCTCAAGAAATAATCTCTTGTGCAGGTTAGCTTCATTATATAAAATGTGAGTTTGGTCAAAGTTAATAGTATGTTTAGTGTTACTCATATGTTCACCAAGTTTACATGACTTAGGTTTACGAATGGCATCACTGCGATGTTGTATGTTCCGCTCATTGACTCTTTGTTTAGTTTGTCCTATGTAACACTGCGGACAATCCCTACACTTCAAGCAGTAAACTACATTACTTCTGTATTTTGTATCCATTGTGTCTTTTAAAGGTGTGAAGAATTTAGAGACTGAGTTAGCTGTTGTAAACGCTATAGTTACTCTATCCTCAAACAGTTCCTTTATAAAGTTGGTAAGACCAGGTATATATGTCATTTTCTTATAGATAACAGGATCTGTGTTACCCAAGTTATTTATGGTATTATTGGTTTGTACCGGACTTAACGGAATAGCGTGCATTGGCAGGGTAGTGCCAGTTGAAAACAAGATCTTGTTTAAAATGGCGTTAGGATAGCTGTTTTTTAGAAGAATGTCTTTCAGTCGTAGTAGGTCCGAGTGCTGCCAATCCGTATGAGTGATGTTAATTATTCTATGTTTTAAGCATTTTATTAAATTGATCTTATATTTTGTAGGACAATTAGAGTGGAAATTCAACAGTCTGTTCGAATTAGAAGGTTTTCTATACCACCTAAGCTTAATCTTATCATCCTGGCGAGTGACTAGTGCATCTAAAAAGGGCAAGGTGCCATTAGTCTCTTGTTCTACTGTGAATTGAAGGTGGTTGTTATAACTGTTGAAAGTTGTAAGAAGATCATCAACACTGTCTTGGGGAACTAGAGCGATAATGTCATCAACGTAATGATAGATGAATTTAATGTTAACTTTGGCATGTGCAATAACATATTTGAGGATAGTGTTCATTATTATATCTGCTATACTGGGAGACAACGCAGACCCCATAGGTGTCCCGAATTTCTGTGCATAATGCTGACCGTTGTAAGTAAAGTGGACACTGCTAAACAGCCAATGTAACAAGGACAAAAATTCACCACAAGGAATGTCAGTGTTGTCCCCCACCAGAGCCCAATTATCTCTAACCACGTCGATGGCTAGTTCTGTCGGTATGTTGGTAAACAAGCTGACAACATCAAAAGAAACTAATATATGGTCAGCCTGGACGGGGGTTTCTCGTTGCCTACAAGTCCGGATAACATTAAATTAGAAAGGGTTTTGGCAGAATGTGAAGACATTCTTTCCTTAATAGATGTAACTGACAGAGATTATTATAGGTCTGAGATCGCTTATCGTGTGACACACTATATTAGCAATCATACTCACAACACACTACATAACAGCATAGAAAAACAATGCAGAGAATTCTTAAAACAACATACTGACATCATAGTCACCCAATCTGATAAAAGTAATGTCACAGTGGTCATGTATAAAGCTGATTATGACTACAAAATGTTAGAACTCCTTAGTGATACTCATACATATACCAAACTCAATAGGGATCCCACATACTCTGATGAACGCAGAACTTGTCAAATTATAAATAAACTAAAAGTTAATAACTACATTGATGACATATTACACAAACAACTCATCAAAAAGAACTCTGCCCCGTCTAGGATATATGGGATCCCCAAAATTCATAAGTCTAACATACCCTTAAGACCTATAGTTTCTAGTGTTGACAGCCACTCGAGACATTTGGCTAAATATATGGCGAATGTTATTAGTATGTCGTTCAAACCGTATAACAGCTTCAAACTTATTGATACATTTGATTTTGCCACAAAAGTCAATAACACCCCCGTCCAGGCTGACCATATATTAGTTTCTTTTGATGTTGTCAGCTTGTTTACCAACATACCGACAGAACTAGCCATCGACGTGGTTAGAGATAATTGGGCTCTGGTGGGGGACAACACTGACATTCCTTGTGGTGAATTTTTGTCCTTGTTACATTGGCTGTTTAGCAGTGTCCACTTTACTTACAACGGTCAGCATTATGCACAGAAATTCGGGACACCTATGGGGTCTGCGTTGTCTCCCAGTATAGCAGATATAATAATGAACACTATCCTCAAATATGTTATTGCACATGCCAAAGTTAACATTAAATTCATCTATCATTACGTTGATGACATTATCGCTCTAGTTCCCCAAGACAGTGTTGATGATCTTCTTACAACTTTCAACAGTTATAACAACCACCTTCAATTCACAGTAGAACAAGAGACTAATGGCACCTTGCCCTTTTTAGATGCACTAGTCACTCGCCAGGATGATAAGATTAAGCTTAGGTGGTATAGAAAACCTTCTAATTCGAACAGACTGTTGAATTTCCACTCTAATTGTCCTACAAAATATAAGATCAATTTAATAAAATGCTTAAAACATAGAATAATTAACATCACTCATACGGATTGGCAGCACTCGGACCTACTACGACTGAAAGACATTCTTCTAAAAAACAGCTATCCTAACGCCATTTTAAACAAGATCTTGTTTTCAACTGGCACTACCCTGCCAATGCACGCTATTCCGTTAAGTCCGGTACAAACCAATAATACCATAAATAACTTGGGTAACACAGATCCTGTTATCTATAAGAAAATGACATATATACCTGGTCTTACCAACTTTATAAAGGAACTGTTTGAGGATAGAGTAACTATAGCGTTTACAACAGCTAACTCAGTCTCTAAATTCTTCACACCTTTAAAAGACACAATGGATACAAAATACAGAAGTAATGTAGTTTACTGCTTGAAGTGTAGGGATTGTCCGCAGTGTTACATAGGACAAACTAAACAAAGAGTCAATGAGCGGAACATACAACATCGCAGTGATGCCATTCGTAAACCTAAGTCATGTAAACTTGGTGAACATATGAGTAACACTAAACATACTATTAACTTTGACCAAACTCACATTTTATATAATGAAGCTAACCTGCACAAGAGATTATTTCTTGAGACCTTTTGTATCAATGTCATAGAACCAAATATGAATTCTAAATCTGACTCTGCCAATTTCAGTGTGATATACAATAATATTCTAAGGTTTATGAGACCTAAAATCTTGTGTAATGTTGGTTGGCAGTAACATGTATGTGTTGAGTTACAAAACTTTAGAGTCGAATTCTGTAAATATATCTTTCAGACAGTTGGGTTGTTGGATGACAGATGGCGTCTTGGCACCGTTTGTAAATAATTGTTCTAATTTAAATAATTAAACCCATGGTTTCAGTATTATTTTATGACAACCCTCCACCTTACCCACCCCCTCCCCCTTCTTTGTTCTTCCAATTTGTCCTATCGTTGCTGGTTCCTACTTCTTGCGTAACATCCTTATATTGCCTTGTTTGCGGTGGTCTTTTGGTCTTGTAACAAAATAATTTTTGGTTTTCTTTGCTGCTGTTTATTACCAAATTAATATATCAGAATTACAGATGTAATTTAGAATTATTATATTAACAGTTTTATTTAAAGAAATTTTGATAATTCGCTATTCAACTGTGACCTCTGACCTGCCCTTGACATCGCGAAGAGGTGACCTGTAAATACTCACTTACGGTCAGATAGGTCATGCATTTTAATTGTTGTTGTGTTCTTCGTGTTGGTGCTTTTTAAAATACAACTAGTAATGTCCGTCAAAAACTTTGGTTTTAATTGTACTGAGCAATTGATTTAAAATTGTTAAATGTAATTTTAATATGTGACACCTTAATGGCCTATATAATATATTAATATTTTTAATTTAGTGTACCACCAACACGAGTTCTCTATGTTTATGATTGGATCTGTTAAGATAATTTTCGGTGTCCATAGTGGCAAGTAAGTGAGTTCTCTTGTTTTGAGTGTTCATGACTTTTGTTTATTTAAGATTGTCCCTAATTATTTATTATATAAAAAAAAATTTTTCAACTTATTGTAGAGTCTGATGATGGAATAAATTATTCCGAAACGTTACCAGCCACAAATAGAATGTTTTAATTAACCCAGCCCACACATTCTGACCTTCCTGGATCAGTAAATATACATACCTATATATATATATATATATAATTCTAAATTTTTCTTGACCTTATTCACATATTCATGTGCATATATATAATTAAATTTCTTGGACGATTTAGAGGTCAATACTAATTTCAAATTAATTTAAAATTAGTTTAATTGTTAATTAGGTAATTTTTAATCTTTTAAAAATTACCCAGCGGTCCAGGAATTTAGAATTATTTATCATATACAGCACATTGACGTTTCGGTGCTTATATACGCTGGCATACCAGCAATACTTTCCATCTGTTACTTGCTATATGTATATGTATATGTATATCAGTACAATTAAAGGAGTCAAGACCGAAAGCCCGTGGTAGTGTAGTGGATAACACACCTGACTAGTAATCAGGAGATTTCGGGTTCGATTCCTGGACCGCTGGGTAATTTTTAAAAGATTAAAAATTACCTAATTAACAATTAAACTAATTTTAAATTAATTTGAAATTAGTATTGACCTCTAAATCGTCCAAGAAATTTAATTATATATATATATATATATATGAACCACACACACGTATATCTATATACATGCGAGCAGATTTCTTGAAATTAGCGGCTTATATGAAATTGAAAAATTACTTGCTTTCTTTTAAGTTAATTAATGAACTTAGGGAAAAGAGTAATTTCATTATCGAAGACTAACATGTTAGTTTCGCCACCGCTCGTCAGTCCGATAATGAAATCAGACCTTCCCACTAATTTTCGATTTGTGTATTTATACAAACCGAAGAGATCTTTGCAAGCATGAGAGATTAATTTCTTAATTCACTCTATGATACAGAAGGGAACATATTTAAATGTTTTGCCTCCTACCGACTTGAAACACATATTGTGTCCGTAACGTCGGTATTAATGAAAAATCCTTATTTCATTCAGGATAATTGTATTAATTTAATATAATATATTAATTAACTTAAAAGAAAGCAAGTAATTTTTCAATTTCATATAAGCCGCTAATTTCAAGAAATCTGCTCGCATGTATATAGATGTATGTGTGTGTGGTTCATGTGTATTAACAGATACGGCTAAGAATTTGATATATGTGTTTAATGCATATTAAGTACATATTAAATTAATATATATATATATACATATACATACATATATATATATTGCGATAGGGGGGTTATACTATCTATCAATGGGAATGAGACTCTATAATAATCACAAAACTAATTGAATTATAATTTATTATGCATGAAAATATTTATAAAATGGAATATTCAAAAGACTATACAAATAAGTTTATGGTTAACAATTATCTGACTGCGTCCTGTAGATGGTAGGTCCAATGAATTTAACTGAATTAACGTACTTGATTCGATACTATTCTATTTCAAATCTTTAAATTTTCGCGCTATAATTGGTTTCCTATATTGCTAAATTGAGCCAATGAACTAGTCCTAATGGGGTGCGTATTGTTTCCGGCTACTGTAGTGAATTAGTCTTGTGAACGGTTTGTTAATATTCTTTCTCAAGGGTCGTTGAGGGGGTTCATATAACACAAAAATACACTACTAAATCACTCATTTACCTGTACTTTACTTATTTCCTGGATGTGGTACGTCGACGTCTCGTCTAGCAGGCACCTGTGGGAATAATAAAATGCGCTTCCTTGTTGTAAAATAAAATGGACGAACAATTTCCAGGTCGATGGTGCATGTTTACTACATTAATAATTAATACAAACACAGGTATATACAACAATTATCTATATTTTCATTTAAACAGGTTAACATTTATATATTTATTTTGTAGATGGAGTGTCTTTAATTCGGGACTAATACAACATTTATAAGGAATATTCTATACATGAGCGAATGATTATACACAGATCCAACATAAATTGTACCATTCACCACCAAAGTTACAAACAGCTGTCGAGTGTTAAAGTGTGAATTGGAAATGGACCGAAATACTGTCCCAAAATAATGTACAATGAACTTTTTAAGCTTCAATTACAACTAATTGTAACTGGAGAAACACAAAATTACTGTAAGTAAGAAATTATATTACTTTGCCTGTATTCTAACCCTATTTAGTTGCTTGTTTCTCATGATAGGTTATGTTTGAATTCTTTGAACGTGACTGACTGTTTGATTAAATAATGCCTTTACTGTCTAGTGAATTAGAAAGCCAAATGATTTGTTTGTTAGTGAAATCAATCCTATTAACTCTAAATACTAATATGACTTTGAATGAACCGAAATTGACTTTAATTTTAATAATAAACTACAGATTACATATGAGTTGATATAAATACTGTGGTTTAGCGAGACACCTCTTTGGAGGTCGTAAATACTTGTAAACTGTTCACAATACCTTCAATTAGAACATATCAAAATGTTCATTAGCTATATGGAAGGTCCTTAATGGGTAACTGGACGGGCTTTGTGACTGGTTATCTTCCTAAGAATCGGCTGGATGCATCTTCAGGAACGAAGTTCAGGAAACGCCGGCAGATATCTCGTTCTACGACGGCGGTGTTGGATGTTCTGTATTTCGCAGGATTTTAGACTCGGAGATGTTCTTGCGGTCGTCCTTGGTTTCGTATTCGACGGCGTGTTTGACAGGCCGAATGAATTGTCGAGGGCGTTTGAAAGTACCCGCGCTGGATTTATATACTACTGTGACGTCACCCTGACGCTGGCCCAGTGACCTACTTTTTCTGTCTATTCTCATGCGAAGTATGTATGCCTTATTTATAGGTCAAGGTTGTCTATTGTTTATAGTCTCGAACCCAAAGTGGTTCGAGATTATATTTTAATTGATTATAGTAATGTTTGATTATACTGGCCAACATATTTCAACTTTTGATTTTGCCATCAAGTAATTTATACGAATTTCAATAGAAAACATATAAACATTTATTTTAATAAAAGGTAGAACGTAAAGTTAGCTCGATTTTTTATTGTATTACAATGAAAAGGTTTTTTAGATTAGATCATAATTTAATGTATATTTCAAATTATTATAATTAGAAATGTAAAGTAATATTGCTCTGTCTCTTATAAACAACATCTACAGCATCTCTTCTTAACGTCCAACAGTAATCTGCTAACATAATAAGATTCCATTTCCCCTGATACCGTTTTTCCATTCCCATGATGTCTTGGTGGAAGCGCTCACCGTGTTCATCGCTAACTTCGCCCATATTTTCCGGGAAAAAATCCAAGTGAGAATGTAGAATGTGCACTTTAAGGGACATATTACAGCCAGCAGCGTGAAATGCTTGTATCATATCCATTACTACAGTTTTATAGTTGTCAGCTCTTTTGTTTCCCAAGAAATTCGTGAAAACTTGTACCATGGAGCGCCAAGCTGTTTTTTCCTTCGCTGTTAATTTGGTTTCAAAGATTTCATCATTTACTATTTCTCGTATCTGAGGTCCAACAAAAATACCTTCTTTCAGTTTTCCTTTTGTTATTTTTGGAAACTTTTCACGAAGGTATCTAAAACCGTCACCTTCGCGGTCCACTGCCTTTACAAAATTTTTCATGAGCCCAAGTTTCACGTGGAGAGGTGGTATTATGATCTTTTCTTTTTCTACTAGAGGCTGATGTTGTAGATTGTCTTTTCCTGGTATAAACTGTTGTCGTAGTGGCCACTCTTGCTTATGGTAATGTTTTTCCCTGTCACGACTGTCCCAAAGACATAAGAAGCAACAGTATTTGGTGTAACCAGATTGCATACCCAAAATAATTGCAATTACTTTAAAATCTGCACAAATATTCCAGGAATAGTCTTTGTACTTTATCTTTTCTAATAAAATTTTCAGATTTTCGTAAGTTTCTTTCATAGAAACAGCATAACCTATCGGAATAGCAGGATAATGGTTTCCATTATGCAACAAAACTGCTTTTAAGCTGGTCTTTGATGAATCTATGAATAATCTCCAAGAACTGGGATCATGATGTATTCCAAAAGCTTCAGAAAGTTTATAAATATTATTGCAGTAGACCAGATTACCGGCCATATTATAAAAATCAACAATATTTTCATGTCTGCTGCGAAAAATACTTATTCTTGTGTCCTTTGCTAAGAGATTCCATTGCTGTAGTCGCGACCCAAGAAGTTCTGCTTGTGATTTTGATAAATTCAAATCCCGCACCAAGTCATTTAATTCAAACTGAGTAATTAAATGTGGTTCGTTTGATGTAGATGGAATAAAATCAGGGTCACTTGATTTTTCATTACCTTCAAAGCTAGTGTCGCTATCGGTAGCTATTGTACTCTCCTCGCTTTCTTTGTGAATTGGCGGTCGTGGAACAGGATGCTGTTCATCAAGGGGTCGAGGTTTCTGAGCTGACTCAGTTTCCACATAATTATATTTTCTTTTCTTACGGGTGTTAAGTCCTGCAGTTTTGTTAAGGCAAAAATAGCAATCTTCAAGATGATTCTTTTGTTCTTTCCATCGCATAAGAATGGCGAACGGTAAAGAATGTCGTTGTCCACATAACCAATCTCGCAAATATCTGCTGCATGTAGTACATATTACATGTGGAACCCACTGTTTGTCCTGATTTTTGACGGTCATATCGAAGTAAAGTTCATAGGCCCGGCAAATGTTCAGACTTAACTTTTCACTCTGGCCTAGTGGGGTAAATTTACCACATACGTAACAAAAGTTATTTGGATTACTTCTACACGAACGAGGCATGACTGTGTCTTTAAAGATGGAACTAAATTATCTCAATTTTTAATTTCGTTATTAAAAATTCTCATTCACGGCTTTATGCTGTGCTAGCGCTAGTGGTATTTCAGTCAAAGATGTATCTCTTATATAGTATGTATCTGCTTATCCCCTACCTAAGTCCTGTCAACCAACCAGATTAAAGCATAACACTGCAAACTTGAACATTCTTGAGGGAACGAGTCAAGTCACGTCTGCAACAAGTCTCGACCTGCATTTTCTCTGTAACCAGAGCTAAGCCAATACTGCCGCTTTTCGAATCATTTTTACTTTATATATGCTGTTCAATTTCATTAGTTACTAACTTAGGGTAAAAACCTTGTTGGCCAGTGATTATTTTACAATGCTAATTGATGTTATTCTGTAGTTTTTATATTTATAATAACTAAATAAAATATTTTCAGTCTGTAAAATTCTCTGAATACTAATTTTAGGAATTGTAATGCGTATGGACATTTTAGCGTCGTTTTTCGATAAATTGTACAGTCATGTGCAAAAAAATAATGAAACTTTATAATTTTTGGATTTTATCCAAAAATAAGGATATTTGGACTTTATGTGGACCTGGTTTACATATTAACTTAATTACTAAATACATTCAACTTTATTTCTGTTTTTTAGTTGATTAAAATCTGTGCATTAAAAATAAAATGCTTAATGCGGTTTTTTAAATTTTCAATTCAAAGTCAGTTTCCTTTTATAATTTAATATTAATTTATCTTGCTCAATTGGTTATCGAAATTTTATCAAATCATTCACATTTAACAGTTCAAAGGATTATTTTTATATACCCATTTTTGGTATAATTGTAACAACACTTATTCAGTTTTTTACATTTCAAATTAAATATTGATTTTAGTAGTAATTTCTTGCTAATGGCTTTAGTTTGATAGGGCACTTAATTATGCATGTCCTTCGTATCTGTACGTGGCCCAACATGTTTATATTTAAGGGTTTTACTAAGTTTTGAATATTGATGTTTGACGTTTATTCATGATGGCTACTTGGTCTAAGTTAGAAATGATGCTTTCGATAATTACTCATTTGTAAGGGTGCAATTCATGACAATTCCTTATCCTAACTGTGCTGTGGTATGTGCAGTTTAAGTATTTAACTTCATATATCAGGCAATTACTAAATTTTGTTACGAAATTTACACTTTAAAAGGACATGTGATCTGGGTCTATACGTCATACTTTATGTGATGTTTGTGCTTAAATTAGAGTCGTATAATTATTCATGCCCTGATTCTAACATGTTCTAAATTTGAAACAGGTTGTAGTTTACTTCTGTTCATATGCAAGAATTAGTTTCGTTACTGAATTAAAATGTAATTGGTATAATTATGGATGCTCATTGTTGACGTTCATCTTTGTATTTTAATTTGTGTTGTATGAATTCAGATTTATGGTCAACAATGTAACTGTTTGTTAACTAGAATGTATGGTGGATCCTGTGAACATGATATATTCCTCATTACTCTCATCTACTTAATTAATTTAATACTAAATATAACAGTTCCTATAGTACAAGGGCTCGTCCCTAATAATAAATAAAAAAATTAACATCAGTGTTTTTTAACTTGTAACTAAATAATTATTGAGTGGTATTGAGGAGGCTCAAGACCACCTCAATATATATATATATATAGTACTTTATATTAATTTAATATGTGTATACATATATAGATACATATATATATATATATATATATATATATATATATAGGAATAATAGGTTCTTGGGGAATCTAGCAATCATAAACTGGTTGTGCTTTAGTTCTTTATTCTTTCTGCCAATATTCATTTTGTTCTTGACCTTTCAATGATACACTTTACACTACAGTGTTTTCAAAAAAGAAAAATTATATTTTTTTAAAAATGTAACGAGGTGTTAACCAGAATAATTTTAACGTGTTTTTTTGTTGTGTTCCGTCTAGAGTTTTTAATGAATTTTAATCTGTGAACATCATTATCATAACCACTGTTAAGACCAATAATGTTAATGAAAATCAATCATAAAGAAACATGCACTTCTGTATCATGTGATATTGTCCACATAAACAGTTCGCATTTTGATGCCCTGATGAAGTACACGATCATATGTACGAAATATTGGCAGAAAGAATAAAGAACTAAAGCACAACCAGTTTATGATTGCTAGATTCCCCAAGAACCTATTATTCCTGTGTTCTAACGGCAAAGACTTCTTGCTTTCTCTCTATATATATATATATATAGACTCGGACTAACAAAGCCCCCAGGTGGTTCATTTGGTTAGAGCGCCTGACATACGATCGTGAAAAGTGAGTTCGAAACTCATCCTGGGCGGTAAATTTTTCTAATTAAATATTTACCTTAATTACTCAGTGCTTAAGCAGAAAAATTATATTAGACATTTTCTACGCTGAGGAAAACGAATTTTAAAATTATTAAAAATTTACACATTTGTTCGTACTGCCGACAAATATATAATAACATGATGAGATTCAAGACGTGCAAGTAGACTCGGACTCACAAAGCTCCCGGGTGGTTCATTTGGTTGGAGCGCCTCACATGCGATCGGGAAAAGTGAGTTACCCTGAGCGGTAAAGTTTTCTAATTGAAAATTTACCTTAATTACTCAGTGCTTAAGCAGAAAATCTTATTAGATATATACCCTTATAATGCCTTACATTGTAGAGCCATAATGAAGAACAACTAAATTTATCAATAACGGCTCCAAAATTATGCTCTGTATATTTTAATAATTTTTTGAAATAAAATGAAGTAAAGTAGTTGATCGTTTTACCTGACTAGCTCATTTATTTTTCCATGTCGATCCGGGTTAAGATAAATAATCTTAGGGCATTATTTGGTACAATTCAATAAAACTTTATTATATCTAAAACAATTTGTTAAATATGGTTTTATTCTTAAATTATTATATTAATTTATTTCGTCTCTACATTAAGACGAATTTTACCATTTAAGTTTATTTAACACGTGTGACGTAATAACTGTTTCTAAACGCCTTCCTTCGACAGTAAAGGCGCCGGTAGCTTCGACAAACTCTCTGCTATATACACAATAATGACTTTTTATTGCAAGATATTGTTAAACTAAACAACTTTAACACTTTGTTGTCGGGCGATCTTTTGTAAACAAATAACCTATTTATTCACTTTCAAGGTTCTAACAATAATTTTATACTTCATCGACCGCTATGTGTGGGCCGATTAACTTTTTAATTAGTGAACCTTACTACTTTGCAGTGAAACCGAGATATCTACATCGGTGACCGATCTCTTCATTGAAGTCTCGTTGTTCACTTTTTCTCGTTCAAGTCTCGGGGTTTCCCTTTTTTCTAGAACGTCCATGTATCCTAGTTAAGTATTCACAGGTTAAAGTAAACGTCACTAATCTTATAATAACACAAACATTCACTGCCATGATTCTTACAACTACTTGCTTATCAATCTAGTAATTATTTTATACATAGATAAACATATAGGAGAAATAGTTCTAAGGAATATATCTTTGGGTTTCTAACACATAATTTTAAAATTACAATTCATATACATATTTGCAATTTATAAAATCATTAAAAATAATAAATTATACCGTACCGTTACAATAGCATAAATCTGATATAAATTTTTATAATTTTGATATTCACCATTAAGTACGTTTTCTTATGCAATGTGCATGTATGGTGGCGGAATATTTAGCCTTTCGTAATTTTTAGAAGATGAATTGCTTGTCCATGGCTCACGTTAATATGCGGTCCTTGCTGCCGAATTTTGGTGATACAACGAACTATTTAGCTTCCACCGACTTAGACGCACTGGGTGTGACTGAGACTTCGTTAGGCTGTGCGCTTAGGTTTGAGGTGTTCTGTATTGACAACTATGATATCGCGGGTAACAACAGGGACGGTAAAGGAGGTGGTGTGAGGTGTTACATAAGGTCAGTAATTAATTATAAAATATTACAGCTGAATATACCAGAGCAACTGCGGCTTTCGGTTAGGGTGAAACAACAGAATTTTATAGTTGATATAATTTATAGACCACCTTCATCTAGTATTAGCGCGTTTGTACTTCAGTTTAAAACCACTTTTTGCAATCGCTTACCTGAATGTGATGACATTTTTTGTTTGGGTTACTTTAATATTCACATACTAATGCAAGGCTCTGACACGTAATTATTTAAATCATTTTTGACATCTCTGAGACTAAATCAAATCATAAACTGCCCTTCTAGAGTCACTAAAAAGTCTTATTCTTTGATTGATCTTATTATTGTGACTAATATGGAATGTGGATAGTGGTAGAGTGGATAGTGGTACAAGGAATGTTAATATAGCTTATTTTCTGTACAATTAATATTCAGGATTGGCTCATCTCCTTGTACAGTATGTGCTAGAAATTTCAATATGGTCAATTATAACAATTTTCATTCGGACTTGTGTAGGGTTCCATTGCATTGTGTGTTTCATATGAATAATATTATATTTCTTTATATTTTCAAACAAACAGCACAGCCCCTGGTTATCGCAGAATACGATAAGAAATTTAAAATTTCCAAACTCTCTCAGCAGTGGGAATACTACAAGTCTACAAAATTTCTGCACTTCTGTTATTAAGTCTGAAAAGACAGCTTATTTGAATCATAAATTTTCAGCATTAGTCAAAAAAAATGGGTGTGCCTAAGACCACACGGCAGAAGTGAAAACTTCATCAAGGCGAAGTTAATAATACGAAATACAACTTTTTTTTTCGTTCTATATTCATTTATACTTACATTTTCTATTTTCGTTCTACATTACATTTAAAAAATATGTATTTATTATTATTGTGTATACATTATTTTAGTACATTTCGCTCGGTCTGATCAAGTTTTCACTTCAAAAATTCATACGTACGCATGTATATATACAAATAGACGATATGATAATTCTCATACCAGTACCCGCGCTGGTCTAATGCTAACGTGCCGACCTCATACCCGGGCGGCTCAGGGTAGCATCTGCACGCGGACAAAAATTTTCCAGAAAATAAAAATATAATATTTCGTGTATTTATTCTAAATTTCAATTTAATTGGAATTAAATACCGCTAGTTAGTGTTATAATACAAAGCCGAGCGTGAAACGGCTGCCGAGCCAGTGTAGCAGTGACGCGTTAATTATATCTCTCTGGCTCCCTTAGTCGACTCGGCTCGAGTCGACTTTACCTGAACGAGCGTTACATTCCGAGCGTGACGGCTCAGTCTTGTTCAGTGCCCAACAATCAATGCATCAACGCGCCCATAGAAGTTTTCACTTCAAAAATATGTTGGTGAAGAAATTAAATATCTGTAGGAAAAAATTGACACTTATCCGTGCTCACCTGGGAGACTAACAGTGCATTAACAACTACTTTGTATCGTCAGTTTTTAATGGGCCTCTGACATATGATGCTGATACATTTCGGGTTATCTGCATAATAAACACCCTAATCTTAAATCTTCTTTTAGTTTCAAGCCAGTACTTGAACAGGAGGTTACTTAAATCATCATAACTATTTCATATCGTGCAAATGGTTGTCATGGAAAAAATATTATTATGCTGAGTGTCCACATATAATCCCTGATTAATTTCAAATTTCCTGATCAATGGAAAACAGCGTTAATTACTCCTATACCTAAATGTGCAAATCCTAATGATCTTCGTTCCATTGGTATTCTTCCTTGTCTTTCTAAACTTTTGGAAAAGTTTGTGGACGCACAGGTACGTGAGCACTTATTAGTTAGTGATCTGCTGCCAAAGAATCAGTCTGGTTTTAGGCCAATAAATAGTTGTGCGACGGCCTTGGCGAAGGTGACTGATGATATCACGTCTAATCTGGATATGGGTATGGTAATGTTTCGGTTTTGGTTTTACTGGATTACAGTAAGGCCATCGATACTATAAACCATGAGTTGCTTCTTGCAGTCTTGTGTTTCGTAGGCCTCAATGTTGTTGCTATCGGGTTCTTTGCTAGTTATCTTCAGAATCAGTGTCAAAGAGTTTCCTCTATCCGCATATTATTATTATATTTAACTGTAGAGACTAATAAGTTGCTATGCGATTCCCTGGTATTGTTACATTTTCTATTCTGCTCTGCATTAATAGCACCTTGCCTTGATTTATCTGTCAGGAGACTTGTCCAACTGGTGTAGAATTCGTGTCTTCGCTTCATGTATGGAATCCGTAAGTTTGATAATATTTCACACAAGCTATATGATGCTGGTTAGCGGAGTATGGGGAGTAGAGCACAATTGCAGTCCCCTGTATTTTTTCTCAAAATCATACCATCTGCCCTATTTGACAGCAAAAATTAGATATCGGACTGATGTGCATAATGTGAACATCCGTACGAGAGGCTTAATTTTGCCGCCATTTCACAAAACAACTTTATATGAACGTGGCTTCTCGTACCGTGTTTACGTTTATTATAACTCATTGTCTGATGATTTCAAAAGAATGAGGCTTCCTGCGATTAAGAGCCTACCGCAGCAGGTCGGTCACCATCCACGGTTTTTGCGGTGTGAAGGGGGAGGTAAAGCGAGACGCCTAAACGTATGTGGAGAAGCGACTGGCAAATAGGTAACACACAATCTTCTATTCACAGTTTTGAAATGTATAAGACCAGGCATAGGGAAGGTATATTTGGTCAACTGCAATAAGCTGAAAACCAAATAAACAGACATTCCATTCAACTTTTTTATTACATTACATTAATATAAGAGAATATACTCAACTAGTTTATAAAAGAATTACTGAAGCAAATATATTTTAAATGTGCCACTTATTTATAGCATGATAATATATGTATTGATATTGATTTATTAGAATACATCTTTTTGCGGTTTTTATCCTTTTGTCTTTTATTGTCAGGTGAATGAATGTTTTATTCAGATCTCCGCTTTCTTTTGTCTTATTATTCTTGGTCTGGAATAAATATATATTATATCTGGCCGTTGTATTTACTCTAAATGTTGAAGTTTTTTAATCGTAATAATATGAGCAATGCCGTGGACATTTAAAATATTACAAAAACAGGTGTGTAACAGTAACAGTGCCTTTTTTTCTTTTTTTTTTATAAAATGTAAAAATATTTATATTCTCTCATAAGCAGATTTTGGATTATTGAATGTAATATTGTTCCAAATCGACAAGTGACAGTGTTGATTACCGAAATTAAATTATAAATATTTTTTCGCAGGTAACATAGGTACAAACTAAATTGTATCACCAAATAAGGAAAGTATTAATTTTTTAAATATAAATATGAGCATACATTAAACAGATTTGTAAAAGAAAATAGTAGGTATATATATACCTATACAAGGAAGTAGGTATATTTCAGATATCTGTCGGTGTTCATTTATGATTTATTACGAGATAACATTTTATTAGACTTTTTTTCCTTTTCTTCACTATTCTCGTCGCTTTCATAATGTATCATATTTTTCAAGAGCAAGGTTACGGCTTTATTGAATTTGTACTTATTTTAATGATATTGGCCAGAAAAAATATATATTTAGTTTTCTTGGGCAATAAATATATAGTATTATTATTAATAATTATTAAGTTGCATAATTTCATACTTATTATTTCTCACAATGATTTGTATTTACCTTACATGTTGCAGCTGTTTAATAATATGAGGAATGTTTAGAGAAAACTAAAATCTGATAAAAACAATTTTATTGTTATTTATGTAACAACAGTGCCTGTTTTTCTTATAAAATATAAAAATACTTGTATTCTCTAATTAGTGCATATTTATATATTTATATTCTTCACAATCTACACATACTCTCAAATCTCTCAATTATCAAAATTTAATTATAAATTAGTAAAATACTACAGCAATGTCGCCCTTATTACTTACTTTCATTGCTAAATATGCTTTATCCTCAGCTTCTTTTATAAAACGGTTAATATGATCTATTTCTAAAATTGTGGATTTCTTAGGCTGGTCACCTCTACATAATCTTTTTAAACATGCAAGAAGCCTAGAGAATGTCTATACTTTATAAATATTTAAACAACATTGTAATATTGAATATGTGAACCACGAGGACGATGCCTTTTACTTTCTTATACGCAGTATAAGGAAGTATTGTGATGATGAAAATTTTCGACCCCGAGATTTTTGCAGATGTCCACGTTTTGAAGTCCCCTGATACCGAAAAAGTGGTTTTTAAAAAATGTCTGTAACCACGATAGCGACCAAACCGCTATAGCTATCAATTCCAAATTTTGTATTTATGTGTATAATCTCCCTCTTGAGATCTGCTTAGTTTTTCAGTAAAATCGGTAGACCGGAAGTAGCAGTTTACTTCTGTAAAAAAATCGAATTTTACCAATATTTCGTCAACTACTAAGTTTAAACAAATTTATAAAGAATTCATATGTACTTAAAATTAAGTTTGAGACAAATTGTTTTAAAAAAGTTTTTGGAAATTCCAATCGGAAGTAGGTCTTTTACTCTTATCGAAAATCAGTTTTTTGCGAATATCTCGCAAGTCATGCTTTTTAGACAAGTACGTGTTACGAATATAAAAGTATTTAAAACATAATTTTCAATATCTTTTGTATAAAAACAAGAAAATGGGTGTGCTTAAAACCACACAGCAGAAGTGTAAACTTCATAAAGGCGAGGTTAATAATACGAAATACAACTTTTTTTTTCGTTCTATATTCCACTTAAATAATCGTCCGCGAAGTTACCAATTCGCGAACGCAATACAGTTCGCGAAATACAATTTCGCGACCGTTGCTATTGCAGCGGCCGTTAAAGTAAATACACATTTTGACACATGTTTAATCACACATTCTACGACTTATTTTGACAACTATCAAGTATTTGTAGTTTATTATATTCGTCTCATTTCCATGGTAACGCATGTAAAGCAAGTAAACCACTTTAATTTAGCACCTTTAGAACTAAATTAAATTAAATTGTGTCTCAATTTAAATTAAATCGATTGAAAAATTTAACGGTTGCCCAAAAAATTGTGTGTATATCTTGTCCGCGAGAAACTTTATCGTACTCGAGATTGTCTTGTCTCGGCCGCAAGCATTATTAAGGAGATTTTCGGACGCATGTATATATATAAATAGACGATATGAATACTGGCTTTCGACTCCCGCCCTTGGTCTAATGGTTAAGTGCTGGCCTCTCACCCAGGCGGCTCCGGTTCACATCTGCTCTGGCACATGGAATTTATTTATTCATTTAAATTTCAATTTAATTGAAATTAAATATCTCTATATGATATATTTATTTATCTTGTTCCCTTAGCCGACTTTACCCGAAGAGCGTTACATATCCGAGCGTTGCAGGTCAGTGGTGTTCACTGCCTACAATCAGCGCAACGCGCCTAAAGAAGTTTACACTTCAAAAATTGCAAAATTCAGACCGGAAGTACCACTTTTAGTCTTATCGAATAGCGATTTTTTGCAAATATGTCGTAATTTATGCATTCTATATATATTTATCAAGAGTACAAAAGTATTTAGAACTGGATTTGCAATATTTTTTGTATATAGAAAATTTCAAAATTCGGACCGGAAGTGGCACTTTTACTCTCAGCGAGTAGCACTTTTTTTCGAATATCTTGCAAAGTATGCATTCTATAGCGATTTATTAAGAGAATGAAAGTACTTAGAATAGGATTTTGAATAAGTTTTGTATAAAAAAAATCCTAAAATTGTATAGTTTGAAACGCTCATACGTATAAGAAAGTCGTTTTCATCCCTCAATTACTTTACCTTTTAAACTGAGCCAATCGTCGACTCAAATGTTTCCCTTTCTTTTTATATTCTTTTTTATTTCCCATTTTATATAGAGAGAAAAGCAAAGACACAAACGTTTTTATAACTAAAATTAGCAAAGCGTCTAAACGATAAATCGTAAATGAACACAAATATTTAAGAGGCGTACGATCCTGCAAATTTTGCGTAGAGAGGGGGCATTTTCTTCTAAATAGTGACACACGTGTTTGTATTCACAGAAGAAAAACCATGAAAAGAAAAAGTGGCTAGACTTGTTCACAAAATAAAATAACCTGAAATCAGACTTTCGGATTTTGTTTGGTTCTATTTATATCGAGCGATTATGACTTTACTTTGGAACCGCCAGAATGTCGATATTTAAGAAAAGGGGACTGGAAAAATATCATTTTTTCCTATTACCTCAGCCGGTTTTGATTTTTTCTTTGGAATAGTTTCACCAGCATTTGGTAACAATATCGTTTTGTAATAATAGAACATTATATTAGTTGGAAAATATATATTTAATATTTACTTATTATATTAGATGTTTATTATAAATCACAATACAGTATTGTTATAGAATTGCATCATACAAAAACTTCTTTCAACACTGTAATGTGTGGAAAGTGCAAGTTATTCCGACCCTTCTAAAATTGTTTTTTTCCTATTATTTTTGCCAATTTCGATTTTTTCTTTGAATGCGTTGGAACAATTTAGAACGAACCTAGAACAACCTGATACAACTGTCAGAATTTAGATTTTCGAAAAAGGAAGGGCTAACCTCTCACTTTTAGATTTCGTTTTTTTGCAATATATTTTGATATATGGAATACGGTTTTGATGTAGTAGAACAGCGTTTAGAACAAATCTAGAACAACCTGGAAAAACGGTCAGAATTTGAATTTTCGCAAATAGAGGGGCTATAAGAAAATCCCTTTACCTATTAACTCAGCCAATTATTATTTTTTATTTGAAATACTTTGGAACAGTTTAAAGCAAACCTAGAATAACTGCCAGAATTTCGATTTTCGAAAAAAGGGGCACTGGCGGTAAAAGTTGTTTTTTACAATTTACTCGACCGATTATGATTTATTTTTTGAAATACTTTGGAACAATTGAGAACAAACCTAGAACAACCTGGAACAACCATCAGAATTTAGATTTTTAAAAAATGAGGAGATAACTTCTCTTTTGGATATAGTTTTTTGCAACAATATCTTTTCGTATTTAAGAGACACGGTTGAGACACGGTTTTGATGTAATAGAACTGCGGATCCACACTATGAAATAACATAAATCTTTCTTAGATAGGAGATATAAGAAAGATTTATGTTATTTCATAGTCTAGACTCCGAAGAGTGTTTGGTATGAGGTAATACACAAAGACTGGACAATTAATACTGACTGTCACACGTTTAGACAAAAACGCGGATGTCAAGAAATTAATCAATCTTTTTATTGCACCTACAAACGGAACATAATAAATAATAGCCTTGGAAAAGTTTCCAGGGGACTACACGGCCACTTGCTTATTCCTCTACGTTTTCTATGTTTTTGTGAACATCTTTTTTCAAAAAAAAACACAGTTTAGGCCTACTGGGGATACCATGAGAACAAAAGCGCGCTTTGCTTTCTACCTCCAAGGTAGTGCGGAAAGTAGTGCGGAAAGTAGTGCGTTGACGTTTTATATGCCACATAGCGGTTATTTATAAAAAATGAGGTGTGGCCACCACACGACTTTCTTATACGTATGAGCGTTTCAAATTATAGAATTTTAAGAATTTTTTTTACAAAAATTATTCAAAATCCTATTCTAAGTACTTTCATTCTCTTAATAAATCGCTATAGAATGCATACTTTGCAAGATATTCGAAAAAAAGTGCTACTCGCTAACAGTAAAAGTGTTACTTCCGGTCCGAATTTTGAAATTTCATATATACAAAAAATATTGTAAATCCAGTTCTAAATACTTTTGTACTCTTGATAAATATATATAGAATGCATAACTTATGATATATTTGCAAAAAATCGCTATTCGATAAGAGTAAAAGTGGTACTTCCGGTCTGAATTTTGAAACTTTTTTATACAAAAGGTATTGAAAATTATATTTTAAATACTTTTATACCCGTAACGTACTTGTCTAAAAAGCATGACTTGCGAAATATTCGCAAAAACTGATTTTCGATAAGAGTAAAAGACCTACTTCCGGTAGGAATTTCGAAAAACTTTTTAAATAAAATTGTTCTCAATTTTAATTCTTTATAAATTTGTTTAAACTTAGTAATTGACGAAATATTGGCAAAATTCGAATTTTTCACTGAAGTAAACTGCTACTTCCGGTCTACCGATTTTACTGAAAAACTAATCAGATCTCAAGAGGGAGATTATACACGTAAATACAAAATTTGGAATTGATATCTACAGCGGTTTGACCGCTATCGTGGTCACACACACAGAGAGAGAGAGAGAGACACAGCCACAGACATTTTTTTAAAACCACTTTTTCGGTATCAGGGGACTTAAATCGTGGACATCTGCAAAAATCTCGAGGTCGAAAATTTTCATCATCACAATACTTCCTTATACTACGTATTAGAAAGTAATAAAAAGTTCGTAGAAGCTTTTCTGAAAAAAAAAAAATGTGAAATATTAATAAAAAATATATGAATAACAATCGGTTGTAAATTGTAGTATTAAAATTTGCTTCAAATCAATGATTACGATGAATCCGGCAAAACTCTATGTTCCTATCTACCGACGTTGAAATTTTTATAATTTAATTTTGCTAATTAACAATATCAGTGCCGATTGTGAAGAATATAATTTTTAATAATTTAAAACGTGCGCTACTTAGAGAATCTGAATATTTTTACATTTTGTAAGAAACACCGGCACTGTTGCAATACAAAATTGTTTTTGTGAGATTTTAGTTTTCTCTAAAACATTCCTCATATTATTAAAAAGCCTCAACATGTAAAGTAAATACAAATTATGATAAGAAATAATAAGAAGTACATACAACTTAGATAATTAATAATCATAATAATAATACAACTATATATTTATTGCAGAATAAAATTTATTATCTAATTAATTCCGGCAAATATCATTAAAATAATTACAAATTATATAAAACTAAATAAATGCAAGCCAAAAGAATGAGTGAATGAATGAGAAAGAGCAAAAAAAATTTGGAATAAAGTAGACCCATAAATATTTTCCTGCAATAAATGTAAATGCCCGAGACAAATATCCCAAGTTTATTTGCTATCTAGTTGACCAGACATCGGGTCGTGTACGTGCATTCTCTAAAAGGCACACGCATTTTAAACACCTCCCCTTAATTGAGAACTTCCCCTTAAAGCATACTAGTGTATCGACTCACCGCATGGGGGCGCCAGCGCACGGTGTGCTTTTTAATAAAAACTTTATAAACATTTTATGAAGAAATGTTACAATAAAAAAAAAATTAGAACATGCGAAAAATCCTAGAAAAAAATGCACTTTCTGGCAATGTAAATTACATTGCCGCAACTATTTTCATTTAGAATTAAAAAATACTTTTTTTAACTAAAATTTTCGAAAATAACATTGCCTTATTCTTTATTTATTTTCCATTCTTTTTTATAAAAACCTTTTTTAATTTAAATTAATAATAACTCTAAGAAATTGTTCAACAAGAACGGATCACATAGTCGGACTGATGTAGCCTCTTAAACATAAATTGAAGACATTTGTTTCGGTAGCGGGGCGCTGTTGGTTTGGGTGTGTGAGAGTTACGGAAGTCTTTGGCTCCATCTTTAACTGAAATGTGCCGAGTATATGTGCATTGCTTACTGTGATGCCTTGCCGGATATGTTAATTGTTATGCTTAGTTAAGTCATAGGGTCTTCGACTCATTCTCAATCCTGTTATTTCCAATTTGAATTTGTTTCAATATCAGTTACATGTATTTAAGTACACTCCTGTATTGTATTTCTAACAGAGTCTATGTATATTCTCGGGAGGAAATAAATAAATTATTATTTACAAGTTTTGCATTACTTCATACTAAATGTGATTTGAGTTGAATATTTTCTTGACTATTGCAAAGAAGTGTAAATTAAGAAAAACAAAATATGAACTATCATCAAGTGTACTTAATAGAATTGAGCAAAAAAAAGATATTTTGTATTAGTAAAAATAAATATTTTTTTAAAACAACAATGAACGTAGGAGTAACAAAAACGTCTGTAGTAATAAGTAATATTAACAGAAATCAACACGACGATCACTTTTACAATTCTACAAAAAGTTTGACAGACTTTCAGCATTTTTTTATCAATATTTTTCAATAACAACTGTGCTTTTCCATGACTAAAGCGATTTTTAATGCGTCATGAATAAGATTTTAAAATAAGTTTGAATGTCTTCTAAAATATCGAAAATAGGTATAGGACATATTTTATAAAAAAAATATCTATCAAAAGGCTTAATACGACTCTGTAATAAAATATTTGGTGATTCATTTAAATTAAATAAGATTTTTTTTATTTGAAATTTCCTCATTTTGCCACACCTTCTCAAAGACCCAGTATTAGAATAGAATTAGAAATTATTCAAGAATATTACAAAAGTCGTCGTCACCGATACTCTACGCAGGTTATGCGCCGCACTGTGGTGGTAGTTTGAGCGTCAGTTCATTTTAGAGGGTAATAGGCCACCAAGAAGACAATGGTAAGCGCTAAGTGAGAAAAATATCGCTGGTGTAGCGGCTAGTATTGCCAAATTTGTCGATTCCAAGGCGATCGCAACAACATAGATTACGTCGGGAATTTGCTTATTAGTCCCTTGAGCACAGGATGATCTTGATCTCGGCAAAAAGTCATCTTCTTAGTCAAGGCGCATTTCTAGATGAATGGCTTTGTGCACAAACGTTATAGGTGCGAGAACGACCCACAAGTGTTACATGAAAGACAGTTGCATCCCGAAAAGCTCACTGTGTGGTGTTGTTTAAGGCATGGCGGTGTCATTGGACCTTATTTCTTCCGAAATGAAGATGAAAGAGCAGTAACCGTCAATGGCAGCCGCATGTTTCTCGAATTTTTGTGGCCAGAACTTGAAAACATCGATATTGAGAAGATGTATTTCAGCAAGATAACGTGCCATACAGCTAATTATACGCAGTTTGGCGATGGAATCATCTCACGACGAGGATTGGTGAATTGACCGCAGTCAAGTGACTTAAAACCCCTAGATTGCATTCTGTAGAGCTACATCAAAGCACAAATCTATGCTGACAATTCGCGGACATTTGGAACATTTGTCAAGCAATCGCCAACACGCGGCCGCAAATGCTAGATGGTGATCAACAATTGAATCGATCGGTTGCGTCACTGTAATCAAGGCCGTTGTTGATATGTAAACGATAGTACCGAATTGTTCAAACTTCCAAATAAAGCAAAAACTATATTGATATGACCTACAACATCGGTTTGATCAACCGATGTTGTTTATTTAAAACTATAATACTATCACTTATAATAAAGGACCCTTCAGTAGCATAGAACAACTTTTTCTATAAATTACTAAATTGGTAACTACTTTATTATAATCGAAAAGAGATTAATCAACCGTAAGAAACTCTCTACATGAAGTGAATGGGGAACTGGCGATAAGTATAACAGATATGGATAGTTATATTAATGATTTTTGGATAGAAAACTCCATGACGTGCTAGCAGTAATTTCTTTTTATTATTATATTTAGTATTTGAAAACAAAAATTAATTATATGAACATTTGAAGGAAAAAGGAAAACAATTCTTCATTAATTAGGGAATTTTTAATTTTACTTCTTGTCGATGTTTGAAATATTTCTTATCCGTAATACATTCTTAAACAGAAAAATAGAATTACAAAAACCATTTTATCAACTCCATTAGCATTAAAAATATACCAAATAATAAGTAATTTATATTCCTTGTTGTTTTAACACAGAGACGCATTGCTTTTAAATGTTTCATTCTAGTATATTAGCAGCGCTCTATCCGTGTTCCTCGTATTTGGAGAAGAAACACCTGAGGACCCAACATGCGTTAATAATTCATCGTCCAAAAACTTCAGATCCTAAAATTAAGAAACTCTTAATAAATTTCATGTTTGAACAGAGTTCACTCTTTTATATTTCAGATAGAAGAATGTCAATTAAATTTGAACAGTAAGAACTTTTCTAAATAAAAATATATTTAAATTCTGGCATTGCTTGTTCTCTCTCCAGAGCAAAATCAATTTTCGTATAAGTCAAACTCACACCCAGTTAAAGGTTGTTTCATTTCGTTGAGCAAGAGCATTAGTGAAGTAAAAGAGTTTACTTAGACGCAGGTAAAATAGGTTTGTTTCAGTTTAGCAAGATCTAATATCTAAATGTACATTTAGATATATGTATAACAATATATATATTAATTGTTTTTCTGGAAATCCTCTTATTATATATACTAAAAGCCGAGTAGCCAATGGCAACCAAACCCGGTCAAAATCGACGAAAATTGGGTACGCGGGGGGAAGAACTCGTCTCTGGATACGCGAAATTGAAAGCTGCCCTTTGGGGTGAAGTTACCGACGACCTTGAATTGTTCCTCGACGGAGAGATTTTCCTTCTAAGTGGAGCGTGTGCAGAGATATCGCCCGTTGAAGAGGAGCGTGCATTCGGTGTTTTAACAGAAAAATGGCTTACGTCATGACGATTCACGTGACAACCGATCAAAATCGTAAAAATGTCAGGTATGACAGGCACGCGCGAAAGAATTGTAAAAGTTTCACATTGACGAAGAAATTTCAGGCCGTCGAGGTTTAGAGTGCGGAAAGAGGGTTGGAAACCAAAAGAGTGGACTTTTCCGCGACGATTGAGTGCACTGTCCACGTGCCAAATCTGTCGCTGTCGAAGGTGCGACTCATTGAAGACTTTTATGCAGGGTATAATAATCTCGCGATGACGAGTTTGCGTGTCTTTAATGACTATATATATTCACGTTCATCCATCGGTTGTCAAGTTTAAATGTCAGAAGGCCGACAAATATTACGAAGAAGAAGTGTATTTTTAATTGAAACGTGGTACCTTTCAGATACGTATTAGTGTTATTATTATCAATCGTTACTATTTCTTTTCTATATGAATATACGAACAAAATGCCGACGGATATGATAAAATAAACTTAAAGTGTATTGTCGCACGTAAGTACAGTAACAAATATAACGACTTTTCTATATTTTATTAAGATATATTAATAAATACAATGACACTCTATTCATTATATATGCCATCGAAATGTAAATTTCATACAACGAAGAACTTGAAGCAAGCTTAAATAAAGAAGAACCGTCTGAGTTTTGCCATTTGGGCCTGTCAAATTACGTTAGATGCACACGAATTATACAAAACCTAAATGTCAACAGAATGTTGGAAATGTATCAGTGTTCAAGTTATAATTATATAAATTTAAGCCATTTTACGAATGGGATCATTTAATAACATTTCTCATCGATCTCTCTACGTACAAATAATAGGGCGACTTTTCTTTATTTGTCAGATGTGTCCGAAGCACTTCGAAATAAAATAAATACATCAAATAAGATTCCCATAAGCATGTATGTCATTTCGTTTACCAATTCAGTTATAAAAGCAAGTATTTAAAGTGTACATTTTTGGTTAAATGGTACGACAGTGTCTAGCATCAACCGTATAGGAGCTAGCAAGATTTTCGATTGCGTTTTAGAAAGTATATTATTAAAGCGTAATATGAAAATTAATTAATTCTCTCAATGACCTGTAAGTTTAAAACATGTTTTATTAAGTTAGCCTGACATTTCGTTCTCACAAGTTTATGTGTGAACAAATACAGTTCAACGAACTATTGTCACGATGACAGGTGGAACGACAATTTTGGTTAAACATCTTCATGTCAGCTGTCTGACTTTTCATTGTCATAGGTATGTGTCATCGAAATATCGTTACGATGACAGTCTGTCAGAAAATTTGAATTATACACTATTTCAATCGTAAACTTGACACAAAGCGTAGTACCAATTATATAGAACTAATAACGTGAAACAACATTCAATTAATTTTTTTTTTTTGATCTGTCGACGTTCACCATGGACTAGATGTACACAACTGATACAAAACCTGAATGTCAATAAAAAAATTTTAAATATCAGCGTTCATTAAATTATATAGGAATATTGTTCGCTTTGTGGGCAAAGTCTTAATAAATAAATTCATTTGCCACCATAATGTATAATCCATTTCTAGAGATATTTCTTTAAATTTAATCTTCATTCATTACAATAGCAAAGTTAACTACATAATTATCCTCCACTGTCATTCATTCATATAGAAATTAAAATACCGTAAATAGTATAGGTAATAGTGAATAGGTACAACCTAACCAACTAAAAAGAAGAAGCGTATGCGGTATCATAAAAATTAAATTAACATTATGAATGACATAGGTACTCCGACAATTTTATGTATTATGGTTAGAGTTGTTGCCGATATGCCATACGATTTTTTAACGCATACACATAATCTGACATTACGTCAAACCAGTGAGCTGTAGCAGTGAAATCAACTGTTCACCGGGACAAATATTATACGGATCTAAATTCTAATTAGCTCCCTTATTTTCAGAAATAGCGTACCGAAAATAGTTATACCGTATTTAGTTGTTTTTTAATGAAATCTGCCTTATGAATTTTAACTAACATTTTTATAGGGGAAATGATTATTAACATTTAACATTCATTAAAACAGCATGCGACCAGCATTAATCGCATTACCAATGAGATGCCCTTACAGCCTTACATTTAATATTAAAAAGATATAAGTACAAGCGAAGAGGCGAATCAAGCTCAAAGAGCTCCATACATCACTATATCTAACAATGGTTGCTTTCTGCAAACACGAGAGTTGCGAAATTGTTCACATAATTCTAACTTCTCTTTATTGAAATTTAAACGTTCTTTATCATAAAAATTAACACAAAAACATTCATAAATTTACAAACTATATTCAACGTAATGACTATAAAAACATCATCAAAAATAACTCAATAATAATGAGTAGTATAAATACATCGTACCTATACTTGCCCATACTTAATTCAATATAATGATTCCTTTCTATAATTGCTTCCTTTGCGACGAGAAATCATAACAGAATTTGAATTTTGAAAAAAATTCCAACATACAAACTGACATCGAAAGTCACAATTTTTAAATATTGTACTAAATTTTTCTATTATAAAAATGCTTTAAAAAAGTGTAATTTCCAGTACGTTAGATTTATGTTATTAAATTTTGACAATTTTTTAATTGAATAAAATTGATGATAATTATAACAAACGTCAAAATATAATTATTTTATAGGTTACGAAGATAACTGACATAGAGGTGGGCAAAACGGCTCATTTCTTTGACTCGGTTCAGCTCCTCATTGTGAGCCGGATCACGGAACCGGCTCATTTGAACCATGTGGATCCGTAATAGCATACCGTTCATGAACGTGTAGTACACATATAATACTCGGCGCCGCGCGCCGTCGTCGACTCAAACGAACCGGGATGATAATTTCGGGTGCGCGCACACCAATTGTACAAAATGTTTGACAAACAATTTATTTGAAGCTAAAATGCACACAAATTTGACAAATTATTAGGTTGTTCTACACAAATTAAACAAAATATATGTAAAACTAAATTATCAATTATCGGCATCTCAATCTCGACATAATACATCCGCTTGACTTAACATTTTTATAGATATACAGGTTGATTATTGTTCTTTTAATGATTATATATTTGCATTATTAAAATACTTTAATTCCAGAACGCGTACGCCTTAATGGGGAAAAAGATAGCTTTTAACATTTATGTGCCCTTATGACAACGATTACGCATACATGCAGAGTGGGCGGAGCTATCTGAAATTAATTTCTCTCTGCTGATTAAAGTAAAATTCGGCACTTGGGAGTCTTTGTGGTATCATTGATCACGTATCCAAAGTCGAAATGTCAAAAAAAAAAAAAAATGACCGAAGAATTTTTTGAAAATTGACGTATAAATGTGAAATTTTAGATACGAGGGTGTCTTAAGTCGCCGATCACAAATCCAAAATCAGAATGTCATAAAAAAACAAAATGGCGGATGATTTTTTTGAAAATTGACGTATGAATATAAAATTTTAGATACGGGGGTTTTGGGGGTCGCCGATCCCGATTCCAAAGTCAAAATGTCAAAAAAAACAAAACGGCGGAAGATTTTTTTGAAAATTAACGTGTCAATGTGAAATTTTAGATAGGGGGTTTTGGGGGTCGCCGATCACGATTCCAAAGTCAAAATGTCATAAAAAAACAAAATGGCGGAAGAATTTTTTGAAAATTGACGTATGAATGTAAAATTTTAGATACGGGGGTTTTGGGGGTCGCCGATCACGATTCCAAAGTCAAAATGTAAAAAAACAAATGGCGGAAGATTTTTTGAAAATTGACGTATGAATGTAAAATTTTAGATACGGGGGTTTTGGGGGTCGCCGATCACGATTCCAAAGTCAAAATGTCAAAAAAAACAAAATGACGGAAGATTTTTTGAAAATTGACGTATGAATGTAAAATTTTAGATACGGGGGTTTTGGGGGTCGCCGATCACGATTCCAAAGTCAAAATGTCAAAATAAGCAAAATGTCGAAAGATTTTTTTGAAAATTGACGCATGAGTGTGAAATTTTAGATACAGGGGTGTGTTAGGTCGCCGATCACAAATCCAAAATCAAAATGTCATAAAAAACCAAATCGTGGAAGAATTTTTTGAAAATTGACATATGAATGTAAAATTTTAGATAAGGGGGTTTGGGGGTCGCCGATGACGATTCCAAAGTCAAAATGTAAAAAAAAAACAAAAGGGCGGAAGATTTTTTTGAAAATTGACGTATGAATGTGAAATTTTAGATACGCGAGTTTTGGGGGTCGCCGATCACGATTCCAAAGTCAAAATGTCAAAAAAAAACAAAATGGCGAAAGATTTTTTTGAAAATTCACGTATGAATGTGATATTTTAGATACGGGGGTTTTGGGGGTCGCCGATCACGATTCCAAAGCCAAAATGTCAAAAAAAACAAAATGGAGGAAGATTTTTTGAAAATTGAGTCATGAATGTAAAATTTTAGATACGGGGGTTTTGGGGGTCGCCGATCACGATTCCAAAGTCAAGATGTCAAAAAAAGCAAAATGACGGAAGATTTTTTGAAAATTGACGTATGAATGTAAAATTTTAGATACGGGAGTTTTGGGGCTCGCCGATCACGATTCCAAAGTCAAAATGTCAAAAAAAAACAAAAAAGGCGGAAGATTTTTTTGAAAATTGACTTATGAATGTAAAATTTTAGATACGGGGGTTTTGGGGGTCGCCGATCACGATTCCAGAGTCAAAATGTCAAAAAAAAAAACGGTGAAAGATTTGTTAGAAAATTGACGTATTAATGTAAAATTTTAGATACGGGGTTTTTTGGGGGTCGCCGATCACGATTCCAAAGTCAAAATGTCAAAAAAAGCAAAATGGCGAAAGATTTTTTTGAAAATTGACGTATGAGTGTGAAATTTTAGATACGGGGGTGTGTTAGGTCGCCGATCACAAATCCAAAATCAAAATGTCATAAAAAAACAAAATCGTGGAAGAATTTTTTGAAAATTGACATATGAATGTAAAATTTTAGATACGGGGGTTTTGGGGGTCGCCGATCACGATTCCAAAGTCAAAAAAAGCAAAATGGCGGAAGATTTTTTTGAAAATTGACGTATGAATGTAAAATTTTAGATACGGGGGTTTTGGGGGGTCGCCGATCACGATTCCAAAGTCAAAATGTAAAAAAAAAAAAAACAGCGAAAGATTTTTTAGAAAATTGACGTATTAATGTAAAATTTTAGATACGGGGGTTTTGGGGGTCGTCGATCACGATTCCAAAGTCAAAATGTCAAAAAAAAGCAAAACGGCGGAAGATTTTTTTGAAAATTGACGTATGAATGTAAAATTTTAGATACGGGGGTTTTGGGGGTCGCCGATCACGATTCCAAAGTCAAAATGTCAAAAAAAGCAAAATGGTGGAAGATTTTTTTGAAAATTGACATATGAATGTAAAATTTTAGATACGGGGTTTTGGGGGTCGCCGATCACGATTCCAAAGTCAAAATTTCAAAAAAAACAAAATGGCGAAAGATTTTTTAGAAAATTGACGTATTAATGTAAAATTTTAGATACGGGGGTTTTGGGGGTCGCCGATCACGATTCCAAAGTCAAAATGTCAAAAAAAGCAAAACGGCGAAGGATTTTTTTGAAAATTGAAGTATGAATGTGAAATTTTAGATACGGGGGTTTTGGGGGTCGCCGATCACGATTCCAAAGCCAAACTGAAAAAAAAAAACAAAAGGGCGGAAGATTTTTTTGAAAATTGACGTATGAATGTGAAATTGTAGATACGGGGGTTTTGGGGGGTCGCCGATCACGATTCCAAAGTCAAAATGTCAAAAAAAAACAAAATGGCGGGAGATTTTTTTGAAAATTGACGTATGAGTGTGAAATTTTAGATACGCGAGTTTTGGGGGTCGCCGATCACGATTCCAAAGTCAAAATGTCAAAAAAAAAAACAAAGTGGCGAAAGATTTTTTTGAAAATTCACGTATGAATGTGAAATTTTAGATACTGAGGTTTTGGGGGTCGCCAATCACGATTCCAAAGCCAAAATGTCAAAAAAAACATTTTTTGAAAATTGACGTATGAATGTAAAATTTTAGATACGGGGGTTTTGGGGGTCGCCGATCACGATTCCAAAGTCAAAATGTCAAAATAAGCAAAATGGCGAAAGATTTTTTTGAAAATTGACTTACGAGTGTGAAATTTTAGATACAGGCGTGTTAGGTCGCCGATCACAAATCCAAAATCAAAATGTCATAAAAAAACAAAATCGTGGAATTTTTTTTTGAAAATTGACATATGAATGTAAAATTTTAGAAAAGGGGGTTTTGGGGGTCGCCGATCACGATTCCAAAGTCAAAATGTCAGAAAAAACAAAATGGCGGAAGATTTTTTTGAAAATTGACGTATGAATGTGAAATTTTAGATACGCGAGTTTTGGGGGTCGCCGATCACGATTCCAAAGTCAAAATGTCAAAAAAAAACAAAGTGGCGAAAGATTTTTTTGAAAATTCACGTATGAATGTGAAATTTTAGATACGGGGGTTGTGGGGGTCGCCGATCACGATTCCAAAGCCAAAATGTCAAAAAAAATGGCGGAAGATTTTTTGAAAATTGAGTCATGAATGTAAAATTTTAGATACGGGGGTTTTGGGGGTCGCCGATCACGATTCCAAAGTCAAGATGTCAAAAAAACAAAATGACGGAAGATTTTTTGAAAATTGACGTATGAATGTAAAATTTTAGATACGGGGGTTTTGGGGGTCGCCGATCACGATTCCAAAGTTAAAATGTAAAAAACAACAAAACGGCGGAAGATTTTTTTGAAAATTGACATGAATGTAAAATTTTAGATACGGGGGTTTTGGGGGTCGCCGATCACGATTCCAAAGTCAAAATGTCAAAAAAAACAAAATGGCGAAAGATTTTTTAGAAAATTGACGTATTGATGTAAAATTTTAGATACGGGGGTTTTGGGGGTCGCCGATCACGATTCCAAAGTCAAAATGTCAAAAAAAGCAAAATGGCGAAAGATTTTTTTGAAAATTGACGTATGAGTGTGAAATTTTAGATACGGGGGTGTGTTAGGTCGCCGATCACAAATCCAAAATCAAAATGTCATAAAAAAACAAAATCGTGGAAGAATTTTTTGAAAATTGACATATGAATGTAAAATTTTAGATACGGGGGTTTTGGGAGTCGCCGATCACGATTCCAAAGTCAAAATGTCAAAAAAAGCAAAATGGCGGAAGATTTTTTTCAAAATTGACGTATGAATGTAAAATTTTAGATACGGGGGTTTTGGGGGGTCGCCGATCACGATTCCAAAGTCAAAATATCAAAAATAACAAAATAGCGAAAGATTTTTTAGAAAATTGACGTATTAATGTAAAATTTTAGATACGGGTGTTTTGGGGGTCGCCGACCACGATTCCAAAGTCAAAATGTCAAAAAAAGGAAAATGGTGGAAGATTTTTTTGAAAATTGACATATGAATGTAAAATTTTAGATACGGGGGTTTTGGGGGTCGCCGATCACGATTCCAAAGTCAAAATGGCAAAAAAAAACAAAATGGCGAAAGATTTTTTAGAAAATTGACGTATGAATGTGAAATTTTAGATACGGGGGTTTTGGGGGTCGCCGATCACGATTCCAAAGCCAAACTGAAAAAAAAACAAAAGGGCGGAAAATTTTTTTGAAAATTGACGTATGAATGTGAAATTTCAAATACGGGGGTTTTGGGGGTCGCCGATCACGATTCCAAAGCCAAAATGTCAAAAAAAACAAAATGGCGGAAGATTTTTTGAAAATTGAGTCATGAATGTAAAATTTTAGATACGGGGGTTTTGGAGGTCGCCGATCACGATTCCAAAGTCAAAATGTCAACAAAAAAAAACTGACGGAAGATTTTTTGAAAATTGACGTATGAATGTAAAATTTTAGATACGGGGGTTTTGGGGGTCGCCGATCACGATTCCAAAGTCAAAATGCCAAATAAGCAAAATGGCGAAAGATTTTTTTGAAAATTGACGTATGTGTGAAATTTTAGATACAGGGGTGTTAGGTCGCCGATCACAAATCCAAAATCAAAATGTCATAAAAAAACAAAACGGCGGAAGATTTTTTTGAAAGTTGACGTATGAAAGTGAAATTTTAGACCGGGGGTTTTGGGGGTCGTCGATCACGATTCCAAAGTCAAAATGTCAAAAAATAACAAAATGGCGGGAGATTTTTTTGAAAGTTGACGTATGAATGTGAAATTTTAAATACGGGGGTTTTGGGGGTCGCCGATCACGATTCCAAAGTCAAAATGTCAAAAAAAAACAAGATGGCGGAAGATGTTTTTGAAAATTGACGTATGAGTGTGAAATTTTAGATACGGGGGTTTTGAGGGTCGCCGATCACGATTCCAAAGTCAAAATGTCAAAAAAAAACAAAATGGCGAAAGATTTTTTTGGAAATTGACGTATGAGTGTGAAATTTTAGATACAGGGGTGTGTTAGGTCGCCGATCACAAATCCAAAATCAAAATGTCATAAAAAACAAAATCGTGGAAGAATTTTTTGAAAATTGACATATTAATGTAAAATTTTAGATAAGGGGGTTTTGGGGGACGCCGATCACGATTCCAAAGTCAAAATGTCAAAAAAACAAAATGGCGGAAGATTTTTTGAAAATTGACGTATGAATGTAAAATTTTAGGTACGGGGGTTTTGGGGGTCGCCGATCACGATTCCAAAGTCAAAATGTCAAAAAAAAACAAAATGAGGGAAGATTTTTTTGAAAATTGACGTATGAATGTGAAATTTCAGATACGGGGGTTTTGGGGGTCGACGATCACGATTCCAAAGCCAAAATGTCAAAAAAAAACAAAATGGCGGAAGATTTTTTGAAAATTGAGTCATGAATGTAAAATTTTAGATACGGGGGTTTTGGGGGTCACCGATCACGATTCCAAAGTCAAAATGTCAAAAAAAACAAAATGACGGAATATTTTTTTGAAAATTGACGTATGAATGTGAAATTTCAGATACGGGGGTTTTGGGGGTCACCGATCACAATCCCAAAGTCAAAATGTCAAAAAAAAAAACGGCGGAATTTTTTTTTGAAAGTTGACGTATGAATGTGAAATTTTAGATACGGGGGTTTTGGGGGTCGCCGATCACGATTCCAAAGTCAAAATGTCAAAAAAAAACAAAATGGCGGGAGATTTTTTTGAAAATTGACGTATGAGTGTGAAATTTTAGATACGGGGGTTTTGGGGGTCGCCGATCACGATTCCAAAAATCAAAATGTCAAAAAAAAACAAAATGGCGGAAGATGATTTTGAAAATTGACGTATGAGTGTGAAATTTTAGATACGGGGATTTTGAGGGTCGCCGATCACGATTCCAATATCAAAATGTCAAAAAAAACAAAATGGCGGAAGATTTTTTTTGGAAATTGACGTATGAATGTAAAATTTTAGATACGGGGTTTTGGGGGTCGCCGATCACGATTCCAAAGTCAAAATGTCAAAAAAAGCAAAATGGCGAAAGATTTTTTTGAAAATTGACGTATGAGTGTGAAATTTTAGGGGTCGCCGATCACGATTCTAAAGCAAAATGTCAAAAAAAAACAAAATGGCGGAAGATGTTTTTGAAAATTGACGTATGAATGCGAAATTTTAGATACGGGGGTGTCTTAGGTCGCCGATCACGAATCCAAAGTCAAAATGGCAAAAAAAAAATGGCGGAAGAGTTCTTTGAAAATTGACGTATGAATGTGAAATTTTAGGTACGGCTTATTACATCTTCAATTCGGTGATTCTTCGAAACGTGATTGAACAGGGTTTAAATGTAATACTTAATTTTTTCTTATCAATAGTAGATTCGAAAACATCAGAATCGTATTGTACACTGTCCCAATGAAAATGTTGCGCTCACTGAGCTCATTGTTTCTTTCGATACTTTAACATGACCTTTGTTTAACATTAAATTACGTTTCTCGCTCTTGAGTGTGAACCGGTTTGTGTAAAAAAACAGTTCGAGTAGAATTTCAAATAAAATATACTATCGGCTTAACAAAATGTATGTAGGGGTGCTTTAAAAGTTTATAAAAGTGGACATTCTAAAAACGTCATGCCAGTGAACGCTTTTTACAGGAAAGGCGCTTCAATGGGGCTTCAATTTAAAACTTGGGCTTTTTACTTTTATTATTATTTCGTGCTCCTTTATTAAGGATAGTAGATTTTGAAAAGGTTGACAGACTTTCACACTTTCGCATCAAAATAGTATTGTACACTGTCTTAATAAAAATGTTGCGCTTCTTGATCTCATTGTGCCTTTACATACTTTAACACGACTTATGTTTAACATTAAATTACCTTTCTCGCTCTTGAGTGTGTACCGGTTTGTGTAAAAAACAATTCGAGAAAAATTTTAAATACAATAAACTATTGGCTTCACAAAATATATGTATATACCGGGATGCTTTAAAAGTTTATAAAACTGGACATTCTAAAAAGCGTTTTTTTACAGGAAAGGCGCTTCAATAGGGCTTAAATTTAAAACTTGGGCTTTTTACTTTTATTATTATTTTGTGCTTTTTTCTTAACGAGAGTAGACTTCGAAAAGATTGACAGGCTCTTATACGTTCACATCAAAATAGTATTGTAAACTGTCTTAATGAAAATGTTACGCTTTTTGAGAGCTCATTGTTCCTTTGGATATTTTAACATGACTTATGTTTAACATTAAATTACCTTTCTCGCTCTTGAGTGTGTACCGGTTTGTGTAAGAAACAATTCGAGAAAAATTTTAAATAAAATAAAAGGCACTTCAATTTAAAACTTGGGGTTTTTACTTTTATTTTCATTTTGTGCTCCTTTATTAATGATAATTGATTTCAAAAAGGTCACACTTTACATCAAAATAGTATTGTACACTGTCTTAATAAAAATGTTGCGCTGTTTGGTCTCAATGTGTCTTTGGATACTTTAATACGACTTATGTTTAACATTAAATTACCTTTCTCGCTCTTGAGTGTGTACCGGTTTATGTCAAAAACAGTTCGAGAAGAATTTTAAATAAAATATCCTATTGGTTCAACAAAGTATATGTATATACAGGGGCGCTTCAACAGTTAATAAAATCGGACATTCTAAAAAGTCATGCCAGTTATAGCTTTTTACAGGAAAAGCGCTTCAATAGGGCTTAAATTTAAAACTTGAGCTTTTTACTTTTATTATTATTTTGTACTTTTTCATTAACGATAGTGGATTTCGAAAAGATTGATAGGCTATTACACGTTCATATCAAAATAGTATTGTAAACTGTCTTAATGAAAATGTTGCTTTTTTTGTCTTTGAATACTTTTACATGACTTATGTTTAACATTAAATTACCTTTCTCGCGCTTGGGTGTGTAGCGGTTTGTGTAAAAAATAATTCGAGAAAAATTTCAAATAAAATATACTATTGGCTTAACAAAATATATCTAGGGGTGCTTCAAAAGTTTATAAAAGTGGACATTCTAAACAGCGTCATGCCAGTGATCGCTTTTACAGGAAAGGCGCTTCAATAGGGCTTCAATTTAAAACTTGGTCTTTTTACTTTTATTAATATTTCGTGCTTCGTGCTCCTTTATTAACGATAGTGGATTTTGAACAGGTTGACAGGCTTTTACACTTTCTCGCTGTTGAGTGTGTACCGGTTTGTATTAAAAACAGTTCGAGAAGAATTTTAAATAAAACGTCCTATTGGCTTAACAAAATATATGTATATGCACGGTTGCTTCAAAAGTTAGTAAAATACTACATTCTAAAAAGTCATGACAGTCATTGCTTTTACAGGAAAGGCGCTTCAATTTAAAACTTGGGCTTTCTACTTTTATTATTATTTCGTGCTTCGTGCTCCTTTATTAACGATAGTGGATTTCAAAAAGGTTGACAGGCTTTTACACTTTCACATCAAAATAGTTTTGTACACTGTCTTAATAAAAATATTGCGCTTCTTGATCTCATTGTGTCTTTGCATACTTTAACACGACTTAAATTACCTTTCTCGCTCTTGAGTGTGTACCGATTTATGTCAAAAACAGTTCGAGAAGAATTTTAAATGAAAGATCCTATTGGCCTAACAAAATATATGTATATACAGGGGTGCTTCAAAAGTTTATAAAAGTGGATATTCTACAAAACGTTTTTTACAGGAAAGGCGCTTCAATAGGGCTTAAATTTAAAACTTGGGCTTTTTACTGTTATTATTATTTTGAGCTTTTTTCTTAACGAGAGTAGACTTCGAAAAGATTGACAGGCTTTTACACGTTCACATCAAAATAGTATAGTAAACTGTCTTAATAAAAATGCTGCGCTTTTTGATCTCATTGTGTCTTTGGATACTTTAACACGACTTATGTTTAACATTAAATTACCTTTCTCACTCTTGAGTGTGTACCGATTTGCGTAAAAAACAATTCCAGAAAATTTTTAAATAAAATATACTATTGGCTTCACAAAATATATGTATATACCGGGATGCTTTAAAAGTTTATAAAACCGGACATTCTAAAAAGCGTCATGCCAGTGATCGCTTTTTACAGGAAAGGCGCTTCAATTTAAAACTTGCGCTTTTTACTTTGACTTTTATTTTGTGCTCCTTTATTAACGATAGTGGATTTCAAAAAGGTCACACTTTATATCAAAATAGTATTGTACACTGTCTTAATAAAAATGTTGTGCGTTTTGATCTCATTGTGTCTTTGCATACTTTAACACGACTTATGTTTAACATTAAATTACCTTTCTCGCTCTTGAGTGTGTACCGGTTTGTGTTAAAAACATTTCGAGAAGTATTTTAAATAAGATATCCTATTGGCTTAACAAAATAAATGTATATACAGGGGTGCTTCAAATATTTATAAAAATGGACATTCTAGAAAGCGCTGTTTACAGGAAAGGCGCTTGAAAAGGGCTTAAATTTAAAACTTGGGTTTTTTACATTTATTATTATTTTGTGCTCCTTTATTAATGATAGTGGATTTCAAAAGGGTCTCACTTTACATCAAAGTAGTATTGTAAACTGTTTTAATAAAAATGTTGCCCTTTTTGAGCTCATTCTGTCTTTGGATACTTTAACATTGCTTATGATTAACTTTAAATTACCTTTCTCGCTCTTGAGTGTGTACCGATTTGTGTCAAAAACAGATCGAGAATAATTTTAAATAAAATATACTCTGCTCTTTTATTAACGATAGTGGACTTCGAAAAGGTAGAAAGAAAGTAATATACTTTATAAATTAAATTTACTTTATCCATTCACATACATATGTTTGCGAGCTATATATTTGAAGTTCATCAGCATTCATTAGCATTCTATAAGGATGTTTGAAAGCGACGCCCATTTACCAAACAAAATTTGTTGTAAACATGTTAAACACTATGGAGATACTACGTATATTTGAGCATGTCAATTAAAATGACGAGCCCGCGATAGCGGGCGAGTAGTATATATGTAATTCATTGAAATTTTAAAATGTTCTTCAATACGAGTCCTTCATTTTTAAATGACGTGCGAACTAATTTTGAGTATGTGACAGACGAATATTTCAATTATGCTGACCAAAATTTCATAATGAAAGCGCTGTTCCACTTCAAATAATTTGGGTGAAAATATCTCAGTGTCAAAATGATTATTAGGTTCTTTTTTATTAATATTGTGCATGCCTATCTTAAATTGTTTCTGAGCAATTGACATACTTTTTGTTAATATACTAAATTTTTCCACTGTCATTTCAATAGCGTATTATCCCGATTGTCTCAATGAAAATGATGCACTTATTGAGCATATTGGTTCTTCGGATACTTTAACATCATTCTTATGTTTAACATTAAATTATCTTTCTCGCTCTTCATTGTGTAACAGTTTGTGTAAAAAAAAAATCTAGAAGAATTCTAAATGAAATATACAATTGGCTTTACAAAATATATGTATATACAGAGTGTGCCACAAGTCTATAAAATCTTACATTCTAAAAACCACCACGAGAGTGATCGCGTTTTACAGGAAACTGTAAAAAGCTGTAAGCGGACGCGCAAAAGGCGAATTCAAGCTCGAAAAGATTGAAGCCATAGCTCACAAACATTCAACACAATAAATATTGCAATATATAATAATAGGCCCAATGATAATAGTGTATAGGTAAGAAATTTATAAATTCGATTCCTTATCTGTTTATAAATACTTTCTACTTATTTTTAGCAATTATCGTTACATGACTGGAGTCATTTCGTCCATGAATTCAGTTGTAAAAATACTTCAAAATATTATAAGATATTGTAAATAGAAAAAAGAAACTAAAATATATTCCTACCAGATTAAACAAGCACTTAATCATGTTGTTACTGTGCCAGGCAAATTGAGAAGTAATATCATACGTATTCAAAAAAGATTGTTTAATTATCATTGATGAAAATGAACTTCCCGCGACATCGTCAATTAGAATAATTCAAAATAGCGATTCTAAAAGGATGTTTTACAGTATTTTCGAATATAACAATAAGTAATCAATATTACCATAATACATACATATATTATATCTATATATTCCTTAAATTGTAGGTGTACAATGCAAAAGAAAATAATTATGTACAGTGTGAACAAGGCTTTACCAACATTATTAAGCATCATACATAACTGACAGTTGTAATACAAAAAAACACTGCAAATTATAAGAGTATAGGAATGGAAATCAGTATAAAAATGCCAATGAAGTAAATATTATTCGTTATAGAACAATGATTAAATGAATTATTTAAAAGTATACATTGGCGTCAACAAAACATAATTCTAATAAAGCTATCTACAAGTTTGTATAAAATAAAATGTTTTTTTAAAATTCTAATGAATTTTCATTTAAACCAAAAAGACCAATGGAATCGACATATGTATATAGACTGAAACACTATTAACAAAAACTATCAAACCACATTTTCCAACTGATGCAAAAAAAAAACAGATTTCGGGATTATTCTAATTTTATACCCACAAACAAAATTCAAACTACAGATAAATTAGGCAAACGTGAAATAAATCATCGGCAAGTCAAGGCACAAAACCAATAATAGTAGAAAAATTATAAATAGAGTGAAAACTACCGTCTGTGAGGCACAGGAAAAGTATGTGAAAAATGTCAATATAACTTTAAACGATAAAATACATCTTATTTCATGGACAGCCGTTAAACATTTTCAATTTAAAAACTGCTATTATCACTAAATCTATTATTAATCATTTCATCCGATAAGCATTCTGAATAAAATATTGCATAGTTGTAAACTATATACAGGGGTGTATAAAAACAACTAAGCAATATTGAACATCTAAAACACAATTATATTTAGTTATTCGCTATATATCGGAATTATATGGTGTTTCAAAAACTGAAACGCAATAAAGACAAAATCCGCAATAAATTTAGAAGAATAAGGGGAGCGGTACCCCAACTGTAAGCGGAATAAGAGGCGATAGCGGGCCTTCAAAGCCTGCCGTATTAGCTAGTTATATATACTAAAAGCCGAGTAGCCAATGGCAACCAAACCCGGTCAAAATCGACGAAAATTGGGCACGCGGGGGGAAGAACTCGTCTCTGGATACGCGAAATTGAAAGCTGCCCTTTGGCGTGAAGTTACCGACGACCTTGAATTGTTCCTCGACGGAGAGTTTTTCTTCCCAAGTGGAGCGTGTGCAGAGATATGGGCTTTTAAAGAGGACCCTGCACTCGATGTTTTAACAGAAAAATGGCTTACGTCATGACGATTCACGTGACAACCGATCAAAATCGTAAAAATGTCAGGTATGACAGGCACGCGCGAAAGAATTGTAAAAATTTCACATTGACGAAGAAATTTCAGGCCGTCGAGGTTTAGAGTGTGGAAAGAGGGTTGGAAACCAAAAGAGTGGACTTTTCCGCGACGATTGAGTGCACTGTCCACGTGCCAAATCTGTCGCTGTCGAAGGTGCGACTCATTTAAAGCTTTCCTGCAGGGTATAAAAATCTCGCAATGACGAGTTTGCGTGTCATTAATTTGACTATATATATATTCACGTTCATCCATCGGTTGTCAAGTTTAAATGTCAAAAGGCCGACAAATAAAGATATTACGAAGAAGTGCATTTTTAATTGAAACGTGGTACCTTTCAGATACGTATTAGTGTTATTATTATCAATCGTTACTATTTCTTTTCTATATGAATATATGAACAAAATGCCGACGGATATGATAAAATAAACTTAAAGTGTATTATCGCACGTAAGTACAGTAACAAATATGACGATTTTTCTATATTTTATTAAGATATATTAATAAATACAATAACACTCTATTCATTATATATGTCATCGAAATGTAAATTTCATACAACGAAGAACTTGAAGCAAGCTTAAATAAAGAAGAACCGTCTGAGTTTTGCCATTTGGGCCTGTCAAATTACGTTAGATGCACACGAATTATACAAAACCTAAATGTCAACAGAATGTTGGAAATGTATCAGTGTTCAAGTTATAATTATATAAATTTAAGCCATTTTACGAATGGGATCATTTAATAACATTTCTCATCGATCTCTCTACGTACAAATAATAGGGCGACTTTTCTTTATTTGTCAGATGTGTCCGAAGCACTTCGAAATAAAATAAATACATCAAATAAGATTCCCATAAGCATGTATGTCATTTCGTTTACCAATTCAGTTATAAAAGCAAGTATTTAAAGTGTACATTTTTGGTTAAATGGTACGACAGTGTCTAGCATCAACCGTATAGGAGCTAGCAAGATTTTCGATTGCGTTTTAGAAAGTATATTATTAAAGCGTAATATGAAAATTAATTAATTCTCTCAATGACCTGTAAGTTTAAAATATGTTTTATTAAGTTAGCCTGACATTTCGTTCTCACAAGTTTATGTGTGAACAAATACAGTTCAACGAACTATTGTCACGATGACAGGTGGAACGACAATTTTGGTTAAACATCTTCATGTCAGCTGTCTGACTTTTCATTGTCATAGGTATGTGTCATCGAAATATCGTTACGATGACAGTCTGTCAGAAAATTTGAATTATACACTATTTCAATCGAAACTTGACACAAAGCGTAGTACCAATTTTATAGAACTAATAACGTGAAACAACATTCAATTAATTTTTTTTTGATCTGTCGACGTTCACCATGGACTAGATGTACACAACTGATACAAAACCTGAATGTCAATAAAAAAATTTTAAATATCAGCGTTCATTAAATTATATAGGAATATTGTTCGCTTTATGGGCAAAGTTTTAATAAATAAATTCATTTACCACCATAATGTATAATCCATTTCTAGAGATATTTCTTTAAATTTAATCTTCATTCATTACAATAGCAAAGTTAACTACATAATTATCCTCCACTGTCATTCATTCATATAGAAATTAAAACACCGTAAATAGTATAGGTAATAGTGAATAGGTACAACCTAACCAACTAAAAAGAAGAAGCGTATGCGGTATCATAAAAATTAAATTAACATTATGAATGACATAGGTACTCCGACAATTTTATGTATTATGGTTAGAGTTGTTGCCGATATGCCATACGATTTTTTAACGCATACACATAATCTGACATTACGTCAAACCAATTACGTCAAACCAGTGAGCTGTAGCAGTGAAATCAACTGTTCACAGGGACAAATATTATACGGATCTAAATTCTAATTAGCTCCCTTATTTTCAGAAATAGCGTACCGAAAATAGTTATACCGTATTTAGTTGTTTTTTAATGAAATCTGCCTTATGAATTTTAACTAACATTTTTATAGAGGAAATGATTATTAACATTTAACATTCATTAAAACAGCATGCGACCAGCATTAATCGCATTACCAATGAGATGCCCTTACAGCCTTAGATATAATATTAAAAAGATATAAGTACAAGCGAAGAGGCGAATCAACCTCGAAGAGCTCCATACATCACTATATCTAACAATGGTTGCTTTCTGCAAACACGAGAGTTGCGAAATTGTTCACATAATTCTAACTTCTCTTTATTGAAATTTAAACGTTCTTTATCATAAAAATTAACACAAAAACATTCATAAATTTACAAACTATATTCAAAGTAATGACTATAAAAACATCATCAAAAATAATAATGAGTAGTATAAATACATATACTTGCCCATACTTAATTCAATATAATGATTCCTTTCTATAATTGCTTCCTTTGCGACGAGAAATCATAACAGAATTTGAATTTTGAAAAAAATTATCAACATACAAACTGACATCGAAAATCACAATTTTTAAATATTGTACTAAATTTTTCTATTATATAAATGCTTTAAAAAAGTGTAATTTCCGGTACGTTAGATTTATGTTATTAAATTTTGACAATTTTTTAATTGAATAAAATTGATGATAATTATAACAAACGTCAAAATATAATTATTTTATAGGTTATGAAGATAACTGACATAGAGGTGGGCAAAACGGCTCATTTCCTTGACTCGGTTCAGCTCCTCATTGTGAGCCGGGTCACGGAACCGGCTCATTTGAACCGTGTGGATCCGTAATAGCATACCGTTCATGAACGTGTAGTACACATATAATACTCGGCGCCGCGCGCCGTCGTCGACTCAAACGAACCGGGATGATAATTTCGGCTGCGCGCACACCAATTGTACAAAATGTTTGACAAACAATTTATTTGAAGCTAAAATGCACACAAATTTGACAAATTATTAGGTTGTTGTACACAAATTAAACAAAATATATGTAAAACTAAATTATCAATTATCGGCATCTCAATCTCGACATAATACATCCGCTTGACTTAACATTTTTATAGATATACAGGTTGATTATTGTTCTTTTAATGATTATATATTTGCATTATTAAAATACTTTAATTCCAGAACGCGTACGCCTTAATGGGGAAAAAGATAGCTTTTAACATTTATGTGCCCTTATGACAACGATTACGCATACATGCAGAGTGGGCGGAGCTATCTGAAATTAATTTCTCTCTTCTGATTAAAGTAAAATTCGGCACTTGGGAGTCTTTGTGGTCTCATTGATCACGTATCCAAAGTCGAAATGTCAAAAAAAAAAAAATGGCCGAAGAATTTTTTGAAAATTGACGTATAAATGTGAAATTTTAGATACGAGGGTGTCTCAAGTCGCCGATCACAAATACAAAATCAGAATGTCTTAAAAAAATAAAATGGCGGATGATTTTTTTGAAAATTGACGTATGAATATAAAATTTTAGATACGGGGGTTTTGGGGGTCGCCGATCACAAATCCAAAATCAAAATGTCAAAAAAAACAAAATAGCGGAATATTTTTTGAAAATGGACGTATGAATGTAAAATTTTAGAAATGGGGGTTCTGGGGGCGCCGATCACGATTCCAAAGTCAAAATGTCAAAAAAAAAAACGGCGGAAGATTTTTTTGAAAATTAACGTGTCAATGTGAAATTTTAGATAGGGGGTTTTGGGGGTCGCCGATCACGATTCCAAAGTCAAAATGTCATAAAAAAACAAAATGGCGGAAGAATTTTTTGAAAATTGACGTATGAATGTAAAATTTTAGATACGGGGGTTTTGGGGGTCGCCGATCACGATCCCAAAGTCAAAATGTCAAAAAAAACAAAATGACGGAAGATTTTTTGAAAATTGACGTATGAATGTAAAGTTTTAGATACGGGGGTTTTGGGGGTCGCCGATCACGATTCCAAAGTCAAAATGTCAAAATAAGCAAAATGGCGAAAGATTTTTTTGAAAAGTGGCGTATGAGTGTGAAATTTTAGATACAGGGGTGTGTTAGGTCGCCGATCACAAACCCAAAATCAAAATGTCATAAAAAAACAAAATCGTGGAAGAATTTTTTGAAAATTGACATATGAATGTAAAATTTTAGATAAGGGGGTTTGGGGGTCGCCGATCACGATTCCAAAGTCAAAATGTCAAAAAAAAACAAAAGGGCGGAAGATTTTTTTGAAAATTGACGTATGAATGTGAAATTTTAGATACGCGAGTTTTGGGGGTCGCCGATCACGATTCCAAAGTCAAAATGTCAAAAAAAACAAAATGGCGAAAGATTTTTTTGAAAATTCACGTATGAATGTGAAATTTTAGATACGGGGGTTTTGGGGGTCGCCGATCACGATTCCAAAGCCAAAATGTCAAAAAAAAGCAAAATGGCGGAAGATTTTTTGAAAATTGTCATGAATGTAAAATTTTAGATACGGGGGTTTTGGGGGTCGCCGATCACGATTCCAAAGTCAAGATGTCAAAAAAAACAAAATGACGGAAGATTTTTTGAAAATTGACGTATGAGTGTGAAATTTTAGATACAGGGGTGTTAGGTCGCCGATCACAAATCCAAAATCAAAATGTCATAAAAAAACAAAATCGTGGAAATTTTGTTTGAAAATTGACATGTGAATGTAAAATTTTAGATACGGGGGTTTTGGGGGTCGCCGATCACGATTCCAAAGTCAAAATGTCAAAAAAACAAAATGGCGAAAGATTTTTTAGAAAATTGACGTATTAATGTAAAATTTTAGATACGGAGGTTTTTGGGAGTCGCCGATCACGATTCCAAAGTCAAAATGTCAAAAAAAGCAAAATGGCGAAAGATTTTTTTGAAAATTGACGTATGAGTGTGAAATTTTAGATACGGGGGTGTGTTAGGTCGCCGATCACAAATCCAAAATCAAAATGTCATAAAAAAACAAAATCGTGGAAGAATTTTTTGAAAATTGACATATGAATGTAAAATTTTAGATACAGGGGTTTTGGGGGTCGCCGATCACGATTCCAAAGTCAAAATGTCAAAAAAAACAAAATAGCGAAAGATTTTTTAGAAAATTGACGTATTAATGTAAAATTTTAGATACGGGAGTTTTGGGGGTCGCCGATCACGATTCCAAAGTCAGAATGTCAAAAAAAGCAAAACGGCGGAAGATTTTTTTGAAAATTGACGTATGAATGTAAAATTTTAGATACGGGGGTTTTGGGGGTCGCCGATCACGATTCCAAAGTCAAAATTTCAAAAAAAACAAAATAGCGAAAGATTTTTTAGAAAATTGACGTATTAATGTAAAATTTTAGATACAGGAGTTTTGGGGGTCGCCGATCACGATTCCAAAGTCAGAATGTCAAAAAAAGCAAAACGGCGGAAGATTTTTTTGAAAATTGACGTATGAATGTAAAATTTTAGATACGGGGGTTCTGGGGGTCGCCGATCACGATTCCAAAGTCAAAATGTCAAAATAAGCAAAATGGCGAAAGATTTTTTTGAAAATTGACGTATGAGTGTGAAATTTTAGATACCAGGGGTGTTAGGTCGCCGATCACAAATCCAAAATCAAAATGTCATAAAAAAACAAAATCGTGGAAATTTTGTTTGAAAATTGACATGTGAATGTAAAATTTTAGATACGGGGGTTTTGGGGGTCGCCGATCACGATTCCAAAGTCAAAATGTCAAAAAAAGCAAAATGGCGGATAATTTTTTTGAAAATTGACGTATGAATGTAAAATTTTAGAAACGGGGGTTTTGGGGGTCGCCGATCACGTTTCCAAAGTCAAAATGTCAAAAAAAACAATATGGCGGAAGATTTTTTGAAAATTGACGTGTGAATGTAAAATTTTAGATGCGGGGGTTTTGGGGGTCGCCGATCACGATTCCAAAGTCAGAATGTCAAAAAAAAAAAATGGTGAAAGATTTTTTTAGAAAATTGACGTATTAATGTAAAATTTTAGATACGGGGGTTTTGGGGGTCGCCGATCACGATTCCAAAGTCAAAATGTCAGAAAAAGCAAAACGGCGAAAGATTTTTTTGAAAATTGATGTATGAATGTAAAATTTTAGATACGGGGGTCGCCGATCACGATTTTAAAGCAAAATGTCAAAAGAAACAAAATGGCGAGAGATTTTTGAAAATTGACGTAAAATTTTAGATACGGGGATTTTGGGGGTCGCCGATCACGATTCCAAAGTCAAAATGTCAAAAAAAAGCAAAACTGCGAAAGATTTTTTTGAAAATTGACGTATGAGTGTGAAATTTGAGATACGGGGGTGTGTTAGGTCGCCGATCACAAATCCAAAATCAAAATGTCATAAAAAAACAAAATCGTGGAAGAATTTTTTGAAAATTGACATATGAATGTAAAATTTTAGATACGGGGGTTTTGGGGGTCGCCGATCACGATTCCAAAGTCAAAATGTCAAAAAAAAACAAAATGACGGAAGATTTTTTGAAAATTGACGTATGAATGTGAAATTTCAGATACGGGGGTTTTGGGGGTCGCCGATCACGATTCCAAAGCCAAAATGTCAAAAAAAAAATGGCGGAAGATTTTTTGAAAATTGAGTCATGAATGTAAAATTTTAGATACGGGGGTTTTGGGGGTCGCCGATCACGATTCTAAAGTCAAAATGTCAAAAAAAAGCAAAACGGCGAAAGATTTATTTGAAAATTGACGTATGAGTGTGAAATTTGAGATACGGGGGTGTGTTAGGTCGCCGATCACAAATCCAAAATCAAAATGTCATAAAAAAACAAAATCGTGGAAGAATTTTTTGAAAATTGACATATGAATGTAAAATTTTAGATACGGGGGTTTTGGGGGTCGCCGATCACGATTCCAAAGTCAAAATGTCAAAAAAACAAAATGACGGAAGATTTTTTTGAAAATTGACGTATGAATGTGAAATTTCAGATACGGGGGTTTTGGGGGTCGCCGATCACGATTCCAAAGCCAAAATGTCAAAAAAAAAATGGCGGAAGATTTTTTGAAAATTGAGTCATGAATGTAAAATTTTAGATACAGGGGTTTTGGGGGTCGCCGATCACGATTCCAAAGTCAAAATGTCAAAAAAAACAAAATGACGGAAGATTTTTTTGAAAATTGACGTATGAATGTGAAATTTCATTTCATTTTTTTTGGGGGTCGCCGATCACAATCCCAAAGTCAAAATGTCAAAAAAAAAAAACGGCGGAAGATTTTTTGAAAGTTGACGTATGAAAGTGAAATTTTAGACACGGGGGTTTTGGGCGTCGCCGATCACGATTCCAAAGTCAAAATGTCAAAAAACAACAAAATGGCGGGAGATTTTTTTGAAAGTTGACGTATGAATGTGAAATTTTAAATACGGGGGTTTTGGGGGTCGCCGATCACGATTCCAAAGTCAAAATGTCAAAAAAAAACAAAATGGCGGAAGATGTTTTTGAAAATTGACGTATGAGTGTGAAATTTTAGATACGGGGGTTTTGAGGGTCGCCGATCACGATTCCAAAGTCAAAATGTCAAAAAAAAACAAAATGGCGAAAGATTTTTTTGGAAATTTACGTATGAGTGTGAAATTTTAGATACAGGGGTGTGTTAGGTCGCCGATCACAAATCCAAAATCAAAATGTCATAAAAAAACAAAATCGTGGAAGAATTTTTTGAAAATTGACATATGAATGTAAAATTTTAGATAAGGGGGTTTTGGGGGACGCCGATCACGATTCCAAAGTCAAAATGTCAAAAAAAACAAAATGTCGGAAGATTTTTTGAAAATTGACTTATGAATGTAAAATTTTAGGTACGGCGGTTTTGGGGGTCGCCGATCACGATTCCAAAGTCAAAATGTCAAAAAAAAAATGACGGAAGATTTTTTTGAAAATTGACGTATGAATGTGAAATTTCAGATACGGGGGTTTTGGGGGTCGCCGATCACGATTCCAAAGCCAAAATGTCAAAAAAAAACAAAATGGCGGAAGATTTTTTGAAAATTGAATCATGAATGTAAAATTTTAGATGCGAGGGTTTTGGGGGTCGCCGATCACGATTCCAAAGTCAAAATGTCAAAAAAAACAAAATGACGGAAGATTTTTTTGAAAATTGACGTATGATTGTGAAATTTCAGATACGGGGGTTTTGGGGGTCGCCGATCACAATCCCAAAGTCAAAATGTCAAAAAAACAAAACGGCGGAAGATTTTTTTGAAAGTTGACGTATGAATGTGAAATTTTAGATACGGGGGTTTTGGGGGTCGCCGATCACGATTCCAAAGTAAAATGTCAAAAAAAAAACAAAATGGCGGGAGATTTTTTGAAAGTTGACGTATGAATGTGAAATTTTAAATACGGGGGTTTTGGGGGTCGCCGATCACGATTCCAAAGTCAAAATGTCAAAAAAAAGCAAAATGGCGGAAGATGTTTTTGAACATTGACGTATGAGTGTGAAATTTTAGATACGGGGGTTTTGAGGGTCGCCGATCACGATTCCAAAGTCAAAATGTCAAAAAAAACAAAATGGCGGAAGATTTTTTTGGAAATTGACGTATGAATGAAAAATTTTAGATACGGGGGTTTTGGGGGTCGCCGATCACGATTCCAAAGTCAAAATGTCAAAAAAAGCAAAATGGCGAAAGATTTTTTTGAAAATTGACGTATGAGTGTGAAATTTTAGATACGGGGGGTTTTGGGGGTCGCCGATCACGATTCCAAAGTTAAAATGTCAAAAACAAACAAAATGGCGGAAGATGTTTTTGAAAATTGACGTATGAATGCGAAATTTTAGATACGGGGGTATCTTAGGTCGCCGATCACGAATCCAAAGTCAAAATGTCAAAAAAAAAACAAAATGGCGGAAGAGTTCTTTGAAAATTGACGTATGAATGTGAAATTTTAGGTACGGCTTATTACATCTTCAATTCGGTGATTCTTCGAAACGTGATTCAACAGGGTTTAAATTTAATACTTAATTTTTTCTTATCAATAGTAGATTCGAAAACAGAATCGTATTGTACACTGTCCCATTGAAAATGTTGCGCTCACTGAGCTCATTGTTTCTTTCGATACTTTAACATTAAATTACGTTTCTCGCTCTTGAGTGTGAACCGGTTTGTGTAAAAAAACAGTTCGAGTAGAATTTCAAATAAAATATACTATCGGCTTAACAAAATGTATGTAGGGGTGCTTTAAAAGTTTATAAAAGTGGACATTCTAAAAACGTCATGCCAGTGAACGCTTTTTACAGGAAAGGCGCTTCAATGGGGCTTCAATTTAAAACTTGGGCTTTTTACTTTTATTATTATTTCGTGCTCCTTTATTAACGATAGTAGATTTTGAAAAGGTTGACACGCTTTCACACTTTCGCATCAAAATAGTATTGTACACTGTCTTAATAAAAATGTTGCGCTTCTTGATCTCATTGTGCCTTTACATACTTTAACACGACTTATGTTTAACATTAAATTACCTTTCTCGCTCTTGTGTGTACCGGTTTGTGTAAAAAACAATTCGAGAAAAATTTTAAATACAATAAACTATTGGCTTCACAAAATATATGTATATACCGGGATGCTTTAAAAGTTTATAAAACTGGACATTCTAAAAAGCATTTTTTTACAGGAAAGGCGCTTTAATAGGGCTTAAATTTAAAACTTGGGCTTTTTACTTTTATTATTATTTTGTGCTTTTTTCTTAACGAGAGTAGACTTCGAAAAGATTGACAGGCTCTTATACGTTCACATCAAAATAGTATTGTAAACTGTCTTAATGAAAATGTTACGCTTTTTGAGAGCTCATTGTTCCTTTGGATATTTTAACATGACTTATGTTTAACATTAAATTACCTTTCTCGCTCTTGAGTGTGTACCGGTTTGTGTAAGATACAATTCGAGAAAAATTTTAAATAAAATAAAAGGCACTTCAATTTAAAACTTGGGGTTTTTACTTTTATTTTCATTTTGTGCTCCTTTATTAATGATAATGGATTTCAAAAAGGTCACACTTTACATCAAAATAGTATTGTACACTGTCTTAATAAAAATGTTGCGCTGTTTGATCTCAATGTGTCTTTGGATACTTCAATACGACTTATGTTTAACATTAAATTACCTTTCTCGCTCTTGAGTGTGTACCGGTTTATGTCAAAAACAGTTCGAGAAGAATTTTAAATAAAATATCCTATTGGTTCAACAAAGTATATGTATATACAGGGGCGCTTCAACAGTTAATAAAACCGGACATTCTAAAAAGTCATGCCAGTTATAGCTTTTTACAGGAAAAGCGCTTCAATAGGGCTTAAATTTAAAACTTGAGCTTTTTACTTTTATTATTATTTTGTACTTTTTCATTAACGATAGTGGATTTCGAAAAGATTGATAGGCTATTACACGTTCATATCAAAATAGTATTGTAAACTGTCTTAATGAAAATGTTGCTTTTTTTGTCTTTGAATACTTTAACATGACTTATGTTTAACATTAAATTACCTTTCTCGCGCTTGGGTGTGTACCGGTTTGTGTAAAAAATAATTCGAGAAAAATTTCAAAAAAATATACTATTGGCTTAACAAAATATATCTAGGGGTGCTTCAAAAGTTTATAAAAGTGGACATTCTAAAAAGCGTCATGCCAGTGATCGCTTTTACAGGAAAGGCGCTTCAATAGGGCTTCAATTTAAAACTTGGGCTTTTTACTTCTATTAATATTTCGTGCTTCGTGCTCCTTTATTAACGATAGTGGATTTTGAACAGGTTGACAGGCTTTTACACTTTCTCGCTGTTGAGTGTGTACCGGTTTGTGTTAAAAACAATTCGAGAAGAATTTTAAATAAAACGTCCTATTGGCTTAACAAAATATATGTATATGCACGGTTGCTTCAAAAGTTAGTAAAATCCTACATTCTAAAAAGTCATGACAGTCATTGCTTTTACAGGAAAGGCGCTTCAATTTAACACTTGGGCTTTCTACTTTTATTATTATTTCGTGCTTCGTGCTCCTTTATTAACGATAGTGGATTTCAAAAAGGTTGACAGGCTTTTACACTTTCACATCAAAATAGCTTTGTACACTGTCTTAATAAAAATATTGCGCTTCTTGATCTCATTGTCTTTGCATACTTTAACACGACTTATGTTTAACATTAAATTACCTTTCTCGCTCTTGAGTGTGTACCGATTTATGTCAAAAACAGTTCGAGAAGAATTTTAAATGAAATATCCTATTGGCCTAACAAAATATATGTATATACATGGGTGCTTCAAAAGTTTATAACAGTGGATATTCTAAAAAACGTTTTTTACAGGAAAGGCGCTTCAATAGGGCTTAAATTTAAAACTTGGGCTTTTTACTGTTATTATTATTTTGTGCTTTTTTCTTAACGAGAGTAGACTTCGAAAAGATTGACAGGCTTTTACACGTTCACATCAAAATAGTATAGTAAACTGTCTTAATAAAAATGCTGCGCTTTTTGATCTCATTGTGTCTTTGGATACTTTAACACGACTTATGTTTAACATTAAATTACCTTTCTCACTCTTGAGTGTGTACCGATTTGCGTAAAAAACGATTCGAGAAACTTTTTAAATAAAATATACTATTGGCTTCACAAAATATATGTATATACCGGGATGCTTTAAAAGTTTATAAAACCGGACATTCTAAAAAGCGTCATGCCAGTAATCGCTTTTTACAGGAAAGCTTCAATTTAAAACTTGCGCTTTTTACTTTTACTTTTATTTTGTGCTCCTTTATTAACGATAGTGGATTTCAAAAAGGTCACACTTTACATCAAAATAGTATTGTACACTGTCTTAATAAAAATGTTGTGCGTTTTGATCTCATTGTGTCTTTGCATACTTTAACACGACTTATGTTTAACATTAAATTACCTTTCTCGCTCTTGAGTGTGTACCGGTTTGTGTTAAAAACATTTCGAGAAAATTTTTAATAAGATATCCTATTGGCTTAACAAAATAAATGTATATACAGGGGTGCTTCAAATATTTATAAAAATGGACATTCTAGAAAACGCTGTTTACAGGAAAGGCGCTTGAAAAGAGCTTAAATTTAAAACTTGGGTTTTTTACTTTTATTATTATTTTGTGCTCCTTTATTAATGATAGTGGATTTCAAAAGGGTCTCACTTTACATCAAAGTAGTATTGTAAACTGTTTTAATAAAAATGTTGCCCTTTTTGAGCTCATTCTGTCTTTGGATACTTTAACATTGCTTATGATTAACTTTAAATTACCTTTCTCGCTCTTGAGTGTGTACCGATTTGTGTCAAAAACAGATCGAGAATAATTTGAAATAAAATATACTCTGCTCTTTTATTAACTATAGTGGACTTCGAAAAGGTAGTAAGAAAGTAATATACTTTATAAATTAAATTTACTTTACCCATTCACATACATATGTTTGCAAGCTATATATTTGAAGTTCATCAGCATTCATTAGCATTCTATAAGAATGTTTGAAAACGACGCCCATTTATCAAACAAAATTTGTTGTAAACATGTTAAACACTATGGAGATACTACGTATATTTGAGCATGTCAATTAAAATGACGAGCCCGCGATAGCGGGCGAGTAGTATATATGTAATTCATTGAAATTTTAAAATGTTCTTCAATACAAGTCCTTCATTTTTAAATGACGTGCGAACTAATTTTGAGTATGTGACAGACGAATATTTCAATTATGCTGACCAAAATTTCATAATGAAAGCGCTGTTCCACTTCAAATAATTTGGGTGAAAATATCTCAGTGTCAAAATGATTATTAGGTTCTTTTTTATTAATATTGTGCATGCCTATCTTAAATTGTTTCTGAGCAATTGACATACTTTTTGTTAATATACTAAACTTTTCCACTGTTATTTCAATAGCGTATTATCCCGATTGTCTCAATGAAAATGATGCACTTATTGAGCATATTGGTTCTTCGGATACTTTAACATCATTCTTATGTTTAACATTAAATTATCTTTCTCGCTCTTCATTGTGTAACAGTTTGTGTAAAAAAAAATCTAGAAGAATTCTAAATGAAATATACAATTGGCTTTACAAAATATATGTATATACAGAGTGTGCCACAAGTCTATTAAATCTTACATTCTAAAAACCACCACGAGAGTGATCGCGTTTTACAGGAAACTGTAAAAAGCTGTAAGCGGACGCGCAAAAGGCGAATTCAAGCTCGAAAAGATTGAAGCCATAGCTCACAAACATTCAACACAATAAATATTGCAATATATAATAATAGGCCCAATGATAATAGTGTATAGGTAAGAAATTTATAAATTCGATTCCTTATCTGTTTATAAATACTTTCTACTTATTTTTAGCAATTATCGTTACATGACTGGAGTCATTTCGTCCATGAATTCAGTTGTAAAAATACTTCAAAATATTATAAGATATTGTAAATAGAAAAAAGAAACTAAAATATATTCCTACCAGATTAAACAAGCACTTAATCATGTTGTTACTGTGCCAGGCAAATTGAGAAGTAATATCATACGTATTCAAAAAAGATTGTTTAATTATCATTGATGAAAATGAACTTCCCGCGACATCGTCAATTAGAATAATTCAAAATAGCGATTCTAAAAGGATGTTTTACAGTATTTTCGAATATAACAATAAGCAATCAATATTACCATAATACATACATATATTATATCTATATATTCCTTAAATTGTAGGTGTACAATGCAAAAGAAAATAATTATGTACAGTGTGAACAAGGCTTTACCAACATTATTAAGCATCATACATAACTGACAGTTGTAATACAAAGAAACACTGCAAATTATAAGAGTATAGGAATGGAAATCAGTATAAAAAATGCCAATGAAGTAAATATTATTTGTTATAGAACAATGATTAAATGAATTATTTAAAAGTATACATTCGCGTCAACAAAACATAATTCTAATAAAGCTATCTACAAGTTTGTATAAAATAAAATGTTTTTTTAAAATTCTAATGAATTTTCATTTAAACCAAAAAGACCAATGGAATCGACATATGTATATAGACTGAAACACTATTAACAAAAACTATCAAACCACATTTTCCAACTGATGCAAAAAAAAAACAGATTTCGAGATTATTCTAATTTTATACCCACAAACAAAATTCAAACTACAGATAAATTAGGCAAACGTGAAATAAATCATCGGCAAGTCAAGGCACAAAACCAATAATAGTAGAATAATTATAAATAGAGTGAAAACTACCGTCTGTGAGGCACAGGAAAAGTATGTGAAAAATGTCAATATAACTTTAAACGATAAAATACATCTTATTTCATGGACAGCCGTTAAACATTTTCAATTTAAAAACTGCTGTTATCACTAAATCTATTATTAATCATTTCATCCGATAAGCATTCTGAATAAAATATTGCATAGTTGTAAACTATATACAGGGGTGTATAAAAACAACTAAGCAATATTGAACACCTAAAACACAATTATATTTAGTTATTCGCTATATATCGGAATTATATGGTGTTTCAAAAACTGAAACGCAATAAAGACAAAATCCGCAATAAATTTAGAAGAATAAGGGGGAGCGGTACCTCAACTGTAAGCGGAATAAGAGGCGATAGCGGGCCTTCAAGGCCTGCCGTATTAGCTAGTTATATATAATAAAAGCCGAGTAGCCAATGGCAACCAAACCCGGTCAAAATCGACGAAAATTGGGTACGCGGGGGGAAGAACTCGTCTCTGGATACGCAAAATTGAAAGCTGTCCTTTGGCGTGAAGTTACCGACGACCTTGAATTGTTCCTCGACGGAGAGTTTTTCTTCCCAAGTGGAGCGTGTGCAGAGATATGGGCTTTTAAAGAGGACCCTGCACTCGATGTTTTAACAGAAAAATGGCTTACGTCATGACGATTCACGTGACAACCGATCAAAATCGTAAAAATGTCAGGTATGACAGGCACGCGCGAAAGAATTGTAAAAATTTCACATTGACGAGGAAATTTCAGGCCGTCGAGGTTTAGAGTGCGGAAAGAGGGTTGGAAACCAAAAGAGTGGACTTTTCCGCGACGATTGAGTGCACTGTCCACGTGCCAAATCTGTCGCTGTCGAAGGTGCGACTCATTTAAAGCTTTCCTGCAGGGTATAAAAATCTCGCAATGACGAGTTTGCGTGTCATTAATTTGACTATATATATATTCACGTTCATCCATCGGTTGTCAAGTTTAAATGTCAAAAGGCCGACAAATAAAGATATTACGAAGAAGTGCATTTTTAATTGAAACGTGGTACCTTTCAGATACGTATTCGTGTTATTATTATCAATCGTTACTATTTCTTTTCTATATGAATATATGAACAAAATGCCGACGGATATGATAAAATAAACTTAAAGTGTATTATCGCACGTAAGTACAGTAACAAATATGACGATTTTTCTATATTTTATTAAGATATATTAATAAATACAATGACACTCTATTCATTATATATGTCATCGAAATGTAAATTTCATACAACGAAGAACTTGAAGCAAGCTTAAATAAAGAAGAACCGTCTGAGTTTTGCCATTTGGGCCTGTCAAGTTACGTTAGATGCACACGAATTATACAAAACCTAAATGTCAACAGAATGTTGGAAATGTATCAGTGTTCAAGTTATAATTATATAAATTTAAGCCATTTTACGAATGGGATCATTTAATAACATTTCTCATCGATCTCTCTACGTACAAATAATAGGGCGACTTTTCTTTATTTGTCAGATGTGTCCGAAGCACTTCGAAATAAAATAAATACATCAAATAAGATTCCCATAAGCATGTATGTCATTTCGTTTACCAATTCAGTTATAAAAGCAAGTATTTAAAGTGTACATTTTTGGTTAAATGGTACGACAGTGTCTAGCATCAACCGTATAGGAGCTAGCAAGATTTTCGATTGCGTTTTAGAAAGTATATTATTAAAGCGTAATATGAAAATTAATTAATTCTCTCAATGACCTGTAAGTTTAAAACATGTTTTATTAAGTTAGCCTGACATTTCGTTCTCACAAGTTTATGTGTGAACAAATACAGTTCAACGAACTATTGTCACGATGACAGGTGGAACGACAATTTTGGTTAAACATCTTCATGTCAGCTGTCTGACTTTTCATTGTCATAGGTATGTGTCATCGAAATATCGTTACGATGACAGTCTGTCAAAAAATTTGAATTATACACTATTTCAATCGTAAACTTGACACAAAGCGTAGTACCAATTTTATAGAACTAATAACGTGAAACAACATTCAATTAATTTTTTTTTTGATCTGTCGACGTTCACCATGGACTAGATGTACACAACTGATACTAAACCTGAATGTCAATAAAAAAATTTTAAATAGCGTTCATTAAATTATATAGGAATATTGTTCGCTTTGTGGGCAAAGTCTTAATAAATAAATTCATTTGCCACCATAATGTATAATCCATTTCTAGAGATATTTCTTTAAATTTAATCTTCATTCATTACAATAGCAAAGTTAACTACATAATTATCCTCCACTGTCATTCATTCATATAGAAATTAAAATACCGTAAATAGTATCGATAATAGTGAATAGGTACAACCTAACCAACTAAAAAGAAGAAGCGTATGCGGTATCATAAAAATTAAATTAACATTATGAATGACATAGGTACTCCGACAATTTTATGTATTATGGTTAGAGTTGTTGCCGATATGCCATACGATTTTTTAACGCATACACATAATCTGACATTACGTCAAACCAGTGAGCTGTAGCAGTGAAATCAACTGTTCACAGGGACAAATATTATACGGATCTAAATTCTAATTAGCTCCCTTATTTTCAGAAATAGCGTACCGAAAATAGTTATACCGTATGTTTATAGTTGTTTTTTAATGATATCTGCCTTATGAATACAGGGTCACTAACTACATATGAATATATACCGTATAACATTTACAAATTACAGTTTTAAACGTTTGCAGGTTTTGTCATTAAATACTGGAAAAATCTAAGGCAAGTAAATTTCTAAAAAAAAACGACCCCTGTCGTAAATTAAGGTGGAAATAATTGACAATACAGGGTCACTAACTACATATGAATATATACCGTATAACATTTACAAATTACAGTTTTAAACGTTTGCAAGTTTTGTCATTAAATACTGGAAAAATCTAAGGCAAGTAAATATCTAGATCGAGGGAATCAAATACGTAAGCACTAAAGAATATACTAAACGGCATTAATTTAATCAAACATGAATTTACCTTTTATTTGAGAATATATACGGGAACTGATCCGAAGGAAATGATACAGAAGTAGTTTCTCGATTTTTTGGTATGGCTGTAAATTAAAGTTGAAAGAATTGAAGCCCACAAGGTCAGTAACTACATATGAATATGTTTATACACTTAGAAATGACAGTCTTAAAAGTTTGCAGGTTTCATTCATTAAATACTGGAAATATCCAAATAGAATTAAAGAATTTGAAGAGTATATATACTAAATTACATTAAATTCATCGATCACTAATTTAGCATCTTTTCTAAGAAAAGTGTATACTTAAAAGCAGGAAATGAAACAGAAGTGATCCGTATTTTTAATTTTTCAGTACGCAATCCTATAATTTGACATGTTGATATGTAATTAAGTTTAAGTGTAAGAATATCCTTTAAAGTAACAGGAAACTTTAACACTTATATACAAAAAATCCATCTAACGTTTGACTTGCGATGAAACTTCAATTCGAGTTATGAACCATCAAGACGATCAATAGGCGATAACACTTACTGGGAAACGTCAGAATTCACTGCAATAATAGTCTCGGTGGTGCAATCGACTTGGTATGTCATCTCAAAAATACTGTAACCTGACCGGACTAAATACTGAAAACACCAAAGATGTGACGATAAAGAGATGTGCTATCGAAAAAATATCGAGGAAGAACAGTCACTATCATCGACGTGTTGTGAAACTTTAAAGCCATAAAGTCGGCAACTTTTGGACAGTTTGGTAATGAAAAGTGAATTTATTTGGCTAATCACCTGAGAACATACGCGAAGCGAAAAGAAGGGAACAATATTTTCTTTCCATTTACATGGGCGCTTTGAGCAGACACGATGTGAATATGTAATGTTAAGGAAATGAAAAAATGCAAAGTTCAAGAGTGGTTTTTGATTAATGAAATGTGAAACCTATTAGATATGTATTATTATTATTACCAACACATAATAAAATATCTCCATCCTTTCCGCTATATTACTATAAATTGTCAATAAAATAAAAATGTTAATCACATTAAAATTGATCTTTAATGCAGAAAATATTAAATCCAATTGCCACATTTACATATTTCAACAATGACATTCAATTTGACAATTAGGTCTCGCAGATTTGAAGTTTATAGGACGAACTGATATAAACATCAATTAACCTCTGACGCAGTGACGGTTTTCGAAAAAGTTTACAGTTAATCCTTAAAGTGGCCAATCAATTTTAAATCACAATTACACTTGCCGGAAAACTTCAAAATTGACAAACCCAATAACACCGATTCTTATATAGTCAATTGTCTATTTTGAACGAACGTCATAGAAATTTATTTCGGCACTGCTCTCAACATCAAGATGTCCGACGAACGCGGTACAGGAACTCCAAACGCACCTAGACAACACGATAAAATGGTTCAAACAATGGAGGACAACAATAAACGAAGACAAATCCCAAGTAATAATCTTTCAAAAGGAATCGGAAAACATCAGACAACTAAATAACCATCAACAACAACACTACACCATGGAGTAGAGAAATTAAATACCTGGGAATATACCTGGATATAAAGCTCAATTATAACACACACATAGAAAAAACGATAACCAAAACCAAACAAACAAGATGTCAACTATGGCCTCTTATAGGCAGAAAAAGCCAGCTGAACACGAACAACAAAATTCTACTTTACAAACAAGTATTACGTCCAATAAATCAGATGGAAAACCACTCAAATCAAAATCTTAAAAGAGCACTTGCATATGATGGAAATGAAAATTTCAAACACAAAAGACCTAAAATGGTTCTACTTTAATTCTTAATCAAAATAAAGATAAACAATAGCTAATCAAATTCAACTCCAACATTCCAAGATTCACCGCTCTCAGATGAAGAGTAAAAGACTAAATAGTCTAACTCAAAGCCACAATAAAGAAGAAGAAGAAATTTATTTCTGTTGCCTATTGTCGTGAAAATCAATGTTAATTGTAACACTTTACTTTTCATAAATGCATAATACATACATATCACATTTAATTTAACGATTTAAAGAGTAAAATGGGCAATTACTATTTTAGTAATGGAACTATTACTACATATAAAGACAATACGATACAGAAACATCATATATGGTAATTTAATAATTATTAGTTACTCTAAGATCGCAAAGTACTTTAATACACAATAACATCACTTCTTCAGAAAAAAATGAAGTAAGCATTACTATCCAGCTGATTTTTATATGTGCTGATCAGAATTAAGAATAATTGACGGGCACATCTATGTCACCAAGTTCATTTTTCTATTACCGTTTCTAACACTGATAAATTTAACTAGGGTCTACGCAAAATGTCTGTATTAAATATTAAAGTACGTCGGCATAGCTGACAATGACAACTTAACATCCACATTAGGTTGACTTAAATATTATAGGAAACGTCACAATTGACAGGCAAAAATCCGTCTAACATTTAATTAACGTTGGCAGTCGCACGAAAATTCAATTGCAGGCTATCAAACGTCCAAACGATCGATCAATTTCAGTTCGTGATGACATCTGAACTGCTTTCATGATGACAATTATAACGCAAACATATATGTATATATAGGGGTTCGTCAAAAGTTTATGATAACGGACACTAGAAAAACCATCATGGCAGTGCTCGCGTTTTACAGGAAATTGGAAGAAAGATGTAACCGGATGTTATTTTGTTTAATAATAATTCTGTTATAAAAACAAGCACTTAAGGGATGCGACTGCAGGTTGTGATCAACCGATCAGAGGCACATTTTCTGTTAAATGGTACGACATAGCAGGATTTTCCATTGCTTGGAAAATTGGATAGATGTGGCTTTTACTTGGTGAAGATCTATTGAAATCAACGTAAAATAAAACAACAAATTTGTTTATATCTTCACTATATCTATTTATTTACAAAAATGTAAATGCTGTAACGCGTTTCGCTAACACTGTAGCTTTCTCAAACAGCGGTGGTATAATAACATTCCATTGCGTTTGAAAAATATAAGAGCGACAGTACCTATTTTTAAATGTTAGCAAATTTAAAAACACATTCTGTTCATGATGTTTTGTTAATTTCTACGACAATTGGAAAGATAATTTGGTTAAGCACTGTCACTGTGACATTTCGTTCTCGCATGTTATTATGAACGAACACACTTCAACGAACTGCTGTCACGATGACAAGTGGAATGACAATAATTTACCTAAGCATCTTAACTTCAGTCTGACTTGACTATGACAGTCTTACGCTAATTGCACACGATTTATACAAAACCTGACTCAACGAAATGTTCTAAATGTCAACTCAACGTTCAGTAAATTATATAGAAATATTATATATTTTATGGGCGAATTCTTAATAAATAAATTCATTTGCCACAAATTATAAATGTCAAATAATGTATAATTCATTATTAGACATATATTGTTTAAATTCAATCTTTATTCATAAACAAAAGCAAAGTGAACTACAGTTGCAATTACTCTCCATTAACAGTACCTCAGATACAGATTCCAATATCATTGTTATATAAAATAAGGAAAAGGAGTCAAAAGCAATTAATAACATTTTACTTACATTAAAAAAATATATAAGTGTTAATATGCATGTACCCTTGCGTCTGGCAGTGATCACATTTCCAAAGAGGCACATTTATAGAACAACTTATAGAGAAGAAGTGGACGCGAAGAAGCAATTCTAATTCGAAGAGTTTAATGAAACACTATAATAACAATAAGAGCGAGTGTTCAATAGAATAATTGTGTCTTAAATTAAAAAAAAATAAAAACAAAATGAGTAATCTATATTACTTATACCAATATTGTATGACAAACATTATAGATCACCTATGATTTATGATGATCGTGTACCCGGTTGGTGTCGCGATCTTATTTCGATCGATTCAATTATTATTTGTAGTTTGGTTTTAATCATGAAATCTCCCCTTTTGTATTATTTTTTATAAAATATTTCATAAGAATCGCAAAATAACCCAACAAATATGAATTATAGAGGACTTTTTTGCAATGTATGTAAGCAAAATGTTAACACAGATATTTCCACGTCAGTCTGTATGAATGTTTTAGTGTCAAGTATTAGCTTTACGCTAAATAAAGCCCAAACTTAAAACTTCAACAATGAACAGTCAAACTGATGTAAATATGCTTAATTATATTGTCGTTCGTCCTGTCATCGTGACAGCAAAAAGTATGCGTCTATACAAGGTGTGTCAAAAGTTTAGAAAATAAGATTTTTTTTTAGCGTTTTACAGGAATCTGTAATAAACTGTAAGCGGACGCGAAAGGCGATTCAAGCTCGAAGAGATTGATGGACAGCTAGTTATATATACTAAAAGCCGAGTAGTCAATGGCAACCAAACCCGGTCAAAATCGACGAAAATTGGGTACGCGGGGCGCAGAACTCGTCTCTGGATACGCGAAATTGAAAGCTGCCCTTTGGCGTGAAGTTACCGACGACCTTGAATTGTTCCTCGTCGGAGAGTTTTTCTTCCCAAGTGGAGCGTGTGCAGAGATATGGGCTTTTAAAGAGGAGCGTGCATTCGGTGTTTTAACAGAAAAATGGCTTACGTCATGACCGATTCCTAGGACAACCGATCAAAATCGCAAAAATGTCAGGTATGACAGGCACGCGCGAAAAAATTGTAAAAGTTTCACATTGACGAAGAAATTTCAGGCCGTCGAGGTTTAGAGTGCGGAAAGAGGGTTGGAAACCAAAAGAGTGGACTTTTCCGCGACGGTTGAGTGCACTGTCCACGTGCCAAATCTGTCGCTGTGGAAGGTGCGATTCATTTAAAGCTTTTCTGCAGGGTAAAAAAATCTCGCGATGACGAGTTTGCGTGTCATTAATGACTATATATATATTCACGTTCATCCATCGGTTGTCAAGTTTAAATGTCAGAAGGCCGACAAATAAAGGGATTATGAAGGAAATGTGGTACCTTTCAGATACGTATTAGTGTTATTATTATCAAATTGTTACTATTTCTTTTTTATTTATGAATATATGAACAAAATGCCGACGGATATGATAAAATAAACTTAAAGTGTATTGTCGCACGTAAGTACAGTAACAAATATGACGATCTTTCTATATTTTATTAAGATATGTTAATACAATGACACTCTATTCATTATATATGTCATCGAAATGTAAATTTCATACAACGAAGAACTTGAAGCAAGCTTAAATAAAGAAGAACCATCTGAGTTTTGCCATTTGGGCCTGTCAAATTACGTTAGATGCACACGAATTATGCAAAACCTAAATGTCAACAGAATGTTGGAAATGTATGAGTGTTCAAGTTATAATTATTATATAAATTTAAGTCATTTTACGAATGGGATCATTTAATAACATTTCTCATCGATCTCTCTACATACAAATAATAGGGCGACTTTTCTTTATTTGGCAGATGTGTCCGAAGCACTTCGAAATAAAATAAATACATCAAATAAGATTCCCATAAGCATGTATGTCATTTCGTTTACCAATTCAGTTATAAAAGCAAGTATTTAAAGTGTGCGACTGCTGGTTGGCACCAACTAATCAGAAGTACATTTTTGGTTAAATGGTACGACAGTGTCTAGCATCAACCGTATAGGAGCTAGCAAGATTTTCGATTGCGTTTTAGAAAGTATATTACTAAAGCGTAATATGAAAATTAATTAATTCTCTCAATGACCTGTAAGTTTAAAACATGTTTTATTAAGTTAGCCTGACATTTCGTTCTCACAAGTTTATGTGTGAACAAATACAGTTCAACGAACTATTGTCACGATGACAGGTGGAACGACAATTTTGGTTAAACATCTTCATGTCAGCTGTCTGACTTTTCATTGTCATAAGTATGTGTCATCGAAATATCGTTACGATGACAGTCTGTCAGAAAATTTGAATTATACACTATTTCAATCGTAAACTTGACACAAAGCGTAGTACCAATTTTATAGAACTAATAACGTGAAACAACATTCAATTAATTTTTTTTTTGATCTGTCGACGTTCACCATGGACTAGATGTACACAACTGATACAAAACCTGAATGTCAATAAAAAAATTTTAAATATCAGCGTTCATTAAATTATATAGGAATATTGTTCGCTTTGTGGGCAAAGTCTTAATAAATAAATTCATTTGCCACCATAATGTATAATCCATTTCTAGAGATATTTCTTTAAATTTAATCTTCATTCATTACAATAGCAAAGTTAACTACATAATTATCCTCCACTGTCATTCATTCATATAGAAATTAAAATACCGTAAATAGTATAGGTAATAGTGAATAGGTACAACCTAACCAACTAAAAAGAAGAAGCGTATGCGGTATCATAAAAATTAAATTAACATTATGAATGACATAGGTACTCCGACAATTTTATGTATTATGGTTAGAGTTGTTGCCGATATGCCATACGATTTTTTAACGCATACACATAATCTGACATTACGTCAAACCAGTGAGCTGTAGCAGTGAAATCAACTGTTCACAGGGACAAATATTATACGGATCTAAATTCTAATTAGCTCCCTTATTTTCAGAAATAGCGTACCGAAAATAGTTATACCGTATTTAGTTGTTTTTTAATGAAATCTGCCTTATGAATTTTAACGAATATTTTTATAGGGGAAATGATTATTAACATTTAACATTCATTAAAACAGCATGCGACCAGCATAATCGCATTACCTATGAGATGCCCTTACAGCCTTAGATATAATATTAAAAATATATAAGTACTATCCGTCCATCGGATCTTTTGAGTCACGTGATTAATTTTGATCCGTATGAATTAAATCAACACTTCTGGCTCAAATTCATTACTTACAAAATAGAATTAAACATTTAAAAATAAAGAACTTATGATGCTTATATCTAATATTTTTTATATTTTATACCATGTTTTATTCATTGCTTAAAATTAGCTGTATCTATCATAATGAAATTTTATAAAACAATAATAAAATTTGGTTATGGTTATCAACAAAATTTATCGGTCTGTCATTCATTCACCTTGCAACAAATTGGTTATGTACAATTCCTTAGTATGTATTTATTAAAAAAAACATAATAGTGGAATAATATCTCAAAATATTTAACAACAAATCATGTCAGTCTGAATATAGAACACATAAAATGTTTAAATTCACCTCTACCTATTTTCTAGTGACAATTTTTTAATGGAATTATTTTGTGGAAAATCAGTTCAGTTCAAAATAATTTTTGTTTTATGGTTATTTTTACAATTTGTGAGTAATTATCATTGGAAAACCAGATAATAATTTAGCTCAGCAGTAGTACTGTTCTATTTATAAGCACGATAGAAATTTTAATAGCAATAACTCCTCAATGAAGTATATGATACATTAGTGAAGCTCGGAGTGACATACATCTCAAAAATGAATGGAAGAAGTAATTTTTGCAACAATCTTAACCCAGGATATGTTGTTCTAGGAGAAAGAGCATTTTTAATAAAGGAAGCACTCGGAATTCTGCAAGTGAATTTTAGTTATTCTAAAAGAAGACCTCGTTAGCACCTTAAAATATCTCATTTCTTAAAAAAAGTGTAAGAATATGCAAAAATTAAACAGTGTAGATTTAATTGTGATTGTATTTAATGTATGTAAGTTGTAAATAATTTTGTATTTATAATTATTTATGGCACTATACAATATTAATTTATTCCTGCACAACATGGCCATTATTTTAGAATTTAAATAGGCATTTCATTAGACAAAACACAAAATTTTAATAATAAGTTAAATTTATTTATTAATATATTTGAAATCTATTTACATTTTTTTTTTACTGTTATTTATTGTATGCTAAATATCTATAATAAACTTTTATAATCTCACACATAATATTTCTATATGATTAAACTTATTTTCTTATTGCTATTTATTAACTATTGCTTTTATTATAATTAAGTGAAACTATTTTAATAAATAAATCTTATTAAACAATCCTCTGATTATTTTGTTAGGTACTGTAAATTTAAATAAGTAATCCTTAATCAGTGCATGAGTGGCTTTCTTTTTCTTCGTATACTAGAAATAATATTGCACCAACATAACTACAATGTTCGGCTGTTACCAGCCATGCATGTAGAGTGAGCCGAAAGTATTGATTCACATTTCATAATAATGCACTCACTTTTCATCCATTGGTTTTAAATTAACTTCTTATAAATGTTTCACCGAAACAAAAACACATCAATTTCCACATAAAATAAAGAAGTTGTTAATAAATGGATTTTCAGATAAGAACTTCTTCAGGTAATCACTGCATTATCATGTTTATAAACTCAACAAACACATTGTTTTATATTATAAAAACGTCACTCAGATTCTAAATCTGAATCTGGACTGGATGTTTCATTAGGATTAAATACAGTTTCTCAGGTTTGTTTCTCCTAACTAAATCCAACAATTCATATTTTGTGAATTCACCGGAAAAACTTATTATTGCTGGACAGCCAGTCTTATTATTTCCTGTTTTCTCGATGTAGAATTTGGGATTTTATTTAATACTACACTATGATATGGTGTATTGTCCATTATCACAAGTGAATTGTTTGGTAAATGTGGCATGAATTGTATTTTAATCCATTCCTCAAACTTTTTACTGTTCATTTCAGCATGATAGTATTTTGCTTTGGTTTTGGATGCAAATATCAAACTTGCACCTTCAATAAACCCTGATTCACCTCCGGCATGTAAAACTATAAACCTTTTGCCATCATAACCTTCTGGCTTTCGAACACTTTTTGTAGATGTACATGCCAAGATCTTCCTCAATTATCTTTTGAATATATCCATGTTTCATCAAGAAATATCACCGGTCTTGGAGAATTTGACTTTAAATTATCTGTATACTTCCTCAAAAAAGTGCTTCGGTAAAGGGCTATATCATGCTTTTCCACCAATGCTCGTCTGTTGTCTTCCTTTTTGAATTTAAATCCAATCTTTTAATAAATGGGACAAAGAAGATTTTCCAATATCGATTACTGCTTTGGTGTGTAATTCATTTTTCAATGTAACCAGAGTAACATGTTTCTCTGAAATAATTTCAAATATATTAAAATTGTGAAACATAAATGAAATACCTAATAACATACTCTCTTTATACATGTTATAAATAGTGTTTCGTACTTCCATCTTTGTAGATTCTCGCAAATCTTCTGTTTTGGCTTTGACACGAGGTCTTTTCTTACCGGGTGAAGAAAGCACTGTGTTTTGTCCTTTACGTTGTTTTATATTTCTGATAGTTTGTGTGGAGATTTTAAGAACAGCGGTTGCTCTCTGCAATATTCAAACCTTTATTGTGATTTCAAAAAATATATCTATATGATTCTTACTTCAATAGGTACATTTATATTTATGAGAAGTGCACGACTTTGTTTTTCTCTTTCAAAAAAGTCCAGGACATTTAATACAAGTTGTTGAGATTGTGAATTCAGAATTCAGACGTTTCCCAGACATGTTTCTGTAATAAATGTAAATTCTTAACCTCTAACCAATAAATTTAGTGATTAGAATACTTACAGAAAATGTATTAAATTCAGTTTTTTTTGTTCTGAATAGAACAATTATTGGCAAGATAGAACAAAAACGAATTAGAAAAGCAATATAACAAAAATAAACCAAAACGCAGAGAATAATGTTATATGTCAAACTTTAATAAGTTGACTAACGTAGTATCATGTCATGGCGGTATATTTTCTCTGTCTGTCTTATTACTCTTATGGAGAAGACAACCCCACCTTAAAGTTTAAAATTTCTATCCTTATCTAGTCATTGAGATTGGAAAGAAATGAGTATATATACATTCTAGGTGCGGATGTCGTTGATAAAGCACGCAATTAATCATGTGACTCAAAAGATCCGATGGACGGATAGTACAAGCGAAGAGGCGAATCAACCTGGAAGAGCTCCATACATCACTATATCTAACAATGGTTGCTTTCTGCAAACACGAGAGTTGCGAAATTGTTCACATAATTCTAACTTCTCTTTATTGAAATTTAAACGTTCTTTATCATAAAAATTAACACAAAAACATTCATAAATTTACAAACTATATTCAACGTAATGACTATAAAAACATCATCAAAAATAACTCAATAATAATGAGTAGTATAAATACATCGTACCTATACTTGCCCATACTTAATTCAATATAATGATTCCTTTCTATAATTGCTTCCTTTGCGACGAGAAATCATAACAGAATTTGAATATTGAAAAAAATTATCAACATACAAACTGACATCGAAAGTCACAATTTTTAAATATTGTACTAAGTTTTTCTATTATATAAATGCTTTAAAAAAGTGTAATTTCCGGTACGTTAGATTTATGTTATTAAATTTTGACAATTTTTTAATTGAATAAAATTGATGATAATTATAACAAACGTCAAAATATAATTATTTTTTAGGTTATGAAGATAACTGACATAGAGGTGGGCAAAACGGCTCATTTCTTTGACTCGGTTCAGCTCCTCATTGTGAGCCGGGTCACGGAACCGGCTCATTTGAACCGTGTGGATCCGTAATAGCATACCGTTCATGAACGTGTAGTACACATATAATACTCGGCGCCGCGCGCCGTCGTCGACTCAAACGAACCGGGATGATAATTTCGGCTGCGCGCACACCAATTGTACAAAATGTTTGACAAACAATTTATTTGAAGCTAAAATGCACACAAATTTGACAAATTATTAGGTTGTTGTACACAAATTAAACAAAATATATGTAAAACTAAATTATCAATTATCGGCATCTCAATCTCGACATAATACATCCGCTTGACTTAACATTTTTATAGATATACAGGTTGATTATTGTTCTTTTAATGATTATATATTTGCATTATTAAAATACTTTAATTCCAGAACGCGTACGCCTTAATGGGGAAAAAGATAGCTTTTAACATTTATGTGCCCTTATGACAACGATTACGCATACATGCAGAGTGGGCCGAGCTATCTGAAATTAATTTCTCTCTTCTGATTAAAGTAAAATTCGGCCCTTGGGAGTCTTTGTGGTATCATTGGTCACGTATCCAAAGTCGAAATGTCAAAAAAAAAAAAATGGCCGAAGGATTTTTTGAAAATTGACGTATAAATGTGAAATTTTAGATACGAGGGTGTCTTAAGTCGCCGATCACTAATCCAAAATCAGAATGTCATAAAAAACAAAATGGCGGTTGATTTTTTTGAAAATTGACGTATGAATATAAAATTTTAGATACGGGGGTTTTGGGGGTCGCCGATCACGATTCCAAAGTGAAAATGTCAAAAAAAAACAAAATGGCGGAATATTTTTTGAAAATTGACGTATGAATGTAAAATTTTAGATATGGGGGTTTTGGGGGCGCCGATCACAATTCCAAAGTCAAAATGTCAAAAAAAAACAAAACGGCGGAAGATTTTTTTGAAAATTAACGTGTCAATGTGAAATTTTTGATACGGGGGTTTTGGGGGTCGCCGATCACGATTCCAAAGTCAAAATGTCATAAAAAACAAAATGGCGGAAGAATTTTTTGAAAATTGACGTATGAATGTAAAATTTTATATACGGGGGTTTTGGGGGTCGCCGATAACGATTCCAAAGTCAAAATGTAAAAAAAAATGGCGGAAGATTTTTTGAAAATTGACGTATGAATGTAAAATTTTAGATACGGGGGTTTTGGGGGTCGCCGATCACGATTCCAAAGTCAAAATGTCAAAAAAAACAAAATGACGGATGATTTTTTGAAAATTGACGTATGAATGTAAAATTTTAGATACGGGGGTTTTGGGGGTCGCCGATCACGATTCCAAAGTCAAAATGTCAAAAAAAAGAAAATGGCGAAAGATTTTTTTGAAAATTGACGTGAGTGAAATTTTAGATACAGGGGTGTGTTAGGTCGCCGATCACAAATCCAAAATCAAAATGTCATAAAAAAACAAAATCGTGGAAGAATTTTTTGAAAATTGACATGAATGTAAAATTTTAGATAAGGAGGTTTTGGGGGTCGCCGATCACGATTCCAAAGTCAAAATGTCAAAAAAAAACAAAAGGGCGGAAGATTTTTTTGAAAATTGACGTATGAATGTGAAATTTTATATACGCGAGTTTTGGGGGTCGCCGATCACGATTCCAAAGTCAAAATGTCAAAAAAAACAAAATGGCGAAAGATTTTTTTTGAAAATTCACGTATGAATGTGAAATTTTAGATACGGGGGTTTTGGGGGTCGCCGATCACGATTCCAAAGCCAAAATGTCAAAGAAAACAAAATGGCGGAAGATTCTTTGAAAATTGAGTCATGAATGTAAATTTTTAGATACGGGGGTTTTGGGGGTCGCCGATCACGATTCCAAAGTCAAGATGTCAAAAAAAACAAAATGACGGAAGATTTTTTGAAAATTGACGTATGAATGTAAAATTTTAGATACGGGGGTTTTGGGAGTCGCCGATCACGATTCCAAAGTCAAAATGTCAAAAAAAAACAAAATGGCGAAGATTTTTTTGAAAATTGACTTATTAATGTAAAATTTTAGATACGGGGGTTTTGGGGGTCGCCGATCACGATTCCAAAGTCAAAATGTCAAAAAAAACAAAATGGCGAAAGATTTTTTAGAAAATTGACGTATTAATGTAAAATTTTAGATACAGGGGTTTTGGGGGTCGCCGATCACGATTCCAAATTCAAAATGTCAAAAAAAGCAAAATGGCGGAAGATTTTTTTGAAAATTGACGTATGAATGTAAGATTTAAGATACGGGGGTTTTGGGGGGTCGCCGATCACGATTCCAAAGCCAAAATGTCAAAATAAACAAAATAGCGCAAGATTTTTTAGAAAATTGACGTATTAATGTAAAATTTTGGATACGGGGGTTTTGGGGGTCGCCGATCACGATTCCAAAGTCAAAATGTCAAAAAAAGCAAAACGTCGGAAGATGTTTTTGAAAATTGACATGAATGTAAAATTTTAGATACGGGGGTTTTGGGGGTCGCCGATCACGATTCCAAAGTCAAAATGTCAAAAAAAGCAAAATGGTGGAATTTTTTTTTGAAAATTGACATATGAATGTAAAATTTTAGATACAGTGGTTTTGGGGGTCGCCGATCACGATTCCAAAGTCAAAATGTGAAAAAAATCAAAATGGCGAAAGATTTTTTAGAAAATTGACGTATTAATGTAAAATTTTAGATACGGGGGTTTTGGGGGTCGCCGATCACGATTCCAAAGCCAAACTGAAAAAAAAACAAAAGGGCAGAAGATTTTTATGAAAATTGACGTATGAATGTAAAATTTTAGATACGGGGGTTTTGGGGGTCGCCGATCACGATTCCAAAGCCAAACTGAAAAAAAAACAAAAGGGCGGAAGATTTTTTGAAAATTGAGTCATGAATGTGAAATTTCAAATACGGGGGTTTTGGGGGTCGCCGATCACGATTCCAAAGTCAAAATGTCAAAAAAAAACAAAATGGCGAAAGATTTTTTTTGAAAATTGACGTATGAATGTGAGATTTTAGATACGGAGGTTTTGGGGGTCGCCAATCACGATTCCAAAGCCAAAATGTCAAAAAAAAAAACAAAATGGCAGAAGATTTTTTTGAAAATTGACGTATGAGTGTGAAATTTTAGATACGGGGGTTTTGAGGGTCGCCGATCACGATTCCAAAGTCAAAATGTCAAAAAAAGCAAAATGGCGGAAGATTTTTTTGAAAATTCACGTATGAATGTGAAATTTTAGATACGGGGGTTTTGGGGGTCGCCGATCACGATTCCAAAGCCAAAATGTCAAAAAAAAACAAAATGGCGGAAGATTTTTTGAAAATTGAGTCATGAATGTAAAATTTTAGATACGGGGGTTTTGGGGGTCGCCGATCACGATTCCAAAGTCAAGATGTCAAAAAAAACAAAATGGCGGAATATTTTTTGAAAATTGACTTATGAATGTAAAATTTTAGATACGGGGGTTTTGGGGGTCGCCGATCGCGATTACAAAGTCAAAATGGCGAAAGATTTTTTAGAAAATTGACGTATTAATGTAAAATTTTAGATACGGGGGTTTTGGGGGTCGCCGATCACGATTCCAAAGTCAAAATGTCAAAAAAAGCAAAATGGCGAAAGATTTTTTTGAAAATTGACGTATGAGTGAAATTTAAGATACGGGGGTGTGTTAGGTCGCCGATCACAAATCCAAAATCAAAATGTCATAAAAAAACAAAATCGTGGAAGAATTTTTTGAAAATTGACGTATGAATGTAAAATTTTAGATACGGGGGTTTTGGGGGGTTGCCGATCACGATTCCATAGTCAAAATTTCAAAAAAAAACAAAATAGCGAAAGATTTTTAGAAAATTGACGTATTAATGTAAAATTTTAGATACGGGGGTTTTGGGGGTCGCCGATCACGATTCCAAAGTCAAAATGTCAAAAAAAGCAAAATGGTGGAAGATTTTTTGAAAATTGACATATGAATGTAAAATTCTAGATACGGGGGTTTGGGGGTCGCCGATCACGATTCCAAAGTCAAAATGTCAAAAAAAACAAAATGGCGAAAGATTTTTTAGAAAATTGACGTATTAATGTAAAATTTTAGATACGGGGGTTTTGGGGGTCGCCGATCACTATTCCAAAGTCAAAATGTCAAAAAAAGCAAAACGGCGAAAGATTTTTTTGAAAATTGACGTATGAATGTGAAATTTTAGATACGGGGGTTTTGGGGGTCGCCGATCACGATTCCAAAGCCAAACTGAAAAAAAAAGGGCGGAAGATTTTTTTGAAAATTGTGAAATTTCAAATACGGGGGTTTTGGGGGTCGCCGATCACGATTCCAAAGCCAAACTGAAAAAAAAAACAAAAGGGCGGAAGATTTTTTTGAAAATTGAGTCATGAATGTGAAATTTCAAATACGGGGGTTTTGGGGGTCGCCGATCACGATTCCAAAGTCAAAATGTCAAAAAAAAACAAAATGACGGAAGATTTTTTGGAAATTGACGTATGAATGTAAAATTTTAGATACGGGGGTTTTGGGGGTCGCCGATCACGATTCCAAAGTCAAAATGTCAAAATAAGCAAAATGGCGAAAGATTTTTTTGAAAATTGACGTATGAGTGTGAAATTTTAGATACAGGGGTGTTAGGTCGCCGATCACAAATCCAAAATCAAAATGTCATAAAAAAACAAAATCGTGGAAGAATTTTTTGAAAATTGACATATGAATGTAAAATTTTAGATACGGGGGTTTTGGGGGTCGCCGATCACGATTCCAAAGTCAGAATGTCAAAAAAAACAAAATGGCGAAAGATTTTTTTAGAAAATTGACGTATGAATGTGAATTTTCAGATACGGGGGTTTTGGGGGTCGCCGATCACGATTCCAAAGTCAGAATGTCAAAAAAAACAAAATGGCGAAAGATTTTTTTAGAAAATTGACGTATTAATGTAAAATTTTAGATACGGGGGTTTTGGGGGTCGCCGATCACGATTCCAAAGTCAAAATGTCAGAAAAAGCAAAACGGCGAAAGATTTTTTTGAAAATTGATGTATGAATGTAAAATTTTAGATACGGGGGTTTTGGGGGTCGCCGATCACGATTTCAAAGCAAAATGTCAAAAAAAACAAAATGGCGAAAGATTTTTTGAAAATTGACGTAAAATTTTAGATACGGGGGTTTTGGGGGTCGCCGATCACGATTTCAAAGTCAAAATGTCAAAAAAAAGCAAACCGGCGAAAGATTTTTTTGAAAATTAACGTATGAGTGTGAAATTTTAGATACGGGGGTTTTGAGGGTCGCCGATCACGATTCCAAAGTCAAAATGTCAAAAAAAACAAAATGGCGAAGGATTTTTTTGGAAATTGACGTATGAGTGTGAAATTTTAGATACAGGGGTGTGTTAGGTCGCCGATCACAAATCCAAAATCAAAATGTCATAAAAAACCAAAATCGTGGAAGAATTTTTTGAAAATTGACATATGAATGTAAAATTTTAGATAAGGGGGTTTTGGGGGTCGCCGATCACGATTCCAAAGTCGAAATGTCAAAAAAAACAAAATGACGGAAGATTATTTTGAAAATTGACGTATGAATGTGAAATTTCAGATACGGGGGTTTTGGGGGTCGCCGATCACGATTCCAAAACCAAAATGTCAAAAAAAAAAATGGCGGAAGATTTTTTGAAAATTGAGTCATGAATGTAAATTTTTAGATACGGGGGTTTTAGGGGTCGCCGATCACGATTCCAAAGTCAAAATGTCAAAAAAAACAAAATGGCGAAAGATGTTTTTGAAAATTGACGTATGAGTGTGAAATTTTAGATACGGGGGTTTTGAGGGTCGCCGATCACGATTCCAAAGTCAAAATGTCAAAAAAAGCAAAATGGCGGAAGATTTTTTTGAAAATTGACGTATGAATGTAACATTTTAGATACGGGGGTTTTGGGGGGTTGCCGATCACGATTCCATAGTCAAAATGTCAAAAAAAACAAAATAGCGAAAGATTTTTTAGAAAATTGACGTATTAATGTAAAATTTTAGATACGGGGGTTTTGGGGGTCGCCGATCACGATTCCAAAGTCAAAATGTCAAAAAAAGCAAAATGGTGGAAGATTTTTTTGAAAATTGACATGAATGTAAAATTTTAGATACAGGGGTTTTGGGGGTCGCCGATCACGATTCCAAAGTCAAAATGTCAAAAAAAACAAAACGGCGAAAGATTTTTTTGAAAATTGACGTATGAATGTGAAATTTTAGATACGGGGGTTTTGGGGGTCGCCGATCACGATTCCAAAGTCAAAATGTCAAAAAAAGCAAAACGGCGAAAGATTTTTTTGAAAATTGACGTATGAATGTGAAATTTTAGATACGGGGGTTTTGGGGGTCGCCGATCACGATTCCAAAGCCAAACTGAAAAAAAAAAGGCGGAAGATTTTTTTGAAAATTGACGTATGACTGTGAAATTTCAAATACGGGGGTTTTGGGGGTCGCCGATCACGATTCCAAAGCCAAACTGAAAAAAAAAACAAAAGGGCGGAAGATTTTTTTGAAAATTGAGTCATGAATGTGAAATTTCAAATACGGGGGTTTTGGGGGTCGCCGATCACGATTCCAAAGTCAAAATGTCAAAAAAAAACAAAATGACGGAAGATTTTTTGAAAATTGACGTATGAATGTAAAATTTTAGATACGGGGGTTTTGGGGGTCGCCGATCACGATTCCAAAGTCAAAATGCCAAAATAAGCAAAATGGCGAAAGATTTTTTTGAAAATTGAAGTATGAGTGTGAAATTTTAGATACAGGGGTGTTAGGTCGCCGATCACAAATCCAAAATCAAAATGTCATAAAAAAACAAAATCGTGGAAGAATTTTTTGAAAATTGACATATGAATGTAAAATTTTAGATACGGGGGTTTTGGGGGTCGCCGATTACGATTCCAAAGTCAAAATGTCAAAAAAAACAAAATGACGGAACATTTTTTGAAAATTGACGTATGAATGTGAAATTTCAGATACGGGGGGTTTTGGGGGTCTCCGATCACGATTCCAAAGTCAGAATGTCAAAAAAAACAAAATGGCGAAAGATTTTTTTAGAAAATGGACGTATTAATGAAAAATTTTAGATACGGGGGTTTTGGGGGTCGCCGATCACGATTCCAAAGTCAAAATGTCAGAAAAAGCAAAACGGCGAAAGATTTTTTTGAAAATTAATGTATGAATATAAAATTTTAGATACGGGGGTTTTGGGGGTCGCCGATCACGATTTCAAAGCAAAATGTCAAAAAAAACAAAATGGCGAAAGATTTTTTGAAAATTGACGTAAAATTTTAGATACGGGGGTTTTGGGGGCCGCCGATCACGATTCCAAAGTCAAAATGTCAAAAAAAAGCAAAACGGCGAAAGATTTTTTTGAAAATTGACGTATGAGTGTGAAATTTTAGATATGGGGGTTTTGAGGGTCGCCGATCACGATTCCAAAGTCAAAATGTCAAAAAAAACAAAATGGCGAAAGATTTCTTTGGAAATTGACGTATGAGTGTGAAATTTTAGATACAGTGGTGTGTTAGGTCGCCGATCACAAATCCAAAATCAAAATGTCATAAAAAAAAAATCGTGAAAGAATTTTTTGAAAATTGACATATGAATGTAAAATTTTAGATAAGGGGGTTTTGGGGGTCGCCGATCACGATTCCAAAGTCGAAATGTCAAAAAAAACAAAATGACGGAAGATTTTTTTGAAAATTGACGTATGAATGTGAAATTTCAGATACGGGGGTTTTGGGGGTCGCCGATCACGATTCCAAAGCCAAAATTTCAAAAAAAAAAATGGCGGAAGATTTTTTGAAAATTGAGTCATGAATGTAAATTTTTAGATACGGGGGTTTTGGGGGTCGCCGATCACGATTCCAAAGTCAAAATGTCAAAAAAAAACAAAATGGCGGAAGACGTTTTTGAAAATTGACGTATGAGTGTGAAATTTTAGATACGGGGGTTTTGAGGGTCGCCGATCACGATTCCAAAGTCAAAATGTCAAAAAAAAACAAAATGGCGAAAGATTTTTTTGGAAATTGACGTATGAGTGTGAAATTTTAGATACATAGGTGTGTTAGGTCGCCGATCACAAATCCAAAATCAAAATGTCATAAAAAAACAAAAACGTGGAAGAATTTTTTGAAAATTGACATGAATGTAAAATTTTAGATAAGGGGGTTTTGGGGGACGCCGATCACGATTCCAAAGTCAAAAGTCAAAAAAAACAAAATGGCGGAAGATTTTTTGAAAATTGACGTATGAATGTAAAATTTTAGGTACGGGGGTTTTGGGGGTCGCCGATCACGATTCCAAAGTCGAAATGTCAAAAAAAACAAAATGACGGAAGATTTTTTTGAAAATTGACGTATGAATGTGAAATTTCAGGTACGGGGGTTTTGGGGGTCGCCGATCACGATTCCAAAGCCAAAATGTCAAAAAAAAACAAAATGGCGGAAGATTTTTTGAAAATTGAGTCATGAATGTAAAATTTTAGATACGGGGGTTTTGGGGGTCGCCGATCACGATTCCAAAGTCAAAATGTCAAAAAAAACAAAATGACGGAAGATTTTTTTGAAAATTGACGTATGAATGTGAAATTTCAGATACGGTCGTTTTGGGGGTCGCCGATCACAATCCCAAAGTCAAAATGTCAAAAAAAGCAAAATGGCAAAAGATTTTTTTGAAAATTGACGTATGAGTGTGAAATTTTAGATACGGGGGGTTTTGGGGGTCGCCGATCACGATTCCAAACTCAAAATGTCAAAAAAAAAAAAAAATGGCGGAAGATTTTTTGAAAATTGAGTCATAAATGTAAAATTTTAGATACGGGGGTTTTGGGGGTTGCCGATCACGATTCCAAAGTCAAAATGTCAAAAAAAACAAAACGGCGGAAGATTTTTTTGAAAGTTGACGTATGAATGTGAAATTTTTGATACGGGGTTTTGGGGTCGCCGATCACGATTCCAAAGTCAAAATGTCAAAAAGAAACAAAATGGCGGGAGATTTTCTTGAAAGTTGACGTATGAATATGAAATTTTAAATACGGGGGTTTTGGGGGTCGCCGATCACGATTCCAAAGTCAAAATGTCAAAAAAAAACAAAATGGCGGAAGATTTTTTTGGAAATTGACGTATGAATGCGATATTTTAGATACAGGGGTGTCTTAGGTCGCCGATCACGATTCCAAAGCCAAAATGTCAAAAAAAAAACAAATTGGCGGAAGAGTTCTTTGAAAGTTGACGTATGAATGTGAAATTTTAGATACGGCTTATTACATCTTCAATTCGGTGATTCTTCGAAACGTGATTGAACAGGGTTTAAATTTAATACTTAATTTTTTCTTATCAATAGTAGATTCGAAAACATCAGAATCGTATTGTACACTGTCCCAATGAAAATGTTGCGCTCACTGAGCTCATTGTTTCTTTCGATACTTTAACATGACTTTTGTTTAACATTAAATTACGTTTCTCGCTCTTGAGTGTGAACCGGTTTGTGTAAAAAAACAGTTCGAGTAGAATTTCAAATAAAATATACTATCGGCTTAACAAAATGTATGTAGGGGTGCTTTAAAAGTTTATAAAAGTGGACATTCTAAAAACGTCATGCCAGTGAACGCTTTTTACAGGAAAGGCGCTTCAATGGGGCTTCAATTTAAAACTTGGGCTTTTTACTTTTATTATTATTTCGTGCTCCTTTATTAACGATAGTAGATTTTGAAAAGGTTGACAGGCTTTCACACTTTCGCATCAAAATAGTATTGTACACTGTCTTAATAAAAATGTTGCGCTTCTTGATCTCATTGTGCCTTTACATACTTTAACACGACTTATGTTTAACATTAAATTACCTTTCTCGCTCTTGAGTGTGTACCGGTTTGTGTAAAAAACAATTCGAGAAAAATTTTAAATACAATAAACTATTGGCTTCACAAAATATATGTATTTACCGGGATGCTTTAAAAGTTTATAAAACTGGACATTCTAAAAAGCGTTTTTTTTACAGGAAAGGCGCTTTAATAGGGCTTAAATTTAAAACTTGGGCTTTTTACTTTTATTATTATTTTGTGCTTTTTTCTTAATGAGAGTAGACTTCGAAAAGATTGACAGGCTCTTATACGTTCACATCAAAATAGTATTGTAAACTGTCTTAATGAAAATGTTACGCTTTTTGAGAGCTCATTGTTCCTTTGGATATTTTAACATGACTTATGTTTAACATTAAATTACCTTTCTCGCTCTTGAGTGTGTACCGGTTTGTGTAAGAAACAATTCGAGAAAAATTTTAAATAAAATGAAAGGCACTTCAATTTAAAATTTGGGGTTTTTACTTTTATTTTAATTTTGTGGTCCTTTATTAACGATAGTGGATTTCAAAGATGTCACACTTTACATTAAAATAGTATTGTACACTGTCTTAATAAAAATGTTGTGCGTTTTGATCTCATTGTGTCTTTGCATACTTTAACACGACTTATATTTAACATTAAATTACCTTTCTCGCGCTTGAGTGTGTACCGGTTTGTGTTAAAAACAGTTCGAGAAGAATTTTAAATAAGATATCCTATTGGCTTAACATAATAAATGTATATACAGGGGTGCTTCAAATATTTATAAAAATGGACATTCTAGAAAGCGCTGTTTACAGGAAAGGTGCTTGAAAAGGGCTTAAATTTAAAACTTGGGTTTTTTACTTTTATTATTATTTTATGCTCCTTTATTAATGATAGTGGATTTCAAAAGGGTCTCACTTTTTGAGCTCATTCTGTCTTTGGATACTTTAACATTGCTTATGATTAACTTTAAATTACCTTTCTCGCTCTTGAGTGTGTACCGATTTGTGTCAAAAACAGATCGAGAATAATTTTAAATAAAATATACTCTGCTCTTTTATTAACGATAGTGGACTTCGAAAAGGTAGTAAGAAAGTAATATACTTTATAAATTAAATTTACTTTACCCATTCACATACATATGTTTGCGAGCTATATATTTGAAGTTCATCAGCATTCATTAGCATTCTATAAGAATGTTTGAAAGCGACGCCCATTTACCAAACAAAATTTGTTGTAAACATGTTAAACACTATGGAGATACTACGTATATTTGAGCATGTCAATTAAAATGACGAGCCCGCGATAGCGGGCGAGTAGTATATATGTAATTCATTGAAATTTTAAAATGTTCTTCAATACAAGTCCTTCATTTTTAAATGACGTGCGAACTAATTTTGAGTATGTGACAGACGAATATTTCAATTATGCTGACCAAAATTTCATAATGAAAGCGCTGTTCCACTTCAAATAATTTGGGTGAAAATATATCAGTGTCAGACTGCTTATTACGTTCTTTTTTATTAATATTGTGCATGCCTATCTTAAATTGTTTCTGAGCAATTGACATACTTTTTGTTAATATACTAAATTTTTCCACTGTTATTTCAATAGCGTATTATCCCGATTGTTTCAATGAAAATGATGCACTTATTGAGCATATTGGTTCTTCGAATACTTTAACATCATTCTTATGTTTAACATTAAATTATCTTTCTCGCTCTTCATTGTGTAACAGTTTGTGTAAAAAAAAATTCTAGAAGAATTCTAAATGAAATATACAATTGGCTTTACAAAATATATGTATATACAGAGTGTGCCACAAGTCTATAAAATCTTACATTCTAAAAACCACCACGAGAGTGATCGCGTTTTACAGGAAACTGTAAAAAGCTGTAAGCGGACGCGCAAAAGGCGAATTCAAGCTCGAAAAGATTGAAGCCATAGCTCACAAACATTCAACACAATAAATATTGCAATATATAATAATTGGCCCAATGATAATAGTGTATACGTAAGAAATTTATAAATTGGATTCCTTATTTGTTTATAAATACTTTCTACTCATTTTTAGCAATTATCATTACATGACTGGAGTCATTTCGTCCATGAATTAAGTTGTAAAAATACTTCAAAATATTATAAGATATTGTAAATAGAAAAAAGAAACTAAAATATATTCCTACCAGATTAAACAAGCACTTAATCATGCTGATAGTGTGCCAGGCAAATTGAGAAGTAATATCATACGTATTCAGAAAAGATTGTTTAATTATAATTAATGAAAATGAACTTCCCGCGACATCGTCAATTACAATAATTCAAAATAGAAATTCTATAAGGATGTTTTACAGTATTTTCGAATATAACAATAAGTAATCAATATTACCATAATACATACAGCACGTGTCAATTTTCATTAGCCATAGGCGATTAATTCATGCAATACGTGACAACATCGCACCCCACCTTTCCTCTTCAATGCGAGCGCGAGACCGATACAAGCTCAAGTTAGCAGTAGCTGTTGGACTATTGACTAGGGTGTTTGTACTGCGCTCAGAAACAATATTTACGCATTGCAAGGATTTTTCTGTAAATGCAGAGAATTATTAAGCTGCGTTCACGCTGCATGTCACAAACAAAAGCGTAATTCTAATAAAATTAAAAATAAGGTAAATAAAAAAGGATTCTGAAAATAATAATAAACTACTAGATCGCGGCGGCCATTTGATGATGACGGCTTTTATTGCAGACTAGATCGCAACGTCTTCACAGCTAAACATTTAATGTAGAAGTGGGAGGATCGGCGAAAGTCGTTGTGATGTCGATTGTTGTCGGGATTGGTGACTGATAGTAGGGGTGACACACGTTGCCACATATTATTTGTATCCGTATAAATCGCATGTAAACATTGAATCCATATACCTAATGAAAATTGACACATACGGTATATTATATCTATATATTCCTTAAATTGTAGGTGTTCAATGCAAAAGAAAATAATTATGTACAGTGTGAACAAGGCTTTACCAACATTATTAAGCATCATACATAACTGACAGTTGTAATACAAAGAAACACTGCAAATTATAAGAGTATAGGAATGGAAATCAGTATAAAAAATGCCAATGAAGTAAATATTATTTGTTATAGAACAATGATTAAATGAATTATTTAAAAGTATACATTCGCGTCAACAAAACATAATTCTAATAAAGCTATCTACAAGTTTGTATAAAATAAAATGTTTTTTTAAAATTCTAATGAATTTTCATTTAAACCAAAAAGACCAGTGGAATCGACATATTGCTGTGACTCTTTCAAATTTACATATAAATAAAATAAATTTAGTTTACTTAATTAAGTCGTAACTGGGAGTCAAGCACGCATCCTAGTGCTAGGCCTTATGCTAGACTATGATACGGTGAACTTTCTGCTGAAAGGTAGGTTAAGCAAAACATTCTACATGTAACTAGCTCAGTTTGAAAATAAATAGTTCTCTCAGGGGCAGAAAATATGACTTGATTCTCCTTCTCTTTAATCATCTCCAGGTCAGGTAAAGAAATAAAATACAAAATAAATCTTAATATCTAATTTATTAAAATAAAATAATTCTAAATAAATTCAAAAGTTTTAATTTACAAATATTTGCACATCCAAAATCAATATTCGGTCATAATTCAGATTTATACATCATAAACAATAAAATATTACAAGAAATAAAGAATAAATGAAATCATCATGTCGTGCCAGCTTATATCTAAATGTGAACGTGATTATTATTATTAATATTTGTCATAGATACATGTAAACAATCAAAAATTAAAAATAAATTAACCGTGATGAATTGTACTGGAATGTAAATAAAAGAAAATAAAATTGTGCGGTCTACTATTTGATAACAAAATATAGACATTAAGAAAGTGGCTTTGCCCTAATTAGTCCTGTCCGGCGCCTTTTCTCGCTCCCAACACAGTACCATCAGTAACAAATTCACACAGAAGAGTATCCCAAAGTTCCACCCTACGAGCATGTCATTTTCAGCTCGTCGGACGCAACCCGAACATACATCATCATGTGCACACCCCTTAAGGAATATATATATATTTTAATTAAATAAATAAAGTGAAATAAAACGATGTCTCTGCGTATTCAATAAATTAACTCAGCCCTGATTAGTTCTGCCTGGTGCCTTTTCTCGCTCCCAAACGCAGTACCACCAAGACCAATTCGTGTATATCAAATTCACCAGGACTCCATGCTATGAATTAAATAATGACATAATTCATTTCACACATCCCTGATGTATTATTCAACACGTTAATATTGAACACCCAAATACAACAAAATATACTTAATTCTCATATCAAAAAGAAATAATATATATATATATTAAAAGAAAATAAACTTTACCTTTTTCACGAAATTCCAATACAAAAAACACCACTACAAATAAAGAATTTGGAGACGCCACTATACACACATTTATAACAAATATTGTTAATCACCTTAATTCTTCATACATTGTATTAAACTCATCCATAATTTTCAATAAAAGATTTTGTTCACTTAATATATATATAACCTATATACACATAAACAAAATTATTAGTTTCAAATATCCTTTGTAGGATGAATAAATTTTAAAAGAAAAATAAATTATACGGAAAAGAAAATGATCATGTTATTCAAAGTTATCATTACAAATACTAGAGAGTTTTGTCATAACGTACGGCATAGTACCCTACATGCAAAACAAAAACCCTCTAGAAAGAAAAAAAAAATAAAATGAAATTAAATAAATTCAAACACCGAGTTCATAAAAATAAAAGTATTTCATACATAGGTAGTTATTCGAATACATCTAAACATTTTAATGTAATGCGCGCAACATGTTAAAAATAAAATTATTATAAGTGTAGAATCTTGTAAAAATTTTATAAGTATTGAAAATCTCAGAAATTATTCTAAGTCCGGATTTTAAAATAATCCTATTAAAGAAGAGGGAGGAAGTGGTTTTTCACCTACTTTTAGACTTGCTAATATTGCGGTTTTCACCAGCAATTGCCGAAATTTTTATCTGTCCGCGCTTTTATTCGTAAATTTCCTTACAAAAACGTACGGCAACTTTCGTTAAGCACGAATCCATCTCCCAAAATTGTATGTCGACGGTGCTGCTCTTATCGGTTGCATGAGGAAACAGCGTATATATGATCCTTGAAAAAGGTAAACAAACATGCGAATATAAATTCGTCTATACTTTATGACTCAGCCGTACACCTGATAAACAATACTTTTTGTGCCGGTCCACCCGGTCGATCCCTGCCAAAGCCAGACGTGTTTGTGCGAGAAACACCTGCTCGATCCTTTACCCGTAACATTTAATACGTCTTAAAATTATAACCTTATAAAAATTTATTAAGATTCTTTTACTGTTTTACTTAAATAAAAATAAAAATTTTCGTAAATTATCAATATAGTGAATATTTATATACACATCATAGTAAAAATGAATAAAGTAAAAATTAATTTAAATAAAACTTGGAGTGATCTTGATTATACTTATTTATTTACATATTATTATTTATTCAAGATCACTGCATAAATATCCCTATGGGAATATCTGCAATTTATAAGCGAGAATCGCTAATGCCAATGGTATAAATTCAAGATTTCCCATAAATACCAGTTAATATACTTATACATTATTTACAATATTATTAATATAAAGCATAGAGACATGAAACTTCCCTATAATATGCTTATTCTATCTATATACAAGTCAGAAGTAAATATGCAAAACTCTTGGAGTTTATTTTAAACTTTACTCCTTTCATGACGAGAAAGTTGAAATAAATGACATTTGAAACACCTAAATTAATTAAACTACTTATAACTATATATACAAAAGTGTATTTAAATTCTTTAAATTTTACACCTTTCATAGGTATTACAAATATTGTAATTGCATCATCGAGTTCCCTTAAAATGAAGTGGCAATTGTAGTCCACTATTTTGGGAAAACTTCTTAACATTTTTAAGTATCTGGGCTGTGGGTACTTTTCAACTGCATCCAAAACCTCTATTCTCGCATGGGTCCATATAAATTTCACACCCTCTTGTAAAATCATTTTATCATTCACATGATGTGACACATTTTCATCATGTGGGTTTAATATGTGCTGTACGGGCTTTACATACCCATAATGTAAAATATTTTGTTCCTTATGAACAATTTTATTTAAATTTACTAATAAATTTACCACTATTGGATATAATTTCACGAAACATTTATATAGCTGTACCAACCAAAGAGAATTAACGTTTACAAACCACTTTGCATTAGTACTTATTAACAATAATGTTTCTATTAATTTGGGGAGTTGTAGCTGTTGTTTTATTGACTTAAATTTACACAAACTTGATTTATTATTCTTAATGTTTACTAAATAATCTAAATATTCCTTAATTACTACTGTGATGGGGTTCATTAAATTATATACTAAATTTTCAATAATTTCATCTTTTAACAAACTTTTAATTTTAAATTGAACACTTAATTTCTGCTTATGGGAAGATGGATGAGTCGTTTCTGTTTTAAAACAATTATCATAGTCTACTGCTAAATCTACATTACCATTAAATAATTTAACATCTTTTGTCAAAGGATCACTCACATTATCTTTATTAATCTGTTTGTTGCAAATCAAATTTTTGTCACCCATATTTATTTCCCGGTGTGAACATTTATTTATTATGTCACCCATATATTTCGTGGCGTCTTTCTTTTGAAGACCCTCCACATGGTATGTACATTTATTATTTATGTCACCCGTGGCAAACATGGACTCTTCCCTTTGAAGATCATCCACATGGTGTGAACCTTTATCCTTGTCAATCAAACTATCATTATTTATTTTTAAAGTGAGGTCCCTGTCAAAATTATCAATGATTGAATTATTAACTAATATTTTATCATCTTGGGCACCTTTGTCCCAAGACATGTTTACCTTACTATTGTGAAGGGTTCTATTTTCCCTTTCCAATTTCGATGTATATAGACTCAAAAAATCCATCCCAAGTACGCAGCAATATTTTAATCTTGGTGTAACAATAAATTGTGTTACAAGTTCTACATCACCCATCTCTATATTTATACAAAATACATTATCTTGCTTATAAAAACCTAATTTTTCAAACCTTTTATCAAATAATCCCCCATCTAAAAGTGACAATTCTAATTCACTATCTATTATAGCTACACCATATACATCCCCTACTTTAACATCTACCAGTGGAAATTTAGTGGTTATATTACTTAAATCTACGACGTTTCTCTTGCCTCGTTGTTTCTTCTTTCTCCCTTTGGTTGGACCTACCAAAAATCCAGGTCCTTCTTTATTGCTCCTCTTGACGCATCTCTTGTTACGGCTTCTGTTTTATTTTCTTTATTTTCTATAATTATGTTATTAAATCCTCGGGTATCTTCTGTTTCATTTTTTTCATATTTTCTTGTTACATGACCCTCCTGTCTCCAACTATTATTATTATTACTATTACTATTATTACCCATGTTCTTGTTGTTACCATTCTCCACCCTTCCTCCCTGGTAATTATTATTCTGATACCGATTACCATTGTTTCTTTGTTGGTTATTACCATTATATCTTTGCTGAGCATTATAATAGTTACCATTGTTACCTGCTTTGTACCCATTTTTATTCTGAAATACACTCCTATCTTCCACGTCGTCCAGCCGCTTTACCAATTCCAAGAGTTGCTCAACGGTGTCTATACCCTGTAAAGCAACTGCTTGTACTACCTCATGCTCAAAATGATTAGCTAACTGGGTAACAATGTCACACTCCTGGATCACAGGTTGTATATGTTTCAAGAAAGAATATTTCCGAATAACATAATTCTCTCTAGATGTAATGGAACGATATTTTCCAAAAGTAAGGTCATGTCTAATACGTCTTTGCTGAGTTTGTCCCCAGTACTGCCTAATAAACATGTTTTCTAATTCTTCGTACGACTGTACCTCATCAATTACCATATCGTACCATAATAACGCATAATCTCTAAGACACCCTCTCATGAAATGTAATTTCGACATATCATCATGAATACCACGAATATATGTCTTAATGGTTTTAAGAAATGCCATAGGGTTGTCTTTATTATGCCCAGAAAATTTTGGTATATTTTCTGTGCCAAGTGATACCTGTTGCGACACCACACAAGGTGTAATTGTACCCTGTTCAACTCTTGTTTTCAAATTCTTAATCGTGTCTTGACAATTTAATGTCATATCCTGTAGCTTTAAAAGTGAATCTGTGCATGCTCCATATTTGATTCTACAGTCCTCGAATTTATTTGTTAGATTTTGAACATCTTTCTGAACTGACATGGCACTACTGTCCACCTTCAGTTCCAAGAATTGTATCTTCTCATCTTGTCCTCCAATCCTTTCTTCTATCTGTCTAAAATTTTCTCTCGCTACACCGGCCCTCTGATTCATTTCATCTATTAAAAAATTACTGCTATCCTTGCACTTCTTTTCATTTGCTTCAATTTTTTCATTGATCTGTGCCGTGCTTTGTTTCACATCTTCTTTTATTTTATTATTCATTGCAGACATTTCTATTCTACAAGCTTTAATTCTTTCATCAATCTTCTCATTCATCAACTTTACTACAGCTTGTATCTCTAATTTATTCTCATCCAGTTTCTTGTTTATATCTTCTTTATTTTCTTGAAACTTCTTGTTCATTTCAGTTTTATTTTCATCTAACTTTCTATTTATATCTTCTTTCATTTCTATCTTGTCACTTTCCAATTTACAGAAAAGTTTTTCAAATAGAAAATCAAATCTATCTCCGCCTGGCACTTCTTTTGTTTCAATTTTTACATTTTCAGTCACATTTTCATCCTCATCAAGAGGTATCGTCTTTTCTGAATCTGTCACAGAGGAAATGCCTTGTGGTTCCCTGTACGTTTCAAATAAATATTTGGTGTCCATACTACTTTCAGGATTTTCACCCTCGCCTTTATACTCAGACATATTTACTTTATCTGTCCTGGCACTTAAAGAGACTTATTTGTGGAGAAAAATAAATCAAAACTTGACAAAATTTTATTTGTGAATTATATTTATTAATTATTCAAATGCACCTAAAGGTGAAAGTACCTCCCTTTAATTATACAGCTATTTGAATATTAAATAATCAATTAATTTTTATCTAAACAGTTTAAAAATGTAGAAGTTTTGCCCCACTACGTTGGTCGCCATATATATTTGCTATGGAACGGCAAAACTTTTACACCATGAACATTGGGCATCATATCAATAATATGGAAATGTGAAATTGCTAATAAATTGTAAATATATTTGAAATGTAAATGCAAATGTTTTGCCCCACGACGTTGTGCGCCATATCTATGCTGTGACTCTTTCAAATTTACATATAAATAAAATAAATTTAGTTTACTTAATTAAGTCGTAACTGGGAGTCAAGCACGCATCCTAGTGCTAGGCCTTATGCTAGACTATGATACGGTGAACTTTCTGCTGAAAGGTAGGTTAAGCAAAACATTCTACATGTAACTAGCTCAGTTTGAAAATAAATAGTTCTCTCAGGGGCAGAAAATATGACTTGATTCTCCTTCTCTTTAATCATCTCCAGGTCAGGTAAAGAAATAAAATACAAAATAAATCTTAATATCTAATTTATTAAAATAAAATAATTCTAAATAAATTCAAAAGTTTTAATTTACAAATATTTGCACATCCAAAATCAATATTCGGTCATAATTCAGATTTATACATCATAAACAATAAAATATTACAAGAAATAAAGAATAAATGAAATCATCATGTCGTGCCAGCTTATATCTAAATGTGAACGTGATTATTATTATTAATATTTGTCATAGATACATGTAAACAATCAAAAATTAAAAATAAATTAACCGTGATGAATTGTACTGGAATGTAAATAAAAGAAAATAAAATTGTGCGGTCTACTATTTGATAACAAAATATAGACATTAAGAAAGTGGCTTTGCCCTAATTAGTCCTGTCCGGCGCCTTTTCTCGCTCCCAACACAGTACCATCAGTAACAAATTCACACAGAAGAGTATCCCAAAGTTCCACCCTACGAGCATGTCATTTTCAGCTCGTCGGACGCAACCCGAACATACATCATCATGTGCACACCCCTTAAGGAATATATATATATTTTAATTAAATAAATAAAGTGAAATAAAACGATGTCTCTGCGTATTCAATAAATTAACTCAGCCCTGATTAGTTCTGCCTGGTGCCTTTTCTCGCTCCCAAACGCAGTACCACCAAGACCAATTCGTGTATATCAAATTCACCAGGACTCCATGCTATGAATTAAATAATGACATAATTCATTTCACACATCCCTGATGTATTATTCAACACGTTAATATTGAACACCCAAATACAACAAAATATACTTAATTCTCATATCAAAAAGAAATAATATATATATATATTAAAAGAAAATAAACTTTACCTTTTTCACGAAATTCCAATACAAAAAACACCACTACAAATAAAGAATTTGGAGACGCCACTATACACACATTTATAACAAATATTGTTAATCACCTTAATTCTTCATACATTGTATTAAACTCATCCATAATTTTCAATAAAAGATTTTGTTCACTTAATGTATATATAACCTATATACACATAAACAAAATTATTAGTTTCAAATATCCTTTGTAGGATGAATAAATTTTAAAAGAAAAATAAATTATACGGAAAAGAAAATGATCATGTTATTCAAAGTTATCATTACAAATACTAGAGAGTTTTGTCATAACGTACGGCATAGTACCCTACATGCAAAACAAAAACCCTCTAGAAAGAAAAAAAAAAATAAAATGAAATTAAATAAATTCAAACACCGAGTTCATAAAAATAAAAGTATTTCATACATAGGTAGTTATTCGAATACATCTAAACATTTTAATGTAATGCGCGCAACATGTTAAAAATAAAATTATTATAAGTGTAGAATCTTGTAAAAATTTTATAAGTATTGAAAATCTCAGAAATTATTCTAAGTCCGGATTTTAAAATAATCCTATTAAAGAAGAGGGAGGAAGTGGTTTTTCACCTACTTTTAGACTTGCTAATATTGCGGTTTTCACCAGCAATTGCCGAAATTTTTATCTGTCCGCGCTTTTATTCGTAAATTTCCTTACAAAAACGTACGGCAACTTTCGTTAAGCACGAATCCATCTCCCAAAATTGTATGTCGACGGTGCTGCTCTTATCGGTTGCATGAGGAAACAGCGTATATATGATCCTTGAAAAAGGTAAACAAACATGCGAATATAAATTCGTCTATACTTTATGACTCAGCCGTACACCTGATAAACAATACTTTTTGTGCCGGTCCACCCGGTCGATCCCTGCCAAAGCCAGACGTGTTTGTGCGAGAAACACCTGCTCGATCCTTTACCCGTAACATTTAATACGTCTTAAAATTATAACCTTATAAAAATTTATTAAGATTCTTTTACTGTTTTACTTAAATAAAAATAAAAATTTTCGTAAATTATCAATATAGTGAATATTTATATACACATCATAGTAAAAATGAATAAAGTAAAAATTAATTTAAATAAAACTTGGAGTGATCTTGATTATACTTATTTATTTACATATTATTATTTATTCAAGATCACTGCAATATGTATATAGACTGAAACACTATTAACAAAAACTATCAAACCACATTTTCCAACTGATGCAAAAAAAACAGATTTCGAGATTATTCTAATTTTATACCCACAAACAAAATTCAAACTACAGATAAATTAGGCAAACGTGAAATAAATCATCGGCAAGTCAAGGCACAAAACCAATAATAGTAGAAAAATTATAAATAGAGTGAAAACTACCGTCTGTGAGGCACAGGAAAAGTATGTGAAAAATGTCAATATAACTTTAAACGATAAAATACATCTTATTTCATAGACAGCCGTTAAACATTTTCAATTTAAAAACTGCTATTATCACTAAATCTATTATTAATCATTTCATCCGATAAGCATTCTGAATAAAATATTGCATAGTTGTAAACTATATACAGGGGTGTATAAAAACAACTAAGCAATATTGAACATCTAAAACACAATTATATTTAGTTATTCGCTATATATCGGAATTATATGGTGTTTCAAAAACTGAAACGCAATAAAGACAAAATCCGCAATAAATTTAGAAGAATAAGGGGGAGCGGTACCTCAACTGTAAGCGGAATAAGAGGCGATAGCGGGCCTTCAAGGCCTGCCGTATTAGCTAGTTCTCCTTAATATTAGCCGACGGCCGTTTCGTGTTAATTTCTTGGGAAAATACGGCTTATCCGAATCACCATGGTTACCGCCCGAACCGTCAAAATCGACGAAAATTGGTTGCACGGGGCGCGCTTTGTCACCTTTGAGAGGGAGTCGAGGGTGTCGTGCGCGTCGGTTAAGCTTAGAACGCACCTTCCTTTTACAAGTAGGCTATTTTTCGGCCCTCCTGGCGGACGGGTTCCCGAGAATCGAGGCTCTCAAGAGGAGCCCGCAAATATTTTGTAACATAAAAATGGCTTACGTACTTAAAAATGCAGTAGTGGTCATCAAAAAGAGACATTTCGCTAATCTGACAGCTCCAACGAAAAATTTTGCATGTTTGACTTTTAAGCCTTATATTCCGAATTTTGAAGGTTTTGATGGCCCAACAAGGTACATAATCGAAAAGTCAGACATTTTTGAACCGATCGCATTCCTATTCCAACTTCATCGACATACGATATCGATAGGACGAGTGATTTAAATTCCTCATGCAGACGGACATCGTAGAAAAATGGCCGAAATACGCCAGAAATACATGTACACAATAAATCAAGTGCAATGCTCATAACATGTAATGTACACACACATACATTCATGTGCACTTTCCGTGAATATATTTTATATCTGTAGCTTGACTTAACATTTTTACATACAGGCTGATATCTTTTAATTACTATAAATTTGAATTTTAAAATACGATAATTCCAGAACGCGTATGCCCAGTTTCCTTAATGTAATTATTAACTTCAGAATAGGTTCATGGCATATAAACACACATAATATATTTAGTTTTAGGACACGGACAAGGCACTAAATTACTTATCTGGACACAATTAAAACGTTTTTTATAACCTTTTAAAGATTACACGTCTATTTTCTCTGAGATTTAAAAAAAAATTGCAGATTTCAACATAGAGTCTAGCCTACATATAAATATGGCAGTTGAACAAACTATTTACATTAGGTCGATAGCCCAATGGCAAGATTGACGGCTTCTTAATACAATGACTTTGCCGGGTCGGGTTCGAACCCAGGCCGGGGCAAAACATTTTTTTTTCGAATGCGATATTGTGTATTTATTTCGTGTATTTTACCGGCAATTTATAAGAGAAGACGCCGGACTTCTCGACATAATTTTCCCGGTCGATGAAATAATCATTCACATATACAGCATGATTTTTTCTTATAATTTTTATAAATTCCATTTAAAATACAATAATTCTAAAACGGGTATGCCGTTTTCTTAAGGGAAAAAATAATGCTTTTAACATTTATGTGCCCCTACGAAATAATTATTTAAATAATTACGCACTGCGCAGTGGGTGGAGCCAAATCAACTTTTTCTTCTGATTAAGGTAAAACTCGGTACTCGGGGGCTCTTGGTGTCGGTGATCTCAAGCCCAATGTCAAAATTTCAAAAAAAAAAATGGTGCATCTAATATGGCGGAAGAGTTTTTTGAAAACTGACGTATGAATGTGAAATTTTAGATACGGGGGTGTCTTAGGTCGCCGATCACGAATCGAAAGTCAAAATGTCAAAAAAAAAAAACAAAATGGCCGAAGTTTTTTGAAAATTGACGTATGAATGTGAAATTTTAGATACGGGGGTGTCTTAGGTCGCCGATCACGAATCCAAAGTCAAAATGTCAAAAAAAAACAAAATGGCGGAAGTTTTTTGAAAATTGACGTATGAATGTGAAATTTTAGGTACGGGGGTGTCTTAGATCGCCGATCACAAATCGAAAGTCAAAATGTCAAAAAAAAAACAAAATGGCGGAAGTTTTTTGAAAATTGACGTATGAATGTGAAATTTTAGGTACGGGGGTGTCTTAGGTCGCCGATCACGAATCGAAAGTCAAAATGTCAAAAAAAAACAAAATGGCGGAAGTTTTTTGAAAATTGACGTATGAATGTGAAATTTTAGATACAGGGGTGTCTTAGGTCGCCGATCACGAATCCAAAGTCAAAATGTCAAAAAAAAACAAAATGGCGGACGAGTTTTTTGAAAATTGACGTATGAATGTGAAATTTTAGATACGGGGGTTTTGGGGGTCGTCGATCATGATTTCAAAGTCAAAATGTCAAAAAAATCAAAATGGCGGACCAGTTTTTTGAAAATTGACGTATGAATATGAAATTTTAGATGCGGGGGTGTCTTAGGTCGCCCATCACCAATCCATAGTCAAAATGTCAAAAAAAGAAAATGGCGGACGGGTTTTTTGAAAATTGACGTATGAATGTGAAATTTTAGATACGGGGGTATGTGCGGACGCCGATCACAAATCCAAAGTCAAAATGTCAAAAAAACAAAACGGCGGAGGAATTTTTTGAAAATTGTCGTATGAATGTGACATTTTTGATACGAGGGTGTGTGCGGACGCCGATTACAAATCCAAAGTCAAAATTTCAAAAACAACAAAATGTCGGAAAAGTTTTTTGAAAATTGACGTATAAATGCGAAATTTTAGATGCGGGGGTGTCTGCGGACGCCGATCACCAATCCATAGTCAAAATGTCAAAAAATAGAAAATGGCGGAAAAGTTTTTTGAATATTGACGTATAAATGCGAAATTTTAGATACGGGGGTGTCTGCGGATGCCGATCACCAATCCATAGTCAAAATGTCAAAAAAAAAAAAAAATGGCGGCAGAATTTTTGAAAATTGACGTATGAATGTAAAATTTTAGATACGGGGGTGTGTGCGGACGCCGATTACAAATCCAAAGTCAAAATGTCAAAGAACAAAATGGCGGACTGGTTTTTTGAAAATTGACGTATGAATGTGAAATTTTAGATACGGGGGTGTGTGCGGACGCCGATTATAAATCCAAAGTCAAAATGTCTAATAAAACAAAATGGCGCAAGAGTTTTTTGAAAATTGATGAATGTGAAATTCTGGATACGGGGGTGCTTGTAGTCGTTTATTACGTCTTCAATTTGGCGATTCTTCGAAACGTGATTGGACAGGGCGTAAATTTAATACTTAATTTTTTCTTAACGACAGTAGATTCGAAAACATCAGAATGGTATTGTACACTGTCTCAATGAAAATGTTGCGCTCTGAGCTCATTGTTTCCTTCGATACTTTAACATGACATGTTTAACAATAAATTACCTTTCTCGCTCTTGAGTGGGTACCAGTTTGTGTCAAAATAGTTTTTAATATACTATTGGCTTCACAAAATTTATGTATGTACAGGGGTGTTTCAAAAGTTTATAAAAGTGGACATTCTAAAAAGCGTCATGCCAGTGATCGCTTTTTACAGGAAAGGCGCTTCAATAGGGCTTCACTTTAAAACTTGGGCCTTTTCCTTTTATTATTATTTCGTGCTCCTTTATTAACGATAGTTGATTTTGAAAAGGTTAACAGGCTTTTACACTTTCACATCAAAGTAGTATTGTAAACTGTCTTAATCAACATGTTAGACTTTTTGATGTCATTGTGCTTTTGGATACCTTAACATGACATGTTAAACATTAATTTACCTTTCTCGCTCTTGAGTGTGTACCGCTTTGTGTAAATAACCAATCGAGGAGAATTTTAAATAAAATATACTATTGGCTTCACGTAATATATGTATATACAGGGATGCGTCAAAAGTTAATAAAATCAGACATTCTAAAAGGCGTCATGACAGTGATTGCTTTTTACACGAAACTATGAAAAAGCTGTAAGCGGACGCGAAAAAGGCGATTCAAACTAAAAGAAATTGACGAACCCGCTGTAAGCGGACGGACCCGCTGTAAGCGGACGATCAGCTGTAAGCGGACGGACCCGCTGTAAGCGGACGTTATAGCTAGTTATATATACTAAAAGCCGAGTAGTCAATGGCAACCAAACCCGGTCAAAATCGACGAAAATTGGGTACGCGGGGCGCAGAACTCGTCTCTGGATACGCGAAATTGAAAGCTGCCCTTTGGCGTGAAGTTACCGACGACCTTGAATTGTTCCTCGTCGGAGAGTTTTTCTTCCCAAGTGGAGCGTGTGCAGAGATATGGGCTTTTAAAGAGGAGCGTGCACTCGATGTTTTAACAGAAAAATGGCTTACGTCATGACGATGCACGTGACAACCGATCAAAATCGTAAAAATGTCAGGTATGACAGGCACGCGCGAAAGAATTGTAAAAATTTCACATTGACGAAGAAATTTCAGGCCGTCGAGGTTTAGAGTGCGGAAAGAGGGTTGGAAACCAAAAGAGTGGACTTTTCCGCGGCGATTGAGTGCACTGTCCACGTGCCAAATCTGTCGTTGTCGAAGGTGCGATTCATTCAAGGCTTTTCTGCAGGGTAAAAAAATCTCGCGATGACGAGTTTGCGTGTCATTAATGACTATATATATTCACGTTCATCCATCGGTTGTCAAGTTTAAATGTCAGAAGGCCGACAAATATTACGAAGAAGAAGTGTATTTTTAATTGAAACGTGGTACCTTTCAGATACGTATTAGTGTTATTATTATGAATCCTTACTATTTCTTTTCTATATGAATATATGAACAAAATGCCGACGGATATGATAAAATAAACTTAAAGTGTATTGTCGCACGTAAGTAGGTACAGTAATAAATATAACAATTTTTCTATATTTTATTAAGATATATTAATAAATACAATGACACTCTATTCATTATATATATCATCGAAATGTCGTCACTTCTCGCGAAAGAAGTACGGAAGCAAGACTAAATCAAGAATCATCTGAGTTTTGCTTTTGGGCCTGCCAAATTACGTTAGATGCACACGAATTATACGAAACCTAAATGTTAACAGAATGTTGGAAATATATCAGTGTTCAAGATGTAGTCTTTATTTGTCAGATCAGACGTGTCCGAACCACTTCGAAATAAAATAAATACATCAAATAAAATTCGCATAAGCATTTACGTAATTTCGTTTACCAATTTTCAGTTATAAAGCATTTAAAGTATGCGCCTGCGGGTAGGCACCAACTAATCAGAAGTACTTTTCGGTTAAATGGTATTAGGAGCCAGCAAGATTTTCGATTGGGTTTTACAAAGTATACTATTAAAGCGTAATATGAAAATTAATTAATTCTCTCAATGACCTGTAAGTTTAAAACATGTTTATTAAAGTTTATCATGTTATGTTGTTAATTTCATTTGACAATTGGAAAGACAATTTGGTTAAGCACTGCCAGTCTGACATTTCGTTCTCACAAGTTTATGTGTGAATGAATACACTCAACGAACTATTGTCACGATGACAGGTGGAACGACAATTTGGTTAAACATCTTGACGTCAAGAGTCTGACTTTTCATTGCCGTATAAGTGTCACGATGACAGTCTGTCAAAAAATTTGAGGTATACACTATTTTTAACCTGAATGTCAACAAAATTTTTCTAAATATCACCGTTCAGTAAATTATATAGAAATGTTGTTCGGTTTGTGGGCAAAGTCTTAATAAATAAATTCATTTGCCACTAATTATAAATGTCACAATAATATTTAATTTATTTCTAAGAGACATTTTGTTTAATATGCGTCTTCATTCATAAACAAGAACAAACTGAACTGCGGTTGTAATTACTCTACATTGTCGGTCATTCAGGTACAGTTTCCAATATCGTAGTTATAAAAATTAAAGCAAAGGCGTGATTCATAACATTTGACGTCCACTGAAAGAAATATTATAACCGTTAATATTTACATTTTATTGCATTATCAATTATTATTATTATTACTATTGTATCGGTCATTTATCTTATCTTTAATGGCTTGGACACATCTCTGTCATCTTTCTACATACAAATACATATACTGCGTCTTTAATTTACATTTAGAGTAGCTTATGATATCAATATTAATTTGGGAACACTGTGCTACAGTAATGTTTTTCATTTTCACTACTGTCATAGTTAAGTCAATTTATTGAAAAGTTCCACAGTGTTCTCAAATTAATATTGAAATCGTAGGTTATTCTAAAAAAAAATAATTGAAGGCACGCTATGTCTACAATGACATTCAATTTGACAATTGATTCTCGCAATAGATCAAACTGTTGACAGTTTGCAAGAAAATTTAACGTATGGGCAACTTTTATCATGAAACTTGAGACAAATAGAGTTAGAGTACTACCAAATTTAAAAAACAAAGAAATTTATATATGATTCAATAAATCTTGATCATACAACCATCTTAGGTTTACCTTTTCGGCCTACTTACATTCAACTTAGACTAGGTGCACACGCATTATATCAAACCTGAATGTCAACGAAATGTTCCAAGTAATCAGCTTTCAGTAACTTCTATAGAAATATTAAACATTTTATGGGAAATTTTTTAATTAATAAATCCATTTGTCTATAATTATAGATGCCACAATAATGTATAATTAATTTCTAGAGATATTTTATTTCATTTGCATCTTCATTCATAAACTAATTAAAAGAAAATTTATAACCGTTAAAATTCAAGTGCTTCTGCGACTGGCAGTGGTCACGTTTCAAACAGGCACATTTATAGAGAAACTTACAGCGAAAAAGTGGACGCGAAGAGGCAATTCAAACTCGAAGAGTTTCATAGACCACTGTAATAACAAAAAGAGCAAGTATTCTATTAAATTAATGTCCTAAATAAAAAAAAAGGGGGAAAGAGTAAATTGATTACTCAGCATCTGATGACTTATATCGACATTTTATGACAAACATTATGGAGCACTGATGCTCTTGATTATTTGCAAAAAACGTCATATAAATTTATTTCTATTGACTATTGTCCCGGAAGCCCTACGTTAATTGTAATTCAAAGAAACAAATACATCATGCATACATATCACCTTTAATTTAACGATTTAAAGGGTAATGTAACTGCTATTTTAAAAATGGAACCACTACTACATATAAAGACAATGCGATTTATACATGGTAATTCACTAATTATCAGTTACTTTAAGATCGCGATCTACTTTATTACACAAAAGCATCCCTTCCTTAGAAAAAATAATTTAAGCATTACGACCCAGATGCTGATCATAATTGGTGAACATAGTGTATTATTAAAATAAAATTAAGTAACAGTTAAAGGGTGCAGCGAAAATAAAAAAAAATAGTGCACATCTATGTCGCCATCTTTACCCATCTATTATCATTTTAACACCGATATATTTAACTATAGCATACGCGAAATGTTGGTCAACTCAACATTCACGTTAGGTGGCTTAAATCTTACAGGAAACGTCAGAATTGTCAGAAAAAATCCATCTGACTTTTGATTAATGTTGGCAATTTCACAAAAATTTAATTGCAGGTTATAAAACGTCAAAACGATCAATCGATTTCAGTTCGTGATGAAATCTGAACTGCTTTCATCATGACAATTATTTAAGAAAAAAAGGTTAAACACCCTGACATCTGTCTGATATTTCATTGGTCATGGTTTTAAGCTCCATCAATATTTACTGTAGACCTTGACACAAAAAGATATGAAATGACTATAGTCTATTTTTAAAATAGCGAGACAAATTTCTAAACATACCCCTGTCCCAAATTACATGCACGAAAATCTTGAAAACAAACTTACGAGTATATCTGATAACTATTACTGTCGAGCTCTGAATAGAACTGGTTAAGTATATAATGAAATAACGGGGAAATAATAGAAACAACAAGGCTTAACAATAAACAATGTCAGTTGACAGAATGTGAGCAAGATTGATACGGTGTCATTTGGCCTTGCTTTCAACCAATGAGATTTCACTGTCAAAGTGGTCTGTTCAGAAATTCGTTTCGCTATTTTAAAAATGAGGTGTGGCCACCACACGACTTTCTTATACGTATGAGCGTTTCAACCTACACAATTTTAAGAATTTTTTTATACAAAACTTATTTAAATCCTATTCTAAGTACTTTCATTCTCTTAATAAATCGCTATAGAATGCATACTTTGGAAGATATTCGAAGAAAAGTGCTACTCGCTAAGAATAAAAGTGCTACTTCCGGTACGAATTTTGAAATTTCATGTATACAAAAAATATTGCAAATCCAATTCTAAATACTTTTGTACTCTTAATAAATATATATAGAATACATAATTTACGACATATTTGTAAAAAATCGTTATTCGGTAAGAGTAAAAGTGATACTTCCGGTCCGAATTTTGAATTTTTTTTATACAAAAGATATTGGAAATTAAGTTCTAAATACTTTTATATTCGTAGCGTACCTGTCTAAAAGGCATGACTTGCAAAATATTGGCAAAAAACTGATTTTTGATAAGAGTAAAAGACCTACTTAAGGTAGTAATTTCGAAAAACTTTTTAAATACAATGCTTCTCAATTTTAATTTTAAGTACATATGAATTCTTTATAAATTTGTTTAAATTTAGTAGTTGACGAAATATTTGCAAAATTCGATTTTTTCACTGAAGTAAAAATTCCGGTCAACCGATTTTATTGAAAAACTAATCAGATCTCAAGAGGCAGATTATACACGTAAATATAAAATTTGGAATTGATATCTACAGCGGTTTGACCGCTACCGTGGTGACACAAACAGACAGACAGACAGACAGACAGACACAGAGAGAGAGAGAGAGAGAGAGAGAGAGAGAGGGAGAGGGAGAGAGGGAGGGAGGGAGGGAGAGAGAGACATTTTTTAAAAACCACTTCTTTGATATCAGGAGACTTCAAAACGTAGACATCTGCAAGAGAGAAGAAAGTAAAATAAACTTTAAAATATTAATGAGAAAAGTGTTATCAGATCCATTTTAGTATTGCCTATATATTAGACAATTACCTTAAAATATGATTTATATTATTATTACTAGGGGACAGACGAATCAAATTCCAATGTAATGACAATTGTTTTCTAACTATTCAATTTATTAAAATAAATATTCCAGCCTAATTCAACAATTACTACTACTAAATAATTTGATTGTCAGTAGAAAGTTTGAAGTATGGACAGCGTTCAATCATTTAATGGGATATGTTTGAAAATACACCATTAAATCAAATTGTTAATCAAACATTCTGATGATGGTTCATGATGATCGTGTCCCAGGCTGGTGGCTCTTATTTCGATGGATTGGTTGTAATCATGAACTACCTTTTTGTGTTATTTTTCCTTAAATACTTAATAAGAATCACAAAATGATCCAACAATTACGAATTATATTCTTTTTATATTGTGTGTAAGTAAAATATTTACACAGATATTCCCACGTCGGTCTGTGTTATTTTTGGTTATTGTTTTTAGTTCAACTACCAGCGTCACTACTAAATATTTAAATTGTAATAGGATCGTCTCAGCAACCAACATAGCCAGAGCACGATTTACAGGCGAAGACTCAATGCCACTGCAACTGCAAACTCACTTTGACAGGAACAATTTCAGAGCAGACACATGAAACTAATTTATTAATACGGAAGCCAGTTATAAATTCACTATTATAAATAAAATTAATAAGTCATACATATTTTATTTAAAACTTGATTCTTCTGTGTAATGGGCATGCATTGTTCACAAATTTGCATTATAACAAAGCTCAAAAGGTATGTCAAGAAATGTATGATTATTATTAAATATTACAGCCCAGAAATGACGTTTGTGGGCCATGATAATTGACAGGTTAAATTATGCAAAGCTAAAATAAGTCTGATATTACTTTTTTAATAATGACTTAGTCCTTTCATTGTGTAAAACTAATAACACTATGAATCTTTTAGTGTCAAGTCTTAGTATTACGCTAAATAGCATCTAAATTTCAAACTTCAACAACGAAAAGTCAGACTTACGTTAAGATGCTTTAAATTGTCGTTCCACCTGTCACCGTGACAGTAGTTCGTGGACAAAAATATACGTCTATACAAGGCGTGCCAAAAGTTTAGAAAATTGATTTTTTGGCGTTTTACAGGGAACTGTAATAAAATTGTAAGCGGACGCGAAAGGCGATTCAAGCTCGAAGAGATTGATGGACAGCTAGTTCTCCTTAATATTAGCCGACGGCCGTTTCGTGTTAATTTCTTGGGAAAAGACGGCTTAACCGAATCACCATGGTTACGGCCCGAACCGTCAAAATCGACGAAAATTGGTTGCACGGGGCGCGCTTTGTCACCTTTGAGAGGGAATCGAGGGTGTCGTGCGCGTCGTTTAAGCTTAGAACGCACCTTCCTTTTACAAGTAGGCTATTTTTCGGCCCTCCAGGCGGACGGGTTCCCGAGAATCGAGGCCTTCAAGAGGAGCCCGCAAATATTTTGTAACATAAAAATGGCTTACGTACTTAAAAATGCAGTAGTGGTCATCAAAAAGAGACATTTCGCTAATCTGACAGCTGCAACGAAAAATTTTGCATGTTTGACTTTTAAGCCTTATATTTCGAATTTTGAAGGTTTTGACGGCCCAACAAGGTACATAATCGAAAAGTCAGACATTTTTGAACCGATCGCATTCCTATTCCAACTTCATCGACATACGATATCGATAGGACGAGTGATTTAAATTCCTCATGCAGACGGACATCGTAGAAAAATGGCCGAAATACGCCAGAAATACATGTACACAATAAATCAAGTGCAATGCTCATAACATGTAATGTACACACACATACATTCATGTGCACTTTCCGTGAATATATTATATATCGGTAGCTTGACTTAACATTTTTACATACAGGCTGATATCTTTTAATTACTATAAATTTGAATTTTAAAATACGATAATTCCAGAACGCGTATGCCCAGTTTCCTTAATGTAATTATTAACGTCAGAATAGGTTCATGGCATATAAACACACATAATATATTTAGTTTTAGGACACGGACAAGGCACTAAATTAATTATCTGGACACAATTAAAACGTTTTTATAACCTTTTAAAGATTACACGTCTATTTTCTCTGAGATTTAAAAAAAAATTGCAGATTTCAACATAGAGTCAAGCCTACATATAAATATGGCAGTTGAACAAAGTATTTACATTAGGTCGATAGCCCAATGGCAAGATTGACGGCTTCTTAATACAATGACTTTGCCGGGTCGGGTTCGAACCCAGGCCGGGGCAAAACATTTTTTTTCGAATGCGATATTGTGTATTTATTTCGTGTATTTTACCGGCAATTTATAAGAGAAGACGCCGGACTTCTCGACATAATTTTCCCGGTCGATGAAATAATCATTCACATATACAGCATGATTTTTTCTTATAATTTTTATAAATTCCATTTAAAACACAATAATTCTAAAACGGGTATGCCGTTTTCTTAAGGGAAAAAATAATGCTTTTAACATTTATGTGCCCCTACGAAATAATTATTTAAATAATTACGCACTGCGCAGTGGGTGGAGCCAAATCAACTTTTTCTTCTGATTAAGGTAAAACTCGGTACTCGGGGGCTCTTGGTGTCGGTGATCTCAAGCCCAATGTCAAAATTTCAAAAAAAAAAAATGGTGCATCTAATATGGCGGAAGAGTTTTTTGAAAACTGACGTATGAATGTGAAATTTTAGATACGGGGGTGTCTTAGGTCGCCGATCACGAATCGAAAGTCAAAATGTCAAAAAAAAAACAAAATGGCCGAAGTTTTTTGAAAATTGACGTATGAATGTGAAATTTTAGGTACGGGGGTGTCTTAGGTCGCCGATCACGAATCGAAAGTCAAAATGTCAAAAAAAAACAAAATGGCGGAAGTTTTTTGAAAATTGACGTATTAATGTGAAATTTTAGGTACGGGGGTGTCTTAGATCGCCGATCACAAATCGAAAGTCAAAATGTCAAAAAAAAACAAAATGGCGGAAGTTTTTTGAAAATTGACGTATGAATGTGAAATTTTAGGTACGGGGGTGTCTTAGGTCGCCGATCACGAATCGAAAGTCAAAATGTCAAAAAAAACAAAATGGCCGAAGTTTTTTGAAAATTGACGTATGAATGTGAAATTTTAGATACAGGGGTGTCTTAGGTCGCCGATCACGAATCCAAAGTCAAAATGTCAAAAAAAAACAAAATGGCGGACGAGTTTTTTGAAAATTGACGTATGAATGTGAAATTTTAGATACGGGGGTTTTGGGGGTCGCCGATCTTGATTCCAAAGTCAAAATGTCAAAAAAATCAAAATGGCGGACCAGTTTTTTGAAAACTGACGTATGAATGTGAAATTTTAGATGCGGGGGTGTCTTAGGTCGCCCATCACCAATCCATAGTCAAAATGTCAAAAAAAGAAAATGGCGGACGGGTTTTTTGAAAATTGACGTATGAATGTGAAATTTTAGATACGGGGGTATGTGCGGACGCCGATCACAAATCCAAAGTCAAAATGTCAAAAAAAAAAAACGGCGGAGGAATTTTTTGAAAATTGTCGTATGAATGTGAAATTTTAGATACGAGGGTGTGTGCGGACGCCGATTACAAATCCAAAGTCAAAATGTCAAAAACAACAAAATGTCGGAAAAGTTTTTTGAAAATTGACGTATAAATGCGAAATTTTAGATGCGGGGGTGTCTGCGGACGCCGATCACCAATCCATAGTCAAAATGTCAAAAAATAGAAAATGGCGGAAAAGTTTTTTGAAAATTGACGTATAAATGCGAAATTTTAGATACGGGGGTGTCTGCGGACGCCGATCACCAATCCATAGCCAAATGTCAAAAAAAAAAAAAAATGGCGGCAGAATTTTTGAAAATTGACGTATGAATGTAAAATTTTAGATACGGGGGTGTGTGCGGACGCCGATAACAAATCCAAAGTCAAAATGTCAAATAAAAGAAAATGGCGCAAGAGTTTTTTGAAAATTGATGAATGTGAAATTCTGGATACGGGGGTGCTTGTAGTCGTTTATTACGTCTTCAATTTGGCGATTCTTCGAAACGTGATTGAACAGGGCTTAAATTTAATACTTCATTTTTTCTTAACGACAGTAGATTCGAAAACATCAGAATGGTATTGTACACTGTCTCAATGAAAATGTTGCGCTCTTTGAGCTCATTGTTTCTTCCGATACTTTAACATGACATGTTTAACAATAAATTACCTTTCTCGCTCTTGAGTGGGTACCAGTTTGTGTCAAAATAGTTTTTAATATACTATTGGCTTCACAAAATTTATGTATGTACAGGGGTGTTTCAAAAGTTTATAAAAGTAGACATTCTAAAAAGCGCAATGCCAGTGATCGCTTTTTACAGGAAAGGCGCTTCAATAGGGCTTCACTTTAAAACTTGGGCCTTTTCCTTTTATTATTATTTCGTGCTCCTTTATTAACGATAGTTGATTTTGAAAAGGTTAACAGGCTTTTACACTTTCATATCAAAGTAGTATTGTAGACTGTCTTAATCAACATGTTGGACTTTTTGATGTCATTGTGCTTTTGGATACCTTAACATGACATGTTAAACATTAATTTACCTTTCTCGCTCTTGAGTGTGTACCGCTTTGTGTAAAAAACCATTCGAGGAGAATTTTAAATAAAATATACTATTGGCTTCACGTAATATATGTATATACAGGGATGCGTCAAAAGTTAATAAAATCAGACATTCTAAAAGGCGTCATGACAGTGATTGCTTTTTACACGAAACTATGAAAAAGCTGTAAGCGGATGCGAAAAAGGCGATTCAAACGAAAAGAAATTGACGAACCCGCTGTAAGCGGACGGACCCGCTGTAAGCGGCCGATCAGCTGTAAGCGGACGGACCCGCTGTAAGCGGACGTTATAGCTAGTTATATATAATAAAAGCCGAGTAGTCAAGGGCAACCAAACCCGGTCAAAATCGACGAAAATTGGGTACGCGGGGCGCAGAACTCGTCTCTGGATACGCGACATTGAAAGCTGCCCTTTGGCGTGAAGTTACCGACGACCTTGAATTGTTCCTCGACGGAGAGTTTTTCTTCCCAAGTGGAGCGTGTGCAGAGATATGGGCTTTTAAAGAGGACCCTGCACTCGATGTTTTAACAGAAAAATGGCTTACGTCATGACGATTCACGTGACAACCGATCAAAATCGTAAAAATGTCAGGTATGACAGGCACGCGCGAAAGAATTGTAAAAGTTTCACATTGACGAAGAAATTTCAGGCCGTCGAGGTTTAGAGTGCGGAAAGAGGGTTGGAAACGAAAATAGTGGACTTTTCCGCGACGATTGAGTGCACTGTCCACGTGCCAAATCTGTCGTTGTCCAAGGTGCGACTCATTTAAGGCTTTTCTGCAGGGTAAAAAAATCTCGCGATGACGAGTTTGCGTGTCTTTAATGACTATATATATTCACGTTCATCCATCGGTTGTCAAGTTTAAATGTCAGAAGGCCGACAAATATTACGAAGAAGAAGTGTATTTTTAATTGAAACGTGGTACCTTTCAGATACGTAGTAGTGTTATTATTATCAATCGTTACTATTTCCTTTCTATATGAATATACGAACAAAATGCCGACGGATATGATAAAATAAACTTAAAGTGTATTGTCGCACGTAAGTACAGTAATAAATATAACGATTTTGCTATCTTTTATGAAGATATATTAATAAATACAATGACACTCTATTCATTATATATGTCATCAAAATGTAAATTTCATACAACGAAGAACTTGAAGCAAGCTTAAATAAAGAAGAACCGTCTGAGTTTTGCCATTTGGGCCTGTCAAATTACGTTAGATGCACACGAATTATACAAAACCTAAATGTCAACAGAATGTTGGAAATGTATCAGTGTTCAAGTTATAATTATATAAATTTAAGCCATTTTACGAATGGGATCATTTAATAACATTTCTCATCGATCTCTCTACGTACAAATAATAGGGCGACTTTTCTTTATTTGGCAGATGTGTCCGAAGCACTTCGAAATAAAATAAATACATCAAATAAGATTCCCATAAGCATGTGTGTCATTTCGTTTACCAATTCAGTTATAAAAGCAAGTATTTAAAGTGTGCGACTGCTGGTTGGCACCAACTAATCAGAAGTACATTTTTGGTTAAATGGTACGACAGTGTCTAGCATCAACCGTATAGGAGCTAGCAAGATTTTCGATTGCGTTTTAGAAAGTATATTACTAAAGCGTAATATGAAAATTAATTAATTCTCTCAATGACCTGTAAGTTTAAAACATGTTTTATTAAGTTAGCCTGACATTTCGTTCTCACAAGCTTATGTGTGAACAAATACAGTTCAACGAACTATTGTCACGATGACAGGTGGAACGACAATTTTGGTTAAACATCTTCATGTCAGCTGTCTGACTTTTCATTGTCATAGGTATGTGTCATCGAAATATCGTTACGATGACAGTCTGTCAGAAAATTTGAATTATACACTATTTCAATCGTAAACTTGACACAAAGCGTAGTACCAATTTTATAGAACTAATAACGTGAAACAACATTCAATTAATTTTTTTTTTGATCTGTCGACGTTCACCATGGACTAGATGTACACAACTGATACAAAACCTGAATGTCAATAAAAAAATTTTAAATATCAGCGTTCATTAAATTATATAGGAATATTGTTCGCTTTGTGGGCAAAGTCTTAATAAATAAATTCATTTGCCACCATAATGTATAATCCATTTCTAGAGATATTTCTTTAAATTTAATCTTCATTCATTACAATAGCAAAGTTAACTACATAATTATCCTCCACTGTCATTCATTCATATAGAAATTAAAATACCGTAAATAGTATAGGTAATAGTGAATAGGTACAACCTAACCAACTAAAAAGAAGAAGCGTATGCGGTATCATAAAAATTAAATTAACATTATGAATGACATAGGTACTCCGACAATTTTATGTATTATGGTTAGAGTTGTTGCCGATATGCCATACGATTTTTTAACGCATACACATAATCTGACATTACGTCAAACCAGTGAGCTGTAGCAGTGAAATCAACTGTTCACAGGGACAAATATTATACGGATCTAAATTCTAATTAGCTCCCTTATTTTCAGAAATAGCGTACCGAAAATAGTTATACCGTATTTAGTTGTTTTTTAATGAAATCTGCCTTATGAATTTTAACTAACATTTTTATAGGGGAAATGATTATTAACATTTAACATTCATTAAAACAGCATGCGACCAGCATTAATCGCATTACCAATGAGATGCCCTTACAGCCTTAGATATAATATTAAAAAGATATAAGTACAAGCGAAGAGGCGAATCAACCTCGAAGAGCTCCATACATCACTATATCTAACAATGGTTGCTTTCTGCAAACACGAGAGTTGCGAAATTGTTCACATAACTCTAACTTCTCTTTATTGAAATTTAAACGTTCTTTATCATAAAAATTAACACAAAAACATTCATAAATTTACAAACTATATTCAAAGGTAATATAACGAGAGCTTGACAAATAGTCGACTATTTCATTGTGATCAATTTTTCGAGTGTGCGCTACGGTCAATTTGACGAGACCAAAATTGGCATTAATAATTTGACTAGAGCACGAGAGCTTTAGCTCGAGGGCTTTAGTCTTTAATTATTAATGCCAATTTTGGTTAAGTCAAATTAGGAGGCACACGAGAAAAATTGAAACAATGTAATAGTCGACTACTTATCAAGCTCGAGCTATATTTGTTAAGATTATTTCCTAAACCAAGTTTCATAGTAAAAAATGAGTTGTCAAATCGATGTGATTATCAATAATTTCATCCGAAACATCGCTAAATCTCTTTTTGTCGGACATTTTCATCTATTTGACACGTATGCCACTTAATGAAAAAATACATACTTGATTTGTTACCTACATTTGAATAGTCGATTTGTAATAGTCGCTGATATCAAGAACCGGTACCTTTCATTGGTTAATTTCAACTTCAGTTTTGATTGTGATTGGACAAAATTTAAATTTGACAGGTGAAGGAAATAATCAACGTAATGACTATAAAAACATCATCAAAAATAATAATGAGTAGTATAAATACATCGTACCTATACTTGCCCATACTTAATTCAATATAATGATTCCTTTCTATAATTGCTTCCTTTGCGACGAGAAATCATAACAGAATTTGAATTTTGAAAAAAATTATCAACATACAAACTGACATCGAAAGTCACAATTTTTAAATATTGTACTAAGTTTTTCTATTATATAAATGCTTTAAAAAAGTGTAATTTCCGGTACGTTAGATTTATGTTATTAAATTTTGACAATTTTTTAATTGAATAAAATTGATGATAATTATAACAAACGTCAAAATATAATTATTTTATAGGTTATGAAGATAACTGACATAGAGGTGGGCAAAACGGCTCATTTCTTTGACTCGGTTCAGCTCCTCATTGTGAGCCGGGTCACGGAACCGGCTCATTTGAACCGTGTGGATCCGTAATAGCATACCGTTCATGAACGTGTAGTACACATATAATACTCGGCGCCGCGCGCCGTCGTCGACTCAAACGAACCGGGATGATAATTTCGGCTGCGCGCACACCAATTGTACAAAATGTTTGACAAACAATTTATTTGAAGCTAAAATGCACACAAATTTGACAAATTATTAGGTTGTTGTACACAAATTAAACAAAATATATGTAAAACTAAATTATCAATTATCGGCATCTCAATCTCGACATAATACATCCGCTTGACTTAACATTTTTATAGATATACAGGTTGATTATTGTTCTTTTAATGATTATATATTTGCATTATTAAAATACTTTAATTCCAGAACGCGTACGCCTTAATGGGGAAAAAGATAGCTTTTAACATTTATGTGCCCTTATGACAACGATGTGGTATCATTGGTCACGTATCCAAAGTCGAAATGTCAAAAAAAAAAAAAATGGCCGAAGGATTTTTTGAAAATTGACGTATAAATGTGAAATTTTAGATACGAGGGTGTCTTAAGTCGCCGATCACAAATCCAAAATCAGAATGTCATAAAAAAACAAAATGGCGGATGATTTTTTTGAAAATTGACGATGAATATAAAATTTTAGATACGGGGGTTTTGGGGGTCGCCGATCACAATTCCAAAGTGAAAATGTCAAAAAAAACAAAATGGCGGAATATTTTTTGAAAATTGACGTATGAATGTAAAATTTTAGATATGGGGGTTTTGGGGGCGCCGATCACAATTCCAAAGTCAAAATGTCAAAAAAAAACAAAAAGGCGGAAGATTTTTTTGAAAATTAACGTGTCAATGTGAAATTTTAGATACGGGGGTTTTGGGGGTCGCCGATCACGATTCCAAAGTCAAAATGTCATAAAAAAACAAAATGGCGGAAGAATTTTTTGAAAATTGACGTATGAATGTAAAATTTTATATACGGGGGTTTTGGGGGTCGCCGATAACGATTCCAAAGTCAAAATGTAAAAAAAAAATGGCGGAAGATTTTTTGAAAATTGACGTATGAATGTAAAATTTTAGATACGGGGGTTTTGGGGGTCGCCGATCACGATTCCAAAGTCAAAATGTCAAAAAAAACAAAATGACGGAAGATTTTTTGAAAATTGACGTATGAATGTAAAATTTTAGATACGGGGGTTTTGGGGGTCGCCGATCACGATTCCAAAGTCAAAATGTCAAAAAAAAGAAAATGGCGAAAGATTTTTTTGAAAATTGACGTGAGTGAAATTTTAGATACAGGGGTGTGTTAAGTCGCCGATCACAAATCCAAAATCAAAATGTCATAAAAAAACAAAATCGCGGAAGAATTTTTTGAAAATTGACATATGAATGTAAAATTTTAGATAAGGGGGTTTTGGGGGTCGCCGATCACGATTCCAAAGTCAAAATGTCAAAAAAAAACAAAAGGGCGGAAGATTTTTTTGAAAATTGACGTATGAATGTGAAATTTTATATACGCGAGTTTTGGGGGTCGCCGATCACGATTCCAAAGTCAAAATGTCAAAAAAAACAAAACGACGAAAGATTTTTTTGAAAATTCACTTATGAATGTGAAATTTTAGATACGGGGGTTTTGGGGGTCGCCGATCACGATTCCAAAGCCAAAATGTCAAAAAAAAACAAAATGGCGGAAGATTCTTTGAAAATTGAGTCATGAATGTAAATTTTTAGATACGGGGGTTTTGGGGGTCGCCGATCACGATTCCAAAGTCAAGATGTCAAAAAAAACAAAATGACGGAAGATTTTTTGAAAATTGACGTATGAATGTAAAATTTTAGATACGGGGGGGGGGGTCGCCGATCACGATTCCAAAGTCAAAATGTCAAAAAAAAACAAAATGGCGGAAGATTTTTTTGAAAATTGACTCATTAATGTAAAATTTTAGATACGGGGGTTTTGGGGGTCGCCGATCACGATTCCAAATTCAAAATGTCAAAAAAAGCAAAATGGCGAAAGATTTTTTTGAAAATTGACGTATGAGTGTTAAATTTTAGATACGGGGGTATGTTAGGTCGCCGATCACAAATCCAAAATCAAAATGTCATAAAAAAACAAAATCGTGGAAGAATTTTTTGAAAATTGACATATGAATGTAAAATTTTAGATACGGGGGTTTTGGGGGTCGCCGATCACGATTCCAAAGTCAAAATGTCATAAAAAAACAAAATGGCGGAAGAATTTTTTGAAAATTGACGTATGAATGTAAAATTTTAGATGCGGGGGTTTTGGGGGTCGCCGATCACGATTCCAAAGTCAAAATGTCAAAAAAAAAAAATGGCGGAAGATTTTTTGAAAATTGACGTATGAATGTAAAATTTTAGATACGGGGGTTTTGGGGGTCGCCGATCACGATTCCAAAGTCAAAATGTCAAAAAAAAACAAAATGGCGGAAGATTTTTTTGAAAATTGACTCATTAATGTAAAATTTTAGATACGGGGGTTTTGGGGGTCGCCGATCACGATTCCAAAGTCAAAATGTCAAAAAAAAACAAAATGGCGGAAGATTTTTTTGAAAATTGACTCATTAATGTAAAATTTTAGATACGGGGGTTTTGGGGGTCGCCGATCACGATTCCAAAGTCAAAATGTCAAAAAAAAACAAAATGGCGGAAGATTTTTTTGAAAATTGACTCATTAATGTAAAATTTTAGATACGGGGGTTTTGGAGGTCGCCGATCACGATTCCAAAGTCAAAATGCCAAAAAAGCAAAATGGCGAAAGATTTTTTGAAAATTGACGTATGTGTGAAATTTTAGATACGGGGGTGTGTTAGGTCGCCGATCACAAATCCAAAATCAAAATGTCATAAAAAAACAAAATCGTGGAAGAATTTTTTGAAAATTGACATATGAATGTAAAATTTTAGATACGGGGGTTTTGGGGGTCGCCGATCACGATTCCAAAGTCAAAATGTCAAAAAAAGCAAAATGGCTGAGGATTTTTTTGAAAATTGATTTATGAATGTAAAATTTTAGATACGGGGGTTTTGGGGGTCGCCGATCACGAATCCAAAGTCAAAATGTCAAAAAAAACAAAATGGCGAAAGATTATTTAGAAAATTGACGTATTAATGTAAAATTTTAGATACGGGGTTTTGGGGGTCGCCGATCACGATTCCAAAGTCAAAATGTCAAAAAAAGCAAAACGGCGGAAGATTTTTTTGAAAATTGACGTATGAATGTAAAATTTTAGATCCGGGGGTTTTGGGGGTCGCCGATCACGATTCCAAAGTCAAAATGTCAAAAAAAGCAAAATGGCGGAAGATTTTTTTGAAAATTGACTTATGAATGTAAAATTTTAGATACGGGGGTTTTGGGGGTCGCCGATCACGATTCCAAAGCCAAAAAAACAAAAGGGCGGAAGATTTTTTTGAAAATTGACGTATGAATGTGAAATTTTAGATACGGGAGTTTTGGGGTCGCCGCTCACGATTCCAAAGCAAAATGTCAAACAAAACAAAATGGCGAAAGATTTTTTTGAAAATTGACGTATGAATGTGAAATTTTAGATACGGGGGTTTTGCGGGTCGCCGATCACGATTCCAAAGCCAAAATGTAAAAAAAAACAAAATGGCGGAAGATTTTTTGGAAATTGACGTAAAATTTTAGATACGGGGGTTTTGGGGGTCGCCGATCACGATTCCAAAGTCAAAATGTCAAAAAAAGCAAAATGGCGAAAGATTTTTTTGAAAATTGAAGTATGAGTGTGAAATTTTAGATACGGGGGTGTGTTAGGTCGCCGATCACAAATCCAAAATCAAAATGTCATAAAAAAACAAAATCGTGGAAGAATTTGTTGAAAATTGACATATGAATGTAAAATTTTAGATACGGGGGTTTTGGGGGTCGCCGATCACGATTCCAAAGTCAAAATGCCAAAAAAGCAAAATGGCGAAAGATTTTTTTGAAAATTGACGTATGTGTGAAATTTTAGATACGGGGGTGTGTTAGGTCGCCGATCACAAATCCAAAATCAAAATGTCATAAAAAAACAAAATCGTGGAAGAATTTTTTGAAAATTGACATATGAATGTAAAATTTTAGATACGGGGGTTTTGGGGGTCGCCGATCACGATTCCAAAGTCAAAATGTCAAAAAAAACAAAATGGCTGAGGATTTTTTTGAAAATTGATTTATGAATGTAAAATTTTAGATACGGGGGTTTTGGGGGTCGCCGATCACGATTCCAAAGTCAAAATGTCAAAAAAAGCAAAATGGCGGAAGATTTTTTTGAAAATTGACGTATGAATGTAAAATTTTAGATACGGGGGTTTTGGGGGTCGCCGATCACGATTCCAAAGTCAAAATGTCAAAAAAAACAAAATGGCGAAAGATTTTTTAGAAAATTGACGTATTAATGTAAAATTTTAGATACGGGGGTTTTGGGGGTCGCCGATCACGATTCCAAAGTCAAAATGTCAAAAAAAACAAAATGGCGAAAGATTTTTTAGAAAATTGACGTATTAATGTAAAATTTTAGATACGGGGGTTTTCGGGGTCGCCGATCACGATTCCAAAATCAAAATGTCAAAAAAAACAAAATGGCCAAAGATATTTTTGAAAATTGACTTATGAATGTGAAATTTTAGATACGGAGGTTTTGGGGGTCACCGATTACGATTCCAAAGCCAAAATGTCAAAAAAAACAAAATGGCGGAAGATTTTTTGAAAATTGACGTATGAATGTAAAATTTTAGATACAGGGGTTTTGGGGGTCGCCGATCACGATTCCAAAGTCAAAATGTCAAAATAAGCAAAATGGCGAAAGATTTTTTTTGAAAATTGACGTAAGAGTGTGAAATTTTAGATACAGGGGTGTGTCAGGTCGCCGATCACAAATCCAAAATCAAAATGTCATAAAAAAACAAAATCGTGGAAGAATTTTTTGAAAATTGAGATGAATGTAAAATTTTAGTACGGGGGTTTTGGGGGTCGCCGATCACGATTCCAAAGTCAAAATGTCAAAAAAAGCAAAATGGCTGCATATTTTTTGAAAATTGACATGAATGTAAAATTTTAGGTGCGGGGGTTTTGGGGGTCGCCGATCACGATTCCAAAGTCAAAAAAAAACAAATGGCGGAAGATGTTTTTGAAAATTGACGTATGAATGCAAAATTTTAGATACGATCTTAGGTCGCCGATCACGAATCCAAAGTCAAAATAAAAACAAAATGGCGGAAGAGTTCTTTGAAAATTGACGTATGAATGTGAAATTTTAGATACGGCTTATTACATCTTCAATTCGGTGATTCTTCGAAACGTGATTGAACAGGGTTTAAATTTAATACTTAATTTTTTCTTATCAATAGTAGATTCGAAAACATCAGAATCGTATTGTACACTGTCCCATTGAAAATGTTGCGCTCACTGAGCTCATTGTTTCTTTCGATACTTTAACATGACTTTTGTTTAACATTAAATTACGTTTCTCGCTCTTGAGAGTAAACCGATTTGTGTAAAAAAACAGTTCGAGTAGAATTTCAAATAAAATATACTATCGGCTTAACAAAATGTATGTAGGGGTGCTTTAAAAGTTTATAAAAGTGGACATTCTAAAAACGTCATGCCAGTGAACGCTTTTTACAGGAAAGGCGCTTCAATAGGGCTTCCATTTAAAACTTGGGCCTTTTACTTTTATTTTCATTTTGTGCTCCTTTATTAATGATAGTGGATTTCAAAAAGGTCACACTTTACATCAAAATAGTATTGTACACTGTCTTATTAAAAATGTTGCGCTTTTTGATCTCAATGTGTCTTTGGATACTTTAACACGACTTATGTTAAACACATTAAATTACCTTTCTCGCTCTTGAGTGTGTACCGGTTTATGTCAAAAACAGTTCGAGAAGAATTTTAAATAAAATATCCTATTGGCTTAACAAAATATATGTATATACAGGAGTGCTTCAAAAGTTTATAAGTGGACATTCTCAAAAGCGTTTTTTACAGGAAAGGCGCTTCAATAGGGCTTCAATTTAAAACTTGGGCTTTTTACTGTTATTATTATTTTGTGCTTTTTTCTTAACGAGAGTAGACTTCGAAAAGATTGACAGGCTTTTACACGTTCACATCAAAATAGTATAGTAAACTGTCTTAATAAGAATGCCGCGCTTTTTGATCTCATTGTGTCTTCGGATACTTTAACACGACTTATGTTTAACATTAAATTACCTTTCTCACTCTTGAGTGTGTACCGATTTGCGTACAAAACAATTCGAGAAAATTTTTAACTAAAATATACTATTGGCTTCACAAAATATATGTATATACCGGGATGCTTTAAAAGTTTATAAAACCGGACATTCTAAAAAGCGTCATGCCAGTGATCGCTTTTTACAGGAAAGGCGCTTCAATTTAAAACTTGGGCTTTTTACATTTACTTTTATTTTGTGCTCCTTTATTAACGATAGTGGATTTCAAAAAGGTCACACTTTACATCAAAATAGTATTGTACACTGTCTTAATAAAAATGTTGTGCGTTTTGATCTCATTGTGTCTTTGCATACTTTAACACGACTTATGTTTAACATTAAATTACCTTTCTCGCTCTTGAGTGTGTACCGGTTTGTGTTAAAAACAGTTCGAGAAGAATTTTAAATAAGATATCCTATTGGTTTAACAAAATATATGTATATACAGGGATGCTTCAAAAATTTATAAAAATGGACATTCTAGAAAGCGCTGTTTACAGGAAGGCGCTTGAAAAGGGCTTAAATTTAAAACTTGGGTTTTTTACTTTTATTATTATTTTGTGCTCCTTTATTAATGATAGTGGATTTCAAAAGGGTCTCACTTTACATCAAAGTAGTATTGTAAACTGTTTTAATAAAAATGTTGCGGTTTTTGAGCTCATTCTGTCTTTGGATACTTTAACATTGCTTATGATTAACTTTAAATTACCTTTCTCGCTCTTGGGTGTGTACCGATTTGTGTCAAAAACAGATCGAGAATAATTTTAAATAAAATATACTCTGCTCTTTTATTAACGATAGTGGACTTCGAAAAGGTAGTAAGAAAGTAATATACTTTATAAATTAAATTTACTTTACCCATTCACATACATATGTTTGCGAGCTATATATTTGAAGTTCATCAGCATTCATTAGCATTCTATAAGATTGTTTGAAAGCGACGCCCATTTACCAAACAAAATTTGTTGTAAACATGTTAAACACTATGGAGATACTACGTATATTTGAGCATGTCAATTAAAATGACGAGCCCGCGATAGCGGGCGAGTAGTATATATGTAATTCATTGAAATTTTAAAATGTTTTTCAATACAAGTCCTTCATTTTTAAATGACGTGCGAACTAATTTTGAGTATGTGACAGACGAATATTTCAATTATGCTGACCAAAATTTCATAATGAAAGCGCTGTTCCACTTCAAATTATTTGGGTGCCTATCTTAAATTGTTTCTGAGCAATTGACAAACTTTTTGTTAATATACTAAATTTTTCCACTGTTATTTCAATAGCGTATTATCCCGATTGTCTCAATGAAAATGATGCACTTATTGAGCATATTGTTTCTTCGGATACTTTAACATCATTCTTATGTTTAACATTAAATTATCTTTCTCGCTCTTCATTGTGTAACAGTTTGTGTAAAAAAAAATTCTAGAAGAATTCTAAATGAAATATACAATTGGCTTTACAAAATATATGTATATACAGAGTGTGCCACAAGTCTATAAAATCTTACATTCTAAAAACCACCACGAGAGTGATCGCGTTTTACAGGAAACTGTAAAAAGCTGTAAGCGGACGCGAAAAAGGCGAATTCAAGCTCGAAAAGATTGAAGCCATAGCTCACAAACATTCAACACAATAAATATTGCAATATATAATAATAGGCCCAATGATAATAGTGTATAGGTAAGAAATTTATAAATTCGATTCCTTATTTGTTTATAAATACTTTCTACTCATTTTTAGCAATTATCGTTACATGACTGGAGTCATTTCGTCCATGAATTCAGTTGTAAAAATACTTCAAAATATTATAAGATATTGTAAATAGAAAAAAGAAACTAAAATATATTCCTACCAGATTAAACAAGCACTTAATCATGTTGTTACTGTGCCAGGCAAATTGAGAAGTAATATCATACGTATTCAAAAAAGATTATTTAATTATCATTGATGAAAATGAACTTCCCGCGACATCGTCAATTACAATAATTCAAAATAGAAATTCTAAAAGGATGTTTTACAGTATTTTCGAATATAACAATAAGTAATCAATATTACCATAATACATACATATATTATATCTATATATTCCTTAAATTGTAGGTGTACAATGCAAAAGAAAATAATTATGTACAGTGTGAACAAGGCTTTACCAACATTATTAAGCATCATACATAACTGACAGTTGTAATACAATTTACCACAAAGAAACACTGCAAATTATAAGAGTATAGGAATGGAAATCATTATAAAAAATGCCAATGAAGTAAATATTATTTGTTATAGAACAATGATTAAATAAATTATTTAAAAGTATACATTCGCGTCAACAAAACATAATTCTAATAAAGCTATCTACAAGTTTGTATAAAATAAAATGTTTTTATAAAATTCTAATGAATTTTCATTTAAACCAAAAAGACCAATGGAATCGACATATGTATATAGACTGAAACACTATTAACAAAAACTATCAAACCACATTTTCCAACTGATGCAAAAAACACAGATTTCGAGATTATTCTAATTTTATACCCACAAACAAAATTCAAACTATAGATAAATTAGGCAAACGTGAAATAAATCATTGGCAAGTCAAGGCACAAAAACCAATAATAGTAGAAAAATTATAAATAGAGTGAAAACTACCGTCTGTGAGGCACAGGAAAAGTATGTGAAAAATGTCAATATAACTTTAAACGATAAAATACATCTGATTTCATGGACAGCCGTTAAACATTTTCAATTTAAAAACTGCTATTATCACTAAATCTATTATTAATCATTTCATCCGATGAGCATTCTGAATAAAATATTGCATAATTGTAAACTATATACAGGGGTGTATAAAAACAACTAAGCAATATTGAACATCTAAAACACAATTATATTTAGTTATTCGCTATATATCGGAATTATATGGTGTTTCAAAAACTGAAACGCAATAAAGACAAAATCCGCAATAAATCTAGAAGAATAAGGGGGAGCGGTACCTCAACTGTAAGCGGAATAAGAGGCGATAGCGGGCCTTCAAGGCCTGCCGTATGAGCTAGTAAATAAATATAATATCTAAATATATATGTTGCTATACTACATTTGCGGATAGATAAAACATTCAACCAAAAATGAAAAAACACACACATATGCTCTGATATCAAGCCGTCTCATTTTAGTATTATCCCAAGTGATACAAACGAAAGACAAATACCTGAAATATATCGTTTTCAATGTATAATGCATATGTTCAATATGTATATAAATTTTTACAGTTTCTACAAAACAAAAAACTTGTTAAAAACAATAGTCCATTTGCGTGATGGTTTCTTTCCTTATTGTGAGTATTTCCTATTAATTTTTCTGTTGTTCGATATATTAAAAAAAAAATTGTTGGTCTTCTTTTACAGCGTTTGTAATGTTCACTTTCAAATGTCCAAAAATGTAATTTTATAAATTATCATATATCCTATATCATATAACTTAAGAAACCATGATATAAACATTATTTAAATGTAAGTATATCATTTTTTAAAATAATTAGCAATCGTAGCATTAGTTCGTTATAATTTAACGTCTATGTCTCTTCCGATATACCTCTTAAAGAGCTTAAATTATGGATCCTATAAGTGTTACTGTTACAACTATTTGGTAACCTTATATAACTCCACATTTTATAACGACAAGTGAGATATAACTGTTACCTTTGTATAACTAACGCTTTAGACAAATAGAAAGCTCCCCACTGTCATCAGTAATAGCGAACCCCTTCATAGAAAACTTAGAGAAAACAGCACTAAGGATGGCCACCCACAAACCTAAACTCTTGCTACGCTATGTCGATGACACCTTCGTGATATGAACAAATGGAAGAGACCAACTCGAGAGTTTTCTGGAACATCTAAACAAAACCAATCCAAAAAAAATTACGATGGAAGTAGAATCGAACAACCAATTACCATTCCTCGACGTTTTGGCCAAGAAAAGAGAAAATGGAAGGTGAAGTTATACGGTATACCGGAAATCCACACATACAGATCGATACCTCAACGCACATTCCCACCACAAGATCGCAGAGATTAACAGATAAAGAACCCAAGAAATGGACAAACTCCACAAAGAACTCCAGCAGAATGGGTTCAGTGAATCAGCTATCAAAAGAGCATCCAAATAGAAACGAACAACACCGCAAGAGGAAAAAGAAAAACCAATTGACAAAATCTATTTACCCTATGTTAAAGACACCACCGACAGAATATTCAAAATCATAAAAGACACAACATTGAAACAACATTCAAAGTGGACAGAAAAAATTAGGTGTGGTCACCACATGACTTTCTTTAACGTATGAGCGTTTCAAACTATACAATTTAAAGAATTTTTTATAGAAAAATTATACAAAATCCTATTCTAAGTACTTCCATTCTCTTAATAAATCACTATAGAATGCATACTTTGCAAGATATTCGAAAAAAAGTGCTACTCCCTAAGAGTAAAAGTGTTCCTTCCGGTCCGAATTTTGAAATTTCATGTATATAAAAGATATTGAAAATCCAGCTCTAAATACTCTTGATAAATATATATAAATTGCATAGTTTACGACATATTTGCAAAAAAAAACGCTATTCGGTAAGAGTAAAAGTGGTACCTGTCTAAAATGCATGACTTGCAAATTATTCGCAAAAAACTCATTTTCGATTTGAGTAAAGACCTAGTTCCGGTAAGAATTTCGAAAAACTTTTTAAATAAAATTGTTCTCAATTTTAATTCTAACTACATATGAATTCTTTATAAATTTGTTTAATCTTGGTAGTTGACCAAATATTGGCAAAATTCGATTTTTTTACTGACGTAAACTACTACTTCCGGTCAACCAATTTGACTGAAAAACTAATCAGATCTCAAAAGCGAGGTTATACAGGTAAATACAAAATTTGGAATTGATATCTACAGCGGTTTGACCGCTATCGTGGTCAGTGAGAGAGATTTTTCAAAAACCACTTTTTTGGTATCAGGGGACTTCAAAACGTGGACATCTGCAATAATCTCGAGGTCGAAAATTTTCGTCACCACAATACTTCCTTATACTATATATAAGAAAGTAAAATCAACACAGCCCTTCGGAATCCTAAATCATAAATACCTTTAGAAAACCAAGGACTTTATGAAAGTCCGTGCGTCAATTGTAACTGTTGCCTTTGTTTCACTTCTTATGGGCTGAGAATGTTTTAAAAACATTATTTATAATGGTAACCACAACGTTTAACCAACCGTATCAATTCCTTCTGGACTGTATAATTTGAATTTGTGTCTCTAGATTTTATTTTCTAGAGTCTAGAAAATTAAAGCGCCGCCAATATTGTAAATATTTTAGATTTTTATAAAAAAAATATTTTAGCCTGTTTCTCAAAATTATCACTTTTTCGTAATAAATACATACAAAGGAATGCAACAAGTTGATTCTTCAAGAAAAATATACTACATGAAAAATGCCAATTATGACTGAATCAAAACGTAATCATGAATTGTACATACTAGGAGTGATACTCCAAAGCTCTTTGATTGTACATCTCATGTTTTTAAAAGCACAAATAGAATTATTGACCGAGAAATATTCAATAGCATCATTTAATGCAGAGAATGGACGTTCATCATGAACGCCCATTATTAAGTCAAATACAATTTAACTCGGTGAGGAAACCAATTTTAATGTGAAAACATAAATTAACTACAGCCTCTTCTATATTTAGAACAGATTAGAATTAGGGCATGAATATCAATAGGACTTTAATTTAAGTACAAACAGCATTTGAAGTATCACTAAGAGACCTAGATCACATGTCATATTAAAGTTAGAATTTCGTGACTATATTTAGTAATTGCCTGATATTTGATGTGAAATACATTAACAACATATATCACAGCACAGTTAGGATAAGGAATTGTCATGAATTGCACCCTTACTAATGCATAATTATCGAAAGCATCTTTTCAAATTTAGGCCGAGTCGCTTCAGTAAGAAATGTCAAACATCAACATTTTGAATGCAGTAAAACTCACTAAAAATAAGTATGTATGGCAAATTAACAATATGAGTTGTGTGCACGAATAGATGCCCTATTTAAATAAAGCTATTAGCAATTAATTACTCTCAAAACTAAAATGTTATTTGAAATCCAAAAATTAAGTGAGCACTTCGTACAATTAAGCGCATGTAGAAATGTTAATATAATTCCTTGAATGGTAAGATATGACTGACTTGATAAAGTTTTGATAAGCATTTAAGCAATTTAAACAAAATGACTATATAAAATGAATTTGACTTTAATTTGGAAATTTAAAATTCGCATCAGACATTTTTTTATTAATGGACGGATTTTAATCAAGTAAAAAACGGAAATGAATTTATATGTATTTAAAACTTAAGATTATTTGTAAACCAGGTCCACATAATCTCTTAATATCCTTATTTTTGAATAAAATCCAAAAATTATAAAATTTCATTATTTTTTTGTACATGACTGTACTGATTTCTCAAAAACCGACGCTAAATCCGTCAGACGCATCAAAAATTCAAAAATGAGCATTCGGAAATTATACGCACTATAAATATTTTTTTAATTTGTTATAAGTATAAAAAAAATACTGAACAGTATCCAAAATCACGTTTAGATACGCAAAATAATTATAATTAATTAAATTGTAATCCCGACCGCTTTGGGTTCGAGGCGTTAAACAATAGACTACTGTGACCTATAAAATAGGTATACATTCATTCATTGGCATCAATCACAATACATTAATGAATCATAATAGATCAGTCAATCATAATACACTCATTGATTGACACACTGATTCAGTCGATGAATTAAAACAAAAATCAAACCGATAAGTCGAAATAAATCCAGTGCGGCGATCTTCAACGTCGTCGAGATATTCAAGCGAAGGCAGCCCGGCACATAACGTCGAACCAATATCACCTTCGGTGAAGCAACTGCCTTGCTTTATCGACATAAAAGCACGAACATAAATTCCATGTGCTAGAAAGAGAAAGACATATCAACAAAGAACATAACCTAAGAAAACTTCAAGACGAACAAATAACAATACAAGCCAAGGAAAAATAATTCAGCCTTACATACATTTACCACACCGAGACCTGCTGCTGTCGTAACACCAAGAACTAGATTCTGCACACTACCGAAGCTGACTCCACATTCCGGCACCACCGTCCTGGAAAGAGGCCCCCTCGAAGCGGTTCCTGGTTTATCAACCCTGAGGTCCGTCCACACCAAAGACAGGAAGATTCCTGGGAAAGCCAGTTGAAAATTCTGCTCCTGTCGCACAAAGAAGCCGCCATAAACCTAAAGGACATTTTTCTATGTTTAAACGAAGGTATCGTAATTTGTTCACAAGTATTATCAACACTCAAAAGAGTTAAACTTTCAAATCACAATATTTATGTCTATTATTTTGTAATCCGTATCATTTACGAGGATTAAAATCAACGTCAGTATATTAAATGTAGTAATAGTCATCTAAAGTCATAACTATAGAAGTCAAGTATCAATAAATTGTTTTGCGTAAAAATAACTAGATATTGAAGTCATTTATTTGAACGTACAGTCAGTCACATCTCTCCGAATTCGAACCTAACCTAGATTGGTAAACAAGAATTTTATGGTGCTTAAATTTAGATAAAACAACATAAATAACTCACCGATAAGATAGATTTGTTGGTCTCCAATCTGCACCATAGTCATTGAAACTAAACAGTTTGCTTTTATAAAACGTTTTCACTATAATCAAATTTAAATTCATTTCATTCATATCTGTTCAGACAACAGATGTGCTTTCATTTCGTAGAAATTATTACAATCAATGTGGATCTGTGTACCATTATCTCTCTGTGTTATAATATATTTCTCATTAATTTTCTCGTCTGGTAATAAAGACACTCCATCTACAACACAAAATAACAAATTGTAACGTTATTAAATTAAAATATAGAGAATTATTATATATACCTGTGTTTGTGTTTGTTATTTACGTACTTAACGCTCACCATCGATCTCGTAAATTTTCGTCCACTATATTCACAACGTGGAAGCGCATTTTCTTATTCCCACAGGTGTTCCAATCAAGCCGATAATTCGCCCGACAGCATCCAGGAAATAAGTAATGTACAGGTAATATGAGTGACTCTAGTAGTGTATTTTTGTCTTATATGAACCCCCCCAACGACCCTGAGAACTAACATTAACAAACCGTTCACTAGACTAACTGTAATCGAGAATAATTTACTATAGATGCCGGAAACCACCCCTTCTCCTATTAGAACTAGATCATTGGCCCAAAATATAAGAGATAGGAAGTAAATTTCAAGCGCGAAACTTGTTACATTTCAAATTTAATACAAAAGTGATAGTCACATTTTATTGACGTATTAAATTAGACCACATATACAGTTAGCAGTAATTTAGTTTAGACTTTCACTTGCATAATATTTAGTGTTTGTAAAACTTAATTTGGTTAACATTTCTCTTTTAACATTTAACAGTTTTTCAATTTTAATTTAATTAGTCTCATTGCTCTTTAATTACATTAACTATTGGGGGCAGTAACGGAGAACCATACCCCCCATAGCAATATACAGCGTTAGTAAAAAGTCCCGGAACGGTCGAATAACTTTGTTATTTGAAAATTATGATTTCTGAAATTTGGTATGGGGGTATAGTTAATATAAATGCATTTTATGCAATACAGTTAATATTTTTTTCACTTCCGGTTTAATCGGCAATACGTCCAACTTTTTTTTTTAAAATGGAACGCCCAGATTTTTTTAACACTTTTGAATGCAAAATAAAAAACTACGTTCAGGAAGTATTAAGATGTTTATTTTTATTCACAAGAAAACAGTTAAAAAATTAAAAAAGTGTCCTAATACAGAAAAATCAAGGTACCTTTGAAAAAAGTTGTTGTTAGGGTTTGCATTCTTTTTGCCGTCACATTTGACAATTTTAAAAGCGTTTTAACTTTTGCATCGCTATAAATTTACTTATTTTAGACATTGACACATTTGAAAATGGCAGTAAAACTTACTGAATCAGAACGAATTGAGATATTAATGATGCGTGGGTACGGTGATCGTCAACGTTCTTTTGAAGAGGTTCGTATTTTGTTTAATACTGTTTATCCGGATCGTCACATTAGTAAAAGTACGGTATGCCGAACAATTCAAAAGTTTGAAGTCTTTCGTCAGGTGAAGGATTTACCTAGAAGGGGACGTCCATTAACAGCAACAGATGAAGAAACTAGTTTGAATGTGTTACTTACAGTGGAGGAAAATCATCACGTGTCCACAACAGAATTAGGTCAAACTCATGAGATCTCTAAAAAATCTGCTCATAATATTCTTAAATCAGCAAGAATGAAAGCCTATAAAATGTATCCCGTCCATGAGTTAACTGAAGATGATCCAGATCGTAGACTACAATTTTGCGAAACAATGACGGAATTGATCGAGCAGCAGCCTAATGTTTTAGATCACATCATTTTTTCAGATGAGGCAGCGTTTTGTCTCAACGGCACTGTGAATAGACATAATTATCGCTACTGGTCAATTGAAAATCCGCATTGGATTGAAGAAGTCCATACACAGCGTCCTCAAAAGGTGAATGTCTGGGCTGGTCTTGTTGGAAACAACATCATAGGACCATTTTTTATAAGAGGAAATTTAACTGGCAACGTCTACTTAAATTTATTGCGAAATGAGGTTGTTCCAGCACTTGCGGCCCTCTTTTCAAATGCAAACATAGGTGATCACCCTAATGCACATTTTTGGTTTCAACTAGATGGAGCTCCCCCCATTTTGCCCATAATGTCCACGATTATTTGAATGAAATTTTTCCGGGACCTTGGATCGGACGTAGAGGAGCAGTCGAATGGCCAGCACGTTCGCCAGATCTCTCGCCATTAGATTTTTTCTTTTGGGGTCACTTGAAATGTCAAGTGTACAAAAATCGTCCCCATAATCTTGAACAATTGGAAGAGAGAATAGTTCAAGAAGCCAATCGCATCACTCCAGAACAAATACAAAATTCAATAAGAAATTTTACTGACCGTTTACATTTTTGTCAAATTGTAAATGGAGAGCATTTTGAACAATTATTGTAATCGCAACCTGAATAGACAGGTATCTTGATTTTTCTGTATTAGGACACTTTTTTAATTTTTTAACTGTTTTCTTGTGAATAAAAATAAACATCTTAATACTTCCTGAACGTAGTTTTTTATTTTGCATTCAAAAGTGTTAAAAAAATCTGGGCGTTCCATTTAAAAAAAAAAAGTTGGACGTATTGCCGATTAAACCGGAAGTGAAAAAAATATTAACTCTATTGCATAAAATGCATTTATATTAACTAACCCCATACCAAATTTCAGAAATCATGATTTTCAAATAACAAAGTTATTCGACCGTTCCGGGACTTTTTACTAACCCTGTATATATATATATATATATATATATATATATATATATATCAAATTGTACCCAGTCGTCGGTAATAGGATGTAAGAAGAAAAACAAACTCAAATTACAACGCTAAAGTTTCGTACATTTAATCAATGCACTTTATCAAAGCTTAGTAATTTATTGTAGAGATAAAAACATATGAAATGTAAATGATGTTTACGCTACTCACATAGTAATTTATATATGGTATTTAATACTTTATTCTCGGACATTATGTTATACTCGTTTATGTGTTCTCAACAGACGAGACCGTGATCATGCATAGGTTAGCACGTATGTATGATCACGAAACGTTAGCGTTGTAATTTGAGTTTGTTTTTCTTCTTACATCCTATTACCGACGACTGGGTACAATTTGAAATAAGTAGAAGGATACGACAGTTGGTTTCTATATATATATATATATATATATGTATTGAAAAATTGAAAATCTTCTTGGTAGTAGTGGCATACAATGAATTAAAAGTAATAACAATATGACAACTGGTTGTCAATTAGAAAACAATGACAAATATAAAATGTAAATCAAAATGTATAAATGAAAATGTAATCAATAAGCATAGGACAGTCGAGATTACTTATATAGTCACATTAAAAGGCTTGGGGTCTACCACAAACTGTTCAGTCAATCCAAATATACAAATAACAACGACGCAACTATGTAAAGAAAAATTAAGAGTAGAACTGTTGATAATAAAACAATATAGAATGTAAAATAGTCAAAGGTAATATAACGAGAGCTTGACAAATAGTCGACTATTTCATTGTGATCAATTTTTCGAGTGTGCGCTACGGTCAATTTGACGAGACCAAAATTGGCATTAATAATTTGACTAGAGCACGAGAGCTTTAGCTCGAGGGCTTTAGTCTTTAATTATTAATGCCAATTTTGGTTAAGTCAAATTAGGAGGCACACGAGAAAAATTGAAACAATGTAATAGTCGACTACTTATCAAGCTCGAGCTATATTTGTTAAGATTATTTCCTAAACCAAGTTTCATAATAAAAAATGAGTTGTCAAATCGATGTGATTATCAATAATTTCATCCGAAACATCGCTAAATCTCTTTTTGTCGGACATTTTCATCTATTTGACACGTATGCCACTTAATGAAAAAATACATACCTGATTTGTTACCTACATTTGAATAGTCGATTTGTAATAGTCGCTGATATCAAGAACCGGTACCTTTCATTGGTTAATTTCAACTTCAGTTTTGATTGTGATTGGACAAAATTTAAATTTGACAGGTGAAGGAAATAATCATGTATAAATGTAAATGAAAGCAAATAAGCATAGGACAATCGATATTACTCATGTAATCCTATCAAAATGGCCTAGGTTCACCTAAACATGTACAATTTTGATTGAAATACATAAACAATCAACGATGCAACTATGTATGTGTTAAGATGTATTTGTAGCTACAGACATATATGTTTCTACCTAGTTTGGTTTCGTCAGTGCAGCATAACAAAGAAAGTGTATGTTAAAGCAATAATATGTGAATAAAAAATATAGTATTACCTTAAAATGTCAAATCAAAATGTCCAAGTGTAAAATAACTGTGAAAATACTTAATACTGTGTAATGCCTTATTTCAACCAGGCAGTTAATAAAATATATTACAATTCATTGCCAATTATACAAATGTATTGAAAAATTGAAAATCTTCTTGGTAGTAGTGGCATACAATGAATTAAAAGTAATAACAATATGACAACTGGTTGTCAATTAGAAAACAATGACAAATATAAAATGTAAATCAAAATGTATAAATGAAAATGTAATCAATAAGCATAGGACAGTCGAGATAACTTATATAGTCACATTAAAAGGCTTGGGGTCTATCACAAACTGTTCAGTCAATCCAAATATACAAATAACAACGACGCAACTATGTAAAGAAAAATTAAGAGTAGAACTGTTGATAATAAAACAATATAGAATGTAAAATAGTCATGTATAAATGTAAATGAAAGCAAATAAGCATAGGACAATCGATATATATATTTATCAAGAGTTCAAAAGTATTTAGAACTTGTGTTGCAGTGTTTTTTGAATACATAAAATTTCAAAATTCAAATCGGTAGTAACACTTTTACTCTTAGCGAGTAGCATTTTTTTTCGAATATCTTGCAAAGTATGCATTCAATAAAGTTTTATTAAGACTATAGAAGTACTTAGAATGGGATTTTGAATAATTTTTGTATAAAGAATTCTTCAAATTCTATAATTTGAAGCGCCCATACTTATAAGAAAGTCGTGTGGTGGCCATACCTCATTTTTGACGTATGGCCACTAAAGCAACTGCGGTAGGAGATGAAATGATTTTGCGTTCAGATAGCGAAGCAGAACCGACGGATGACGGCAAATCAATAAATTCTCAGAAAAAAATTAGAAGCGGCAACAGACAAGAAAATGGATGCTCACCTCAAAATTCATTTAACGCAATGATGCAGTGGCCAAAAAAGGGTTTTTTGTTTCTTCATTTTGTTTATATATTTTTAGAAAAAAAAATACAAGATCAACCGGTGCTCAAGTCTATATTTGGGACAACAACCTACACCAGAGCCACAAGTTGAGTAGCAGATCTCAGCAGTAGCTGACAGTTATTATAAGGTGAGAAATAAGATCCAAGAAACTCAAAATTTTACGCTAAGCCTAACTGTGGCGCAACAGTATTCAAAAATATGCAAATATACTTTTTTACAGGCAAGTAGATCTGAGGAGCCATGTGTCAATACATTGTCCCAACATACCAAGTGCTTGCCGACAAGCTGCGGATGTATTTACTGTGTGATAAAACCACAAAGTTTGTATGAGTTAGTACGAGAAAGCAATATACAAACTGTTCTATTGGTCGAGTGTAGTAAGGCTGACTGACTCGCGTTTAGGATAGCAGCTGTACTTGCGCATTTCATTTGAATTTTGTTAACGGTCGGGTCGATGTCTAGTCGCCTGCAAGCACATTTTTAAATCGCGTTTCGTCCATCTAATTTAGAACAATTACGCGCCAAAATTATTGAATTTTCGAATCATGTTACCCTGGAAATGTTATCAAATTGCCGTCGAAATTTTTATAATCATCTGGGTTACTGCTCAGCTGAAGAAAGAGGCTTAAGCATTTAATAAATAATAAAGTACTTGTTGAAATTAATTTTTCTTTAATAATTTCATTCTTAACTTCCAATTAAATTCATTGTTTCTGTGTTTATAGTTTATCTTACTGAAACATTTTGTTTAGTTTCATACAAATTGATTGTCTTCTTTCAGAATTTTAGTTTGTTTCCTTTTCTATTTTACAATACTACGGAATCATTTACTTTTTATCTTAATAAGAGTTTTGGTATTGTTACATTTTCGTTTTTTATATCAGCTATATTTCTTATCTTTGATATTTTAAGAAAAAAATTATTATTTTTAAGTTTTTAGAATTGATGATCATTTTTTTTATTTACTCGTACAATTTGGGAAGCTGTGATAAAATCAGTTACTAAAGTTGTTTACTGCGATTATTTGATGCTTCAACAAGTTTCTACTTATAAATTATCTAGGTAGTGCTTTCTATTGTTTAATATTATTTCTATCTTCTCTAAAGCAGTACAGTAAATGACTTTATTCTTGGTTAAAGAATTTGTTATTAACAGTAACAGTAGCAATTTTCACGGACTAACGCAGTAACGATTTCTGCGGTGTCGACTTTAACGTAGCTCTAATGTCAGTAACAGAGGCTACCCCCTTATTCTCCCACTTATGGCCGACCAGCTTGTCTAGTATATTCATCCGCAGGTAGACCGCGTGCACACTGTATATATGGGTATAATACATAAAAGGTCAAGGAAAAAAGCAGAATCGCCTTCATTTTGAAAACAAACGTTTTAAATGTTGGCTTATGTAGTTTAATAATATTATATAAATCGGGCTTGAGCATGTTATTGTCGAAGTAAATATTTTTAGACCTTTACCAGTCTATCATAACTAATTTCCTGCTATTAGAATTCGGTGGTTTATCTTTTTGGACATTATGATAAGGAGCATTATCAATTACTAGGACAGACTTTGGAGGCATGTTTGCAATTAAGTTTTCTTACAACCATTTTTTGTAATTTTCTTAATTCATCTCGTGATGATAATCTCCCGTTGTGGTATTAGACTTAAAAATCAATTTAGCATTCGGAATGAATCCCGTCTCGCAGCCAGCATGAACAATAATTAGTCTTAGACCTTTTCATACAGGCCTTGCTGATCCTTCATTGGAATTATCACTCCAACAAGTAGCCACGGTGTGAGAACTGTGGATGTAAGTTTCATCCATGTATATAATCGTCTTTTTTCATTTCTGTAGCTTTGAATGGTGCACAAATAAGACACTTTTAACTGACGCATGTCGTGCTTTTCCATTACAACTTTCTGTTGGTTTTTGTTTTTCTCCAACGAAAGCCCATATCTTTTACTACTTTCCGAAGAGAATCTATTCCTCCAGTGTATCCTGTTTCTTTAAATTTTCTTAGAAGGTTTGGCATTGTAGGCGCAATTTTGTCAACAGTAAAGGTATTTCAAATTGTTCTACGCAGCGCACCTTTATCTGCATCGTCTAAGTCGGTTTTGGGCTTGGTTTTTTTTTATTCTTCTTTGGCGATGTATTTATTTCACTTTTTTCTTTAACAATCCGTCTAATACTTCTCTCAGAAACACCCGTTGCGGCAATAACGCGTTGATATAACTGATCCAGTGGAATTTTGAGTACCCCTTAAGTTTTTTCTTCTTGCATATATTTAAATACATTTGAGATCACTTCACGAGTTTGACTGTGTAAAACACATTTATTTAATTTACTTTTAAACTCCATTACTCACTACCTTAATACGGCACTGCACTACTGCGTTTATCGCTTAAAACGATGTAAAACACTGAATGCCAGAGGTTCCCCTACCTATGAATTTTGTGCGCATCTCGAGGGCGGTACTTCTAACCGGCCACATGAAAATCAGTCTGCTGTACTGCTTTGAGATGCACAAATAATGCATGAAATATACAGTGTGAGTATGGCTGAACTTCAAAGCAGTAAATGATTATTACTAGTGTTACTCATAAGCAAAACGTACGGAACCATTAGATTTTTTAAAAGACAGATATCGTTTACCACGAATAAACAATATCTTGACTTTGGCAAAGTGGTTTCCACCTTGGATTTGAATAGTGAGTGGTTAATGACTAGTGTTGATAGAGCAGAAAGATAGATAAAAGACAATATTCACTGTATACAGGTGTCCAGAAACTCTCCTGACAAACGAAGACCGGAGATTCCTCAGATAATTTTAAGACAATTTAACCCAATTCACCCTAGTCCGAAAATGCTTCCTAAGGGAGCTAGAGCTCTTTGAAGATGGCGCCTTGTAATTAGTTTTTTTTTAATATCTCCCGAACGCTTCTATTTATTATCCTCCAGAGATGAATCGATTCCATCAATTGCGAATTTCTAGTACCGGTCATAGGCGTCCGTTTTGGGTAGGTAAACGGTTATTTCAACGCATAACTTTTTTGTCTTTAACTTTTAAGCATTTGTGACACTAGATTATTAAATTTTCAGGTATTCTAGTACTAAAAGGTACTCTTACTTTAAGTCGGTAGGATACACCGTTTTCTAGAAAAATCGATTTGAAAATTTTTCGTTTTTTCGTCATTAAAATTCAATTTATTATGTACAGGGTTATTGACTATATTTGGACCAATAGATAACTTTGTTATTTGAAGGATTAGAAAAACGTTTAAATTAGGAAAGTTGTAGGATTTCACTCAAGGCGCTAGAATTTGATATCAGAAAAAACAAACGAACGTCGTAAAGCCGTCAAAAACGGCTAACTTAGTTTTTTTTAAATGGAATACCCTATATAATGTTACATAATCTGATTCTAAATAAAATTTCGAGTATATTCCATTTATATAACATATACCTACATTCAACTGTTTTCGCGCTATCGCTGATTGAAAATCGTACTACTACTATGTTTCCATAGAAACCCCGTAATGACTTACGTAAATTCATATACGAAGGGTGTAGAAAACATATTAGTAGTACGATTTTCAATCAGCGATAGCGCGAAAACAGTTGAATGTAGGTATATGTTATATAAATGGAATATACTCGAAATTTTATTTAGAATCAGATTATGTAACATTATATAGGGTATTCCATTTAAAAAAAACTAAGTTAGCCGTTTTTGACGGCTTTACGACGTTCGTTTGTTTTTTCTGATATCAAATTCTAGCGCCTTGAGTGAAATCCTACAACTTTCCTAATTTAAACGTTTTTCTAATCCTTCAAATAACAAAGTTATCTATTGGTCCAAATATAGTCAATAACCCTGTATACCTACTTACTTTTAGCGACGAAGTTGGCTAGGACTATCAAGGCATGGATGAAAATTAATTTAAGAAATCATCTTTTGTTTCAATAAATGCAGCACACAATTCGTAAAAAGAGTTTGGGAAAAGAAGCAAAAAATCAATTTGAAACAAAATTTTAGCTGAAGGTTTTTAAAAACAAAGTATTTATTACAATGGAACGAAACTAACAAAAAAAGAACAAGTATCAAAGGTAGATAGTTACAAAAGATGCTCGATGTGATGACCATTAGTCTCTATGCATAAATTTACCCTTTTGCTTAGAGAACGCCGAATTCTTGCAAAAATTCCAAAGTTATTTCTAAATTCGTTGCAAGCATCTTGTATCCTTAGCCAGAGTTGTGCACGATTTTGTATCGGAACAGAATAAACAAATGCTTTTATGTATCCCCAAACACAATAATCGCAAGGATTCAAATCCGGCGACCTTGCTGGCCAAGCAACTGGACCGCCTCTTCCAATCCAATGGTCTTCGTAGTTATTATCTAGAAAGTCTCGTACATTCCTGCTAAAGTGGGCCGGACAGCCGTCCTGTAAAAACCATAAGTTTTGCCGAATATTTAAACGCACCTCATCTAACAAATCAGGTAAAATATTTTGCAGGAAATGTAAGTAATCAACACCATTTAAACGAGCAGGTAATTCCACAGGTCCAAGTAGATAATCGTCAACTACTCCAATCCAGACTGCTAAACCTATGCTGATGCTTAAATTCTTGAACAACGTGGGGATTGTCACCAACGTACGAATAATAGTGTGCATTATGTACATTAAAAATTCCATTTTTTGAGAATGAAGCTTCGTCACCAAACAAAATGTACCTGAAAAAATCTTCATCTTGATTTATCTGATTTTGTAACCATCTTGCGAATTCTACACGAGCAGGAAAATCTCCTTCTAGCAGTGCTTGCACCTTTGTAAAATGAAAAGGATATAAATTTTCTTTGTGTAAGGTATTTCCTACGGAAGATTTTGAAATTGTGGGGTACATGGCAGATAGTCTTCGAACGCTAATTTCTGGATTTTCCTCAACGTCCATTAAAATAACATCTTCATGTTCTGCTGTTACATCATTATGTCTCCCTGTTTCATTTTTTTTGAGACCACTGAACCTGTTTCTCTTAATCGTTGATGAAGAGCTGTAAATGTTGAGTGAGTGGGATGCTGACGATCGGAAAATTTTTCAGCGTATCTACGTTGCGCTGCTCGAGCGTTACACCTCATTTCGCCATAAACTAAATGCATATCGGCGTATTCTTCATTAGTAAAAACCATTTTTTTTAAATTGAAATCGTTGTGTTTGAATGCTACAAAGTAAAAAATTAAAAGATAAACTTCGCGGACTGACAACAATTTGACAATTAAAAACGTACGTTTTATTCTGTTGGCAGTTCAGAGCGAACTAGTGCAAAAAATAATAAATTGAATTTTAATGACGAAAAAACGAAAAATTTTCAAATCGATCTTTCTAGAAAACGGTGTATCCTACCGACTTAAAGCAAGAGTACCTTTTAGTACTAGAATACCTGAAAATTTAATAATCTAGTGTCACAAATGCTTAAAAGTTAAAGACAAAAAAGTTATGCGTTAAAATAACCGTTTACCTACCCAAAACGGACGCCTATGACCGGTACTAGAAATTCGCAATTGATGGAATCGATTCATCTCTGGAGGATAAATAAGCATACCAGTTTTTGTTTTTCTAAATAGAAGCGTTCGGGAGATATTAAAAAAAACTAATTACAAGGCGCCATCTTCAAAGAGCTCTAGCTCCCTTAGGAAGCATTTTCGGACTAGCGTGAATTGGGTTAAATTGTCTTAAAATTATCTGAGGAATCTCCGGTCTTCGTTTGTCAGGAGAGTTTCTGGACACCCTGTATAATGGTATCTGGCCGTTTAGAGTTATGCCATTTTAATTATGCAATGACGTATCGCCGTACTAGGTAGACGTCCAATCGCTGCGCCGGCTGAAATATAAATAGTCGTTATAGTCTTGTGCATACATATAATATTAAAAATATTTCGTACATTTATAATAAAATGTCATCAGATCGCCTTTTACGAAATGATGAACTAGTTATCAAGAGCGTGGTTGAAAAACTATTATCTTCTGATGAGTTCATGCCTTTACAAACTACTATAGGAAATACAATGACCAGTGTCCTTGAGGAACTTAACAATAAAGTATCGTCCCTGGAATCTAAGTTAAGTGAAGCGCACGAAAAAATGGATCAATTGGAGCAGTATACCAGAGGTAATAGTTTAAGAGTCTCTGGTATTACTGAAACTAGAGATGAGAATGTGACACATAAAGGTATCAACATTTTTAAAGAAAAATTAAATATAACAGTCACAGAAAATATGATCGATTTCTGTCATCGTCTGGGTTCCAAAGAGGGTGCTGCACGGCCAGTAATTATCAAATTCTGTAACAAGAGTTTGAGGAACTCTGTTTATAATAATGAAAGAAAATTAAAAGGATCTGAGATACTCATTAGAGAAGATCTAACTAAGCGTCGAGTCCAGCGTCTCCAAGAGGTGCAGCGCAAATTCAACATCAAACAGGTGTGGACTACTAAAGGCATTGTCTGTTGTAAATTAAATAATAGAATATATAAATTCATTCGCCGATCTATTGCTTGTAAATATCAAATAATATTATTCTTTGTTGTCATTTTTTCCTATTTGTTTTCTGGAGTCGACCGGTGTTTTGCTTGCACAAGAAGTGGGATATTGTTTTATTCGGAGTTTTCTGATATTTCCTTTTTGCGGCTTTCTTATATTATATTTTATTTTCATTAGCAGTAGTTATTAAATGTAATTATATTGTTTATTTCTTACTTACTGCTGCTCTGTTAATTAAAATTTACTAGTATTATACTTTACAACTTAATTGTTTCGTCTGTTTGCAGAATTTGTTTTAAACAGTGTGATTTTTTTTAGCTGTTAGTATTATTATATTAATCTTATATAGATTTTCTTTTTGTAAGAGCATGCATATGTGATTAGCATTTAACAAGCTTTTGTCTAGCTTTAACACTTCTGTTTTTTTTTTCTTTTTTAAATGTCTTCATAGGATTTGCTTGATACTGAGTGCTGGGATTGTTCGTATTGCTTGCATCAACATTCGCTCGATTCTTCCTAAAGTTCATGAATTATCTGCTTTTATTTTTGATAATAGTTTAGACATCTTAATATTTTTTATAGAAACATGGCTGCATACCTATATTACGGATGATTGTTTAATTATAAATGGATTTAGTATGGTTAGACGGGACAGACATGTGCGTGGTAGAGGAATCGCGGTCTACATCAAAAATCATATTTCATTTGGAATCATTGCAACTAGTCTAGATATTGAACAGTTATTTTTAACACTTCACCTCTCCGATCTAAGCGTTACTATTGGAGCTGTATATAAACCTCCTACTTTAAATTATAAATACTTTCTGGATTCTGTGGAAAATACGATTACATCTGTTATGCCAGCTTGTGACCAGATGCTTTGTTTTGGCGATTTTAACATTAATTGTTTGAAGGTTTCTGATGCCAGGACTATCTACTTGATTGATTTATTTTATTCGTTGGGCTTCAGACAGTTAATGGATCAAGCAACTAGAATTACACGAGATACCGCTTCTCTGATTGCTCTTCTGTTTGTCACTGATAAAAATTTTATTGATAGCAGGTAGGTTAAGAATTGCAATTTCTCAGATCACGACTTTATTACCTTCAATTTATGCGTTAAATGTGCTGGTTCTCCTCTAGCTTATCACACTTACAGAGACTTGAATGCTATTAACATTGAAAATTTTTAAAAATGATCTACTATCTATTCCACTGTAACGTTTATTTTTCATATCAAATATTGAAGACAATGTCAACATCTTCACTACAAGTCTGCTACTGTTATTTGACAGACACGCGCAAGTTAAAATTTCGTCGAACCAGAGATCCAAGGGATTGGTCTGATTACAAATCATTAAGAAACTTAACTACGAAAACCCTTAGGCTTGAACAAAAAGCATACTTTAATTTCATCTCCCAAAATACTGATTCGAAAAACCTTTGGAACAGTATACGTACATTAGGAGTTTCCAAGAGCAATTCTACTAGTATTCCAGAGTATCTGAGTAATCCTGACTCGATAAATAATTTCTTTGTTGACTAGGCTTCACCTTTATATATATATCAGTCAGTTCTGACTTAATTGACTTGTATAAGAGAAATCGAAAACATGCAACGCAATTTCTTTTCACTTCTGTAGAAGAAATAGTTATCTCCAAAACCATATCAGCCATGAAGTCCACTGCCACTGGGTGTGATGGTCTATCTGTTACTGTTAAGGTACTGCTATCCCACTATATCACCTTGTGTCACTCACATAATTAATACCTGTTTAATAGAGGGCATATTCCCTGATAAATGGAAATGTGCTAAGGTTAAGAATCCAACCGGGTACCGTTATTTAAGGCCTATAAGCATCCTACCAGTCCTCCCAAAATTCTGGAAAAAGTAATATCATCACAACTGAAGGAATATTTAAATGCATTCAGTTATTCAGTCGGAATTTCGAGCGGGGTACAGTTGCGAGACAGCTTTATTGAGAGTAACTGATGATCTTGTACGGTCAACTGATAGGGGATTGATATCATGTCTAGTTTTGCTAGACTAGAGTAAGGCGTTTGATAGGGTGAATCATGGTGTATTGTTGGCTATTTTGGAGAGCATTGGCTTTGCCGGTGCATCATTATCACTTTTTGAAAATTATCTCCGGAATCGTAGGCAATACGTCAGTATTGGCGGAGGCGCATCTCTCGCTGTCATGTATGGGGTTCCTCAGGGATCTGTTCTGGGTCCGATTTTGTTTTCAATATATACTTCGAATTTTTTCTCAGGTCTTCTGCATTGCAATGCACATGCGTACGCTGACGGTACTCAGCTTTATTATTCTTTTGAACCGAATAACTGGGAAAATGCTATTGCAAATATTAATAGAGACTTGCAATATCTCCATAGAGTATCCACAGAACATTGTCTTACATTAAATCCGGATAAATCTAAAGTAATCCTCTTCGGTTCTGCGAAGACTTGTTCTAATATTTCTCGCACTTTTAATATTGAAATTAATAATTCTAAGTTACCAATTGTGGAAAGTGTGAAGAATCTGGGACTGGTTATGGACAATACACATAGGTACAGATAGCAGGTTTATGGTTATATCCGCAATACTTATCTAAATTTAAAGAAATTTTATACTCGCAGACATGTATTCAGTGAAACCATCAAGAAAAATCTTTGCGATACTTTTGTTCTCTCTCAATTTTCATACTGTATTCCAACATATAACTCGGCTTTAGACATTTTAACTCACGATCGCATACAAAAAGTACAAAACGCCTGCTTGAGATTCATATATGGCATACAAAAGTTTGATAACATCTCGCACAAACTTAGCTGTGCACACAAAAACACTAAAACACCTTACCACACTTTTTAGCTGTGCACGATCGTTCAATATTCATAATAGGAGGGAGCTTCGGTGTTTTACTTTGTATAACAAAATTATTACATTGAAAGCACCACCATATTTATATCAGAAGATCATCTTCAGAACGGATGTCCAGAACCTTACCACAAGGTCTAGAGATAGGATTTCTCCACCACTGTATAAAACCGCATTATATCAAAGATCATTTTCATATCAAATTTATTGTAAATACAACGAGGTACCTGCTGATGTCTTTTCTGGCTCATCTTTTCGTAGTTCTATGAGGAAAAAGTTATTATGTGGGCAAGGTGTTGATGCTTGCTAGTGAATTGATTCAGTAATTTTGTAGAATTGAAGATATTGTGAAGTTGGTGAGTTTAAAGTTTAACAACTCTGTTTTTGAAAACCGTCAGAATTTCAAATTAGAGTATTCGTTTTCTTGTGTAGTAATTTTTTGCAGTGGTGCGTGATGCGTTATCGAATTTTTTTGCCTTAGGCACTCCATATCAAAATACCATCACTTCTGGTTCAATATCCAAGGTTAAGTTATAAAGCAGCATTAGCTAAACTTCGCCTTGCGATTGCAACTATTAACTATTAACTTTAAATTTAATTTTAATTTTCAAATTGTATATCATTGTTAATTATATACTTGTATATGTTGTTTCCTGTTGTAATAAAGACACTTTATTATTATTATTATTATTATTATATGTCCACGTTTGAGGAACACATGTATATAGAATTGAAACATTATAGAATACTACAGTCATGATAATTTTATTGTGGTTGAAGCAGATTTCAATATCACGTGATGAATTTAGAACAAGTATTCCAGAGGTTCAGAGACAGGCATGTCTTCGTAAACTGTGAGGCGCTAGATAGCTGAAGGAACGCATTTTTAGGCAGCCGAATATACACCCATAAATGCTCAAGAAACTCTAGTAAAATATCTCTAAAGCCTTGTACAGGCAAGGTCTGGTAGAAGAGGGGAAAGTCAAAACTGAAATTTGAGAACTGTTTTGGAGCACCCTTATAAGTTAATTTCTCTAAAGGATAAAACTTTAAATCAACTCCATTTCAAGGCATGTATATACTTATGAATGTGATTGTAGTATTCATAATATGCCCGGCGCCTCCACCACAATATCACAGACGGGCCTTCAACTTTAATATCACATGTCGCTAAACCCGCACCGAGAGTTTTCCTCTGAGGCTAGCTTTACTAAAAATAGCAAAAAGTGATCCTTCTTGCGGAAGAAGACTTATTGTTCTAATTCCATTTTGGATTATGCTTCCTTTATTACCTCGGTAACGCCGCTTTCCTCCTTACTACGCTGCATTTGCAATTCTGTCCGTTCGATCTAATTCCGTGCAACTCATCGGACTGACATGCCGGAAGCAAGCTAGACGCGTGAGATATAGGATTACACGGTCAATCTCGGTGTTGTCTTCTAATAGCGAGGTAAACCGGGATTCATGTTACCGCTGTAACAAACTCTAACAATATACAGAGTGTTGATTCGCGACATCACTATACTGAATACATACTCGTATTCACCAATATTTACAACAAAAGATGATGATGTTTGATGTTTTAGAGAATCTATGGAATCGAATTAATATCGTATTGTTTGCTCGATAATGCAATCACTTTCGTATTAAGAAACCTGTGATACTCAACATTATTAAAATGTTAACATACTTGAAGCACATTTAGTGCACAAGCAAATAAATTGAGAAAAAAGCATATAGACGCTCATGTAGAAATTGATTGTTTCGTCTGCTTGCAACTGTAATATTGCAATTGAATATTTAGAACTTACTTTCTAAAGTTAAGTATATATCAATTATAACCAAATTTATATAAAAATTAAGATTATAAAAAAATGCATTACAACCTTTCTATATTTAAGTACCAAACACGTTAATGATTTATTCCATGAGATAAATACGACAGTTGACCTTCCGTCCTCTATCATTATGACTCTCGAAGCTAACCAATTAACTAATTCTTGTCTATGTAATAATAGTAATTTCGTTAAATACTTTGCAGACCTGAGATGTGAAGTATGTAAGCACGTTGGTCTGTCTATCCTCCGCGTTTAAATGTTTGCTATTAATTAAACCGGCTACTGTGGTGTAAAAAGAGCAATGCCGCGGACGCTAAAAATTTCTCACAAAATAGAAATATCCCAAAACAAGACAATATTTAAATCTTCAAAAATGTATTCGATTTCGCTTAGATTTAGTTTCCACATGTAAAGAGTACAAGTATTAATTAAAACTGGAACGTATTCCGTCACATATGAATTATATAATTAATAACAGGAAAAAGAATGAATTTATAACTAGACAACAATTTAAAAATCAAAAATATGTTGAAGAAAAGTAGCTTATGTGGTAATGCTCTCTCTGGTATTAAATGTCCTTTATGTAGTAAATTCTTTGTTATTTTTAATGTCAAGCATCAACTTCAAAAGAAATACTGCTACTATAAATTTGTATGTTACATTCCACAACAGAATAAAAACCTTTTAACTTACAGTAAAAACATACACATATATAACACATACACATCTACAACATGTCCCAAATTTCTTTCTTTTGTAATAACTTTTTGCATTAGAAGACACATAATTTGCTCTTTCTTGGGGTACTTTCTGTGCACAATTTTAATATCGATTTGCATTTTTTATACTTAGATTTAGTTTCCACATGTAAGGAGTACAAGTATTAATTAAAACTGGAACGTATTCCGTCACATATTCATTAATTGTAAAGTAGTCATTATAATAATAATAATGATAGTCTTTCAATAAATACATAATAATGTGTTGAAAACGTCACATATGAATTATATAATTAATAACAGGAAAAAGAATAAATTTATAACTAGACAACAATTTAAAAATCAAAAATATGTTGGACAGAAGTAGCTTATGTGATAATGCTCACTCTGGTATTAAAAGTCCTTTATGTAATGAATTCATTGTTATTTTTAATGTCAAGCAGCAACTGCAAAAGAAATACTACTACTATAAATTTGTATGTTACATTCTACAACAGAATAAAAAAAAATTAACTTACAGTAAAAACATACACGTATATAACACATACACATATACAACATGTCCCAAATTTCTTTCCTTTGTAATAACTTTTTGCATTAGTAGAATCTGTTGCAATCTGTTTTAGTTTTATCGCATATTCCTTGTTTTATTATTTTGAAGTACCCTGTATAGTGAGTATTGATATTAGAAAAATTTCTTTCCGTAGGATTATTACCTTGCCTTCTGATTGAGACGTTTAATTTGGGGAAAAAGGAAACAACATTGTAGTTTCTTATTTTAGCGTACATTTGGTAGAACATTTATTTTGTTTTAATGTTTAAATATATTTGGAGGAATGTTATATTGCATTTAATTTTTTTTTGTTCTGATTAACTAACTCTTTCTCGACAGATCGTTGTCATTTATTAGTCCTCTTAACGCCCTCTCGTGTACAGTTTAGTAAGGGTCTGCCGTCCATGCCGGTATGCAATCTGCATATTCTCGTGTTAGTATCGGTAGTCAGCAGGGGATGGCGATGCTTATTCTTTTGTTGTGATTTTGTAATTTTCCGAAAATTGTCTCTCTTTTGTATCTTAAGCATTTGTTTACGATTAGTAATTAATTTATAAATTAGAAATTAATTTTCCGCTTTGTCGAATTGCCGTTGCGAGTCAAGTAATCATTTTGGAATTAATTGTTGTGTAGTTCCTTGGGTATTTTGATCAAAAAGGTGGCGCTGGGTGATTTAACGTCAAAATTTCTTCTAAGAGTTAATTACTCTTTCTCTTGAACTTCAGCTTTCGTGCAATTAAGACCTAGTAGAAAACGCAGAAGTGCTTAACCGATTCCTATCATTAGCTTGTGCAGAGTCAAATTTTACATTTCGTATCGTTGAAAAACCCACACAAGTGAGAGATTATTTATCGACTCTGTCAAGGTTGTATTTTGTTGTCGGAAATTTGCAAATCTTTTGTCAAGGATATATTTTTGGATGATTGGAAGCGGAATATCATTACTTCTGCGTTTATTTACTGCCGTTTATCTAGTTTATTAACGACCATTTGTACCGGAAGACGCATGCCATTTGTATGGTTATATTGGAAGACGTGTGGATTCTTTTCATGGAATTGCTACTATGCCTGCTGTAAGACATCATTGAGCAGCATCGTGTGATCCTGTATGCTCTTTTGGGAAGAAATCAATTGACGTCCTTGCCGATTTTACTTTTAAAATTGAAGAATTTGGATCTATCTTGCCAATGTGAGGTTCGTCTGGTGTTTCGTTTATGTGTACTGTGCAATCGAAGTCGGGTATTGTGAGTAATTTTATGTTTTCCTATCTGTAATTCGAGTGCATCGAAATTACCGTTCGAGTTATTTAAGCACAACCGATTGTATGTAACTGACGATAAGTTTAAAAGCTCAACCGAGCACAGTAATAATAAGTCTCGTGTCTAATTTATTTTGATGGAGACGGCCAAGTTGATTAGTCAATACTTAGTGGTGTCTGAGCCACGTGCTTGGAATTATTCAGTTAACGTTTAGAATTATCTGTAATTTAACCTCGTCTTTGAGGTTACGTGTCAATTTTTAGCTTGTTACATAGTTTTTTTTCCTTTTGTTAATGAATTTTGTCGAAGTTCAGGGTGTGTATTAATATTGACACTTCCCTAATTTTCTTTACTGTGTAAACCTAACGATTTAGTTCTAGAAAATTTGTGAAATAATTCCTAAACTGTATGTGCTATTTTGTACGTCATTAATCTATGTGATGTTAAATCACGTGATACATTTGTAAAGCAAAGATCTTGTGCTACCAATAATTTTCTTACCACCTAGTATTGGGGTCAACCAGCTTATCGTTAGCCTCTGGTATTCAGAGTGTTTAATTATTTTGGTTTTGTGTTGCTATCTGCGGCCAAGCTGTTTGACATCAATAGTCTAATTGATTTTATCTGCTTGTGTTTTAATATCCTTTACCTTAACATCTTACTTAATGTTGTATCGAGTTACACTCAAAGCTATGCCTCATGTAGGATAAACCATTTTGTATTTTGGATGGTTGTTTTAAATTTGACAAATACATTAACTATGATTTGAATTTATATTTTGGTCACTTCATTTAATTGTATCATTTGATTTCTTTTATGTAAATCAAGCAATCGGATTGTGTATATAAATATAAATATATATTTTTTTTGTATTGTGTGGTCACGAACTGGCTAGTTGTAATTGGACATTTAAAATTTTGTATAGGTTAACTTGCTGCGGGGTGTCATGCGTATGTATAGTATATCTTTTGGGGGATTTAGGGATGATTTAAATTTGTTTAAATTTCGATTTTGTGTGTGTTGTTCGGGGTTATTAAAGACAATAAATCCTGTTGTTACTTTGAATGCTTGTGTGTGGTTTTCCTATCATTTCACCCGGTTATACCATAGACTTGCTCCTGGTTTATGAATTCAGTTGGCGAGCAGCGGAGATAATCAAGGAACTGGCGCCTTAATACTTAAGACCTTCGCTTGTTGAGTGAATGAATCCACGCTTCGCGACTTGCTAGCGGCACTGCTGTTCCTCATATTTATCAACAACTTGGGAAGAGTGACAGGTAAGACCTCAAGGTGTTATAAGCTGGAGATTGCTCAAAGGATAAACGTTCCTATCTTAATTTATTTTATTGAAAATTTTGGGAAGAGATTAGAAGGTCAGATTTCGTGTTCGCGCCATAATTGCCTCTCCTCCTGCCTGGCCGATCTTGAGGCAAGAGGCGAGCGTAATAACACATAATTTGCTCTTTCTTTGGGTACTTTCTGTGTACAATTTTAATATCGATTTGCATTTTTTTGCACTATTCATTGATTATGTTTGAATTGTTGAGTGGGGCGCCACGTTATTGGAAGCAGATGTTAATATTCTCAATGAGTGGTAAATCCTGCAATCTATTTTCTAAGTCAGCTTCTAGTAAAATCAAATACCTTGTACTATTTAGTGTTTCGTTAAATAATTCTGTCCCAGTAAGTCTAGAGCCTATAACGTCTCACCAGACGTTAAATCCAGATCCCACTTGGTGCCGACTTTCCTTAACAACGTGAGGATTTTCTCTGTCCCAAAGTAAGCATTGTGTCTATTGAAGAGACCATTATTTGTAAATCTGCTTTCGTCAGACCATAAAACCATAGCAAGAAAATTATCATTATTCTCACATTGGTTAACATACCACTGGCAAAACTATAATCTTGGCTCTTGATCTCCATCTCCGGTAGAATGCTGTACTTATACGGGTGGTATTTGTGACGCTAAAATTCTTTGTAATGTAGTTTTCGAAACGCCAATGTTAACTTCAATTTCTCTGTGAATGTTGAAGGATTTTCAATAACTAATTGAAGGGGTTAGAGCAAAAAGGGTACAAATCCACCCCAATCAGTTTCGAGATATTTACCTCCAAAGTTTATTGCTTTTTCAAAATTCTGGAAAACCGACACAAGATTTTAGAATAACTAATCCAAATACAATTAAACACATAATTTTATTAGTAAAGTTATTATAATCGAAAAATGTACGTTTAAGTAAAAAAACTGAATTTTATGTAGTTATACCGTTTTTACATAAACATAATTAATTATTTCGTTTAATTGAGTCAAATAATAAAAACTTACTATTTTATTAAAACACATGAAACTACAAAAAACGTATTACCATAAGGTAATAATAATATGAGGTAAAATAATAAAAGAATAAAATATAACAAAAACCCCAGCCAATAGGCAACTTCTTGCCAAAAATTAAGGTTCATAATCAGATGTTACGTTGTCATCGTCATCGATTTCGGCGTCGGATTCGTCAAGAGGTTGATCTTCTGGAACTGGAGCTGTGCTGGGTCCAGGTTGCAACGTTGTTTTTTTTCCTTTCTTTTTGGCATCTTCATGGTTCATGTCTTTGTAAAATGAATGGAACACTGGAGGCACATAATCTAAAAGGGTCTGTAGATTTTTCCATTTCTCCAGTTTAATTGAGACGGAATCTGTACGAAGCTGTGTGAATGTCTTATTAAGCGAAAAAGATGGGCGTCCAGTGGAGTGTGATCCACATATACATTGCTGAAATTGATAGAAGTCATCCAAGACTGGTTTAAATTGAAAAGAAAATGATTCTAAGTCTTTCCCATATCGAAATAGGGCTATTTCTCTAAATTTAATAGCTCTTCCTTCTGTATCTTTTCTGGGATCTTGGACCAAGTTATTTAATTTTTCAAATGAGTAGAACATTTCTTTGGTCATATCATGCACTGTAAATTTTTTGCATGAAGCAGCAATCACTTCTCTCCAATGTTTAGGAATATAAACTTGGGGATTCTTTTTTTTTGCACTTTTCAATCTTTGCAAAATCCCTATCACACTCCATGTATGTGTGGCCAGGCTCGAGAAATTTGTGTTGAATTTCTTCTAAGTTAGTGGCTGTTACTAAAAACATAAATAGTTTGCAAATATTTTTATTTTTATTCTGCCCCCCACATGAGTCACTATATGCAATAATTTTAGTGACACTCGATGGCAACGACTTGAAAAAATGCAGCAGACAGGAGCCTATCTCCTGTGATCCCCTACCAGATACAGTCTCATCCCATGTGTACATATGAGCCTCCCCAGTAACTAAATTATGTATACCAAAATTATAGGTCCAAAGCTGTCTCAAATAAAAAACTTTTGATGTAGTCAGCAGCGGTGTAGGTAGTGTTTGCTGTAGGTCAAAACATATGACCATAGTGTCCGCAGACTGTCTGTTGCTTTCTATATCCAATTTTTTCAAGTCACATGCTTTTTGCGCTTTTCTTTGATGTAGTTCCAAAGACACTTTAGCAGCCTCCACACTCATTTGATTATGTGAGTTTTTTACAATATTATTTAAGTTATCACACTTCGAGCAAGTGGGGTTTGTGAAATCGTAGATTAAACTCAGTGTTAAAAATGTTGCGATAATAAGACAGTTTGACGATACGTTGATTGTTTTCATTACAGTATTCTTTATACAAGGAATACATTTTTGTTACATTCAGTTCTGGGGATAAGTATTTCGTGTTGCTATTGTCCTTTCGAGAATAGTGACTTATATACTTTGGAAACATCTTTATATGAGAAATTACAGAATTTCTAGTATTTTCGTCAATTTTATTTTTACTCGGTATTTTTGCGCGTTTATCAGTCTCGCGTATACCGAATATATCAGTTTTTACACACACAGTAGTAAGGCGTCTATTAGTAATGTCAAACGTTTTAAGAAAAAAAGGCTTACATACACGCTTGTTCATTAATATTATTTCTGTGGCAAATTTTCGGCTATTTCGAGATCCCTGCCTCCTTCTACAAACATCCACTTTTTTAATACACGACGCTGTCTGTAAATCGTAACTAGGTAGTTTATAAAATTTGTCAAATAATGTTTGTCTATCTGCTTCAGAAATCTTCTCGTTACATTTGTATCTGCACGAATGATTAAAAGCAATTAACTGCTTACTTGCATGCACTATGCCCCTGTGACCTACGTACGCTTTTCCTTCTGTTCTTAATTTCTTCTTTTCATTTCTTTTCCATTTACTAACATTCTGTCTTCGTTTTCTTGTTCTTTTCGGCGTAACGTGTTGAATTTCGTGCTCTTCATTGGGTTCTGATTGATGTGAATTTTTCGACGAATCTGATGAATCGTCCCCTGGTTCATACTCGTTATCTTGATCCGTATTAACCTCAAAAAATAGCGGTTTTTATTTTTAGTCTTACCTTTATTGCTGACCATTTTCAATAAAACTAAAAATTTCAACACACAACACCAACAAAAAAAACTCATCCAAAAATACAGATAAAACAACTTACAACGACACAAATACCAAAAGATAATACAGTGAGTGTGAGACAACTGCCTTGGCGATTATTACCCACTGAAAATTGTTGAGTGCAAAATCGGTACAAGTGCTTTTATACCTGTTGTGCACCAACAAATATTTGACGTTTGTTAAGTAGAGTTATTCCCTTATTCATAGATGGGGCTAGTAGTCACTAAATACACTTATATCTATTTTGCAGTGAAAGAACACATTCATCAGTGTTACTTTCGGTACTTATATCAAAATAGTTGAAAATGTCACTTATACCCTTTTTGCTCTAACCCCTTCAATTAATTCTACATCTTCATTCATTAATTTCAGATTTCTAGTAGACTGATAAACAAACCATATTCTTTTAAATTAATTACCAAATTTCTGTACCTACGTACGAGCATTAATCTGCCTTCTTTCAGGGATATAGCTTCAAGTACATCCGTTCAGCTTCTACACTGTTTTTATGAGAAAGGATGTAACAACCCAAAATATCAAATTTTTCGGTATTAGTTAATGAAACCATATGTCTAATACAAAAATATTCTGAACAGAATAATTCTAAATGACATTATATTCGATTGTGTTCGATCATGTATCACAGCCTACTTAATTTAAGAAAGTTTAATAAAAAGCAATGTTTATTGTTTTCTTCGTTGTTTTTAAAAATAGATAGCAGAAAAAGAGGATAAAAAACACATACAATTATTTCAAAGCAGACTTGACTTTCCATAAAAAAACATAAGTTAAGGATTAAAACTAAAAAATGGAAAGTGCAAATAAAAATAATGTATCCAATAAAACAACAAATTTTTACAAGGAAAAGAAATTTTACGTTTGTCTCTCGCTGTAAGTCCTGAAGTACATGGAAATTTGGAAATTGGAGAATATCATATAATTTCACCGGTCCTTACAAACAGCTCACTAATTTAACTAAAGCTAGATCTTTTATAATAAGCGAGAAATGGAAATGTTATGGAACACGTCGTATTGTTACCATTGACCCCTCACAAACAGAACGACGCTGTACGACTTGATCTCCAGATCAAATATCATATCGTCAAATGAAACAATATTAATAAATAAAAGTCAGTTGTCAATTTGACATTTTTGTCGAATTTTGAATGTGTATATTATTTCTGGTTTTGATTAGCAAAAAAGTAATAAAAATTGTGTTTAATCAGTTATAAATTGTTAACGAGAGATAAGCCGTAGCCCACCTACTGTGGATAAAGCTATAGATATCAGTATAATAAAATTATTCATAAATATAAAATTACAAAAGAAAATTCATTAACCTGATTAAATGTTTTGTCTATCTCCTACTCCTTCAATTTACTTATGAAGATAAACATACCAACGTAAGTATACCTTGCGTTGGTTCCCAAGATATTAGATTAAAAGCCCCTCTAATACACGATTTTTGAATGCAAAATCCTCCGTTGATTGCAGCCAAAAGATCACACCATACCGCAGTCTGGAATAAACAGAGGCATGATATACTCTTTTCGCCGCACTCACAGCACGCACCTTTCGGGAAATTGTGCGCAAACAAAAACAATTTCATTCTAAAGTAGCTGCCAGATCCTGAACATGTGGCTCCCAGGAAATGATGTCGCGGCAGTTTAGGAGTTGTTCCCCGTTATGTATTATTTCAAGATCTTCCGTCTAGTTAATTGCCACAAGTTTGGTTTTATTGGTGTATAATTTAAGTTTATTTCAACAAAACCAGGTATTGAAAACAACCAAACTATCTTCAATTTTGTAACCAATGACTCTTATGACTTTGCGCGTGTAACGGAGGAAGAATAGTCCGCCAACATAATGACGTGGTTTTTATGTGCCAATGGAAGATTGTTAATATATAGAACAAACAACAGTGATCCAAGAATTAAACCCTGTGAAATACCAAATTTCATTTGTCCTAATTCCGACCAAACCTCTTGCCCAGTATTATCGTGGGCCAAAGCACATTGTTTCCTGTTGATAAATACGACCCAATCCATTCCAATGCCACACTCCGAAAACCCTCTCAAGCTTGGAACATAGTATCGCATTATGCAACGAATCGAATGCCTATGACAGATCCCTGAAAAGACAATCACTTTTTCTTTTTAAATTTACGCATCGGATAATCTATTCTATTAATTGCTGTATTTGTTCATCTTTATTTTGTATATCTGCTTTGATTTTTTATGTAGGACGTTTTGAGACTGTATGAAACTTTGCATTCGTATGTATACAGTTTTTTCAAAGATCTTGGATATATTTGATATTACAGCAATCGGTCGATAGTCCTCAAATACAGGTTTACCTCTTTTTTTTGTATGGGCTTTATAATTCAGTTCGGAAACCTACCGGTTCTTCTACAGCAGAACATACCTTCAGAAGGGAAACAGGTATTTCATGATCTCCCACTGATCCCGTATTCTTGATACTCTGGACTACATGTCATACCACTACCACGTCTCGTAAATATAGAGAACATGTATTTGGCACATATCTAACATTTTCTACAATTAATACACCATCTGTTAGTAGGTAAGAATCGCCGGTTGATAGACAAACGATCCCTGATCCCGAGGCCACGGGCCGAAAACATCGAAGATTTACCCCCTCCACTTTGTAGTTCCGAACGCGGCCACCGTGGTTTGCCGGAGGGCGCTGGTGGCGGCGCTCGAATAAATACATATACAGCATGGTACTCCGTGACGTATCAACCATACAGGGTGTTTCAAAAGTTAGGAACCAAGATGGTCGCCAAAAATAAAAGTTTTGAATTTAATACATATACAGCATGGTACTCCGTGACGTATCAACCATGTACAAAAGTTAGGAACCAAGATGGCGAGTCAAAATCTAAGATGGCGGAACCAAGATGACCAGGTAAGATTAAAATTAAATATACAGCCTCATAACGTTTACAATATTAATATACACTGTGTTTCAAAAGTGATTAACAAGGATGTAAGGAAATAAAAGATTAGTTTCTTTAGACAAAATTTATTAAACAAATTTTATATACTAACAATTAAATATACTAAACTATTTTTAGAAAATCCTCTAGCAGTCTAACATTATGTAATGCGCAAATACAATAGTCCTTAGTGTGAAACATGCAAGTTGAATTAGTCTTATCTAACTTAATACTATTTTCATCACACTCTAAATTAATTATTACAGAATTAGGTAAATAATTTTTTAAAAACATTTTTTTCTGATGACCCTTAACATAAATACGATCGTTGTAGCAAACAAGTCTATTCAAAATCTCTCCTATTTTGGAGTAGGATATATATCCATCGTTATAACATAAACCATGATGATTTTCCTTTAGCCATAACACCTGACGTAATTCTTCACGTGTGAGCTTATTGTACGACACATGAGGTTTGAAAATGAAATGTCCCATTTTTACACCATCACTGATTGCCATTTCCTTAAGCATAAATCCATTTTTCAGTTGAAATCCTTGTAGATCAATAATTACGTATGAATGCCGTTGCAATAAATTCGGGCTTAAGTTAGTCTCAATATTCTCAATCCTATGTTGAAATCGATCGGTATCAGCTGTAGATATTCTACACTTACACCAATCACGCACTGACGTTGTATCATCAAAATGATCCATCATGAAATTATTTTCTTCACTGTTCCCGTAAGCGGTTGATACTCCACCAAATTATCGTGTAAAATGAGACAATACACTACGGTATCTGGTTTAAATTGTTCTTGACACTCTATCTCCAGCTTGATATCGACGCTTGAGGAAATCAATGATTCATTTTGCTTGGAGCAATCGATTAAATAAAGAGCATGATCATGAAACTGGTTATAATCCAAAAGTGGTTGGTTTTGACGACCGTAATAGCTAGATTGGAAATTTGAATACGCGTGATATGCAATAGCATATCGTTTGAGCCCCATATTTAAATTCATGGCGGTGTAAGGATAGCTCTCCGAGTTTAAATATAATTTTAGATTAGTAATTGCAGAATGGTCAAAGTCGGAGGAATCTGCTTGGGGATTATCCTTCTTCTTAAGTTGAAATCCCACAATAACATAACGAGGCTTCTCCAAGTTTGTGCTGGTTTTGATGGGCCATATATCATTTTTCGTAGTGCGCAATGATGGTAGTTCGTGCAATTCCCACTTTCTGAATGGTATGTATATCGATTTGTTTTCTCGAAGAGCCTGTAGCAGTTTCAGGCGAGTCTTATCGTTTACTGTAATGTGTGGCACATACCATTCAATCTTTTCAATTTGTATGGTTGCCTTCTTCGTACCATCCTCCAAATTGTTTTTATAACAATTATCGTCAGTTTTACTGCGATTCAGTATCAATTCCTGACTGACATTCATTACTATCTGCTTGTAATCATCGAATATTCCAAAACAAAATTTGACAGGTAAAACGGCGTTGAACTCATTTACTGAGAAGGTGGGTTGTTCATCCTTGAACGGACACCAACCTGCCATTTCAAGCATCTTAGATTCATTCGGATTGTAAGAAACGTATGCCTTCATTGTAGTAGTGATACCAGGCTTCATACAACGATCAATCTCCACACCGTTAATTTCATATCGCATCTGATCGAATAGAAAAGCATACGCATTGTTTGTTAGTTTACAGCTACCTGTTCCGGTAGTCTGCTCGTTGAATTTGCCCTGTATGTGAATGAAGCTTTCACTTGGTAGAGTGTAAATATCCTGATGTTGAATGGGGATGCGAATTTCATCATTTAGGTTAAAGTTATTTGCGCGTGGATAGTAGACATGGTATTGCTCCTTCACTATGGCATCATCGAATTTTAATCCTTGGAATATCTGCAACTTTTCCATTTTTCTCAATCACTTTCAAACCAATAGATTTTAGAAAAGCAATGTTAGCCGGTGTTAGTCGATGGCGTGCACGTGACTGAATGAATGTCTGTTCTTCAGATCTGTACGTTTTATTGCTTTGATTATTAAATGATAGACCCATTTTCCACCTCACGACAATCTCTTTAGTTCGAGACGCACAACTATCTGCTCGCCACGGAAATCTACTGGGTCAGAGTCTTGATCTAATAAGGTGAGGGTAATATTACTAATTCTTTTCGTATTGATCGGCAAATAAACAATATTACGTGGTTCAATGTTAATGCTGAAACCCGGCTCCACAGAGGGTGCAAATTCAAATAATGTGTGTGCAAGATGTGTGTCATAGTACGTAGACGTTACGATATTGCACTCGATTCTTATAGTGACAACCTTTATAATCTGTACAGCGAGATCCGATTCATGATTTTGTCCGGCAATCAATTTCCGACTACTGAATCCCAACATTCGTCCAATAGAATCATTTGGCGTAAAATCAATGGTATACTGACTCCGTATCTCACATCTTAGTGTATTGTTGTTGGGCTTTATGGACAGCAATTTGTTTTTGTCGGTCACATCACCAATTATTTGTTTCTGCAGGTAAACCTCCAAGTCGCCTATTTCATAGGAACCAGTAGGTATATCTAACACGTGATTATCGTAATAAAATTTGTTGTGTCCCTCATATATGTTTGGGATAGTGTTGTATGTATGCAGACCTATAAGGCCAATTGCATATTCGTGTCGACTATCCAATTCAATTGGCGGATAGTAATCCGCTGTGAGCACATTACTCGTGCTGCTGAGCGTGAACGTACTCGACATGATACTAATGATAATCTAATCTCTACACACAGCTATATAGGAACTTTAGACACAAATGTCCACAATTTTTCTCATTAAAATTTTGAAACCGCGACTGATTGTAGGTAATTTGACAGTTTTTAAAGTATTCTATCAATTCCAAAGGTGGTGATAAGTTGCCGAATGAATCGAAATAATGAACTGTACGGTTCTTCTTACAATATGCAACCCAATGGGTTCCCGGTCCGGATATCGAATCAAGATTAACGACTGCACACTCACTCTTCCTCGGTTTATTAGGCAAATCGTCTCTCATAAAGACACCGCGAAAGTTAGGTATATTTTTTCCAAACTTCAAAACATCTTTGTCTGTGAGAGCTCTTCGTGGCAGTCTGCTTAGTAGTTTTTTGACTGTGGTTTTAAATATAGGCCCAATCCTTTCCTGTACGGTTTCAAATACAGACCCTCACCTTTCTTCCCCAATGCAACAGCCTCCATCGCTTTATTATGTCGTTGTGTTTCAGCCAGTAATTTTTGGGATGCCTTTGCTTTATTCACCGCCTGTGTAATTCCGGCAGCTCCTCCAGCAAGAGTGCCCAAAGCGCTTAAACCGGCAAATAGTGGTATTAGAGGAATAAAACCACCAGTTTTCGGTATCGGTATAATCCTTGGTGTTCGGATATTTTTTCTACCTCCATTCTTTCTAACCGCAATTTTAGCAGCGGCGAGTGATATTTTTGCTTGCTCCGCAAAATCCTTAATTTTTGAATTCATCAGAGCCGATTTTGCCTGTTCTACAACAGTCCTTCTGAAGGGAACTCTTCTACTCTTAATACCAGCTCCTTTTATTCGCTTTCTATTGCTCGTTCTCTTAATTTGTGTATTGATACCCATCCCCAGTTTTCTTTTAACTTTCATACTGTTAGTCACCAACCAGCCAGCTGCCTTCTCACCAAGACTAGCGTCTTTTGATTTAACGCGATTCCAAGCTTTTTCTTCAAGAATTTGATCTGCCTTGTGACGATCTTTAATATCCTTATTTTTAGAGTATGCAATGTCGTGCTCTTTACAAGCAGCGTCGAGTGGGTTTATTCCAGGATCTCCTCGAGCTAAGCGCTCTTTTACTTTCGTCCCAGGGCCGCACCACTGGTATTGGGGCAAGTGCAGCTCTACAGGAAGATTGTTGATAAGTGTGTTTAGGACACCACCTCCTTCTTTGAACGTTAACATTTGACTGAATGATATTTGATTGGATGAGCCCCCTAAATACACTCAGTATCGCATCATGCGTCTTGTCAAGCAGAAGCTTAATCTCCAAGTGAAAAATTTGGACAATGAATTACTGCCCGCCAATTTATATCGCAGACATAATTCACTACTGCCCAATACAATTCGATGTATAATATGCGGACCGTCTAATTGTGGAAAAACAAATGCTCTGATAAGTCTGATTGTTGAAGAAAACGGTCTCAAGTTTCATAATATCTATGTGTACTCCAAGTCACTGTATCAGCCTAAATATCAGTTTCTGGAGAGGGTGATCAATAATGTTAAAGGCATAAAGTATTTCAAGTACACTGAAAACGATAATATTCTAGATCCTAATGAAGCATTAGAAAATTCTATATTTATTTTCGATGATGTGGTGTGTGACAAGCAAGATAAAATTAGATCGTATTTTAGTATGGGGCGACATAAGGCCATCGATTCTTTCTACTTATGTCAAACATATACTCGCATACCTAAACATTTAATTCGAGACAATGCTAATTTTATTATTTTATTTAAACAAGACGATCTAAATCTTAGACATATATATGACGATCATGTGGGCACCGACATGACTTTCGACCAGTTCAAATCCGTTTGCGCAGAGTGTTGGAAAAATAAATATGACTTTCTCACAATTGATAAGGATAGTAACATAAGTGAGGGTCGCTATCGAAAAATGTTTGATTGCTTTATATATTTGTAAATGAAGATACATTTGTCAATCAAGTATTGATATTCAACCGTATTAGACGTGATAAAATGGAAGAAGTACCGGAAGCATACGATGATACACCTGTAGGTTGTTGTGATATCTGTTGTTTGTTCTGTGAATGTATTTCAACTTTTCTACTATGCATTTTCTATTAGTCATTAAGGACAAGCTGCAGTGATAACATCAAATTACAACTTTGAACATTATAGAGAGCTCTTCAAAACCTGCATCAGCCGTTCAAAGCTCTTCAGAAGCTGTTCAAAGCCCTTCAGAAGCTGTTCAAAGCTCTTCAGAAGCTGTTCAAAGCACTTCAAAGCTGTTCGAATCACTTCAAAGCTGTTCAAAGCTGTTTGAAAGCTGTTCAAAGCACTTCAAAAGCTGTTCAAAAACTTTAAATATGGCCACACAGAGCGGTAATAATAGTGATAGAATTACATCGGAAATAATACGAGCTACCAAGTCCATTAGAAGGAAACACTTAGCATTAAAATCAGGTCGTTCTGATTATGATAAGTTAATAACAGAACATTTTAAACCTGTTACCGAACCCCTTCGGAAGGTATTGAAAGATGTCGTTATACCAACAGTTAAAAGTGAAACTAAGATGGAACCAAAGGATGAAAGTATGGATGAGGATGGTGAAATATTAAGGCCACCCCCAACAAAACTTCGACTGGAAAAACCGACAACACCTAAAAAGAGGGTATCCCATGATCGTGCAATTCAAGTACAGCCCACCGGTATCGACAAAGGTGTACAACATGATGATAGTGTATTTGAGCTTGACACAACACCAGTCGAGGTGGATCCTGAGAAATCATTTCAGCAGTATCGTACTCATTATAGGGAGATGCTTAGAAGGACACCTGAAATCGTCGATGACTATCTGGAACAGTACGAGTTAATGCCAAGGACTTACTTGGATGGCTTATTGGCGGATACCGCCGGTGAATATGATTTAACAACAGGTGTTCACTTCGATCCTATAACAAATAAATTTAAAATTGGCAACTCCATTTTAACCATCGACGGTAAAGATATTGTAATCGATAATGTGCGATATAGAGGAACTGGTGGTCTCTACGAATTAATATTTAAAGCCCGTCCAGAAGGTTTTACTAAAGACGATGAGCATCGATATCGTGCAATTTTAAAACAGACTAATGTACATCGTCGCGGATATAATCCTAATAAACAGGTGCAAGGTAGTAAGAGTTACAAGTATGTAAACATCATTAGGCCCCTAACATATGAGCGACATTCATCAACAAGTGCTGTTATTGAGGGTGGTGGTCATTTAGGCGAAGAACTCATATTTAGAAATGAACCTTATCAGTACGTTTACTGGGACGATATAAACGAATTGGTGGATCGTTTACGTTTACTGATAGCTTCCAAGCATTCAGGGAATAATGGTCATGCTAATGAGATTGCCTCAATAATACAAGAGCTCCAGGAAGCTGGTGTCATCGAATATAATTAGAGACATTTTCAATCATGGTCTCAGTCTAAATACAAACATCAATATGGATAGCATTGATAAATTTGGTCGGCATTTAACTAAATCAAAAATAAGAAAATCTGTACCCACAGATAACCTTCATCCACTTTTGGAGACTAGTACTGAAGGGCATTACAACTTTAAAAATAAGCGACTGTGTAGCGTTCAATCACCAGTAGAAGCTGATGACTGTGCAAATAAAGGTTATGTTGACAAAAAATTTAAAGATGTTGATGAAGTCATTAAAAAATCCAAATCACCGTATTATAGCCAAATTACGGAGTTTATCAAACTACAGACTGACGTGGACGATTTGAAACGTTCGAAACTCACCATCACACATGAAACTGACGCGCTCAAGGGAAACGTTGATCGATTGAATCGTGAATTTGTAGCATATAAAACCAAAGTAGATGAGGCTCTACACTTGGACAACAAGTTCAGATTTGATTTGGACGTTGTTGAAGATAAATTAACACAAAACGAGTCCTCATTTAAAACTTTATTGACCAATTTGGAAACAAAGATTGATAACAAAATTAAGAAGTTAAAGACTAATAATGAGTAAAGTTAAACAAGATGTTGTCAACGAGTTGCATAAACCCGCCCGCAGGATATTTAAACGGCGTCGTGTTATTATTAGGGGTCTCGATGACTTGTGGCAGACAGATCTGATGGAATTTGTACCATATGGTAGAGAGAACAGAGGTTATAAATACATACTCGTGGTAATTGATTGCTTCTCGAAATTTCTATGGACTCAACCTATAAAAAGTAAAACAGGTGCAGATGTGACGAATGCAATGGAATTAATTTTAAAAGGAACTAGACAACCTAAAAATTTACAATCAGATAACGGTCGTGAATATTATAATGTTAAATTTAAAAAGCTGATGAAGCAATACAATATAAATCATTATTCAACATATAGTACCATGAAGGCTTCCATTGCAGAACGTGTAATTCGAACAATTAAGGGAAAATTGTATAAGGAATTCAGTATGCTGGGTAAATATAGATGGATCGATATATTGTCAGAAGTAACCGACACCTATAATGGGACTAAACATAGAACGATTAAAATGAGACCTCGTGACGTTAACAAGAAAAATGAAAAGCGGTTGTTAAAAAGCGTTTATAGTCATGTTAAAATAAGTGGGCTTCGAAAATTTCAAGTGGGAGATATAGTACGTATAAGTAAATATAAAAGCGTGTTTGAAAAGGGATACATACCCTCCTGGTCCACAGAACTATTTAAAATAGTTAAAGCTAATATCACTAATCCAGCAACGTATGTTCTAGAAGACATGAACGGGCAAGCCATCTTGGGCAGCTTTTACCAAGAAGAATTGCAAAAAGCGAAACATACAGACGTATATCTGGTAGAAAAACTGCTTCGCAGAAAAGGCAATAAAGTGTATGTGAAGTGGCTGGGCCTATCATCTTCAAATAACTCTTGGATAGATAAACATGATGTATTATAATTGAAATTGTATATATTTCTTTTTTATGAAACAATAAAACAAATGTTGAACTATTACATATACTTTTTATTCTTATATTTTGTGTAAACAAATATTTTTTTTTATTTATAAATAGGATAAGTATTTAATTTACAATAGCTACAATTTCTTCGAGCAGGTGTTGCACCATCTATGTGCTCCGACTGCCAGGGCTGATTGTAGTGGAGATAGCACGGTAAGTATTCTATGAGAGCCTCCCTCTTCTCTGTGGGGATAATGTGCCAGTTTTGTTTCAAAGATTCAGCTGTCACCATGGTTTGTAGAATGGATGTTGGGATCTCGCAAATGGTTGCTTTATTTATTCCGTCTAGTGTACCAAAATTCTTATTAATTTGTTTAATAGCTCGATCAACTTTGTTTTGTTGATTCCCCATTTTAGAGTTTTATTTTTTTAATATCCACTATAATTTCGTAGAGGTCTATATCACGTCTGAGCTTTCCTAATTCAGATTTATATTTTACAAGCCGTTGTTTTAACTCTAATCTTAGTAGTTTTCGCTTACATCTACTACACATTGTTGACTGTTTTGAACTGATGTACTACTATATATTAAGATTTCCGATATCCGTATATAATCCACCCCCCTCCGTTATCAATTACCTCTGCGCCATAGTCCAGTTCTGGGTGGGTAAACTGTGGATACCAAGATAGTAGTTTATTTGTTTTTCCCTTATATAAATTCAAGACACTGTTACTTTCAATATCGAAGACACAAATGTCACTTAAATCCATATCTGCTTCATTAAGCGACTCGAATTCTTCATAAATTGATCTCTCAGCCTCAGCATTTATATATTTATTACAATACCGTAATAGATTTACGAACTCATCTATATCAAAATAATTTTGATTTTGATACACAAATGCAGCCAAAAATAGACAATCGTTTCTAATCAAGTTTGATGTAAAAATCCAATTACGAACCTCAACAGGTAAATCAATACCAATTTCTCGTAAAAATTCTTCGTATTTTTCATCTGGACTTAATTTAACAAACATTTTAATAATATTACACTATATAATACTGCAGAATATTGCACAATAATTATGACAAAATATGTGCGATATCTCTTATATATGAAAATAATTGATTATAGTGCGCATGTCTATGTTATATTATAAACCTAAATATTTTTTTCTTTATTTTGCATTTCCCTCACAGTGTATAATAATATCCCTAAATAATCTGTTTTGATTTTAGAAATAATTAATATTTATCACAGTATACCACCCAGTATATTTCATTAAATATATTACTTCAATCTTCTATATTAATGTACAATTATTTTTGGTAGAAATGTTTCAACGCAATTTTTTATAACCCTGTATAATAAAATAATATCTCGGTATAGGTACTGGTATACTGGCATTGTGCGAAGAAATTGTAATTCTGCGGCTTTCGATCGACGCGACGTATGTTTGTAGCTGGAAAAACCAGTCTCCGAGAAATGCGTACCTAAGTCAAGCATACAGTCAGTGCATACGTATGCAGTTAATTTGCATGCGAATTATACTAATTATTTTCGCATTCTTTAGCATTCAAAAACCCCTCCAAGATGCTTTTAGTCTTATTATGTATTTAGATATATATAGTTAACCTATTTAGTTGTGGAACGGTGTTTGTTCAACCTAAGATGCAGCAGTGGTGTGTTTTTTAATTGTTTTTTGCAAAAAAAAAACCTGATATACCCAACAAAATTCAATATGCAAATTTTGTATTACAAGATCAACTGTATTTCTTTAAAAAAATATAAACAATATGTATATATCATATTTAATCAAAGCATTATATCGGTGTCTGTTGCAGTGTGTGTATTGTTTGTTGCATCTTTGTTAAACAGGTTTAATGCATTTCTTAATATATTTCTAGTTTTGCCAAGAATATTACAAGATCAACTGCGTTTCTTTAAAATGAATATGTACTTATCATATTTTATAACGTATAAAACAATTTTCTTAATAGATTTTAATTCCTATCAAACGTGATAGAACGTGTTTGAATGTGCAAATAATTTTTGTATTTTATGGCGTTGAACCTGAATGCAAGTTCATTGGTCTTCGCGTAGGTCTAGTTTATATGCACCAGAGCACTGTGACCAGAGAGTGTAACCGGACATTAATCTTTCAGACTGTATAGACAACTAGAGGTTGAATGCATGCCAATGCATTTTTTAATGTGAATATGTACTTGTTCAAATAACTAGTAGAATTTTTAATAGATCTTCTATATAAACATCTTCGATATATAGTTTTGTATTAGTTGAAGTTTGTTATTACTAAGGTGAGCATCTACGTTCTATCGCATGTAAGTTAAAAAAAACATTTCTATTTAAAAATTACATTTTGTTCTATTTTAATTCTTGTAAAAATAATACACATGTGTGGTGGCTTTTATTATTAATAGGCTTTTATCTATTTTTCCCACAGTTTGGACTTAATTTTATAAATTCTTTGTTGTTTCATTCTTTTTATATTTTATATAGTAATCGTGTTTAGTAATTTATAAACATTAAATCAACAAGCATTTTTGAGATTAATTTATTAATATTTACACAGTTTCTTTCTTTAGTTTTTAATTGTTTATTATTAATTTTAAATTATATATGGCTTCATACTTGATTTGCATTCTGTTTCTTAATTATGTTTTATCAAAAAAAATCTTTTATATTTATACGGGGAGTAGTATTTTATAAAGCAATTGTTGGTATTTTTTCATGCCTTTATTATCAATTAAAAAACATTTTATGCACGTTGAAGCGTTTTGTTTCTATAAAGTTTCATAAAAAATTGTAAACCTAAACATAATATACGTACATATGCAGTAATTTTCTAATTTTAATTATTTACTATTTCAAATTTAAGTTTGTTATTACTAAGTTGAGCATCTACGTTCTATCGCATGTAAGTTAAAAAACATTTCTATTTAAAAATCGCATTTTGTTCTATTTTAATTCTTGTAAAAATAATACACATGTGTGGTGGCTTTTATAATTAATAGGCTTTTATCTATTTTTCCTACAGTTTGAGCTTAATTTTATAAATTCTTTGTTGTTTCATTCTTTTTATATTTTATATAGTAATCGTGTTTAGTAATTTATAAACATTAAATCAACAAGCATTTTTGAGATTAATTTATTATTATTTACACAGTTTCTTTCTTTTGTTTTTAATTGTTTAATATTAATTTTAAATTATATATTGCTTCATACTTGATTTGCATCCTGTTTCTTAATTATTTTTGATCAAAAAAAAATCTTTTATATTTATACGGGGGGTAGTATTTTATAAAGCATATGTTGGTATTTTTTCATGCCTTTATTATAAATTAACAACCATTTTATGCACGTTGAAGCGTTTTGTTTCTATAAAGTTTCATAAAAAATTGTAAACCTAAATATAATTTACGTACATATGGAGTAATTTTCTAATTTTAATTATTTACTATTTCAAATTTATATATTTTCATACTTACTACTGCATTTTACATTTAATTATTTCTATATTAATTAATTGTATCTTTATTTCTAGAATGAGGTGCAACATTTGTGGTGAAACCTTCACCGTGCGAAGCAATTTGAAGCGGCATATAAACAATATCCATAGAAACTATTTATGTGAGATCTGTGGCCATACGCTAGATACCTGTATTCATCTTGAACAACCTATTAAAAAGAAGGTAAAACTCGATGTTGTAACTCCGACACGTTCTCCAACTAAGCATGTTGAGGTTACAGCATCTACGAGTCATGAACATAAATGTTGTAATGTCTCCTTTCGGAATTCATCAGAGTACCGAGGGCATTTAAGATCGCAAATGCATGCGAATAATAATACCAGTGTTTTAGAGGACGGCATATTGAAAATCAATTCAGCGTTTAAAACCCGGATCGCTAGTTATAAAATTTTAGGCCAACAAAATTTAGATATTGTAACCTTTTTAGATAGTACAAAATTAAAAGTCTGTCGCTTAATTGAAAATGTTTTGTCGAGAATGGCAACGGGTGTTAAGGTGCAGTTGGAGTTATTTGCTCATTATGTAAAAGCAGATGGAGATGGGCAAATAACCGATTTAAAATCTTTCAATACCCGCTACACTATCGTTACTGAATCTTCGGATTTAGAGGACATTTATAATCAAGCCGCAGCAGTAATCAATAAAAAATCGCAAGAATTTCTAGAAGTTGGAAGTGGATGGGCTCTGAAGAGTGTATCTCATCTGGAGGTTAATATAAATTCATATCAACCACTCGGTGGTTCATCGTATTTAGAACTGCCTTCCTCTATTGCATCAAAAAAGGCCTGCATTAACATCAGAAATCCAGACAATGCCTGTTTGGCTTGGTGTATTGTTGCTGCACTACATCCTGCTAATTGTCTTAAACGCCCCAATCGTATATCATCCTACCCCCACTATTCAACCGTACTAAATTTAGAAAATATTAATTTTCCAATTAGATTGAGAGATATTCCAAAAATTGAAGAGCTAAATAAATTAAGTATTAACGTTTATGGTTTGGCATTTGATAATAATGAAAAAAAATATGAAGTGGTAGGTCCGATTTATTTTACTAAAAATAGAAAAGATGTTCATGTAAATGTATTACTCGTGGAGGGTGACAATAAGTCACATTACGTTTTAATTAAAAGTCTGTCCAGATTAGTTTCCTCACAAATCAATAAGAGAGAACATGCTATTCATTTATGTGATGGTTGTTTGCAAAGTTTCTCTTCTGAAACTCTGTTAAGTAGCCATCGCGAAAATGATTGTAATCATGTATACACCGTACTACCTTCAACTGAACCGCGGAAAACTAAATTTGGTGATTCGTTACCACAAAATATCTTAAGATTTGATAATTTTGATAAAAAAATGTCAGTACCGTTCGTTATCTATGCTGATTTCGAATGTATCCTACAACCAATTCATTCATGTGGCGGTGATCCATCTGCTTCATTTACCCGGGATACACATGAACATGTTCCCTACAGTTTTGCATACCAAATTATTTGTTCTTTTAATTCTTCTTTAAATAAATTCGTGAGTTATGTCGGCGTTGATTGTACATCGATTTTCATTTCGAAATTGGTAGAAGATATCAAGACTATATATGAAAAGTATTTAAAAGTCGTCGTACCAATGTCACCGTTGAGTTCATCCGAAAGACATAATTATGAAAATACAGCTATCTGTCACATTTGTGAATTACCTCTCAATGGGGATAAAGTGGCAGATCACTGTCATTTAACTGGGATATTTCGAGGAGCCGCCCACTCCAATTGTAACCTCGCGTATAAAATTCCAAAGTTCGTCCCTGTATATTTTCATAATCTCGACTATGATTCTCATTTATTTATTAAAGATTTGGCAAATGATAATTTGGAAATTGATGTTATACCGGTTAATAAAGAAAAATATATTAGTTTCAGTAAAAGAGTTTTAGTTGATCGTTATACGGATAAAAGTGGCGCGGAAAAAAATGTTTATTGCAGCATACGATTTTTAGATTCTTTTAGATTCATGGCATCTTCTATCGAAAAACTTGCTCAAAATTTAGATTCTAAAGACTTCTTGACCGTCCGAAGGGCGTTTTCGGTAGATTTTCAATTCGATTTGATTAGAAAAAAAGGAATTTTCCCCTATCAATATATAGATACTTTTGAGCGATTGCAAGAGCCGGCATTGCCTCCGAAACGTGATTTTTTCAATTCACTTACTAACGAAAATATTTCCGATATAGATTATGAACATGCGCAAACTGTATGGACCACGTTCAATTGTAAGAATTTATTAGACTATTCTAATTTATATTTAAAAACGGATGTGTTGCTATTAGCCGATATTTTTGAAAATTTTCGCAAAATTTGTCTTGAAACATACAGCTTAGATCCCGCTCAATATTACACCAGCCCTGGCTTATCATGGGATGCTATGTTGAAACATACCAAAATTCAGCTAGATTTAATCACCGACATAGACATGCACCATTTTATAAAAAATAGTATACGGGGTGGATTGGCTCAGGTCTCTTTGCGGTATGCAAGAGCGAATAACAAATACATGAGGAATTATGATGCAAGAGCTCCTAGTTCGTACTTAGCGTATTGGGATGCGAATAATTTATACGGGTTTGGAATGTCGCAATATCTACCATATGGTGGTTTTCGTTGGCTTAGTCAAGACGAAATTAACAATTTAAATATTTTAATAGTCGCGGATGAATCAGATATTGGTTACTTTTTAGAAGTTGATGTCGAGTATCCTATAGCTTTGCATGATGAGCATAATGATTTACCTTTTCTTCCCGAGAATATGGTGCCTCCCACATCAAAATTTCAAAATAAGAAATTAATTGCTAATTTACAGAATAAAGAGAAATACGTCATACATTATAGAAATTTAAAACAAGCGCTACGTTTCGGTCTCAAAATTAGTAAAATCCATCGGGTATTGGAATTTAAACAATCTATTTGGCTTAAAAAGTATATCGATTTAAATACTAGTCTTCGTCAACAGGCCAAAAACGATTTCGAAAAGGATTTCTACAAGTTAATGGTAAATTCCGTATATGGGAAAACCATGGAAAATGTTGACAAGCGTGTAGATGTTAAATTGATCACACATTGGGAGGATGTTGGTAAAAGGCGGGGCGCCCGCACACTAATTTCTAAATTAAATTTCAAAAATGTTACTATATTCAGCGAGAATTTTGTTGCAATCCATAT